>CM035119.1:107674300-108939300 GCA_020205555.1 Panax stipuleanatus | reverse complement strand
CCATTTGCTGATGACTCATTTGGATAGGCCTAGCCTTAGTAGGAATCAAGTGTTCCTTGAATTCCTTAGCATAAGGTAGTCTAACCACATGTTTTCTACAATGCCAAAAGGCATTAGGAGAATCAGCATATAAATTTTTAACCATAAATAATCGAAGTTTTTCAATCTTATCTTGAATTTTATCAAGAAGGAGAAGATCTTCAACCTGCTTATATTTAATCTCTTGTTTTAAGAATTTTAACTGTGAAGTTTTATAATTTAACAAATTGAGTGATTTTGAAATAGATTCATCCTGAATAAATTTCAAATCTCTTTCCTTAGGTTGAGTGATAAATTCAAATACCACCTTCTGACCTAAGTGCTCAGTTGTTAAACCATTGTTACTAGTAGTAAATGGATACAATAAATATATAAACGGTAATCCTAAAATTATCTTATCAGTCAAGTTGCGAATTAAAACAAAAGAAGTTTTAAAACATATATTATCCTGAAAAATATGAACTTTAGGCAGTTTATATTTTATTTCCATACTACTACCATTAGCAGAGTTTAATTGTTCAATTGTTTTGACATAGAACTTGGTTGGGATCAAACCTTCCTGAATGCAATTAAGGTCAGCACCAGTATCAACAAGAGCAGAAAGTTGGATAGCCAAAGTTCTATCAACCATTAAACGAACCATGATATACCATTTTTGAATGGTAATATCTTTTAACCTTTTTAAAGAATTACCTTGAACCATAAGGAGAGATTCATCATCTTTGAATCCAGAAGATTCAGGTTGATCTTCATTATCTAAAGAATCAGAAATGTGAAGTTCTGAACCTTTAGAGGCCAAGGTAGTCATATCTTTTCTTAAGTCTGAAATTTCAGTCTTAAGATCATAGATTTCCTTTTTAAGTTTGTTGACTTCTTGATTTAATTCTGGGAGGGTAATTTCCCTTTCAGTAGTCTTAAATCTCTCAAGGGTTTTATTAAGACTGATAACAGATTTTTTTTAACCTCTAATAACCTTACCCTTTCTCGAATTATTTTTAGTAAATAAGTCTTTTAATTGTTTCATATACTGTAATTTTAAATCTTCATCTGTAAGTTTACTAATTAACTCGATTAACAAAGAGCTTTCTTGGTCTTCTTTGTTAAGGACGTTAATAGTTTTACAGCAATCAGATCTATAATTATCAGTACAAAGGGTGACTTCATTATCCTCACTAGGGGTTTGACTATTTTTTTCATTACCAGAAGAATAAGGAATATCAGAATGATCATTATCATCATCAGTCTGAATTCTTATTAACTCTAAAATCTTATCAGTGTCTTCAGCAGAAATATTTAACTAACTCAATTTCTGCTTAAGCTTACATTCATTTTTATAGTAACCTTTTTTACCACAATTATAACATGTAATTTTAATCTTATCATTAGGTTTTGAAGTATATTTTTTACCCTGAGTTCTCTTTCTTGACTTTGGTTTGTCGTAATAATTATTTTTGTTATTAGACTGACTAGGACGCTTCTTATGATGCTTGCGTTTTTTGTGACTTTCAATTTGCTTTTTCCTATGCTTTCTTCTTGAAGGAGCAATAGGAGGCAAACCATATTGTTCACAAAATGTACCAAGCTCATATTTAGCTTTCTTTTTATCCTTAGCGGCTTGTTTAGCAATTTTAAAGTCAATACACATTTTTAAACCAATCTTTTGAATATAGTTGATTATGTCACCATAAGTCAGGTTATCATAATCAATATATCCAAGAGTTTTACTAAGTTCTTCTCTAACCTTATGAGCAAATAAGTTAGGAAGACCATTAACAAATATTTCCTTCCAAAAAGGTTTGTTACTATCACTGCGCATCATAACACGAGAAATAAAAACATCTTTGTACCACCTAAAGTCACTGAAGGTAGGACAAGTGAGATTACTTAACTGGTCATGAATCTTTTCAGTGATATTACTAGGAGTTCCTATAAAATATTTTATTATGGTGAATATTAATGTATTAATACCATTAGGAATACCAAAACTAATATCTTCTCAGAAGATAGGCTGACCATTGTCATCTAACTGGCGAGCATGAATAATAGCATTCCTTGCATCTTCGTCAAGGTGTTTTTTCCACCAAGAACGAAGTACACCAGTGAAACCATTAGTTAATATCTTAACAATTTCAGGCTGAGTAAGACTGCTGAAAGCTGTGATATAACTATTGACAACCATAGACAAATGGTTCATTTTAGTGAGAATCTGATGCTCACTAAAACCATCAATATTCCATTCATAAATTTTATTAGACGAAACAGAAAATTAATTATCTAGGTTTTTCTCCTCATACTGAAGATCAGGGGGAGTGGGTCTAGAATACCAATTTTTTGTTATACTAGTGTTATTAAAAGTTAACTTATTTAATTGTTCAGCAAAATCTGGAATAGAAGCGACTTCAGAAATTTCTTCTGAATCACTATTACCTTCATTGTCAAACTCTTCGACCTGATCAATGATAGCAACAGTTCCACTAGCTTCACCAGAAGAACACAGTTATGAAAATATTAATCAAACCCGTAGTAATTGGAACATCCCTAGTGTGTCTTCTAGGGAAATTTACCAGTCAACCTTTATTGATAACTTTAAAACTGATTATAATATTAAAACTGTTGAACGTATCTATACGATCAACAAAGAATATGAAAATTATAGTCTTCTTTCTCCTGATGTCATTAATAAACATCGTAAGAAATGCTATAATTTTATTCATATTGGTTTAGTTCAGGTCGCAGTCAAACCATTAACTATTAAAGGAATAAACTCAAGTGTCTTTTTATGTTTAAGAGATGCTCGATATTTTAATTATGCTCCAAGTATAATTGGTATCATGGAGTCAAGTCTGCATGACGGTCCTATCCATTTTAATTGCTTTCCTGACCTTCCATTGAGTTTATCTGATATTAATTTGTTAAAAGCTTTAACTCTGAATATTAAAACTGCAGGAGAGAGAACTCAAATGATTGAGGGTTCTCAACCTATAGCTTTAATATACAGAATTTATTATAAGGTTATGAAAACTAATTTAAATATTCACGCACTTAATAAAAGTCCTAAAGATCATACTGTGCTAATTCAAAGCAGTACTAGTAACGCTAATATCCAAACAAAGACTATTCTTTGGAAAGATATTACGTTACCTAGTCAGTGGATTCTCCCTCAAGAGATTCCACAAAAACCAGTTAATAATAATTTATTAAATTTGGAAAATATTAAACAATTTTCTGATGGTACTGTTCGGGTCAGTTTTGAACGTACTAAAAGACATTTAATTATAGAAGAATTTACTAACTCTTCAATTCCTTCTGTTTCAAGAAGAGATACTGAAGTCTTAAGTGATTTTTCTATTCCTGATAATAAAATAAAAGGTATTCTTAATCAGGGTCAGACCAGTCATCCTTGTTACACTCCTGCAACTAATGCAGAAGATGATTCTGAGGATGTGTCTCCCACTGTTTCTATTGGTCCTACCCCTTCTGATTTTGAAGCACCTATTAATCATCAGTTAAGAGTCATAACAAAAGCTGTTAAGTTAGATTGGGATAGTCCGGTAGCAGATTTTAATTCCAAATCTAACCAAGAAAAACGTCATGCTTTTCGTAACATGTATGATAAGCATGACAGAGATAAAATTGTTCATAATTGGAAAAAATATGTTAAACTTAATCAAGAGAACCTTACATTCTATGATTGGTATGATAAGTATCACTCACAGTGTAATGTTCTTACTAAAAGTCAGTGGATGAAAGAGGATAAAACTAAGATTTTAGCATCTCATCCTCCTTTAGAAACTGTTCTTTTACAAGTTAAAAACACTTCAGTTGTTGCCAGCCCTTTTAAGGTTGCGGATGGTAAAACTGATGATAAAAAGATTATTGAACAAAATAATTTCACTAACCAGTATTTAGCAACAATCGGTAAACAACTTGATAAAATTGAAGAAAAGTTTGATAATACTTTAGTTAAAAACCCTAAAAAGAAACTAGATCAACCTTTATTAACACTCCCTGAAAACAGAGAAGGAAAGGGATTGCCAAATAAAGATTCTGACCTAGTTAAAAGTATTGATAAGAAAGATAGGAGGATAGAGAAGAGTGGAGCATACAAAGTTGAATTATAACTATAGCAAAACTATAAGAAATAATAACAGCAGTTCATATGTAAAAATAGAAGTTTGAAATAAATTAAAATTTTTATTGAATAAAGAAATAATTACAAACAGATAACTTGAGATAACTTACAAATTGACTCGATTATAGAAACCTAGCATAACTAAGGTAGAAGGCAAGAGTGCTGAAGATTAGTTAGATAGGAATCTAAGTCTTCACAAGCTCTCTATTGGATATCTCAATCCTCCCTTATACAAATGACTGAGCCTCTCATATATAGGATGAGAGAAGGCGGAACAAATACAACTCAATGATTACTAAACATGAATGACTATTGATCAACAGTAATTCTTTATCAAAAATGACAGCATTATTATAACTTTTGACTGAAACAAACAACTTTTTACTATTACAGACGCGTTTTAAATAAAATACAGACTCAATAATACAAATACAGAATAACTTTTGACAAAAGAGGCCATATGGCCGACATACAAGACAAGACTCATACAAGACGACAAACCGTCCTCAAAACTGCTTTCGGCTACTTTTGACAAAGGAGCACGGGCTGCGCGGGCAGGAGCATCTTGTATCAAAGGTGACCAAAATAACTGTAGGCATTCTAAGCAAATGGGTCTTGAGCATCTTGGAGGGAGATGCTTCCGTACGGATCATTATGGCTTGAATGATGACTTGAATGAGACGAAGAGGATGAACATACTGAGGGAACTGAGTCCTCACTGAGTTTATCCATTCGTTTTTGAATAAGCTTGGATAACTTTTTTAACTCAGAATTTGAACAATTCTCAATATCCGCAAAATCTAACTTTGAAACGGAAGATTTTTTGGATTTTGATTTATTAGAGGATGATTCCTTTGGGGGAGGAATCGCTTGAATAGGAGAAGGATTGGGAAATTCCTTCTGAACTTGACCGACGATGCGATAAGGATCAAACTTATCCCACCATTTAACTGAGAATTCTAGAGTAACAAAAGTAATTTGACTAGAGTTACTGGAATGCAACAATTAGATTGAACAGCAGGAACCCTAGAACTAAAAACATTTAGAACTGACTGGAGCTCAATTGGAAGAATTTTATAGATGAGACCAAAACGTTCCCACCATAAAATAAACTAATGAGGGATTTGACTTTTGAATTTGTGGTTAAATTGTATGAACCACGAGTGACTAAACGATGGAGTTTGAAACAGAAAAACCCTGTTCCAAGCTTCCATGTAATCATAATAGCAGAACTGGCTATCATGACCATCTAACTGTCTTAAATCTGACGGATGATTACCCCAGTTTGGCATGGTGATAATCTGTTTAATATAGAGCGAATGATAGATGATTTTCGAAGAATCATTTCTATCATAAATAAGTTTAATAAGAATTAACTGAGTTTGAAGCAAAATATCCTTATAATACATAAGAGATTTATAAGGAGCTAAGGGAAGAAAGTGCCAACCAGTTGGAAAGAACTGGGCGGCCAATTTGACTGGATCATTAATTGACTTCATATGTCTTTCAATATGAAATAAATTGGTGGAATAAACAGGGATGTACTTAGATTGAGTACGTTGACCAGCAGGAGGATTACTGGACGAAGCATAAGGATCAATCATTTGAGGGGGCTGGGCCAAAGCCGAGCTGTAGGGTTTGTTCCAGAAATAAGGGGAGTAAACCTATTAACTATAGTAAGGGGGTGACTGGGTGTGGGATTACAGCTCCCATGGGCTTCTTACTGGGCGGACCTGGGCCTGGAGGGCCAGGGGGCCGAACAGTTTTACTAGATCCTGTCACACTCATTTTGAAATTGAGGGGTACCTGAATTAATAAATTCTCGAGTGAGAAAATCAGGAACTGAATTATCACTGCCTTTAATGTAATCAATATCAAAATCAAAAATACTTAAAATAGATTGCCATCTAGCAAAAATGTGCTTGGCAGCAATATTTTTAACATCTTTTTCAAGAATGTATTTGGCTGATTTACAGTGAATACGAACTAAAAACTTTTGATTTAATAAATCATTATGAAATTTGCTAATACATAAAACTACAGCTAAAATTTCTTTTTTAATTGTGCTATAATTTAATTGGGCTTGATTCCACGCGCCAGAGTGGAACCGAACAATTTGCTCAGAATAGGCAGGAGTCAACTTCTGCTTCAAGATACCACCGAAGCCAATTTCAGAGGTGTCAGTTTCAACAATTTTGAAAGCAGATCCATTAGATATGCCAAGGCAAGGAAGAACCTTAACATATTTCTTGACAAGTTGGACGATGGCAGTATGCACATCAGTCCAAGGAGGAGGACTTTTCTGTAAACGAAGGAACAAAGGTTTACATATTTTTCTCAAATTTTGATAAAACTTACCGACGTAATTAAGTGAACCTAAAAAACGCTGGAGTTGAGTTTTATCAATAATTTTGTCAGGAAATTTATCAGCGAATTGGATGACTCTTTGAATGGGACGAACCAGACTGCGATAAATATCATGCCCTAGGAATTTAACTCTAACTTGAAATAGATAACATTTGGTTGGGGAAAGAACCAAACCATTTACTTTAATAGCTTTGAAGAACGAGTTCAAGTGCTTGAAATGTTCATCAATAGACTTGAAGAAAACCAAAATATCATCAATATACACAATGATGAAATGACTGAAAGAATTCGAAATTTCATTGAGAATATTTTGAAATTCACTAGGAGTGTTTTTCAAGCCAAATGCTTGAACAACCCATTCATAATGGCCGAAAGGGGTGGTAAAGGAAGTTTTATACCTATCACTAGGATGAATACTGACTTGCCAAAAACCCGACTTAAGGTCAAATTTACTAAAGATGGTGGCGTTACTAAGGAGACTAAGAAGGTCTTCTTTATTGGGAAGGGGATACCTAATCCATTCTAAGACCTTATTAAGCGGTTTGTAATTAATAACTAGGCGAGGAACACCTCTCTCTTTCTCAGTTTCATTGTTAACATAGAAGGCTGGGCAAGACCAAGGCAATTAATTATGTTTTATTAACCCTTTTGCAAGCAAGTCATTTATCTCTTGTTTGCAAAGTTCTATTTGCTGATGACTCATTTAGATAGGCCTAGCCTTAGTAGGAATCAAGTGTTCCTTGAATTCCTTAGCATAAGGTAGTCTAAGCACATGATTCCTACGATGCCAAAAGGCATTAGGAGAAACAGCACATAAATTTTTAACCATAAATAATCGAAGTTCTTCAATCTTATCTTGAATTTTATCAAGAAGGAGAAGATCTTCAACCTGCTTATATTTAATCTCTTGTTTTAAGAATTTTAACTGTGAAGTTTTACAATTTAACAAATTGAGTGATTTTGAAATAGATTCATCTTGAATAAATTTCAAATCTCTTTCCTTAGGTTGAGTGATAAATTCAAATACCACCTTCTGACCTAAGTGCTCAGTTATTGAACCATTGTAACTTGTAGTAAATGGATACAATAAATATATAAACGGTAATCCTAAAATTATCTTATCAGTCAAGTTGCGAATTAAAACAAAAGTAGTTTTAAAACACATATTATTTTGACAAATATGAACTTTAGGCAGTTTATATTTTATTTCCATACTACTACCATTAGCAGAGTTTAATCGTTCACTGGTTTTGACATAGAACTTGGTTGGGATCAAACCTTCCTGAATGCAATTAAGGTCAGCACCAGTATCAACAAGAGCAGGAAGTTGGATAACAAAAGTTCCATCAACCATTAAACGAACCATGATATACCATTTTTGAATGGTAATATCTTTTAACCTTTTTAAAGAATTACCTTGAACCATAATGAGAGATTCATCTTTGACTCCAGAAGATTCAGGTTGATCTTCATTATCTGAAGAATCAAAAATGTGAATTTCTGAACCTTTAGAGGCCAAGGTAGTCATATCTTTTCTTAAGTCTGAAATTTCAGTCTTAAGACCAGAGATTTCCTTTTTAAGTTTGTTGACTTCTTGATTTAATTCTAGGAGGGTAATTTCCCTTTCAGTAGTCTTAAATCTCTCAAGGGTTTTATTAAGACTGATAACAGATTTTTTTTAACCTCTAATAACCTTACCCTTTCTCGAATTATTTTTAGTAAATAAGTCTTTTAATTGTTTCATATACTGTAATTTTAAATCTTCATCTATAAGTTTACTAATTAACTCGATTAACAAAGAGCTTTCTTGGTCTTCTTTGTTAAGGACGTTAATAGTTTTACAGCAATCAGATCTATAATTATCAGTACAAAGGGTGACTTCATTATCCTCACTAGGGGTTTGACTATTTTTTTCATTACCAGAAGAATAAGGAATATCAGAATGATCATTATCATCATCAGTCTGAATTCTTATTAACTCTAAAATCTTATCAGTGTCTTCAGCAAAAATATTTAACTGACTCAATTTCTGCTTAAGCTTACATTCATTTTTATAGTGACCCTTTTTACCACAATTATAACATGTAATTTTACTCTGATCATTAGGTTTTAAAGTAAATTTTTTATCCTGAGTTCTCTTTCTTGACTTAGGGTTGTCGTAATAATTATCTTTGTTATTTGACTGACTAGGACGCTTCTTATGATGCTTGCATTTTTTGTGACTTTCAATTTGCTTTTTCCTATGCTTTCTTCTTGAAGGAGCAATAGGAGGCAAACCATATTGTTCACAAAATGTACCAAGCTCATATTTAGCTTTCTTTTTATCCTTAGCGACTTGTTTAGCAATTTTAAAGTCAATACACATTTTTAAACTTATCTTTTGAATATAGCTAATTATGTCACCATAAGTCAGGTTATCATAATCAATATATCCAAGAGTTTTACTAAGTTCTTCTCTAACCTTATGAGCAAATAAGTTAGGAAGACCATTAACAAATTTTTCCTTCTAAAAAGGTTTGTTACTATCACTGCGCATCATAACACGAGAAATAAAAACATCTTTGTACTACCTAAAGTCACTGAAGGTAGGACAAGTGAGATTACTTAACTGGTCATGAATCCTTTCAGTGATATTACTAGGAGGTCCTATAAAATGTTTTATTATGGTGAATATTAATGTATTAATACCATCAGGAATGTCAAAATCAATATCTTCTCGGAAGATAGGCTGACCATTGCCATCTAACTGGCGAGCATGGATAATAGCATTCCTTGCATCTTCGTCAAGGTGTTTTTCCCACCAAGAACGAAGTACACCAGTGAATCATTTAGTTAATATCTCAACAATTTCAAGCTGAGTAAGACTGCTGAAAGCTGTGATATAACTATTGGCAACCATAGACAAATGGTTCATTTTAGTGAGAATCTGATGCTCACTAAAACCATCAATATTCCATTCATAAATTTTATTAGTCGAAACAGAAAATTGATTATCTAGGTTTTTCTCCTCATACTGAAGATCATGGGGAGTTGGTCTAGAATACCAATTTTTTGTTATACTAGTGTTATTAAAAGTTAACTTATTTAATTATTCAGCAAAATCTGGAATAGAAGCGACTTCAGAAATTTCTTCTGAATCACTATTACCTTCATTGTCAGACTCTTCGACCTGATCAATGATAGCAACAGTTCCACTAGCTTCACCAGAACTTGAACCAATCTTTTTAATTAGCTTATAAACACTTTTAACTAGGTCAGAATCTTTATTTGGCAATCCCTTTCCTTCTCTGTTTTCAGGGAGAGTTAATAAAGGTTGATCTAGTTTCTTTTCAGGGCTTTTAACAAAAGTATTATCAAACTTTTCTTCAATTCTATCAAGTTGTGTACCGATTGTTGCTAAATACTGGTTGGTGAAATTATTTTGTTCAATAATCTTTTTATCATCAGTTTTACCATCCGCAACCTTAAAAGGGCTGGCAACAACTGAAGTATTTTTAACTTGTAAAAGAACAGTTTCTAAAGGAGGATGAGATGCTAAAATCTTAGTCTTATCCTCTTTCATCCACTGACTTTTAGTAAGAACTTTACACTGTGAGTGATACTTATCATACCAATCATAGAATGTAAGGTTCTCTTGATTAAGTTTAACATATTTTTTCCAATTATGAACAATTTTATCTCTGTCATGCTTATCATACATGTTACGAAAAGCATGGCGTTTTTCTTGGTTAGATTTGGAATTAAAATCTGCTACCAGACTATCCCAATCTAACTTAACAGCTTTTGTTATGACTCTTAACTGATGATTAATAGGTGCTTCAAAATCAGAAGGAGTAGGACCAATAAAAACAGTGGGAGACACATCCTCATAATCATATTCTGCATTAGTTGCAGGAGTGTAACAAGGATGACTGGTCTGACCCTGATTAAGAATACCTTTCATTTTATTATCAGGAATAGAAAAATCACTTAAGACTTCAGTATCTCTTCTTAAAACAGAAGGAATTGAATAGTTAGTAAATTCTTCTATAATTAAAGGTCTTTTAGTACGTTCGAAACTGACCCGAACAGTACCATTAGAAAATTGTTTAATATTTTCCAAATTTAATAAATTAATATTAACTAGTTTTTGTGGAATCTCTTGAGGGAGAATCCACTGACTAGGTAACGTAATATCTTTCCAAATAATAGTCTTTGGGGTTTGGATATTAGCGTTACTAGTACTGCTTTGAATTAGCACAGTATGATCTGTGCTAATATTTAAATTAGTTTTATTAAGTGCGTGAATATTTAAATTAGTTTTCATAACCTTATAATAAATTCTGTATATTAAAGCTATAGGTTGAGAACCCTCAATCATTTGAGTTCTCTCTCCTGCAGTTTTAATATTCAGAGTTAAAGCTTTTAACAAATTAATATCAGATAAACTCAATGGAAGGTCAGGAAAGCAATTAAAATGGATAGGACCATCATGCAGACTTGAATCCATGATACCAATATACTTGGAGCATAATTAAGATATCGAGCATCTCTTAAACATAAAAAGACACTTGAGTTTATTCCTTTAATAGTTAATGGTTTGACTGCGACCTGAACTAAACTAATATGAATAAAATTATAGCCTTTCTTTCGATGACATCAGGAGAAAGAAGACTACAATTTTCTTATTCTTTGTTGATCGCATAGACACGTTCAACAGTTTTAACATTATAATCAGTTTTAAAGTTATCAATAAAGGTTGACTAGTAAATTTTCCTAGGAGACACACTAGGTATGTTCCAATTACTAAAGGTTTGATTAATGTTTTCATAACTGTGTTCTTCTTGGTTAACTATGTTTGGAACAGGAGGAAGTGAAGATCTATTACTAACAGATGAACTCGATCTGAATAATCTACTCATTTTTAAAAATTAAAGCTTTTAATAAATCAGTGTTCTTCCATACATACCCCTTTCTTTGCTTAACATAAACACATACCCTATCATCTAGTGATTCCTAGAATGCTCACACACTCGAGACTTACAAAGGCTGGACAGGGACCTATGGCGATGGAGGGTGGTTTATACAAAGAGACTAGGTGACTTCTTGAACAAAGAAAGATTAAAAACTTTTGATTTTAAGAATGACAAAGATTAAACAGATTGAGAACAACAATTAGCAAATAAACAACACAAGACTTTGATACCAAAAGGCGGAAGATAGGAGGATAGAGAAGAGTGGCGCATACAAAGCTGAATTACAACTATAGCAAAACTATAAGAAATAATAACAGCAGTTCATATGTAAAAATAGTATATATATATATATATATATATGTATATTTATTTATATTCCAGTTTGGCTTAGATCATTCTGTGGCCTTTTTACTGCTTTTATATATATTTATGCATATATAAGCAACATTCACCACACTGAGTCTTGGTTGATTACTTTTCTGTCTATATATATATATATATATTTACATTCATGTTCGGCCTGGATCATTCTGTGGCCTTTTTACTGTTTTTGGCACCCTTCACCATTACTGGGTTATCTTCTCAGTCCTAGTTGACTACGTTCTTGTATATATTTATATTTTAATTCGGGCACAGGCGTGAAAATCCATCGCCCTTTTTTTAAGTTTTTCTATATATATTTCAATTCTGTCCAGCCTGGATCATTCTATGGCTTTTATACAACATTTATAAATATATATATATATATATATATATATATATATATATTTCAATTCTAGTCCGGGCACCGGTGTGAAAATCCATCGCCCTTTACAGCTTTTGTATATATAATTGTATTTATATATATTGCTTTACTCGCTTTTATTAAATTGTCGCTTTAAATATTTATTTATATGAATCGGGACTGACATTTCTGCGGGCGAACTAGATTTATTTAAATCTCGCCAACTCTAGCTTTCAAACGGTTAAAAATAGGTTCAGACAGAACCGGGAAGCTAGAATGGCTGAGATTTATTTAAATCTAGCATTTTTCTAGTTTCAGTTGTAAAAACTACCTCGCAGCCCTTAGATCGCTATTTAGTGGGAACGAGACGTTTTGACCAGGTGCGAACCAGGATTTATTGATGAATCCTTGGTTCTTGCAATATTTGGATATATATTTTTTTTGTACAAATTTGAGCTGTGCAAGTTTATTGGCCTCCCTATGTGAGCCTAGGAATCGTGGGATTCATGATCAAACAGATCAGAATCTGATTTCCACGATGGACAAACTCCTCTTTACAAATGTACCCTGCCAGTTTTTTCTGTAAAATGTACATACAAAAGACCTTAAAATGGTTATCCGGATTTAAGGTCTCAAAATAATGAGAACAATGGTTTGTCATGTCAGAGTCCCTCCGATGGCTATCATGCCCATGAGGAGACCGACACTTGTATATATGTTTTGGTCGAGAATGCTTCGCAGTCCGACAATCACCATTCAAATTGTGCCTTAAGGCTGAAAAAGATAAAACTGAAGTATCGATATGCTTTAATTCCTATGTTAGCGTAAGGGTTTGAAAACCTTCTTTTAAAACATCATTCAATAATCTTTTCGAATAAAAGAAGCTTTTGCAAATTAAATCAAACACTTTTGCAAATCAAATCAAAGACTGTTTGCAAATCAAATTAAACCCTTCGTATATAGGTTCAACGATGCATAGACATGCTTTCAATCAAACATAGGCCCAATTTTCAAACAGCATTCGTACACACATTTCAGTTTTTAAAGAAAATATTAAAAAGATGCGGTACCGTGTTTACACGGGAGTTGTGGGGTGCCTAACACCTTCCCCACACTTAACCAAGCCCCCAAACTCAAAACTTCGGTTTCAGAGATCAAGTTTCAACAGTGTCCAACAATTGGGCCTCCTTTCAAATAAAACTCGGTTGAGTTGGTACAACTATTTCAAATCCACCAACTGGTGACTCTGTAAAACGTTCAAATCATCGACATGATACATGTTGGCCTTTTCCTAAAGAACCCTTCAAAACCTTTTTCACAATAAAAAGAGTAAGGATAGAGATAACTTAGGAAGAGAGAAAGATTCGGGTTGTGACCCGACTCGCGGATTTTTTCCCGACGTCGACATCAACCATAAAATAAAATTCATCAGTAACATGTTGCCAGTAAGGGTTTGTCTGGGGGAGTAGGCACTTTGACCATAATGCATCAACATATAGAAAGTTTAAAAATGAAATGCACAATTACAAATAAGAACAGCTTTGATAAAATGTATATGAAGAGCTCACGTGTTGGAAGAGTCAACATAGTTGCAGACAACAATGATTTTCCCCAGCCATAACAAGCCTCTGCACTGAATCTTCTGTTCCTGGGTGATATCTCCAAACACTCCATTTTTTCAATCGTATGTCATATAAGATTAACCCATGAAGGCCAGCAATAGCTAAGTACATACCATCCTTACTAGCTGCCACATGTAGAATCGACCAATTTTGGGAGATATAAGAAACCTGTACCAGAGCAAAATTGTATTAGAAACAACCATGAACGAGAATACAAAAGGCAACAACCCAACATTATTATTGTCTATAACATATAATTGGAAGGTTAATATGTAAAAGCTTAAGTTCATCAATATCTTCAGACTTCACAACAAGCAATCGATCTTCACCATAGGCAACTTGATGAGCGTATGTTGAGCCTGAAACTCCTCTATTAAGGCAACATTTGTCAAAAGAAAATGCAAGAATTTTCCCTGAAGACCCTTCTTCAATAGCATACAGCCTATTATCGAACAACTTGTGTGCACTGTTCTAAGCTACTAATTTCATGGCTATATGCTTGAGTTTCAAACACATTTAATCTTCCTTATGCCACCACACAACCAAACCTAACCTCCTTGTTTCTAAACCAAACAATAGCAGTTCAATATGCAGACAATTTTCATGCATAGCCAAATCATTATCAAACCAACTAGTTTTCCCATTTTTGTTTGAATTCAATTCTTTTGAATATCACATAACTTAATAACATAGAAATCTCTACTACTGAACATACTTGACATACAATATTAACACTATTCTACACAAGTAATTGCACAAAACTCAATCAACTTACTAGCTAATAACATATTAACCAATTCTTTGTTCATACAGTGTAAAGTATAAATTACCTTCAGTTGAATTCTATTCTTCAGCCCTTGGTAGTTCAATTTCTTCCTATGCCAAATCTTTGCCCTAATTCTTCTTCAATTTCATCTAATGATTTCCATTCTTACTAAATTTGATGAATTCTTTTATTATATCTCGAAGTAGAAAGAGCTAAGTATGGAATTGATTTGGGACGGAGGAGAGAATGAAAATGAGGGAGCTGAGATCTGTTTTAGGCTTTATCACTCTTGGCTTCCTCTAGTCCTCAGACATTTCGCTTAGTGCCCCTCATAATCTAATAATCCACCACGTCCTACTTAGGGGAATGACTCAGCTTAGCTTCTTAATTTCCTTATTTACAACATACCCACTTAATACATGCTTTGGTTTTCCTGTATTCTCATTTCCATACAATATACATATAATAATATACTTCGTATTACCTATATATTGCATAAATAATATATATTTATGCCATAACCACGTTTTACATAATTTTTATCACACAACAATAATATCTAGTGTGATATTTACCTTTCTATTAAATTAATTTTCCTTTATTAAAATATTTTAATACCTATAATTGATATTACCTTATTTCCCATTTATAGTAAGATAATATATTAAGGGTAATAATTTTCTCATATTAAAATAATTTATCTTCATAAATTATTTTAATATCCTTTTTAAGGTATATCATAATTTTTGTATACCCTACTATTTGCTTAACTTCCATATTCAATTTATTTTTGAATAGTTTACTCATACACAATATATATATATATATACACACACACACTTAATCACAGATATTCACACCACATTGCACATATACACACACATCCATATAATATATGCAATTCCTTAAAACATGTTAAAATAAAATAAGATTTTTATTCATTAACATTCTATTTTATTTATTTAGGAAAAATGCAATCATTACAGATACGAGCTTTTTTGGGAAAAATTTCTATTAATTTTTCGTCTTTACAAAATTTGCCTCCAAAATTTCTTTAAAAAAAATTGCCTCCAAAGAAAAATGTGACGATATTACGTACTTTGTCACTAAATATAAGTATTTATGACGAACCATTGTTGTCACTTATCCACTCATCTAATTAGTGACGAACGAGTCTCTCGTCATATAAAATTGATATTTGTGACAATACAAATTGTCATAAATTATTAATTTTTCGTCTTTACAAAATTTGCCTCCAAAATTTCTTAAAAAATATTTGCCTCCAAATAAAATTGTGACGATATTACGTACTTTGTCACTAAATATAAGAATTTATGACGAACCATTTCTGTCACTTATCCACTCATCTAATTAGTGACGAACGAGTCTCCCGTCATTTAAAATTGGTGTTTGTGACAATAAAAATTGTCATAAATTATTATTTTTTTGTCTTTAAAAAATTTTCCTCCAGAATTTTTCAGAAAAATTTTGTCTCCAAATAAAATTGTAATGAATTTGTATTTGGCGTCACTAAATGTGAACATTAGTGGCGAAATCACATTGTCACTAAATTTTACAAATAATTAATGACAAACTATTATGTTGTCATCGAAATAAAAATTGTGTAACAATAAATACTGTCATCAATTATTACAAACATGTCACTAAAAGGTTTCTCTCCAAAATTTTGGTACGAAATTCTACCTCCAAAATAAATTGTGACGAAATTTTGTTAATCGTCATCAAATGTGTAAATTAGTGACGATATAAATGATTAATAGTAACAAAATTAAATGTCGTCACAAAAACAAAAGTTTTAGTGACGATTAGGAATTTCGTAATGATTAATTAACAAATTGTGACAAAATGTTGTACGTGAAAAAAACATTCGTCATAAAATGTGTGATTTCTTGTAGTGCAAGTTGGGGGTATATATATACACATCATTATATAATCCTTGTACATTTGATAATACTGAATATAATTTAATTGAGTATTATCATTCCACATTATCATAAATTTTATTATTTCAATTATACTTACTTATTGAAATAATTATTAAATAACAATTATTTATTTAGTTTAATTTAATTTAATATTTCACAAGTACACATTTAAATGTATCCACACATAACATATTGTCACATACGCTCATTTATGTAGCTTATATGGTTCACCTAATTTTACTACATAGTTCTATATATTATATAGTCACATTGTAGTGTCATACCCCATCTTATATTAATTGAATGTAGGCAATATATAATATGCAATCACCCATTACATATTATTGCACTTAGCAATTAATTGAATAAATATTAATCTATTATATTAATTAATTATTTACTCATTAATATGCTATTACTCATAATAACCATTAATTAACAATATAATATTAATTAATCCATCACATATTAATTCATTCCTTCTTTAATTTAATTAAACCATCATGTGACGCCCCCAAAATAGGTTCAATACTCAACCCATTTTGAGTCGCCAAATACATGGTACAAAATTCAAATACAATCTTTTATAACATACGGTCGTGCAAAATACGACCACACAAACTATGAGCTTCGATACAAATCATATATAATACGAAATATAAACACTCAAATTCATTCCTTATTAATTGCAATTATTGTCCCACTATTTTATAAAATAGTGAGGATTTTTACAGATCTAACTCTGATCATTACACTGTTCCTCGACTAGTCCCTGCAACATTCTCATTCCCTGAAGAGGACAATAGATGAAAAGGGTGAGCTTAACTAGCCCAATAAAGAATATTATGGCTAAGATAATGAAAAACAAATTATCGTTAGCCTTCAATAAATCAGATAAAATATTATGGACAACAAGTTTTAGATCAATATTCACAGCGAAAATAACAATTCATTAGAAGAGTTAAGTAGAGAATGAAGTCTACTATCTTCTATGATTTAAAAGTTTATCATCAATATTTTATCCCTGTAACATCAATCAATATACATCTTGAATCAAATATTCATCTTTACACTGCAGGCCAAAGATATTCATTTGTATTACCAGTTGGTCATGTTCATCTCAACACCTGTCCATCTTTGCACTATGGGCCAAAGATATTCATCAGGTAATCATTCATCTTTGCATTACAGGCCAAAGATATTCATTAAGTAATCATTCATCTTTGCACTACAGGCCAAAAATATTCAGTTATATTATCATTTAGGACTGAGGATGATGAAAAATAATACAAATAACGAATCTAATGAGATAAAGGATAAATATTAGAGAATTTATCCAGAGTTCAAGAATAAAGATCAAAACCTGGATCCAATCAAAGAAATTTTTTTTTTACCGTGAATAGTATCCCTTGAATAGTAACTTGTGAATAGTAACTCAACATGAAAAGATAAAAATTTCACGAGAAAGTTAAAAAAATTATTCTGGTGAAATGATACTAGATGAAGTGCAAAACTCAAGAAAATTTCTGATCATTTCAGGAATTATAGAAGCAATACTTACCGTAGTAAGTTTAGAGTTAGGAATCTGACATGAAACAACATACGAAACTGTAAATGGATTTTCACTCGTCAAGCGGTAGTCCGCGCAGACAGATAATTTCCACAATTTAATAACAAATGAATACGAAGGGTTATTCACCAGGCATGCGATAGTCCGCGTAGACAGGTTATTCCCACATAATAATAAAGAATGGAATAGTAACAGGATTTCACCATGCATGCGGTAGTCCGCGTAGACAGGTTATTTCAACAGAATAATAAAAAATGGAATAACAACCCTTACGAGTATTGAAAGAAGATAACTCTCTTCATGAATACGAAAGAAATAATATCCCTTACCTTAATAAAAATTTAGAGATTGCACTAGTATAATAGCATAATACTCTTCTTCTTTCTCTCTTATTCTCTCTATACTTTCTCTCACTATAGCTTTAGTGAATTGGTGAGAAATAATGAAGAAATGAGCCTCTATTTATAGGCTTGGCAGAGTAAGGGTAAAATAGTCTTTTGTCATAATTTATGACATTATCGCTTACATTATCGATCTTATGACATCATTTCTTACCTCATCGTTCCGATGACATCATTGCTTACCTCATCGTTCTGATGACATCATTGCTTACATAATAAGAATTCAAATTCAATTTGTTCTATTTTACCTCATTTTACTTTTATACGTTGAATTTACTATAATAATGTTACCATTCAAATTATAAAAATCATACTATTATATAATCACATCATACTACTATAATGTAATATTATAATAATATATTTGAATGAATTATTTTATCAAAAAGGATAAAATACCAACTTTCAACAAATGTCACATGCTAAAAATTCCTCCGTTTAAATCCACATTGAATAAATATTTTCTTATCATATATATCAACAATTAATTATTCACAAATAATATTACAGAACTACAAT
Organism: Panax stipuleanatus; assembly: GCA_020205555.1. Lineage (NCBI taxonomy): Eukaryota > Viridiplantae > Streptophyta > Magnoliopsida > Apiales > Araliaceae > Panax > Panax stipuleanatus. Next base: position 108,920,259 of record CM035119.1, on the reverse strand, counting down.
ATTGACAACCAGGTCATTCTTAGGAAAGAGGGGGCTTTTTGATAAGGATTTCTCCTCATTAGCGCGCAATTATATAACCTAACCCCTTTTCTCGACAGAACTTTCTAGACATTGTCAATAATGCTATCTAATAATATTATTCAAATAATATGAATTATTGATTTGATAATTTTAAATACTGTGCAATGAAAATTATTGAATCACTAATATAAAATATCAATGTAGCAATTATTGGATCAATAATATAAATTATTGAACAGTAATTACTGTAACAATTATTGAATGAGTGACTTCTTACGTAAGAATCAATAATTAGAATTACTGTGCAATACCGTGTGCCACTGTGCAACACCACGTATTACTGTATTTTTACCACCGGGTATTTCAATAGTTTTAAAAGTAAAAGTTTTGCCGTTATTTTTGTGAAAAGGTTATTTCTGTCGCTTTCTACATCCGACATTCATTCCATTATGGGGTCCACCAATGACTGCGCCGTCGTACGAATCTTCCCCGATAAAAAGAATATTCATTGACCAAACGAATATTCCCCGACACAATGAATATTTTATAACCACTTGCTTACTTTGTAAAATTTGCACATACTACCCATAACTTACCACATTTATAAATTCAACACCTTACTATTTTAAAATAATATATAAAAAAAATTAAATCTTTATTCATAAAATTTGGGGTCTTACAATGATAATTCCCATCATCGTGCCACACAAGGCATTTCACGAGCTTATCATAATTTCTCCACATTTCTCAATTATTATAAAGTCAATTTAATTTAATTGAGTTACTCATCTCATGTTTCATAAATGTTTATATTGAAATAAATATTCACACGTTTATTAATATCAATATTAATATTATTTATAAAATTTATGGGTATTACATCCTCCCCACCCCCTAATAAAAATTTCGTCCTCAGAATTGGTACAAGGTTACACAAAAAGGTTGGGATAGTCTCTCCTCATCTTATCTTCTAATTCCCACGTGGCCCCCTCGACATCGTGGTTTCGCCAAACTACCTTTATAGAAGATATAACTTTATTTCTTAGTGTTTTGCTCTTTCATATCTAGTAGTTGGACAGAAATTTCTTCATACGCCAAATTGTTCTCTACTTGAATGGGCTCATAGGAAATCACGTGCTTATAGTCAGATTTGTACAGACGCAACACGGAAATGTGAAACACGTTGTGGATGTGTTTCAGTTCAGGTGGTAATACAACTTTGTATGCCACTTCGCCCACTCGCTTCAATATCTCGAATGGTTCTATGAACCTCGGACTTAATTTCCATTTCTTGCCGAATCGGATCTTTTCTTTCCAGGGAGATACCTTCAAAAATACAAAACTATCGACTTTAAAGTTTCGATCTTGTCGATGCAAATCTGCGTACTTTTTCTGACGATCTTGAGCTGCTACCAATCTGGCTCTTATTACTATCACCACATCTGCGGTTTTTTGCACTAATTCTGACCCCAACATTGGTCGTTCTCCGAATTTGTCCCAACATAACGGCGTTCTGCATTTCCTCCCATAAAGAGCTTCGTACGGTGGCATGCCGATACTCGCATGATAACTATTGTTATAAGCAAATTCTACTATGGGTAGGTGATCGTCCCAATTCCCTCTGAGGTCCATCACGCAAGTTCTAAGCATGTCCTCTAGCGTTTGTATAGTATGCTCACTTTGTCCATCTGTCTGAGGATGATACGCAATACTCAACCTTAACTGGGTTCCCATCCTCTCTTGTAAGCTTTTCCAAAAGTTTGACGTGAAGCGCGGATCCCGATCAGAGATAATTGACACCGGCACTCCATGTCGTGAAACAATCTCCTTTACGTACAGACTTGCTAACTTATTCAAATTATATCGGATCTTGATCAGTAGACAATGAGCCGTCTTCGTTAGTCGATCCACAATAACCCAAATGGCATCATACCCTTTCTGCGTGACTGGAAGTCCTACCACGAAGTCCATCGTAATGTGTTCCCATTTCCATTCTAGTATCTCCAACAGTTGAAGTAGACCACTCGGCCTTTGGTGCTCTGCTTTGACTCGTTGACAAGTGAGACATCTGCTGACGCACTCCTCGACCTCTCATTTCAGATTGGGCCACCAAAAATGTTACCTCAAATCTCGGTACATCTTTGTGCCTCCTGGATGAACAGAATACGTCGTATTCTGTGCCTCGTGCAAAATTTCCTCTCTCAATTTGGTTACTGCTGGTACCCATACTCTCCCTTCGAATCTCAGGATACCGTCTTTATCCATTCTGAATCTTTCCTCTTCATTTTCTACTATCCCCTTTCTTATTTTCTCGCATTCCTCATCCTTTTCTTGTGATTCTTTTACTCTATCCAATAATGTTGGACGAGCTTCCATTGCAAATACTTTCTCTTCAGACCTCCCCGGTCCCTTTACCTCTATTTCTAATTTCTCCATCTCTCTTATTAACTCCTCCTGAGTCGTCAATTGGAACAATTTCTCCCTTCCTTTTCTACTTAGCGCGTTGGCTACTACGTTTGCCTTTCCCGGGTGATAAAGGATTTTGCAGTCATAATCCTTGATCAACTCCAACCATCTTCTTTGTCGCATGTTCAACTCCTTCTACATGAAGATATATTCCAGACTCTTATGGTCCATGTATATCTCACATTTCTCTCCGTACAGATAATGTCTCCAAATCTTTAACGCAAAAACTACTGCCGCTAACTCTAAGTCATGAGTAGGGTATCATTTTTCGTAATCCTTCAATTATTGTGATGCATACGCAATGACCTTGCCATGTTACATGAGCACACAACTAAGTCCCTTGTGCGATGCAACACTATACACCACGAAACCTCCCACATCATCTGATAATGATAACACAGGCGCTTCACTTAATATCTTCTTCAACTCTTGAAAACATTCCTCGCATTTTTTCGCCAACACAAACTTTACCGTCTTCCTCGTTAGATTGGTCAACGGGGTTGTTGCTATCTTAGAAAAATCTTGAATGAATCTTCGATAGTACCCAGCTACCCCTAAGAAACTTCTTATCTCTGTTGGTGTCTTCGGCTGCTCCCAATTACTCACTGCCTCTACCTTTGCAGGGTCTACTAAAATTCCATCCTTATCTACCACGTGTCCTAAGAATTGAACCTTCTCCATCCAAAATTCACATTTAGGAAATTTCGCATACATCTTCTCTTCCCTCAGCGCTTCCAAAACCATCTTCAGATGTTCGACATGCTCTTCCTCCGTCTTCGAGTAGATCAAGATGTCGTCGATGAAAACTACCACGAACTTATCCAAGTATGGCTTGAAGACTCGGTTCATCAAGTCCATGAATGCTGCCAGAGCATTAGTCATTCCGAATGACATTACCAAAAACTTGTAGTGCCCATAACGGGTTCGAAACGCCGTCTTTGTTATGTCCTCCTCCCGTACTTTCAACTGGTGATAACCTGTTCGCAGATCTATCTTTGAGAAACACTTCACTCGCTTTAATTGGTTGAAAAGGTTGTCTATCCTCGGTAATGGATATCTATTCTTGTTCGTTACTCTGTTTAATTCTCGATAATCGATACAGAGCCTCATCGATCCGTCCTTTTTCTTAACAAACAATACCGGTGCTCCCCAAGGAGACACACTCGGTCGTACGTAACCCTTATCCAGTAATTCTTGCAATTGTATCATCAATTCCTTCATTTCTAGTGGCGCCAAACGATATGGAGCTTTCGAAATCGGTGCAGTTCTCGGTGCTAAGTCTATTACGAATTCGATTTCTCTATCTGGCGGAAGACCAGGCAGATCGTTCGAAAACACGTCTTAGAATTCTCTTACTACGGATATATCCTTAATCTCTACTCCCTTCTTTCGAGTATCTACAATGTAAGATAAGTAACCTACACATCCCTTTCTTAACAATTTCTTGGCCTGCATCATCGTAAGACAACATGATTTCTTAAGCAATGAGCTACCATAAAATATTACCTTAGATCGATTCGGAGTCTGAAGGTTCACGCTTTTATTCTGATCAATTATCGTAGCATGGTTATACAATAAATCCATTCCCAGTATTACGTCAAATTCTCCCAATCTAATCGGGATTAAGTCTACGCTCAGTTCATGACCTCTAATATTTGCGCAATAATTTCGGTAAATGAATTCTACGGGGATTACTTCCTAATTTGCAACTTCTATGTTCAAAGGATTTCCTAATCGTTCTCGGGATAAGTTTAGTCGACTAGCAAATTCTTCAGACACAAATGAACAGGTAGCACCCTAATCAAATAATACATAAGCATTTATATTATTGATTGGGATAATACCTGACACCACGTCCTTCGCAGCAACTGCATTTTGGACTATCATGTTAAAGGTTCTGGCTGCTAGGCGGTTGGATTGCGTTGGTTCGCCGATCATTAGTTTGTTGCCTCCCCCTTGCTGGCCACTTCCTCCGTTGTTCCCCTTCTTCGGGCAATCCTGGATCTGGTGCTCAATTAAGCCGCAAGCAAAACAACCCTTGATCTTCCTTGGTTTCGGGAAGTTGGGCGAAATGTGTCCCTCTTGGCCACAGTTATAACAGGTACTGCGCCCCTTCTAGCACTCACCCTGGTGATTCTTCCCACATTTCGGGCATCTCTCAGCCCTCTTCTTAAACCCACCATAAAAACTTCCCGCTTGATTGTTATTCTTGTTGTTGTTGTTATTATCCCACTTTCTCTTCCCTAGATTACTTTCCCCGCTGCTGCTTCCTCCACGGCTTTCTCCACCAGAGTTCTTACCCTTCTTTACTTTGTTATACTGACTTAGGGCTTCACTACCTCCCTCTGCAATAATAGCTTTCTCCAATAGCGTGGCAAAAGAATCAATCTGGAGAACCGACACCTTGTTGAACAACCAAGGTTTCAGTCCTTGCTCAAAACGTCTGGCCTTTCTTTCTTCATCCCATACCTGGTGTTCTGCAAATCGGGCTAACTCGTTGAACTTAGTCGCGTATTACGCCACCGTCATATCTCCTTGCTTAAGTTCTAGGAACTTTACCTCCATTCTATTCTTCATGCTCTTAGGGAAATAGTTCTTGAAGAACAGAGTCTTAAACCTATCCCATGTTACAGTCCCTTCTCCCGCTCTCTGTTGATTTGCCTCCCACCAGTAGTTTGCTTCGCCCCTCATCATGTAGGTAGAAAACATAGTCTTTTGATCTTCACCCACACGAGCGATGGTGAAGGCCTTCTCTATTTCCTTGGTCCATGTTTGTGCCATGATAGGATTGGTAGTACCCTCAAACTCTGGAGGTCCTACGCTCCTAAAGTCCTTGAAGTTCGTAACTGGAACCGCTTAGGGATTGGGGTGAACAAGTTCATTGTTCCTTCCCCGAAGGGCTTCTCCTAATAGATTAACTAGTCTTTATATCGGGTCTACTTGTTCCCTCTCATTGTTAACTGACTCTTCAGGTGCAGCTAGTCTACGTCTGGGTGCCATTATCTGCATCACAAAATTTCATTTTTATTATCTAATTATATTACTTAAACATTTCTCAAATGCAAAAGGAATAAAATTTTTATAACACATTTCTGAAATAAGATCATTTATATTCATATACTAAATCATTACATTAATATGATGATCCCTAGTATACTTCTATAAATGTCAACATATATCCCCTAATATCACAAAAGATGGGGAATTCACTATCATACTACCCCTCTAACATAAGCCTACTCGGGGTTTACAACTATCCCATATCATACACAAAAGATTAGGATTACATCACAATATATACATCACATAAAAGGAACTACTACTACTACTACCACTAGGCTAATAGGTCTCATCCAAACATTCCGCGCTCCACGTCGCTTTTGTACTCTATCTGTGATATGTACGCCATAAATTCCCTGCTCATAGTGTGTCGGGTCTGTCCCTGCTCCGTCGGGTAGTGATACACACCATCAATCACCCTCTCTATGGCCGAGCAAAAAATATAACCCATCTTGTTCATCTTCCTCTTCTTACACCTTACTTCATCCTCTAGATCCTCTGCCATGTCATTAGCTCCTTCCCACTTCTCCTCGAAGTGGATTCTCTCCATCACTTCCAACTCGAGCTGAGTACGGAGAGCTTCCTTCTCCGCCTTCTTGCTCAACTCTCTCTGCTTAACCTCTTCCAGCTTTCCTGCCAGGTCCACATTCCTAGATACCGAGCGATGGAAAAGAGTTCCCATATAAATCCCTGCCTCCTCACGGTAAGTAATCTCCTACTCCATATCCTGCATCGCTAACTTTCTATGGTGGTCCTCGTGCCTCAGTTTCTGGAACTCAACCTCTCTCTCTTGAGCCTCAACCTCTAGCTCCTGAACTCTGCAGTCTAACTCAAAGATTTTCTCCTCGTACTTTCCCAACATTCGCTCCTCAATCGTAGCCTCGTCCGAGTTCTCCATGGGCTCGTCCTCCATAGGCTCCTCCTCTGGATCAGACTCCACCTCTATCTCGTCCTCGTCGTCAAACTCGGACGGTGCAACTACCTCCATAGGCTCGACTACTAAAGGTGCCTCATATACGACATGTATATCCCGGGGCTCCTCCTCTTCCACTCTACTAGGCCCTCCCATGTCTGTCATCCTACAATCACAAACACAAGACAACAAATAACAAACTCCATTAGAATGTTAAATAAAACATAAGTTCATTGTATAGAATGAAATTATATTTCATAACACACTAAGTCTCTCTAGGAAAACTCTACATGAGTTTCATCTCCTTCTATCTTCTAAGTTCTTCCAAAGTTATAATCTAAGGACTCTCGCTCCTAAGGTTTATATCTAAGGCTTTGATACCAACCTGTGACGCCTCCAAATTCGTACCACTCGCGTCTCGAATTCGGTTCATCACTTTCTAAATTCTAATAACTTCATAACATCTCATGCAACGAAATAACAGAATAATTTACATTTATTTAATATAATTATTCGGGTCCCACAGTCTCGTAACTTAAACATAAATCCATCATCTTAAACATAGCTTAATCATAGCTAATACATAACTTAAACTTAACTAGTACATAATACGAATGAGATCTTATTACAATTATCATAATAGTTTTAAATAAATACAAAGCTACGTCGTAGCTTTGCCTTTGCCTTTATCGGTGCCCGAGGGTTCGCCCTGCTCTGCCTTAATTGAAATATTTTAGGGAAAGTAAGAATGAGCAACAAATTTTCTTAGCAAGTAATATAGCAATAAGGGTGAATAATATAGATTTCAAATCTCAAGGGTAGAACAGTAAATGATAGTTCAAGAATAACAAGAAGTATCAATAGTTTTCAATAAGTGTCACTATGGACAGAAAGATATCAACAAGATTCAAAGTGTTAACCTTTTCAAGGTTCAAGAATAATGAACACTGAGCAGTCACTAAGGACTATGAACTCTTACTAGAATTAACAGTAATATGCTGCTAATCTAATAAAACAAGTACAACAGGTGATCAGCCTAAAGTACCCTACATCATGCATAACATTTAATCGTACTCATGTGCGCACTTTGGTCTCCCGACAAATATATATAGTTTCCCCTTCAATGTGGGTTATTCATCTCAGTCGATTATAAGATTTTCGCACCAAACAATTGGTTTAGATTGCTTTCAAATTCATGATATAGGTATAGCCGAATCAAATGGCATAGACCGCTCTTTTAATGTATATAAGAATAATTTATAAGTTCAATACTCAAAATCATAGTTCGAAGAATATAAACAGACTTTACCTTAAGCTATGAAGCATTAATTCATAAGATAAGAATCATAATATCAATTGTTTACTCGTACGATCAATAATAGTACAAGCTTAAGTAGTGCTCAATAAAGAATAAGGTTCGAGTACTTGCCTTATGCGTAGTTTATCAACCTATAGCTTATCAACACTTCACGAACTATGATATCCTATCGTAACATCGTTACGCATATGTGTTTTCATTAGTTACATAAGTCAAATACATATACTTGATATGGAAGTTAAACACACATAAGATCCTAACTTTAGTCGTACAATCCTACACGTATGTCGTTACATATCTTACGTATACATATCACAAAATCAGTTTGTATTTATTATATAACCAAATGACATAGCTCGTAATCATCATTATCTTAGCCTTTGAAAGTTTATAAACACTTATCACTATATGGTTCCATTGTAACATACTCATTAACATTTATATACTTCACTAAACATGTATTGCAGATTAGGATAACAATATAAGCATGCGAGAAATTTCATATTTTAATTAACATGATCAGTCCATTCTGCAGGGTGGCGAGGCCGCGCTGTGTTTGAACTAGGGAGTAGCGCGGCCACGCTGTTCCCAGTTCAAACTAGAGAAGACTTGCTCCTTCAAAATCCAAGCTTGTCCAATAACGTACTTAGACAATGATACATGTAAAACACAAATGTTATGAGATTTTATGATTAGGTTTGGGTTTCCGTTTACCTTCATCATAGTTTTATATCACTTCTTATTTAACAAAGCTTAACGAGTTCAATTCAAAAGTTTCTCACGTTTGGCCTTTATACTTACGCAATGAGGACAATACATGCGCAAGTCATTCTACTCAAGTATTTCAAATTAGCATGGCTTTACTTCTTTAGACTCATATGAAACTATGCTTGACTACTTGGCAACGTTCATGGCTAGTTAGGCATACATGTCAATCATGTCTATATGCATACGATATCTTATCATGATAGTCATAAATTTCAGAATACACGTAAGGTAGTTATTAGCATCGTTAGTTTTCAAACTCTTAAGTTTTCTTTGAAACCTCATGTTAAACCAACCAAGCATGTAAAGCAACTTCACATACGCTATATCATACTCATGTACACACATAACTAAACCATAATAACATACTCACAATTTCAGAATTTAAAGTGTACTTAGTTTATCAAGTTTGTATTTTGAAAAATCTAAGTTTCTTTTAGAACCGTTTAAAACCGAGCTAAGGTAGGTGATACCATGCAAGGCCTCCTACGTTATCATGGCAGGCACATAAATAGGCATAATTAAGTTATACTAGCATGCTCAACATTTTAGAAACCACAAAAGTTGGATTCCTCTTCTGCAAATCGGCGCGGCCGCGCCACTCTGGTTCCAGTCCAGAATAGGCTTCTGCAATAGCAGAGCTCAAAACCAATCCCACAATTCTTCATGAATCATGCTTGAAATCAATTACCTTGTATCTATAACATGTATACAGACTCTACTAACTTGCTAATATCATCTCACATATCAAACTTCAACTAATTCATGCAAATTTCTATGAATTATGAATGTTTAAATTTCAAAACATGTGTAAGCATTATACCTCTTGAAGCTTTGAATTTGACTAAGCTTTCTCTAATTTCATATTTCTCTCTCAACTCACTCTCTATATCAACTTAGCCAACAACTTAGCAAATTGATTATGAGAAGAGGTGTGACAACCATCATAATTCCCATCATCGTGCCACACAAGGCATTTCACGAGCTTATCATAATTTCTCCACATTTCTCAATTATTAGAAAGTCAATTTAATTTAATTGAGTTACTCATCTCATGCTTCATAAACGTTTATATTGAAATAAATATTCACACATTTATTAATATCAATATTAATATTATTTATAAAATTCACAGGTATTACACTTCCTCCACGGCTACCTCCTTCATTTGTCTTTTTATTCTTTTCTTGATGATACCTTGACACGGTTTCACTTCCTCTTTCGGCGATGATTGATTTTTCCAACAAGGCCAAAAATGTATTAATTTGCAACACAGCTACCTCTACCTTACTATATATTCCTGGCTTCAATCCATTCTCAAACCTTCGCGCCTTTCGTACCTCAGTGTCCACTTGATGCGGAGCAAATCTCGCTAGTTCATTGAATTTGGCGGCGTATTCTGCAACTGACATATTCTCCTGTTTCAACTCCAAGAAGTTCACCTCCAAGAAGTTCACCTCCATTTTTGCCTGCATACTTGGTGAGAAATAATTCTTGAAAAATAATTCCTTAAACCTTGTCTAGGTTACTACTGTTGTTCCGGCTCTAGCCTGGTTTGTCTCTAACCAGTAATTTGCCTCACCCTTCATCAAATAGGTAGCAAAATCTTTCTTTTGCTCCTCCGCTACTCTAGCAATAACAAAAGCTTTCTCCATCTCCTTTACCCATGTCTGGGCTTCTATAGGGTCAGTGGTTCCCTTGAATTTCGGCTGTCCTACGGCCTTAAAATCTTTAAAATTTGCCAATCGATTACCTTGTCGATTTCTTGCTGCTGGTTTTCTAGTCTGCATAGCTTGAGCTAACATGTCTACGAAGTTCTTCATTGGATCTACTTGATCTCCTTCATTATTCACAGATCGTTCCTCCCTTTGGTGACTATTTTGTCGTCTTAGCGACATAATCTGATTAAATAAAGAATTACATTAATCATTTGTCTATATACCGCATCTTAGTAGTATAATAAGAATTTAACACAAAATTTTAAACTTAGACCAATTTAGCTTACTGAATTATCCAATTCAGCTTGCTGAATTAACAAATTATTAGAAAGACAGCATACTATCTTAATCCTCAAAATTTATCTACTCAATCTAACATATAATCATATCATTGCATTCATATTCATTTAAATAGTACTTAGTACTTTAGTGCATATTGCTACAAACATTTACTATTCCTTTGCGACAAAAGTCGGGATTCATTACTACAACTTTATACAAAAAGTTGAGACTTACAAAAGTTACCTTGATATTCATACAAAAGTGAGGATTATATTCATATATATATATTTACATATACCTACTCATCATCTACGATACTATATTCCTAACATTTTATCTTACTACAAAAGATTCTATTCCTCACATACTTAATCTTTCTTTCGTCCAATTCCTTCACCTGTCTTCAACTTAGGACAATTTTTAAACCTACGACCCATTCCACCGCATGAAAAATATCCTCCTTTCTTTGACTTAGGACAATTTGGTGATATATGTCCTTCCTGACCACAATTGTAACACACATTCTTACCCTTCATTAATTCCCCCAAATGGTTTTTTCCACACTTGCCACATGCTTGTTTCATCTTTGAATGTGAATTCCCTGAGTTGTTGTCACTGTCGTTGTTCCTTTTCCTTTTATTATTATTTCCCTTCTTCTTCTTACTTACAACTTCAAACGATACATTGCACTCAACCCTCCTTCTATCGACTTGTGCCCTCAGATTATTTCATTCTTCTGTCATCTCGCGCAATGCCCTTTTCGTCTTCCATAATTCCTCCAGGAGAAACACCATAGTCCTTAAATCTTGAACTTCTATAGATTTTTGACCTTCTTCAATTACTACTGTGCCTTTTTCTCCATCTCTGATCTTTGTTTCTGGCTCCACCTTAGTTTCTTCAGAATATCCTTCTTCATCTTCATTCAGCTCCATCTCGGGATATTCGTCATGATCGCTTCCTAGATTTATCGTAGGTTCGTCTCTTAAAACTTCCTCAACTAACTCACTCTGAGCTGGCACCTCGGCTAGTGGCATTGGTGCAGCTGCTAACACCTCCGTAACCATCTCATCATCTCCCGACATCCTGCCACCAGTTTTAAATAATTTAATTAGTACATCACCATTAAACACAATCCATAAACACTAAATGTCCACATATCTTACTATGGCTAAATTTTCCCAATCCATCACTTAGAACTCTAAATGAGTTTTCTCTATCCTTCTTATGGTTATATTCCTAAGGCTTTTCCCCCATCTAAGGTTTATAACCTATAGCTTTGATACCAATTGTGATGCCCCCAAATTCGGGTTTCCCAAATCTCGGGTTTGGTGCTCACGATCCATCATACATATCACATCTAACTACCCATTCATTATTCAAAAATATCATTCATTATAAAAAATATACTTACAAACATAATTATATCGTCATCCCAGGTTAACTAACCTTGACATAACTTATATACCCTTAGCTATTCAAAAGGTTTACATAATTAATTTACATAGTGTAACATAACAATTAAAAGTTAATAAAAACTACTTCTGAGCCTTGCCTTTGCCTTTGTCCCTATTAAAACCTTCTGCTACCTCGGCCTTAGCTGAAATATTTTATTTAAGCAAAGGTGAGCAACGAGTTTGCTCAGCAAGTTAAAGTATTCAATAAAGGATATATATCATTAATAGAAGAGTCTAGCTTCAATAGAACTTCAATAATAATCAAAGGATTTCAAAGTAGCTGAATAATAATTCATTTTCAATAACAAGAATTTATTAAATTTCATGCTAAATAACATATCAAGGATGAAAGAGTAAAATTTTTTCAAAGATTCAATCATATTCAAGTGAATAAAAAAATTAACAATACTATAACAATATTCAATAAAGTGGGATATTCCCAGATTTCATGCTGAGTGATCACAGATGGATCATGAACTAATAGAGGAATCATTAGTTATTAAAACTAAATTACCTCAGGAATATAAGTTAGTTATAAAAACTAAACTATACTCCTCTGCAAGTACCTGGAGCGGCCAACTCCTTTGTACCTTATATTATTCATAATACTCAATAATAGCGCATAGGTCGATTTACGACAATAAAGTTTGTTCGTCTCAGTCTTACATCATGAGTTCGTACCACAACAATATGGTTTGGATTGCTTCTAAAGAAATACTATGATTTCAACATATAATATCAATATAGATCTAGTCTAAATCAATGGCATAGATCTTCTAATAATAAATCAGTTCATAATAAATAGAACGTTTCATATTTTAACAAATATTAGTCTCGCCAAAACAATTAACTGAGACATTGGTCATAAATAGTTCAAATAATAGAACAAGAATCTATTGCACTATGTGCGAATAACAATAATCATTATAAATGTGAATAACTAACAATAATTATTCACTAATTACGCTTTGAAATTAGTAACTTAAGTTGAGTTATGAAACTTGCAATAAATGCGAATATTCAATAATAATCTTAGATGTGGAATAATCAACAATAATTATCCACTACCATGCTTGAAAAATAATAACTCGAGTTTGAGTTAGGGAACTTGCATAACATCTACCTGTTTGCATTAAATAAAAGTAGTGTGTAGTGTTTAGATACTTGCCTTTATCGATGCTTACTGCTACGCAATATAGTTTTATCTTTAATACAAAGACCTATCATTAATAAGATTATTCTTGCAATCAGTATATCACATTATACTTCATAATACTACTACTTATTAAGTAAATTATCTAACATGTAATCACATAATCAAATATTAGATAACACCTTAATACCATACGCATTCACCATTTTAGACTTAGCGCACATCGAGTCTTTAATAATGTTCAATATAGTACGCTGAGTGATTTCCCACAAACAACCAACAAACTAGTTTTTCGTCTCATCTACACTGTTTTTACACAGCGAGTTAGATCGGTAGCTACTTCGTATATACCTCCGCTCCCTAAAAGAATTGTTTTGCCCAAATACTATACATCAACTATTAAAGAGTACGATTGTACTACTTTAGATTTAATACTTATTCTTTTATTTGTAAGTTCCTATTTATAACTAGTAAATCATATAACCAATTATAAATAAAACTCCTTGTACTATACATGAAATAATTTCAGCATTATAATTGTTTACAAAATAAATATTCATCAACTATATTTAAAATAAATTGGGCATTATAACTGCTTGTAAAATGAATATTCGTTTACTATGTTTGAAATAAATCGAGCATTATAACTGCTTTATAAAATGAATATTCGACTATTCTATTTGAGATAATTTTAGCATTATAACTGCTTATAAAAGTATATTTTCTATTTTTTAAGAGAAATAAATCGGATATTATAACTGCTTGTAAATAGTACTTTTGTACTATATACTTAAAATAATTTGGGTATTATAACTGCGTATAAAAGTATTTTTTTTATTAAATATATAAAGAAGAATGAAAATAATAACCACTAGAGTAAATACCTCTTGAAGTTTCAAGCTTTAACTAATCCTTTGTAAATCTTAAAATTAATCTAACTCACAAGAATTCTCTCTTTCTAACTTTTTTATTATAACTTTGCTTTGGAAATTGGTGAAGAAAATGAAGAGAATGGCTTGCTATTTATATGAAAACATAGTTTCGATAATTGCACGTTAGGGGATATACTAAGAGCTTGTGTTATGGACTTCAAAGGAAGTTGAGATGATCATCTACCGTTGGTGGAGTTCGCTTACATCAACAGTTACCATGCAAGTATTGGCATGCCACCTTACGAAGCATTATACGGCAGAATATGCAGGACTCCATTATGCTGGGATGAGGTTGGTGAACGTCAACTGTTGGGATCGAAATTAGTGCAACAAACTGCTGAGATCGTCAAGATAATCAGAACTAGATTGGTTGCTGCTCAGGACAGACAGAAGAAATATGTCGATTATCATCGACAGAATAGAGAGTTTAAAGTAGGAAGCTTCGTTTTCCTGAAGGTATCTCCCTAGAAGGGGAAGATTCGATTTGGGAAGAAGGGGAAGCTAAGTCCCCGATTCATAGGACCTTTTGAGATACTGCGAAAGGTTGGCGAAGTAGCTTACGAGGTTGCATTACCTCCGGAGCTAGATCATATTCATAACGTTTTCCATTTTTTGTGTTGCGACCGTACAAACACGATTGCAAGCATGTGATAGAGTATAAGCCTTTACAGTTTGATAAAGACTTAATTTATGAAGAGGTTCCTGTTCAAATAATTGACAGAAAATAACAAGTACTTAGAAATAAAGTGATACTTTATGTAAAGGTAATTTGGAGGAACCACAGTGCTGAAGAAGCTACGTGGGAACTCAAAGATGTAATGATGAAAATTTATCCCCAATTATTTGTGTAATTTCTTGTATAACAATTCTGGAGACAACATCTTTTTAAGGGGGAAAGAATGTAACGAATGAGTTTTTTTTAGTTGTGATTCTGGGGACAGAATTCTTTTAAGGAGGGAAGATTGTAACAAACGAGAATTTTGTATATTAATTGATTTAAATAAATATTTTAATTTATTTATTTATTGAGTTAAATAAATAATTAAGGTGATTATGTATGGAGTAATTAAATTAAATGCACTATGTTAACTAAGTTGATATTTAATAAATTGTGGTGTAGTTCTAATTGAATTAAGATAATTAAATTAGATGAATATTATGTTGCATTCGTTAATAAAGATTTACTAATTTGTTACATGAATTATGATTAATACGTAAATTACAATTGTGTAGCAATTTAGTATTATGTGGTAATTTTATTTAGTTAATTGATGTTAGCTTGTATTTAATTAAATTGGGATAGTAAGATTTAATTAGATAAAGTGTAACACTGAAAACTATGTGTTAAATGAGTTGTTAAAATAAATTAAAAGAATTTTAAATTAGTTTTTCCAAACAAGATCCTTAAATCTGTGTTAATCTTGTTTTACCAAACAAGGTCTTAGCCCTAAAAATCTATTTTAAAATTTAAAGAGTTTTTGCCAAACAAGCCTTATGGCTTTTGAGTTTTAAAAAGTTATAACTGATATATTATTAATATTGTATATTAAGTATTTGTCAGTTATATAATATGTAATTATATGTATTATATATATATTATAAATTTTTTATTTTACGTAAGTTAGAGTTAGAGTAAGAATAGAGAGTTAGAAAGAACAAAGAGCTAGAGAGAAAAGAGAGAAGAAGGAAGGAAGAGGAAGAAGAGCTTTGAAAAATCAAAATAAAGAATCAAAATATCCTCATCACTATATTCATCTTCTTTCTTTAGAAGCAAAGGTATAATCTAATTTTAAGTTTTGTTCTTCATGAAAAAGTTGTTTGTACTTCTCTGTAAATTGAGTTTTCCATGAAATTCATATAAATATGTAATTTATGTTATAACATGCTTATATATAATTCATATGATTGTTTATGTGGTTCAATTCATGTAAATATGATGAACATGAAGAAATCATGTTCATAGCAATTTACAGTGAACTAATTTGAAAAATAGTTTCTTAAATATCAAAATTTGTGCTTGATTGTGATATGTTATGTAAATTGATCATAGATTATAATAATATGTTAAGAAAAGAATAAAACATGATTTGAACTATGTGTTTTGGTTTAAAAACAAAGTCATAGTGTTAATTTTCTTCAAAAACGCTTAACAATGGTGTTTTCTACAAAATCATTAAATTAAGGGTTTTGATTATGTGTTGTGGTGTTTATGTATATTAAAAATATGTTAGAAGTTTAAATTTATGGTTTTATAAAGTTTTATATGCATTATATGTACAAAAATCTGAGTTTGGTGCGAGGAAATAAGCCAAATTGGGCTTTTTCCTGCTCAAGTTCGCGTGCTAATTTTTCACCAACATGAATGTCCGCCCCCTCTGACATTTAGCCTAGAAATGTCCGCCCCAGCGTGCATTCTGGCTGTCCAAAAAGTTATTTTATGTTTTGTGTAGTTTTTATGCGGTACACGATAAGCTAACTTAATGTCATGAATTTGATGACAAGTTAAGTGTATAAAACAATAATATAACATATTGTTGACATGTATAAGACAATCTGAAATCTCATATTAACAAGTTATGTGTGAATTCGATATTGTTATCATGAGGTATGATTGTGATGGTTTAAAAGATTATCCACGTGTGATATGCATGTTGTGAGTTTAGATTCACGATATGTGTGACGCCCCCAAATGTAGGTTCCTCTCTTTCCTTGGATCCGGTGCAGTCACGATACTACTATGGTCGAACTTGATACCAACCTGTGACGCCCCCAAATCCGGGTTCCTCTCTTTCCATGGATCCGGTGCAGTCACGATACTACTATCGTCAAACTATTACATCTTTTAATTATTACTAAAAGAATACAACTTGCTTTATTACAATTTAGAATATAAATTCTATTCATATCTAGGATCTTGTATAATTACTCCAACTTTTAATAGTTACAAACTTGGTCATTTACCATACCTGTCTAAACATCACATTCGATGTTACTAAAATGCGGAATAACTAAAACTTTTTCCATCTTCTTTGAATAAAACCTTTTTATTGATTTCATAACTTGAATCAATTACAAATTCCTGAATCAACTTTATAATATGATTCATTCTATTTGAGTTATCATATAACGTTTACAACTCGACTCGATATCCTCTATGTATTAACTAATACATCTTTACAATACAACAAGTATTAAACATCATAAGCATATATCGAGTACACTCCTAGAACCTAAATGTGGCTCAAGTAATAATCTAAACAGTATTCTTCATTGCGATACTATCTATCTTTATCACTCAAGAAGCACGAAGTCTTATTTGTAAGTCCTCAACCTGTAAAAATAGTTATTTGCAAGAGTGAGCTCGACAGCTCAACAATTCTAACAGCATTCATGCATCACATAGCATACAACATCATACTCAGTTCATGCATTTATAAACAATATATATTTACTAAGCATGCTACTTTTCACATAACAAGTATATCATCAAATATCAACTTTCAATCTCATTTATATCTCATATACAGTTCATATATAAGTTCACATTATCACAGCATAATATAATTCAACTAACAGTTATTGAATTCATATATCAAATAGGAACTGAAAGACTTGCCTGATTCGTAGTTTAACAACTACGACTTAACTGCTTAAAGATATCTGCGCTTCGTGTAATCCTACACAGTTATATAATCATGGATTCATATCCATTAGTCATACATTCATACATTCTCAGTATAATAATAAGTATTACATTATTTTCTATCTTGGTTCTTAGAACCTTGTTTCACTTTCTTAACATACTCTTATAATAGCTAGGTATGTATAGGTATACTTTTAATATCAACATTCATACACCTTTACTCGACTCGCTATGTGTTCGACGCTTATTTAAAGCTCATAGAGACATGATCTATATTGCTCTCACGTTTCTCAAACCTTATCGAAACCATTACATTCAAACTTTCTAAGTTTCACCTTTCAAAATCCTTGTCGTATTTAAACTAGTCATGCAAGGTTACTATGTTCATCATATAGTCATAAACCAGTAGGGGTCAGACCATGATTTGCAGTTTATGTAATAATGCAAGTCTACTACAATATCAAGAACAAATAGATTGCACAAATCCTGAAAACAGGCTGGCGCAGCTGCGCAGGTATTGGCCTTAGGAGGGGCGCAGCTGCGCCACTCACTGATCAAACCAAGAATGAAATTTCATTCTGCAGGACCACTCGAGTTCAATCACTATCATTCAAGTTACTGATATTAATTAGTACGCATGCTCTATGATTATAATTTCAAGTTCGAAACCTAGCATGCTTATCCTAATCCAATTAAGGCCATATGCCGGTAAACTTTAAACAAATCAAGCCCACGTTACTAATGGTCCATTACTAAAGTCATATCAACACATCACGAGGCTAAACAATACTAAGTATGCATGCTCGTGCGTATATCACACATGTATATTTAATCACATAGTTTATGCTTTAGAAATTCATTTTCTATGAATATGCGTGCATAGGTGAAATCCATGTTTCATCACATGATACTTATGTCAACATGTCTATAGACATAATGAAATCCTAATATACATGCTTGCATGTTCATAGCGTAAGTTCACTTAGTACTTGATGATATTTTCTTTCACATTCTAAGTTTTCATAAAAATCACACTAAGTCAACAAAGGTAACTTAGTATATGCAAGGTACCTCGTAGTCATGACTCTCATGTATTAGAACACATATATAAGCCACTTATACATGCTCAAATGATCAGAATGTGGACATCCTATATATATGTCCAAAAACTCTAAGTTTATCTTTTGAAATCAATGTAGTCTTCAATCATGTGCGTTAGTTTGTTTTCAACACATTAAACATGTATTTCATGTCAATACAAACCATACAATCATGCTTTCAAAATCAGAATGTACACGTCTCACGTATATGTTAACGTTCACATTTATAATTATAAGTTTTTCTTTAAAACATACGCTTTCCATTTCATGATATACATTCTAACATGGCTATAATCATGCATGTAGTAACATGTGATATGAGTTAGCACCAACTTCCATGTATGTCCAAAGTGATACCATCAAGATAGCATGAATAGATTGCAGAAAGGGAACAAAAATCTGTTTCAGGGCCCGGCGCAGCTGCGCCGCTGGCCAATACAAAACTGGCGCAGCTGCATAGGTGGCCGGCCAAAGATAGAACTGTTCTGCTTCGGCAGAACTTTAGCCCAACTCAAGATTTTCTTATCAATTCAATTCTACACCAGCCATATTACATAACTAACATGTTTACAATCTTATATAGCACTTAACAACATTTTCCAAATCAACGTAACATCTTATCTAGTAAAATTAAGAAGTTGACATTTAAGAATCAAGAATGGGAAATATACCTCTGCAAAAGGGAAATTAACTTGCTGCTAATCAAATTCTCTCCTACACTGATAACTCTCTTAATTCTTTGTATTCTCACCACTGATATATATTCACTCCCCATTCTCCCTTACTCAGAATTCTCAGCAAATTGAATATGTGAAGGAGAGAGTCTTATTTATAGAAAATAAAAAACCCAGACAATGCTATTCTACTCAATTTCAATCCATTGGTATAAGCAAAAACTTGAAGGTTAAGAGAGAGTTGTTGAGAGTTGTTGGAACTCATCATGAATTCCTCACCCTTGCTCATCATTTGCTATGGAATGCTGAGTTTGAGAGCAATAGGGAGTAGACTAGCAATTGAGTTATTCACATGTATAAGCATTTGGGTTACACAAATAGGGACAAGGCATTGTATCTCAACAACTTGCTTACAATTACCACATAATAATGTTATATATATATATATATATATATATATATATATATATATATATATATATATATATATAGTCTACCACTTACTAAGGCTATGTCACACTTCATTTCATAAACACATAGGTTATAAATGGGGTTACCATGTAATCCTAATAAATAAATACTACTATTATGTAGTAAATTTTAACTCACACATATAAAATCCATGTACAGCTCATCCCACCGGATATAATTCTTTCGGGTACCATCACAATGTATTGTCTCCTTTATTATTAAATTTCATTAATTCAATAATTGTTTACCATATATTCATGATATACTACCTCCGTCCCACAATAAGTGCTTTTTTAGGCTTAATATTTTTTTCCAAAATAAGTGATGTGTTAGAATTTCAATACAATTTTTATAAGATTTTTCCATATATGCCCTTATGCAACCAATGGTATTTATTGCGTATTTATTGGGAAGTTGAAAGGTTGAAGAAAGAGAAAGAAAGACCAAAATGCAATAAAAAAAAGTTTCAAACAAAACAAACAAAGTATATTAAGGGTATTTTTATTATTTTAACTCGTGTATTGGTATATGTGATTTAACCTAAAAAAGCTCTTATTATGGGACGGAGGTAGTATTATTTTATTGTATACTTAATATACACATTGTCGCACCCACATTTCATGTAACTCACATAGTTTAATTAGTCTTGATACATGGTCCCTATATATAGTATAGTCACATAATTGTTGCACCACACTATATAATATAGTTGTACTACACTTCACACTTCATATAATATATAGTTAGTTACTATACGCTATACATTTTATTCGCATGCTTGCATATAGAAGTAAATAATTTACTTATCTCATCAATTAATTAATAATAATATTAATTAATCCCTTTCTCGTAAATCAATTATTAATCTCTATAACAATTGATTAATATAAATCTTATAATATTTATAATTCATTTATTAATTAATCAACATATTATCAAATAATTACTTGATAACAGTATATTGTCCATAACAATAATTAATATAATAAGACAATATATCTCATTCCTCATCAATACAATTCCGATTATATTTATAATCAATTTCTTTATTATTATACTATCACTAGACATAATAATAATTTAACATACTATTGTAATAACAACTAATAATTAATATAGATTAATTGTTTAATTAATAATTCCTCCACCATTGAATTAGTTAATTCATCAATGAATCTATTATCGTGCCACACAAGGCATTTCACACAAGCTTACATCGAGCTTATTATCATTAT
Source organism: Panax stipuleanatus (assembly GCA_020205555.1). Taxonomy (NCBI): domain Eukaryota; kingdom Viridiplantae; phylum Streptophyta; class Magnoliopsida; order Apiales; family Araliaceae; genus Panax; species Panax stipuleanatus. The sequence goes on along the minus strand of CM035119.1, from coordinate 108,899,054 downwards.
CAACACTTATTTATTTCCACCACATTACTCACCCACCACATGTTCATAGCAACTCAAGTTATTAAAATAACTTAGTTTTCTTTTATAAATTAAACTCTCTAGGAAATACATTACTATTATAACAATTATGTATTCCACTATAACATAAAATATTATGTCTCCTCCAATTAAAGGCATTCATTATTAGAAAATAATTTACTTATTGTCTCAAGATATTATCCTTAATATAATATCAAATAATTACATGTACGACACATTTACATATATCATATATAGAAAATAGATAATAAGTTTATTTTCTTTTATAATAAATTATTTTCATTAATTTATTTACATATATCAAATATATTTTAATATATTTACCATATTAATTAATTATACCTATTACCTCATACAAAACATATAAGGTTATAATATTATTCAGAAATAACATTTCCTCTTTTTATTAAAATAATTCAATATTAAAAATTATTTTAATATCCTTTATTAGAAATATATAATAATTATTTCTCTTTCTTTTCTATAAATTGTTCCCAAAATAATTTCTTCAAATATTCATTTAAAGATATAATGATTTCCATTTCTCTTTAATAACGTATATATATATTTATTAGCGTTATTCGTACATTAGACTTTCTCACATATTACTATTCTAAGTAATATATATTAAAAGTTGCAACTATAATCATATATTCAACACATATATTAATCCATTTCTTTACTTAAGTAAATTAAACACTGTACCATATCATTAAGGTTCAATATTAACATTATATTATTCCATAATATAACTTCCAACTTAAATTAACTAATATTTATTCTTATTAGTTAATTCCTTAACTAACTCATGCTTCACTATCCAAACTTATTCACAGATAGCTTAAGTGCTATTAATAACTTATATTATAAACATACTAGTTATTAATACACATACACAAGAATATGGTGATTATACATTTAGGATATTTAATGTCACCAACTTACTACGATAAAATAATTTGTATAAATTATTTAATATTGATAGGAATTTAACCACTTCCTTTATCTCCACTGAATCGTCTCAAAAAAATATATAATAATAATATATTTATTAATCATAAAATCACATATTACATAGTCCATATTACCCTATGTAATATAATACCACATATCTCATATCACATATATATATTCTTATTCGAACCCATCTCATAGTTTAAGAATTTTATTTATTAAATCATTATTTAATAATTTCTGAAAATTCGGGTTCTTACATTATGTAGTTAGTTAGCAAGATAAGTTTACGAACCATGTTGTTAAGTTGAACTTAAGTGATATGTTCAATGGTTAAACGTAGTGGTTATGAAACTAATCTATATTATAAATGTATTGTAATATGTAGGATAATTGTGGAACGTGATTGTAAATTATAGCTTGTGCAAGAGGCAAGTGTTCTAAACTCAAACTTTACTTTTATTGAGCAAGTTGTTCTATCATTTCTTGTTACGTTTATGAAAAGTTATTTTATTCTCTAAATTCCATATTGAGCAAGTATATTATTAAAGTTCCTTATGAATTAATGTAACCTTGACTTAATTATTCAAGCAAGGTTTTATTGAATTTTTCAAATGTTTTAAGTTAAATTCTAAAGCATAAGTTATTCCATAATTCTTTTATTATTGAATTCTTATTTATTGTAAGTTGATTCAACTACTCCTTAGTTGATGATAATTGAACTCCAAATTACCCTTCGAGCTTATCCAAACCAAATTTTCTTTAGTGCAGACTTGTTAATGAAAACTGAGATGAACAACCCTAGTAATAGGGGATTACCATGCGAAAGTGTTAAGATGTTTGTGCACAATACATGGTACGAATGGCTAATCCCCCTAAGTACGAGTTAAGAGTCCATATAGTCTAACGACTGTTAAAGGTTTAAATAGAAATGTTTATAACCTGTGACATAGTTCAAGGTCTTATGACCCTCAGGTGAATTCTAAATTTTATTCTTAATTATCGATGAATGAAATATTATCTATTCAGTTGAAGCTATTCAATACTATGTCATCACTATTGTTTACTATTTCAAGTGAGTTTTTGTTTGCTCACTCTTGCATTATATAACCATTGCAGCTAAAGTTGAAAAAGTTGACGAACCGTCAACTAGTAAAGGCAAGAGCAAGATGAACAAGTGAATACTTGTTTAAATATTTATGATATGATTTGTAATAAGATATAAATTTTGTTATGTGATTTTTTATTTTTCGCATTTGTTGATGTTAAGGTTAGATAACCCTGGGAATATTTTTGGACAAGGTTATAATTCTTTTTATAAGGAAGATTTTATTTATTAATAAAGGTTGTAATTTATTTTACATTCCTTATTTATGGGAAGTAGTTATGTTTTATTTAGATAGTGAAAACCAAATTCCGTGGAAATGAAGTACCCGAATTTGGGGGCGTCACAGCAGGTCCTTTGATTGCCAGTGTCCCACTGTTGTTTCCACTATTGTTGCTCCTCTCTCTGCATTCTTCTTTGGACAGTTACGAATTTGATGATCTAACGATCCACACGAAAAATAACTTTGTATTTTCTTTGGACTTGGACAATTTGGAGAGATGTGTCCCTCTTGTCCATAGTTAAAACATACTCATTTTCCCTTCAAACATACTCCCTGATGATTTTTACCAAAATTTGCACACGGCTCACCTCTCTTCCTATTATCTCCTGACTTGTCTCCAGATTGGGTATTGTCCTTCTACTTATGCTTATTGGAATTACTTCCTCCACTGCTACCTCCTTCATTTGTCTTTTTATTTTTTTCTTGATAATACCTTGACACAACTTCACTTCCTCCTTCGGCGATGATTGATTTTTCCAACAAGGCCGAAAATGTATTAATCTGTAACACAACTACCTTGCTATATATTCCTGGCTTCAGTCCATTCTCATACCTTTGTGCCTTTCGTACCTCAGTGTCCACTTGATGCGGAGCAAATCTCGCTAGTTCATTTAATTTGGCGGCGTATTTTGCAACCGACATATTCTCCTGTTTCAACTATAAGATGTTCACCTCCATTCTTGCCTGCATATTTGGTAAGAAATAATTCTAGAAAAATAATTCCTTAAACCTTGTCCAGGTTACTACTGTTGTTCCGGCTCTAGCGTGGTTTGTCTGACAGTATTGTGCATACAAGCCAATCATGTATGATGACAAAGCACATACTTTGTAAACAATCTTATTTATTTATTAATAAAATATTCATTTAAGGCATATAATTATCTACATGATGCTGTTTTTTATAATATGTAAGCAACCCATAGTTTTAAGCAATGCTTTTAGAATCATGATGAGATCATGATAATGAGATCTAAATTCTTAGAAAGCTTAAAAACTAAAATAGTTCCCAATTGTGGGATTACTAAAATGGGGATTAGTAAATCCAGATAGATTGGTACATATGTTGCTTGCTCATTGGATGAGGATGACTGATCTCATGGTCATTTGTGTGGAGACACTAAAGCAAGTATGTAGGTGCTTATTGGAGAATAAGTTCACTGAACGTGACTCGCTATGGAATACCTAATGGAGTTTTACTCGCCTGTCAATAGGAATTCCTAATGTGATAGTAGTACATGTGATCCTTGGACTTGAGATCATTATAGTATCTTGTATGCAACAAATTATACTTTGACTAATTCCTTAAGGCCTTTTAAGGCATATATAGGGTATGCCTGGGTGTAATGAGTTACATATGGAGATAATGAATGATCAATAAAGAATATACCACCTCTAGTAAAATAGGATATATGTCCTATGTGATTCGTTAAATGACAACCCAGGAATCCTTGGCCAATGTAGAATGAAATTAGAAAGAGGTTTTTAATTTGCATTATTTGGAGTTGTGCATTTTCTAATCGAAATACATATGATTAAATAAATTAAGACTTGACAGTAAATCCATGTCTTATATTTAATTGGGACATTGTATGGTGGAAGGATTGAATTGTACGGTAACTATTAACTCACAGGTTCTTTTATGATTAATGTTGAAATCTATATTATCTGGAAAGTCGTTGATCGCTAGGGAGGCTTATCCCTATTGTAGAATAAATGTTATTTATTTAAATAGATTATTAGTTTAATTTATTTATTTAAATAAGATTAGAATTATTCTAATTGATTTATTCACAACCGGTTTAATCTGGAGAACCTAAAGGGTCACACCATAAAAGGAAGAAGAATTATTTAAGAAGAAAATGGCATGATAGTAATAATGCATTAAGTATAATTAATTTAATCTATGATGATAGAATAAATTAAATAGCTTAATATTTATTATTTAATATTTTAGAAATATTAAATATAAATTAATAAGAGGAGTCTTATTAATATTATTATTATTATTATTATTTTAATTCTACAGGAGTTTAGGAATTAATATAATATCAGTACTCACTCTCAATCCTAATAAAGATTAGGATATAAATTAATTAAAAGTATTTAATTAATTAATTAAATAAAACCCTATTCTAATTGGATTAGGAGGGTTAACCTAATATCTATATAAGAGAGTCTTATATCAGAAATAAGGTACGTGAATTTTTTAAGAGTTGGGAGTACACATATTCTATAGAGATAGAAACAAGGGTTAAGCCAATAACCCATCTTACTGAGTTCTTCATCTTCCTTGGTGGATCACGGTTAGAGGGCAAACATTTGGGTGGCTGACATTGATCAAGGTAAGGAGCCACTACAGAGGAATCAAAGGAATCAAAGGAGTAGAACTTGTACCTGAGGAAGCTTGGATCTTCAAAGGTATAATTCTGTTTTTCTCCTTCTTCATTCACTGATAATTGATGCATAAGAATGATCATGGTATTGGGTTTGTATAAATTTTTGAAAACCTAGTTTTTTACGCTTCCGCCCTATTTATGTGATTTGATTGCATGATTGCGTTACGTACAAACCCAACAGTGGTATCAGAGCCAATCTTGTGCTAATTATCAGTCTATGTGATTCCATACATATATGATATGCGATTGGATCGAGTTCTGGGCAACAAAAATTTTTTAGATTCTGCGAAACTGCGCCGGTACAAGGCAATATTGCTGCGCAGCTGCGCCGGGTGCTGTTCCTGGTTTTCATGCTGCGCAGCTGCGCCAGTTCCCTTTACATTATTGGCGCAGCTGCGCCACTGGACATGAACTGAATTTTTTTTTGTTTTATTTAATTAAATGAATGATTTATTTAATTAATAAAGGTTTAAAATAAAGATGTTTATTTTATATGAAATGAGATTTCAGAATTGCTAAAATTAAAGAGTTTAATTTGGAATTATTTTTGAATGAAATAAAGGAGTTTATTTTTTCAAAAATAAAGTTTAGCAAACTTTTGCCCATTAACTGATATTAATACATATATGGAATGAATTTATTTTCATGAGATGAATAAGTTTTATTGATACGTATGATGATATGTATGGTAATAAAAGGGATTGATTATGGACTATGACCAATGTGATTGGATTTTATTTTGGTTGAATGCTTGAATGAATAGGTTTTATAAAATGGGGTCTGCGTACCTCATCTTCTCTAGTTTTATTCTCGATGTAAATTCTATCTCCTTTCTATGTATTTTCCCTTGACTGCTGATCAAGGTTTCTATTTAATTTTAAATAGTTAATGTAATAAAGATAGTTAGAATTATTTTGAAGAAATTGGAGACCAAGGAGCAAGGAACGCGTGAAGACTCATTTGTATGGAGCCAGGGTTTAAATGTAATAGTTATATTTAAATTTAAATTCTTGCACTCCTAGGTTTGACCTTTTGGTTCACTTGGTGGCTCTAGTGAACCAAACTAGAATAAAAGTCCATAATCAATCCGGGTAGAATATAGTATTCTATATTGCATGCTAAATATTATATATATTATATTTTATACAAACATGCTTCGCATGTTTAATAAAATGACGCGTATTTTATATATATATGTGCATGCACGCTTAAAAAGATGAGACAAATAATAACAAACCCCTCAAAGAAATAATATTAAGTCTGAAGCATTCAAATGATATTTGGAATATCGAACGTCGCCTTCTAGCATGATTAGTTAATAGAGTATTAAATATTTAATATGAGTTTGTTGTGCTATCCACAAGGCGAGTATTGAATATTTAAGATGTTAATTAATCACATTTGATGCTTATCAAGAAAATTGAACGATCTAGTCTTGTTGTGCTATCCACAAGGACGAATTTTTTTTTTGAATTTATGGAAGTGCTAGGCTGGACTTAACTTAAATCATTTTAGTTCGGATGTGCACACAGATGACCATTATGATTTAAGAGGCAAAATAAAAGGAGTTACATGGTGATGTAATTGACAAGAGTTGTCTACCTATTTATTTGTATATCGCTTGTTGGGCTATCCACAAGGTTATATACATTTGAAATGGGATCCTTAATCTCACTAGCAAATCTTTAATTAGATGTTGCCGAACTATATGAGTGAGGGTAATATAGTTTGATGAAAATAGTGGGAGATACCAATTTAAAATAAAGACCTAAATTTATTTTGGTATGCAAAGTTAATAAAATGAATGTTTTCTAAAATGTTGTCTTTTCACATGCAGAATTTTAAAAATGTCAAAATCACTAATCTCACTACGAAGCATACTTGATGCAAATAAGCTTACCGGCCCGAATTATGAGGACTGGCTAAGAAATCTGAGAATTGTTCTCACTGCTGAAAAGATTTCTTATGTCCTAAATTCCACTATCCCTGAATCTGTTTCAGAAATAGCCTCTGAGGAAGAGATTGCCACTTTCAATAAGTGGCAAGATGATGCATCTGTGGCTCAATGCATCATGCTCGCATCCATGAATAACGAGCTTCAGCGTCAGCACGAAAAAATGGATGCTCCTGTTATGCTGCTTCACCTCAAGGAGTTGTATGGTGAACAGAGTAGGACTGCTAGATATGAGATATCTAAGGAGCTCTTTCGATCTCGGATGACCGAGGGCACTGCCGTCGAGACTCATGTTCTGAAGGTAATCAATTTGATTGAACGCCTTGGACAGCTTAGGATCGTCATGGATGGGGAGTTGAGTCAAGACTTGGTCTTGCAGACACTCCCTGAGACCTTCTCGCAGTTTGTGGTTAATTTTCACATGAATAAGCTAGATGTCAGCTTACCTGAGCTGCTTAAAATGCTGAAAATTGTAGAAAGTCACTTCTCATCCAAGAAGAACCATGTCTTGATGGTGGATTCTTCCTATAAAAGGAAGAGGCCCAAGGTGTCTTCTGAAAAGAAGAAATCTAAGAAGGCTAAGGGAAAAGGGAAAGAAAAGGAGCAAAAGAAACCTGAACCAGCTAAAGGAATGTGCTTTCATTGCAATGAGCTGGGACATTGGAAGAGGAACTGCAAGAAGTTTCTAGCAGAGAAGAAGCTTGGAGAAGCTTCGACTTCCAATCAAAGTTTGTTTATGATTGAAATTAATTTTTTTGAAAGTCATAATTCTACTTGGGTATTGGATACCGGCTGTGGTTCTCACATATATAATACTGTGTAGGGACTGGTCAGAAGTAGAAAGCTGAACAAAGATGAGGTGATCCTACGAGTGGGAAATGGAGCAAAAGTTGCTGCATTAGCTGTAGGAATTTATTGTTTAGCAATGCCTTCGGGCAAATCTATTTATCTTAATAATTGTTATTATGTTCCGAATATTATTAAAAACATTATTTTAATTTCTGTATTGGATATGGAAGGTTTTGACGTTATTATAAAGAACAATGGTTGTTCTATTTATAAAGACGATGTTTTATATGGTATTGGAAATTTGCGAAATGGACTTTATACACTTGACTTACAAGAAAATATATTTCAAATTGAACAAATTAAGAAAAGGAAAAGAGATGATATTAATTAGACCTATATGTGGCACTGTAGACTCGGTCATATCAATGAAACAAGATTATCCAAGTTGCATAAAGATGGGCTCCTTGAGCTATCTGATTATGAATCATATCCAACTTGTGAATCTTGTCTCATGGGTAAAATGACTAAATCTCCTTTTAGTGGAAAAGGAGAGAGAGTTACAGAGTTGTTGGCATTGATTCACACAGACGTTTGTGGACCTATGACAACAAGTGCACGCGGTGGGTATTCTTATTTTATTACTTTCACTGATGATCACTCAAGATTTGGATATGTGTATTTAATGAAATACAAATCAGAATCATTTGAAAAGTTCAAAGAGTTCAGAAGTGAAGTAGAGAAACAAACGGGCAAGAGTATTAAGATACTTCGATCAGATCGAGGTGGAGAATACTTAAGCAGTAAGTTTCTCAATTGTCTCAGAGAAAATGGTATAATCTCACAATAGACTCCTCCAGGTACACCACAGTTAAATGGAGTATCTGAAAGGAGAAATCGAACACTGTTGGACATGGTTCGATCCATGATGAGTTTTATCGACCTTCCAATTTCCTTCTGGGGATATGCCCTAGAAACGGCTACATACCTACTTAACAAGGTACCTACCAAATCCTCCCCAAAGACTCCATATGAGATGTGGAAAGGGAGGAAACCAAATCTTAAGCATGTTAAGACTTGGGGTTGTCCAGCTTATGTCAAAAAGTTTGAAAATGATAAGCTACAAACTAAATCCGATAAGTGTAGATTTGTGGGATACCCTAAAGAAATCGTAGGGTATTATTTCTATCATCCAACTGATCAAAAGGTGTTTGTTACGAAACATGCTACCTTCTTGGAGAAAGAGTTTATCCATGAAGGGGTCAGTGGGAGCAAGATATTTCTTGAAGAAGTTCAAGAACCACAAGTTACCACGGACCAAAGTCAAGTACCTAACCAAGTAGAAGAACCTACTGTACCACACCCTGTTCATAAATCTGGAAGAGTACCGAAGATACCTGAGAGGTATGGATTCTTTATAGATGATAACGATGAGGTACACATCATGAATGATGATGATCCATTGAATTACGAACAGGCTATGAGTAATAAAGACTCAGGGAAATGGCTTGAAGCCATGAAATCCGAAATGGACTCCATGTATGAAAACAAAGTATGGTCTTTGGTTTCACCACCTGAAGGTATTAAACCTATTGGGTGTAAATGGATTTTTAAAAAAAAGACTGGAGCAGACGGAAAAGGTAGAGACCTATAAGGCCCGACTGGTTGCAAAAGGTTTCAAACAAAGACAAGGAGTTGACTATGATGAAACCTTTTCACCAGTAGCCATGCTCAAGTCCATTCGAATTTTGCTTGCGATTGCAGCTTACAACGACTATGAGATCTGGCAGATGGACGTGAAAACGGCCTTCCTCAATGAAAAACTTGAGGAGGATGTGTATATGACACAACCAAAGGGATTTATTTCAAAAGTTGGAACAAATCAAGTCTGTAAGCTACAACGATCCATTTATGGGTTGAAGCAAGCTTCTCGTAGATGGAACATTCGTTTTGATGAGACAATCAAAGAGTTTGATTTTATCAAAAACGATGATGAACCATGTGTATACAAGAAGGTTAGTGGGAGCGCAGTATCATTCCTTGTATTATATGTTGATGATATATTACTGATAGGGAATGACATTCCTATGTTACAATCCATTAAAATCTGGTTATCTAAAAACTTCTCCATGAAGGACTTGGGTGAAGCATCCTATATTTTGGGGATAAAGATCTATAGAGATAGATCTAAAAGGATGCTCGGCTTATCCCAAGGAACGTACATTGATACGATGCTAAAGAGGTTTAGCATGGAAGATTCCAAAAGAGGTCTCATGCCGATGAGCCATGGAATAAATCTCTCCAAGAAACAGGCTCCAAAGACACCTGAGGAGAGAGACCGTATGAGTAAGATCCCTTATGCTTCTGCAATAGGATCTATCATGTACGGTATGATATGTACTAGACCGGATGTTGCTCACGCACTTAGTGTAACAAGCAGATACAAGTCGAATCCAGGAGAAGAGCACTGGAAGGCAGTGAAAAATATCCTAAAGTACTTGAGAAGGACTAAAGATATTTTTCTTGTCTACAGTGGGTCTGAATTAAAACTCGAGGGATTCACGGACTCAAGTTTTCAAACAGACCAAGATGACAGTAAATCTGTTTCAGGGTATGTGTTTACCTTGAACAGAGGTGCAGTGAGTCGGAAGAGTTCCAAGCAGCAAACGGTTGCTGATTCAGTGACAAAGGCAGAGTATATAGCTGCAAGTGAAGCTGCAAAGGAAGCTGTTTGGATGAAGAAGTTCATAACTGAACTTGGTGTGGTTCCTAGCATTGGAGAAGCAGTTCCCGTATACTGTGACAACACCGGAGCGGTTGCACAGGCTAAGGAACCCAGGTCTCATCAGAAATCTAAACACGTGTTGCCGCGATTTCACTTGATCAGGGAGATCATTGAAAGAGGAGACGTCACCTTAGAGCGTGTAGACTCTCAAGACAACATTGCAGATCCATTTACTAAAGCTTTAACACAAAAGCAGTTTGATCGTCACTTAGAGAAAATGGGTATGAGATACCATGGCGATTGGCTTTAGTGCAAGTGGGAGATTGATAGTAGTGCGCATACAAGCCAATCATGTATGATGACAAAGCACATACTTTGTAAACAATCTTATTTATTTATTAATAAAATATTCATTTAAGGCATATAATTATCTACATGGTGCTATTTTTTATAATATATAAATAACCCATAGTTTTAAGCAATGCTTTTAGAATCATGATGAGATCATGATAATGAGATCTAAATTCTTAGAAAGCTTAAAAACTAAAATAGTTCCCAATTGTGGGATTACTAAAATGGGGATTAGTAAATCCGGATAGATTGGTACATATGTTGCTTGCTCATTGGATGAGGATGACTGATCTCATGGTCATTTGTGTGGAGACACTAAAGCAAGTATGTAGGTGCTTATTGGAGAATAAGTTCACTGAACGTGACTCGCTATGGAATACCTAATGGAGTTTTACTAGCCTGTCAATAGGAATTCCTAATGTGATAGTAGTACATGTGATCCTTGGACTTAAGATCATCATAGTATCTTGTATGTAACAAATTATACTTTGACTAATTCCTTAAGGCCTTTTAAGGCATATATAGGGTATGCTTGGGTGTAATGAGTTACATATGGAGATAATGAATGATCAATAAAGAATATACCACCTCTAGTAAAAGAGGAGATATGTCCTATGTGATTCGTTAAATGACAACCCAGGAATTCTTGGTCATGGTAGAATGAAATTAGAAAGAGGTTTCTAATTTGCATTATTTGGAGTTGTGCATTTTCTAATCGAAATACATATGATTAAATAAATTAAGGCTTGACAGTAAATCCATGTCTTATATTTAATTGGGACATTGTATGGTGGAAGAATTGAATTGTACGGTAACTAATAACTCACAGGTTCTTTTATGATTAATGTTGAAATCTATATTATCTGGAAAGTCGTTGATCGCTAGGGAGGCTTATCCCTATTGTAGAATAAATATTATTTATTTAAATAGATTATTAGTTTAATTTATTTATTTAAATAAGATTAGAATTGTTCTAATTGATTTATTCATAACCGGTTTAATATGGAGAACCTAAAGGGTCACACCATAAAAGGAAGAAGAATTATTTAAGAAGAAAATGACATGATAGTAATAATGCATTAAGTATAATTAATTTAATCTATGATGATAGAATAAATTAAATAGCTTAATGTTTATTATTTAATATTTTAGAAATATTAAATATAAATTAATAAGAGGAGTCTTATTAATATTATTATTATTATTATTATTTTAATTTTAAAGGAGTTTAGGAATTAATATAATATCAGTACTCACTCTCAATCCTAATAAAGATTAGGATATAAATTAATTAAAAGTATTTAATTAATTAATTAATTAAAACCCTATTCTAATTGGATTAGGAGGGTTAACCTAATATCTATATAAGAGAGTCTTATATCAGAAATAAGGTACGTGGATTTTTTAAGAGTTGGGAGTACACATATTCTATAGAGATAGAAACAAGGGTTAAGCCAATAACCCATCTTACTGAGTTCTTCATCTTCCTTGGTGGATCACCGTTAGAGGCCAAACATTTGGGTGGCTAACATTGATCAAGGGAAGGAGCCACTACAGAGGAATCAAAGGAATCAAAGGAGTATAACTTGTACCTGAGGAAGCTTGGATCTTCAAAGGTATAATTCTGTTTTTCTCCTTCTTCATTCACTAATAATTGATGCATAAGAATGATCATGGTAATGGGTTTGTATAAATTTTTGAAAACCTAGTTTTTTACGCTTCCGCCCTATTTATGTGATTTGCTTGCATGATTGCGTTACGTACAAACCCAACATTGTCTCCCACCAGTAATTCACCTCACCCTTCATCAAATAGGTAGCAAAATCTGTCTTTTGCTCCTCCGCTACTCTAGCAATAACAAAAGCTTTCTCCATCTCCTTTACCTATGTCTGGGCTTCTATAAGGTCAATGGTTTCCTTGAACTTTTGGCGGTCCTACAGCCTTAAAATCTTTAAAATTTGCCAATCGATTACCTTGTCGATTTCTTGCTGCTGAGGTTCTAGTCTGCATAGCTTGAGCAAACATGTCTACAAAGTTCTGCATTGGATCTACTTGATCTCCTTCATTATTCACAAACCGTTTCTGTAACGAATGAGATTTTATATATTAATTTTAAATATTTATTGAATTAAATAAATATTTTATTTGATTTATTTATTGAGTTAAACAAATAAATTATGTGATTATTGTGGAGTAATTTAATTAAGTGTTATATATTAATTAAATAAATATTTAATATTTAATTTAATTGATGAATATTTATTTTATGGAATAGTTCTAATTTAATTGAGTTAATTAAATTAGATGAAGTTTATGTGATAATTGTTACATGAAATTATAATTAGCGAGTAATTATAAATTGTTATGTGGCATTTTTATGTGGTTAATTGATGTTAGCTTTTATTAATTAAATTAGAATGTTAAAGATTTAATTAATTAAAGTGTGACATTAGAATATGTATTAAAGGATTTATTAAAAGAATAAAAAGAGCCTTTAAATTAGTTTTACCCAAACAAGGTACTTAAAACTGTTTAGAAATTCATTTTCTATGAATATGCGTGCATAGGTGAAATCCATGTTTCATCACATGATACTTATGTCAACATGTCTATAGATGTAATGAAATCCTAATATACATGCTTGCATGTTCATAGCGTAAGTTCACTTAGTACTTGATGATATTTGCTTTCAGATTCTAAGTTTTCATAAAAATCACACTAAGTCAACAAAGGTAACTTAGTATATGCAAGGTACCTCGTAGTCATGACTCTCATGTATTAGAACAGATATATAAGCCACTTATACATGCTCAAATGATCAGAATGTGGACATCCTATATATATGTCCAAAAACTCTAAGTTTATCTTTTGAAATCAATGTAGTCTTCAATCATGTATGTTAGTTTGTGTTCAACACATTAAACATGTATTTCATGTCAATACAAACCATACAATCATGCTTTCAAAATCAGAATGTACACGTCTCACGTATATGTCAACGTTCACATTTAAAATTATAAGTTTTTCTTTAAAACATACGCTTTCCATTTCATGATATACATTCTAACATGGCTAGAATCATGCATGTAGTAACATGTGATATGAGTTACCACCAACTTCCATGTATGTCCAAAGTGATACCATCAAGATAGCATGAACAGATTGCAAAAAGGGAACAAAAATCTGTTTCAGGGTCCGGCGCAGCTGCGCCGCTGGCGTGTACAAAACTGGCACAGCTGCGCAGGTGGCCGGCCAGAGATAGAACTGTTCTGCTTCGGCAGAACTTTAGCCCAACTCAAGATTTTCTTATCAATTCAATTCTACACCAGCCATATTACATAACTAACATGTTTACAATCTTATATAGCACTTAACAACATTTTGCAAATCAACTTAACATCTTATCTAGTAAAATTAAGAAGTTGACATTGAAGAATAAAGAATGGGAAATATACTTCTGCAAAAGGGAAATTAACTTGCTGCTAAACAAATTCTCTCCTAAACTGATAACTCTCTTAATTCTTTGTATTCTCACCACTGATATATATATATTCACTCCCCATTCTCCCTTACTCAGAATTCTCAGCAAATTGAATATGTGAATGAGAGAGTCTTATTTATAGAAAATTAAAAACCCAGACAATGCTATTTTACTCAATTTCAATCTATTGGTATGAGCAAAAACTTGAAGGTTAAGAGAGAGTTGTTGGAACTCATCATGAATTCCTCACCCTTGCTCATCATTTGCTATGGAATGCTGAGTTTGAGAGCAATAGGGAGTAGACTAGCAATTGAGTTATTCACGTGTATAAGCATTTGGGTTACTGAAATAGGGACAAGGCATTGTATCTCAGCAACTTGCTTACAATTACCACATACTAATGTTATATATATATATATAGTCTACCACTTACTAAAGCTATGTCACACTTCATTTCATAAACACATAGGTTATAAATGGGGTTACCATATAATCCTAATAAATAAATACTACTATTATGTAGTAAATTTTAGCTCACACATATAAAATCCATGTACAGCTCATCCCACCGGATATAATTCTTTCAGGAACCATCACAATGTATTGTCTCCTTTATTATTAAATTTCATTAATTCAATAATTTTTTACCATATATTCATGATATATTATTTTATTGTATACTTAATATACACGTTGTCACACCCATATTTCATGTAACTCACATAGTTTAATTAGTCTTGATACATGGTCCCTATATATAGTATAGTAACATAATTATTGCACCACACTATATAATATATTTGCACTACACTTCACACTTCATATAATATATAGTTAGTTACTATACGCTATACATTTTATTCGCATGCTTGCATATAGAAGTAAATAATTTACTTATCTCATCAATTAATTAATAATAATATTAATTAATCCATTCCTCGTAAATCAATTATTAATCTCTATAACAATTGATTAATATAAATCTTATAATATTTATAATTCATTTATTCATTAATCAACATATTATCAAATAATTACTTGATAACAGTATATTGTCCATAACAATAATTAATATAATAAGACAATATATCTCACTCTTCATCAATACAATTCCGATTATATTTATAATCAATTTCCTTATTATTATACTATCACTAGCCATAATAATAATTTAACATACTATTGTAATAACAACTAACAATTAATATAGATTAATTGTTTAATTAATAATTCCTCCATCATTGATTTAGTTAATTCATCAACGAATCTATTATCGTGCCACACAAGGCATTTCACACAAGCTTACATCGAGCTTATTATCATTCTCAACACTTATTTATTTCCACCACATTACTCATTCATTACATGTTAAATTTACTTAGGACTATTAAGCCACAAGGTTCACACACACACACACACACACACACACACACAAACACACACACACACACACACACACACACACATATATATATATATATATATATTGCGAATAGAAATATTTAAATATTATTTATAACACTTACGGTACTATAGCAACTCAAGTTATTAAAATAACTTTGTTTTCTTTTATAAATTAAACTCTCTAGGAAATACAATACTATTATAACAATTATGTATTCCACTATCACATAAAATATTATGTCTCCTCCACTTAAAGGCATTCATTATTAGAAAATAATTTACTTATTGTCTCAAGATATTATCCTTAATATAATATCAAATAATTACATGTACGACACATGTACATATATCATATATAGAAAATAGATAATAAGTTTATTTTCTTTTATAATAAATTCTTTTCATCAATTTATTTACATATAGGAAATATGTTTTAATACATTTACCATATTAATTAATTATACCTATTACCTCATACAAAATATATAAGGTAATAATATTATTCAGAAATAACATTTCCTCCTTTTATTAAAATAATTCAATATTAAAAATTATTTTAATATCCTTTATTAGAAATATATAATAAATATTTCTTTTTCTTTTCTATAAATTGTTCCCAAAATAATTTCTTCAAATATTCATTTAAAGATATAATGATTTCCATTTCTCTTTAATAACGTATATATATATTTATTAACGTTATTCGTAAATTAGACTTTCTCACATATTACCATTCTAAGTAATATATATAAAAAGTAGCAACTATAATCATATATTCAACGTATATATTAATCCATTTCTTTACTTAAGTAAATTAAACACTGTACCATATCATTAAGGTTCAATATTAACATTATATTATTCCATAATATAACTCCCAACTTAAATTAACTAATATTTATTCTTATTAGTTAAATCCTTAACTAACTCATGTTTCACTATCCAAACCTATTCACGGATAGCTTAAGTGCTATTAATAACTTATATTATAAACATACTAGTTATTAATACACATACACAAGAATATGGTGATTATACATTAAGGATATTTAATGTCACCAACATACTATGATAAAATAATTCTATAAATTATTTAATATCGATAGGAATTTATCCACTTCCTTTATCTCCACTGAATCGTCTCAAAAAAATAGATAATAATAATATATTTATTAATCATAAAATCACATATTACATAGTTCATATTACCCTATGTAATATAATACCACATACCTCATATCACACACATATATATATATATATATATATGTATATATATATATATTCTTATTCGAACCCATCTCATAGTTTAAGAATTTTATTTATTAAATCCTTAATTAATAATTTTCTGAAAATTCGGGTTCTTACATCCTCTCCCCCTTATAAGGATTCCGTCCTCGGAATCACCGAAACATTCTCTACTCGGTGCTATTTCAAATATTACATATTCTTTTGAATAATTTTTATTCATTCTTTTTTTTCGGAAGTTTTATTATAACTTTCTCACTTGCATTCTACCACATTCTTCTTTTTAAGGAACATTCTACTTACTACTTTCATCATTCAGAAGAATAAGAATCTTCCATAATTTTTCAATAATCGGGAAGTAGTATAAATAACTCAGATTCCAAATTATGTTGAGGGGTCACAAGACCGTAAATTTTTCTCCAGGTTTACTAATACTTCAACACAATTCTTCACACCGCAAACCAGAGTGTTTATCAATCACAAAGACTGAAAACACCCTCCACGCGTACTCTAGGTGGCCAGCCTATTGTACCACTACGTTGGGCTGCAACGTAGTGCTTTGTAACGACTATATACGTTACGCTCGAAACCATTGTCCCCGAAAACATGTTCCCTTATAGGGTTGTTCACCTCAGCTTTTCAACATCTGAATCCGCACCAGAACAATCTGATTTGGCACAAATACACAAGAAAGTTTGAATTCTATAATCTCTTTTCAACAGTCGCCTAGCCGAATCAAATATCTTAGACTCTCATCAACAATTCGGACATCAATCAAAATAATTTAGTCAACTTTTCATAATTCGGTAGAAAACCAAAAACCGTTTTATAACGTCATGATACCGCACCAACTTAGCAGTACGTTTAGGATTCCGTCATTTTGTGACTTTGCCATAATACATCATATCATAATGGGCTGACGATCTTACGATCACTTTCGACACTAGGTTCGATTGCATTAATTACTCCATCATTTTACCATCATACACTATATCAAATGATGCACATGGTCAAAATACATTTTGAAAGATTTTCAAATTTATGTTTGTCTTAGCCGAAACAAATAGCTTAGACATTTGAATAATGGTGTAATTTTTTTTTAAAAAACTCATTGGTTCAGTCATCTGACCTAATGTTTTTCACGAGAAAACCGAAGTGCAAACACTAGCACGAAGTCAATAAATATCGAAAATCTAACGTAGCTAGAGGATTTAAGAAAAATCCAATTTCTCCATCACTTCAATCTCTTACCACCATCAATGCTTACTATTCCAAAACTCTTATATAATATATCTATTCTCAGTACAGTTCACCAACTTACCACACCATGGAAGCTCAGGAACTTACCACAATCATATGGGTTGAGGAACTTATCCTAGTCAGACCAAAATCGTCCATTCGCTGAGGGGTCCCACCATACGATTATGAGTCACGAACTCGTCATAGGCATGAGTCTTAAGAACTCGCACCTAATCTTAGTATTATCTAAATTAATCTTAGAAATCTCTATCTATCAAAATAAACATGAGAAAAGAATCATCTTTCCACCATATATAGAATGATACCGTGACACTAACATTCCAACGATTATCAATGTGATGCACTTAGTGCAAGCACAAAACCTCTGCCCATACAAAAGTTTGTACAACTAAGCCATCACATGAGTCCTCAATGGAAGTCCAATACTTAACTCTATCTTACTCCATTACTTGCTCGTTACGAGCTTTCTACGTTTCATCACATACAACTCCTCATGAGTTCATCTCGTACTTTTCATAGTACATTCTCTTATAGCATCAAGCTATACACGCTTAGTCGTTATAGACTATCTATCACTTCACAGTTCAAACTGGTCACGTCGTGATCATCGATTTACCTTAGGGTTCTTTCCCTATTATCAACCAAACTCCATCCCAGTTCATTCTCATTATCTTTGTCATATACATCTTAGAGACATCATCTTAACATTTTTATTACCAGAGTTAGGAAACTCCTGATTCTCATTCTCTAGATATTTCGAGATTCTTCTTTGAATCTTCATTTAGATATATTTTAATCTTTATCTTTCCCTCTCTCAGGTTATAGTCTAAGGTACACTTACCTAAGGTTTATAACCTACAGCTTTGATACCAACATGTGACGCCCCCAAAGCTGGGCTCCTCTCTTTCCTCGAATCCGATGTAGTCAAGATACTACTATCGTCGAACTTGATACCAACCTGTGACGCCCCCAAATCTGGGTTCCTCTCTTTTCTCGGATCCGGTGCAGTCACGATACTACTATCGTCGAACTATTACATCTTTTAATTATTACTAAAAGAATACAACTTGCTTTATTACAATTTAGAATATAAATTCTATTCATATCTAGGATCTTGTATAATGACTCCAACTTTTAATAGTTACAAACTTGATCATTTACCATACCTGTCTAAACATCACATTCGATGTTACTAAAATGCGGAATAACTAAAACTTTTTCAATCTTTTTTGAATAAAACCTTTTTATTGATTTCATAACTTGAATCAATTACAAATTCCTGAATCAACTTTATAATGTGATTCATTCTATTTGAGTTATTGTATAACGTTTACAACTCGACTCGATATCCTCAATGTATTAACTAATACATCTTTACAATACAACAAGTATTAAACATCATAAGCATATATCGAGTACACTCCTAGAACCTAAACGTGGCTCAAGTAATAATCTAAACAGTATTCTTCATTGCGATACTATCTATCTTTATCAATCAAGAAGCACGAAGTCTTATTCGTAAGTCCTCAACCTGCAAAAATGGTTATTTGCAAGAATGAGCTCGACAGCTTAGCAATTTTAATAGTTTTCATGCATCACATAGCATACAACATCATACTCAGTTCATGCATTTATAAACAATATATATTTACTACGCATGCTACTTTTCACATAACAAGTATATCATCAAAGATCAACTTTCAATCTCATTTATATCTCATATACAGTTCATATATAAGTTCACATTATCATAGCATAATATAATTCAACTAACAGTTATTGAATTCATACATCAAATAGGAACTGAAAGACTTGCCTGATTCGTAGTTTAACAACTACGACTTAACTGCTTAAAGATATCTGCGCTTCGTGTAATCCTACACAGTTATATAATCGTTGATTCATATCCATTAGTCATACATTCATACATTCTCAATATAATAATAAGTATTACATTGTTTTCTATCTTGGTTCTTAGAACCTTGTTTCACTTTCTTAACATACTCTTATAATAGCTAGGTATGTATAGGTATACTTTTAATATCAACATTCATACACCTTTACTCGACTCGCTATGTGTTCGACACGTATTTAAATCTTATAGATACATGATCTATATTGCTCTCACGTTTCTCAAACCTTATCGAAACCATTACATTCAAACTTTCTAAGTTTCACCTTTCAAAATCCTTGTCGTATTTAAACTAGTCATGCAAGGTTACTATGTTCATCATATAGTCATAAACCAGTAGGGGTCAGACCATGATTTGCAGTTTATGTAATAATACAAGTCTACTACAAAATCAAAAACAAACAGACTGCACAAATCCTGAAAACAGGCTGGCGCAGCTTCGCAGGTATTGGCCTTAGGAGTGGCGCAGCTGCGCCACTCACTGATCAAACCAGGAATGAAATTTCATTCTGTTGGACCACCCGAGTTCAATCACTATCATTCAAGTTATTGATATTAATTAATATGCATGCTCTATGATTATAATTTCAAGTTCGAAACCTAGCATGCTTATCCTAATCCAATTAAGGCCATATGCCGGTAAACTTTAAACAAATCAAGGCCACGTTACTAATGGTCCATTACTAAAGTCATATCAACACATCACAAGGCTAAACAATACTAAGTATGCATGCTCGTGCGTATATCACACATGTATATGTTAATCACATAGTTTATGCTTTAGAAATTCATTTTCTATGAATATGCGTGCATAGGTGAAATCCATGTTTCATCATATGATGATAATGTCAATATGTCTATAGGCATAATGAAATCCTAATATACATGCTTGCATGTTCATAGCGTAAGTTCATTTAGTACTTAATGATATTTGCTTTCAAATTCTAAGTTTTCATAAAAATCGCACTAAGTCAACAAAGGTAACTTATTATATGCAAGGTACCTCGTAGTCATGACTCTCATGTATTAGAACACATATATAAGCCACTTATACATGCTCAAATGATAAGAATGTGGACATCATATATATATGTCCAAAAACTGTAAGTTTATCTTTTGAAATCAATGTAGTCTTCAATCATGTACGTTAGTGTGTGTTCAACACATTAAACATGTATTTCATGTTAATACAAACCATAAGATCATGCTTTAAAAAACAGAATGTACACGTCTCACGTATATGTCAACGTTCATATTTAAAACTATAAGTTTTTCTTTAAAACATACGCTTTCCATTTCATGATATACATTCTAACATGGCTAGAATCATGCATGTAGTAACATGTGATATGAGTTACGACCAACTTCCATGTATGTCCAAAGTGATACCATCAAGATAGCATGAACAGATTGCAAAAAGGGAACAAAAATCTGTTTCAGGGCCCGACACAGCTGCGCCGCTGGCCAGTACAAAACTGGCGCAGCTGCGCAAGTGGCCGGCCAGAGATAGAACTGTTCTGCTTCGGCAGAACTTTAGCCCAACTCAAGATTTTGTTATCAATTCAATTCTACACCAGCCATATTACATAACTAACATGTTTACAATCTTATATAGCACTTAACAACATTTTCCAAATCAACTTAACATCTTATCTAGTAAAATTAAGAAGTTGACATTGAAGAATCAAGAATGGGAAATATACCTCTACAAAAGGGAAATTAACTTGTTGCTAAACAAATTCTCTCCTACACTGATAACTCTCTTAATTCTTTGTATTCTCACCACTGATATATATTCACTCCCCATTCTCCCTTACTCAGAATTCTCAGCAAATTGAATATGTGAAGGAGAGAGTCTTATTTATAGAAAATTAAAAACCCAGACAATGCTATTCTACTCAATTTCAATCCATTGGTATGAGCAAAAACTTGAAGGTTAAGAGAGAGTTATTGAGAGTTGTTGGAACTCATTATGAATTCCTCACCCTTGCTCATCATTTGCTATGGAATGCTGAGTTTGAGAGCAATAGGGAGTAGACTAGCAATTTAGTTATTCACGTGTATAAGCATTTGGGTTACACAAATAGGGACAAGGCATTGTAACTCAGCAACTTGCTTATAATTACCACATACTAATGTTATATATATATATATAGTCTACCACTTAATAATGCTATGTCACACTTCATTTCATAAACACAAAGGTTATAAATGGGGTTACCATATAATCCTAATAAATAAATACTACTATTACGTAATAAATTTTAACTCACACATATAAAATCCATGTACAGCTCATCCCACCGGATATAATTCTTTCGGGTACCATCACAGTGTATTGTCTCTTTTATTATTAAATTTCATTAATTGAATAATTGTTTACCATATATTCATGATATATTATTTTATTGTATACTTAATATACACATTGTAACACCTATATTTCATGCAACTCACATAGTTTAATTAGTCTTGATACAAGGTCCCTATATATAGTATAGTCACATAATTATTGCACCACACTATATAATATATTTGCACTACACTTCACACTTCATATAATATATAGTTAGTTACTATACGCTATATATTTTATTCGCATGCTTGCATATAGAAGTAAATAATTTACTTATCTCATCAATTAATTAATAATAATATTAATTAATCCCTTCCTCGTAAATCAATTATTAATCTCTATAAAAATTGATTAATATAAATCTTATAATATTTATAATTCATTTATTCATTAATCAACATATTATCAAATAATTACTTGATAACATTATATTGTCCATAACAATAATTAATATAATAAGACAATATATCTCATTCTTCATCAATACAATTTCGATTATATTTATAATCAATTTCCTTATTATTATACTATCACTAGTCATAATAATAATTTAACATACTATTGTAATAACAACTAACAATTAATATAGATTAATTATTTAATTAATAATTCATTCATCATTGAATTAGTTAATTCATCAATGAATCTATTATCGTGTCACACAAGGCATTTCACACAAGCTTGCATCGAGCTTATTATCATTATCAACACTTATTTATTTTCACCACATTACTCACCCACCTCATGTTCAATTTACTTAGGATTATTAAGCCACAAGGTTCACACACACACACACACACACACACACACACACACACACACACACACACACACACACACACACACACATATATATATATATATATATATATATATATATATATATTGCGAATAGAAATATTCAAATATTATTGATAACACTTACGGTACTATAGCAACTCAAGTTATTAAAATAACTTTGTTTTCTTTTATAAATTAAACTCTCTAGGAAATACATTACTATTATAACAATTATGTATTCCTCTATAACATAAAATATTATGTCTCCTCCAATTAAAGACATTCATTATTAGAAAATAATTTACATATTGTCTCAAGATATTATCCTTAATATAATATCAAATAATTACATGTACGACACATGTACATATATCATATATAGAAAATAGATAATAAGTTTATTTTCTTTTATAATAAATTATTTCCATCAATTTATTTACATATAGCAAATATGTTTTAATATATTTACCATATTAATTAATTATACCTATTACCTCATACAAAACATATAAGGTAATAATATTATTCAAAAATAACATTTCCTCCTTTTATTAAAATAATTCAATATTAAAAATTATTTTAATATCCTTTATTAGAAATATATAATAAATATTTCTCTTTCTTTTCTATAAATTGTTCCCAAAATAATTTCTTCAAATATTCATTTAAAGATATAATAATTTTCATTTCTCTTTAATAACGTATATATATATATATATATATATATATATATATATTTATTAACATTATTCGTACATTAGACTTTCTCACATATTACCATTCTAAGTAATATATATAAAAAGTAGCAACTATAATCATATATTCAACGCATATATTAATCTATTTCGTTACTTAAGTAACTTAAGCACTGTACCATATCATTAAGGTTCAATATTAACATTATATTATTCCATAATATAACTCCCAACTTAAATTACCTAATATTTATTCTTCTTAGTTAATTCCTCAACTAACTCATGCTTCACTATCCAAACCTATTCACGGATAGCTTAAGTGCTATTAATAACTTATATTATAAACATACTAGTTATTAATACACATACACAAGAATATGATGATTATACATTAAGGATATTTAATGTAACCAACTTACTATGATAAAATAATTCTATAAATTATTTAATATCGATAGGAATTTATCCACTTCCTTTATCTCCACTGAATCGTCTCAAAAAAATATATAATAATAATATATTTATTAATCATAAAATCACATATTACATAGTTCATATTACCCTATGTAATATAATACCACATACCTCATATCACACACATATATATATATATATTCTTATTCGAACCCATCTCATAGTTTAAGAATTTTATTTATTAAATCCTTAATTAATAATTTTCTGAAAATTCGGGTTCTTACATCCTCTCCCCTTATAAGGATTCCGTCCTCGGAATCACCGAAACATTCTCTACTCGGTGCTATTTCAAATATTACATATT
This sequence comes from Panax stipuleanatus, assembly GCA_020205555.1. NCBI lineage: Eukaryota > Viridiplantae > Streptophyta > Magnoliopsida > Apiales > Araliaceae > Panax > Panax stipuleanatus. Next base: position 108,874,547 of record CM035119.1, on the reverse strand, counting down.
CTTTTGAATAATTTTTATTCATTCTTTTTTTTCGGAAGTTTTATTATAACTTGCTCACTTGCATTCTACCACATTCTTCTTTTTAAGGAACATTCTACTTACTACTTTCATCATTCAGAAGAATAAGAATCTTCCATAATTTTTTAATAATCGGGAAGTAGTATAAATAACTCAGATTCCAAATTATGTTGAGGGGTCACAAGACCGTAAATTTTTCTCCAGGTTTACTAATGCTTCAACACAATTCTTCACACCGCAAACCAGAGTGTTTATCAATCACAAAGACTGAAAACACCCTCCACGCGTACTCTAGGTGGCCAGCCTATTGTACCACTACGTTGGGCTGCAATGTAGTGCTTTGTAACGACTATATACGTTACGCTCGAAACCATTGTCCCCGAAAACATGTTCCCTTATAGGGTTTTTCACCTCAGCTTTTCAACATCTGAATCCGCACCAGAGCAATCTGATTTGGCACAAATACACAAGAAAGTTTGAATTCTATAATCTCTTTTCAACAGTCGCCTAGCCGAATCAAATATCTTAGACTCTCATCAACAATTCGGACATCAATCAAAATAATTTAGTCAACTTTTCATAATTCGGTAGAAAACCAAAAACCGTTTTATAACGTCATGATACCGCACCAACTTAGCAGTACGTTTAGGATTCCGTCATTTTGTGACTTTGCCATAATACATCATATCATAATGGGCTGACGATCTTACGATCACTTTCGACACTAGGTTCGATTGCATTAATTACTCCATCGTTTTACCATCATACACTATATCAAATGATGCACATGGTCAAAATACATTTTGAAAGATTTTCAAATTTATGTTTGTCTTAGCCGAAACAAATAGCTTAGACATTTGAATAATGGTGTAATTTTTTTTAAAAAAACTCATTGGTTCAGTCATCTGACCCAATGTTTTTCACGAGAAAACCGAAGTGCAAACACTAGCACGAAGTCAATAAATATCGAAAATCTAACGTAGCTAGAGGATTTAGGAAAAATCCAATTTCTCCATCACTTCAATCTCTTACCACCATCAATGCTCACTATTCCAAAACCCTTATATAATATATCTATTCTCTATACAGTTCACCAACTTACCACACCATGGAAGCTCAGGAACTTACCACAATCATATGGGTTGAGGAACTTATCCTAGTCAGACCAAAATCGTCCATTCGCTGAGGGGTCCCACCATACGATTATGAGTCACGAACTCGTCATAGGCATGAGTCTTAAGAACTCGCACCTAATCTTAGTATTATCTAAATTAATCTTAGAAATCTCTATCTATCAAAATAAACATGAGAAAAGAATCATCTTTCCACCATATATAGAATGATACCATGACACTAACATTCCAACGATTATCAATGTGATGCACTTAGTGCAAGCAAAAAACCTCTGCCCATACAAAAGTTTGTACAACTAAGCCATCACATGAGTCCTCAATGGAAGTCCAACACTTAACTCTATCTTACTCTATTACTTGCTCGTTACGAGCTTTCTACGTTTTATCACATACAACTCCTCATGAGTTCATCTCGTACTTTTCATAGTACATTCTCTTATAGCATCAAGCTATACACGCTTAGTCGTTATAGACTATCTATCACTTCACAGTTCAAACTGGTCACGTCGTGATCATCGGTTTACCTTAGGGTTCTTTCCCTATTATCAACCAAACTCCATCCCAGTTCATTCTCATTATCTTTATCATATACATCTTATAGACATCATCTTAACATTTTTATTACCAGAGTTAGGAAACTTCTGATTCTCATTCTCTAGATATTTCGAGATTCTTCTTTGAATCTTCATTTAGATATATTTTAATCTTTATCTTTCCCTCTCTCAGGTTATAGTCTAAGGTACACTTACCTAAGGTTTATAACCTACAGCTTTGATACCAACATGTGACGCCCCCAAAGCTGGGTTCCTCTCTTTCCTCGAATCCGATGCAGTCAAGATACTACTATCGTCGAACTTGATACCAACCTGTGACGCCCCCAAATCTGGGTTCCTCTCTTTTCTCGGATCCGGTGCAGTCACGATACTACTATCGTCGAACTATTACATCTTTTAATTATTACTAAAAGAATACAACTTGCTTTATTACAATTTAGAATATAAATTCTATTCATATCTAGGATCTTGTATAATGACTCCAACTTTTAATAGTTACAAACTTGATCATTTACCATACCTGTCTAAACATCACATTCGATGTTACTAAAATGCGGAGTAACTAAAACTTTTTCAATCTTCTTTGAATAAAACCTTTTTATTGATTTCATAACTTGAATCAATTACAAATTCCTGAATCAACTTTATAATGTGATTCATTCTATTTGAGTTATTGTATAACGTTTACAACTCGACTCGATATCCTCAATGTATTAACTAATACATCTTTACAATACAACAAGTATTAAACATCATAAGCATATATCGAGTACAGTCCTAGAACCTAAACGTGGCTCAAGTAATAATCTAAACAGTATTCTTCATTGCGATACTATCTATCTTTATCAATCAAGAAGCACGAAGTCTTATTCGTAAGTCCTCAACCTGTAAAAATGGTTATTTGCAAGAATGAGCTCGACAGCTCAGCAATTTTAACAGTTTTCATGCATCACATAGCATACAACATCATACTCAGTTCATGCATTTAGAAACAATATATATTTACTACTCATGCTACTTTTCACATACCAAGTATATCATCAAAGATCAACTTTCAATCTCATTTATATCTCATATACAGTTCATATATAAGTTCACATTATCACAGCATAATATAATTCAACTAACAGTTATTGAATTCATACATCAAATAGGAACTGAAAGACTTGCCTGATTCGTAGTTTAACAACTACGACTTAACTGCTTAAAGATATCTGCGCTTCGTGTAATCCTACACAGTTATATAATCGTTGATTCATATCCATTAGTCATACATTCATACATTCTCAATATAATAATAAGTATTACATTGTTTTCTATCTTGGTTCGTAGAACCTTGTTTCACTTTCTTAACATACTCTTATAATAGCTAGGTATGTATAGGTATACTTTTAATATCAACATTCATACACCTTTACTCGACTCGCTATATGTTCGACACGTATTTAAAGCTCATAGATACATGATCTATATTGCTCTCACGTTTCTCAAACCTTATCGAAACCAATACATTAAAACTTTCTAAGTTTCACCTTTCAAAATCCTTGTCGTATTTAAACTAGTCATGCAAGGTTACTATGTTCATCATATAGTCATAAACCAGTAGGGGTCAGACCATGATTTGCAGTTTATGTAATAATACAAGTCTACTACAATATCAAGAACAAACAGATTGCACAACTTCTGAAAACAGGCTGGCGCAGCTGCGCAGGTATTGGCCTTAGGAGTGGCGCAGCTGCGCCACTCACTGATCAAACCAAGAATGAAATTTCATTCTGCAGGACCACCCGAGTTCAATCACTATCATTCAAGTTACTGATATTAATTAGTACGCATGCTCTATGATTATAATTTCAAGTTCGAAACCTAGCATGCTTATCCTAATCTAATTAAGGCCATATGCCGGTAAACTTTAAACAAATCAAGCCCATGTTACTAATGGTCCATTACTAAAGTCATATCAACACATCACGAGGCTAAACAATACTAAGTATGCATGCTCGTGCGTATATCACACATGTATATTTAATCACGTAGTTTATGCTTTAGAAATTCATTTTCTATGAATATGCGTGCAAAGGTGAAATCCATGTTTCATCACATGATACTTATGTCAACATGTTTATAGACATAATGAAATCCTAATATACATGCTTGCATGTTCATAGCGTAAGTTCACTTAGTTCTTGATGATATTTGCTTTCACATTCAAAGTTTTCATTAAAATCACACTAAGTCAACAAAGGTAACTTAGTATATGCAAGGTGCCTCGTAGTCATGACTCTCATGTATTAGAACACATATATAAGCCACTTATACATGCTCAAATGATCAGAATGTGGACATCCTATATATATGTCCAAAAACTCTAAGTTTATCTTTTGAAATCAATGTAGTCTTCAATCATGTACGTTAGTTTGTGTTCAACACATTAAACATGTATTTCATGTCAATACAAACCATACAATCATGCTTTCAAAATCAGAATGTACACGTCTCACGTATATGTCAACGTTCACATTTAAAATTATAAGTTTTTCTTTAAAACATACGCTTTCCATTTCATGATATACATTCTAACATGGCTAGAATCATGCATGTAGTAACATGTGATATGAGTTACCACCAACTTCCATGTATGTCCAAAGTGATACCATCAAGATAGCATGAACAGATTGCAAAAAGGGAACAAAAATCTGTATCAGGGCCTGGCGCAGCTGCGCCGCTGGCCAGTACAAAACTGGCGCAGCTGCGTAGGTGGCCGGCCAGAGATAGAACTGTTCTGCTTCGGCAGAACTTTAGCCCAACTCAAGATTTTCTTATCAATTCAATTCTACACCAGCCATATTACATAACTAACATGTTTACAATCTTATATAGCACTTAACAACATTTTCCAAATCAACGTAACATCTTATCTAGTAAAATTAAGAAGTTGACATTTAAGAATAAAGAATGGGAAATATACCTCTGCAAAAGGGAAATTAACTTGCTGCTAAACAAATTCTCTCCTACACTGATAACTCTCTTAATTCTTTATATTCTCACCACTGATATATATTAACTCCCCATTCTCACTTACTCAGAATTCTCAGCAAATTGAATATGTGAAGGAGAGAGTCTTATTTAAAGAAAATTAAAAACCCAGACAATGCTATTCTACTCAATTTCAATCCATTGGTATGAGCAAAAAGTTGAAGGTTAAGAGAGAGTTGTTGAGAGTTGTTGGAACTCATCATGAATTCCTCACCCTTGCTCATCATTTGCTATGGAATGCTGAGTTTGAGAGCAATAGGGAGTAGACTAGCAATTGAGTTATTCACGTGTATAAGCATTTGGGTTACACAAATAGGGACAAGGCATTGTATCTCAACAACTTGCTTACAATTACTACATAATAATGTTATATATATATATATATAGTCTACCACTTACTAAGGCTATGTCACACTTCATTTCATAAACACATAGGTTATAAATGGTGTTACCATGTAATCCTAATAAATAAATACTACTATTATGTAGTAAATTTTAACTCACACATATAAAATCCATGTACAGCTCATCCCACCGGATATAATTCTTTCGGGTACCATCACAGTGTATTGTCTCCTTTATTATTAAATTTCATTAATTCAATAATTGTTTACCATATATTCATGATATACTACCTCCGTCCCAAAATAAGTGCTTTTTTAGGCTTAATATTTTTTTTCCAAAATAAGTGATGTGTTAGAATTTCAATACAATTTTTATAATATTTTTCCATATGTGCCCTTATGCAACCAATGGTATTTATTACGTATTTATTGGGAAGTTGAAAGGTTGAAGTAAGAGAAAGAGAGACCAAAATGCAATAAAAAAAAGTCTCAAACAAAACAAACAAAGTATATTAAGGGTATTTTTATCATTTTAACTTGTGTATTGGTATGTGTGATTTAAGCTAAAAAGCTCTTATTATGGGACGGAGGTAGTATTATTTTATTGTATACTTAATATACACATTGTCGCACCCACATTTCATGTAACTCACATAGTTTAATTAGTCTTGATACATGGTCCCTATATATAGCATAGTCACATAATTGTTGCACCACACTATATAATATAGTTGTACTACACTTCACACTTCATATAATATATAGTTAGTTACTATACGCTATACATTTTATTCGAATGCTTGCATATAGAAGTAAATAATTTACTTATCTCATCAATTAATTAATAATAATATTAATTAATCCATTCCTCGTAAATCAATTATTAATCTCTATAACAATTGATTAATATACATCTTATAATATTTATAATTCATTTATTAATTAATCAACATATTATCAAATAATTACTTGATAACAGTATATTGTCCATAACAATAATTAATATAATAAGACAATATATCTCATTCCTCATCAATACAATTCCGATTATATTTATAATCAATTTCTTTATTATTATACTATCACTAGACATAATAATAATTTAACATACTATTGTAATAACAACTAACAATTAATATAGATTAATTATTTAATTAATAATTCCTCCATCATTGAATTAGTTAATTCATCAATGAATCTATTATCGTGCCACACAAGGCATTTCACACAAGCTTACATCGAGCTTATTATCATTATCAACACTTATTTATTTCCACCACATTACTCACTCACCACATGTTCAACTTACTTAGGACTATTAAGCCACAAGGTTCACACACACACACACACATAGACACACACACACACACACACACACACACACACACACACACATATATATATATATATATATATATATATATATATATATATTGCGAATAAAAATATTCAAATATTATTTATAACACTTACGGTACTATAGCAACTCAAGTTATTAAAATAACTTAGTTTTCTTTTATAAATTAAACTCTCTAGGAAATACATTACTATTATAACAATTATGTATTCCACTATAACATAAAATATTATGTCTCCTCCAATTAAAGGCATTCATTATTAGAAAATAATTTACTTATTGTCTCAAGATAAGATCCTTAATATAATATCAAATAATTACATGTACGACACATGTACATAAATATATAGAAAATAGATAATAAGTTTATTTTCTTTTATCATAAATTATTTTCATCAATTTATTTACATATAGGAAATATGTTTTAATATATTTACCATATTAATTAATTATACCTATTACCTCATACAAAATATATAAGGTAATAATATTATTCAGAAATAACATTTCCTCCTTTTATTAAAATAATTCAATATTAAAAATTATTTTAATATCCTTTATTAGAAATATATAATAATTATTTCTTTTTCTTTTCTATAAATTGTTCCCAAAATAATTTTCTTCAAATATTCATTTAAAGATATAATGATTTCCATTTCTCTTTAATAACTTATATATATATTTATTAACGTTATTCGTACATTAGACTTTCTCACATATTACCATTCTAAGTAATATATATTAAAAGTTGCAACTATAATCATATATTCAACGCATATATTAATCCATTTCTTTACTTAAGTAAATTAAACACTGTACCATATCATTAAGGTTCAATATTAACATTATATTATTCCATAATATAACTCCCAACTTAAATTAACTAATATTTATTCTTATTATTTAATTCCTTAACTAACACATGCTTCACTATCCAAACTTATTCACGGATAGCTTTAGTGCTATTAATAACTTATATTATAAACATACTAGTTATTAATACACATACACAAGAATATGGTGATTATACATTTAGGATATTTAATGTCACAAACTTACTATGATAAAATAATTCTATAAATTATTTAATATTGATAGGAATTTAACCACTTCCTTTATCTCCACTGAATCGTCTCATAAAATATATAATAATAATATATTTATTAATCATAAAATTACATATTACATAGTCCATATTACTTTATGTAATATAATACCACATACCTCATATCACATATATATATTCTTATTCGAACCCATCTCATAGTTTAAGAATTTTATTTATTAAATCCTTATTTAATAATTTCTGAAAATTCGGGTTCTTACATTATGTAGTTAGTTAGCAAGATAAGTTTACGAACCAAGTTGTTAAGTTGAACTTAAGTGATATGTTCAATGGTTAAACGTAGTGGTTATGAAACTAATCTATATTATAAATGTATTGTAATATGTAGGATAATTGTGGAACGTGATTGTAAATTATAGCTTGTGTAAGAGGCAAGTGTTCTAAACTCAAACTTTACTTTTATTGAGCAAGTTGTTCTATCATTTCTTGTTACGTTTATGAAAAGTTATTTTATTCTCTAAATTCCATATTGAGCAAGTATATTATTAAAGTTTCTTATCGAATTAATGTAACCTTGACTTTATTGTTCAAGCAAGATTTTATTGAATTTTTCAAATGTTTTAAGTTAAATTCTAAAGTATAAGTTATTCCATAATTCTTTTATTATTGAATTCTTATTTATTGTAAGTTGATTCAACTACTCCTTAGTTGATAATAGTTGAACTCCAAATTACCCTTCGAGCTTATCCATACCAAATTTTCTTTAGTGCAGACTTGTTAATGAAAACTGAGATGAACAACCCTAGTAATAGGGGATTACCATGCGAAAGCGTTAAGATGTTTGTGCACAATACATGGTACGAAGGGCTAATCCCCCTAAGTACGAGTTAAGAGTCCATATAGTCTAACGACTATTAAAGGTTTAAATAGAAATGTTTATAACCTGTGACAGAGTTCAAGATTTTATGACCCTCAGGTGAATTCTAAATTTTATTCTTAATTATCGATGAATGAAATATTATCTATTCAGTTGAAGCTATTCAATACTATGTCATCACTATTGTTTACTATTTCAAGTGATTTTTTGTTTGCTCACTCTTGCATTATATAACCATTGCAGCTAAAGTTGAAAAAGTTGACGAACCGTCAACTAGTAAAGGCAAGAGCAAGATGAACAAGTGAAGACTTGTTTAAATATTTATGATATGATTTGTAATAAGATATAAATTTTGTTATGTGATTTTTTATTTTTTGCATTTGTTGATGTTAAGGTTAGATAACCTTGGGAATATTTTTGGACAAGGTTGTAATCCTTTTTATAAGGAAGATTTTATTTATTAATAAAGGTTATAATTTATTTTACATTCCTTATTTATGGGAAGTAGTTATGTTTTATTTAGATAGTGAAAACCAAATTCCGTGAAAATGAAGTACCCGAATTTGGGGGCGTCACAGCAGGTCCTTTGATTGCCAGTGTCCCACTGTTGTTTCCACTATTGTTGCTTCCTCTCTCTGCATTCTTCTTTGGACAGTTACGAATTTGATGATCTAACGATCCACACAAAAAACAACTTTGTATTTTCTTTGGACTTGGACAATTTGGAGAGATGTGTCCCTCTTGTCCATAGTTAAAACATACTCATTTTCCCTTCAAACATACTCCCTGATGATTTTTACCAAAATTTGCACACGGCTCACCTCTCTTCCTATTATCTCCTGACTTGTCTCCAGATTGGGTATTGTCCTTCTACTTATGCTTATTGGAGTTACTTCCTCCACTGCTACCTCCTTCATTTGTCTTTTTATTTTTTTCTTGATAATACCTTGACACAGCTTCACTTACTCCTTTGGCGATGATTGATTTTTCCAACAAGGCCGAAAATGTATTATTCTGTAACACAACTACCTTGCTATATATTCCTGGCTTCAGTCCATTCTCAAACCTTTGTGCCTTTCGTACCTCAGTGTCCACTTGATGCGGAGCAAATCTCGCTAGTTCATTTAATTTGGCGGCGTATTTTGCAACTGATATATTCTCCTGTTTCAACTCCAAGAAGTTCACCTCCATTCTTGCCTGCATATTTGGAGAGAAATAATTCTAGAAAAATAATTCCTTAAACCTTGTCCAGGTTACTACTGTTGTTCCGGCTCTAGCGTGGTTTGTCTCCCACCAGTAATTCGCCTCACCCTTCATCAAATAGGTAGCAAAATCTGTCTTTTGCTCCTCCGCTACTCTAGCAATAACAAAAGCTTTCTTCATCTCCTTTTCCCATGTCTGGGCTTCTATAGGGTCAATGGTTTCCTTGAATTTTTGGCGGTCCTACAGCCTTAAAATCTTTAAAATTTGCCAATCAATTACCTTGTCGATTTCTTGCTGCTGGGGTTCTAGTATGCATAGCTTGAGCAAACATGTCTACAAAGTTCTGCATTGGATCTACTTGATCTCCTTCATTATTCACAAACCGTTTCTGTAACGAATGAGATTTTATATATTAATTTTAAATATTTATTGAATTAAATAAATATTTGATTTATTTATTTATTGAGTTAAATAAATAAATTATGTGATTGTTGTGGAGTAATTTAATTAAGTGTTATATATTAATTAAATAAATATTTAATATTTAATTTAATTGATGAATATTTATTTTATGGAATAGTTCTAATTTAATTGAGATAATTAAATTAGATAAAGTTTATGTGATAATTGTTACATGAAATTATAATTAGCGAGTAATTATAAATTGTTATGTGGCATTTTTATGTGGTTAATTGATGTTAGCTTTTATTAATTAAATTAGAATGTTAAAGATTTAATTAATTAAAGTGTGACATTAGAATATGTATTAAAGGATTTATTAAAAGAATAAAAAGGGCCTTTAAATTAGTTTTACCCAAACAATGTACTTAAAACTGTTTTAAAAAAATTTACCAAACAAGGCCCTTACTTTTGTTTTAAAAGATTTTGCCAAACAGGGCCCTTGCACTTGTTTTAAATGAATTTTACCAAATAATGCTTAAAATCCTTAAAAATCTATTTTTTAAAATATATTAAGTTTTGCCAAACAAAACCTTATGGCTTTTAAATTCAAAAATATTATAATTGATAATTCATTATGGGTTTAATTGGCCATTATATATATATATATATTATATTTTATCAGTTATAATATACGTATATTAGTCATACATTAGTTTAGTTAGTGTTAGAACAAAACAAAGGTTAGTCAGAGAAAGAAACAGAGAGTTAGAGAGAAGAATAAGAGAGAAGAATAAGAGAGAAGAAGACGAAGAGGAAGGAAAGGCTTGAGAGAATTCTTACCATACCAACAAACATCATCATCATCTTATTCACCTCAAGCTTAAGGGTATAATCTCAATTTCCTTATTTTCTTTATATATGTTTTTATGTTCTTCATGAGTTTAAGTTCTCTGTTAATTGAATTCTTATGAAACTTGTATAAACGTGATTCATATATATATATATATATATATATATATATGTATATTATGTTTATAGCATGCTTGTATATAAATCTTGTGACGCCCCCAAATCCACGTTCCTTCGAAACCTCGGATTCGGTGCAATCACGATACTACTAACGCAGAACTATTACATCTTTTAATCATTAGTAACAGAATACAACTTTGCTTATTACAATTTAGAATATAAATTCTATTCATGTCCAAATCTCGTCTTTACATCATATTCGATGTTACTAAAATATGGAATAATTTAAACTTTTCAATATCCTTTGAATAAATTCTTTTATTGATTTCACAATTTTAAATCAATTACACATTCTTGAACCACTATATATGATTCACTATATCCGAATTATTGTATAAACGTTTACATCTCAATTCAATATCCTCTATGTATTAACTAATACATCTTTACGATATGACAAGTACCAAACAATGTAAACAACTATCAAGTACAGCTCCTAGAACCTAAACATGGTTCGAGAGCATATATCTAAATAAATAGAAATCTTCGAACTCTATCACGTAGCACGTTACTCTTATCGTGAGTCCTTAACCTGTAAAAGTGGTTATTTGCAAGAGTGAGCTCGACAGCTCAGCAATTCTAACAGTTTTCATGCATCACATAGCATATAACATCATACTCAATTCAAGCATTTATAAATAATTTATATTTACTACGCATATTGTTTTTCACATAACAAGTATATCATCAAAGATCAACTTTCAATCTCATTTATATCTCATATACAGTTCATATATAATTTCACAATATCACAGCATAATATAATTCAACTAACAGTTATTGAATTCATATATCAAATAAGAACTGAAAGACTTGCCTGATTCGTAGTTTAACAACTACGACTTAACTGTTTAAGAATATCTGCACTTCGTGTAATCCTACACAGTTATATTAACCATAGAGATCACACTTATCAGTTATACACTTCCATACATTCTCAATATAATAATTAGTATTACATTGTTTTCTAACTTGGCTCTTAGAACCTTATTTAACTTTCTTATCATACGCTTAGTATAGCTAGGTACGTATAGGAATACCTTAACCATACTCAATACACTTAACTATCTAATTGTTCAACACATATTTAAAACTCATAAATATATAATCTATATTGCTCTTACGTTCCTCAAGCCTTATCGGAATTATAATTCCCGGGTTCATATAACCATTACATTCAAACTTTCTAAATCCACCTTTCATGCTCGTTAACCTTTTCACGTTGAATTTACATGATATAGGTTTTAAGTCAATATTCTAATAATTGAAGGCCACTCGGGGTCATGAACATCACAAAGTTTATCATGCTAGTTCTTTTAAACACATAAAGTATTTATATAACTCATATTGGGCATGTTCATGAATATTCATACTTCATGCATGTAACTATCACGATTATTAGTTTGAAAACATGCTTCGTTTACGCTAAACTTGGTTTCATGATATGTAGTCATGGTATGTATATACATGTATGATACATGAGAGAGTCCAAGTGTGCTATCACATATGTCCATAAATATCAAAATCCCAAATCTTAAGGTAACATGTTAACGTTCACATTCAAAGCTCGCATTTTCATTAGTGAAGCTCACTAACAAAACCTAACATGTTCATGCTATCTATATATAGGTTGACATGTCCGATGTCATTTCTAAGTCATCTAAACATGCTCACAAAATCAGAATATATACATGCTATGTATACGTCCAAGTTCAAATCTAAAACTAAAAGTTTTATTTTAAAATCATACGTTTTCCTTCCATAGTACATACTAACATGGCCATGCATGTATATGTAGTATCAAGAACACGTACTATAAGTTAATACCAACTTTCATGCATGTTTAGGCCGTACAAATACGCTTACAAGGTCAGAACACACATGTTTATATAAGTATCAAAGTTCATATCGAAAATCATAAGTTTCATTTGAAAATTTTGAGTTCTTCATCAATAATGTACACTATCATGCTTATGTCATGTCATGATACTCATATATACATGTTATTTAAGTGTGCATGCTTGTTCTAATTATATAACTTATGCTAGCATATAACAGAACCTGCAACAGAAAACAAAACCCAGAAACTGGTACCGGCGCAGCTGCGCAGCTCCCCAGTTCAAAACTGGCGCAGCTGCTCAGGGCCTTGGCCAACAAAACGTCTGGTACCGGCGCAGCTGCGCCGCTGACCAGTACAAAACTGGCGCAGCTGCGCAGGTGGCCGGCCAGAAACAGAGCAGACTGCATCAGCAGTACTGTAATCCCATTTCAAAATTTACTACAGCAATTTGATTCGGTACCAGCCATAATGAAATTCTATCATGCTTATAACTTTACTTAACACTCATATAACACAATGCCATATCAACTTTTCATAAGTTAACTAGAAATTGAAGAATTCTAGTATTCTTAGAAATTAGAAATCAAGAACTTAGTATTTCAAAACAATGAAGAACAAGGTGAGGGAGTTATACATCTGTTAAGCTTGCTGTTATTAGAACTTCCTCAATTCTTAGACTCCTTACTAACATGCTATATTCTCTCTCAATTTTCACTTAACATAAATTTCAGCAAATGAAAACATGAAGGAGAAGAACTCCATTCATAGACCATGCATTACACAGACATTAACTTTCTACACCATTTTAAACTAATGGGAAGAAGAAGGATTCAATGGTTATAGGAGAGGAGTTGGTAGAGTAGTTGATTTTCACTATTAGGACCACTCCCCCTTCATGATTGTTGCTAGTTTGCTGAGTTTGAGAAATGGAGATAGGCTAGCCTTGTAGCCATTCACGTGTGATGAAATGGGTCACTCAATTAGGGACAAGAAATGACTCTCAGCAACAAAGTAACTAGCAAGTGTATAAATACTTGGGTTATCTATATATACACTTAGGTTATAAGCTTATCTAGAGTCACAATGTCATTTCTAATGAGCAAACCATAATACAATATATCAAGTGGAGGTACATATATATCACCATATAATCCATATATATCTCATTCTACCGGATATAATTCTTTCGGGTGCCATCACAGTGTATTGTCTCTTTTATTATTAATTCAATAATTGTTTACTATATATTCATGATATATTACTTTATTGTATACTTAATATACACATTGTCACACCCACATTTCATGTAACTCACATAGTTTAATTAGTCTTGATACATGGTTCCTATATATAGTATAGTCACATAATTGTTGCACCACACTATATAATATAGTTGCACTACACTTCACACTTCATATAATATATAGTTAGTTACTATACACTATACATTTTATTCGCATGCTTGCATATAGAAGTAAATAATTTACTTATCTTATCAATTAATTAATCCATTTCTCATTAATCCATGGAATTATAATTTTCACGCTAATTGATTAACACTTTATATGATTTATTATCACGTTAAATAAATATAAATCTTATTATATTTATAAATCATTTACTCATTAATCAACATATTATCACATAATTACTTGATAATATTATATTATCCATAATAATAATATAATAAGATAATATACCTCATTCTTTATCAATACAATTCTGATTATATCTATAATCAATTTTCTTATTATTATACTATCACTAGTTATAATAATAAATCAACATATTATTATAATAACAATTAACAGTATGAATTAATTGTTAAATAATAATTCTTCCATCCTTGAATTAATCAATTCATTACCGAATCTATTATCGTGCCACACAAGGCATATTTCACAAGCTTACATTAAGCTTATTCTTATTCTCATCACTTACTACTTATAACATGTTCAATATAATTAGAACTATTAAATCACAAGGTTCACATATATAAATATATCATGAATGGAAATATTCAAATATTCTATATAACCTTTACGGTAATATAATAACTCTAGCTATTAAAATGCTAAACTACCTCAATTAATTATACTTATAATAAGTATAACTTTTATGCTTATAATAATTAATATATACTCTATTAATTATTCCAATAATAATATTCACGATCAAATAATAACTTAAGTAATTTAATATATTAAAAATAACTTAGTTTCCTTTCATTAATAAACTCTAACATTATGTATTTAGCTATATCATAAAATATTATGTTTTCTCCAAGTAAAGATATTCATTATTAGAAAATACTTTATTTACTCAATATATTATAATATAATATAATATCGAATAATTACATGTACATATATTATATATAAAAAATAGATAGTGAGTTTATTTTCTATTATAATAAATTGTTTCTATCAATTTATTTACATATAGCAAATATGTTTGAATATATTTACCATATTAATTCATCATACCTATTACCTCATACAAAAACATATAAGGTAACATTATTATTCAAAAATAACATTTCCTCCTTTATTAAAATAATTCAATATTAGAATTTATTTTAATATCCTTTATTAAAATATATAATAACCATTTCTCTTTCTTTTCTATAAATTATCCCAAAATAATTTTTTCAAATATTAAATATTTATTTAAATAAAATAATAATTTACATCTCCCTTTTAATAACGTATATATATTTATTAACGTTATTCGCACATTAGACTTTCTCACATATTACTATTCTAAGTAATATAAAAGTATCAACTATAATTACATATTCCACACACTTATTGATTTACTCATTTACTTAAGTAAATTAAACACTGTACCATATTATTAAGGTTCAATATTAACATTATATTATTCCATAATATAACTCCCAACTTAAATTAACTAATATTTATTCTTATTAGTTAATTTCTTAACTAACTCATGCTTCACTATCCAAACCTATTCACGGATAGCTTAAGTGCTATTAATAACCTATATTATAAACATACTAGTTATTAATACACATACACAAGAATATGGTGATTATACATTAAGGATATTTAATGTCACCAACTTACTATGATAAAATAATTCTATAAATTATTTAATATCGATAGGAATTTATCCACTTCCTTTATCTCAACTGAATCGTCTCTGCGCTAAGTAACAAATATATATTAATAATATATTTATAAATCACAAAAACACATATTACATAGTCCATATTACCCTATGTAATATAATACCACATACCTCATATCACATATATATTTTTTTATTCGAACCCATCTCACGGTTTAAAAATTTTATTTATTAAATCCTTATTTAATAATATCTAAAAATTCAGGTTCTTACAAATCTCATGTTTAATTAAGTTGTAAATTCGTAGATATAGGATGAACATGAGAGATTCATGTTCATTAAGAACCATAGTGGAAAACTTTGAAAATATGCATAGTTTTCTTTTAAAATCAAAATTTTATGTTTGATTGTTAAATTTTATTTAAATTGATGTTAGATAATGATATCATGTTTATAAAAGACTTTAATATGTTTTGAATTGGGTATTTGGAAGTAGAAACAAAAGTAGAGTGTTCAATTTCATCAAGAACACTTAACAATGACTGCTCTTCAAAAATCATGAAATTGAGTTTTTTATTATTTGTTTTAATGATTCAATGTGCTAAGACATATTCAAAGCTTTAAATTTATGTTTTCTATAAAGTTTATATGCAAATTGTTGGCTGATTTTAGAACTCGATTTGGAGAAATAAGCCAAATTGACTTTTTCTCTGCACAGTTCACGAACCTGTCTGCGTTCGCTGCAGGGGGCCCGCCCCGACTGGCTTATCAAGGCTAAAACCCCCGCCCCGACACGGGGGGTTGCAGAAAGTAATAATGTTTTATTTTGTTTGTATTTTGAAATTAACCCAATGTGATAATGTGATAACATGTGAGATATACATTAAAATGCTAGATGAATATTAATAGATTATATTAATAAAATATAATATGTGATTATAATTTTGAATAATTATAATTACAAGTAAAGGTTTAAGCTTAATTTCTTAAATTGTAATGAATATAGCTTGATTAAATTTAATCAAGTAAATGTTAATTTAAATTATAAGATGCTTAATTATAATTTAATAAATGCATGTTGATTAATTATAAATTATAATTTAATTAATATATGATGTACATAATTATTATTTGATTAATTATGTGAATGTGTAATTATGTGGTGTGATTAATTTCGTGATAATTAATTATTAACTTGATAATTATATAAGTATGAGCTAACCTAGATGGGTTAACTAATTATGTGAATTAGTCACGTATTAACTAATTTAGATTATTATGGTGAAATATATATGTGTAGGAAGTGTTAAAGAACATGAGTTGTAACTGTTGCTTGCGCTTGAGGCAAGTTTTCTAAACTCAAACTTGTTATTGTTATACAAGTGTTTTAGATTCAAATATTTATTGAATTTGAGATTACCTTTTTATTTTGCAATGGACAAATACTTATTTAAAGTTCATGATTTAATTAAAGTGACCTTGACTTAATTGTTCAAGTAAGGTCTATCTTATCTTTCGTATGCTTTAAGTTTAAATTATAAAGCATAAGTTATTTCATAATTCGTTATTATTGAATTATTCTGGATTATTGTGAGTCGATTCAGCTACTCCTTAGTTGATGTTAGTTGAAACTCCAAATTTCCTTTTAGCTATCCAAACCAAACTTTCTTTGGTGCGGACTTGAATCAAATACTGAGATGAACAACCCTATTTATTAGGGGAGGTTACTACGCGAAAGCGTTAAATGTTTGTGCACAATATATGGTACGAAGGGCTGATCCCCCTAACTACGAGTTAAGAGTCCATAGTCTATATGAATGTTAAAGGTTTTAAATAAAAATGTTTATAACATAGGACAAAGTTTAAGGTCTTATGACCCTCAGATGATTTCAATATTCAAAATTCTAAATATTGATGAAAGAATTATTATTCAATTCTTTATTGTTGACGAAAGTAAAGCTATTCAAATCTTTTAAAGTTATTCGGTTATGTTATATTATTGTTGTATTCCAAGTGAGCTTTTGTTTGCTCACCCTTGCATATTTAATAATCCATTGCAGTTAAAGCCGAGAACGTTGACGTTCTATCAATGAGTAAAGGGAAAGGCAAGATGAAAAAGTGAAAACTTGTTATCTTTTGATTTTAATTATAATAAAACTTTATGTTATGTTTTTGTTTCCGCATTATTATTTATGTTAAGGTTAGATAAACCCTGAGATAATTTTGGATAAGGTTGTAATTCCTTTTCAAGGGAGGTTTTATTATTCATTCAATGTTGTAATTTATTTTACATTCCTTATTATTGCGTAGATGTATGTTCTATTTAGATAGTGAGCACCAAATCGTGTGGAAATGAAGTACCCGGATTTGGGACTGTCACAGGTTGGTATCAAAGCTTTAGGTTATGAACCTTAGGTGGGGGAAAAACCTTAGGTAGTAGCATTATAGGAAGATCGAAAAGATAGTGGTGATAGGTAAAGATAATAAGCTACCTTATGTGCTATGTGTTTACATTTAAGTATTCGAAGAGTGTCGACCGATATCATTTAATAATTAAACTTTAAAATTTTCTTGTCAAGATGACGAACGTTAGAGAGTCCAGTCAGGCTAGGGAGGAGTTACCTCAGATGCCGAGGGACGAGGAGCCCCGAGACATCCATGTTGTCTGGGAGCAGTTGGTTAGGAGAGAGCCATCTCCATTGATTACCATAGCTGGTCAGGAGCATGAGCCGACATCTGATCAAGATGATGAGGATGAGGATGAGTCATAAGAGGAGGAAGAGGATCCCGAGGAGGAATTCCCACCTCACTCTACTAGTGCTGAGATGTACGAGGTGATCTACGACCGTAATGTGGAGCTTCAGGAACTAGTGAACGGAGTCGGACTACCATATAGGAGCGAGACGAGACGATCGAAGAATTAGACATTGAGGTTGGAAACGTGAAGTGGGATTTAATTCACGCGAAGAGTAAAAGTGACGATGCACAAATCGAACTAGCAAAGCTGAAGCACGATATCCAGGAGGAGTCAGCAAAGCATGCTAGAGCAGAGGAGACAAGCTTGAGGGCTATTCAATGAGCCGATCGAGCTGAAGACGAGGCTAAAGAAAAGAGGGCCAAACTGAGGGAAATGAAATACATTTTTCATACGGCTATAGATAGGGCCCATGATCGTGTCTTCTATTACCCAGCTCAGTTCCAAGGTTTACCATGGTACATGGTGGATCACAGAATAGCATTCTGGGTGATGGAGGAGGAACGCAGAGAGGTTGTGCGACGTCTTAACATGCCTAGGCAGTAGAGCTTTTAAACTATGTGTTTCTTTATGTAATAAATAATGTAAATCCCATAATTTGAGATAATAATGGGATGAGATGATAATGTAATCCTATAACTTATTTAGTTCAGGAAAGATGATGTAAATAACAGAAATGCTATCTATCCTATATTTTAAAACTACGAATGAATGAATAAAGAAGTTTATTGACGTGCTATGTGTTCTATGTGAATAGAATTATTTAAATGTTTAAGTATGAACTTGAATACTTAAGAAATGAATAAATGAGCTAATAAGAATATTTTCTTAATAGAAAATGCCTCCTAGAAGAAGACCTACAAAACAAAACCCTGAGGGTTCGACGACCAACAATAATGATGGGTCGAATCCCAATTCGGTTCAGCATTTGGTGAACCTGCTGACGGGAGCACTAGCAAATCAGCCGCAAGTTCAGGGTACGACATTTAAAGAGTTTAAGGCAGTAGGACCACCGGAATTCAAGGGATCGGTAAACCCAATAGATGCCCAGACATGGGTAATGAAAATGGAGAAGGTCTTCAACGTGGCTAGGGTTAGCGAAGACCAAAAGACGGCATTCACAACTTTCATGTTGAAGTCGGACGCTAGTTTCTGGTGGCAAGCCAAAAAGATAAGAGAGGGAGAAGGAGTGATACCGTGGGAGCGTGTCAAACAGATTTTCTTTGAAATGTACTTCCCCGTTAGCTCACAGGACCAGATGGAGGTCCAATTTCTAGAGCTTAAGCAGGGAGGAATGACGGTATCGGATTATGCCGCGAAGTTTAACGAGCTGACCAGGTTCGCTACATACCAGGTCAGTACTGTCGCTAGGAAGGCGAGGAGGTTTGAGCGAGGACTAAAGCCCTGGCTCTACAACAAGGTCTCCATGTTCCAGCTGAACACGTTTGCAGCTGTACTGGAAAAGGCCATACTCGCTGAAGGAGGAAGCGACGCGGTGACCAAATTTAATCAGGAAAAGAAGAAGAAGAAGAAGAAGAATAAGACAGAAACCAAGGCTGGTGGTAGCAGGGCTATCAACCAGAAAAGGAAGTAGAACGACAACACCTCTGCTGGAAGTCAACATGGAAACCAGTAGAAGAAGAAGGTTGAAGAATGTGCGACATGCGGGAAGAATCACACTAGAGTGTGCATGAAGGGGAGACGGGTGTGTTTCAATTGTGGTTAGGAAGGCCACATTGCGGCTAATTGCCCGAACCCAAAGAAGGGAGCATGTTACATATGTGGATCCAAGAATCACATGGCTCGTAACTGCCCAAAGAAGCCAGCAGCAGGGTCAACAGGGAATGGAGGAAATAGGAGCGGTGGCACTTTGGCTATCGCTGCACCACTGCAGGCTGTTCAACCCACTGCCCGAACATTCAACATAACGGTGCAGGATGTTTTGCAGTTAAAGGATGTGGTGTCAGGTATTATTCTGGTCAATAGTATAAAAGCTTATATATTATTTGATTCGGGTGCTACTTGTTCATTCATATATGATGAATTTAATAAGACCCTAGACTTACCTAAAGAGGAATTAGTTTATCCCTTGAACATAGAGATTACGAATAGGGAGGTTATTCATATTAGGTTTGTATACAAGAACTATAAATTGGACATTAAGGGTCAAGAATTGAGGGTAGATTTGATTCCGATAAAACTTGGGGAATTCGATTTGATACTGGGCATGGATTGGTTGTTCAACCATGGGGCGGTAATCGACTGTCAGAAGAAGTCAGTAAACCTTACGACTCCGTCGAAGTTGGTATTCTATGGTATCAAATAGCCTAGACAAACGAGTTGTCTAACGGTTATGCAAGCCAAGAAACTTTTGACGTAAGGCTGTGTAGGATATCTAGCCTACATAGTAGATACTAGTAAGGAAAGCCCGAAGATAGAAGAGATATCAGTGGTTAAGGAGTTTATGGACGTATTTTCGAGCGATTTTCCAAGACATCCGCCAGATAGAGAGATAGAGTTCGTGATCGACTTAGCGCCGGGAACCGCTCCGATTTCGAAAGCTTCGTACAAAATGGCTCCAGTCGAGATGAAAGAACTGATGGTTCAACTACAAGAAATGCTGGAAAAGAAGTATATTCAACCGAGCTTTTCACCGTAGGGAGCGCTAGTGTTGTTCGTCAAGAAAAAGGATGGATCGATGCGGCTTTGCATTGATTATAGGGAATTGAAGGGTGCTAGATACTTCTCAATAATTGATTTGAGAAGTGGATATCATCAATTGAAGGTGAGAAGGGAAGATATGCTGAAGACGGCTTTTAGAACTCGGTATGGTCATTACGAGTTCTTAGTGATGTCATTTGGTTTAACGAATGCTCCAGTTGCATTTATGGACTTAATGAATAGAGTGTTTAAGCCATTCCTGAATAAGTTTGTAGTGGTGTTCATAGATGACATCCTGGTTTATTCCAAGACCGAGGAGGAACACACTGAACATTTAAGGCTGACCTTAGAATCGCTGAGACGAGAGAAGCTTTATGCAAAATTCTCGAAATACGAATTCTGGTTGGAACGTGTGCAATTTCTTAGCCACGTGATCGACAAGGACGGGATTTTGGTAGATCCATCAAAGGTTGAGGCTGTAATAAATTGGGATATGCCAAAGATGGCGTCTAAAGTGAGGAGTTTCTTGGGATTGGTGGGTTATTACCGAAGATTTATTCAAGACTTTTCCAAGATCGCAACTCCGTTGATAAATTTGACTCGTAAAATAGTTAAGTTTATTTGGACGAAAAAGTGTGAGGAAAGTTTTTAGGAATTAAAGAAGAGGTTGAGTACTGCGCCTGTGTTGTCTTTACCTGATAGTACGGGAAATTTTGTAGTATACAGCGATGCCTCACATAAGGGATTAGGCTGCGTGCTGACGCAGAATGGAAAAGTTATTGCCTACGCATCACGTCAGCTAAAGGATTACGAGAAAGGGTATCTAACTCATGATTTGGAATTGGCGGCAGTAGTGTTTGCTCTGAAGATTTGGAAACACTACCTATATAGAGAAAAGTATGAGATATACACAGATCACAAGAGTCTGAAGTATATCTTCACCCAAAAGGATTTAAACATGCGCCAGAGGAGATGGTTGGAGTTGATCAAGGACTACGACTGCGAGATACTTTACCATCCAGGTAAAGCTAACGTCGTCACCGACGCTTTAAGCAGGGAGAAGTTGAATATGTTAACTGATCAGGATCAGTTGATAGCAGAGATGGCTAAGTTAGAGCTGGAAGTGAAATATTCGAAGGAATCGGATGAGATGTTGTTTCAAGTAGCTACTAGTTCTACGCTGGTAGACAAATTGAAAGAAGCACAACTTCACGATGAAGAATGCGAATAGATCCGAAAGAGAATATCTGATGGTGAAGAGTTCAAGTTTAAGATCGATAACAATGGACTGTTACAATTTGAAGGGAGAATCTGGGTACCGCCAGTACCAAAAGTCAAATAGGAGAGTTTGAGCGAATCTCATAGTTCGAGATATTCGATTCACCCTGGGAGTACGAAGTTGTACCAGGATCTAAGACACCATTTCTGGTGGCCAAATATGAAGAGGGACGTTGCTGAATGCGTTGTAAAATGCTTGACGTGCCAAAAAGTCAAAGCAGAACACCAGAGACCTAGCGGGTTGCTACAACCGTTAGAAATTCTAGAATTGAAGTGGGAGCACATCACGATGAATTTCATGGTTGGTCTTCCAGTGACTCAGAAGGGTTTCGATGCGATATGGGTGATTGTGGATCGACTGACGAAGTCAGCCCATTTCATACCGATCAAGATTAAGTTCAACTTGGATCAGTTAGCGAAACTCTACGTAAAGAAGATTATTTCTCGACACGGTGTTCGTGTGTGGATTGTGTCCTATAGAGATCCACGTTTTACCTCGAATTTTTGGAAGCGATTACAAGAATGTCTAGGAACGCTATTGCGAAAGAGTATGGCATACCATCCTCAGACCGACGGCCAGAGCGAGAGAACGATTTAGACGCTAGAGGATATGCTGAGAGCTTGCGTGATGGATTTCAAAGGAAGCTGGGATGATCATCTACCGTTGG
The DNA here is from genome assembly GCA_020205555.1 of Panax stipuleanatus. Taxonomy (NCBI): domain Eukaryota; kingdom Viridiplantae; phylum Streptophyta; class Magnoliopsida; order Apiales; family Araliaceae; genus Panax; species Panax stipuleanatus. The sequence continues at coordinate 108,851,233 of CM035119.1, read as the reverse complement.
TGGAGTTCGCCTACAACAATAGTTACCACCCGAGTATTGGCATGCCTCCTTACGAAGCATTATACGGCAGAAAATGCAGGACTCCATTGTGTTGGGATGAGTTTGGTGAACGTCAACTGTTGGGACCGGAACTGGTGCAATAAACCGCCGAAATCGTGAAGCTGATCAGAATGAGATTGGTTGCTGCTCAAGACAGACAAAAGAAGTATGCCGATCAGAATCGCCAGAATTGAGAATTCTTACCAGGAAGCTTCGTTTTCCTGAAGGTATCTCCCTGGAAAGGGAAAATTCGATTCGGTAAGAAGGGGAAGCTGAGTCCCCGATTTATTGGACCTTTTGAGATACTGCGAAAGGTGGGCGAAGTGGCTTACGAGGTTGAGTTACCTCCGGAGCTAGATAACATACACAACGTTTTCCATATTTCTCTGCTGCGACCGTACAAACACGACTACAAACATGTAATAGACTACGAGCCTTTACAATTTGATAAAGACTTGACATACGAAGAAGTGCATGTTCAAATAGTCGATAGAAAAGAACAAGTACTCATAAATAAAGTGATACCTTCTGTTAAGGTAATCTGGAGGAACCACAGTACTAAAGAAGCCACGTGGGAACTCGAAGATGCAATGAAGAAAATATATCCACAATTATTTGTTTAGCTATTTGTGTAACCCCTTATATACCGATTCTGGGGACAAAATCTTTTTAAGGGGGGAAGAATGTAACAGATGAGAATTTTTTTTTTTTTTTTTTGTGATTTTGGAGACAGAATCCTTTAAAGGAGGGAAGATTGTAACGAATGAGATTTTATGTATTAATTTTAAATATTTATTGAATTAATTAAATATTTGATTTGATTTATTTATTGAGTTAAATAAATAAATTATGTGATTGTTGTGGAGTAATTTAATTAACTGCTATATATTAATTAAATAAATATTTAATATTTAATTTAATTGATGAATATTGATTTTATAGAATAGTTCTAATTTAATTGAGATAATTAAATTAGATGAAGTTTATGTAGCATTTTTATGTGGTTAATTGATGTTAGCTTTTATTAATTAAATTAGAATATTAAAGATTTAATTAATTAAAGTGTGACATTAGAATATGTGTTAAAAGATTTATTAAAAGAATAAAAAGTGCTTTTAAATTAGTTTTACCCAAACAAAGGCCCTTAAAACTGTTTTAAAAGGTTTTACCAAATAAGGCCCTTACTTTTGTTTTAAAAGATTTTGCCAAACAGGACCCTTGCACTTGTTTTAAATGAATTTTACCAAAAAATGCCTTAAGTCCTTAAAAATCTATTTTTTTTTAAATATATTAAGTTTTGCCAAACAAAGCCTTATAGCTTTTAAATTCAAAAATATTATAACTGATAATTCATTATGGGTTTAATTGACCATTATTATATATATTATATTTTGTCAGTTATAATATACATATATTAGTCATACGTTAGTTTAGTTAGTGTTAGAACAAAACAATGGTTAGTCAAAGAGAAAGAAACAGAGAGTTAGAGAGAAGAATAAGAGAGAAGAAGAAGAAGATGAAGGAAAGGCTTGAGAGAATTCTTGTCATACCAACATACATCATCATCATCTTATTCACCTCAATTAGCTTAAGGGTATAATCTCAATTCCCTTATTTTCTTTATATATGTTTTTATGTTCTTCATGAGTTTAAGTTCTCTGTTAATTGAATTCTTATGAAACTTGTATAAACATGATTTATATATATATATATATATATATATATTATTTACAGCATGCTTTTATATGAAACTTATGTTTAATTAAGTTGTAAATTCGTAGATATAGGATGAACATGAGAGATTCATGTTTATCAAGAATCATAGTGAAAAACTTTGAAAATATGCATAGTTTTCTTTTAAAATCAAAAGTTTATGTTTGATTGTTAAATTTTGTTTAAATTGATTGTAGATAATGATATCATGTTTATAAAATACTTTAATATGTTTTGAATTGGGTATTTTGAAGTAGAAACAAAAGTAGAGTGTTCAATTTCATCAAGAACATTTAACAATGACTTTTCTTCAAAAATCATGAAATTGAGTTTTTGATTGTGTGTTTTAATGATTCAATGTGCTAAGACATGTTAAAAGCTTTAAATTTATGTTTTCTATAAAGTTTATATGCAAATTGTTGGCTGATTTCAGAACTCGATGTGGAGAAATAAGCCAAATTGGCTTTTTCCCTGCACAGTTCGCGAACCTATCTGTGTTCGTTGCAGGGGGCCCGCCTCGGCGGGCTTATAAAGCCTAAAACCCCCGCCCCCGCTGAGTGGTTGCATAAAGTAATAATGTTTTATTTTGTTTGTATTTTGAAATTAACCCAATGTGATAACATGTGAGATATACATTAAAATGCTAGATAAATATTAATAGATTATATTAATAAAATATAATATGTGATTATAATTTTGAATAATTATAATTATGAGTAAAGGTTTAAGCTTAATTTGTTAAATTATAATGAATATAGCTTGATTAAATTTAATCAAGTAAATGTTAATTTAAATTATAATATGCTTAATTATAATTTAATAAATACATGTTGATTAATTATAAATTATAATTTGTTTAATTATAATTTAATTAATATATGATGTACATAATTATTATTTGATTAATTATGTGAATGTTTAATTATGTGGTGTGATTAATTTTGTGATAATTAATTATTAACTTGATAATTATATAAGTATGAGTTAACCTAGATGGGTTAACTAATTATGTGAATTAGTTACGCGTTAACTAATTTAGATTATTATGGTTAAATATATAGGAAGTGTTAAAGAACGTGAGTTGTAACTGTAGCTTGCGCCTGAGGCAAGTTTTCTAAACTCAAACTTGTTATTGTTATACAAGTATTTTAAATTCAAATATTTATTGAATTTGAGATTATCTTTTTATTTCTGCAATGGACAAATACTTATTTAAAGTTCATGATTTAATTAAAGTGACCTTGACTTAATTGTTAAAGTAAGGTTTATCTTATCTTTCGTATGCTTTAAGTTTAAATTCTAAAGCATAAGTTATTTCATAATTCGTTATTATTGAATTATTCTTGATTATTGTGAGTCGATTCAACTACTCCTTAGTTGATGATAGTTGAAACTCTAAATTTTCTTTTAGCTATCCAAACCAAACTTTTTTTGGTGTGGACTTGAATCAAATACTGAGATGAACAACCCTATTTAATAGGGGGGGTTACTACACAAAAACGTTAAATGTTTGTGCACGATACATGATACGAAAGGCTGTTCACCCTTAGTACGAGTTAAGAGTCCATAGTCTATATGATTGTTAAAGGTTTTAAATATAAATGTTTATAACCTAGGACAAAGTTCAAAGTCTTATGACCCTCAGATGATTTCAATATTCGAAATTATAAATATTGATGAAAGAATTATTATTCAATTCTTTATTGTTGACGAAAGTAAAGCTATTCAAATCTTTTAAAGTTATTCGGTTATGTTATATTATTGTTGTATTCCAAGTGAGCTTTTGTTTGCTCACCCTTGCATAATTAATAATCCCTTGCAGTTAAAGCCGAGAACGTTGACGTTCCGTCAACGAGTAAAGGGAAAGGCATGATGAACAACTGAAGATTTGTTATCTTTTGATTTTGATTGTAATAAAACTTTATGTTATATATTTGTTTCCGCATTATTATTTATGTTAAGGTTAGATAAACCCTGAGATGATTTTGGATAAGGTTGTAATTCCTTTTCAAGAAAAATTTTATTATTCATTCAAGGTTGTAATTTATTTTACATTCCTTATTATTAGGTAGATGTATGTTCTATTTAGATAGTGAGCACCAAATCATGTGAAAATAAAGTACCCAGATTTGGGGGTGTCACAGTTCTTCCCTTTGGTTACGATTTTGTCGTCTTGGCGGTATTATCTGATTAAATAAAGAATTACATTAATCCTATATCTTTATACCACATCTTAGTAGTATAATAAGAATTTAACACAAAATTTTAAACGTAGACCAATTCAGCTTGCTGGATTAACGAATTCAGCTTGCTGAATTATCAAATTTAGCTTGATGAATTAACAAATTCAGTTTGTTGAATTAACAAATTATTAGATAGACAGCATACTATCTTAATCCTCAAAATTTATCTACTCAATCTAACATATAATCATATCATTGCATTCATATTCATTTAAATAATACTTAGTACTTTAGTGCATATTGCTACAAACATTTACTATCCCTTTGCGACAAAAGTCGGGATTCATTACTACAACTTTATACAAAAAGTTGAGACTTACAAAAGTGACCTTGATATTCATACAAAACTGAGGATTATTTCATTCTTCTGTCATCTCGCGTAATGCCCTTTCCGTCTTCCATAATTCCTCCAAGAGAAACACCTTAATGCTTAAATCTTAAACTTCTGTAGATGCTTGACCTTCTTCGATTACTACTCTGCCTTTTTCTCCATCTCTGATCTTTGTTTCTGGCTCCATCTTAGTTTCTTCAGAAGATTCTTCTTCATCTTCATTCAGCTCCATCTCGGGATATTCGTCATGATCGCTTCCTAGATTTACCGCAGGTTCGTCTCTTAAAACTTCCTCAACTGACTCAGTCTGAGCTGGCACCTCAGCTAGTGGCATTGGTGCAGCTGCTAACACCTCCGTAACCATCTCATCATCTCTTGACATCCTGCCACCATTTTTAAATAACTTAATTAGTACATCGCCATTAAACACAATCCATAAACACTAAGTGTCCACATATCTTACTATGGATGAATTTTTCCAATCCATCACTTAGAACTCTAAATGAGTTTTCTCTATCCTTCTTATGGTTATATTCCTAAGGCTTTTCCCCCACCTAAGGTTTATAACCTACAGCTTTGATACCAACTTGTGACGTCCCCCAAATCCGGGCTTCCCAAACCTCGGGTTTGGCGCTCACGATCCATCATATATATCACATCTAACTACCCATTCATTATTCAAAAACATCATTCATTATAAAAAACATACTTTCAAACATAATTATATCGTCATCCCAGGTTAATTAACCTTGACATAACTTACATACCCTTAGCTATTCAAAAGGTTTACATAATTAATTTACATAGTGTAACATAACAATTAAAAGTTAATAAAAACTACTTCTGAGCCTTGCCTTTGCCTTTGTTCCTGTTAAAACCTTCTGCTACCTCCGCCTTAGCTGAAATGTTTTATTTAAGTAAGGGTGAGTAACGATTTTTCTCAGCAAGTTAAAGTATTCAATAAAGGATATATATCATAAATAGAAGAGTCTAGCTTCTATAGAACTTCAATAATAATCAAAGGATTTCAAAGTAGCTGAATAATAATTCATTTTCAATAACAAGAATTTATTAAATTTCATGTTGAATAACATATCAAGGATGAAAGAGTAAAATTCTTTCAAAGATTCAATCATATTCAAGTGAATAAAAAGAATTAACAATACTGTAACAATATTCAATAAAGTGAGATATTCCCAGATTTCATGCTGAGTGATCACAGATGGATCATGAACTAATAGAGGAATCATTAGTTATTAAAATTAAATTACCTCAGGAATATAAGTTAGTTATAAAAATTAAACTATACTCCTCTGCAAGTACCTAGAGCAGCCAACTCTTTTGTACCTTATATTATTTATAATACTCAATAATAACGCATGGGTCGATTTACGATACTAAAGTTTGGTCGTCTCTGTGACACCCCCAAATTCGGGTACTTCGTTTCTACAAGATTTGGTGACACTTTCTAAATAAAACATACATCTACCCAATAAATAGGAATGTAAAATAAAATACAACCACATCAACAAATAAAATCTTCCTTATGAAAAAGGATTACAACTTTAATCCAAAACTATCGCAGGTTTGCTAACCTTAACATAACAAATAAGTGCAGAATAAAACATCATAAACTAGGTCTTATTAAAATCAAGATTCAAGATAACAAGTCTTCACATGCCCATCTTTCCCTTCCCTTTACTTGTTGACGGTATGTCAACATTCTCGGCTTTAACTACAAGGGGTTATAAAATACGCAAAAGTGAGCAAACAAAAGCTCAATTGAAATGTACAATGTTTACGCCATGAATGAATAACTTCAATATAATTTGAATAACTTTTCTTTCGTTAAAATAAATAATTGAATAATAATTCCTTCATCATATTTAGAATTTGAATATAGAATTTATCTGAGGGTCATACAACCTTGAACTATGTCCTAGGTTATAAATATTTCTATGTAAACATTTAACAGTCATTGAGACTATGGACCTTTAACTAGTACTTAGGGGGATCAACCCTTCGTACCATGTATTGTGCACAAACATTCAACGCTTTCGCGTAGTAACCTCCCTTAATAAATATTGTTGTTCATCTCAGTATTTGAATACAAGTCCGCACCAAAGAAAGCTTGGTTTGGATAACAAAGGAAATTTAGAGTTTCAACTATCATCAACTAAGGAGTAGTTGAATCGACTCACCATACTTTAATAGTTTGATAATATAAGAATCATGAACCAAATGTAAGATACAACAATAGATTTCACGATAACTAGGCATACTTTGGAATAATTTAAAGCATTCGAATGATTGGTGGATCTCGCTTGAACAATTAAGTCAAGATCACATCATTATGATAATAACTTCAATACTTGTGCATTATGAACATTAGAATACAATATAACTTGTGCAATACATAACAAGTTAAGAATCGAAAATAAACTTGCATGATATAATGAGCAAGGTTAGAAACTTGCACAAGTAAAAGATACAATGATAAAGCTTGCATAGCGTACAAGAACGGTTTAGAAAACTTGCACAATATAAACAACAAGTTTAGAGATAGGAAACTTGCCTCAAGCGCAAGCTTCACTTTAATAAATACAATCACTTCCATAATTACCCTACACATTACATTACATTTAAAACATCTATTAGTACCTAACTATAACGTTCAAACTGTTGAACTTCTTACTTAAGTTCAACTCATAACGTTGTTCACAACATAAGTTGTTAACTAGTCACAAATGTGAGTTTAACTCACGATCATACACGTATAGCACTTCAAACTATTATATTGTACTCTAGGATAATAATTCCAAGTACACACATAATATAATAACGTAAGACATCAAATTATCTTAAACACATCAAAAGTATGTTATCTCATTAACTATTACACTTAACAAGTCATCAATATGCGTTAGCTAAACAAACACGGCACAAAAACTCAACGAAGCGAAAGAAAAATCCCCGGACAGTAAGGTGCCTGCTGGGGCTGGTCCTCCAAGGGTAAAAACCTCGTTGGGGAGGAGCCCACTACTGGTGGGAACCCCCTAGCTCGCGAACGGCAGAGAAATAAGCTAATTTGACTTATTTCTTCACACTGAAATCTGATTTTTTTCTCAACATGATGTACATGAAACTTAATGACAACCAAATTTTAGACTCTTAGCATGATTATAAAATACAAAATCATTACAACACATAATCAAAAATCCAATTTTCATGATTTTTTAAAGAAAAACACAATATCAAGCGTTCTTGACAAAAATTGCTATTGCGAATTCGTTTTTAAACCAATTCATGAAATTCTAATTGTAATAACTCTAATTCTTAACATATTAAGATAAACCATAATTAATTTAAACAATAATCAAGCACCAATTTGATAGTTTAAAAAGGCTATTTTCAAAATTAGTTTACAGTAAATCATTATGAACATGATTTCTTCTTGTTCATTGAAATTACATGGATTGAATTGCTAAAAAAACTATATAACTCATATACAAACATGCTATAACACATATCACACATAAATTTCATGCTCACATCAATTTTGTGAAAATAATTTTTTACAGAGAGTTCTAAACTATGAAGATATTGAAAAACACAATTAAAAGTTATGGAGTTTATAATTAATACCCTTTTCTAGCTTGGATTAGGAGAAGAGATGGAGATGATGATGGTGTATAGTTCTCCTTTTGCTTTCTCAAAGCTTCTTCTTCTTCTCTTTTCTTTTTCTCTGAGTATTCTCTCTAACTCTCTATGTTTTTTTCTTTCTTTGTTTTATAAAACTAACTAACTAACTTTTTTAAACTAACGTATATTATAGATATATATTATACACATACATATATAATATATATTTAACTTATAATATTAATATAGCTAATAAGTAATATACTAATTGCTATACTAACTACTACTTATTACATAGGTTACAAAAAAATTGAATTTGAAAAGCCATAAGGCCATGTTTGGCAAAACCACATTATTTACTACTTATTACATAGGTTACAAAAAAATTGAATTTGAAAAGCCATAAGGCCATGTTTGACAAAATCACATTATTTTTTTAAAAATAGAGTTTTATTAATTAAGGCCATGTTTGGTAAAACAAGTTTAAAACAAAAGTAAGAGTCTTGTTTGGTAAAATCAATTTAAAATCTTTTTTAAGTCTTTTAATAAATTCTTTAACCTATGGTTTAGATGCTACACTTTATTCAATTGCAACCTTCTAATTTAATTAAATAGAAGCTAACATTCATTCATTAATTAAAATTGCACATAATACCAAATTGTCACACACTTGCAAGTTTCTTAACAATCATAATTCATGCAACAATTAGTAATACACCATAAACACTTAGCACATAATATTACTCTAATTTAATTATTCTCAATTAAATTAGAATTATGTTACACCATTACTTACACATCAATTCAATTAATTCTATTGCACTTAATTAAATTACTCCACAACAATCACACAATTTATTTATTTAGCTCAATAAATAAATCAAATAAAATATTTATTTAATTCAATAAATATTTATAATTAATATATGAAAATCTCATTCGTTATAATCTTCTCTCCTTAAAAAGATTATGTCCCTAGAATCACAATATAAAAAAATCTCGTCTATTACATTCTTCCCCCCCTTAAAAGGATTCTATCCCCAGAATCGATATATAAGGGGTTACATAATCATTTAAGCAAATAATTGAGGATATGATTTACTCATTACATCTTTGAGTTCCCACGCGGCTTCTTCAGCACTGTGGTTCCTCCAGATTACCTTAACAGAAGGTATCACTTTATTCCTAAGTACTTGTTCTTTCCTATCAACTATCCGAACAAGAACCTCTTCATAAGTTAAGTCTTTATCAAACTGTAAAGGCTCGTATTCTATTACATGTTTATAGTCGTGTTTATATGGTCGTAACACGAAAATATGAAAAACGTTGTGTATATTGTCCATGTGACACTCCCAAATCCGGGTACTTCGTTTTCACATGATTTGGTGTTCACTTTCTAATTAAAACATACATCTACCCAATAAAAAAAATTTGCAAAGTAATTACAACCTCCATCAAAACTTAAATAAGAATCTTCCTTAAAAAAAGGATTACAACTTGTCCAAAATAAAATCTCAGGGTTATCTAAACCTTAACATCAACCAAAATAAATGCGGAAATAAAACATCATCAACTAAGTTTTATTACAAATAAAATTGAAGACAACAAGTCTTCACTTGCTCATCTTTCCTTTTCCTTTACTTGTTGATGGTACGTTAACATTCTATGCCTTAACTGCAAGGGGTTATAAAATATGCAAGAGTGAGCAAACAAAAGCTCACTTGAAATACAACAGTGATATGACTTAACCGAACAACTTCAAAAAGGGTTTGAATAACTTTACTTTCATCAAGAATAAAGAATTGAATAATAATTCTTTCATCATTTCTAAAGATAGAATATAGAGTTTATCTGAGGGTCATACGACCTTGAACTATGTCCTAGGTTATAAATATTTCTATTTAAAACCTTTAATAGTCATTGAGACTATGGACCTTTAACACATACTTAGGGGGATCAGCCCTTCGTACCATGTATTGTGCACAACCATCTTAACGCTTTCGCATAAATGTCCTCTAATAAATAGGGTTGTTCATTCTCAGTATTTGAATACAAGTCTGCACCAAAGAAAGTTTGGTTTGGATAGATAAAGGAACTTTGGAGTTTCAACTATCATCAACTAAGGAGTAGTTGAATCGACTCACAATGCTTTAACAGTTCGATAATATAAGAATTACGAATCAAATGTAAGATACAACAATAGATTTCATGATAATTAGGCATGCTTTGGAAATAACTTAAAGCATTCGATAGCTCACGTAGATCTTGCTTGAACAACTAAGTCAAGATCACATTACTTAAATAATACTTCAATACTTATGCTTTACGAATATTTGAATATAGTATAACTTGTACAATACATAACAAGTTAAGAAATGGAAATGAACTTTCATAATATATTGAGCAAGGGTTAGAAAACTTGCACAATGAAAAGATACAATGATAAAGCTTGCATAGGGTACAAGAATGGTTTAGAAAGCTTGCACAAAATAAATAACAAGTTTAGAAATAGAAACTTGCTTAACATAAAAGAATAAGGATTAGAGAACTTGCCTCAAGCGCAAGCTACACTTTAATAATTACAATCACTTTCACAATTACCCTTCACATTATATTACGTTTAAACCGTCTATTATTATCCAACTACAACGTTTAAACCGTCGCACTTCTTACTCAAGTCCAACCTAGCAACATGGTTACGACGTACGTCGATACTAATACACATACGTAAGGCTAAACTCACAATCAAGCACCTCATACACGCATAGCACTATTACTATCATATTGCATCTTATGGTAATACTATCCAAGCACACATATAATATAACAAAATAAGACTTCAATCTATCTTAAACACATCAAAAGTATGTTATCTCATTACCTATTACACTTAACAAGTTATAAAAATAAGTTAGCTAAACAAACGCGGCATGAAAACTCAACGAAGGAAAAATAAAATTCCCGGACAGCATGCTGCCCTACTAGGGCAGGTGGTCCAAGGGTAAAAGCCCCGCTGGGGCGGGTACCACTTCTGGTGAAAATCCCCAGTTCGCGAACGGCAGAGAAATAAGCCAATTTGGCTTATTTCTTTACACTGAATCTAATTTTTCTCAATATGATGAACATGAAACTTGATAACAACAAAATTTTGGACTTTTTAACATGATTATAACATATAAAATCCTTACAACACATAATCAAAACAAAGTTTTCATGATTTTTGAAGAAAACTATAATATCAAGCGTTCTTGACAAAAATTTCTATTACGAATTTGTTTTTCAATCAATCCATATAATTCCAATTGTAATAACTCTAATTCTTAACATATTAACATAACCCCTGATCAATTTAAACAATAATCCATAATCAAACACCAATTAGATAGTTTAAAAAGGCAATTTTCAAAATTAGTTCACAGTAAATTACTATGAACATGATTTCTTCACGTTCATCTTAATTACGTGGATTGAATCGCTAAGACAACTATATAACTCATATATAAACATGCTATAACATATATTACACATAAATTTCATGTTTACATTAATCTTTCATTCTTACTCAACCAAAAATATATGAACTCGGATGAATACAAATTTTCCATTAAAACTTATTTTTACGACAATTGAATTCAGAGAATCCTTTCATGGCATACAATTACTACGAATAATATATGAATACCATATATACATATACAATTCATGATTATATAATTTCCATGAAAACCTAGTTTGACAGAGAACAAAATACAAATAGCATATGAATTGATTCTACAATTATAAGGGTTAAGATGATACCCTTTTGTATGAGTGTGGAAGAAGATGATGGTGAGTTCGATTTCTAGCAATCCTTCTTCTTCTTTTCTCTTCTTCTCTAACTTTTCCTCTGAGTTTTTATTCTCTGCTCTCTCTCTTTTCTTCTTTGCTTTAGTTTAGGCTTAGAAACTTAGCGTAAACTATATAACGTACTGATATATAATACGTATATTAATTAATACTTATTATATTACTTAATGTATTATTTAATTAGCAGTTACAAGATTTCAAAAGCCACTAGGGCTTGTTTGGCAAAAGAAGGTTATTCTTAAAAATAGATTTTAGTACTAAGGCATTGTTTGGTTAGAATAGGTTTAAAACAATGCAAGGGTCCTGTTTGGCAAAAGCCTTTTTAAAACAAAAGTAAGGCCCTTGTTTGGTTAAAACAATTTAAAAGCTCTTTTTCTTTATTTAAATAAATCTTTTTAACACATACTTTAATGTTACACTTTAATTAATTAATCTTTAACATTCCTATTTAATTAATTAAAATTCAACATCAATTAATCATATAAGAATTACCACATAATTATAATTACTCGCTAATTATAATTCATGTAACACTCATCACATAACTCATCTAATTTAATTACCTCAATTAAATTAGAACTATACTATAAAATTAATACACATAAATTAAATTAGATATTAAGTATTCATTTACTTAATATATAACACTTAATTAAATCACTCCATAATCTCATAATTTATTTATTCACCTCATTAAATAAATCACATAAATATTTATTTACTCAATAAATATTTTAAATTTAATATATAAAATCTCAATCATTACAATTTTCCCTCCTTAAAAGGATTCTACCCCCATAATAACAACATAAAAAAAATCTAAAAAAAAAATAATCTCATCTGTTACATTCTTCCCCCCTTAAAAGGATTATGTCCCAAGAATTGATATGCAAGGGGTTACACAACAATTAGGCAAATAATTGAGGATACGATTTCCTCATTACATCTTCAAGTTCTCACGTGGCTTCTTCAGCACTGTGATTCCTTCAAATTACCTTAACAGAAGGTATCACTTTATTCCTAAGTACTTGTTCCTTCCTATCAAATATTTGAACAGGAACCTCTTCATAAGTTAAGTCTTTATCAAATTATAAAGGCTCGTATTCTATTACATGTTTATAGTCGTGTTTGTAAGGTCGTAACATGGAAATTTGAAAGACGTGTATATTCTCTAGCTCCGGAGGTAACGCCACCTTGTAAGCTACTTCACCCACTTTTCGCAGTACCTCGAACGGTCTAATAAATCAGGGACACAGTTTCCCCTTCTTGCCAAATCTAATCTTCCCCTTCTAGGGAGATACCTTTAGGAAAACGAAGCTTCCTGGTAAGAGTTCTTGATTCTGTCGATGTTGATCGACATATTTCTTTTGTCTATCTTGAGCAGCAACCAATCTTGTTTTGATCAGCTTCAAAATTTTAGCAGTTTGTTGCACCAATTCTTGTCCCAACAGCTGACGTTCACCGACTTCATCCTAGCACAAGGGAGTTCTACATTTCCTGCCGTATAACGCTTCGTAAGGCGGCATGCCAATACTCGATTGGTAACTATTGTTGTAGGCGAACTCCACCAACAGTAGATGATCATCCAAGCTTCCCTTGAAGTCCATTATGCAAGCTCTCAGCATATCCTCTAGTGTCTGAATCGTTCTCTGGCTCTGGCCATCGATCTGAGGATGGTATGCTGTACTCATTGGCAATTGCGTTCCCAAACACTCTTGCAAACGTTTCCAGAAATTTGACGTAAAATACGGATCTCTATCTGACACAATCGACACTGGAACACCATGTCAAGAAATAATTTTTTAACGTATAACTTCGCCAATTATTCTAAGTTGTACTTAATCCTGATTGGTAGAAAGTGGGCTGACTTCGTCAGTCGATCCACTATCACCCATATTGCGTCAAATCCTTTCTGAGTCGCTAGAAAACCAACCACAAAATCCATCGTGATGTGCTCCTACTTCCATTCTGGAATTTCTAACGGTTGTAGCAATCCGCTAGGTCTCTGGTGTTCTGCTTTGACTTTCTGGCAAGTTAGACATTTTCCAACACATTCAGCAATGTCCCTCTTCATATTCGGCCACCAGAAATGATGCCTAAGATCCTGGTACATCTTCTTACTCCTAAGGTGAATTGAATATTTTGAACTGTGAGCTTTGCTCAACATCTCCTCCTTAACTTCTGGTACTGGCGGTACCCAAATTCTCCCTTCAAATCATAACAGTCCCTCGTTATCGATCTTGAACTTGAACTCTTCGCCATCGGTTATCCTTTTTCGGATCTTTTTGCACTATTCGTCGTGAAGTTGTGCTTCTTTCACTTTGTCTACCAGAGTAGAACTAGTATTAACTTGAAATAACTTTTCATCTGATTTCTTTGGAAACTTCACTTCCATTTCCAATCTAGCCATCTGTTCTATCAACTGATCCTGATCAGTTAACATGTTTAGATTCTCCCGACCTTTTTTGTTCAAAGCGTCGGCGACGACGTTAGCTTTACCCAGATGGTAAAGTATCTCACAGTCGTAGTCCTTGATCAGTTCCAACCATCTCCTTTGGCGCATATTCAAATCCTTCTAGGTAAAGATATACTTCAGACTCTTATGATCTGTGTATATCTCACACTTTTCTCCATATAAGTAGTGTCTCCATATCTTTAGGGCATACACTACTACTGCCAATTCTAAATCATGGGTCGGATACCCCTTTTCATAATCCTTTAGCTGATGTGATGCGTAGGCAATGACCTTTCCATTCTGCATCAGCACGTAACCTAAACCCTTATGTGACGCATCACTATAGACTACAAAATTTCCCGTACTATCTGGCAAGGACAACACAGGCGCAGTACTCAACCTCTTCTTCAATTCCTGGAAACTTTTCTCACACTTTTTCGTCCAAACAAACTTAACTATTTTACAAGTCAAATTCGTCAACGGAGTTGCTTTGACACCCCCAAATCCGGGTTCTCTAACCCCAATTTGGTTGTCACAATTCAATACAAATATCCACCTCTAAATAACATACAATAACTTAATGTAGAATATAATAAATGTATGTCGTTCATTCAAAAGTTGTTACTAGTCCCAAGATTCGATAACCTTAATGCAAACATACAAACATACCCTAGAATAGTCATTAGGGTTCATATTACTTAACAGTAATTTAATTAAACATAAAGATAAAGTCTGCTCCTTGCAAACTAATCCTACATCTTCCCTTTACCCTTGTCCTTCCCTGAAGTCTCGGGCTTAACTGCAATATAAGTCATGATATAGCAAGAATGAGCAACGAGTTTGCTCAGCAAGTTTAAATACAACAATAAAGGATATATCATAATGAATAGAAAATATCTGACAATGAATTCAACAATATAAATATCGGAAGCAAGAATAATGATGGCTTTTAAAATAACTGATAGTCAAGTAGACTTCAAACTATAAAACTCCAATGGAATCAATAGCTGATTGACCCTTTGGTTACTGGCTACAGAATACGTACTTGAGGGGATCAGCCTCGCGTACGCCATATATATGCATAACATTTAACTCTGTTGTTTGTATCTTTATACTAGATACCTGGGGTACTTCCCTATATATATAAGGGGTGTTCTATCAGTCTAAAAATCCTTACCATCAATTGGTTTGGATAGCTTTTATAAAATTTCATACAATTGTCTGACCGAACAAGGGTTCAAACTCTATCTGACGCAGTTCAAGAATTATAGAACTTTAAATAATGTACAAGTCAAAGACTGTACAAACTCAAGTGCACCAAGTGCGAATATCAATAAGATCGATGTGGAATAATTGCAAAGTAATTAAACCACCTAAAGCATACTTGGAAATAAGGTTCAATCGTCAATAAATAACTAGCAACACAATAATTACCTGCTCAATACAATATGAGAAGAATAGGAAACTTGCACAATACAAAGTGAAGTTCAAAAACTTGCACAATATTCAAAGTTGTGTAATATAGGGAACTTGCTCAAATATAACTTGAGTAAGATAGGGAACTTGCACAATCAAATAGTGAAGTTCGGGAACTTACTCAAATAATAATACGAGAACGAGTTCAAGAAACTTGCCTGTTTGCTCAGCTACAAATAATTCTAGCTTTAATTAAACTGCGTTGAAATGACCTGACATTAACAAGTCGGTCTCTCAATTAGTATTGTGTAAACCAATATAAGTCTATACTTACAAGAATCTACTTATCATATAAGTTTATCGCATAATTTACGTAAGTCAATCACTTTGACTGAGTCTATAAACAATTAACTCTGTCCTTGATTTAATAGTGCTAGAATATCTAGTTTCTATACATCAACATAGGTTTGAACATTTAGCATTTCAAGTAATAATGCTTTAAGAATATACTTTCAAGTTTGAATCCTAGCATGCTCACCCTATTCAATTCAAAATCATATGTCTTCATGCCGATAATTCACATACCTTAAGTTAATCAATTCTATGTTACGAGGGTTAGCTACATAGTTATATTACCACATCACGGACTAACCATACTTAGTAAGTATGTTTGTGCGTATATTACTCATATATACTTAAATCACATAGGTTATGCCTTAGAAATTTATTTTCTATAAATATGCGTGCACATGCGAAATCCATGTATAAACAAATGAGGTCCATGTTAATATGTCTATAAGCATAATGAACTCTAATATACATACTTGCATGATCAATACGTAATCCACATGGTGATCGATGATATAATCTTTCACGTTCTAAGCTTTTCGTTGAAAAATCACACTAAGTCAATAAAGGCATCATAGTACATGTTAAGTGTCTCGTGATCATAACTCATGTCTTTGAACACATAACTAAGTCACATAAACGTTCTCATACGGTCAGAAATCTCAAGACAAAATTCTTGGTCAAGTTTACTTTGAAAGTCTTAAGTTTTTCTTCCGATCAAGTATGCTAGTGTATGATTAACACTTTAAACATGCATTTCCTGTCAATACAAACCATACGATCATGTTTAAAATATCAGAATGTGCACATGTTACGTATGTGTCTAAGTGCACAATCGAAACTATAAGTTTTATTTCAAAAACATAAGTGTTGCGTCAATCATGTGTACTAACATTGTTATACTTGTTCATACTACATGCATGCACTAAAATATACATATTAACTATGTCCATATGCTTGCCAAATAAGATATTACATGATAGCATGTAACAGTTCTGTAACAGAAAAATTAAAGTCTGGAACTGGCATCGGCGCAGTTGCGCCGCTAGCCAGTTCAAAACTGGCGCAGTTGCGCAGGGCTCCGGCCAGAGGCAGACGCAGGCTGCTTCGGCAGTTCTGCTAACCCATCTCAGAAAATTCTTACGAATTCAATTCTAGTCATGCTATAGTATAATTCTAACGGGATTATAAGCTAGCATAGCAATTAACAAACATATTCCAATCACTTAATCAATCAATCCATGATCAATTTTAAGAATCAAGAATTTAGAAAATTTACAGAAAAATGAAAATGAAGTTATACCTCTGTTAAAGAAAGGGACTGAACTTGCTGCTATATTAACCCCTTCTCTACTCAAGAATGCTTATCACAGATATGTGTATATATATATATGCTCTCAATTCTCACTTAAGGCAAAAATCTCAGCAATGTTAACAATGAAGGAAGAATGTCATATATATGGGCAAATGGATATCCAGACAACTCAATTACCTTCTAAATTAATTCAAAGGATTGCAAGAATGTATAATGGATAAGAAGAAGTTGGTGAGAGTTGGTGGATTCAATCATGAATCCCATATCTCTTACAATCATGAGCTAGTTTGTGAGAAAATTGAGAAGAAGTAGAGTAGCATAGCAGCCATGTGGGTATACACGTGAAGAGGAAATTGTGGAATGGGCACTCATTATGGGACAACCAATTAATCTCAGTAATAGCAACTTGGATGCAATACACTACATTATTATTATTATTATTATTATTATTATTTTATTATTATTATTATTATTATATATATACCATGCTTACTAAGGCTATATCATGTATACACATTTTATTTCATGTATATACTTAGGTTATAATTAAATTAAAGTCACAATTTCAATGAGCAAATAATAATATGATGCATCAAGTAGGGTATATACATATAATCCATGTACATTTTCCTTAATACCAACTATAATTTAATTGGGTATTATCATTGTTCATTATCATAACAGTTATTATTACTATTATAATAACTTTATAGAATTCAATATTAATTAACAATTGAACTTACTATATGTCAATAGGGTATACATTAACGTCACATCATGTTACATAAGCAAAATATTATGTAACTTACATAATGCCATTAATCTTACTACATAGTCTATATATATATAATATATATCCACATTCATGCGTCACATTGTATTATATACAATATAGATAACTACCATATATTAAAGGTTTACTTATCACATATTTGTATAAAATAATTAATCAAGTAAATATAATCTCATTATATTTATTAAATCTTTGCTCATTAATATATTATTTATCCACAATAATAATTAATCAACATACTATCAATTAATTATTCGTTAATCGATTATCCTTTGTAATCACAATTAATCCTTGCACTATATTCAAGCAAATTGAATATTTAATTAATAACAATTCCTTCAATTCTCTGATATAAAAGTCTCAGGGCTAGTTCACTAATTTAAATAAACCATTAGTGATTCCCTTTAATATTCCTAGCATTTATTTACATAGGCTCTATCTCACATAGCCACATAACCACATAACCACATAAGGTTTAAATAAACTCACAAAGCTAACTCATTAGAATTAAATCATATATTTAATTAATAATGAAGTTTAAAATTCACGGTCATTACAGTTGCGATTCTAGAAAAGTCTTTGATAAATCTCCGGTAATAACCTGCCAATCCCAAGAAACTCCTCACTTCAGACGGTGTTCTTCGGCTGATCCCAATTCATTACTGCTTCAACCTTCGATAGATCCACCGAAATACCATCCTTGTCGATCACGTGGCCAAGAAATTGCACACGTTCTAATCAGAATTCGCATTTCAAGAATTTCGCATACAGCTTCTCTCATCTCAGCGATTCTAAAGTTAGTCTTAAATGTTCAGCGTGTTCCTCCTCGGTCTTAGAATAAACCAGGATGTCATCTATGAACACCACTACGAACTTATCTAGGAATGGCTTAAACACCCTGTTCATTGGGTTCATAAATGCAGCTGGGGCATTCGTTAGACCAAATGACATCACCAAGAACTTGTAATGACCATACTGAGTCCTAAAGGCTGTTTTCGGTATATATTCCCTTCTCACCTTCAATTGATGATACCCGCTTCTCAAATCAATTTTCAAAAAGTATTTAGCACCCTTCAGTTGATCGAACAAGTCATCTATCCTAGGTAAAGGATACCTATTCTTGATCGTAACTTTGTTCAATTCCCTATAATCAATGCAAAGACACATCGATCCATCCTTCTTTTTCTCGAATAAAACTAGCGCTCCCCACGGCAAAACGCTTGGCTGAATATACTTCTTGTCCAATAATTCTTGAAGTTGAACCATCAGTTCCTTCATCTCATCTAGAGCCATTCAGTACGGAGCCTTCGAAATTAGATCAGTCCCCGACGCTAAATCGACCACGAACTCTATCTCCCTATCTGGTGGAAGTCCTGGTAAATCGTCCGAAAACACATCCACAAACTCCCTAACCACTAGTATCTCATCTATCTTCGGGCTCTCTTTACGCGTATCTACTATATAGGATAGATATCTTACACATCCTTGCATCAAAAGTTTCTTGGCTTGCGTAACTGTCAGACAACTCACTTATCTAGGCGATTTACTACCATAGAACACTACTTTTGACAGAGTCGTAAGGTTTACCGACTTCTTCTAACAATCGATTATCGCCCCATGGTTGAACAACCAGTCCATCCCCAATATGACGTCGAATTCCCCAAGTTTTATCGAAATCAAATCTACCCTCAGCTCCTGACCCTTAATGTCCAATCTATAGTTCTTGTATACAAACCTAACAGGAATGACTTCCCTATTCGCAATTTCTATGTTCAAGGGGTAAGCTAATTCCTCAATAGGTAAGTCTAGGGTTTTAGCAAAATCATCAGATATGAATGAACAAGTAGCACCCGAATTAAATAATACATATGCATTTATACTATTGATCGAAATAATACCTGCCACCACATCTTTTGACTGCACAGCGTCCTGCACCATTATGTTGAACGTGCGGGCAGTGGGTCGAACGGCTTGCAGTGGCGACGGTCCAGCAATAGTCAGAGTGCTGCCCCTGCCATTTCCTCCATTCTCTATTGACTCTGCCACTGGCTTCTTAGGGCAGCTACGAGCCATGTGATCCTTGGATCCACATGTATAGCAAGCTCCCTTCTTCGGGTTTGGGCAATTCGGCGTGATGTGTCCTTCCTGACCACAGTTGTAGCACACCCGTTTCCCTTTCATGCACACTCCAGTGTGAGTCTTCCCGCATGTAGCACATGCTTCGAGCTTCCTCTTCTGCTGGCCTCCATGCTAACTCCCAGTAGAGGTGTTGTCATTCCACTTTCTTTTCTGAGGGATAGCCCCGCTACCACCAGCCTTATTTTTTGTCTCAATCTTCTTCTTCTTGTCATGGTTGAATTTAGTCACGGTGTCGCTACCTCCTTCAGCTAGAATGGCCTTTTCTAGCACAGCTACAAATGTGTTCAGCTGGAACATGGAGACCTTGCTATAGAGCCAGGGTTTCAGTCCTTGCTCAAACCTCCTCGCCTTCCTAGCGTCCGTGCTAACCTAGTATGTAGCGAACCTGGCCAATTCGATAAACTTCGCGGAGTATTCAAACACCGTTATCCCTCCCTATTTAAGCTCTTGTAATTGGACCTCCATCTGGTCTTGTGAGCTAACTGGGAAGTACATTTCAAAGAACATCTCTTTAAAACGTTCCCACAGTATCACTCCTTCTCCCTCTCTGGTCCTATTAGCTTGACACCAGAAACTAGCATCCGACTTCAACATGAAAGCCGCGAATGCTATTTTCTGGTCTTCACCGACTCTAGCTACGTCGAATACCTTCTCCATCTCCATCACCCACGTCTGAGCATCTACAGGGTTTGTCAATCCCTTGAATTCAGGCGGTCCTACTGCCTTGATTTCCTTAAATGTAGTACCCTACACTTGCGGCTGATTTGCAAGTGCCCTCGTCAGTAGGCTCACTAACTACTGAATCGAGTTGGGGTTTGTTCCATCGTTATTATTGTTCGTCGAACCCTCGGGGTTTTGACGTGTAGGTCTTCTTCTAGGAGGCATTTTATGTTAAGAAAAATTACTATTAGCTCCTTTATTCATTTTTTAAGTATTCAAGTTCAGACTTAAACAATTAAATAACTCAGTTCATATTGAACACATAACACATCCATAAACTTCTTTTATTCATTACTCGTAGTTTTAAAAACATAGAATAGATAGCATCTCTACTACTTACATCATCTTTCCTGAACTGGAACAAGTTATAGGACTACATCATCACTTTATCCCATTATTATCTCAAATTATAGGATTTACATTTATTTATTACAAAACAAAACACATAATTTAAAAGCTCTAATGTCTAGGCATATTAAGACGTCGCACAGCCTCTCTACGTTCTTCCTTCATCACCCGAACGCTGTCCTTCGGTCCACCATATACCATGGCAAACCTTGGAACTGAGCTGGGTAATAGAAGATACGGTCCTGGGCCCTATCTATGGTCGTATGGAATGCGTATTATATTTCCCTTAGCTTGGCCCTCTTGGCTTCAGCCTCGTCTTCAGCTCGATCGGCTCATTGAATAGCCTTCAGGCTTGTTTCCTCAGCTCTGGAACGCTTCGTTGACTCTTCCTGGATGTCTTGTTTTAGCTTTGCTAGCTCGGCTCGAGCCTCATCTCTATCATTCTCTACGTGGATTAGCTTCCACTGCACTTCTCCTAGCTCACTATCCATCTCCTCGATAGTCTCATCCCGCTGCTGTATAGTAGTCCGACTCTCGTCCACCAATTCCTGAAGCTCCACATTGCGGTCGTGAACCTCCTCGTACATCTCAGCACTAACAGAGTGAGGTGGGAATTCCTCCTCGGGATCCTCTTCCTCCTCAGACTCATCCTCGTCCCCCTCCTCTGGAATAGGTGCCAGCCCATGCTCTCGACCAGCTACGGTGATCACTGGAGATGGCTCTCTCTTAACCAACTGCTCCCGGACAACATGGATGTCTCGGGGCTCTTCCTCTCTAGGCACCTGAGGTATATCCTCCTTAGCCTGACTGGATTCTCCAATGTTCATCATCCTGATAAAAGAATTTTAAAGTTTATTATTACGTGATATCGAGTCGTCACTCTTCGAATACTTAAACATAAACACATAGTACATAAGGTAGTTTATTATCTTTACCTATCACCACTATCTTTTCGATCTTCCTATAAGGCTATTACCTAAGGTTTTTTCCCCCACCTAAGGTTCATAACCTATAGCTTTGATACCAACCTGTGACAACCCCAAATCCGGGTACTTCGTTTTCACATGATTTGGTGTTCACTTTCAAAATAAAACATACATCTACCCAATAAAAAAAATTTGCAAAGTAATTACAACATCCATCAAAACTTAAATAAGAATCTTCCTTAAAAAAAGGATTACAACTTATCCAAAATAAAATCTCAGGGTTATCTAAACCTTAACATCAACCAAAATAAATGCGGAAATAAAACATCATCAACTAAGTCTTATTACAAACAAAATTGAACACAACAAGTCTTCACTTGCTCATCTTTCCTTTTCCTTTACTTGTTGATGGTACGTCAACATTCTCGGCCTTAACTGCAAGGGGTTATAAAATATGCAAGAGTGAGCAAACAAAAGCTCACTTGAAATACAACAGTGATATGACTTAACCGAACAACTTCAAAAAGGGTTTGAATAACTTTACTTTCATCAAGAATAAAGAATTGAATAATAATTCTTTCATCATTTCTAAAGTTAGAATATAGAGTTTATCTGAGGGTCATACGACCTTGAACTATGTCCTAGGTTATAAATATTTCTATTTAAAACCTTTAACAGTCATTGAGACTATGGACTTTTAACTGGTACTTAGGGGGATCAGCCCTTCGTACCATATATTGTGCACAACC
The DNA here is from genome assembly GCA_020205555.1 of Panax stipuleanatus. NCBI lineage: Eukaryota > Viridiplantae > Streptophyta > Magnoliopsida > Apiales > Araliaceae > Panax > Panax stipuleanatus. The sequence continues at coordinate 108,828,210 of CM035119.1, read as the reverse complement.
ATCTTAACGCTTTCGCATAAATGTCCCCTAATAAATAGGGTTGTTCATTCTCAGTATTTGAATACAAGTCCGCAGTAAAGAAAGTTTGGTTTGGATAGATAAAGGAACTTTGGAGTTTCAACTATCATCAACTAAGGAGTAGTTGAATCGACTCACAATGTTTTAATAGTTCGATAATATAAGAATTATGAATCAAATGTAAGATACAACAATAGATTTCATGATAATTAGGCATGCTTTGGAAATAACTTAAAGCATTCGATAGATCACGTAGATCTTACTTGAATAACTAAGTCAATATCACATTACTTAAATAATACTTCAATACTTATGCTTTACGAATATTTGAATATAGTATAACTTGTACAATACATAACAAGTTAAGAAACAGAAATGAACTTTCATGATATATTAAGCAAGGGTTAGAGAACTTGCACAATGAAAAGATACAATGATAAAGCTTGCATAGCATACAAGAATGGTTTAGAAAGTTTGCACAAAATAAATAACAAGTTTAGAAATAGAAACTTGCTTAACGTAAAAGAATAAGGATTAGAGAACTTGCCTCAAGCGCAAGCTACACTTTAATAATTACAATCACTTTCACAATTACCCTACACATTACATTACGTTTAAAACGTTTATTAGTACCCAACTACAATGTTTAAACCTTCGAACTTCTTACTCAAGTCCAACCTAGCAACATGGTTACGACGTACGTTGATACTAATACATATACGTGAGGCTAAACTCACAATCAAGCACCTCATACACGCATAGCACTATTACTATCATATTGCATTTTACGGTAATACTATCCAAGCACATATATAATATAACAACATAAGACTTCAATCTATCTTAAACACATCAAAAGTATGTTATCTCATTACCTAGTACACTTAACAAGTCATAAAAATAAGTTAGCTAAACAAATGCGGCATGAAAACTCAACAAATGAAAAATAAAATTCCCGTACAGCATGGTGCCCCTCTGGGGCGGGTGATCCAAGGGTAAAATCCCCGCTGGGGCGGGTACCACTTCTGGTGAAAATCCCCAGTTCGCGAACGGCAGAGAAATAAGTCAATTTGGCTTATTTCTTCACACTGAATCCGATTTTTCTCAACATGATGAATATGACACTTGATAACAACAAAATTTTGGACTCTTTAACATGATTATAACATATAAAATCCTTACAATATATAATCGAAATCAAGATTTCATGATTTTTGAAGAAAACTACAATATCAAACGTTCTGACAAAAATTTCTATTACGAATTTGTTTTTCAATCAATCCATGTAATTCCAATTGTAATAACTCTAATTCTTAACATATTAACATAACCCATGATCAATTTAAACAATAATCCATAATCAAACACCAATTTGATAGTTTAAAAAGGCTATTTTCAAAATTAGTTCACAGTAAATTACTATGAACATGATTTCTTCATGTTCATCTTAATTACGTGGATTGAATCGCTAAGACAACTATATAACTCATATATAAACATGATATAACACATATTACACATAAATTTCATGTTTACATTAATCTTTTATTCTAACTCAACCAAAAATATATGAACTCATATGAATACAAATTTTTCATTAAAACTTGTTTTTACGACAATTAAATTCAGAGAATCCTTTCATGGCATATAATTACTACGAATAACATATGAATACCATATATACATATACAATTCATGATTATACAATTTCCATGAAAACCTAGTTTGACAGAGAACAAAATACAAATAGCATATGAATTGATTCTACAATTATAAGGGTTAAGATGATACCCTTTGCTATGAGTGTGGAAGAAGATGATGGTGAGTTCGATTTCTAGCAATCCTTCTTCTTCTTTTCTCTTCTTCTCTAACTTTTCCTCTGAGTTCTTCTTCTCTGCTCTCTCTTTTTTTTCTTATTTTAGTTTAGGCTTAGAAACATAGCGTAAACTATATAACGTACTGATATATAATACGTATATTAACTAATACTTATTATATTACTTAATATATTATTTAATTAGCAGTTACAAGATTTAAAAAGCCACTAGAGCTTGTTTGGCAAAAGAATGTTATTCTTAAAATTAGATTTTAGTACTAAGGCATTGTTTGGTTAGAATAGGTTTAAAATAATGCAAAGGCTGTGACACCCCCAAATTCGGGTTCTCTAATCCCGATTCGGTCGTCACGATACAATACAAATATCCACCTCTAAACAACATACAATAATAAACGTATGTCATTCATTCAAAAGGTGTTACTAGTCCCAAGATTCGATAACCTTAATACAACATACAAACATGCCCCAGAATAATCATTAAGGTTTATATTACATAATAGTAATTTAATTAAACATAAAGATAAAGTCTGCTCCTTGCAAACTATTTGTACATCTTTTCTTTACCCTTGTCCTTCCTTGAAGTCTCGGGTTTAACTGCAATAGAAGTCATGATATAGCAAGAATGAGCAATAAGTTTGCTCAGCAAGTTTAAATGCAATAATAAAGGATATATCATGATGAAAGGAATATATCTGACAATGAATTCAACAATATGAATATCGGAAGCAAGAATAATGATTGCTTTTAGAATAACTAATAGTCAAGTAGACTTCAAACTATAAAACTCCAATGGAATCAATAGCTGATTGACCCTTTGGTTACTGGATACAGAATAAGTACTTGAGGGGATCAGCCTCGCGTACGCCATGTATATGCATAACATTCAATTCTGATGTTTGTATCTTTATAATAGATACCTGGGGTACTCCCCTATATATAAGGGGTGTTCTTTTCAGTCTAAGAATCCATACCATCAATTGGTCTGGATAGCTTTTATAAAACTTCATACAATTATCTGACCGAACAAGGGTTCAGACTCTATTTGACGCAGTTCAAGAATTATAGAACTTTAAATAAGGTACAAGTCCAAGACTGTACGAGCTCAAGTGCACCAAGTGCGAATATCAATAAGATCGATGTGGAATAATTGTAAAGTAATTAAACCACCTAATAGCATGCTTGGAAATAAGATTCAAGCTTAAATAAAATAACTTGCAACACAATAATAACCTGCTCAATACAATATGAGAAAGATAAGAAACTTGTACAATAAAGAATGAGTTTCAGAAGACTTACACAAATAAAGAGTGTGAGTCAGAGAACTTGCACAACCAAAGAGTGAAGTTCGGGAACTTGCATTCAAATCATAGATTTCTTGCATACAGTAAATGCATAGGATAGGATACTTGCACAATAATACAAGAACGGGTTCAAAAGAACTTGCCTGTTTGCTGAGCTACAAATAATTCTAGCTTTAATTAAACTGCGTTGGAAAGACCTAACATTAACAAGTCGGTCTTTCCAATTAGTATGTGTAAACTAACATGAGTCTACACTTACAAGAATCAAATCATCACATAGGTCTATCCCATAATTCACGTAAGTCAATCTAATCATGTCTTGGATTTAATAACTTTAGATTACATAGTTACTATGCATCAATATAGGCTTGAACACATAGCACTTTAATTTAATCATGCAATACAGTTTAAGATACACATATTGCAAGGTTCAGTCCGTAATTCTAGGTTATAAGGTTCAATGTCGAACATCCTTATGCTTTAAGCAAAAATCAAGTTCATGCTTCAAAAGTTCGCTACTACGGTCATATTATCTCATGAAGGGACTAAACCATACTAAGTAGGCATGCTTGTACTTATATGTCATATGTATCCATTACTCACATAGTTCACCATGAAATTCATTTTCTATTAATATGCCTGCATAGGTGATCTTCATGCATGATGCTCATGTCAACCTATCTATAGGCATAATGAGATCTTAATACTCATGCTTGCATGATCATAACATAATCCACTTAGTACTTGATGTTATTACCTCTCATATTCTAAGTTTTCATTGAAAAGTATACTAAGTCCACAAAGGTTGTTTAGAATAAACAAAGTATTTTGTAACCATGACTCTCATGTATTAAAACACATTATTAAGCCATATAAATGCTCTCATATGGTCAGAATCTAAAAGACATAAGTCTTGGTCAAGTTTGCTTTCAAGTTCTTAAGTTTTTCTTGAAAAACCTCTTGAATCTTTCAATCAAGTATGCTAGTGCATGATTAACACTTTAAACATGCATTTCATGTCAATATAAACTATACGATCATGCTTTCAAAATTAGAATATACATATGTTACGTACATGTCCAATTTCATATTCAAAATTATACGTTTTATTTCAAAACCATAAGTTTTTCATCAATCGTGCGTACTAACATCGTTATACATGCTCATACTACATGAATATGCTTATATGTGTGTGCTAAATCAGTTTACATGCTTGCTCTAACAAGGTACCATATGATAGCATATAACAGTTTCTAGTAGGAAAGCAAAAACCAGAAACTAGTCCTGGCGCAGCTGCGCCGCTGGCCAGTACATAACTGGAGCAGCTGCGCAGGCTGTCGGCCAGACCAGAAGCTAAACTGCTTCGACAGTTTTGACAACCCAACTTAGAAATTCTTAATGAATTCGGTTTCAGACAATCATATAGCAGTTCTAACATATCTAGAAGTTTGTATAATAACACTTAGCAAGCATATTCATTATTCAATTAACACTTAATTTACATAATTGAGATGTTGACATTGCAGAACAAGAATGAGAGGAATTATACCTCTGCTGATATATAACTTGCTGCTAAATAATTTTATATTGCTACTATTAAACTCTCCCTTAATTCAACATAAACTCTCAACAATTGAAATTAGAAAAAGAGAAGGCTCAATTTATAGGCAATTCCATAATTTAGACAATGCTATTATCTTCCGAATTAATTCAAAGGATTGCAAGAATGTATAATGGTTAACAAAAGGTTGGTGAAGAGTTGGTGGAACTCATCATGAATCCCACTCCCCATCTATTCATTAGCTCTATATTGCTGAGATTGAGAGAAGGAGTAGAGTAGCTAGCCATGTGGGTACACACGTGAGAAGAAATGAAGCTCATATCATGGGTCAAGGAAATAAGAACTCAGCAACTGGCAAATTGTGTATAATGTATGCCCACACTTGGTTTATATATATATATATATATTCTATATACACTTAAGTCACAATGTTACTTCTAATGAGCAAATATTGATATAATGTATCAAGTAGTGTATATACATATAATCCATGTACATTTTCCTTAATACCGAATGTAGTTCAATTAGGCATTATTATTACTTACCATCATAACTGTTATTATAATAATTATAATAACTTATTGAAAGCATTATCAAAATATTTATTGATATTAATATAAGGTAATAGGGTATTCGTTAAAGTAAACCCATGTAACTCACATAATGTCATTAATCTCACTATATAGCTTATAATGTATAGTCATATCAATATGTCACCTTGTACTATATACAATATATAGTTAACTACCATATATTAAATGTTTAGTATCGCATACTTGTATAAAATAATTAATCGGTTAAAAATAATCTCATTATATTTATTAATCCTTTGCTCAATAATATATTATTTATTCACAATAATAGTTAATCGACATACTATCAATTAATTATTCGTTAATCGATTATCCTTTGTAATCATAATTAATCCTTTCACTATATTCAAGCAAATTGAATATTTAATTAATAACAATTCCTTCAATTCTCTGATATAAAGGTCTCAGGGCTAGTCCACTAATTTAAATAAACCATTAGTGATTCCCTTTAATATTCCTAGCATTTATTTGCATAGGCTCAACTCACACAATCACATAACCACATAAGGTTTAAATAAGCTCACAAAACTAACTCATTAAAATATAAATCTCATATTAAATTAATAATGGAGTTTAAAATTCACGGTCATTACATCCCTACCCCCTTATAAAAATTCCATCCTCGGAATTGTAAAAATAAGGTTACTTAAATAAAAATGGATAATTCGCTTTCATCTTTTCTTCTAGTTCCCACGTAGCTTCTTCGACTGCGTGATTCCTCTAGAGAATCTTAACGGAATGGATGATCTTATTCCTCAGCTTCTGTTCTTTCCTATCTAGTATCTGGACAGGAACTTCCTCGTATGATAAATCTTTCTCGACTTAGATCGGTTCATAGGAGATAACGTGCTTGTAGTCCAGTTTATACGGCCGCAACACTGACACATGAAACACGTTGTGAATGTGCTCAAGTTCAGGAGGTAACGCTACCTCGTACGCCACTTCACCGACTCGCCTCAGAATCTCGAACGGTCCTATGAACCTAGGGCTCAACTTGCCCTTCTTTCCAAAACGAATCTTCCCTTTCTAGGGAGATACTTTCAAGAACGCATAGCTTCCTAATTCAAAATCTCTCTTCTTGCGATGTAAGTCCACATACTTTTTTTGGCGATCTTGAGCCGCTACTAGTCGGGCTCTTATCACCTTGATGATTTCTACCGTCTGTTGTACCAACTCTGGTCCCAACAGTCGACGTTCTCCAACTTCATCCCAGCATAAGAGCGTTCTACATTTCCTCCCATACAGTGCTTCGTACGACGACATTCCAATACTAGCGTGATAACTATTATTGTACGCGAACTCTACTAATGGAAGTTGATCCGCCCAACTACCCTTGAAGTCCATCACACAAGCTCGGAGCATGTCTTCAAGTGTTTGAATCGTTCTCTCGCTTTGCCCATCGGTCTGCGGATGATACGCGGTACTCATTCGTAGTTGTGTCCCCATTCTTTCTTGAAGACTCTTCCAGAAATTTAACGTGAATCGCGGATCTCAATCCGATACAATCGATACCGGCAACCCATGCCTAGAGATAATTTCCTTGACATATAATTTGGCTAGCTGGTCCAAACTATACTTAATCTTAATTAGCAAAAAATGAGCCAACTTGGTAAGACGATCTATAATCACCCATATGGCGTCGTGCCCTTTCTGCGTTGTCGGATGTCCCACCACAAAGTCCATTGTGATGTGCTCCCACTACCATTCTGGAATCTCTAATGGTTGTAATAACCCGCTTGGTCGTTGGTTCTCTGCCTTGACTCTTTGACAAGTTAGACATCTGCTTACGCATTCCGTAACCCCTCTCTTCATGTTTGGCCACCAGAAGTGGTGACGCAAATCTTGGTATATTTTTATGCTTCCTGGGTGTATCGAGTATCTCGTACTGTGTGCTTCTTGCAAAATCTCTTCTCTTAGTTCTGGTACTAATGGTACCCAAATTCGTCCTTTGAATCTCAGCAATCCAGTGCCATGAATCTTGTATTTCAATTCATCACCCTCAGTCAATCGCTTCTTGATGTTATTGCAATCTTCGTCCATCTCTTGTGCCTCTTTAACCTTATTTAATAAAGTCGGGCTCGCTGTCACTGTAAATAATTTCTCGTTGGTCTCCATCGGATACTTAACCTCCAAGTCTAGTCATTCGAAATCTTTCACCAATTCCTCTTGAATGGTCAACTTTAATAACTTCTCTCTGCCTTTTCTGCTCAAGGCATCTGTCACTACATTTACTTTGCCTGGATGGTACAGAATCTCACAATCATAATCTTTGATCAATTCTAGCCATCGGCACTGCCTCATGTTTAGCTCCTTCTGCGTGAAGATATACTTCATACTCTTGTGATCCGTATATATCTCACACTTCTCGCCATACAAATAATGCCTCCAAATCTTCAAGGCAAAAATTACCGCTGCTAACTCCAGGTCATGAGTCGGATAACCCTTCTCATAATCTTTCAGTTGTCGTGAAGCGTATGCAATGACCCTGCCGTGCTTCATTAGTTCACAGCCAAGACCCTTGTGTGAAGCATCACTATACACTACAAACCCTCCCGTGTTGTCCGGTAAAGCCAACCAATGTGCTTGACTAAGCCTCTTCTTCAATTCTAGGAAACTCTCCTCACATTTCTCCATCCAAAGAAATTTAAGTGCTTTTCTGGTAAGATTTGTCAATGGCGACGCTATCTTCGAAAAATTCTGAATGAATCTTCGATAGTATCTCGCTAATCCTAGGAAACTCCTGATTTCTGTTGGCGTCTTCGGCTACTCCCAATTGATAACCGCTTCTACTTTTGCCGGATCCACCGAAACACCATTCTTGTCGATAACGTGCCCCAAAAACTGCACTCTCTGCAACTAAAACTCACACTTGGAGAATTTTGCATATAGCTTCTCCCTCCTTAATGTCTCCAACACTATCCGAAGATGCTCGGCGTGTTCTTCCTCCATCTCTGAATACACCAAAATGTCATCGATGAATACGACAACGAACTTATCCAAATATTGTTTGAACACTCTGTTCATCAAGTCCATAAATGCTGTTGGCGCGTTCGTTAATACGAATGACATTACCAGAAACTCAAAGTGTCTATACCGAGTTCTGAATGCCGTCTTTGGAATGTCCTCTGGCCTCACTTTCAGTTAGTGATAACCGGTCCTTAAGTCAATCGTTGAAAAGTAGTTTGCCCCCTTCAACTGATCAAACAGATCGTCGATCCTGGGTAACGGATACTTGTTCTTAACGGTGACCTTGTTCAACTCTCGGTAGTCGATACAAAGCCTTAACGACCCATCTTTCTTTTTTTACGAATAAGACCGGTGCTCCCTATGGTGATACACTAGGTCGAATGTATCCCTTATCTAACAACTCTTGTAATTGAGCCATCAGTTCTTTCATTTCTACCAGTGCCATACGATACGGTGCTTTGTATACCAGTGTTGTCCCTGGTGCCAAATTAATAACAAACTCTATCTCTCTATCCGGTGGCAATCCTGGAATCTCGTCTGGGAAGACATCGGCGAATTCCCTTATAATAGGTATCTGACCTAGTTCACCTTCGACTCGTCGAGTATTAACCACATGAGCTAAATAAACTATACAACCCTTCCTAAGCAATCTCTGCGCTTGCGTCATCATTAGACAATGAGATGGTCTCAGCGATTTACTACCATAAAATACCACCTTCGACCTATTCGGAGTCTTAAGGTGTACACACTTCTTCTTACAGTCGATAACTGCTACGTGATTCGATAACCAATCCATTCCAAGGATTACATCGAACTCCCCCAAACGTATCCGTATCAAATCCATGTTGAGCATAAATCCTCTCAATTCGGTATAACAGTTCCTATGAATGTATTCTATGGGCATAGTTTCCTTGTTTGCTACTTCTACGCTAATAGGGTGTTTATTCGAAAACACGAGAAGAGCTGCTGAACATTTGAGAAGCGTATTGGAGATATTACGCAAGGAACAACTTTAGGCAAAGTTTTCCAAGTGTGAATTTTGGTTAGAACGGGTTCAGTTTTTAGGTCATGTAATTGACAAAAATGGAATTTCGGTAGATCCAGCAAAGATCAAAACAGTTGTAAATTGGGAACAACTAACCATTCCAACTGAAGTAAGAAGTTTTCTCGGTTTAGCGGGTTATTATCGGTGTTTTATAGAAAAAAATTCAAAAATAGCAACCCCGCTAACCAATTGAACTCGAAAGACGGTGAAATACGTCTGGACAGAAAAATGTGAAGAAAGCTTCCAGGAGTTGAAGAAAAGACTAAGCATGGCACCAGTGTTATCTTTACCAGATGATACAGGAGGTTTTGTAGTCTATAGTGACGCATCACACAAAGGATTGGGGTGTGTGTTGATGCAACATAGAAAGGTGATAGCTTATGCATCACGACAACTAAAGGATTATGAAAAGAAATATCCTACTCATGACCTCGAATTAGCCGCTGTAGTATTTGCCCTGAAAATTTGGTGGCATTACCTATACGGAGAGAAATGTGAAATATATACAGATCACAAAAGTCTGAAATATATTTTCACACAAAAGGAATTGAACATGAGACAGAGGAGATGGCTTGAACTGATAAAAGATTTTGACTGTGAAATCTTGTATCATCCCGGAAAGGCCAATGTAGTTGCAGATGCGTTAAGCAGAAAGAACCAAGAGAAATTAAACGTAATAACTAACAATAAAGTTCTAATAGAGGAATTTAATAAACATGAGATCGAGGTAAGGGATCCAACTACCCCTACCCAAAAGTTGTTCATTCTAGAAGGTGTTTCAACTCTTCTAGATAGAATCAAAGATATTCAGGAGAGGGATGATGAATGTCAAAAGTGTAAATCTAAAATAACTCACATTAAAAATGCTAAGTTCAGAATAGACCAAGAAGGGGTGTTAAGATATGAAGATAGAATTTGGGTTCCGTCAAATCATGTATTAAAAGATGAAATTTTAAATGAAGCCCATAACTCTAAATTACTGTGCACCCAGGTAGTACGAAAATGTATAAAGACTTAAGTCGACATTTCTAGTGGTCAAACATGAAAAGAGAAATAGCAGAATGGGTAAGTAAATATCTCACGTGTCAAAGGGTTAAGGCTGAACATCAAAAGCCGGGTGGACTATTACAACCCTTACCTATACCCGAGTGGAAGTGGGAACACATAACCATGGATTTCGTGGTAGGTCTTCCTGCTACACAAAAAGGAAACAATGCCATTTGGGTAATAGTTGATAGACTTACTAAATCAGCTCATTTTCTACCTATTAAAGTTACTGATAACCTAGATAAATTAGCTAAAATATACATAAATGAAATTATTTCTAGGCATGGGGTTCCTGTTTCTATAGTGTCAGATAGAGATCCAAGATTTACTTCAAATTTTTGGGAAAGTCTTCAAAAACACTTAGGGACTCAGTTAAGATTAAATACCGCATATCACCCAAAAACAGATGGCCAAAGTGAAAGAACCATTCAAACCTTATAAGATATGTTAAGAACCTGTGTCATGGACTTTAAAGGAAGTTGGGAAGATCAGTTACCTTTAGTAGAATTTGCTTACAACAACAGTTATCATGCTAGCATAGGTATGCCACCCTATGAAGCCTTATATGGTAGGAAGTGTAGAACACCTTTGTGTTGGGACGAGGTCAGAGAAAGACAAATGCTAGGACCCGAGATAATCCAACAAACTACAGAGATCATTCGAGTTATACGCGAAAGATTGCAAGCGTCTCAAGATCGACAGAAAAAGTATGCGGATCCACATCGACAACAATGGAACTTTAGCATAGGAACCACATATTTTTAAAAGTATCCCCTTGGAAAGGAAAAATACGTTTTGACAAGAAAGGAAAGTTAAGTCCAAGATTCATCGGACCCTTTGAAATTTTGTGAAGGATAGGTGAGGTAGCTTATGAAATAGCACTACCGCCTGAGTTGAATCACATCCATAACGTATTTCATGTGTCCGTGTTACGGCCGTATAAACCTGATTAAAAACACGTTATCAACTACGAGCCTATTATAATCGAGAAGGACTTATCTTATATAGAAGAACCTGTACATATCATAGACCGAAAAGAGCAAGTTTTCAGAAATAAAGTCATAGCATCAGTTAAGGTGATCTGGAGAAATTAGAATGTTGAAGAGGCTATATGGGAGCTCGAAAGTAAAATGCGAGAGAACTATCCCCAATTATTTACTTAACTTGTACTGTAAATTTCAAGGACGAAATTCTTATTAATGGGGGTCAATGTGAGATCCCAAAACCTTAATAAGAACTCGTTATGTAAATTCTGTGTTTATTAAATAAAATCTCTCCGTTCTGAATGCGTATTGTGTTATTATATACTCTACTGAAGAATTAGGTCAAGTAAAACTTTATCTAAAAATTGACGTGCTTGACACCTCGTGCTTGAAATTTTTCTCCGTATTCGGACTTTTTGGTATATTTGATTTTCAAGCTGCTTTGTTGTGCTTACACTGACAAAACGCTTTGTCGTGCTTATTGAGATTTGTGCAAACCCTAGATTAGGAAACCCTAAACCTAAACCTAAATTTAAAAACTCTAATCCTAATTACTAAACCCTAACCCTAATTACTTGTTACAAACCTAAATTAGATTATCCTTAACTCTAATTATGTTAACTAAACCCTAATTAGGTGTTAATTACATAATTATAACATCTTAATCATGAAAAACAAAACCATAATTGCAATTAGGGTTAATTAAAGTGGGATTTAGCTACTAATTAAAAGAAACTAGCTCACAAGTAGGTGCCACCACTTAGGACTAGGTTCAATGTTCTTGTTGCCAGATAAAAACCCTCCCCAAAGTAGCACAAGTAATATAGGTAGGATATTTATGGAGGCAGGTAGGTAAAAAGGACCAAAAAACCCTAGTTTCTAAGTTCTATAAATAGCAGCCCATATTCTGGTCAAAACCCACGAAATTTTGAAGCTACAACACTCATAGTACATGCCATAAGAAGCCCAAGCAATCACAAGATCAGAATCAGTAGCTAGAAAGAAGAAATCAAGCAAGAAAGGTAAAAACACTAATTCTATGCTAGATCTATGATGCTATAGTAAAATTATTGTTTTGTTGTTAGGTAATATGTAATAACATGTTAGTTAGTGATCTGGGTTCATAGAACATGTTTTCATAACGTCTAGATGCATCAAAAAGAAGTTTTAAGCAAACTAAAAATTCTACCAAAATAGGTCTGACAGTCGAATGTCAGGGCCTGTAGATCCGTGTATGTTAATTAATTGATGTGTTAGTTGTATTGTAGTTGTAGTATGACATGAGCTTAGTAAGCTAGAAGTGGAATCATGTTAAACGAAGCAACAGGTTGAGAGATATGATCAAATCCAGGTGGCCACTCGATTCGCTTGTTTCTGATTTCTTGGTTACCCAGAAATCTTATGAACAGCCGAGCAGGGTAATTTGACCGACATGCATCTCTCAATCTTAATGTTATTTGTGTTATATTTTGTATCTATATTGAAGTCTGACATGAAGAGTACACCACTGAAGCACTCTAACACATATAGAAATCATAGGATTACCGGAATTAATGGTCAAATAGCGTTGACCGAGCATGACTAAGATTTCTGGGTTTTCCAGAAATCTGATGAACACGAAGAACAGCCCTTGGCTGTACTTTGACCGACTTAGATCTGGACCTTAGAGTCATACTCTGTCCAAATCAATGTAACATATATGTACCTTAATATATAGACTCCAAACTACAACAAACAAAACACAAAACATATCACACGATCTGAGGGATCTGGAGGCCATAAAAGTGTTGACCGACATTGACCATGTTTCTAGGTTACCCAGAAACTGATGAACAGGCCTAGCAGCTACTTTGAACACTAATAACTTCTAGTAATGTTATGATTAGAGTCTAAAATGGGTACCATGTTGTAGTACCGCATGAATACTACACGATTGAAGCACTTAGAGACTTGGAAACAGATTAAAACCACACAATCAAGAATGGTCAAACTGACCACTCGGTGTTGACCAAACTAGTTCTTCAGAGTTAAGAACACCTAAGGGAACACTTTCCGTCGCTAAAGACCTATAGCGACGGATAGAATCAAAAATAAATTCTAAAAATTAAATAAATTAAAATAAATAGAAATAATTATAAAATAATTATAAAATTAGTTTTAAATTATAAAAATTAACTTTTAAATATTTTTAAATAAAATTCAATAAATATTTTATTTATTTATAAGTAAATTATTTAATAATTTAATTAAATAAATCATTTATAAAAAAAAAATTATTTAAAAATGATATTAATATTCCAAAAATTATATTAAATGATTATTAATTATTTAAAAATAAAACTAAGGTTTTAAAAATTATTCTAAGTAAATATTAATTATCATAAATAAAATAAATGATTTAAAAATCATTTAAACAGATAATTAAATGTTTAATAATTATTCTAAGCTTCCAAAAATTATTATAAATGATAAATAAATTATCAAAAATAATAATAAAGCTTATAAATAAAGTTTAACTATAAAATTGACGTAATAAATACATAAAAATGTTTTAGGACACCAAAACCATGTCAAACTTAGACTGAACTTGAATAGTTGAAGTAGTTAGGTATTGCTATCAATACTAACGAATTATATAAATATGTTTTAACATATCTAAGTGTTTCCAATACTTCAAGTAGCATTTATAATCGTTCTTCGCTCAAGCAAAATATTCTAAACCTTAACGATTTACTTTACGCAAATACTTGAAACCTAATTGAATTCTTTTCGATATAATATACCGAACCAAGTTATTACCAGTTATTGTGAAGTTATTGCTATTGTTTCAGCATAACTTAAGGAATGAATTACTTATTCAGTTATTATTGTATTATTATTTATCAAACATAAACTGTTGGTCAAACCAAATTATTTTGGTAAGATATCTTATACTGAGATGAAAATTACCCTGAAATGGGACTTGTATAGTGTTAATAAAACACTTGAAGTGCACGTGGGCACGGTTAGGATGATATGCATACTCCTAGGATATTGACTAGGTTGATCCCCTATATCATAGCCGAATGAAATATATATATTTCTAAGTCCTTGCGACTGACAAAAATGGTTGATATGACTCTGATTTGGTTATCAACCCTCAGTTAAAGTTACTTGTTAAACTATCATTTCTTCAAATCAAACATTGTGTTTATAATTATAAACTTGTAGGGCATGTCATAGCTCATTCCTGCAAATTATTTCCTTTGCAGTGTTAGATGGTAACCCTGGAACATCTGGAACAAGTAAGGGGAAGATGCCTTGTGCTAATTAGTTTAAATTATCGTTTTAATGTTGTAAAGTCTTTTAAAGACCTTTCTGTAATTTAGTACTTTATATTGAGAACCTTGTAATCAAACTTATGATATATACACTATCATCTTCTTTTTTTCGCAACCGTGTATCTTTACATTTTTAGTATAGTTGAATTAGTACAGCATCCCTAAGAGTTATCAATCCGAGTGAGGATATTGGAAATATGGACTGTTCATGTTATTGCCGATATTCTGGATTTCGGCTATATAGGTCTTAGGGATAATAGATATTCATTTAATGCAGTCTATACACATTCCGAGTGAGGATATTGGCAATATGGACTAATCATGTTATTGCTGATATTCTGGATTTTGGGTGTGTAGGAATATGAATAATAGAAACTCATAAGATACAGTCTATACACGTCCAAGTGAGGGTATCCAAACACAACTAGGTATTGTCCTGATAAAGGATCACCATCTGTTATGGGATACTGTGAACCTTGGATGGATAGGAATTATACCTTATCGAGTGATATATACACTATCATCTTTTATTTTCGCAACCGTGTATCTTTATATTTTTAGTAGAGTTGAATTAGTACAGCATCCCTAAGAGTTATGAATCCGAGTAAGGATATTGGCAATATGGATTGTTCATGTTATTGTCGATATTCTGGATTTCGGCTATATAGGTCTTAGGGATAATAGATATTCATATAATGCAGTCTATACACATTTCGAGTGAGGATATTGGCAATATGGACTGATCATGTTATTGCTGATATTCTAGATTTCGGGTGTGTAGGAATATGAATAATAGAAACTCATAAGATACAGTCTATACACATCCAAGTGAGGGTATCCAAACACAGCTAGGTATTGTCCTGATAAAGGATCACCATCTATTAGGGGATACTGTGAACCTTGGATGGATAGGAATTATATCTTATCGAGAAGTTATCTTTGATTCAGTTAGATATGATCACCGAATCAGATACCGCGCGTGTATAGATTTGGGGGCGTCACACCGTTCGAGGTATTGAAGCGAGTGGGCGAAGTGGCATACAAAGTTGCATTACCACCTGAGTTGGAGCACATCCACAACGTGTTCTACATCTTAGTGTTGCGTCCGTACAAGGCTGACTACAAGCACGTGATTTCTTACGAGCCCATTTAAGTGGAGAAAAACTTGGCGTATAAAGAAATTCATGTCCAAATTCTAGATAGGAAAGAGCAAACCTTAAGAAATAAAGTTATTTCATCTGTAAAAGTACTTTGGCATAACCACGATGTCGAGGAGGCTACGTGGGAGTTAGAAGATAAGATGATAAGGGACTATCCCCATCTATTTGTGTAACCTTGTAGCAATTCCGAGGATAGAATTTTTATAAGGTGGGAGGATGTAATACCCGAGAATTTTTGAATATTATTAATGGAAATGAATATTTATTTGAATATAAATATTTATATGTTATGAGATGAGTTAACTCAATTATTTCAAATTGAATATATAATAATTGAGGAAAACATGGAGTTTATGATAAGCTCGAAGAACGCCTTGTGTGGCACGGTAATGAGGATTATGATTTAATTAATTTAACGGATGAAGGAATTAATAAATGATTAATTAGTATTATATTGATTAATTGTTATTATAAGTGATAACCTATTAGAGAGTGAGATTAAATAAGTGAAGGATTTATTTAATATCATTGTCAATTAATTGATATTATGAGAAATAACTATCATTAAGTACTTAATCGATAACGTGTTGATTATTTGTTATTGTGAATAATATAGTATTAATGAGTAAATGATTTATAAATATAATAAGATTATATTTACTCGATTAATTGTTATGTGCAAAGTATGTGATAATTAGACGTATAAAATATAGTGGTTATAACTATATTATATAGTGCAACGTGACACTTATGTGTGATTTCATATAATATATGAGAACTATATATTAAGATTAAATAGATTATATGAATACATCATGAGGTTATATGACAATGTGAGTGTGTGAACATTTAATTAATACCTCATGAATATATTGTAAACAATTAATAATTAATGAATACTTCAATAATTTAATATAATTAAATGATAGAGTGGAACAAAGAATGTAATAATACCTGATTAAACTGTGTTCAGTATTATAAAATGTACATAGATTATATGTGTGCAAGGTAAATTTACTACATTGAAGTGTTATTTATGTGAATTACATTGTGACACTAATATATGACCTAAGCATATGGTATATGCACATGAATACAACTTAAGTATATAGTATGTGTAAAATGACTAAGTGTTAATACTACATTGCCTAATTGCTGAGCTTCATTATCTTGTCCCATAATGAGAGTTACCTCTCACATTCCTTCACGTGCATAGCCATAAGGCCTAAGCCTACTCTTCTCCTCAAACTCAACAAAGATCATAGCAATGTTTTATGGGGAGTGGCTTTCATGATGCATTTCACCAACTAACTACCAACTCCTCCTTAACCTTCAAATAATTCTTCAAACCATTAGTTTGATTCAATGGAGGATTTCATTGTCTGTGTATTTGAAACTCTATATATA
Organism: Panax stipuleanatus; assembly: GCA_020205555.1. NCBI lineage: Eukaryota > Viridiplantae > Streptophyta > Magnoliopsida > Apiales > Araliaceae > Panax > Panax stipuleanatus. Next base: position 108,810,971 of record CM035119.1, on the reverse strand, counting down.
TGGCCTCTTCTCCTTCTAATTCATTTGCTGAGATATTGAGAACATATAGAGAGTAAGATTGCATAAGTGAATATAGCAGCAAGTTGCAGAGGTATATCACATTCTCATGTTCTTCATTTCTTATTTTCTATCAAATTCTCAAATTCTTGATTTTGGTTGGAATTCATGATTGTGTGATTAGATAATGTTGGTTAGTTGTTATATAAGCTAATACATGTGTTAGTAAGGCAATGTAGTTGGTTTTTGATTGAATTCTTAGAGAATTTCTGTGTTTGGGTTAGCCTTCTGTCGAAGCAGAACCTGTTCAATGCTGGCTGAGACCCGGTGTAGATGCGCCAGATTTGAACTAGGGCGCAGCGCAGCTGCGCCAGTCCATGGTACTAGATTCTGATTTCTGCTGCAATTTGTTACGCAATAACATATTCAAATAAGTTTAAACAAGCTTGATGACTAGTTTAACATGTGTAGTGGTATACCTAGACCTAATGTGAACATGTTTTACTATGTTTGCATGCACGATTGATGAAACGACCTATAATTTTCAAAATAAACTTAGAGTTTCAAAAAGGGACTTTGACATGTTATATCCATACTGATATTCTGACTTCGTAAGCATGAGTATATGGTTTAAGAATGCATGAAAAGCATGTTAACTTGTGTATATATGTTTCATAATGTAATATGAGCATGTTGAACCTCATTAGTGAATATTACTGAGAAAATATAAGTTTTGAAGGCGAACTTTGACATGTATGTATCATATTAATGTTATGATCTCTCGAGAATGATTATATGGTTTAGTTAGACATAAAGAGTTAGTCTAGAGTGTTGAGATAACACTAGCATACATGGTTTGCGTTTAAAACAATTTCAAAAGCTAAACTTGAAAGTTTTGGAAAACTAAAGTGCATGAACCAAAGTCATAGTGTTCTGATATTTTGATCATACATGAGGGTGCTTTAAAAACATCACTAACATATCATGCATGTGCACACACTATGTAGATACCATGAAAGTTAGTTAAGTACGAATGAAACATGAATTAAGCATGTTTTCAAACCAATAACGATACTAGCTATGCATATATAACATAGAAACATGTGAGCATGCTTATCAAAAAAAATATACGACTACCTTATATGTTTAAATGACAAGCATGATAGCTTATGTAAATTTATGGCGTTGTATGACCCTACGTCGTTAGAAACCGTGATTTAGAACTGTATCATGTATGACTAAACTTGGAAAGGTTGAACAAGCATGGAAGGACCCTTTAACATGTATATATTCTATGTGATATCGTATATTAATGCTTGAATCCGATTTTGACAGTTAACTTATAACAATGCTATAACTTACTAAATAGAATATGTTTGGTATTGGTTGTGGTCTTATGTGTTAATGATGATATATGAAGACATTTAACTTATAAAAGGAACTTTAGAGATAGTAGTGGCATAACCAACTTAGTGTTATGAATTGTTATAATAACATACGTATATGGCTATATGATTGAGTTAGAAAAATATGTGTATATCTAACTTTCATATCAAGCTTGAATACCGAATGTGCTTAGCTAATGAATATCATATATACATAACTATATTACGATAGGAATTCAAAGTGTTGATTAGCTTTACGTGGATAGACTATGTAACGATTGAGATTTTATAATTAATTTTAATATTTATTGAGATAAATAAATATTTTATGTGATTTATTTATTGAGTTAAATAAATAAATTATGTGATTTATGGAGTGATTTAATTAAGTGTTATATACTAATTAAATGAATGTGTAATATTTATTTAATTAATATTAATGTTATGTTATAGTTCTAATTTAATTGAGATAATTGAATTAGATGAATTATGTGATAAAGTGTTACATGGATTATAATTAGCGAGTAATTATAATTATGTGACAATTTTATGTGATTAATTGATGTTAGATTTTAATTGATTAAATTAGATGATTGATATTTAATTAATTAAAATGTGACATTAAAGTATGTATTAACTAATTTGTTAAAATAAAAGAAAAAAAGATTTTAAATGAGTTTAAATAAACAAAGCTTTGCATTTGTTTTAAATCTATTCTACCAAACATGGCCTTAGTAATAATAACCTGTTTTTTTTTAAAATAATATTTTTTTGGCCAAACAAAGCCTTAAGGCTTTTTGAATGTTGAAACTTATGTAACTGCTAAATTAATTAGGCTAATTAGTATTAGTTAGTACACGTATTATATTATATTACGTTAGTTCTATACTACGTTAGATTAATCCTAAGTCTAAACTAAGAGCAAAGAAGAAAGAAAAGAGCAGAGGAAAAAGAGAAAGCAGAGAAGAGTTGGAGAAGAAGAGAAGGAAGAAGAAGCTTGTGAAGGCTAGAGTGAATCTTTGTTTTCTTCTCCTATCACCGAAAGGTAATCCATAATCTCTACTTTCATATTTTCAAAACTCGATTTAAGTTTCATGTTTTATTCTCTGAGAAAACAGAGTTTTCATGTAATAGCATAAACATGGATGATATATATATATATATATATATATATATATATATATATATAGGTGGTGGTGTTCATGGTGAACTATATGGTTATCAATGATTTTCAGAAATCAAATTATTGTAGAAATATATTTTAACAGAAAATTCATGTTTATATGAGTTCATATGGAATTTCATGAGTTTATATATTATGGGTGATTTTACATTGAGAAATTGGTATATGTTAGTATGTTGTTTAGAAATTTTCTATGATACTATCTTGAATCATGAGAATAAAGCATGTGTTATAAGTTGAATTGCTTAAGAATTTGATTACAGTAACTTATTTTGGAAAATATATGAGTTTTCATGAAAATGGCCAAATTAGATTTTTAAAACTTGTGATTATCATTGTTTAAATGGTTTTGTGTTGTGGAAGCATGTTATATATATGTTAATTGCATAGGTATGATTTACAATGTTTAAGTTACTGTAAATATCCATTTGTTGGCTTGTATGGGTTAATCGGTGAAGCAGAGTAATGTGGCTGTCTGCGTCTGGCCGAGTTGCTACGCAGCTACGCCGGCAGCAAGGCCAGGAGCAGCGCAGCTGCGCCGCTTGTCCTTCTCATATCCTTACCCTGCGCAGCTGCGCCGGTGCCAAGGCCTGTGGCTGCGCAGCTGCGCCGTGCACAGTGCAGTAGCAGTGAGTTTTAGTCAAGTGTGCAGTGTGTTGTTATGTTTTCAATACATTATTGCTAAGATAATGAGCATGTATCTAGCTGCTATAACATGTGTTAACATGAAGATGATAATTTCATAATTAATTATAATTTGTGTAATTAAATGCATGATGTGGTTTAATTGATTATAATTATTATAATTTGTTTATAATTATAATTTAAGTAATTATAATTTGATTAAGTGTTTGAATTATAATTGTTTAATTATAATTTAGTTAAATACATAATTGATTCAATTAACTATGTGATAGTTGATTATTATTATTAGTGTGAGTTAACCATGAGGGTTAACCACTTATGTGAATTAGTTACGTGTTAACTAATTTAGGTTATTTTGATTAAATATATATGTGTAGGAAGTATTAAAGTACGTGAATTATGTTAAGTAGCTTGCGCTTGAGGCAAGTCTTCTAAATCCTAAACTCGTTAATTTTATGCAAGTTTTCTGTACCCTAAACTTGTTGATTATATACAAATTCTTGAATTCATATATTTATTGTTGAGAATGTCCTTTCTATTTCTGTATTAGACAATTGTTTATTTAATTGAAATGATCTTAACTTATTGTTCAAGTAAGATCCAGTTATTATTTTAAATGCTTTAAGTTGATTCTAAAGCATATGTTAATTCATAATTCTTTTATGAATTATTGAAAGTTGATTCAACTAATCCTTAGTTGATGAACGTGAATTCTAAATTACCCTTGTAAGCTTATCCAAACCAAACTTTCTTTGGTGCGGACTTGAATTCAAATTACTGAGTTGAACAACCCTATTTACTAGGGGAGGTTACTACGCATAGCGTTAAGATGTTTGTGCACAATACATGGTACGAAGGGCTGATCCCCCTAAGTACGAGTTAAGATCCATAGTCTTATTGACTGTTAAAGGTTTAAATAGAAATAGTTATAACCTAGGACAAGAGTTCAAAGGTCTTATGACACTCAGATAAATTCTATATTCGAATTTTAATGTTGACAGAGAATTATTATTCAATTCTTTATTGTTGAAGTAAGCTAAGTTATTCAGATTCTTTTTAAAGAATTCCTTTCATGTATATATTATTGTTAAACTCCAGTGAGCTGTGGTTTGCTCACTCTTGCATTAAATAACAATTTCAGTTAAGGTTGATAACGCTGATGCTCTGTCTACAAGTAAGGGTAAGGGAAAGCAAAGCAAGTGAAGACTTGTTTTTATTTAATTCAGAATGATTGTAATAATTGAATGTTATGTTTTATTTTCGCACTTTATTATATTCATATCAAGGTTAGAGTAACATTGGGATTGATTTTGAGAAGGTTGTAATCCTTGTTTTAAGGGAGATTTTATTAATAGTTGAATAAAGGTTGTAATTTATTTTAAGATATATTGGGTAGATGTTTGTTATAGTTAGAAAGTGAACATCAAATCATGTGGAAACGAAGTACCCGGATTTGGGGGTGTCACAGGTTGGTATCAGAGCTGTAGGTTATGAAACCTTAGGTGGGGAAAAACCTTAGGTAGTAGCCTTATGGTAAGATCGAGAAGATAGGTGTGATAGGTAAAGATAATAAACTACCTTATGTGCCTATGTGTTTACATTATAGTATTCGAAGAGTGACGATTCGTTCTCACGTAATAATAAACTTTAAAATTCTTTTGTCAGGATGTCGAACGTGGGAGAACCTAGTCAGGCTAGAGAGGATGTACCTCAGGTTCCTAGAGAGGAAGAGCCCCGTGACATACATGTTGTCTGGGAGCAGCTGGTTAGGAGAGAGCCATCTCCAGTGATCACCGTAGCTGGTCGGGAGCGTGAGCTGACACCTATTCCAGAGGATGAGAACGAGGACGAGTCTGAAGAGGAGGAAGAGGATCCCGAAGAGGAATTCCCACCTCACTCTACTAGTGCTGAGATGTACGAGGCTGTCTACGATAGCAATGTGGAACTTCATGGACGAATAGGAGATCTCGAGGAGACTATTCAGTAGCGTGATGAGACTATCGAAGAGATGGATAGTGCACTAGGAGATGCACAGTGGAACCTGATACATATGGAGGTCGAAAGAGATGCTGCTCATTTTGAATTGGCAAAGCTGAAGCAAGACATCCAGGAGGAGTCGAGGAAGCGTGCCAGAGCTGAGGAGTCAAGCTTGAGGGCTAATCAACGAGCTGATCGAGCTGAAGATGAAGCTGAAGCCAAGAGGCCCAAGCTAAGGGAAACAAAATATGCTTTTCATACAGCGATAGAGAGAGCTCAGGATCGTATTTTTTACTACCCAGCTCAGTTCCAAGGTTTACCGTGGTATGTGGTGGACCGAAGAACGGCATTTCGGGTCATAGAAGAGGAACGCAGAGAGGCTATGCGACGTATTAATATGCCTAGGCAGTGGCAGTAGCAATAGCAGTAGTGACAATAGTAGAGTTTTGTTTATGTATTACTTTTTGTAATAAGTAAAGTAAATCCCATAATTTGAGAAAAGAATGGGATAAGCTAATAATGTAATCCTGTAACTTTTCCAGTTCAGGAAGGATGATAAAAATAGCAGAAGTGGTATCAGTTTGATGTTTTTAAACTACGACTAATGAATAAAAGAAGTCTATTGACGTGCTTGGTGTTATATGTGAACTGAATTGTCTAGAACGTTTAAGTATGAACTTGGATACTTAATAGTTGGATAAAAGGTCTAATAATAATACTTTCTTAACAGAAAATGCCTCCTAGAAGAAGAGTGACACGTCAAAACCCCAAGGGTTTGACGAATAACAACAATAACGAGGGAACGAATCCCAATTCGGTTCAGCAGTTAGTGAACCTGTTAACAGGAGCTCTTGCGAATCAGCCGCAAGTACAAGGAACAACGTTCAAGGAATTCAAGGCAGTAGGACCGCCTGAGTTCAAAGGATCGACTAACCCTATCGAGGCTCAAACGTGGGTTATGGAAATGGATAAGGTGTTTGACGTGGCTAGGGTAGGAGAAGAACAAAAGACAACGTTCGCGGCTTTCATGTTGAAGTCGGATGCTAGCTTTTGGTGGCAGGCTAACAAGACTCGAGAGGGAGAGGGAGTCATCATGTGGGAACATTTCAAGGAAATGTTCTACGAGATGTATTTTCCAGTGAGTTTGTAGGACCAGATGGAGGTCCAGTTCCTAGAACTTAAGCAAGGAGGGATGACGGTGTTTGAGTATGTCGCTAAGTTTAACGAGTTGGCCAGGTTCACTACATACCAGGTCAGCACTGACGCTAGGAAAGCAAGAAGGTTTGAGCGGGGACTAAAGCCCTGGCTCTACAGCAAGGTTTCTATGTTCCAGCTGAATACCTTTGCAGCGGTGCTGGAGAAGGCCATACTTGCTGAGGGAGGAAGTGAAGCGGTGACGAAGTTCAACCAAGAGAAGAAGAAGAAGAATGAGGTAGAAACCAAGTCTGGGGGTAGCAGCACTGTGAACTAGAAAAGGAAGTGGTTTGATAATACCTCTGCTGGGAGTTAGCAAGGAAGCCAGCAGAAGAGGAAGTTCGAAGCATGTGCTACATGAGGTAAGAATCACACTGGCGTGTGCATGAAGGGGAAGCGGTTGTGCTTCAACTGTGGTCAGGAAGGCCACATCGCTCCTAATTGCCCAAAATTGAAGAAGGGAACTTGCTTTACATGTGAATCCAAAGATCACATGGCTCGCAACTGCCCGAAGAAGCTGACGGCAGGGTCAACAGGGAGCGGAGGGAATGGAAGCGGCAGTACCGTTACTATCGCTGCACCATTGCAAGCTGTTCGACCCACTGCATGGACATTCAATATGACGGTGCAGGATGCTGTGCAATCAAAAGATGTGGTGTCAGGTATTATTCCGGTCAATAGTATAAATGCATATGTATTATTTGATTCGGGTGCTACTTGCTCATTCATATCTGATGATTTTGCTAGAACCCTAGACTTACCTGTAGAGGAGTTAATTTACCCTTTGAACATAGAGATTGCAAATAGGGAGGTTATTCCTGTTAGGAGCGTTTATAAGAACTGTAGATTGGACATTAAGGGTCAGGAGCTTAGAGTAGATTTGATTCCGATAAAACTTGGGGAATTCGACGTCATATTAGGTATGGATTGGTTGTTCAACCATAGGGCGGTAATCGACTGTCAGAAGAAGTCGTTGAACCTTACGACTCCATCGAAGTTAGTGTTCTATGGTAGCAAATCGCCTAGACAAGCGAGTTATCTGACGGTTATGCAAGCCAAGAAAGTTCTGACGCAAGGCTGTGTAGGATATCTAGCCTACATAGTAGATTCGCGTAAGGAAAGTCCGAAGGTGGAGGAAATATCGGTAGTTAAGGAGTTTGTGGACGTTTTTTCGAGCAATTTGCTAGGACTTCCGCCAGATAGGGAGACAGAGTTTATGATCGATCTAGCGCCGGGAACTGCTCCAATTTTGAAGGCTCCGTACCGAATGGCTCCAGTCGAGATGAAGGAACTGATGGTTCAACTACAAGAATTACTGGACAAGAAGTATATTCAACCGAGCATTTCGCCGTGGGGAGCGCCTGTCTTATTCGTAAAGAAAAAGGATGGGTCGATGCGTCTTCGCATTGATTATAGAGAGTTGAATAAAGTTATGATCAAGAATAGGTACCCTTTACCTAGGATCGATGACTTGTTTGATCAACTGAAGGGTGCGAAATACTTCTCAAAAATTGATTTGAGAAGCGTGTATCATCAGTTGAAGGTGAGGAAGGAAGATATACCGAAAACGGCTTTTAGAACTCGGTATGGTCATTACGAGTTCTTGGTGATGTCATTTGGTCTCACGAATGCCCGAGCTACATTTATTTATGAACCTAATGAACAGGGTGTTCAAGCCATTTCTGGACAAGTTCGTGGTAGTGTTCATAGATGACATCCTGGTTTATTCCAAGACCGAGGAGGAGCATGCTGAACACTTACGACTAACCTTAGAACCACTGAGACGAGAGAAGCTTTACGCTAAATTCTTGAAATGCGAATTTTGGTTGGAACGTGTGCAATTCCTTGGCCACGTGATCGACAAGGATGGTATTTCGGTAGATCCGTCGAAAGTTGAGGCCGTAATTAATTGGGAACAGCCGAAGACGCCGTCTGAAGTGAGAAGTTTCTTAGGATTGGCTGGTTATTACCAAAGATTTATTCAAGACTTTTCTAGAATCACAACTCCGTTGACGAATATGACTCATAAAATAGTTAATTTTGTTTGGACGGAGAAGTGTGAGGAGAGTTTTCAAGAGCTGAAGAAGAGGTTGAGTACTGCGCCTGTATTGTCTTTACCGGATAGTTCGGGGAATTTCGTAGTATATAGCGATGCCTCACATAAAGGATTAGGCTGTGTATTGATGCAGAGCGGCAAAGTCATTGCCTATGCGTCACGTCAGCTGAAGGATTACGAGAAGGGGTATCCGACCCATAATCTAGAATTGGCGGCAATAGTGTTTGCCCTAAAGATTTGGAGGCACTACTTATATGGAGAAAAGTGTGAAATATACACAGATCACAAGAGTCTGAAGTATATATTTACCCAGAAGGATTTGAACATGTGCCAAAGAAGATGGTTGGAACTGATTAAAGACTACGATTGCGAGATACTTTACCATCCGGGTAAAGCTAACGTTGTTGCCGACGCTTTGAGCAGAAAAGGTCGGGAGAAGCTGAACGTGTTAACTGATCAGGATCGGTTAATAGAACAGATGGCTAGATTGGAGTTGGAGGTGAAGTTTCCGAAGGAATCGGATAAGATGTTGTTTCAAGTAACCGCTGGTTCTACTCTAGTAGACAAGGTGAAAGAAGCACAACTTCACGATGAAGAAAGTGAAAAGGTTTGGAAGAGGATAACAGATGGCGAAGAGTTCAAGTTCAAGATCGATAATGAAGGTCTGTTACGATTTGAAGGTAGAATATGGGTACCGCCAGTACCAGAGGTCAAAGAAAAGATTCTGAACGAAGCTCATAGTTCTAGATATTCTATTCACCCTGGGAGTACGAAGATGTACCAGGATCTCAGGCATCATTTCTGGTGGCTGAATATGAAGAGGGACGTTGCTGAATGTGTTGCAAAGTGCTTAACGTGCCAGAAAGTTAAAGCAGAGCACCAGAGACCAAGTGGTTTGCTGCAACCGTTAGAATTTCCAGAGTGAAAGTGGGAGCACATCACGATGGATTTTGTGGTAGGACTTCCAACGACTCAAAAGGGATTCGATGCGATATGGGTTACAGTGGATCGACTGACGAAGTCAGCCCACTTTCTGCCGATTAGGGTTAAGTACAACCTGGATAAGCTAGCAAAGCTATACGTCAAGGAAATTATTTCTCGACATGGTGTTCCAGTGTCGATTGTGTCCGACAGAGATCCGCATTTTACGTCTAATTTTTGGAAACGATTGCAAGAATGTCTGGGAACGCAATTGCGAAGGAGTACAGCGTATCATCCTCAGACCGATGGCCAGAGCGAAAGAACGATTCAAACGCTTGAGGATATGCTGAGAGCTTGTGTGATGGACTTCAAAGGAAGCTGGGAGGATCATCTACCATTGGTGGAGTTCGCCTACAACAATAGTCATCATGCGAGTATTGGCATGCCGCCTTACGAAGCGTTATACGGTAGAAAATGCAGAACTCCTTTGTGCTGGGATGAAGTCGGTGAACGTCAATTATTGGGACCAGAATTGGTACAACAAACCGCCGAAATTGTGAAGCTGATCAGAACGAGATTAGTTGCTACTCAAGACAGACAGAAGAAGTATGCCGATTTACATCGACAGAATCGAGAATTCTTACCAGGAAGTTTCGTGTTCCTGAAAGTATCTCCCTGGAAGGGGAAAATTCGATTCGGTAAGAAGGGGAAGTTGAGTCCCCGATTCATTGGACCTTTTGAGGTACTACGAAAGGTGGGCGAGGTTGCTTACGAGATTGTATTACCTCCGGAGCTCGAGAATTTACATAATTTCTTCCATATTTCTGTGTTAAGACCTTACAAGCACGATTATAAACATATAATAGAATATGAACCTTTACAGTTTGATAAAGACTTAACATATGAAGAAGTGCCTATTCAAATAATTGATAGAAAGGAACAAGTACTTAGGAATAAAGTGATACCTTCTGTTAAGGTAATCTGGAGGAACCACAGTGCTGAAGAAGCTACGTGGGAACTCGAAGATGTTATGATGAAGTCCTATCCGCATTTATTTGCTTAGTTATGTGTAACCCCTTATATACTGATTCTGGGGACAGAATCCTTTTAAGGAGGGAAGAATGTAATAGACGAGATTTTTTTTTTGTGTGATTCTGGGGACAGAATCCTTTTAAAGAGGGAAGATTGTAACGATTGAGATTTTATAATTAATTTTAATATTTATTGAGATAAATAAATATTTTATATGATTTATTTATTGAGTTAAATAAATAAATTATGTGATTTATGGAGTGATTTAATTAAGTGTTATATACTAATTAAATAAATGTGTAATATTTATTTAATTAATATTAATGTTATGTTATAGTTCTAATTTAATTGAGATAATTGAATTAGATGAATTATGTGATGAAGTGTTACATGGATTATAATTAGCGAGTAATTATAATTATGTGACAATTTTATGTGATTAATTGATGTTAGATTTTAATTGATTAAATTAGATGATTGATATTTAATTAATTAAAATGTGACATTAAAGTATGTATTAACTAATTTGTTAAAATAAAAGAAAAAAGATTTTAAATGAGTTTAAATAAACAAGGCTTTGCATTTGTTTTAAATCTATTCTACCAAACATGGCCTTAGTAATAATAACCTATTTTTTTAAAAAATAATGTTTATTTGGCCAAACAAAGCCTTAAGGCTTTTTGAATGTTGAAACTTATGTAACTGCTAAATTAATTAGGCTAATTAGTATTAGTTAGTACGCGTATTATATTATATTACGTTAGTTCTATACTACGTTAGATTAATCCTAAGTCTAAACTAAGAGCAAAGAAGAAAGAAAAGAGCAGAGGAAAAAGAGAAAGCAGAGAACAGTTGGAGAAGAAGAGAAGGAAGAAGAAGCTTGTGAAGGCTAGAGTGAATCTTTTTTTTCTTCTCCTATCACCGAAAGGTAATCCATAATCTCTACTTTCATATTTTCAAAACACGATTTAAGTTTCGTGTTTTATTCTCTGTGAAAACTGAGTTTTCATGTAATAGCATAAACATGGATGATATATATATATAGGTGGTGTTGTTCATGGTGAATTATATGGTTATCAATGATTTTCAGAAATCAAATTACTGTAAAAATATATTTTAACAGAAAATTCATGTTTATATGAGTTCATATGGAATTTCATGAGTTTATATATTATGGGTGATTTTACATTGAGAAATTGGTATATGTTAGTATGTTGTTTAGAAATTTTCTATGACACTACCTTGAATCATGAGAATAAAGCATGTGTTATAAGTTGAATTGCTTAAGAATTTGATTACAGTAACTTATTTTGGAAAATATATGAGTTTTCATGAAAATGGCCAAATTAGATTTTTAAAACTTGTGATTATCATTGTTTAAATGGTTTTGTGTTGTGGAAGCATGTTATATATATGTATAATTCCATAGGTATGATTTACAATGTTTAAGTTACTGTAAATATCCATTTGTTGGCTTGTATGGGTTAATCGGTGAAGCAGAGTAATGTGGCTGTCTGCGTCTGGCCGAGTTGCTGCTCAGCAGCGCCAGCAGCAAGGCCAGGAGCAGCGCAGCTGCGCTGCTTGTCCTTCCCAGATCCTTACCCTGTGCAGCTGCGCCGGTGCCAAGGCCTGTGGCTGTGCAGCTGCGCCGTGCACAGTGCAGTGGCAGTGAGTTTTAGTCAAGTGTGCAGTGTGTTGTTATGTTTCCATTACATTATTGCTAAGATAATGAGCATGTATCTAGCTGCTATAACATGTGTTAACATGAAGATGATAATTTCATAATTAATTATAATTTGTGTAATTAAATGCATGATGTGGTTTAATTGATTATAATTATTATAATTTGTTTATAATTATAATTTAAGTAATTATAATTTGATTAAGTGTTTGAATTATAATTGTTTAATTATAATTTAGTTAAATACATAATTGATTTAATTAACTATGTGATAGTTGATTATTATTGTTAGAGTGAGTTTACCATGAGGGTTAACCACTTATGTGAATTAGTTACGTGTTAACTAATTTAGGTTATTGTGATTAAATATATATGTGTAGGAAGTATTAAAGTACGTGAATTGTGTTAAGTAGCTTACGCTTGAGGCAAGTCTTCTAAACACTAAACTCGTTAATTTTATGCAAGTTTTCTGTACCCTAAACTTGTTGATTATATACAAATTCTTGAATTCATATATTCATTGTTGAGAATGTCCTTTCTATTTCTGTATTAGACAATTGTTTATTTAATTGAAATGATCTTAACTTATTGTTCAAGTAAGATCCAGTTATTATTTTAAATGCTTTAAGTTGATTCTAAAGCATATGTTAATTCATAATTCTTTTATGAATTATTGAAAGTTGATTCAACTAATCCTTAGTTGATGAACGTGAATTCTAAATTACCCTTGTAAGCTTATCCAAACCAAACTTTCTTTGGTGCGGACTTGAATTCAAATTACTGAGTTGAACAACCCTATTTACTAGGGGAGGTTACTACGCATAGCGTTAAGATGTTTGTGCACAATACATGGTACGAAGGGCTGATCCCCCTAAGTACGAGTTAAGATCCATAGTCTTATTGACTGTTAAAGGTTTAAATAGAAATAGTTATAACCTAGGACAAGAGTTCAAAGGTCTTATGACACTCAGAAAAATTCTATATTCGAATTTTAATGTTGACAGAGAATTATTATTCAATTCTTTATTGTTGAAGTAAGCTAAGTTATTCAGATTCTTTTTAAAGAATTCCTTTCATGTATATATTATTGTTAAACTCCAGTGAGCTGTGGTTTGCTCACTCTTGCATTAAATAACAATTTCAGTTAAGGTTGATAACGCTGATGCTCCGTCTACAAGTAAGGGCAAGGGAAAGCAAAGCAAGTGAAGACTTGTTTTTATTTAATTCAGAATGATTGTAATAATTGAATGTTATGTTTTATTTCCGCACTTTATTATATTCATATCAAGGTTAGAGTAACGTTGGGATTGATTTTGAGAAGGTTGTAATCCTTGTTTTAAGGGAGATTTTATTAATAGTTGAATAAAGGTTGTAATTTATTTTAAGATATATTGGGTAGATGTTTGTTATAGTTAGAAAATGAACACCAAATTATGTGGGAACGAAGTACCCGGATTTGGGGGTGTCACAGACTACGCATAAGGCAAGTATCCTAAACCCTTGCATTACTTTATTTAACGGATATTGTAAGCAAGTACTTGAACTTTATTCTTATTGAATATGTATTAAGTTTATTGTTGTACAAGTGAGTTTTTCAAATTATGACTTATTGTATCATAGTTACGATAAAGTCGATTATATTCTTCGAACTTTAATGTCAAGTATTGAACTTATAAAGAGTGGTCGATGCCATTTGATTCGGCTAGACTTATATCATGATTAGAAAGCTGTCCAAACCAATTGTATAGTGCAGAAATTCTTATATTGACTGAGATGAACAACCTTCTTTGAAGGGAAAATATATTTGTCGGGACACCGACGTGCGCACTTGAGTACGATTAAATGTTATGAATAATGTAGGGTACTTTAGGCTGATCACCTGGTGTACTTGTTTTTATTGGATTATCAGTATATTTCTGATAATCCTAGTAAGAGTTCATAGTCCTTAGTGACTGCTCAGTATTCAATTATCTTGAAATCTTAAATTAATTTAGCGCTGAGTCATATTAATATTATTCTGTCCTTAGCGATTGTTATTGAGAGTTGTTGATATTTCTTGCTATCCTTGAACTATCATATCTTGCTATACCCTTTTGGGATTCGAGAACTGTATTACTCACCCTTATTGTTATATTACTTGCTAAGCAAACTTGTTGCTTATTCTTGCTTTCCCTAAAAATATTTTCAGTTAAGGCAGAGCAGGGTGGACCTTCGGGAGTCGATAAGGGCAAGGGCAAGGCTACCAACTAGCTAGCCCCTTTTATGTTCTAAATATTATGATGTTGTATTATGTCTATTAAGATGATGTATTAAGACTGATTTAGAACTATGTTTAAGCTTAAGTTAGATTATGTAATAAGTCGTTATTTGATAATATTATATAATCTATTAAGTACTATAGGTTGCGAGACTTGGGAGAATAAATATAATAAATCATTATATATTATTCTAGATTATCCGCTGTGATTGTATGATTTTAGTTATTTAGCTATTACCGTGAGAACGTGACGAACCGAATTCAAGAGACCAGTGGCGGTCCGAGTTTGGGGGCGTCACAGTTATCAGGTTAGTGCTTTATAATATATATATATATATATATATATATATATATATATATATATATATATATATATACAGTCCCCTTCAGTTGAGGGATCCCTCAAATAGCGTTATTTGAGGGATGGGTCAACAACCGTTGTATCTGTTTGTGGAACCGTTGAATCTGTTTGTGGTGGGCCAGGAGTGTGAAAAATGATTAAAAGATGTAAAACAATCTCATCCACATAAATCCACCACAAACAGATCCAACGGTTGTTGACCCATCCCTCAAATAACACTATTTAAGGGATCCCTCAACTGAAGGGGACCGTGTATATATATATATATATATATATATATATATATATATATATATATATATATATAATATTCTTAATAATTTTATAATTAAAATAAAGAGTTTATTTTAATCTTGAAATTGGATTTCATGCAAATTAAAATTGTCCATTAAATGATACTCATATATATATGGAATGGTTTTAATTCATGATATAAATGTTTATTTATTGATAAATATGGTGATATGTATGATAATAAATGGGATTGATTATGGGACTATTGACCAATGTGATTGGATTTTATTTTAGTTGAATGTTTGAATGAATGAGTTTTATTAAATGGGTTCTGCGTACCTCATCTTCTCTGATTTTTTCTTGATGTAAAATTCTATCTCCCTCATATGTACTTCCCCTTGACTGCTGATCAAGGTTTCTATTTAAATTAAATAGTTTAATGCAATAAAAATAGTTAGAATTATCTTGAAGAAATTGGAGACCAAGGAGCGTGTGAAGACCTGTTTGTATGGGACCCGGGTTTAAATGTAATAATTATGTTTAAAATTAAATTCTTGCACTCCTAGGTTTGACCTTTTGGTTCACTTGGTGGCTCTAGTGAACCAAACTAGAATAAAAGTCCATAATCAATCCGGGTAGAATATAGTATTTTATATGTGCATGCTAAGCATTATATATATATATATTATATTTTATGCAAACATGCTTTGCATATTTAATAAAATGACGCGTATTATATATATATGTGTGCATGCGCTAAACAAGATGAGACATAAAAACAAACCCCTCAAAGAAATCATATTAAGTCTGAAGCGTTAAATGATATTTGGAATATCGAACGTCGCCTTCTAGTATGATAAAATAATAGAGTATTAAATATTTAATATGAGTTTGTTGTGCACACACAAGACAAGTATTAAGTATTTAAGATATTAATTTAATCACATTTGATGCTTATAAAGTTAATTGAACAATATTGTTTTGTTGTGCACACACAAGGACAATATTTTTCTTTTTTAAATATATATTGAGTGCTAAGTTGGACTTAACTTAAATCATTTTAGCTCGGATGTGCACACACTTGACCATTATAATCTAAGAGGCAGAATGCTAAGAGTTACATGTCGATGTAATTAACAAGAGTTGTCTACCTATTTATTTATATATCGTTTGTTGTGCAAACACAAGGCTATATACATTTGAAATGAGATCCTTATTCTCACTAGAAAATCTATAGTTAGATGTTGCCGAACTATATAAGTGAGGGTAATATAATTTGAAGAAAATAGTGGGAGATACCAATTTAAAATAAGACCTAATTTATTTTGGTATCTAAAATTAATTAAATGAATGTTTGCTAAAATGTTGTCTTTTCACATATAGAAATTTAAAAATGTCTAAACCACTAATTTCACTGCGTAGCATACTTGATGCTAATAAACTAACCAGGTCGAATTACATGGACTGGTTAAGAAATCTAAGAATAGTTCTCACTACTGAAAAGATTTCTTACGTCCTAAATTCACCAGTCCCTGGAACTGTTCCAGAATCAACCTCTGAGAAAGAGATAGCCACCATTGTAAAGTGGCAAGATGATGCATCTGTAGCTCAATGCATCATGCTCGCATCCATAAATAGCGAGCTTCAGCGTCAGCATGAAAACATGGATGCTCTTACTATGTTGCTTCACCTCAAGGAATTGTATGGTGAACAAAATAAGAATTCTAGATATGAGATATCTAAGGAGCTCTTCCAATCTCGGATGACCGAGGGCACTGTCGTCGAGACTCATGTCCTAAGGGTGATCAATCTGATTGAACGCCTTGGACAGCTTAGGTTCATTATGGATGGGGAGTTGAATCAAGAATTAGTCTTGCAATTCCTCCCTAAGACCTTCTTGTAGTTCGTTGTAAATTTCCATATGATTAAGTTAGATGTCAGCTTGCTTGAATTACTTAACATGTTGAAAACTGCATAAGGTCACTTCCCATCTAAGAAGAACCATGTCTTAATTGTGGATTCTTCCATGAAAAAAAAGAGGCCCAAGGTATCTTCTGAAAAGAAGAAATCTAAAAAGGCTAAGGGCAAGGTGAACACGAAGGAACAAAAGAACCTTGATCTAGCTAGCAAAGCAATGTGCTTCCATTGCAATGAGTCGAGTCACTGGAAGAGTAACTGAAAGAAGTTTTTGGCAGAGAAGAAGCTTCGACTTTGTTGGTCGTTTTCCCGATCAATATATGCGTGTAAATATAAACGGTCAACAAATAATAAAGAGTAAGTAGAGTATCGTTCCCACGAAGAATTTCTTAATAAAATTCACCAAGCACTAACCCATAACCATTTCAATCTTATTTAAACGAATGATTTAATATATTGAATAATATTGTGCAATTAAACTAATTATAACTATCCCTAGAATGAAACTAGATAATGAGAACAAGAGACTACAATATCACCTATTGTTCATCTAAATCAATACACTTCCCATTAAGCCAAATTAATTATCATCGGATTGTTAGTCGAGAACACGAAAGCGAAACATAGCCATCTCTCGATGTACTAAGTCTATATCAGATATAATCCACAAATGAGAGAATGCACGTGAACACCCAAATTACATAAATCACTATATGTCTATGTGACTTAACATTAATAAGGGTGTAAGCGCAAGTTCACAAATGACTACAAGCATTGCTTCGGTAGATGTCTATCCGAAGCACAAATCATGCATTCCAACCCATGTAGAACATACAAACACAAGCTATTATGATCAGATCTAAACCCATAATCCATTTCTCAATTTCATATGGATTACAACGGTAATTGATAGCTAGGAAATTAAACAATTGAATACAAATCACAATAGACAATTCAATAATGATTAACAAGACTAACAAGGAAGCATATTAAGATAAACTACACAATAAGATCCATTGTAATCCCAAAATAGAGTTTAATTCATGGTTAAATCAAATCCACCATCCACAAATTGAATATACATTAGAAGAATACAAATAGAAGTCAAAGAGAAAATATGAATAGAAAATGCAAATCTGATCTCTCTTGCTCCAAGTTTGAATCTTCAATACTCTTTAATTGCTTCAATCTTCAGATCTAATCTAATCTAGACGTTAACTAATCTAATCTAAACCTTATCTAATCTAATCTAATCATGAAAATGAAAGAAAAGAGAAGAACGTATGTAAGCTAAGGATCCCCTCATGTGGACTACCTTACATAATGAAAATATGCCTTAAATATAGACTCAAAAGTCGAGTGCCTCCTTCCCCAAGCTAAAATCCAACTTAAGTAAAAGTCAATGCTGGTCTAACTTGGACAGGCGCGGCCGCACTTCCCAGTAATAAAAATTGGGCTCGGCTGCGCTCCTTGCTGATGAATTCTCCTACCGGCGCGGGCGTGCTCCTTTTACCCTTGATAATGGCGCGGCCTCGCTCTGTGGTTTTCTTGCAGACTGCTGCAGCTGCTCCTGGCTTTTCTGTTGTCATCCCATATTTGATCCTTTTGGCCTCCTCACATATCTATAAGCTTTAAACGCCACCAAGAGAATTCCTAAACATGAATCCTACAAAAGCAATCAAAAATGCATGAAAAACTACTATATCAAATGAGTTTAAACAATAAGTGAAGTTAGTTGACATTAGATAAGTAGGTATAAAACCACTTATCAAATACCCCCAAACTTAAACCGTTGCTCGTCCTCAAGGAACAAAACAAAACAAAACAAAATGCAATGCACTAACTAAACTATATGCAACCTAGCTAATATGCAAATGAATCCAAATGCCAGTTCGATATGAAGATCACATGAATTGCCTCAGAGAAACTACAAAATCTACAAACAGAGTGTGACGCCCCCAAATCTGGGTTCTCTAACCTCGGATTCAGTGCCCACGATACATCATCATCATAAGCATTCTATAAACTATTGCGGAATAATAAACATATATTGTTCATTACATTAAAGTCTTACAAACATATCCCAAGGTCTATTACCTTAACTTAAACACACCTTATATAAGTTACATATAGTAACACAAAAGGTTTACAAATACATCAAACATAGAATCTCATGATACATAAGCATTTATGTTAACTATTCCTGAACCTTTCCTTTGTCCTTGTCTTTCTTACTCGAACTCTCGTGCTTAGCTGAAATAATTGTCATGATATAGCAAAAGTAAGCAACTAATTTGCTTAGCAAGTTTAAATATGAAAGAGATATATCATAATTAGAAAAGAATTTAGCTTTCAATGTTCAACAAGATAAATCGATTGTGAAAGAACATGAATTACATCTTTATAACTGTATATTCGAATAATTGAATAACAAATGCTGAGCGATTTTAAATAACCGTGAACATATACTAAGGTTGTCAGTATTTAAACTGGTCCTTTTAGTAAAGTTTGGTAATCAAGAAGATCAGCCTTTCATATTCTGTGAAATATACATAATCACTCAATATACTAGCAACAATTATTTTCCAATAATGCTTTAGTAAAACTGTTCTTTTTCTCAGTCAAGAGTTCTTACCATTTCAATTGGATATGCACCGCTTTAAAAACATATTTGATTTAACAAATTTAAACATGCCTGATCTAGCTGATACAACTAGCATAGATCCATATCATAAACAGTTCCTGAATGAAAGAACTTTAACTAATTCACAATGCAATAATAATAGAACATGAATTCAATTTCACAAAGTGCAATTTAACAACAATCATTAAGGGTGTGAATAATCATCAATAACTATTCACTAACATGTTTTGAAATATAACTCAAGTTTGAGTTAGAGAACTTGCCTCAATCGTAGTCTACTGCTATGCAATTTACTTTAACTTCTTTAGAGAAAAGACCTATAATTGATTTTTATATTAGTCATAGCATAACTCACTTATAATCTTATCATCTTATATTAAAGTGTCTAACATTTAATCATATAGTTAAGTATTAGACATTATATTAAAGTCTTAGTGTTACTGTTATACTTTGATAATCTTTTAATCATGTCATAACTTATACTTATAAGTTTTTCCTTTATATGTTATCTTAGTAAACTAGATAACATGCCAGTAAACTGAAATACCATTTCAGTAAACCAAAATACATTTCAGTATCATGAAATCATCATTTCAGCAGACCAAAATAAGTTGCAATAAACTAAAATCATTTCAGTAACCCTGAATCCATTTCAGTACCCTGACTTCTCATTTCAATCTACTACAATCATAATATAGTTCATTTCCTACCAAATTCAACGACTACGATTAAACTAAAGTAATTTTTCTATTTTAAATCTCCCGCTTAATATTATTAATTAAATAATAATATTTCAAACTAATGTTACCTACTTTTAATAACATTTAAGTCTAATATTATCAATAATATTTTAATATAATATCATTAGTCATATAAAGATATTTTAAATCATTTATTGAATTAATAAATAATTTATTTAATTATTTTTTCTTTTATTAATTAATTTATTTAAATCTTCTAAAATACCATACACATAACCACTCTTAACAACTGACCGAAACCTTCACCAAAAATCTGCATCAACCATGCTTAAGGGTCTCAAGTCATGAAATCATAGTTTGCATAATTTCCATATTATATATTTCATTTATTTTATTTATCCATATAACATGATTTATATGAAAAATAGCAAAACAATTCCAAAACCATTTCTTTTATGGACAGTAGCTACATATAATCCCTTCATGAAAATATATTTTTCCAAAAAATTTTAAAATTCATTTACTATATTTAAATAGTCCATTTTGGCCAAATATTGTCAGATTTTTCATAAATCGAAATTAACTCCAAAAATTCTGAAATTTTCAGGGTAGGCTCCTGTTAGATACATGTACTTCTAGTACAATGTTCATAATTTTTGGATCAATACACAGAGAGTTAATCGGTTAGAGTTTTAAAAGTAGTCATCGGCTGTAAAATGCATAACTCTTAAACCGTACGGCCAAAAATTCTCAAATTTTTACCGGACCTACCTAACCTCTCCAAATGTTTCTCAAATTTTTAAAGCACATGAAGTGGACGAAACTGTCCTCGTGACAGACTGATCAGAGAGCTTTTTAAAGCTTTTTGTCCACTACGTGGACTGTTTTGACCAAAATGCATACCACGACTGCAAGACACGTGATTTTCAAGTTCTACCACTTGGGTTAACTAGTCAGCATATATATCTAGCACTCCTCTTCCACGGATCATGAAAAGAAGGTGTAGATTTAACATACTATTTGTTTAAAGGGAGAGAAAGCCAGGGTTTTTTAGATTTCTAGAAACCTAGTTTCATTTCTCTCCTTTTGATCCACTTTTTAATACTTGTACAAGTTAGACTCACACATGAATCTTCGTAAAACACATAAACTAAAGGATTCTATACTTTCAAATCTTAAACCTTTTCTCCATCAAATCCATAAAAAAAAAATAAAAGTAAAGCTTTAAAAATAGGTTTTACCTTGATTTCTTAGCTTCCTTCCTTCTTCAACGGTAGTAGGTTATAAATCTTGGGTGCATCTAGGAATCAAGCTCTCCCCCTTTCTTTTTCTCCTTCTCCCACCGAATCTCTCCCTCTTCTATCTCTAATTTCTTTTGTTTCTCTCTCTTTTTTCTAGTTTAGGAGATGAAATGAAAAGAAAAAGGAGATATTAAGTTTTCTAATACAACAAATGAATAGCTATATCTATTCTTATGTTAGCAAATCTTTCTCCATTCTCTCTCTCTCATTATTACAATATTTCTTGCAAGGATAGGTATAAGTGGTGTCTCCATTCAATGGGTGCCACATTGCACAAATTGTCCACTCTCTAAAGTAAAGTAAGTATCACAAACATCCCCCTTGTTCATCAACTTCAAAAACCGGCCACATGGCCTTATTTCCTTTCATATTTGTTTTATTACATGCTTTATTTAGTGACTATAATGCCCTTCACAAATGGGCTAAACTTTGGGCTTTTAATTAAATTCTTATTGGGCTTGCATTTTTATTATGTTGCTTACTAACAAAAATGAAATTGGGCTTCTCCCATTATTTAAATTGGGCCACTTTTATATTTATCTTATACATGATATATTAAGCTAATTCAATAATCTAATTATCCTTAAATTAAATTATCTACAAGTTCAATGCTTAATTAAATAATTAGGCTTATTTAAATCACTTTCTCTTCTTAATTTAATATCCCTTGAGCTAATGCTCATTATTATTGATATTTTTATATTATTATCCATCAATAATATTAATTCACTTACATAATCCAATTACTAATTTTGTTAATATACTGTTTATATTAACAAAATTTAATATACTGTTTATAAATTTAATTAGATGCCATAAACAATGATTTTCAGAAATCAAATTGATTGTAGAAACATGTTTTAATAGAAAAGTTATGTTCATATGAGGTCATATGAGTTTTAGGTATTATGGTTGATTTTAGTTTGAAGAAATTGATGAAATTGATATATGTTAATATGTTTATTAAGAATTTGTTTGATGCTATCTTCAATTACGTATATAATGCATGTATATAGAGTTAAATTGCTTGAGAAAGTGATTTACAGTGAATGGTTTTATAAAATATATAAGTTTTATGAAAATATCAAATTTGATTTCTAAAACTCTTGATTATTGTTGTTTAAATGTTTTTGTGTTTGGAGATATGTTATATGAGTGTATTATATCAAGTTTATGCTATACATTGTTCTAGTAGCTTGTTATTGCCGTTTGATGGCATGTTGGGTTTAATCGGTGAAACAGGGAGGCTGCACTGCCTGCTTCTGTCTGCGTACCTGCGCAGCTGCGCCGGGAGCACAGCCAGAAGCAGCGCAGCTGCGCCACTGGGTTTTCTCAGGCTGGTCACCTGTGCAACTGCGCCGGTGCCAAGGCTTATGGCTGCGCAGCTGCGTCGTGTCCTGGGCAGAGGCAGTGAGTTTTATTTAAGTGTGCAGTTTATTTTTATGACTAAGTTACATTGTTGCTAGAATAATGATCATATATTTAAGTTGCAATAGCATGTTGATAACATGAATTTGACAATTTGGTAATTGTAAAAGAAAAGAGATTTTGAAAACCTTAAAGTATTAATTGAATTATTGTTTAATGGTGAATTGGTTAATTATAATTTGTATAATTATAATCAAGAGTAAATGTTTAAATTAAATTATAATTTTTGTTAAAATATAATGAATATTAGTTGATTTATTTTAATCAATTAGATGTTAATTTAAATTATAATTTATGTGATTATAATTTAATAAATGCATGTTTAATTATGGATTATAAATTGATAATTGCATGATTAATTATAATTTGTGTAATTATAATGCATGATATAGTTTAATTGATTATAAGTTATAATTTGTTTAATTATAACTTAATATGTGATTATAATTTGGAATAATTATAATCAAGGTAAAAGTGTAATTTAAATTATAAATTATATAATTATAATTTAATGAGGGCATGAATAAAAATTGAGTATTTATAATGTAAGTAATGGGTTAAGTTAAGTATGCTTAAATTATGATTTAATGCATGATGTAGTTGATTCATTATAAATTATGATTGTTTAATTGTAGTTTGATTAAAGTGGATGTTCAAATCATAATTTGTTTAATTATAATTTAAAATGAGTATGTAATTATTAGTTGATTAATCATGAGAAATGTAAAATGACTATGTGATGTGATTAATTATGTGGTAATTAATTATTAACTTATGAGTTAAAGAGGAATGGGTTAACCTAAAGTGGATAACTAAATATTAGGATTAGCTATGTGATAATTAACTGATATTGTTAATTATACATAAGGTTTGACAGCGAGTGTCAAACGAGTAAATAGAAGAGAATTAGAAGGTATAAAGTATTATTTACTTAGACATTTGATAAGCATTGCTAGGTGACTAATAATTTATGCGTATGGTAATACGTTATGTAGTATCATGAAGCAGATTATATTAAGCTATTTTTCGGTAATTGGTAATCTACGAGCCAGGCAAGTCTTTCGGTTTCTATTTTCTATGTGAACTTGATGATATTATGAACTGTTTTAAATTGTATTGCAAAGAGTATGCTATGTTGTATATGTTGCAAGCATGAAATGTTAAAGTCAATTTATGACTACATTGATTGATTTAATAATATTGATTGAGTAAGGAACTCAATCTTTATATTTGTTATGTGATTAAAGCATGTATGCCATGTTACTTTAATATTGAGCATGTTAATTATGTGCTATGTGATGCATGAAAACTGTTAGATCTTGCTGAGCTGTCGAGCTCACTCTTGCAAATAATCATTTTTGCAGGTCAAGGATGCAAGGTAAAGATACGTGTTAAGTGATTTATAGAGATCAATGTTAAAGAATATTAATTTTGTTAAATTTCAAATTGTAGTTGATGTTTTCATTGTAACTTAATTGTTAAGTTATAAGTTGAGCTATCCGACGTATAATGGATATTGCTTAGTGATGTAAGACTTTGTATAGTCCCTTCGTTGTAGCGATTCATGTAATAGAATTGAATCAAATATTTGTAATGTTAAGGTTGCGATTCAGGGAAATATAGAAAGAAAGTTTATAAAATTTTTAAATATTCCGCATTTTTAGTGATTTTAATATCGAATAATGACGTAAAGATAAATTAAAGATGTATTGCTAATGATCGATGATGAGAATTATATTGTATGAATTTTGGGGTCGTTACAGTATTCACATCTTCAACAAGGTTAAGGTTTTATTACTTAACCTTCAATCAAACACAATCGTATATCAAATATAATATATTTTCTTTAACTCATTCCTTCCCTTACTAAAGATCATTACCATATATTCTACTCATAGAATTAATATACTATATAATTCACCATCTATAATTATTCGGGTTATCACAGTATCGAGTAAAGAGGAAACTAGGATTATGTGGAATTTCAATTGAGGACTTATGTGATATCTGAGTTGTACAAACCTTTGTATGGGCGGGGGTTTTGTGCTTGGTCTAACGACTACTTAGTTTATCACATTGATAATCATTGAAATGTTGGTGTCACGCTATTCACTATATGTATTTTGAGAAGGTGATTCTTTTCTCATGTGTGTGACGGATATGTAGAGAATATAATATTAGGTACGAGTTCTTAAAACTCATACTTATGGTAAGTTCGTGACTCATAATCGTATGGTGTATTTTTGAACCCCTAAGCGTATGGACAGTTCCTGATTAGTTCTTGAACTAAGAATTGCTAGGATAAGTTCCTAAACTCATATTATTGTGAAAAGTTCCTGAATGCAAAACGTGTGGTATGTTTAATGAACTATACTGGCGTATAGTAAAATTGTGGATGAAGAATTGAGGATATTTAGTATAGTAAGTTTTAATGGTGATAGAATATATAGAATTATTAAGCAATTAATCATTAGAGAAATTAAAGTTGATGGTGGAAGCATAGGTATTCCAAATCTTCTAGTTGTGCTAGACTTCGAAATTTTTGACATCAAGCTAAATTCGCACTGATGTGCCTTTAAAAATATAAATAAATTTTTGTTATCAGTAACACATGGTTACAAGTGTGTAGAAGTGGACTTCGAACCACTAACACATCGTTACCTGTTACGGCATGATAACACTAAAAATAATTTTTCAATGGTTTTGCACTTTTTAAAGAAGAGTCTATGCTAATTGTTTCGGTTAGACACAAATTATTTGAAATATCAAAATATATTTTTATATATCATCAATGCATCATGGAACCTGGTGCAAAGATGATAAAAATGATGGAGTCATCAATGCAGTATTGTCTAGTGTCGGATGTGATCTAAGGATCATCAGCCGACTATGGTACGATGTAGTATGACAAAGTCACAAAAATGACGTAATCCTCAAAGGGACTGTAATCATGACATCATCAAATGATTTTCAGAATTTTAAAGAAAAGTCAAGTGCCAATTGAATTAGGCCAGATACATGTTTCGATTAATATTAGAATTATTAGTATATGTCTAAGCTATTTGATTCAACTAGACAAATGTTTATGAAAATTGAAGTATCTCTTTGAGAATTTATCCCGAACAATATTATTTTGATTCGGACTCCAGACTGAGGATGAGCATCCCTAAATTGGGAAATATTTATGCACCAAAGGCGGTTATAATGAACGCGAATGTCGTTCCAGCATGTAGCATCTGATCAAGGCAGGGTATAACGTACTGATCACCCACCGTGCCCGTAAGTATGAAGGTTTACAGATGAATTTCTGTTCAAACCTTGTCTAAATTAAAAAATAAAAGTTCATGGTCTATATTGCCACTCAACATTATATGAAATGTTTTTCTAACTCCTTAGAGAAAAGTCATGGTAGAATGTGATGATAAAGAAGATCCTTATAGGAGGATGTAGTATGTATTTTTAGTGAATAGTGATTTCGGGAAAGGAATCCTTATAAGGGAGGAAGAATGTGACAACTCGAAAATTTATAAGATCTTAAATGATTAAAATAAAGAATAAAGAATAAAATATAGATGGGAATTTGAGGGTTTATTTAAAAAATTTAAGTAGAACTTATGTGGTTTACTATTTGAATGAGAATAGAGAAAATATAGGTTATAAAAATTTCTAAACTCTAGAAATGAATTTATATGTACTTGAATGAATATTAAGGATAAGGTACTACGATACCTATAAAGTTTGGTAACCTAATATATAAATTAGGTATTTGAATTAAATAACCTCAAGGGTTATCTTTAGTTAATTATCCTAGTATTTGAACTATATACTAGTGACCTAATCTTAGAGATTTATGAAATATGTCTCAACCTATTAGATTATCTTGTATGATTATGTGCGTGTTTATAACTTATTAAGCCCATTAGGGCTATTAAGTTAATACACTAGTGGAATATGTGATGACTTGTGAGAATTATGTATATGATTAAATAAATATACATTATATAAAGTGTATATATTTATTTTGTATATAAAGAGAATTAAGAATAAAGTTATATAAACTAATGCATATATTAGGTATGATAATTAAATAACCTAAGAGATTATAATATGAGAGAGTGTTAGTATTTAAAAATAGATACTAACCCTAAGAGATTTATTTTATACATCTCAATTAATTAATTTTATAACCTTAGTAAAGCAAGTCTAATTGTGTTATGAAATTAAAGATACATGAGTAAGAAATTTAATTACAAATGTGTGTAATGGAAACCTTAACTAAATGATTAGGGTAAGATAAAATTAAAGAGCATGAAACCATGTTGATTTACAAGCCCAAAGAATTAAAATTGCTAGCCCAAAGAATTAAAAGAGTGGCCCAACTTTTAACCCAAGTGGGAGGGGACTTATTGGAATTTAAGTAAATTAAGTGTTCCTTAAAAAGAAAATCAATTTGGGCCAAGAAGGCCATCATAGCCGAAATTTGGAGAGGGGGGAAGTATGTGGGCATGTGACTTAATCATTTTCTTCAACCACTCTTACTTACTCTCCTTATGTGTCATCTTATCACTTAGCCACCACTTTATCCAAACTTACAAGTTACCTTTGGTGTGCAAGCAACATAGCAATGATGAGAAAGAGAGAGAGAGAGAGAGAGAGAGAGAGAGTTAGAATGTGGGAGATAAGAATAGAGATATACATTATATCTCTTTATCTTTTAACGAACAACAATAGTCTTTTAATTTTTCTCTTTCCTCTCATTTGTATTAGCAAGCAAAGCAACTAAGAGAGAGAGAGAATAGAGAGAGTTCGGGCAAAAGAGGGTAGGAGAGAGGGAGAGTTTTTCAAAGTTTCATAGTTCCTAATCAAGGTTTAGGAAGAAGAAGAGAGAGAAAAAACTAAGGTATAACAAAAATCTCTACTTATATAGTTTAATTTTCTTTTTAATTTGATTTGATTTTTAATACTATGAAGTTATGATCTTGAGGTTTAAAACCTTAAATCTATGTGTTTAATAGTGTTTTATGTTTAGATCTAACCCTTTTAAGGATCAAAAGTTCGATCTAAAGTATGAAATAGAAACTAGGTTTTCAAAAGTTAGAAAATCTAATTTTTCTTAGCTTTGATTGTGTTAATCTTTGTTTGGTGATTGTTTGATGAAATAGATCAGGAATCATGGTAGATCCATGAGTATATGAAGTATTAGTAGGTATTATGATGGATTATGTTGGTGAATGAGTAAGAATATAGAAGTTTTCTTAGAAATTACCAAGGATTGAAAATAAGATTTTTGTAAAAACAAAGTATGAAATTAAAACGACCATATCTCTCACTCTATTTTGAAATTTTGAGTGTGGTCAATTTCTAGAGTTAGATATATGAGTCTTCTAACAGATCCAAGTTGAATCACTAAAAAAATTCTTGTAGATTTTCGTATGTACAGTTTTTAGCAACGGAAGAAAAATCTAAGAAATGAAGAAAAATAATCTGCATAAATCTGATAGGGGCCGTTTCAGCAACTTAATTTATGAAATAAATTCTAATATTTTGGGACATGAAAATATATGATATAAAGTAGCTCCTGTCCAAAAATGAGCACATTCCAACTTAAATTGACCGAGTTATGGTCATTTCAATATTTGGATTTTTCCGACAAAAACCCCTATAACCGGAGTTCTATAACTCTGATGGCCATGAAATTTAAACTGGAAGTTCACGTAGCACTTGTAAGATTTTGCCAAGAGTTGGGAATTTCTTGAGTTAAGCATGATATAGCTAATTTCTTAAGATTCGGACTAAAAACGGACTTTTGAAAAATATTAAAGGGAGTTGAAAAATTCCAGAAAAATTCTTTTTGTGTATGGAATATATGTATATATGTTTGGCCAAAGGATAGAAAATAATAATCTGATATGGTATTTTCGTGAAAAGGGTATTTCAGCTTGCAGAATTGAACAATTCAGGCAACTAAAATAGAAACTAAAATGTCAGAAAGGGAAGACAGTTTTATTTCAGCTTGCTGAAATGAGGTGTTCGGTTTGCTGAAATAGTAAACAGTTTACCGAATTATAATAAGAACTTATTAAGTGATCGAGTAAGTGTTAAGTGTAAGGTAGTGCAGTCGTACTATTTAATGGTTGATGTATAGTAGCTGGACTAAACGATTCTTTCAGGGAACGGAGGTATATACGAATTAGCATCCGATCTAACTCACTGTGAAAATAATGTAGACGAGATGGAAACTAGTTTGTTGGTTGTTTGTGGGAAACCACTCAGTATACTGTATTGAATACTATTAAAGACTCGATCTGTGCTAGGTTTAGACTTGTGAATTTGTATAGTGTTAAGGTATTATCTAATATTTGACTATGTATTTAAATGTTAGATAGTTTACTTATAAAGTAATAGTATTATGGGATAAAGAATGTTATGCTAATTGAAAGATCAATCTTATAACTAATAGGTCTTTACAATAAAGAGATTAAATTAGATTGCGTAACAGTAATCGACGGTACATGCAAGTTTTTCTATAACTCAAACTTGAGTTCTATTTTCAAAGCATGTTAGTGAATAATTATTATTGATTATCCACATCTATGATTATTGATTCGCACTTAGTTCATGTTGCAT
Source organism: Panax stipuleanatus (assembly GCA_020205555.1). Classification (NCBI taxonomy): domain Eukaryota; kingdom Viridiplantae; phylum Streptophyta; class Magnoliopsida; order Apiales; family Araliaceae; genus Panax; species Panax stipuleanatus. The sequence continues at coordinate 108,781,430 of CM035119.1, read as the reverse complement.
GTGTTCATTAGGTCTGAAAGGCTAATCACCTTCATTACCATAAGGTTCAGTTAAAGTTGTTCATGGTAGTTGTTGACATTAAACATTATTGATTCAGTCATTCATTTATTGAAATTTTGATTTATGCTCTTTCACAATTATTATATTGTTGAAAATTTTGAAAGCTTATTCTTTCTTTCAATCATGATATATCTTCATTGTATTTAAACTTGCTGGGCAAATTAGTTGCTCACCCTTGGTATATCATGATAACAAATTTCAGATTAAGACGAAGGCTCAAAGAAAGACAGTGGCAAAGGCAAACTCCAAGAGTAGATTATATACATTTATAAATATTAGTTGTCTGATGTAAGTGATGTTGTAAACCTTTTTAATTACCTAAGGTATGTATTCAGTTAAGGTTAACAGACCTTGGGAAATGTTATAGAATCATAAGAAATAAACAATTTATGTTTATATTTTCCGCGTTAGTTAGAGAATATGTATGATGATGGAGTACCGTAACGTACCAAGTCTGATGTTCTAGGGACCCGAATTTGGGGGCATCACAGGGCAAGGCTATAGAATAGCTTTAGTCCTTTAAGATTATAAGAACTATTATTAATATTATGATGATGTATTAAGGGATGATTAAATTTATGTTTAAGTTATGTTTTAAGTTTAATTATTCCATGATGTAGTAACGGTCACGAGACCTTGGGACAAGAATATTTATATTATGATAATGTAAATTATTCTATTATTCCGTTGTTGACGATTTTAGTATGATATTCGAATTAGCACGTGATGCACCAAATTTGAGACATGGGTGTCTAAATTTTGGGGCATCACAGAAAGTGTAGAACACCTCTGTGTTGGGACGAAGTCGGGAAAAGACAAATGTCAGGACCTGAGATTATCCAACAAACCACCGAGACAATTCGAGTTATACGCGAGAGATTACAAGCGTCTCATGATCGACAGAATAAATATGTTGATCCACACAGACAGCAACAAAATTTTAGTGTTGGAAGCCACGTGTTCTTGAAGGTGTCCCCTTGGATGGGCAAGATACGTTTTTGTAAGAAAGGGAAATTGAGTCCAAGATTCATTGGACCATTGAAATTTTGAGGAGGATATGTGAGGTAGCCTATGAGATAGCTCTACCTCCTGAATTAAACCATATTCATAATGTGTTTCATGTATCTGTATTACGACTGTGTAAACCCGACTATAAACACATTATAAACTACGAGCCTATCCAAATCGAGGAAGATCTATCTTATATAGAAGAACCTGTTCAGATCATCAACCGAAAAGAACAAGTGTTAAGAAACAAAGTAATAACATCAGTTAAAGTGATCTAGAGAAATCAGACCGTTGAAGGAGGCCATGTGGGAGCTCCAGAATAAAATGCGAGTTAACTACCCCCATTTATTTACTTAACCTGTACTGTAATTTCGAGGACGAAATTCTTATTATAGGGAGTGAATGTAATATTCCAAACCCTAATAAGACTAGTTTTTGTAAATTCTACGTTTATCAATAAAATCTCTCCGTTCTGAATGCGTATTGTGTTATTTTATACTCTATTTAAGAATTAGGTTAAATAAAATTTTCTCCAAAAAACGTCGTGCTTAAAATTTTCTTCCGTATTCGGACTTTTTGGTATATTTGTTTTGATAAGCTGTTTTCTCCTGCTTATACTGACAAAGTGCTTTGTCATACTTTGCTTAAGATAGATGTTAAACCCTAAATTAGGAAACCCTAACCCTAGATTATAAACCTTAACCTTAAACTCTAAACCCTAGCCTTAATTTGATAAACCAAACCTTAATTAGGTTATCCTAATCCTTAATTATGATTACTAAACTTAATTTAAGTGTTAATAACTTCATTAAGTTATCCTAAACACAAAACCGACAACACTAATATTAATTAGTGTGGAGTAGGGCAAGATTAATCTCACTAATTAAAACAAGAAGCTCACAAGCATGTGCCACCACCTCAACACTCGTACCAATCTCATCTGGGCACTAAACATCTGGTCATAGCAGCATAAGTCCCTTGGCAAGATATTTTTGGAGGCAAAAGTTGGAAAAATGACCATAAAACCCTAATTTGCTTGTTCTATAAATAGCAACCTCATACAAGACTAAAACCCATGAATTTCTGCAACCAATACACTTATATTACAAGCCATAATAAGCCTTAGCAATAGTAAGATCAGAATCAAAGAGTTGAAGCAAATTTTGTTCAAGAAAGGTAAAAACCCTAATTATAATTTAGATCTTTGATGCTTTGTTAGAATTATTATTTCGTTGTTTAGTAATATGTAATAACATGTTAGTTAGTGTTATGGGTTGATAGAACACATTTTTATAATATCTAGATGCATCAAAATGAACATTTAAGCAACTGTTAAAATCTGGAAAAAACTATTTGACAGCCTAAAGCCAGGCCTTATAGATCTTAATCTGTGTATTGTTTGATCGGTTTAAAAGTTTCTAGTTATACTATGTCATGAGTTGTACAAACTAAAACTGATAGCATGCTAATAGAATCATTAATCTCAAAGTTATAGTCGGTCAAAACCCGTTGACCAGTCGCGAGTTCTATTTTTTGGAAATTCTAGAAAACGTATGAACAAGGTTCTTACAACCGTTTGACTGGCTTCAATCTTTCATTCTGTATGTTGTTAGCACGATATATTGTATCTATGTTACACACTGAAATGTATACTACATAACTATGACACTCTAATTTTTGAAAATTTTATATGTTGACTAGAATTAATGGTCAAATATCGTTCACCGTTCACTAATTTATTTTCTAGAAAACCCAGAAAATGAAGAAAACCATGAACAAGCGTCTGACAATAGTTTGACTGGCTTGGATTCATACCTTATGATTTTATGTAGACCAAATTAATGTCACACTTTTGTACCTTAGTATATATATTACACATCTAAATCATTACAACACATAAACAGTACACCCACTAGTACAAAAATGATCTTTGGACACGGTTGAGAAAAATTAAAGGGACATGGTGACAGCAAAACCCGTGACAAAAAATTTCTTTAAAGGTAATGGTCATGGGATTAGGTAGTCAAGTTTAGTTACGGTGATTCACCGTGACTAGTATCGATATGTAATTTTTTGGTCACGGTGGTTTGTAGTTAACGTGACTATTTTTATTTGTGAATTTAGATACGGTTTGCTCACCGTGACTATTGGATTATTGTCATGGGGAAAGTTTGTGCCGTGATAAATTTTGTATTTTTTTACACACAGTGTTCTATGTTCATGTGGCCAATATAGAATCCGTAATTTAGACACGACGGTGCATCCGTATCTAAATATGATTATAGTCTAATATTTAGATATGGATTTTGGGCACCGTGACTATTTCAAAATATTTATCAAATATTTAGATATGGATTTTTGGTTTTAAGGTTAGGAAATGTTATGTATGTTAAAAAAACACGGAGAGGACTCCGCCCCCAGCCCTACATCCCATATCCGCCTCCATCTCCTCCAGCTCCTTCACATTCCCAATTCCATCGCACTAAATTTTTTCACCAGATCCTCGAAGCGACAAAAGGCGAAGAAGAGCGACATTTCTAGAGATAAAATACACAACCCTAAGGTCATATCTTTGTTTTTCTTTGTATGTATACTAAGAAATTATACACAAGTTCATAAAAATTGATGTGAATTTTGAATTTTTACTAGTGGTAATAGGCATTTGCGTTTACTTCGACTGTGAAAGCAAAGAGATTACAGTCGCGGTCTACGAGGAAAGAGCAGCGTAGGCTTCATCTTCCAGCTGTTGATCGTAATATCGGAGAAAGACGCGCTTTTGGTGATTGAGGCACGTGGCAAAATCTTGGCGTTAACATTGGCACTAGAAGGAGGGGTTTTCTAGTGATTCTGGTTTTCAATCACAGTTATTCAACGTCCTACATCGGAAGTTATGGAGAAAAGTAAGACGGTTGCAGTTGAAGGGCAGCTCTCTGCTGTAAGTTCTTCTCAACAGAGGGTTTCTGTAAAAGATAGGTTGGGTCCTTCTAAGAATGTTCATGAAAGGCTCGGGTCATAGGATGTTCCAGAGAGGTCACCTGCAAGAGATTATGGTGATGCTAAAAGGAAGTTATTCGCTACTACCAGTAAAAGACCTGTTAAAGATCGAAAAAGGGTAAAAGGCACACTGCTTAGAACCCAGTACCAAGAAGGACTGGTGGATAAGGCATCTACTTTAGCAAAGATGGCACAAGAAACTGACATGGCTTTGAAGGCACTTCTGCAACAAAGGGAGGAGATTGCTAAATAGATGATTTTTGTGACTGAGTTGGAAGGTGGAGCATCCAGTTACACTCAACCCAAAGAGCAGGGTAGATCTTTGGATAAGCAAACAAGGGGTGATGAAAATTCTAGACGTTTGAAAAATAGGCTTCGGAGCCGTTCTCCCACCCGAAGTGGAGAAAGATGTCATATCCCCAAAGATTTAAGGAGGACATCTCGCCATGAGGATGCTCGGGGTGAAGGTAATAATAGGAGAAGAAGCAGATCAAGGGGACGCTCTCCTGAAACTTATAAGAAGGTACCTCATATTGAATATTATTCTCAGTATAGTGAAGAGGATAGTAGCTGAAGCCGATCAAGTGGTCGTTCTCTGAAAAGTATGAAGAGGGCACACTGCCTTGTGGATTCTCTCTTCGGTCGAATTGATCGTAAGAAGAAAAGGTCCTCAAAGAAGAAGTACTCGCCAAAGAGGGAAGTTTCGCCAAAGCTAAACCCGAAGCCAGAAGGAGTTGAACTCTTAGCCTAAGAGCTCAAAGAACTTCGGAAGCAATTAGCCGAAGTTCAGCAAGGGAAAGAGACTTCAGGAAAGAATGTATCTCCCTTCTCTGCGAAAATCCTTAGGGAGAAGGCAGATCCTAATAAGAAGCTACCTTATATGGAAAGTTACGATGGTTTAGGAGATCCATATGACCACAGCCAGGCGTTTGAAAGGTTGATGGATTATTATGACTATACGGATGCGGCAAAGTGTCAGACCTTTGCGATAACATTGAGAAAAGATGCAAGGCAGTGGATGGGGACTTTGGCTTCGGACTCGATCTCATCATGGGCTGATTTGTGTGACAAGTTCCATGCTCGATTTGGCAGTAATAAAAGAAGAGGGAAACCAACGGGGTCGTTGGCACAGGTTAGGCAGTACTCGAATGAGACTCTGGGTCAGTATGTGAAAAGGTTCAGAGAAGCGGTGGGGCAAGTGTCAGATCTCAACGATCTTCAGGCTGTGGGGTTATTTCAGAATGGCTTGGATCTGGTGAAGTATGAAAAGTTGGTAAAAAAGATGATGTTCAATCATCCGAAGAGCTTAGCCGAAGCGTTTGAAAAGGCGAAAGGGTTCATAGTGGTTGAAGAGGCAATGAACAGCCTGAAGCGTGGTTCTACGGAGAAGGCGAAGGACAAAGATAAGGAGAAATCTGATGGCAGTTATAAGAAGAGTGGTGGCAACAATGATCGATTTGACGGTAACCAGAGGAGGTATAACAGCAATTGGGTACCAAAAGGAGATCGTTCGCCTATTCCCGGTCCGAAGGTGAATAAGGTATATACTCAACTTAACACAGATCGGGCTACTATTCTGGAGCAGATAAAGGACCAGCCTTATTTTGAGCCACCTCAGGGTAACCCTAGACCCGGAGGTGGGAATCCTTATAGGTATTGTGACTATCATTGGGCGGCTGGACATGATACGAATTCCTGGTGGGACTTGAAAGAATTCATTGAAAGAAAAGTTCAAAGTGGAGCTCTAGTTCAGTATGTGGTGGGTTGAGAACAACTAAGGGAGAAGCCAAGGAATAGGGTTCCTACCCAGGCAGCCTAGCTAGAACAACCAGTTCAGAATCAGCAGGCGCGGCACGTTGTAGACGTGATTACTGGGGGTAACTTTGGTAAGGTTGCTGGGAAGAAGCGTCGAGGCTATCTAGATTCGGTAATGGTGGTGACAGGTAAGCCTCTGAAAGCTGAGAGGACTTATCCGGGGGCGGTCATCTCCTTTAGAGATGATGATTTCCCTTCATAACCAATTGAACCGCACGAAGGAGCTCTGGTGATTACTGCGCAAGTGGGTTTGGTGGACATAAAGAGGATGATGATAGACAATGGGTCTTCAGTGGATATTCTGTACGCACATTCATACTATAGGATGCCTTTGGATGGTTAAAAGATGGAAATTGGGCAAGAGGCTCCTTTGTATGGCTTCAGCAACGATCCAGTCAAAGTGGCGGGAACTATCGAGCTGCCAGTTGTCTTCGAAATGGATCCTCAACAGGTTCAAATTATTTGTAAATTTTATGTTGTGCATGTGGATTCTGCATATAATGCTATTTTGGGGAGACCTACTTTGACAGTTCTTTAGGCAGTTACATCAATTTCCCATTTCAGAATTAAGTTTTCGACGCCACATGAAGTTGGTGAAGTTACAGGAGATCTGGACTTGGCGAGAAGGTGTTATCGAAATGCTTTGGTCATGTCGTGAGTAGGGGTTAGTAGGTAGAAGCAAACCATGGCCATCGAAATTAAGCCATTTACAAAAAGCAGCACAGAGTCATTGGTTATGCCAGCAGAAGAGACTGAGGAGATTGAACTGATACCAGGGAAGAAGGAAAAGACTGTGAAGATAGGTTTGGGACTGCCAGAACCTTTCTGGTTGAACCTAATGGATCTGCTTTGGTGTTATGCCGATATCTTTACTTAGATCCCCAGTGATATGTCTGGGGTGAGTCGTAAAGTGGCCGAACATAGACTGCACATGGATCCAGCGAGGAAGCCAGTTCAGCAGAAGAGGAGGATCTTTGCGCCAAAAAGACAGAAGATAATCGATGAGGAAATAGAAAAGTTGCTAGCCGCAGACTTTATCTTTGAGATCGATTATCCGGAGTGGATGGCCAATGTAGTTATGGTGCAGAAGCAGAATGGAAAGTGGTGGGTTTGCATAGATTATACCGATCTGAATAAGGCATGCCCGAAAGACTTTTATCCTTTGCCTGACATCGATCAGTTCATTGATGCAACTTCGGCGTATGCCTTACTTAGCTTCATGGATGCTTTTTCGGGATATCATCAGATTTCAATGTGCAAGGAGGATATCCCGAAGATAACTTTTATTACTCATCGGTCGGTATATGCCTACAAGAAGATGACGTTCGGGTTGATAAATGTGGGAGCTACCTATCAGAGGATGATGAACCACGTCTTCACAAAGCAGCTGGGGAAAAATATGGAGGTTTATGTCGATGATATGATAGTAAAGAGCATGTCAGTTCGTGGTCATCTGGACGATTTAGAGGAGTGCTTCCAGACGGTTTGACATTATAATTTGAAATTGAATCCGACTAAGTGCACCTTTGGACTTGGAGCAGGCGAATTTCTGGGTTATTTGGTCAGCAAAAGAGGTATCGAGGCGAACCCGGAGAAGATTCAAGCTATCTTGGATATGAAGACTCCATAATCCTATAAAGATGTTCAACGTCTGATGGGTAGGATAGCAGCATTGCGGAGGTTCATGTCTAAGTCGGCAGAAAGATGTTTGCCATTCTTTGACACGTTAAAAGGGCCGAAGAATACAAAGACGTTTCAGTGGACTTCGGAGTGTGAAGACGCTTTCTAGGGGATAAAGAAATATTTGTCTTCGGCACCTTTGTTGGTGAAGCCAATTCCTGCCGAACCTTTGTATTTGTATCTGGCTGCAAGTTTACTGGCAGTAGGAGCAGTTCTGGTGCGTGAAGTTGGGGGTAGGCAGCACCCGGTTTACTATGTGAACCATACCCTTAGGGACGCAGAGACAAGGTATCCAAACCTTGAGAAATTTGCCTTCGCTCTAATAGTAGCTGGTCGAAAACTTAGGTAATATTTTCAAGGTCGGATAATTGTGGTATACACAGATCAACCACTGAAGAAGGTGTTAGGAAAGTCAGAGGTTTCGGGAAGACTTGCTTCATGGACGATGGAGCTATCTCAATTATTTATAGAGTATCACCCGCGAATAGCTATTAAAGGTCAAGCCTTGGCCGATTTTGTGGTAGAATGCTCATTCTCCGAAGCTGATGAGAGTCTGAACGAAGCTGATAGATCTCTAGGAATGGTAGCAACACTTCAACAGTCGCACAGTTCTTGGACGTTATATGTTGATGGATCTTCTACTTCGGACATCAGTGGTGCTGGAATCATTCTAATGAGTCCGGAGGGATTCAAAGTGCAGCAGGCTATCAAGTTTGGGTTCCAGGAAATGAATAACGAGGCTGAATATGAAGCAGTGTTAGCCGAGTTGAGATTGGCAAAAAGCTTGGAGGTTCAGAAGTTGATCATCTACAGTGATTCTTAGCTGGTCATCAAACAAGTTTCGAAGGAATATGAAGCTTGGGGCTCGAAAATGGTTAAATATCTTGCAGAGTTGAAAGGTAGGCTTCGGTACTTCGACTCTTACGAGTTTCAAGGGGTTGGTCAAACTGATAATTCAGATGTCGATGCTTTGTCAAAATTGGTTACAACTGAATCGAATACTTTTGATGGGTCAGTTTACATGGAAGTTTTAAAGCAACCCAGCATCCAGCACAAGGAGGTGATGTGCATCGAGCGATCTAATTGCTGGATGACACCGTATATAAACTATCTGGCAGATGGCGTACTACCTTCGGACCAGATGTTAGCAAAGAAAGTAAAGTATAAAAGCACAAACTTTGTGCTTATTGATGGAGATCTTTATCGAAGGGCTTATTCGTCTCCTTTGCTGAAGTGTTTGGTTCCATCTGAGGCTGAGTATGCCCTTCGGGAGGTTCATGAAGGAATTTACGGTGATCTCATGGCTGCGAAGTTGTTAGCATATAAAGTACTTCATCAAGGATATTATTGGCCTATAATTTTTAAGGAAGCTACCGAATATGTGAAGAAGTGCCAGAAATGCCAGCTAAATGGTCCAATCCCACATCAGCCACCAGAAGAGCTATACTCGATTTTATCTCCTATACTTTTTGCTGTCTGGGGGATAGATATACTGAGTCCACTACCGAAGGCAAAAGGACAAGTTAGCTTCGTTATTATGGCAATTGATTACATGACTAAGTGGGTAGAGGCGAAACCACTTCGGTTGATTACGAAGCAAGAATGCTTAAAGTTTTTGAAGGAGAATGTGGTGTTTCACTTTGGCATCCCCATGGCGGTAGCTTTGGATAATGGTCGACAGTTTGTTGGTTCAAAATTTGAAGCATTCTTGAAAGAGTTGGGTATTCAGCATAGAAAGACTTCGGTTGCTCATCCTCAGTCTATGGGCAAGTTGAGGTAAGAATATTCTTGAATGGGATTAAAAGAAGATTGGACGATGCAAAAGGAAGATGGCCTGAGGAGTTGCTCAGCGTATTATGGGCTTATCAAACTACGACAAGGACTACAATAGGAGATTCGCCTTTTAGACTATCTTATGGTTCAGATGCTTTAGTGCCAGTGGAAATTGGGTCTACAAGTCTTCGGGTCAGTCAGTTCAAGGATGTGTATAATGATGAGGGACTTAAAGTCAATTTGGATCTGCTTGAAAAAGTTATGGAGGTAGCTTTGATAAAATTGGCAGCATATCAATGCCATGTTGCTAAACATTACAATAAAGGGGTAAAGCTCTGAAGTTTTGAAGTTGGAGATTTCGTTCTTCGGGAAGTAGAAGCTTCCACGCCCCAGAACATGGGGAAGCTCATGCCAAATTGGGAAAGCCCTTATGAAGTTGTTGGTGTACCAAAGCCGGGGACTTACCGATTGCGAGCGTTAGATGGGTCTGTGATAAAGAATACTTGGCATGCTGGAAGACTCCATAAATATTTCCAGTAGGGTTATCGTCGAAATATAGAAGTCTGTAATTATGATAGCAGTTATCAATAAAGATGGCTTTTTTCTTCAAGACTGATCTATTTACCAGATTGTTATAAGGATGGATCCCTTCGACTCCTCGTAGCGAAGTGGAATGTCTTTGGGTTAAACCTGTTCGGCTCTTAGAGAGAACGAGGTTGTCAGCTGGGAATAAGGTTGGATTCCTTCGTCTCCTCGTAGCGAAGCGAAATATTGATTGGTCGAACCCGTTTGGCTTATGGAGAGAACGAGGTTACCAAATTGTTATAAGGATGGATCCCTTAGACTCCTCGTAGAGAAATGGAATGTCTTTGGATTAAACATGTTCGGCTCTCGGAGAGAACGAGGTTGCCAGCTGAGAATAAGGTTGGATTCCTTCGTCTCCTCGTAGCGAAGCAAAATATTAGTTGGTCGAATCCGTTCGGCTCATGGAGAGAACGAGGTTACCAAATTGTTATAAGGATGGATCCCTTCGACTCCTCGTAGCGAAGTGGAATGTCTTTGGGTAAAACCTGTTCGGCTCTTGGAGAGAACGAGGTTGCCAGCTGGGAATAAGGTTGGATTTCTTCGTCTCCTCGTAGCGAAGCGAATTATTGATTGGTTGAACCCGTTCGGCTCATGGAGAGAACGAGGTTACCAAATTGTTATAAGGATGGATCCCTTCAACTCCTCATAGCGAAGTGGAATATCTTTGGGTTAAACCTGTTTAGCTCTCGGAGAGAACGAGGTTGCCATCTGGGAATAAGGTTGGATTCCTTCGTCTTCTCGTAGCGAAGCAAAATATTGATTGGTCGAACCCGTTCGGCTCACGGAGAGAACGAGGTTACCAAATTTTTATAAGGATGGATCCCTTCGACTCCATGTAGCGAAGTGGGATATCATCGAAATTGAACCCGCTCGACTCTTGGAGAAGAACGAGGTCTCTAGTTATAAGTTTGGATGTTATTGTACGTTCCCCGAAACAAATATTCTTATGAAAAGTTCGGTGATTTGTTCATTATAAAGATGACGTACGAAAACACTTCGGTAATGAGTAAGTTTTACCTTACATTATTACTTAATTCATTTGAATTGTTAAATTTAAATTATGTGTTGTTTGAATAACAATATGACTTAAAATTGAAAAGGAGTAATAAGGAATAAGATATATTTCATTACATAAATAAACGGAAGTTACACTGTTGATCGAAATTTTTACAAGTTCATAAAATAAGTAAAGGTGGGTTATCTTCGCCATTACTCTTCGTCTTCGTCATCGGAAGAATCAAGAAGTAATGGGTTCAGAGAGGCAGCAGCTAGTTTTGCTTTGCCTTTGCTTCGGGCCCGTTCATAGCCTTCGGTATACATCTAAACTATCTCGTTTGTTAGCTCGGGAGATTTGGGGTATGCAATTTGGATTTCTTGTAGAAGATCTTCAGTGAGTGGGGGGCCGACTAATTTCAGATCGCGAAGCTCCTTCTCGACCTTTCCCCGAAGGTCAAGATGTCGTTCTTCAGACTTTTTGGCTTCAGCGATAGCCTTGGTTAGGCTTCTGTTATTTTGGCTTAACTATTCGTTGGCCCTTTGCAATTCTGGGTTTGTTGAGCGGTTGCTTGTTGGAGGGCCTTGGATGCAGTCAGTTGTTCTTTCAACTTTATGAGTTTATTTTGAAGGCCTTTGGTGTTAAAGAGGGTATTTTCATTTTCACTTCTCTCTCTTGCCAAAGCCGACTTCAAAATAACATTTTCTCTTCAGGCCACCTCTTCTTCGGCTTCAGCTTATTTATATCTTTGATAAAGACCCCCGAAGATTCCATTTGCCTACAGTTATCCATAGTTAATAAAAGGCCTCAAGAAGATATTTATAAACGGAAATGGTTAAGTACTTACTCTGGCTTGATTAGCCATGCCCTCTTCCATCAGATCAGAGATGGAACAGTTGCCGAACCGATGGTTATCTGTGTCCAGAACGAAAGAGTTGTAGAGGTGCAGAGGGAAGTCCTCGTTCTGGTCAGGCCATAGGCTGGGTGATCGGGAAGCTCCATGCTCTGATCCAAAGAAAGGAGGGTGATCGTTGTGGAGATGGTATTGTTTGTTCGAATGGAGGAGGGTCGGAGGTTATTGGAGGGTCAACTGTTATAAATGGTTGGTCATCTGTAGTGTGCTTTTTCTTTCGAATAAAGGAGAACTAGGTTCGACCTCGAATTCATCAGTTTCGGTTGGCAAAAGAGGAGATTGATTAACTTCAAGAGGGGGTACTCTTAATTCTTCGGTCGTGAGAGGTATAATTTTAGTCTTGGCTTTTCGCTTCTTAGTGAGTAGGATTTTGGTACGGTCAGCGGCAGGCATGTCAAGGAGACTCTCGGTTAACGAAAGGGCTGGCACATGTCTGGGTCTCCTAGCTGCTCGCTTCTTTTGGCGAGGCTGACTGGTCCCTTCGGCAGGGTTTAATTCGGCAGTTGGGGGTTCGGTATTTTGGGCTTTGGAAGTTTGTGCTTCAATTTCTTGATCTTCGAGAGGATCTTGAGTTAGTTTGGCAGAGAGGAATTCCTCTAATTCTTTTACGTCGAAGAAGGTGGGTCTGATGGGAGATACTACAAAAATCGAAGAAAGATATTTCAGAATAATTATTAAAAGAGATTGGAGAAATTATACAAGTATTGACTTCGAACTTACATCTGTGGTCGTACAACCACGCTTGCTTACTCAGAAAGGAGAAGCTCCATTATTCCTTTGGAAGCTTCTCCATAAACTTTGCTATCTCCCTCACCCGTTCCTCTGGAATATCACCAAGGTCTGCGGTAGTGTGCGCGGAAGTGGTCCAGTCTGGGATAGAAGAAATCTCAGGTCCTTTGACGAAGAACCATTTCTCATACCACTTCTTGTTGCTCGATGAAGTGTCCATCAAGAGGCGTTTCTTGAACTTGGATTTAGGTTGTGGGGCCTGTTTGCCTAACACCTTGAAACCTCATTCGCGAGACTTACCCGAAGTGAAGAGAGTAAAGAAGTCAATAGAAGGGGAAACCCTTATTTCGCTACAGAAAGCGATGAAGGCAAGAATGTGAATATAGGAGTTGGGGGCTAATTGGGCGAGCCCGACACCCATAAACCCTAGAAGGGTGATGAGGAAGGAATGAAGGGGAAAACGAACTCCCTTTTCTAAAATGGTGAGGGCCATGGCGGTCTAGCCCTAAGGACGCTGGTACATTCTTTCAATAGGGGCCGGCACCTTTAGATGATGAGTATCTGGGATGGTGTAATGCTCACGGATGATGTTGATGTCATCCTCTGTAAGATTAGAAGGGCTATTGGCAATGGGGTGTTGTTCCTCATCCTTGAAGTCAAAAAGAGGGATCTCAGGGGTGGGGTGTGAAGGGTTCTTGCCGGATGAGGGTTTGGATTTGAGATTTGTTTCTGACGTGGTTTGAGTAGGATTTGGAGCAGCCAAGTTAGAGGATGGAGGAATTTCAGAAGTCGGAGTAGTGTTTTCTGTGTTTTGGGAAGCCATTGCTAACAGAGAGAAGATGAGGAAGAAAGCCGGAGGAAGAAGGAAGCTAGAATTCTTTGTATCTCTGATAAACAGGTAAAGCTGTCTAAGTTGGTGGGTTTGAGGCTTTATAGAGTTGTCCCTTCGATAGTTCACGAAACCCAAGGGCTGCACATTTAATTGAATGTAATGATAGAAACGCGGATTTGGCGTCTAGATTTGAATTCGAACGGTTGAAATCTGGCTTTTGGTTTTTTGCTGAGTGGGCCAGTTCTCTATATACTCTTTCATCAAACACTCGGTTTGATAAAAGACTGGGGGCAATGTTGGGCCGTGATTATTTTAGCCGGTCGGGTCCTATTCATTTTGGGCTTTCCGGGTCAAACCCGTTTTTATTCTTGGAGTAGTGGGCTGTTATTTAAATTGGTGACTCAAATAAGGTTTGGGCTAATGGTTCATGGAGTGGACAGATGACTGCTTGTGGGTCCATTATCTCAGATAATATGGATTAGCCGTAATCTATAAGATTAGCAAGCGGCTGATTGATTGGCTTAGCCGTTCTCATTAATGAGGACTTGACATAATATCGGCTTAGTGGGGAACAAGGATTTGATAAAGCCTACATGAAATAAGATGACATCAGCATAGGGGATACATGCAAGTTAGTGAGATGGGTATAAGGGCAAGAATATCACACGAAAAAAAGGTACACACATATATACAAACTGAATCTTTTTTACTCTACCAGACACTAGAGCACACAACCTCTATTGTTAATCCTTTTTCCAGCCTGTACTTATTCTCACACCGTAGCGATCCCCGGCGGCCCAAGCCATCGAGATCCGGTGCTGACGTGTTTACTGTGTAGGGTTAGAAGCGCATTTGGTAATTGAGACGTGTGACGAAATATTCACGTTAACATGTTAGATATTGTATCTAACTATCTATAAACAAGTTATTTATTTAAAGGGAATGTATTCAAACCAACTTTTGTGTCGATATGTAACTACGACTATATCCTTGGTTTTCAGGAAGGTGGATTTGATTTAGATATGACGTACATCACAGAGAACATCATTGCTATGGGATTTCCTGCAGGTGATATGAGCTCTGGTTTTTTTGGATATGTTGAGGTAAGCAAAGTGATATTCTCTGCAGTCCATTCTTTTTCCTTTTTTAATATAATTTTTTATGCATAAATAAAAATTAAATTATTTGAAAATGCATTGTAGGGATTCTACAGAAATCACATGGAAGAAGATCAAGTTCTTTGAAACCCATCACAAGGTAATAGATTATAACAAATTATGTGTATATCATCTTGTAAAGAATTATGTGTATGTGAGAATACTAAAAGTATCATTACTGTCAGACTGTCACAACTTCAAATTTTCAACATTTTTACAATGTTTCCATAGAACTGACCACAGTCAGATGTCCAATTGTTTACTGATATAATATACGAATTTTTGTGAGTTTGCTTCTTGGAATGACATTTTCTGGACATTTAGTGAACTTGATGTTTAATAACTAACTACATCTTTTTCTGTTGTGGCTGTTGAGGCTATGCCAAGCATTTTTCACATATTAAATGACAGTGTTGGGGAATGAGAAATCATGAAATTGGGAATTAATGTTATAAGTTGTTGCAGTTTTTCGTATCTTATCTGTCTTGTGTCCATTGGGGGTTAGGTGGGGCATGATATACCACCCTCAACGAAACAACGTTGACTGAAATCAAGGCCTTATGCACTTTTTGGCTTCTAAAAGGATCTGTACTGATTGTGAATCAGAAATGTATATTCCAAGTGCATATAGGTTTTACAATATCCAGATTCTAGATTTACAAAATTTTATGTGCATCAGGCAAAAGGGTGCGTATCATACTTTGACAAAGTTTTGGATGGGTTTTACTTATTCAATGGAATGGATCCATATGTGTGGAGTGTATGCTCTGATTTTCAAGAAAGTGGCCGCATACCATTAATTGAATCCTTGAAAGCCATAGATCCTGGAACTGAATCTTCAGTTTAAGTTATTTGATTGATCGACGAGGTGATGCAACTTTGAAGGAATTACAAAGCCGGATTCAAAGTCTTTCCTGTAATTGTAACACCACAAAAGAGGTTGTTGACCAGTTAGCAAAGCTCATCTGCAATCGTATGGGGTGAAGTTTGTAGCACCATTTAGAATGAAAATACGAGATATATTTGTATCTGTTGAATTCTTTTTGCAAGTAAGTTATTTTGCTTTCACAAGGGGTGCAGCTTCCTCTGGAGAAGATGACTTACTTGCTATCTGGAAGGAATGCAGTGATGATCTAAAGGATTGTATTGGATCTGTTGTGCTTCCAATAGGCAGCCTCTCTGATGGTCTCTGCAGACACCAGGCAGTATTATTTAAAGTATGGTATAGACACTGAAATGAAATCTTCACCTTTCTATACCATAAAATATGTATTACTCCAGTTAAAGGATTTTTTTTATCTTCTTTATCACACGAAATTCTATTTTTCATATGGTTTCTGTAATTACTTATTTGTTCTCATGCTGGTTAAAGTTGCATAATACTTGTGAGACATTGAATATTTTTCTCTTTATTGCTCTTGCTCCCTCCTTATTTTACTTATTTATAAAATATAATATAATTTTAGTTGTATTCTTCAAGGATTCAGGGGATTAATGTGCCAAAAAATGACTTCTACAGGTGCTAGCTGACACAATCGACTTACCATGTCGTATTGCTAACGGATGCAAATATTGTAAAAGAGATGACGCTTCCTCTTATCTTGTTTGTTTTGGAATTGACAGGTGATTCTTCTTAACTGCCATGAAAGCTCATTTTCTTTTTACCTTTGGTCAATGGTAAGAATTATAATCTAAATCCCCCATTTCATCTCGTACTTTGAATGCCTTCCACAGAGCTAAAATGTTTATAAGGTATATGCGGGATTCGCCATTCTGAAGCACACTTCCTTTAGTTAAAGATGGTTCACTAACATACTTTGGTAAAACTAGCCATTTGTTAAAGGAACACACATACTTTAGTAAGTTCTCAGGGCTTGTCTGTAGCAGCTAGAGATAATCATAATTTTACTGTGCCAATCAATTATTAAGGAATATCACTTCTGCTAATGAATTTACTTGATAGTCTCCTCGAAAGTGCAGAAAATTTTTTACATGAATGCACCTATCTGTAATATGATAATTACCTTCTGAACAACTTGTGAATTGTGCCAATGTTGAGCTATAATTTGATTATAGCCTTTCCGTTTTGAGCTACTAATCAGATTAGCTACAAGCTATAATCTGGTACAGATCAGCTGCTGCAAACATAGATTCATCCACACACTACTCCATTCATGGCGTCTCTTGTGCTATGCATATTGTTGGGCCGCGATTATTTGAGCCGGTCGGATCATATTTATTTTGGGCTTTCCGGGTCAAATCCACTTTTACCCTTGGAATATTGGGCTATTAGTTAAATGATTATTTAGATAGGATTGGGCTGGAGCTAGTAGCGGGGGACAGATGGCTGCTTGTTAGTCGAAATATCTTTAGCTAAGATATTGGATTAGTTGTAATCTATGGCATTAGTAGGTGGCTGATTGATTGGTCCAACCGTATTCATTAATGAGGACTTGACATAATATTGGCTTAGTGGGGAACAAGGGTTTGATAAAGCCTGCATGAAATCTGATGACATCAGCGGGGAGGTGACATGCAAGGTGATGAGATAATATATGAGTACAGAGCGCTACACAAAAAAGATAATTGAATATTTTTTACTCTCCAGACATTAGAGCACACAACCTCTATTGTTAATCCTTTTTTCGGCCTGTACTTATTCTCACACCGGAACGATCCCCGGCGGCCCAAAGCCGTCGAGATCCGGTGCTGACGTGTTTACTGTGCAGGATTGAATGCGTTTTGGTGATTGAGACGCGTAGCGAAATCTTGGCGTTAACATTGGCGCTAGAATGAGGGCTTTTTAGTGATTCTGGTTTTCAATCACAACTTATTGAACGTCTTACATCGGAAGTTATGGGGAAAAGTAAGACGGTTACAGCCAAAAGGCAACTGACGATAGCTAGTTCTTCTTTGCAAAGGGTTTCGGTGAAAGATAGGTTGGGTCCTTCAAAGAGTATTCATAATAGACTTGGGTCACAGGAAGTTCCGGGAGGATCTCATTCTAGAAATCATGGTGATACCAAGAGGAAGTTTTCTACTGCCAGCAAGGGTCCTGACAAAGAGCGAAAAAGGGTGGTAGGCAAACCGCCTAAAACCCAATACTGGGAAGGTCAAGTAGACAAAATTTCTACTTTGGCAAAAATGGCACAAGAGACTGACACGGCTTTGAAGGCACTTCTGCAACAAAGGGAGGAGATTTCTAGGTAAATGGTTCTTGTGGCTAAAAGAGAAGATGAGGTATCTAGTTACACTCGACCGAAAAAATGAGGTAGGTCACCGGGTCGACGAGCGGGAAGAGATGAGGATTCCAGACAGTCCGAAAGTAGGCTTCGGAGTCATTCGCCTGTCAGAAGGCAAAGTAGGTCAAGAGGGCGTTCTCCCGAAGCCTCAAAAAGGGTGCCCCGTCTTGAGTATTCTCGGTACAGTGAACGGGATAAGCGTCGAAGCAGATCAAGAGGTCGTTCTCCCAGGAGTCAGAAGAGGGCGCACCGCCCTGTGGATTCTCGCTGCAGCCGAAGTGCTAGTCGAAACCATTCAGGAGCATCCAGTTCAGATGGAAAAGATCGAACTGAGCAGAAGAAGAAATGTTCCCCGAAGAGAGAAGTTTCGCCAAAGCCAGAAGGAGTTGAGCTCTTGGCCGCAGAGATGAAGGAGCTTCGAAGACAGTTGGCGGAAGTCCAACAGGGGAAGGAGACTCCTGGTAAGAAAGCTTCCCCTTTCTTTTCTGAAATCCTAAAGGAAAAGGCGGATCCTAGTAAGAAGCTTCCCCACATGGAAAGTTAGGATGGTTCAGGGGACCCGTATGACCATAGTCAGGCATTTGAAAGGCTGATGGATTACTATGACTACTCGGGTGCGGCTAAGTGTCAAACGTTTGGGATGACGTTGAGAAAAGACGCAAGGCAGTGGATGGGAACTTTGGCTTCGGACTCCATTTCATCCTGGGCTGAATTGTGTGACAAGTTCCACGCCCAGTTCGGAAGCAACAAAAGAAGGGGAAAGCCCACAGGGTCACTAGCGCAGGTTAGGCAGTATCCCAGCGAGACCATGGGCCAGTATGTGAAAAGGTTCAGAGAAGCGGTGGGACAGGTGTCGGATCTTAATGACCTTCAAGCTATGGGGTTGTTTCAGAATGGATTAGATCTGATGAAGTCCGAAAAGTTAGTGAAGAAATTGATGTTCAAGCATCTGAAGAGCTTGGCCGAAGCGTTTGAGAAGGCCGAAGGCTTCATCGTGGTAGAAGAGGCAAATGTTAGTTTAAAACAGGGTTCTTTGGAGAAAACAAAGGAGAAAGGGAAGGAATCGACTGATGGCAATCAAAGGAAGGGTGGCGGTGTTGGGTTTGTATGTAACGCAATCATGCAATCAAATCACATAAATAGGGCGGAAGCGTAAAAACTAGGTTTTCAAAATTTATACAAACCCATAACCATGATCATGCTTTGTGCTTGTTATCAATAACAGAAAAGAGAGAACATGGAATTATACCTTTGAAGATCTAAGCTTCCTCAGGTACAAGTTCTACTCCTTTTATTCCTTTGATTCCTCTGATAGTGGCTCCTTCCCTTTATCAATGTCAGCCACTCAAATGTTTGGCCTCTAACGGTGATCCACCAAGGAAGATGAAGAACTCAAGAAGATGGGTTATTGGCTTAACCCTTGTTTCTATCTCTATAGAATATGTGTACTCCCAACTCTTGGAAAATTTCACGTCCCTTATTTCTGATATAAGACTCTCTTATATAGATATTAGGTTAACCCTCCTAATCCAATTAGAATAGGTTTTTATTTAATTAATTTATATCCTAATCTTTATTAGGATTGAGAGAGAGTACTGATATTATATTAATTCCTAAAGTCCTTTAGAATTAAAATAATAATATTAATATTAATATTAATAAGACTCCTCTTATTAATTTATATTTAATATTTCTAAAATATTAGATAATAAACATTAAGCTATTTAATTTATTCTATCATCATAGATTAAATTAATTATACTTAATGCATTATTACTATCATGCCATTTTCTTCTTAAATAATTCTTCTTCCTTTTATGGTGTGACCCTTTAGGTTCTCCATATTAAACCGGTTGTGAATAAATCAATTAAAACAATTCTAATCTTATTTAAATAAACAAATTAAACTAATAATCTATTTAAATAAATAACATTTATTCTACAATAGGGATAAGCCTCCCTAGCGATCAACGACTTTCCAGATAATATAGATTTCAACATTAATCATAAAAGAACCTGTGAGTTAATAGTTACCATACAATTCAATCCTTCCACCATACAATGTCCCAATTAAATATAAGACATGGATTTACTGTCAAGTCTTAATTTATTTAATCATATGTATTTCGATTAGAAAATGCACAACTCTAAATAATGCAAATTAGAAACTTCTTTCTAATTTCATTCTACCTTGGCCAAGGATTCCTGGGTTGTCATTTAACGAATCACATAGGACATATCTCCTCTTTTACTAGAGGTGATAGATTCTTTATTGATCATTCATTACCTCCATATGTAACTCATTACACCCAAGCATACCCTATATATGCCTTAAAAGGCCTTAAGGAATTAATCAAAGTATAATTTGTTACATACAAGATACTATGATGATCTCAAGTCCAAGGATCACATGTACTACTATCACATTAGGAATTCCTATTGACAGGCGAGTAAAACTCCATTAGGTATTCCATAGCGAGTCATGTTCAGTGAACTTATTCTCCAATAAGCACCTACATACTTGCTTTAGTGTCTCCACACAAATGACCATGAGATCAGTCATCCTCATCCAATGAGCAAGCAACATATGTACCAATCTATCCGGATTTACTAATCCCCTTTTTAGTAATCCCACGATTGGGAACTATTTTAGTTTTAAAGCTTTCTAAGAATTTAGATCTCATTAGCATGATCAACATCATGATTCTAAAAGCATTGCTTAAAACTATGGGTTATTTACATATTATAAAAAACAGCACCATGTAGATAATTAAATGTCTTTAATAAATAAATATTTTATTAATAAATAAATAAGATTGTTTACAAAGTATGTGCTTTATCATCATACATGATTGGCTTGTATGCACACTACTATCAATCTCCCACATGCACTAAAGCCAATCGCCATGGTATCTCATACCCATCTTCTCTAAGTGACGATCAAACTGCTGTTGTGTTAAAGCTTTAGTAAATGGATATGCAATGTTGTCTTGAGAGTCTACACGCTCCAAGGTGACGTCTCCTCTTTCAATGATCTCCCTGATCAAGTGAAATCGCCGCAACACGTGTTTAAATTTCTGATGAGACCTGGGTTCCTTAGCCTGTGCAACCGCTCCGGTGTTGTCACAGTATACGGGAACTGCTTCTCCAATGCTAGGAACCACACCATGTTCAGTTATCAACTTCTTCATCCAAACAGCTTCCTTTGCAGCTTCACTTGTAGCTATATACTCTGCCTCTGTCACTGAATCAGCAACCGTTTGCTGCTTGGAACTCTTCCAACTCACTGCACCTCCGTTCAAGGTAAACACATACCCTGAAACAGATTTACTGTCATCTTGGTCTGTTTGAAAACTTGAGTCCGTGAATCCCTCGAGTTTTAATTCAGACCCACCGTAGACAAGAAAAATATCTTTAGTCCTTCTCAAGTACTTTAGGATATTTTTCACTGCCTTCCAATGCTCTTCTCCTGGATTCGACTAGTATCTGCTTGTTACACTAAGTGCGTGAGCAACATCCGGTCTAGTACATATCATACCGTACATGATAGATCCTATTGCAGAAGCATAAGGGATCTTACTCATACGGTCTCTCTCCTCAGGTGTCTTTGGGGCCTGTGTCTTGGAGAGATTTATTCCATGGCTCATCGGCATGAGACCTCTTTTGGAATCATCCATGCTAAACCTCTTTAGCATCGTATCAATGTACGTTCCTTGGGATAAGCCAAGCATCCTTTTAGATCTATCTCTATAGATCTTTATCCCCAAAATATAGGATGCTTCACCCAAGTCCTTCATGGAGAAGTTTTTAGATAACCAGATTTTAATGGATTGTAACATAGGAATGTCATTCCCTATCAGTAATATATCATCAACATATAATACAAGGAATGATACTGCGCTCCCACTAACCTTCTTGTATACATATGGTTCATCCTCGTTTTTGATAAAATCAAACTCTTTGATTGTCTCATCAAAACGAATGTTCCATCTACGAGAAGCTTGCTTCAACCCATAAATGGATCGTTGTAGCTTACAGACTTGATTTGTTCCAACTTTTGAAATAAATCCCTCTGGCTGTGTCATATACACATCCTCCTCAAGTTTCCCATTGAGGAAGGCCGTTTTCACGTCCATCTGCCAGATCTCATAGTCGTTGTAAGCTGCAATCGCAAGCAAAATCCGAATGGACTTGAGCATGGCTACTGGTGAGAAGGTTTCATCATAGTCAACTCCTTGTCTTTGTTTGAAATCTTTTGCAACCAGTCGGGCCTTATAGGTCTCTACCTTTCCGTCTGCTCCAGTCTTTTTCTTAAAAACTCATTTACACCCAATAGGTTTAATACCTTCAGGTGGTGAAACCAAAGACCATACTTTGTTTTCATACATGGAGTCCATTTAGGATTTCATGGCTTCAAGCCATTTCCCTGAGTCTTTATTACTCATAGCCTATTCGTAATTCAATGGATCATCATCATTCATGATGTGTACCTCATCGTCATCCTCTATAACGAATCCATACCTCTCAGGTATCTTTGGTACTCTTCCAGATTTACGAACATGGTGTGGTACAGTAGGTTCTTCTACTTGGTTAGGTACCTGACTTTGGTCCGTGGTAACTTGTGGTTTTTGAACTTCTTCAAGATATATCTTACTCCCACTGACCCCTTCATAGATAAACTCTTTCTCCAAGAAGGTAGCATGTTTCGCAACAAACACCTTTTGATCAGTTGGATGATAGAAATAATACCCTACGGTTTCTTTAGGGTATCCCACAAATCTACACTTATCGGATTTAGTCTGTAGCTTATCATTTTCAAACTTTTTGACATAAGCTGGACAACCCTAAGTCTTAACATGCTTAAGATTTGGTTTCCTCCCTTTCCACATCTCATATGGAGTCTTTGGGGCGGATTTGGTAAGTACCTTGTTAAGTAGGTATGCAGCCGTTTCTAGGGCATATCCCCAGAAGGAAATTGGAAGGTCGGTAAAACTCATCATGGATCGAACCATGTCCAACAGTGTTCGATTTCTCCTTTCAGATACTCCATTTAACTGTGGTGTACCTGGAGGAGTCCATTGTGAGATTATACCATTTTCTCTGAGATAATTGAGAAACCCACTGCTTAAGTATTCTCCACCTCGATCTGATCGAAGTATCTTAATACTCTTGCCCGTTTGTTTCTCTACTTCACTTCTGAACTCTTTGAACTTTTCAAATGATTCTGATTTGTATTTCATTAAATACACATATCCAAATCTTGAGTGATCATCAGTGAAAGTAATAAAATAAGAATACCCACCCCGTGCACTTGTTGTCATAGGTCCACAAACGTCTGTGTGAATCAATGCCAACAACTCTGTAACTCTCTCCCCTTTTCCACTAAAAGGAGATTTAGTCATTTTACCCATGAGACAAGATTCACAAGTTGGATATGATTCATAATCAGATAGCTCGAGGAGCCCATCTTTATGCAACTTGGATAATCTTGTTTCATTGATATGACCGAGTCTACAGTGCCACATATAGGTATAATTAATATCATCTCTTTTCCTTTTCTTAATTTGTTCAATTTGAAATATATTTTCTTGCAAGTCAAGTGTATAAAGTCCATTTCGCAAATTTCCAATACCATATAAAACATCGTCTTTATAAATAGAACAACCATTGTTCTTTATAATAACGTCAAAACCTTCCATATCCAATACAGAAATTGAAATAATGTTTTTAATAATATTCGGAACATAATAACAATTATTAAGATAAATGGATTTGCCCGAAGGCATTGCTAAACAATAAGTTCCTACAGCTAATGCAACAACTTTTGCTCCATTTCCCACTCGTAGGATCACCTCATCTTTGTTCAGCTTTCTACTTCTGACCAGTCCCTGTACAGTATTACATATGTGAGAACCACAGCCGGTATCCAATACCCAAGTAGAATTATGACTTTCAGAAAAATTAATTTCAATCATAAACAAACCTTGATTGGAAGTCGAAGCTTCTCCAAGCTTCTTCTCTGCTAGAAACTTCTTGCAGTTCCTCTTCCAATGTCCCGGCTCATTGCAATGAAAGCACATTCCTTTAGCTGGTTCAGGTTTCTTTTGCTCCTTTTCTTTCCCTTTTCCCTTAGCCTTCTTAGATTTCTTCTTTTCAGAAGACACCTTGGGCCTCTTTATTTTATTGGAAGAATCCACCATCAAGACATGGTTCTTCTTGGATGAGAAGTGACCTTCTGCAATTTTCAGCATGTTAAGCAGCTCAGGTAAGCTGACATCTAGCTTATTCATGTGAAAATTAACCACAAACTGCGAAAAAGTCTCAGGGAGTGACTGCAAGACCAAGTCTTGACTCAACTCCCCATCCATGACGAACCCAAGCTGTCCAAGGCGTTCAATCAAATTGATTACCTTCAGAACATGAGTCTCGACGGTAGTGCCCTCGGTCATCCGAGATCGGAAGAGCTCCTTAGATATCTCATATCTAGCAGTCCTACTCTGTTCACCATACAACTCCTTGAGGTGAAGCAGCATAGCAGGAGCATCCATTTTTTCGTGCTGACGCTGAAGCTCGTTATTCATGGATGCGAGCATGATGCATTGAGCCACAAATGCATCATCTTGCCACTTATTGAAAGTGGCAATCTCTTCCTCAGAGTCTGTTTCTGAAACAGATTCAGGGATAGTGGAATTTAGGACATAAGAAATCTTTTCAGCAGTGAGAACAATTCTCAGATTTCTTAGCCAGTCCTCATAATTCGGGCCGGTAAGCTTATTTGCATCAAGTATGCTTCGTAGTGAGATTAGTGATTTTGACATTTTTAAAATTCTGCATGTGAAAAGACAACATTTTAGCAAACATTCATTTTATTAACTTTGCATACCAAAATAAATTTAGGTCTTTATTTTAAATTGGTATCTCCCACTATTTTCATCAAACTATATTACCCTCACTCATATAGTTCGGCAACATCTAATTAAAGATTTGCTAGTGAGATTAAGGATCCCATTTCAAATGTATATAACCTTGTGGATAGCACAACAAGCGATATATAAATAAATAGGTAGACAACTCTTGTCAATTACATCACCATGTAACTCCTTTTATTTTGCCTCTTAACTCATAATGGTCATGTGTGTGCACATCCGAACTAAAATGATTTAAGTTAAGTCCAGCCTAGCACTTCCATAAATTCAAAAAGAAAAATTTTCGTCCTTGTGGATAGCACAACAAGACTAGATCGTTCAATTTTCTTGATAAGCATCAAATGTGATTAATTAACATCTTAAATATTCAATACTCGCCTTGTGGATAGCACAACAAACTCATATTAAATATTTAATACTCTATTAACTAATCATGCTAGAAGGCGACGTTCGATATTTCAAATATCATTTGAACGCTTCAGACTTAATATTATTTCTTTGAGGGGTTTGTTATTATTTGTCTCATCTTTTAAGCGCGCATGCACATATATATATAAAATACGCGTCATTTTATTAAACATGCGAAGCATGTTTGTATAAAATATAATATATATAATATTTAGCATGCGATATAGAATACTATATTCTACCCGGATTGATTATGGACTTTTATTCTAGTTTGGTTCACTAGAGCCACCAAGTGAACCAAAAGGTCAAACCTAGGAGTGCAAGAATTTAAATTTTAAATGTAACTATTACATTTAAACCCGGGCTCCATACAAACGGGTCTTCACGCGCTCCTTGCTCCTTGGTCTCCAATTTTTTCAAAATAATTCTAACTATCTCTATTACATTAACTATTTTAAAATTAAATAGAAACCTTGATCAGCAGTCAAGGGGAAGTACATAGAAAGGAGATAGAATTTTCATCGAGAATAAAACTAGAGAAGACGAGGTACGCAGACCCCATTTTATAAAACCCATACATTCAAGCATTCATCCAAAATAAAATCCAATCACATTGGTCATAGTCCATAATCAACCCCATTTATTATCATACACATCAACATATGCATCAATAAATATCCATTCATCTCATGAATAACAATGCTATTCCATATATGGATCGATGTTATTTAATGGACAAAAGTTTTGCTAAATTTTATTTTTTGAAACAAAATAAACTCTTTTATTTTAATCAAAAATAAATCCAAATTAAACTCCTTTAATTTTAGCATTCTGAAATCATATTTCAGATAAAATAAACTTCTTTATTTTAAAACTTTATCAATTAAATAAACAGTTTACTTAATTAATTAAAATCAATTTTCAGGGTCTGTCCAGGTACCGGCGCAGCTGCGCCAGTAATGAACTGGGCATCTGCGCAGCTGCGCAGGTAGACGGAAGCAGCAGTTTTTGCAGACCGGCGCAGCTGCGCCAGTAATGAACTGGGAGGCTGCGCAGCTGCGCCGTTCGCCGCAGAAACTTGCAGAAAAAGATTTTTGTCCAGAAAAACGATCCAATTCTCACATCAATTCATACATAGAATTATAAAATTGATAATTAGCACAAAGTTAGGCTCTGATACCACTGTTGGGTTTGTATGTAACGCAATCATGCAATCAAATCACATAAATAGGGCGGAAGCGTAAAAACTAGGTTTTCAAAATTTATACAAACCCATGGTTACCCATAACCATGATCATGCTTTGTGCTTGTTATCAATAACAGAAAAGAGAGAACATGGAATTATACCTTTGAAGATCTAAGCTTCCTCAGGTACAAGTTCTACTCCTTTGATTCCTTTGATTCCTCTGATAGTGGCTCATTCCCTTTATCAATGTCAGCCACCCAAATGTTTGGCCTCTAACGGTGATCCACCAAGGAAGATGAAGAACTCAAGAAGATGGGTTATTGGCTTAACTCTTGTTTCTATCTCTATAGAATATGTGTACTCCCAACTCTTGGAAAATTTCACGTCCCTTATTTCTGATATAAGACTCTCTTATATAGATATTAAGTTAACCCTCCTAATCCAATTAGGATAGGGTTTTATTTAATTAATTTATATCCTAATCTTTATTAGGATTGAGAGAGAGTACTGATATTATATTAATTCCTAAACTCCTTTAGAATTAAAATAATAATAATAATAATAATATTAATAAGACTCCTCTTATTAATTTATATTTAATATTTCTAAAATATTAAATAATAAACATTAAGCTATTTAATTTATTCTATCATCATAGATTAAATTAATTATACTTAATGCATTATTACTATCATGCCATTTTCTTCTTAAATAATTCTTCTTCCTTTTATGGTGTGACCCTTTAGGTTCTCCATATTAAACCGGTTGTGAATAAATCAATTAGAACAATTCTAATCTTATTTAAATAAACAAATTAAACTAATAATCTATTTAAATAAATAACATTTATTCTACAATAGGGATAAGCCTCCCTAGCGATCAACGACTTTCCAGATAATATAGATTTCAACATTAATCATAAAAGAACCTGTGAGTTAATAGTTACCGTACAATTCAATCCTTCCACCATACAATGTCCCAATTAAATATAAGACATGGATTTACTGTCAAGTCTTAATTTATTTAATCATATGTATTTCGATTAGAAAATGCACAACTCTAAATAATGCAAATTAGAAACCTCTTTCTAATTTCATTCTACCTTGGCCAAGGATTCCTGGGTTGTCATTTAACGAATCACATAGGACATATCTCCTCTTTTACTAGAGGTGATAGATTCTTTATTGATCATTCATTACCTCCATATGTAACTCATTACACCCAAGCATACCCTATATATGCCTTAAAAGGCCTTAAGGAATTAATCAAAGTATAATTTGTTACATACAAGATACTTTGATGATCTCAAGTCCAAGGATCACATGTACTACTATCACATTAGGAATTCCTATTGACATGCGAGTAAAACTCCATTAGGTATTCCATAGCGAGTCACGTTCAGTGAACTTATTCTCCAATAAGCACCTACATACTTGCTTTAGTGTCTCCACACAAATGACCATGAGATCAGTCATCCTCATCCAATGAGCAAGCAACATATGTACCAATCTATCCGGATTTACTAATCCCCTTTTTAGTAATCCCACGATTGGGAACTATTTTAGTTTTAAAGATTTCTAAGAATTTAGATCTCATTAGCATGATCAACATCATGATTCTAAAAGCATTGCTTAAAACTATGGGTTATTTACATATTATAAAAAACAGCACCATGTAGATAATTAAATGCCTTTAATAAATAAATATTTTATTAATAAATAAATAAGATTATTTACAAAGTATGTGCTTTATCATAATACATGATTGGCTTGTATGCACACTACTATCAGGCGGCAACAATGATTGATCTGACAGAAATCAGAAGAGATATAACAATAACTGGGCACCCAGAGGGGATCGTCCGCCTGTCCCGAATCAGAAGGTAAATAAGGTGTATACCCAGCTCAATACAGATCGGGCTACTATTCTGGAGCAGATAAAGAACCAGCCGTACTTCGAACGACCCCGAAATAATCCTAGGTTAGGATCGGGAGACCCCGTTAGGTATTGTGATTACCATCAGGCAGTTGGGCATGACACTAATTCCTGTTGGAATCTGAAGGAGTTCATTGAGAAGAAAGTTCAGAGAGGAGTCTTGGTTCAGTACGTGGCAGGACGAGAACATCAAAGGGAACAGCCGAGGAATAGGGAGCCCGTTCAAGTTAATCAGCCAGTACAACCAGTCCAGAATCAACAGGCAAGACATGTGATAGACGTGATTACCGGAGGTGACTTTGGAAAGGTTGCAGGGAAGAAACGTCGAAGCTATCTAGATTCGATGATGGCGGTGATTGGTAAGCCTTTGAAGGCTGAGAGGGCGTATCCAGGGTCGGTCATCTCCTTTACAAATGATGATTTTCCTTCAGCATCAATTAAACGCACGAAGGAGCTCTGGTGATTACTGCGCAAGTGGGTTCGATGGACATGAAGAGGATAATGATAGACAATGGGTCTTCGGTGGATATTTTGTACGCACATGCATATCATAGGATGTCTTTGGATGGTCAGAAGATGGAAATTGGGCAGGAGGCTCCTTTGTATGGCTTCAGCAACGATCCAGTCAAAGTGGCGGGAACCATCGAGCTGCCAATTATCTTCGGAACGGTTCCTCAATAGGTTCAAATTATGTGTAAATTTTATGTTGTACATGTGGATTCTGCATATAATGCTATTTTGGGGAGACCTACTATAACAGCTCTTCAGGCAGTTACATCAATTCCCCATTTTAAAATCAAGTTTCCGACGCCACATAGAGTTCGCGAAGTTGCAGGAGATCTGGACTTGGCGAGAAGGTGTTATCGAAATGCTTTGATTACTTCGGGAATAGGGGTCAGTAGGCAGAAGCAAACCATGGCCATAGAGATTGAGCCGTTTACAGAGAGCAGCACAGAATCGTTGGTTATGCCAGCAGAAGAGACCGAAGAAATTGAGCTAATACCAGGGAAGAAAGAAAAGACTGTGAGGATCGGTTCGGGGCTGCCAGAGCCCTTTCGGATAAATCTGATGGAGCTACTTCGTTGTTATGCTAATATCTTTGCTTGGATTCCTAGTGATATGCTGGGAGTGAGCCAAAAGGTGGGCGAACATAGACTGCACGTGGATCCAGCGAAGAAACCAATGTGGCAGAAGAGGAGGGTCTTTGCACCAGAGAGACAGAAGATAATTGATGAGGAAATTGCAAAGTTGCTGGCTGCAGATTTCATCTTCGAGATTGATTATCCGAAGTGGATGGCAAATGTAGTTCTGGTACAAAAGTAGAATGGAAAGTGGCGGGTTTGCATAGATTACACCAATCTAAATAAAGCGTGTCCGAAGGATTTCTATCCTTTGCCTCACATCGATCAGCTCATTGATGCAACTTCGGGGTATGCCTTACTTAGCTTCATGGATGCTTTTTCTGGATATCATCAGATTTCTATGTGCAAGGAGGATATCCCAAAGACAGCTTTTATTACTCATTAGTCGGTGTACACCTACAAAAAGATGACATTCGGTTTGATAAATGCGGGAGCCACTTATCAGAGGATGATGAACCGCGTCTTCACAAAGCAGCTGGGGAAGAATATGGAGGTCTATATCGATCATATGATAGTGAAGAGCATGTCGATTCGTGGTCATCTGGACGATCTAGAGGAGTGCTTCCAGACAGTTCGACATTATGACTTGAAGCTAAATCCGACTAAGTGCACCTTCGAACTTGGGGCAGGCAAATTTTTGGGTTATTTGGTTAGCAAGAGGGGTATCGAAGCGAATCCAGAGAAGATCCAGGCTATCTTGGACATGAAGTGTCCACAGTCGTACAAAGACGTCCAACGTTTAACTGGTCAAATAGCATCGTTGCGGAGGTTCATGTCTAAGTCGGCAGAAAGGTGCTTGTCGTTCTTTAATACGTTGAAAAGGCCGAAAAACACAAAAAAAATCCAGTGAACTTCAGAGTGCGAGGATGCTTTCCAAGGAATCAAGAGGTATCTGTCTTCGGCACCTTAGTTGGTGAAGCCGTATCTTGCCGAGCCTTTGTATTTATATCTGGATGCAAGTTCATTGGCAGTAGGAGCAGTTTTGGTGCGTGAAGTTGGGGGTAAGCAGCACCCGATTTATTATGTGAACCATGCCCTTAGGGATGCAGAGACAAGGTACCCAAATCTTGAGAAGTTTGCCTTCGCTTTGATAATAGCCAGTCGAAAGCTTAGGCAATATTTTCAAGGTCGGGTAATAGTGGTATACACAGATCAACCACTGAAGAAAGTGTTGGGGAAGCCAGAGGTTTCGGGAAGACTTGCTGCGTGGACGATGGAGCTATCTCAATTCTTTATAGAGTATCATCCGCGGACAGCTATTAAAGGTCAAGCCTTGGCCGATTTTGTGGTAGAATGTTCATTCTCCGAAGCTGATGAGAGTTTGAACGAAGCGGAGGGATCTGCAGAAACTGTGGCAACACTTCAGCAGTCGCACAATTCTTAGACGTTATATGTTGATGGATCTTCTACTTCGGACATCAGTGGTGCTGGGATCATACTAACAAGTCCGGAGGGATTCAAAGTTCAACAGGCTGTCAGGTTTGGATTCAGGGCAATAAATAACGAAGCTGAATATGAAGCAGTGTTTGCCGGGGTTAGATTGGCAAAGAGCTTGGAGGTTCAGAAACTGATCATCTACAGTGATTCACATCTCGTCATCAAACAAGTTTCGGGAGA
The DNA here is from genome assembly GCA_020205555.1 of Panax stipuleanatus. Classification (NCBI taxonomy): domain Eukaryota; kingdom Viridiplantae; phylum Streptophyta; class Magnoliopsida; order Apiales; family Araliaceae; genus Panax; species Panax stipuleanatus. Next base: position 108,750,434 of record CM035119.1, on the reverse strand, counting down.
ATATGAAGCTCAAGGCTCGAAAATGATTAAATATCTTGCAGTGTTAAAAGATCGGCTTTAGTACATTGACTCTTACGAGTTTCAAGGGGTTGGTCGAACGAATATTTCAAATGCCGATGCTTTGTCAAAATTGGCTACAACTGAATCGATTGCGTTTGATGGGTCAGTTTTCTTGGAAGTTTTAAAGTAACCTAGCATCCAGGACGAGGAAGTGATGTGCATCGAGCGATCTAATTGCTGGATGACACCGTATATAAACTATTTGGCAGATGGCGTACTACCTTTGGATCAGATATTAGCAAAAAAAGTGAAGTATAAAAGCGCAAACTTTGTGCTTATTGATGGAGATCTTTATCGAAGTGCTTATTCTTTTCCTTTGCTGAAGTGTTTGGTTCCCTCTGAGGCTGAGTATGCCCTTCGGGAGGTTCATAAAGGAATTTGCAGTGATCACATGGCTGCGAAGTCTTTAGCGGATAAAGTGCTTCGTCAAGGATATTATTGGCCTACAATTTTCAAGGAAGCTACCGATTATGTGAAGAAATGTCCGAAATGCCAGTTGAATAGTCCGATCCCACATCAGCCACCAGAAGAGCTATACTCGGTTTTATCTCCTATACCTTTTGCTGTCTGGGCGGTGGATATACTAGGTCCATTGCCAAAAGCGAAAGGTCAGATCAGTTTTGTTATAGTGGCAATTGATTATATGACTAAGTGGGTAGAAGCAAAACCACTTCGAATGATTACGGAGCAGGAGTTCTTAAAGTTTCTGAAGGAGTCGGTAGTGTTCCGTTTTGGTATTCCTATGGCGGTAGTTTCATACAATGGTCGCCAGTTTGTGGGATCGAAGTTTGAAGCATTTTTGAAGGAGTTGGGAATTCAGCATCGGAAGACTTCGGTTGCTCATCCACAGTCTAATGGGAAAGTCGAGGTAACTAACAAAATACTCCTGAATGGGATCAAGAGAAGGCTGGATGACGCCAAAGGAAGATGGCCTAAAGAATTACTTAGTGTGCTATGGGCTTACCGAACTACGACGAGGACTACAACGGGAGATTAGCCTTTTAGACTGGCGTATGGCTCAGATGCATTAGTTCCTGTGGAAATTAGTTCTAAAAGTCTTCGAGTCAGTCAGTTTAAGGAAGTGTATAATGATGAGGGACTTAAAGTCAATTTGGATCTGCTTGAAGAAGTTAGGGAGGCAGCTTTGATAAAATTGGCAGCATATCAACGTCGTGTTGCTAAACACTACAATAAAGGGATAAAGATCCGAAGGTTTGAATTTGGAGATTTTGTTCTTCGGGAGGTAGAAGCTTCTACACCTCAGAATATAGGAAAGCTGATGCCAAATTGGGAAGGCCCTTATGAAGTTATTGATGTGCCAAAGCCAGGGACTTATCGGTTGCGAGCATTAGATGGGTCTGAGATAAAGAATATCTGGCATGCTAAAAGGCTTCGGAAATATTTTCAATAGGGCCAATGTCAAAATCCGGAAGTCTGTAATTATGACAACAATTATCAATAAAGTTGGCTTCTTTCTTCAACGCTGATTTATTTACTGCAAGTTATAAGGCTGGATCCCTTCGACTTTTTTGACAACGAAGAGGAATATTTTTGGGTTGAACCTGTTCGGCTCTTGGAGAGAACGAGGTTGCCAGCTTGGTATAAGGTTGGATTCCTTCGTCTCCTTGTAGCGAAGCGAACTATTGTTAGTTAAACCCGTTCGACTCTCGGAGAGAACGAGGTCACCAAGTTATAAGGTTGGATCCCTTCGACTTTTTTGACAGCGAAGAGGAATATCTTTGGGTTAAACCTGTTCGGCTCTCGGAGAGAACGAGGTTGCCAGCTGGGAATAAGGTTGAATTCCTTCGTCTCCTCGTAGCGAAGCGAAATATTGATTGGTCGAACCCGTTCGGCTCTCGGAGAGAACGAGGTTACCAAATTGTTATAGGGATGGATCCCTTCGACTCCTCGTAGTGAAGAGGAATATCTTTGGGTTAAACCTGTTCGGCTCTCGGAGAGAACGAGGTTGGCAACTGGGAATAAGGTTGGATTCCTTCGTCTCCTTGTAGCGAAACGAAATATTGATTGGTCGAACCCGCTCGGCTCTCGAAGAGAACGAGGTTACCAAATTGTTATAAGGATGGATCCCTTCGACTCCTCGTAGCGAAGAGGAATATCTTTGGGTTAAACATATTCGGCTCTCGGAGAGAACGAGGTTGCCAGCTGGGAATAAGGTTGGATTCCTTCGTCTCCTAGTAGCGAAGCGAAATATTGATTGGTCGAACCCGTTTGGCTCGTTCTTCGATGGGCATGTCTAAGAGACTCTCGGTAAGGGTAAGGACGAGCACCCGTTTGGATTTCTTGGCAGCATGTTTCTTCTTGTGAGGTCAACTTGGCCCGTCGGAGGGAATTGAATCAACAGTTGGGAGTTCGGTACGAAGAGCCTCGAAAGTTTGTGCTTCGTCACCCTGCTCTTCGGGATCTTATTTGGCAGTGAGGAATTTCTCCAAATCCATTTGGTCAATGAAAGTGGGCTTAATCAGAGATACTGCAAAAGACATAAAGTAATACTTCAGAACTATCATTGAAGGAAATTTGAAAAAATTGCACAAAGGGTGGGTTCGGAACTTACACTTATGGTCGTACAACTAAGCTTGTTTGTTGAGGAGTCCGAAGCTCCATTCCTTAAGAGGAAGCTTATTCAATAGCTTCACCATTTCGGTCCCCCGTTCTAGTGTGAGGTCACCGAAGTCTGGAGAAAGAATAGGGGTAGTGGTCCAGTCGGGGACAGAAGAAATATCAGGCCCGTTGATAAAGAGCCACTCTTTGTGCCACCCTCGGTTGCTTGAGGGGGTGTCTATCAATGATCGTCTCTCAATCTTAACATTAGACGGTTTACTCAGCCCCTTGAAGCCTATTTCACGGGACTGGCCGACTACGAAGAGGGAGAAGAAAAAATCGATGGATGGAGGGATACTCTGTTCAAAACACCAAGCTATAAACGTGAGAATGTAAATGTACGAATTGGGGACTAGTTGACCCAACCCAACCCCCAAAAAATCCTATCATGTTTGTGACAAAGGTATGAAAAGGGAAACAGAGTCCTTTCTCCAAAAGAGTGAGGGGCATAGCAACATAGCCATCAGGACGATGATACATGCAATCGGTCAAAGTAGGGGTTCGCAACTGGTAGTTGGGTGGAATCTGGTATCTTTCACAAATGGCTAGGATGTCGGTTTCGATAATCGTGGTAGGGGTATTGACATGGGCGAATTGTTTTGTATCAGTGAAATCGAATGGGGGCTCTGGAGGGGTGTCCTTAGAAGCATCGGTGGGGGGATTCTTACTGGATGAGGGTTTTGATTTGGGTTTTGTTGCTGGAATGGTCTGAGTAGGATTTCGGGCAGTTGGAACAGAGGTTGTAGGAATCTCAGAAGATGGGACGGTGTTATCTTGATTCTGGGAAGCCATTACTGACAGATTGACTGAGAGAGAAGGTCAGGGGAAGAAGAAAGCTAGAGGACTTTGAATTTCAAATGAACAGGTAAAGTTGTCCTAACTAGCTAAATTGGGGCTTTATAGTAGGGTTTTTTTCGGTGGTTCACATAACCCAATGGCTGCGCACTTAATGAATGTAATGATGGAAGTGAAAGAGCCGGCGTCTGTTCTTGATAATGGAGAAGCCATCGTTTGCTTTTCAAATTTGAAGGGTTGACGTATGTTTTGAATTTGGGGGTCTGTACCCGGTCTTGGACTTTTTAGTGGGAGGGCTGTGCCAAATTGGTTTGAATTCTTTTTGGCATTTGGGCCGGACTCCTATACTCTTTCATCAAGCATACTATTTGATAAAAGACTAGGGGGCAATATTGGACCGCGATTATTTGAGCCGGTCGGATCATATTTATTTTGGATTTTTCGGGTCAAACCCATTTTTACCCTTGGAATATTGAGCTATTATCTAAATGATTATTTAGATAGGATTGGGCTGGAGCTGGTAGCGGGGGACAGGTGGCTGCTTGTTAGTCGAAATATCTTAGCTAAGATATTGGATTAGTTGTAATCTATGGGATTAGTAGGCGGCTGATTGATTGGTCCAGTCGTATTCATTAATGAGGACTTGACATAATATTGGCTTAGTGGGGAACAAGGGTTTGATAAAGTCTGCATGAAATCTGATGACATCAGCGGGGAGGTGACATGCAAGGTGGTGAGATAATATATGAGTACAAAGAGCTACATAAAAAAGGTAACTGAACATTTTTTACTCTCCAGACACTAGAGCACACAACCTCCATTGTTAATCCTTTTTTCGACCTGTACTTATTCTAACACCAGAGCGATCCCCGGCGGCCCAAAGCGGTCGAGATCCGTTGCTGACGTGTTTACTGTGCAGGATTGAACGCATTTTGGTGATTGAGGTGCGTGGCGAAATCTTGGCGTTAACACACATGACTTAACCTTGTGTTATTTCTCATTTCTTGGAATTGTTTTCTTTTCTCTAGATAAATAATAAATTGGTGGTATAACCTAGTAGCAGTTATTTTTCGTAACATCTAAAAAACAGTTTACAGTAAGGCAGGGGCACACTTTTTTGTAGGCTACACTTTTTTGTTGCCTAATAGATAATGGAAAATGCCGAAATGCAGAATATTAAGAAGATACTTGGACTCCAGAACGGGAAACAATATGACAGTGGAATGCAATGATAATTTAAGAAGTAGTCATGACTAATTTGATACAATTATATAGTACATGAAGTGATCCTTCATAGGCTCATAGCCTCTAGCTTGGTTGAAATTGTGCAACCAGATTACTTGTATTAATAAATTTCAGGTTACTGAAAAAAACCGTTCTTACATGCAGTTGTTTGATAAATAATTGATTTCAGGTTTTATTGGTGTTATTGCCATGCTTATGCTATCATTGAGCCAGAACTTGAGCCTAGCATATGCCATGCTGTTTCTCATGGCAGGGAGTGCTGGGATAGTAATAACAGATGTGACTATGGATGCCTGTGTAACAAAGAACATTATAAGTCATCCTCCTTTTTCTGGTGACATGCAGAGTTTGTGCGGTTTGAGCTCTTCTACTGGGGCACTAATTGGGTATTCAATTAGCGACATTCTTGTGCATATAACTGGATCTAAGGTTCAATTCTACTCAAGTTCTTTAGCTACGGTTATTAGTTACCAAGATTTTCCTTTTGCTTTATGTTATGGGACTTAGATGGATCAAATAAGAAAGTACATCAATTGTGTAATTGTTTTCTAGGCATAGCGTTTCTTGTTTTACCAGAATTGTCCCTGCAAGGTGTGTTTGGAGTGCTAAGTATCCCTACTGGGCTGCTTATTTTGGTTGGAATGATTCTGCGAGAACCACTTGTGAGTAACAGTGGTTACAAGAGGGTAAGATTTGCATTTTTTTAAAATTCTTATGTCTTCTTATTATTATGCTTACATAAACAACACCTTGGCATAATATTTTCTTGTATGCTATTTGACATGGACTTAAACCAACTGCTTTTACAACTTAAGAAATAATGTTTTCTGGGGAAACTAGTGCTTGTCACTCATTCCGCTCTACAAAACGACCTTCAGCTATAAAAGATTTATTGTATACTATTTGATACAAATGTATATTATTTGATAGTTTTATATCCCAACAACTCAAGTTGACGAGGAAAACACAAGTGTGGCCTACTCAAGAAGGTTTCTGTTATTGGGAGCACATTGGGTATTAATGGTGTTTTTAAAGTCAAGTTTTATTTTTTGAATCCAATGGAAACAAAAAATAAATAAAATTTATATGAGCGTATGAAGATGTAAGTTTTTTCTCCAACTATATATGCATGAATATATGGACTTTGAATTTGATATTTACTCTTGTACGTATATTGACCATTTGACTTTCATGTTTTAGTAATGGAGATGTCCTAAAAACATTAAAAAAAGAACATGCAGAAAGACAAACGGGTTTGGGTAGACGTGAAGGTAAATGAAATAAGATTATTTGTTTTGTATAAAAATTAAATTAATAAATTTTGTAGACTATCATTAATTTCATCTTATATATATGCAGGGAATTCCGAAACAAAAGAGAAATTGGAAATGTGGCTATTTCGTTATGCGATTCATGAAGAACATTATAGAAGGCCATAATTTTGTCACACTGGCCTCTAAAATGGTACGTAAAACAAATTTTTCATTTTAGAATTACTAAGAGTTACATTGTTATGGGAATGTGCCTAAATATATTACAAAATCTTAATTGCAGGTTTTTAACTTCAAAAATGAATATAATATGTCGGACATTGACGAAATTAGAGAGGAGTGGATCAATTTCATTACTCCGTACTTGGAGAGAAGTTAATGAATTATTGGGGTTGTTCTACATGCATATATATATATTATTAGGAGTTTTGACTTTTGATTAAAGATGTTATATACAAATACTTTAATAAATATGAATGAATGAGTTAATAGTATGAATAGTTTAATGTGTCGATTTGGGTTAAGGTGTTTCCAGGCTTATATATATTGTTTGCTTTTGGATTCATGTTCATTTGTAGGTTGTTATTGGCAATTGGCATTGTGCCACAAAAATTAATTTTTTTAAAAAAATGGAACCTTTTAGACACGGTGAAAAATTGAAACCAATGTTTGTTTCGTCACGGTTGAAAATTGGTTACTAACCATTAGACACGCATTTTAATTCATTGTTGTGACCATTTTTGTAATTTAGATACGGTTTTATAAAATTCACGTGACAAAAAAAAAACCTTACATTCATATTGGTCTCGGGTTGAATTTTCAAACCGTGACCATAGGCCTACAACAAAAAAAATTTAGATACGATTTTTATAATATTCGTGTGACAAAATAATTATAAATGTAGATATTGGTCACGGTGTTATAACTACCACCGTATCCAATACCTACATATGTTTTCTATCGATCATCATTTTAGTCACGGGGTGAAATTAGATACGGTTTAAAAAAAACAACGGTACGGTGGAATCACCGTGACCAAAATTGGTCACGAAGCCTGTAGACACGCAACTTGTGTAACGAAAACCCGCATCTTAAAGCAAATAGTCACAGTTTAACACCGTGTCTAAAGGTCATTTTTGTACTAGTGACCAAATCAAAGATTTTAAAGCTTCAAAGCCGTTGACCGGTGTTGACCAATGTTCTGGGTTACCCAGAAACCCAAGAACAGGTATGAAAGTAACTTTGAACCTCTATAACTTCTTATTATGTTATAGTTAGAGTCCAAACTTTGTATTTTGTTGTAGCCTTACACAAACACTAAACCACAGAAGCACACATAGATCAAAAACACATAACCAGCTAGGAGATAAAGTTAAGTCAAAGTGGCTACTAGACATTGACCAGGCTGTTCTTTAAGGCTGAAGAATACCTATAGCCACGCTTTCTGTCGCTATAGTCTTTTAGCGACAGACAAAAATAAAAACAAATTATAATAAATAGAAATAATTATTAAATAATTATAAATTAAGTTTTAAAAATTATTTGAAATTATAAAAATTAACTTTTAATATTTTGGCATAAATTCCATAAATATTTTATTTATTTAAATATTAATAGTAATTAAATTATTTAATAATTTATTTAAATAAATCATTTATAATTAATAATTAATTATTTAAAAATGATATTAATTTTTTAAAAATCATATTAAATGATTATTAATTATTTAAAAATAATAATAAGATTTTAGAAATCATTCTAAGTGATTATTAATTATCTAAAAATAATATTAATAATTTAAATATCATTTTGATGGATAATTAAATGTTTTAAAATTATTATAAGCTTCCAGAAATTATTATAATTGATAAATAAATTATCTAAAAAAGTAATAAAGCTTGTAATTAAAGTTTAACTGATAAATCACCTTGATAATTATCTGTTAAGGTAATAGAACACCGAAAACATGTCAAATATAGACCAGACTAAAATAGTTAAAGTAGATAGGTATTGTTATCAAAACTAACGATTTATATAAATATGTTTTTAACATATTTAGGTTTCATAAATACTTCTAATAGCGATATATAAACGTTCTTCGCACATGCAAGTGTTCTATTCCTAACTTACTATCGTTACACAAGATTTCTATCTTAAATTCTTTTGATATCTTATACAGAACAATTATGTTATCAATTATTGTAAAGTTATTGCTATTGTTTCAACATAACTCAAAAAATGAATTACTTCTTCTAATGTTATTGAACTGATGTTTATCAAAACATAAACAGTTGTGTCAAACCAAATTGCTTTGGTAAGACATCTAATACTGAGTTGAAATTACCCTTGATGGGACTTTTATTTTGTCGACAAACTGACACTTAGTGCATGTGGGCACGATTAGGATGATAAGCATACTCCTATGATATTGAATAGGTTGGTTGATATGAGTCTAGCATGGCTATCAACCCTCAGTTAAATAAACTTGTTGAACTTTTATTTTCTTCAAATCAAAACCTATGTGTTTACAAATATACACTTGTTGAATATGTCGTAGCTCATTATTGCAAATTATTTCCTTTGCAGTTTTAGATGGTAATCCCAGAACGTCTGGAACACATAATGCCATGTTTAGATTAACTTTAAATTATTGTCTATATTAATGTAAGTCTTATACGACTTTTGTAATAAGAACTCAATGTCGAGAACTATGTAATCAAACTTATTATATGAAAATATTATCTTTTGTTTTAGCAATCGTATTACATTTACATTTTAAGATTAGTTAGCAGTATTATTGAAGTAGTACAATATCCTAGGAACTTTACATCTGATTGATTCACTGATATTGGGAGTTCTGTAGGCACTGAGGTTACACTTAATGAGCACCGATACGGTGCCATCTTTACCGGAATGCTCCCCTCGGTTCCAAAAACAAACTTGTCATAAATACTATGAATATCATATAGATAGGTACTATTGATATGAAAGAGATATTCATAAGATACAGTCTATACATCCAAGTGAGGGTATCCAAACGCAACAATGGTTCTGACGAGGACTATTATCCGTTATGGGATACTGTAAACCTTGGATAGATGAGAATTATATCTTGTCGAATATTTATAGTTATTTGATTAAACCTGAGCACCAGATTAGATACCGCAGGTGTATAGATTTAGGGGTGTCACAGTGGACCCATAATAAGTAGGTTTTATACCTACTTATTGGCTACCAACTTGTTATAACTAGATCTTAATCTTAAGTGTTTTAGTTACTTTTTATGCGTTTTATCTTTATTTTGTAGTTCGCATGAGAAAACTCTAGTGTGAACATTGTGGCATGGGAATGGCATGATGGTGAGATTGTGGTGGAGTGAAGATGGAACCGGTATATAGCAGGGCATGTGGATGTGAACTGACAAGTGAGAAGTGCAAGAATTAGTGCAGCAACAAAGGAACAAAAGCACCAGTAGAAGACTTGCAGCATCCTGCAGAAAAACACAGCAGCGCGGCCGCACCCCTAAAGGGCTTTGACACGGTGCGCCCGCGCCAGAAAGAGGTGTGACAACCCAAAAATTTATAAAATCTTAAATGATTAAAATAAAGGTTAAAGAATAAAACCTAGTTGAGAATTTATTTAAAATTTTAAGTAAAACCTATGCGGTTTACTATTTGAACGAGAATAGAGAAAATATGGGTTACAAAATTTTAAAACCCTAGAAATGAATTTGTATGTATTTGTAAGGAATGTTAAGGATAGGGTATTATGATACCTATAAATTTGTTGTGAACAGAATAGTGTAAGAAATGTTATATTAATACATGTAGAAATTTTATTAAGAAAATAAAATTTCACATAAAGAGATGCTATGAGGTTAAACGAAGATAAGTATATGTATATATATATATATATATATATATATATATACACTTAGTAAGGTGCTATATATTTTAGCAAGAAAATGATAAATTAAGTTAAGGGTATGAGAATTAAGATAAAACTATGTTTGTAATTAGCATAACTTGGATGTTGGCTTTGACTGAAAAATAAGAAGATAAATAAGTATAAAGTTATTAGCTAATATGATTAGCAATAAAAATAGAGTAAGTTAAAACTCAAAATTTGCGTTAGAGAAAGAATTTTGAGGCACAGACTGCTCGGTAGCGTCCAGAACATCATGTTTAGTCAGAAAAGACAGTAAACACAAAATGTGTAAGGGTTGACTTTTTGGTAAAAGTCATCAGTTGACTTTTTGGTAAAAGTCATCAGTTGACTTTTTTGGGAAAAAGTCAAAAATTGGAGTTAGAATATGTTATGATTTATGCGATCTATGTATGGTATTCAATAAATATACATTATATAATGTGTATACATTTATTTTGTATATAAAAAAAATTAAGAATAAAATTATATAACCTAGTATATATATTAGGTATGATAATTAAATAACCTAAGGGGTTATAATATGAGAGAATGTTAGTATTTAAAAATATATACTAACCCTAGAGATTTATTTTATACATCTCAAATAATTAATTTTATAACCTAAGTAAACCAAGTCCATTTGGGTTATGAAATTAAAGATACATTAGTAAGGAAATTATTTTCAAATGTGGGAAATAAAAATCCTAATTAAATGATTAGGATAGAATATAATTAAAAGTATTGGACTATAATAATATTTATAGCCCAAGAAATTAAATAGAGTGGCCCAACAAGTGAAGGGACTTAATAGTTATTTGATTAAGGTATTGAACTCTAATTACATACTCAATAAACTTGAATACGACAAGTCTAATTGGGTTATGTAAGTGAATAATATTATTGAGGAATAATAATATGAAAATATCAATAATAATGAGTATTAGTGCAAGAGTTAATAAATTAAGAAGAGTAAGTAATTTAAACAAGCCCACTTATTTTAATTAAGCATGAGACTTGTAGATAAAGTGAATTAAGGACAATTAAATTATTAAGTTAGCCCAATATATCATGTATAAAGGAAAGTATAAAAATGGCCCAATTTAATTAATGGGTGGAAGCCCAATTTAGTTAGTAAGCAAAACAATAAAATTGCAAGCCCAAAAAGATTAATTAATGGCCCAAGATAAAGCCCAATTGAGGAAGGGATAAATTGGCCATTAAATGAAGCATTTAATAAAACAAATTTGGATGGAGAATAAAAGGCCAAATAGCCGACTTTTTGCGAAGGAGCAAAGGAGATGCTTGTGATAATTGTTATCACTTTACTAGGTAATTACTTTTGAGGTGTTGATTTTTTATGGAGCCAACACAAGTGGGTTTACTTACAAGCAAACTAATGTAATAATAAGAGAGAGTAAAGATAAAGATATGTGGAAATGAGAAGGCCACTTGGCCGGATGAAAAGAAAAGAGAGAGAGATAAACCAAAAGAGAAGAAAAAGATAAGAAGGAAAAGAGAGAAAACAAAAGGAACAAGAGAGAAAGAAAGGTAAGAGCAGCAGCCTCTAGGAGAGGGAAGAATGAGAAAAATTCTCCATGGAAGAGAAAAAAAAAAAAGACGAAGAAGAGGAAGAAGAAGAAAAATCAAAGGTATAAACCTAATTTTCTAAGCTTTTCTCTCATTTATTTTAGTGGGTTAATGAAAAAATAATTCATGATTTGAAAGTTTAGAACTCTTAATTCTATGTGTTTTTCATGGATTCAAGTATGGATCTAACTTATTCAAATGTTAGAAAGTGGATCAAAAGGAAGAAAAGGAAACTAGATTTCTAGAAAACTAGAAAATCCTAGTTTTCTCTCCATTTGATCAACTAGTATTTTTAATCTATACCGTCTTTTCGCGATCCGTCAAAGAGGGGTGCTAGATATATGTGTTGACTAATAAACCCAAGTGGTAGAACTCAAAAATCACGTTTCTAAAAGTCGTGGTATGAATTTTAGTAAAAACAGTCCATGTAGTGGACAAAAAGGTGTAAAAAGTGTTCTGACAGTCTGTCCCAAGAGCATTTTCGTCAACTTTATATTCTTTAAAAATTCTAGAAAAATTTGGAGAGTTAATATTAGAGGTTATGTAGGTCCTGTAAATATCTTAGAATTTTGGCCATACGGATTGAGAGTTATGCATTTTACGGCCAATGACTACTTTTAAATATCTACTCAAATAACTCTCCGTGTGAGTCCAAAAATTATGAAAATTATACTGGATGTACATGTATATAACAGGAGCTTTCCCTGAAAATTTTAGAATCTTTGGAGATAATCTTGATTTATGATTAATCTGAGAAGATTTGGCTATTATGGTCTATTTAAATATAGTAAATATATTTTAAAAATTTCTGAAAAAATATATATTTATGAGAGGATTATATATGTCTGATTTCCATAAAAGAAATAATTTTAGAGAAGTTTTTCTATTTTTCACATAAATGATGTTATATGGATAAAGGAATTAAATTGAATATTTGATGTGAAAATTATGAAAACTAAGATTTTACGACTTGAGACCCTTAAGCATGGTTGATGCAAAATTTTGGTGGAGGTTTCGGTCGGTGTTAAAGAGTTATGATGTTTATGACATTTTAGAATGCTTAAACAAATTAATTAAGGAAAGGAATACAATTAAAATAAATTATTTATTAATTGAATAAATGACTTAAAATATTAGTACATGACTAATAATATTTGATTGAAATATTATTAGTAATATTTGACTTAAATTTTATTAAAAAGTTAATAACATTAGCTTGAAAAAATTATTACTTAATTAATAATATTAAACGGGGAATTAAAATTAGAGAATTAAGTTATTTTTCAATATATTTGTTGAATTTTGTATTCAAGGAACTATATTATGCTTATAATAAACTAAAATGAGAATTCAGGGCGCTGAATTGGATTTTGGGTTGCTGAAATGATTTCGGTTTACTAAAACTTATTTCGGGCTGCTGAAATAATGATTTCAGGATGCTGAAACGTAAACTGGTTTATTGAAATAGTATTTTTAGTTTACTGAAATGTTATCTAGATTACTAAGATAACATATAAAGGAAAAATTTATAAGTATAAGTTATGACATAATTAAAAGATTATCAAAGTATAATCGTAGTACTAAGACTTGAATGTAGTGTCTAATACTTCGTAATATGACTGAATGTTAGACAATTTAATATAAAATGATAAGAACTTATAAAATGAGTGATTAAGTATTAAGTCTAAAGTAGTACAGTCGTATTTTGTAATAATTGATGTATAGTATCTGGGCTAAACAATTCCTTCAGGGAGCGGAGGTATATACGAATTAGTAACCAATTTAACTCGCTGTGAAAACAGTGTAGACGAGACGAAAACTGTAACGATTGAGAATTTTAACTATTAATTAAAAATATTTATTGAATTAAATAAATATTTTATTAAATTTATTTGTGAAGATAAATAAATAAATTGTGCGATTATTGTGGACAATTTAATTAAGTGCTATATGATTAATTAAATTGATATGTTAGCAATGATGTAGCATAATTTTAATTTAATTGAGAATAATTTAATTAGATTTAATGTTATGTGCTAAGTGATAATAATTTTTTACACGAATTATGTTTAACAAAGGAAATTCAATTATGCGACAATTTGGTATTATGTGAATGTTAGTTTATTTAATTTAATTAGAGTGTTGTAATTTAATTAAATAAGTGTAATATTTAATCTATGGATTTAAAGAGTTATTAAAAGACTAGAAAAAGATTTTAAAGTATTTTACCAAACAAGGCCCTTGTACTTGTTTAATCTTATTTTACCCAAACAAGGCCTTAGCACTAAAAAACCTATTTTTTTTACTAAGAGGTTGCCAAACATGGCCTTGAGCTTTTCAAATTTTGTAACCTATGTAATAAGTGGTAGTTAGTATAGCAATTAGTATATTATTTATTAGCTATATTAATAATATAAGTTACATATATTATATATGTATATGTGTATTATATATTGTATAATATATGTTAAGTTAAAAGATACGTTAGTTTTTAAAAGCCTAAGTCAAAACAAAGAAAGAAAAAGAAAAAGAGAGTTAGAGAGAATTGTTAGAGAAGAAGAAGAGAGAAGAGGAAGAAAAGCTTGAGAAGGCAAGAGAGGATCATCATCTTCATCATCTCTTCTATTTAATTAAAACTAGTAAGGCTATACCCTAACCCTTGTACTCAATTCTTATGTGTTGTAATTCTTCTTTATCAAATTAGGTTTTTACAATCATGAAATTATATGTATATATGGTGTTCATATGTTTTTATATGTAATTGTATGTCATGAAAGGGTTTTCAAAATACAATTGTTGTAAAAAATAAGTTTTCAAAGCATATTCTTCTATGTTTTAATGGTTTTACAATTCAATGTGGAAGTCTCTTTGTGAAAGTTGTTATTTTGATATGTAAATGGGATATGTATATATATATATATATGTTTACATGAGAGTTTCATAGTTGTTTAAAAATTTCAATTCACAAGTATATGATGAACACTATGAAATTCATGTTCATAGTGTTAGATTATGAATTTATGTTAAAAATTTCTTTAAATCCTTGATGTGAGCATGAATTATGTGTAATATGTGATATAACATGATTATCTATGAGTTATATGGTTGTTTTAGCAAATCAATCAATGAATTTTTGATAAACAATAGGAAGTGTGTTCATAGTGATTTTCGGTGAAGTTATTTCTGAAAAACGTCTTTTGAAACTATCAAATTGATGTTTGATTTTGAGTTATTGTTAAAATTGATCATGTATTATGTTAATATGTTAAGAATATGAGTTATCACAATTGGAATCACTTGAATTGATTGAAAAACGAGTTCGTAATAGTAATTTTCGTCAAGAACGCTTAAAATTATGTTTTTCTTCGAAACTCATGAAATCTTGATTTTTATTATGTGTTATATAGATTTTAAATCTTATAAGCATGTTAATGAGTTTAAAATATTGTTAGTATCAAGTTTTATGTTTATCATGTTGGGAAAAATCGAATTCGGTGTGAAGGAATGAGCCAAATTGGCTTATTTCTCCACTAGTTCGCGAGCCAGCCCCTCCACCAGAGGGAGGACCCGCCCCAGCGGGTGTTTTACACTATGGGGACCAGCTCCAGCGGGTAAAGCTGCTGCCCAGAGATTTTGGTTTTTGGTTTTTGAGTTTTTATGTCCCGTTTGTTAAGCTAACTTGTTTCTAAGAATTGGAATGTGAAATGTGCAATAAGATAACATGTTTTTGATGTGTTTAAGTTAGATTGAAGTATATTATGAATGTGTTATATGTGTGTGTATGTGTGTTGTTTTCACGAGGCACACAACACGATTCATTGAGTTATAGGCTTATGAATGTATGCCGTGGGTATAGACTCGCGTACTTGACTAATTAGTAACCAATATGGTAAATTATATTGTGAGTTGGACTTGGATATGAAGTTCGATGGTTTAAATGTTGTAGTTGGATACTAATAGATGGTTTGAATATAATATAAATGTGTAGGGTGTTTGTGAAGTGGTTGTAATTGTTAAAGTGTAGCTTGCGTTTTGGCAAGTTCTCTTACCCTTATTCTCTTATGTTAAGCAAGTTTCTAAACTTGTTATTTATATTGTGCAAGTTCTTTAAACTACTCTTGAATGCTATACAAGCCTATTCATTGTATCTTTTCATTGTACAAATTCCTAACCCTTGCTCAATAAATCATGAAAGTTCATTTACGTTCCTTAACTTGTTAAATGTGGTAAAAATTATACCATACTCCAATGTTCATAAAGCGTAAGTATTAAAGTGTTAATTTATTAATATGATCTTGACTTAATTGTTCAAGCAAGATCTACTTAGTCTATCGAATGATTTGAGTTGTTTCTAAAAGCATGCCTTTCTATTATGAAGTTTATTGTCATATTTTGCAATTGGTTCATGATTCTTATATTATTGAACTATAAAGTACTGTAAGTCGATTCAACTACTCCTAGTTGATGATAGTTGAACTCTAAAGTTCCCTTATCTATCCAAACCAAAATTTCTTTGGTGCGGACTTGTATTCAATTTCTGAGAATGAACAACCCTATTAATTAGGGGATATTTTATGCGAAAGCATTAAGATGGTTGTGCACAATTCATGGTACAAAGGGTTGATCCCCCTGAGTACGAGTTAATGGTCTATAGTCTTATTGACTGTTAAAGGTTTAAATAGAAATATTTATAACCTAGGACAATGGTTCAAGGTCTTATGACCCTCAGAAGTTTCTATAATTCAATTTTTATATGGATGAAAGTAAAGTTATTTAAACTCTTTTGAAACGATTCACTTATGTCATATCACTGTTGTATTTTCAAGTGAGCTTTTGTTTGCTCACTCTTGCATGTTTTACCACCACTTGCAGTTGAGACCAAGAATGTTGACATACCGTCAACAAGTAAAGGAAAAGGAAAGATGAATAAATGAAGGCTTGTTATGTCAAGTTACTTTTGTAATAAGACTTAGTTATGTTTTATGTTTCTGCATTTACGTTATTTGAATGATGTTAAGGTTTAGATAACCCTGGGATTTTATTGGACAAGTTGTCATTCTTTCTAAAGGAAGATTTTTATGAAGGTTGTAATTAGTTGTAATTCTTTATTTGGGTAGATGTATGTTTTAATTAGAAAGTGAACACCAAATCATGTGGAAACAAAGTACCCGGATTTGGGGGTGTCACAAGACGAAAATTAATTTGTTTGTTGTTTGTGGAAAACCACTCATTATACTATATTGAATAATATTAAAGACTCGATGTATGCTAGGTTTAGACTTACAAATGAGTATGGTGTTAATGTTATCTAATATTTGGCTATGTGTTTAAATGATAGATAGTTTACTTATAAAGTAATAGAATTATGAGATAAAACATGATATGCTAATTGAAAGATCAATCTTATAACTGATAGGTCTTTTCAATAAGGAGATAAATTAGATTGCATAGCAGTAATCGACTATGCAGGCAAGTTTTCTTAACTCAAACTCGAGTTATATTTCAAAGTATGTTGATGAATGATTATTGATGATTATTCACAGCCATACTGATTATTAATTCGCACTTAGTGCATGTTGTATATGTTCATCATGTATGAAAGGTTGATCACCTTCATTACCCTAAGGTTCAGTTAAAGTTGTTCATGGTCCTTGTGACATTAAACATTATTGATTCAGTCATTCAATAATTGACATTTTGATTCATGCTCTTTCACAATTATTATATTGTTGAAAATTTGAAAGTTTATTCTTCTTTCAAACATGATATATCCTTGTTATATTTAAACTTGATGGGCAAAGTAGTTGCTCACTCTTGCTATATCATGATATTAAATTTCAGATTAAGATGAAGGTTTGAAGAAGATTAGAGACAAGAGCAAAGTACAATAATAGATTGTTATGCGAATAACTATTTAGTTATCTTATGTAAACCTTTTGTAATTTTGAAGGTATGTATTCAGTTAAGGTGAATAAACTTGGGAAAATGTTATAGAATTATGTGGAATAAACAATATATATTTATTATTCCGCATTAGATGATAGAATATGTATGATAATAAAGTACCGTAACGTACCAAGTCTGAGGTTCTGGGAACTCGAATTTGGGGGCGTCAATGGTTAGTATCAGAGCTGTAGGTTATAAACCTTAGGTAGGGTTACCTTAGGCTATAACTGCAGAGATGAGGATAAGAAATAAACTCAAATAGAGTTTAAGTAATAAGAGATGAATTCAGGAAATTCATCATTAAAGATAAGAAAAAGATAAATAAGATTCAAAGAAGAATCTTGAAGAATTTTAAGATAAGAATCTGGAGTTACCTGACTTCAGTAATAAAGATGAAAAGTGATAATAAATAGATAAAGTCTATAAGATGAAAAGTATAAAATCGTAATATAATATGATTAAAGGAAAAGAAGATCGTAAAATAAAACGATCATAAGATAGAAAAGAATCGTAATATAACACGATTATAAGAAAAGGTCACAACGTGATCTGATGAGGTCATAGGAGGACAAATGATCAATCTATTGATTGAAGACTTTATAGCAGAATTGCTATACGAATATGGTACTATGAAATAGTACAAGTTAAACTCAAAAGAGTTGAAAATGATGAAATACAGATTAAATAAAATTCGTATTGAGTAAAGAGGGAGCTAGGATTATGTGGAATTTCAGTTGAGGACTCATGTGATAGCTGAGTTATACAAACCTTTGTATGGGCGGGGGTGCTTGGTCTAACGACTACTTAGTTTATCACATTGATAATCATTAAAATAATGGAGTTGCGATATTGCTTTACCTATGACGAGAAGGTGATTCTTTTCTCATAATTATATTGGATAGGTAGAGAATATAAGATAGATGCGAGTTCTTAAAACTCATACTTATAGTAAGTTTGTGACTCATAATCGTATGGTATATTTTTGAACCCCTAAGCGTATGGACAGTTCTTGATTGGTTCTTGAACTATGTATTGCTAGGATAAGTTCCTAAACTCATATTATTGTGGAAAGTTCCTGAACTTCTGACGTGTGGTATGTTTGATGAACTATATTGGGGTATAGAAAAGTTGTGGATGAAGAATTGAGGATTTTTAATAGATAGAATTATTAAGCAATTGATCATTAGAGCAATTGAAGTTGATGATGGAAGCATAAATATTCCAAATCTTCTAGCTGTGCTAGACTTTAAATTTTTGACATCAAACTAAATTCGCACTGATGTGCCTTTAAAAATAAAAATGAATTATTGTTATCAGCAACACATGGTTACAATTGTGTAGAAATGGGCTTCGTATCACTAACACATCGTTACCTGTTACGGCATGATAACATCAAAAGTGATTTTTAATGGTTTTGAGCTGTTTTAAAAAAAGAGTTTATGCTAATTATTTCAGCTAGACAAAAATAATTTGAGATATCAAAATGTATATTATATATCATTAATGCATCATTAAGCCTGGTGAAGAGATGATAAAAATGATGGAGTTATCAATGTAAAATTACCTAGTGTTGGATGTGATCTAAGGATCGTCAGCCCACTATGGTACGATGTAGTATGACAAAGTCATAAAATGACGAAATCTTCAAACGGACTGTAAATATAGTGCGGTATCATGACGTCATAAGTTGATTTTAAGAATTTTAAAGAAAAATTAAGTGTCAATTAAATTTGGCCAGACACATGTTTCGATTAATATTCGAATTATTGGTATACGTCTAAGCTAATTGATTCAGCTAGACAAATGTTTATGAAAATTCAAATATCTCTTTAAGAATTTATTCTGAACCAAATTATTTTGGCGCAAAATCTGAAGCTAAGTCTGAGGTGAAGAACCCCAAAAAATGGGGATATACTGGTTGGATGATATATTCCAATCTTTGAATGCATACAGTCGTTCTGAGAACTAAGGTACAATAGATTGATCACCTAACGTACCCGCATCGGTAGTTTACCTTCTTCGTGATTGTAAACATACTTACCACATCATGTTTTAGATTTGGTTACGGTGAATACCGTTAAACCTGAGAGTTCATGGCCTACATGACTCCCTTAGCCCGATATGAAAAGTTTTAACTCCTTAGAGAGAAGTCATGGAAGAATAGCAGAACTCCTCATAGAAGGAAGCAAGATGTACTCATTAAAGTGAGCATGAAATATGTTAAAGGTTAACATGAAAACCTAGGTTTGATGAATAAAAGGAGTAGGGATTAGTAGACTGTAATTTTGAGGATGAAATTCTTAGAAGAAGGGGTGAATGTGACAACTCAAAAATTTATAAAATCTTAAATGATTAAAATAAAGATTAAAGAATAAAACCTAGATGAGAATTTAAAGATTTATTTAAACTTTTAAGTAAAACCTATGCGATTTACTATTTGAACGAGAATAGAAAAAATATGGGTTATAAAATTTCAAAACCCTAGAAATGAATTTATATGTATTTGTAAGGAATGTTAAGGATAGGGTATTACGATACCTATAAATTTGATGTGAACAGAATAGTGTAAGAAATGTTATATTGATACATGTAGAAATTTTATTAAGGAAAAAAGATTTCACATGAAGAGATGCTAACGAAGATGAGTATATATATATATATATATATATATATATATATGTACTTAGTAAGGTGCTATATATTTTAGCAAGAGGAATGATAAATTAAGTTAAGGGTATGAGAATCAAGATAAAACTATGTTAGTAATTAGCATAGCTTGAATGTTGGCCTTTACTGGCAAATAAGAAGATAAATAAGTATAAAGTTATTAGCTAATATGATTAGCAATAAAAATATAGTAAGTTACAACTCAAAATTTGAGTTAGAGATATAATTTTGAGGCACAGACTGCTCGGTAATGTCCAGAACGTCAAGTTTAGTCAGAAAAGACAGTATACACAAAATGTGTAAAGGTTGACTTTTTGGTAAAAGTCAACAGTTGACTTTTATGGGGAAAAGTCAAAAATTGGAGTTAGAATATGTTATGATTTATGTGATCTATGTATGGTATTGAATAAATATACATTATATAATGTGCATACATTTATTTTGTATATAAAGAAAATTAAGAATAAAATTATGTAACCTAATATATATATTAGGTATGATAATTAAATAACCTAAGGGGTTATAATATGAGAGAATGTTAGTATTTAAAAATATATACTAACCCTAGAGATTTATTTTATACATCTCAAATAATTAATTTTATAACCTAAGTAAACCAAGTCTAATTGGGTTATGAAATTAAAGATACATTAGTAAGGAAATTATTTTCAAATGTGGGAAATAAAAACCCTAATTAAATGATTAGGGTAGAATAGAATTAAAAGTATTGGACTATAATAATATTCATAGCCCAAGAAATTAAATAGAGTGACCCAACAAGTGAAGGGACTTAATAGTTATTTGATTAAGGTATTGAACTCTAACTACATACTCAATAAACTTGAATACGACAAGTCTAATTAGGTTATGTAAGTGAATAATATTATTGATGAATAATAATATAGAAATATCAATAATAATGAGTATTAGTGCAAGAGTTAATAAATTAAGAAGAGTAAGTAATTTAAACAAGCCCACTTATTTTAATTAAGCATGAGACTTGTAGATAAAGTGAATTAATGGCAATTAAATTATTAAGTTAGCCCAATATATCATGTATAAGATAAGTATAATAATGACCTAATTTAATTAATGGGTGGAAGCCCAAGTCCAATTTAGTTAGTAAGCAAAACAATAAAATTGCAAGCCCAAAAGGATTAATTAATGGCCCAAGATAAAGCCCAATTGAGGAAGGAATAAATTGGTCATTAAATGAAGCATTTAATAAAACAAATTTGGATGGAGAATAAAAGGCCAAGTGGCCAAATTTTTGTGAAGGAGCAAAGAAGATGCTTGTGATAATTGTTATCACTTTAGTAGGTAATTACTTTTGAGGTGTTGATTTTTTATGGAGCCAACACAAATGGGTTTACTTACAAGCAAAATAATATAATAATAAGAGAGAGTAAAGATAAAGATATGTGGAAATGAGAAGGCCACTTGGCCAGATGAAAAGAAAAGAAAGAGAGATAAACCAAAAGAGAAGAAAACGATAAGAAGGAAATGAGAGAAAACAAAAGGAACAAGAGAGAGAGAAAGGTAAGAGGGTCGGTAGCCTCTAGGAGAGAGAAGAAGGAGAAAAATTCTCCATGGAAGAGAAGAAGAAGAAGAAGAAGAAGAAGAAGAAGAAAAATCAAAAGTATAAACCTATTTTTCTAAGCTTTTCTCTCATTTATTTTAGTGGGTTAATGAAAAAAGAGTTCATGATTTGGAAGTTTAGAACTCTTAAATCTATGTATTTTTCATAGATTCAAGTATGGATCTAACTTATTCAAATGTTAGAAAGTGGATCAAAAGGAAGGAAAGCAAACTAGGTTTCTAGAAAACTAGAAAACCCTAGCTTTCTCTCCCTTTGATCAAATAGTATTTTTGATCTACACCTTCTTTTCGCGATCCGTCCAAAAAGGGTGCTAGATATATGTGTTAAATAATAAACCCAAGTGGTAGAACTCAAAAATCACGTTTCTAAAAGTCGTGGTATAGATTTCAGTGAAAACAGTCCATGTAGTGGACAAAAAGGTGTAAAAAGTGTTCTGACCGTCTGCCCCAAAAGCTGTTTTGTCAACTTTATATGATTTAAAAACTCTAAAAAAATTTGGAGAGTTAATATCAGAGGTTATGAAGATCATGTAAAATATTGAGAATTATTTGCCATACGGATTGAGAGTTATATATTTTACGGCCAAGAGCTACTTTTAAAAATCTACTCGAATAACTCTCTGTGTGTGAGTCCAAAAATTATGAAACTTTTACTGGAAGTACATGTATATAACAGAAGCTCACCCTGAAAATTTCAGAATTTTTGGAGATAATCTCGATTTATGATTAATCTGAGAAGATTTGGCTATTATGGACTATTTAAATAAATTAAATATATTTTAAAATTTTCTGAAAAAATATTTTTTTATGAGGGGATTATATATGGCTGATTTCCAGAAAATAAATAATTTTAGAGAAGTTTTGCTATTTTTCGCATAAATGATGTTATATGGATAAAGGGATTAAATTGAATATATGATGTGAAAAATATGAAAACTAAGATTTTACGACTTGAGACCGTTAAGCATGTTGATGCAGAATTTTGATGGAGGTTTCAGTCGGTGGTAAAGAGTTATGATGTTTATGGCATTTTAGAATGCTTAAACGAATTAATTAAGGAAAAGAATACAATTAAAATAAATTATTTATTAATTGAATAAATTACTTAAAATATTAGTACATGACTAATAATATTTGATTAAAATATTATTAGTAATATTTGACTTAAACATTATTAAAAAGTTAATAACATTAGCTTGAAAATATTATTATTTAATTAATAATATTAAACGGGGAATTAAAATAAGAGAATTAAGTTATTTTTCAATAAAAATGTTAAATTTGGTAATCAAGGAACTATATTATGCTTGTAATAGACTCAAATGAGAATTTAGGGTGCTGAATTGGATTTTGGGTTGCTGAATTAATTTTGGTTTACTAAAACTGATTTCGAGCTGCTGAAATAATGATTTTAGGATGCTGAAATGTAAACTGGTTTACTAAAATAGTATTTTCAGTTTACTGAAATGTTATCTAGTTTACTACGATAACATATAAAGGAAAAATTTATAAGTATAAGCTATGACATGATTAAAAGATTATCAAAGTATAATCGTAGTACTAAGACTTGAATGTAATGTCTAATACTTCGCAATATGACTGAATATTAGACAATTTAATATAAGATGATAAGAACTTATAAAGTGAGTGATTAAGTATTAAGTCTAAAGTAGTACAGTCGTATTTGCAATAGTTGATGTATAGTATATGGGCTAAACAATTACTTAAGGGAGCGGAGGTATATACGAATTAATAACCGATCTAACTCGCTGTGACAACAGTGTAGACGAGACGAAAACGAATTTGTTGGTTATTTGTGGGAAATCACTTAGTATACTATATTGAATACTATTAAAGACTCGATGTATGCTAGGTTTAGACTTGCAAATGAGTATGGTGTTAAGTTATCTAATATTTGACTATGTGTTTAAATGTTAGATAGTTTACTTAAAAAGTAATAGAATTATGAGATAAAGCATGATATGCTAATTGAAATATCAATCTTATAACTGATAGGTCTTTTCAATAAGGAGATAAATTAGATTGCGTAGAAGTAATCGACTATGCAGGCAAGTTTCCTTAACTTAAACTCGACTTATATTTCAAAGCATGTTAATGAATGATTATTCACGTCCGTACTGATTATTGATTCGCACTTAGTGCATGTTGCATATGTTCATCAAGTATGAAAGGCTGATCACCTTCATTACCCTAACGTTTAGTTAAAGTTATTCATGGTCCTTGTGACATTAAACATTATTGATTCAGTCATTCAATTATTGGCATTTTGATTCATGCTCTTTCACAATTATTATATTGTTGAAAACTTGAAAGTTTATTCTTCTTTCAATCGTGATATATCCCTGTTATATTTAAACTTGCTGGGCAAAGTAGTTGCTCACTCTTGTTATATCATGATATTAAATTTCAGATTAAGACGAAGGTTTGAAGAAGATCAAAGACAAGAGCAAAGTACAATAATAGATTGTTATGCGAATAACTATTTAGTTATCTTATGTAAACCTTTTGTAATTTTGAAGGTATATATTCAGTTAAGGTTAATAAACCTGGGGAAATGTTATAGAATTATATGAAATAAACAATATATGTTTGTTATTCTGCATTAGATGATAGAATATGTATGATAAAGTAGTACCATAACATACCAAGTCCGAGGTTCTGGGAACTCAGATTTGGGGGCGTCACAGGAGGAGTCGACCCTCAGCAGCGCACCCGCGCCCCATTTTGACTACAGGGTGGCGCGGCCGCGCTAGTCAATTATTTACCAGTGTTGACTTTTCAATTAAAAATCCTGTAACGTGTTTTTTCATATAAGGGTGTAATTGGATGATATAGACTTACGCTTTAATCGTTATTTTTTACTATTCTAGGGTTTTACAGAGATAAAGAGAGTTCATAGCTGTTACTTCTACTTTTTGGCTTCTCTCTTGGCTCTATGGCTAGATTTTCATATGTAAGGTTTTGCATTGGTTGATTTGGGATTTTTGACCCAGCTTTGAAGGTTTAATTTGGACGAAGGAATATCAGATTGGACTTTCTTAATCTCTTGGTTCTCTTTGTTTTATATTATAATCTCGATGCTTGAACAGATTCCCATAATGGTTATTGCTTCAGTGATGAACTAATCTCCATTATGGGATTCTAATGGAACTTTTTGCTTAGTTCAAATTTCTATGCCTCTTTATTAAACATGATTGATTATGCATGGATTGCCTATTCTAGTTTGTTTTAATTGTTTAGATGCTTGATCACCATCTACCATATTAACTTGTATGAAATTGGAAAAGGAATTACAAGTTCAGATTTGGCCATATTAGCATGTGTTCATTGACGTTTACATGTGATAAATTGTATGATTCGTAATCCGGATAGACATATACTGTATTACCGCTTATAGTTAGTTTAGGGGGCTTGAGCTTAAATCCATATTACTCTTAATTCACATTGACATATAGTGGATTAAGTAATAGTGGATGTTCACATATATTCTATCTCTTCTGTGAATTTTATGTGATAGGAGCATGGTATATCGAGAGGTAGCCATGTTTTACCTTTGTGCTCTTGACTGGTTATCCGAATTAATCAATTAGGCTTAACAAGAGGTGTATAATTTGAATGATGCATTAAGTGAAGTTAGAATATAATATCTTCCTAATCTGAATCATTTGCTTGTTACTTATTTTATTAGAGATAATCATTCTAGTTAGTAAATTCACATCTTAATCATTCGTTTAAGTAGATAAAAATAATTACAAAGTTGTTGCATGTTAGATTAAAAATAATTACTTTTCTCCGTGGGATCGATACTTTACTTACCATATATTACTTGTGGACCGCGTGCACTTGCGTGTATGTGACTGTTTTGTTAACACCGAAACATTCCAACAAGTTTTTGGCGCCGATGTCGGGGACTAGTGTTTATATTTTTTACTTTCAACATCAATTTAAGTTAAATTTGTCTAACTTAAATAATTCACATCTTATCTCATTTTTATTTATTTATTTATTTTTCTTTTGTTTCAGGTACTCTTGATTAGTTTATGCACACTTGATCTATAAATTTTTCTTTGGAGCCTAGATAGGATTACATCAACAGGAAAGTTTGGAGATTGAATACACGTACTGCTAATACACAAGAGGAAACTGAAACAACGGTACAAATGGCGATCGATGAATATAGAGCATTGAGAGATTATTCTATGCCGAAAATCAATGAGCTACAGTCGAGTATAGTCAGGCCAGCGATAGCCGCGAATACCTTTGAAATCAAACCAGGGACAATCCAGATTGTACAGAACATAGTCCAGTTCGGGGGTTCGGCTAATGATGACCCAAACGAGCATCTTCTGAGCTTTATTGAGATTTGCAACAAGTTCAAGTTTAATAATGTGTCGGATGATGCGGTGAGGCTTCGGCTCTTTCCATTCACTTTGAGGGACAAAGCGAGGAGTTGGCTTCACTCTCTACCAGCAGGGCCGGTGACTACTTGGGAGGACTTAGCACAGAAGTTTCTAGCAAAATTCTTTCCTATTGCTAAAACTACAAAAATGAGGAGTGCTCTTTCTCAATTTGAGCAACAATAAGGAGAATCGTTGTATGAGTCTTGGGAAAGATATAAGGAGATGCTAAGGAAGTGTCCTCATCACGGGATGCCAGATTGGATGGTGATCAATATATTTTACAATGGTTTGGGATGGCAATCTAGGCCGAGCATTGATACAGCCGCAGGAGGAGCTTTATGGGCAAAAAGCTATGAGGAAGATTATGATTTGATAGAGACTATGGCGGCGAATGACTTCCAAAATCCGACATCTAGAAGGCCTCAACCAAAAGTTGCCGGGGTATTGGAAGTGGATGCCATCACGACATTATCAGCTCAAATGGCGGCGATGTTAAAGAAGATTGATTCTATGGTCTTGGCCAAAGTACAACAAGTTGTTTTTGTTTATGAGTTAGGTGTGGGATCGCACTCGACGGAACAATGTGCTATCACTATAGAGTCGGTTCAATTTGTGAGCAACTACCAAAGGCCACCCAATCAGTTTCAGAACTCGTACCATTCGAACAATAAAAATCATCCAATTTTAGTTGGAGCAACAATCAGGGTGCTCAACAACAACATCAACATCAACAACAACCACAACAACAGTATGCTCCTAGACCGTCTTACCCCTCCGAATTTCAGCAACAGCAACATCAACATCATTCAGCTTATGCTCCGCAACAAGAAAAGAAATATGAGATGGAAGAGCTTATGTTGATGTTAAAGAGTCAAGCGGTGGCTATCAAAACTTTGGAGAATCAGATGGGCCAAATGGCCAATATGCTCACTAATATACCGCAAGGAGCTCTACCAAGTAATACGAAGGCAAATCCGGGACGAGACGGGAAGGAACAGTGTCAGGCTATCACTCTAAGGAGTGGAAAATAGACTGCTGAAATTGGGCCTGGCGCGGCCGCGCCCCAGGAGGAAGGAAACACGGCGCGCCCGCGCCAATATGCAGAAAATTCTGAGGTTTTTTTGAATGAAGAATGAGATGGGAAGCATGTAGTAGAGGCAGAGAGGCAAGAAAAAGCTGAAAAATCATGTGCCACACCACCTGTTGTCTACCCTCCTGTGCTATACCCTCAGAGACTCCAGAAGCAAAACTAGATAAATAGTTTGCTAAATTCTTGGAGGTTTTTAAGAAGCTGTAAATCAACATACATTTTGTAGAGGCGTTAGAACAAATGCCGAGCTATGCTAAGTTCATAAAAAGCATTCTGTCGAGAAAGAAAAAACTAGAAGACTATGAAACAGTTGCTTTAACCGAAGAGTGCAGTGCGGTTTTGCAACGCAAGCTACCTTCTAAGCTCAAGGACCCCGGAACTTTCACGATACCTTGTACCATTGGGAAGTTGTCCTTTAATAATTGCCTATGTAACTTGGGAGCGAGCATCAACACTATTCTGGACTATAAATCTATCACCTATCCGAGGGGCATTGTGGAGTATATCTTGGTCAAGGTGGATAAATCTATTTTCCCCACCAACTTCATTATTCTGGACTATGAAGAAGACAAGGACATTCCGATCATTCTGGGTAGACCATTCTTAGCTACTGTACGAACTCTCATCGACGTACAAAAGGGAGAACTTACAATGAGAGTTCAGGACCTAGAGGTTACATTCAATGTATTCAAAGCTATGAAGTTTCCCACTGTTGAAGAAGAATGTTTCTGGATTGACGCAATCGACATAGTATTAAATGAAGAGACCAAGCAAGTGTTGAGCAGTGAACCTTTATAGAGTGCCTTACTACGGGATGTTGACATGGAGGATACATGATGTTGTGGAATATGTATAAATTCTGAATACAGTTCCACAAATGAGAAAACTTAAGAGTCCGGTTGAACCACTAGGACACACAGGGGAGACATCAGAGCGTCTTAAACCTTCTCTTGAGATGCCTCCTACCCTTGACCTTAAACCTCTTCCTAATCATCTATGGTACATTTTTTTGGGTGAATCATCCAAGTTGCCTGTTATTATTACCTCTGCGCTAACATCTTGTTAGGAAAGTAAGCTGCTGCAAGTGTTACGGGAATTCAAATCTGCTATTGGGTGGACCATAGCGGATATCAAGGGGATAAGCCCCTTATTTTGCATGCATAAGATACTTATTAAGGATGACATTAAGCCGACAGTAGAGCAACATAGGAGACTGAATCCCATAATGAGAGAGGTCGTCAAGAAAGAGATCCTGAAGTGGTTGGATGCTGGCATCATATACCCAATATCAGACAGCTCATGGGTGAGTTCGGTCCAATGCGTTCTGAAGAAAGGAGGTATGACTATAGTGTCTAATGAAAATAATGAATTGATACCTACCAGAATAGTCACAGGGTGGAGAGTCTGTATGGATTATCGCAAACTGAACAAGGCGACTAGAAAGGACCTCTCCCTTTCATTGACCAGATGTTGGATAGGTTGGTGGGACATGACTACTAATGCCTCCTAGATGGATATTCGGGGTATAATCAGATAGTTATAGCCCCAGAAGATTAGGAAAAGACTACCTTCACGTGCTCTTATGGAACTTTTGCATTCAGGAGGATGTCTTTTGACTTATGCAACGCTCTTACCACATTTCAGAGATGTATGATGGACATATTCTCCGATATAGTTGAGCAAAATGTGGAAGTCTTTATGGACGACTTTTCTGTATTTGGGGACTCATTTGACAGATGCTTAGAGAATTTGGTTATGGTATTGAAGAGGTGTGTTGAGACCAACTTAGTGCTGAATTGGGAAAAATGCCATTTCATGGTACAAGAAGGAATTAGCCTCGGGCAAAAGGTTTCAGGGAAAGGATTGGAGGTTGACAGAGCAAAGCTGGAGACTATTGAGAGCTTACCGCCATCGACTTCAGTGAAGGGGGTCCGCAGTTTCCTTGGACATGCGGGGTTCTATCATCGATTCATAAAAGACTTCTCGAAGATCACAATGCCATTATGCAATTTTCTTGAGAAAGATGTCCCTTTTAAGTTTGACGAGGAGTGTTTGGTAGCTTTTGAGCACTTAAAGAAAAGATTGACTACAACACCAATTATCACAGAGCCCGAATGGTCTCTACCTTTTGAACTGATGTGTGATGCGAGTGACTTCGCTGTGGGAGTTGTTTTGGGGCAACGCAGGGAAAAGATTTTTCATGTCATCTACTATGCCAGTAAGACCCTGACGGATGCTCAGCTCAATTACACTAGCACAGAGAAGGAGCTATGAGCAGTGGTGTATGCATTCAATAAATTTCGGGCATACCTGATTGGCACAAGAGTAGTAGTGTATACCGATCATGCTGCCATCCGGTATTTGATTTCTAAGAAGAATGCCAAGCCCCATCTCATTCGATGGATTCTTCTTCTGTAGGAGTTTGATTTGGAAATAAAAGACAGAAAGGGTACTGAAAACCAAGTGACGGACCACTTGTCCCGACTAGAGAATCCGGGAAAGGACACGGACAATGGAGTTATGATTAATGAGTCCTTCTCGAACGAGCAACTGCTTGTGGTACAAAGAGAAATTTCGTGGCTTGCTATTTTTGCAAACTTTTTGGTGAGAAACATTCTCCCTTCTTATTTAACAAGACCACAAAAGAAAAAGTTTTTACATGATGTCAAATGGTACATGTGGGATGAGCCCTATCTGTTTAAGCAGTGTGCAGACCGAATGATCAGGTGGTGTGTCCTAGACATTGAGATAGAGAGCATACTCCAGGGTTGCCATGCATTAGTCTACGGGGGACACTATGGGGGAGAGAGGACAGCAACCAAGGTGCTTCAAGTAGGATTCTATTGGCCAACTCTCTTCAAAGACGCTTGCAACTTTATGCAAAAATGTGACCGATGCTAGCGGGTAGGAAATATCTCCAAAAGGAATGCGATTCCCTTGAACATGATCTTAGAGGTTGAGATATTTGACGTTTGGGGTATCGATTTTATGGGGCCGTTGATTTCGTCTTGCGGGAATCTGTATATTTTGCTGGCAGTGGACTATGTGTCCAAGTGGGTTAAGGTAGCAACTTTGCCAACGAATGATGCTAAGGTAGTCTTGAGATTTCTACAAAAGAGTATATTCACAAGATTCGGGACACCTAGGGCTATCATCAGTGATGAAGGCACTCACTTCTGCAAAAGATAGTTTACAACATTATTGGCTAGGTATGGAGTGAATCACCGTGTCGCCACGACCTATCATCCCCAAATGAATGACCAAGCTGAGGTCTCCAATAGTGAAGTAAATAGGATCTTGGAGAAAATTGTCAATCCTACGAGGAAAGATTGGTCACTTAAACTTGATGATGCAATGTGGGCCTACAGAACTGCGTACAAGACACTGCTGGGGATGTCACCGTATCAGCTGGTATATAGGAAAGCCTACCATCTTCCTATAGAACTTGAGCACAAGGCCTACTAGGCCATTAAAAAGTTGAACTTTGATCTTAAGGCCACAGGGGAAAAGCGACTTCTCCAAGTAAATGAGCTTGATGAATTCTGATTGTAGGCTTATGAAAATTCAAAACTGTACAAGGAAAAGGTGAAGAAGTGGCACGACCAAAAAATTATGGAGAGGAAGTTTGAGCCGGAGCAAGCTATGTTGTTGTTTACCTCACGTCTTCGACTTTTCCAGGGCAAACTCAAGTCGAGATGGTCGGGGCCATTCACGGTGAAAACCTTATATCCACACGGTGTAGTTGAAATTATCGGTCAAGACCCAGACAAGCCTTTTAAGGTTAATGGGCAGAGGTTGAAGAACTACTTTGGGGCCAAAGTCGACCGACAGAAGGCCTCCATGACCCTTTCCAATACATGAGCATATATGAGAAAGTCAAGCTAATTGACTATAAATAAGCGCTCGATGAGAGGCAACCCATCCATTCTCTTCTCCCTTTCATTTAATTCTTATTACATATCTCTATTCCCCCCCCCCCCATGTTTAATTATGAAATTTTTTGAGTTAAGAACATATTGCATATAGTATGGAAAGGTTTCACATACAACATTTTTGATGATAAATACATAAGGCTTACATAGTCCAATTGTGCATATGGAATAATTTTATATCTCATTTGTGAATGCCTTTATTACAGGAAAAGAGTCATATGTCAGTCAGCTGTTTAGTTCTATATTGCTGCAGAAAGTTCAATGCAAGAATCAGGGTAGTGCGGCCGTGCCATAGTCCAAGCCAAATTCGGCGCACCTGCGCCAATATCCAGAGAAATGCATTGCCAAGCTCGGTCGCGCCTCTTAGTACCTATCCCACGGCTCGCCCGCTCCAATACCCAGACATAGTTTTAAAAATTTTTGACAGAGGTTGACCCAAACCCTTTAGGTTATATTCATTCGATTGACTTCTCTTCCCAAAATATAACATATGTATCTAAAACTCCTATTACACAACACCCTCTCAAAACCTAACTAAGTCTAAACCGTATTCACTCCTTTATCATCTCTATTTTGTATTCTCTCTACTCTAACGCAGACCACTATTCTCCACATACAAGCATCCACAAGCCCTATCCCTAGCCTCCATAATACAATCATTTTATATCAAATTTTAGTAACAAAGTTAGGGTTTGCAGACGCAAGGCTTCAGAAACTAAGGATTGGGGGATTGTTTGCATCAGTTAGGGTTTGTACAGAGGCAATTCAGAGGCAGTTTGGGAGTTCTATTCTCACAAGTTAGGGTTTGCAAGTGAAAATTTCTACAGAATTTCATGGGACCAAAGAGGGCACAATCAGTCACTCCTTCCTCGTCCTCTGATAGTGGCCAGGATGAGAATATCATGGACACGTCCAGGTTCATCAACCTCTGAGCACAGACTCAGTATTACAAGACGGTGCCAAAGTCGTTTATGCAGGAAAGGGGTCTGAAGCCGACCAAAGTGGATGGGCAGATGTTAGACATAATCAAAGAAAGAGCTTGGTTTGGGGTTGTAGTAACACCTGCGGCTGCACCATCGGCTATAGTTTTGGAATTTTATGCAAACGCCAGGGAGACACAAAGCGGTGTTTTATTCGTTCGGGTCATACAAGTCAATTATCTTCTGTCGGAGATCCGTGAAGTGTTTCATTTGCCTACTCTCCCGGCTGGCCAAGAAAATTGGGTTGTTGCTGAGCGATTTGAGACCGACATTGATATGGTTATCAAAGACTTATGCGTGCCAGGCACCCAGCGGAATATTAAGTCGGGCATAGATACAAAGACCAACTTCCCCAGCGTAGTATGAATCGATATGCCAAGGCGTGGAATCATTTCCTATGCTTCAATCTGATGCCTTCCACCCACCAGCATGATGTCACGGCTGACAGAGTCATTATTCTGTGGGGGATCATCACGAGCAAATATCTCGACATAGGACACTTGGTACATCAGTCCATACTGCGATACATGCAAGGTAGTACCACCGGTGGGATTCTGCATGCATCAGTGGTGACGCATTTGTGTGCACAAGAGGGTGTTGAGTGGGATGACGAGCAGGTACAGATGCTAAGCCAAGACATCACTATGTCACAATCAAGAAATATGCAGAGTGGGATGGTGGTACGACACATCCGAGGGGCAAAGGATTCATACTTCCCACTCCTCCACCAGAGGCTCCACCATAGCCATCAGAGGCAGTAGGACCTCCTCAAGCCAGTACAGCGAGACAGGATCGCCAGATGAGGCACCTGCAGGCGAGGATGGATGCTCTATATTGTAACTACACAGCCTATGCTGATGGATTATCTCGTGCCCTGGGTGAGGCGTTCGCTCAGCAGGGGACGATTGTGGAGTTCCCAGTGTTCGGCTCCGCCATGCCTTATCCGCCGCCAGATTCACCACCCGAGTCACAGTCGGGTGGCCATGCCAATATTTAGGGGAGTTTTCTAACCCTTTATCTCCATTGAGGCCAATGTCTATATTAAGTTTGGGGGTATTGGGTTGTAGTTAGTAGAGTGCATTGTAGTTAGTTACATATAGTAGTAGTGCATGTTTAGGTTGCATGTTAGTCTGCATAATGTTGCATGAGTTTTTTTTAAAGTTTTCTTTTGTTTATTTACTTAGTTATTTGTGTAGTTGCATTGCATTGCATGATCCCATGTTTGAGTCTATTGAATTCCAGTCTGGCCGATGATGATATGCAAATTTTATAGATTTTTGAACACTGTTGATAGGTAAGCTTAGTCATAGTTTCATACATGACGTAGTCTTTACCTGTTGCTTTGATGTTATCGGATAGCACGGTTTCGTTATTATTTGCTTGTTGGTTTAGATTAGCACATGCTTCTCTTCTAGGTGGAAAAATCTATTTTTAAAAAATAAAATTTTGTAGAAAATGAGTAATGACCATAATGACATAGAAATTCCAGTTTGGGGGAAACATTGGGTATGCATGCTAAAAAGAATAAAAGAAAAAAGAAAAAGTAAAAGGAGAAAAAAAAGGAGAAAAAGAAAAAAAATATAATAAACACCTTGACTAGCTAAGTCCTGTGGCCTTTGATATTCGAGCAAGTACGCCCTAGGGGATTGTCTCTACACCCAGCGCCTTAAAGCCTTTTGGTTTGGGAGTCGTCGGTCGAAAGCTCGTTAAATGGATATCATTGAAAATCCTAAGAGGGTTTGGCATTGCACAGTCGGGTGTAACCACGGGAATGTGCGAATATCGCCATCGTGAGTGAATAAAAGTATAATAAGCCCTTTGTTGACCCTTAGTTTGGATTGATGTGTTGGATTGGTTGTTATTTCATATGTCTCAGTTTACTTGACTTAAAACCTTATTTTTCCTTCTTAGAAGCATAGCATGTGGAATTTTGACCTTTATCAAGTTTATTTGTGGATATTAGCACACATAAACACTACATCTTTGCCAACAAGTTTTGATTTTCAGATTGTATGTCTTTATGACTGTAGCTTGGTTTGATGCGTTGTTCATAGATCTTGTGATTTTTCTGAGGCACATCTTATTGGAATTCATAACTTGACTGAAAATATGGGATGCATCTTCATAGTAGCGTAGTTTGCATAGCATGTAGTTTGCATTTGTGTTTGTTGCTTGAGGGCAAGCAATAGTTCAAGTTTGGGAGTATTTGATAAGTAGGTTTTATACCTACTTATTGGCTACCAACTTGTTATAACTAGAGCTTAAGCTTAAGTGTTTTAGTTACTTTTTATGTGTTTTATCTTTATTTTATAGTTTGTATGAGAAAACTCTAGCGTAAGCATTGTGGCATGGAAATGGCATGGGAATGGCATGATTGCGAGATTCTGGTGGAGTGAAGATGCAACTGGTATATGGCATGGCATGTGAATTGACAAGTGAGAAGTGCAAGAATTAGTGCGGCAACAAAGGAACAAAAACACCAGCAGATAACTTGCAGCATCCTTCAAGAAAACACAGCAGCGCGGTCGCGCCCCTAAAGGGCTTTGACACGGCGCACCCGCGCTAGAAGAAGGAATCAACCAGCAGCAGCGCGCCCGCGCCCCATTTTGAGTACAGGGTTGCGCGGCCGCGCCAGTCAAATATTTAACAGTGTTGACTTTTCAATTAAAAATCCTGTAACGTGTTTTTCCATATAAGGGTGTAATTGGATGTTATAGACTTATGCTTTAATCGTTATTTTTTACTATTCTAGGGTTTTACAGAGACACAGAGAGTTCATAGCTGTTACTTCTACTTTTTAGCTTCTCTCTTGGCTCTTCGGTTAGATTTTCATAATTAAGGTTTTGCATTGGTTGATTTGGGATTTTTGACTCAGTTTTGAAGGTTTAATTTGGACGAAGGAATATCAGATTTGACTTTCTTAATCTCTTGGCTCTCTATGTTTTATATTATAATCTCAATGCTTGAATAGATTCCCATAATGGTTATTGCTTCAGTAATGAACTAATCTCCATTATGGGATTCTAATGCAACTTTTTGCTTAGTTCAAATTTCTATGCCTCTTTGTTGAACATGATTGATTATGCATGGATTGCCTATTATGGTTTGTTTTAATTATTTAGATGCTTGATCACCATCTACCATATTAACTTGTATGAAATTGGAAAAGGAATTACAAGTTCAGATTTGGCCATATTAGCATGTGTTCATTGACGTTTACATGTGATAAATTTCATGATTAGTAATCCGGATATACATATACCGTATTACCACGTGTAGTCAATTTAGGGGGCTTGAGCTTAAATCCATATTACTCGTAATTCACATAGACATATAGTGGATTAAGTAATAGTGGATGTTCACATATATTCTATCTCTTTTGTGGATTTTATGTGATACGAGCATGGTATATCAAGAGATAGCCATGTTTTACCTTTGTGCTCTTGACTAGCAATCCGAATTAATCAATTAGGCTTAAGAAGAGGTGTATAATTTGAATGATGCATTAAGTGAAGTTAGAATCCCATATCTTCTTAATCTGAAATTGTTATTTAATTTATTGGTGATAATCATTCTAGTTAGTAAATTCACATCTTAATCATTCGTTTAAGCAGATAAAAATAATTACATAGTTGTTGCATGTTAGATTAAAAATAATTACTTTTCTCCGTGAGATCGATACTTTACTTACCATATATTACTTGTGAACCGCGTGGATTTGCGTGTATGTGACTGTTTTGTTAACACCGAAACATTCCAACAATGCGTGAGGTGGTAGGATTTTAGGTGCGGGCGCTAGGGCTGACCGAGCATTGGGTACGCGCCGGCGACGCGAGGCAGGGTTGTCGAAGTTGGGTTTTTGACATTCGACATCCAATCCTAAAATAAACATAACTTGGTCATACGAACTCCGAATTGGATGATTCAAGATGATCTAAAAAGCTAAGGATAAGACATATCATTGTAGATTGTTAGGTTTAAGATTTTATATCAATATCAAAATAAAAAATGAACCTTTATAAGAGGGAATGTTGAACTAAATGAATGTCAACGAACTTAACATATGAACAAAGTTTGATAAAGG
Source organism: Panax stipuleanatus (assembly GCA_020205555.1). Lineage (NCBI taxonomy): Eukaryota > Viridiplantae > Streptophyta > Magnoliopsida > Apiales > Araliaceae > Panax > Panax stipuleanatus. Next base: position 108,714,211 of record CM035119.1, on the reverse strand, counting down.
GAAAGTGTATCTGTATATGATGAACATATAAGAATGAAATACTTGAACATTTAACTTAATGATTGAAGAACTTATGTAATCGCAATACGGGGCCCTATGTCAGTAATTCGGGGGGAAACTATATTCGAACTGAACGACCGATTAAGGTTATAGTTATCGTTGTACTTAGATGATGAATAGTGAATGATGGTTTATGACGTTAGATGTTACTAAGCCGTAATGAATGTTAGATAACTTAACGAATGTTATTAGTGAAATAAATTTGATTTAGCTATAGAAGAGAAAGAAGTTGGTATAAATAATGTGTATAGATTATTTGGTAGCTAATTTGAGTGCTATGTGAATATATCATGTAGAACCTATAAAAACCAAGAAAAGTGAGCTTAACCTAGAAGCCGCTTGAAGGCAAGTTCTTCTAACTTTTGTCTAACCTTCGTGTTAGCTAAATTTTGTGATTTATGTTATGTGATGCATGAATTATTTACGAAAGAGTCGATGCCAATCTTAACTCGGCTAGAAGAATCTTAAAGATTTGATTGATTTATTTACAAGTTTTTCAAAGTATTATTATTAAAGCTATCCTATGCCAATTGCTTTGGTACGGATTCAAAGGTAAGCTTGAGTATGAATAAACAAAGGTATTTTACATCGTTTACCGACAGGCACGTGAGTTTGCCAAAACTTAAACATAAACATGTTTAATAGAGTAGTGCTGATCAACATAGAGTACTATAAGCTAATCACCTAGAAGTGCTCGTAAGCTATATCGAACTTACGATTTTAGTATTGGGTTATCCATTTCATGAATGAAAACTAAAGGGAATGTTCATGGTCTTTGACCAACTAAGAATTCTTAAGTGACTATATGTACTTTGGAATTATTTTTAAAGAATGGAAAGTGTTATTTCGATTATTCATAGTACTTCATAACTATTTGTTCAGTTATAGAAGATAAACCATATGATTCTTGATTTTGTGGTTGCGTTATATATTGTTAGACTTGCTGAGCTAGTTATGCTCACTTCTTTCTTGAATTATATGATTGCAGCTAAGAGCGAACCGACCAAAGGTTCCGGTAAAGATAAGGACAAAGCCAAAATGGATAAATAGATATCTTGTAATAGAATAGTGTATTTTGTATGAAATTATACTATGATAACGAATGATATAATGGTTATCAGAACCTAAGAAGGATTTATTATTATTGTAATAAGAATTTAGTAAACATTTTCATTTTGATGCAGTTTTGGTTGAATGAATGTGTAGTTATTGCACAGTGTAGCACCACATCTGTGGGTTGAAAGTACCCTGATTTGGGAGAGTCATATGTTGGTATCGAAGCTGTAGGTTATAAAACTTTAAGGGGAGAACCTTAGGCTATAACCTTGGTAATAGTAGGAGAAGTCAGAAGTAGATGAATTCCAATAGAGTTTTAAGTAATATATTAAGGAGACTCATTACAGAAAGATCTAAAAGATGGAAATTAACCTTAAATAAATTAAATGTGATTTGTTCTTATAATATTTTGTATTATGTAGTAATCAACATGTTATGTGTTATTGTAGATGTCAAGCGATAGCTCTATATATAGGGATATAAATGTGGTGAGCGAGGAGTCAGTTAATATGATAGAGCCTGTACCAATGTCAGTGGCGGAGGTACCGATGGTGAATGTAGAGGAGATAGAGCCGGAGGAGGAAGATCCATCAGAGGATTATGAGAACCTAGGGTCGACATCATACTTTGATGTGGTGACCGATGAGGAGGATGACATAGAGGTAGCATCGTTTAATACAGTGGTACCTACACTAATGCCAACACCACCAGAGGCAGTGATGTCATTGTATTTGGCGGTACTTAACAAAAATGTTCAACTGCGCACTGATGTGCAGAATCTGAGGGAGGAGGTTAAAGACCTTTAGGAGGCAAAGGAATCTGCAGAAGCAGATTGGGAGTTAAAGTATGATGAGAAAGTTCTCATGAAAGATAAGGCTAGAGACTATAAGCACGAGGCCGATGAGCTTTGTAAGGAATTGAGAGAGAAAAAATAGAAGATAGCATGGATGTCCTATATTCATAAGAGTGCTCATGAGGATTTCAAGTTGAAGATTGTTTATTATTCCATTGAATCGAGGCAGACTCGTCACACTATCAGTAGGGATATTGTGGCGATTTTGGCGAACGAGGAGTATGAAAATGATGTTATGCAGTGTTGGTGGTAGTAGAAAATGAGTAGATATATAAATATTTTTGTGTATCTATGTAGTGACGTAAAATTCTCTTTTGTATAATCAAAGGGTAGTTTTGTAATTCCCAACTTTTGGAAATTAATCGCTGGAAAGTAATGTAATTAGCCATGGTTATGGAACAAAAAGTGTAAATAGTTTTGAACTATGAAGAAGCATATTAATATAACGAGGTTTTATTAAATGTGTTTAATATTAGTTATGTGTTTTTTTTTATGAATAATAACCAACTAAAAAAGAATAAGTAAATAATAATGAAACTTTATTTATTTAAATAGAATTATGCCGCCAAGAAGAAGTCAACGTAATAAGGAAACCGAGTCACGTAACGAGAATAACCAAAAGGGTCAAAAAATTCCTATAAAAAAGTTTGTTAATTTATTAACGACAGTGTTTAATAGGACTGAGGGTAACATACCAATTAATCCTAAGGTAGGTCGAGCGACTACCGTTAATGAGTTTAAGAGTGTGGGTACGTCGAAGTTCAGGGGAACTATGGACCCTATCGGGGCCCAAACGTGGGTAAAGGAAATCGAGAAGGCGTTTGTGATTGCAAACGTCGGGGAGGCGCAAAAGACCTCTTTTGCTGCCTACATGATGAAAGAAGAAGCCAACTACTGGTGGGAGGCAAATAAGAGTAGGACTGGAGATGGATCTGTTACGTGGGAGAAGCTCAAGGAACTTTCCTTTGAGAATTACTTTCCTGCTAGTATGAAAAGTAGGATGGAGTTAAGTTCTTATAACTTAAGTAGGGGGACATGACAGTTCCCCAATACGCAGCCAAGTTCAATGAACAGACGAGATTTGTTCCACATCAAGTGGATACTGAGGAGATGAAGGCACGAAGGTTTGAGCAAGGATTGAAGCCTTGGTTGGCTCTACAGCAGGATTTCAGTGTTCGAGAGCGCTTCATTCGGAACCATTCTATAGAAAGCAATAATTACTGAGGGTGGTAGCGAGGCTTAAATCCAATACCACAGAGAGAATAAAAATAAGAGTAAGGGAGAGGGAGGAATACAGATTGAAGGAGCTAGTGGCAGTGGTAGTGCGCCAAAGAGGAAGGGTTTTAACTCTGGGAATACCGGAGCGAAGCAAGGAGATCCTAAGAGGAGGATCGAAGCTTGTAAGAAGTGTGGGATGTGACAAACGAGAATTTTGTAATTTAATTTAAATATTTATTAAATTAAATAAATATTTTTGATGATTTATTTATTGAGTTAAATAATTATTTGATGAAATATGGTAGATTAATTTAATTATATTTGTTACATTGATTAAATCAATGTGGAGAATTTTTATAGTTCAAAGTGTGAATTTAATTGAGTTGATTTAATTAAATAAATTATTTAATGAGCATAATATTATTCTAATTAATTTAATAATTAATTAGAGAATTAATGAGTTAACATAATTAATAAATGAGAATTTTAATTATGTGACGATGTGCTTTAATGTGTAATATCATCTTTTATTTAATTGATTTAAATAATAATTATTTGATTAATTAAAATATGACAATTAAACTATGTAATAAACACTTTAATCAAAATAATAGAAAATGAGTTAATAAAGGAGACAACCAAACAAGCCCTTAAGAGAGTGGGTGTCAATTAAAACCATTATGGAGTTAATTGACACAATTATCTCTTATAGTTAAGTTTATATACGTATATCATATGTATTAGGCCTTATATATTATATCAGTATTCTTTCATATATCATATATTCATCAGAGAAGAACTTAGAGAGAGTTAGAGAGAATTGGATAGAAAAGATTGCAGAAGATTGAAGAAGTAAAAGAAGTTCCTTTCATTTAATCAGAGAAAGCAAGGGTAATCCCTTACCTAAGTTTTATATTTATACATCACTATGTTTTCTCCATTGAAGCAAATTGAGTTCTCTAATAAATTGAAATTCATGAAGTTATTGTGTATTACTTGATGTTAGATGTTATCATGCATGCTTAATCTAATTGTATGTGATTTATATCTATTTTTGAGTAATTAATCCTTGTAATCATGCTTTAATTAGAATTTCATAAGTTATAGAGTATGAACATCTGAATATAGCCTTTATGTATAAAATTTCATGCTTTAATTATTTATTAAACTTGAAATTGATGGTTAATTATGATTATGCATGTTAAAACAAAGAGAACAAACTTTAAACGGACATATTCGGAGTTATAACGAATATGTAATGATGAATTTCATGACTTTTGACGAAACTTTGCAAAATTCAAAAAATAGTAAATTTATGTGTTCTAATTTGATTGATTATGTAGTTTAAGTTGTTAAAAACATGCTAGAAACATTATGTGATGTTTATGTTAAGTTTATAACTCATGGGTAACAGTAAAATTGTTGTTTGAGCTTAATTTTGGCATTTTCCCTGTGTTCTTCATGAACTGTCAGACCATACTGCGACTCGGCGCCGTAGCGCCGATTCTTTGAAGGAACCTGGTTCTCCAGCACCGGTTCTGTGAAGGAACCTGGCGCTGTAGCGCCAGGCAAGCAGTTGGCTGTTGTAAGCATGGTGCGGCAACACCGGTTCTATGAAGGAACCCAACACTATAATACCCAAGAATTTTCTAATATTAATAAATAAATATATTAATGGAAATGAATATTTATTCCTATATAAATGGTTTTTGTGAGTCAACTCAATTATATTAAATTGAATAATTATAATAATTGCGAAAAATGTGGAGTTTATAATAAACTCGTGAAAGCCTTGTGTGGCATAGTGATGGGATATTTTAATGGTAATATTAATTGATGTTGTGGGGATTATTATTATTGCAAGTAATATAATAATAATAATAAGCAACGTGTTTATAAATATAATAAGATCCATATTCATGTGATATTTAATCGTGTAAGTGATAATCAATTATGGTGAATATTAATAATTTCATTGATCCATGAGAAATGGAATATTAGTGGTAATTAACAATATGTTAATTATTATTACAAGCGCTAGAATAATAATAAACCACTTGTTTATAAGTATGTTGAGATTTATATTTGTTAATGTGATAATTAATCCTATGATTATTAATTAAGTGTTATTAATAATTATTATGAATGGATTAATTAATATTATTAATTAATTGATAAGAAGAATAATTTATTTATTTGACATTACGAATAATGAAACGAATAAGTAAGTTATTAATATAATAAGATTATATTAATTGTTATGTGCAAGTATATTTAAATTATACTATATGATTATACATATTAAAGCTATGTGTTATGAATACATCATGTGTATATATATATTGTAAACAATTATTGAATTAATAGAATTTAATAATAAATGAGATAATGTAATGTGGTAATATTTGATTTAAATTATATTCGTTAAAACAAATGTACATGGATTATATGTGTGTAAATTACACTTATTACATTATGTGAAGTACATTGTGATTTCAATTATAACCTAAGAGTACATATAATATATAACATAAGTATATGGTGTGTGTATACAAGTGTAGTATTTGCAAATGCTGAGAAGTTAAATCAATTGTCCCATTTGCTCTTCACGTGAATACATTATGAAGCTAAAGCCTACATTTCTTAAACTCAGTAAAACTTCATAGCTTCACTCTTCAAATCCTCAAAATCAGCAACATAGACTAGATCATAATGAGGAAGGGAGTGGGCATGATGATGAGTTTCAACTACCAATCACCAACTCCCTCTTATCTAGCATGCAATCCTTCAATCCGTTGTTTTGATTTGGAAGAAAAAGGCTTTTCCTGGATATTAGTTTTGGTATATATATATGGCCCTTCTCTTCAGATTGTTCATTGTTGAGAAAATTCTTGAGATTGTGTTGAGAGTATATTGTGAGTTGATAGCAAGGTAGTTTACAGAGAGTTGGAAATTCAAATTGGAACTAGCTTACTCCATAACAGAGGTATAAATCCTCTTCGTGTCTTCATTTTCATTTTCTGTCAAAAAAAAAACTCCATTGTTGTTCTTTGAGTTTTCTTAAAATTCTTGATCATGGGGAATTAAAGTATAATTGGATTATAGAAAGCCTGTGTAGAGTAGTATGGACTTATATGCATGTTGGAATTTCAATATAGCTTCCTTGATTCTTCATTTTTATTTTATGTTTCTATTTCGAAAATATTCTGTAAAAATGTTCAATTTTTGAATTAAGTTGGAATTCACAAAATTGGTGGTTTAATAATGTTAATGAGTTGTTATATAGTATTATAATATGATAAGAAAGCAATGTGGTTGATTAGAAATGATTTCATGAAGAATTTCTGTGATTTGGCTTAGAAGTCTGCCGAAACAGATTGTGTCTTGAGTCGAACCAGGCACGGCGCAGCTGCGCCCGCATTACACTGCGGGCGCAGCGCAGCTGCGCAGGTCCCCTGCTGCAGATTTTTGATTTTTGCTTCCTACCTGATGTCTGCTACATGTTAGTTGATGAAATAAAATAGAACAAGCATGCTGTTATAATTAATACATATATACGGACTTGTTAAACTAGTATGAGCATGTTATATTCGGATCGCTTACGTGAACGATGAAGTTATAGATTTTCGAAATAAACTTAGGATTTCAAAATGGACGTTGATTCGTTGTATCCATTTTAGACATTCTGACTTTTGAGATACGTTTGTATGACCTAGAAACACAAGAAATGTATGTTCACTTGTGTAGATAAGTTTCATAACGAAATACGAACATGCAAACCTCATTAGTAACGGAATGTAAGTTTTTACAAACGAACTTTTGACATGTTTATACCATATATGATTTCTAATTTTTTGAGCATGTAATATAACCTTGAAATGCATGTCAGACATGTTAACATACGAATCGAGATAGCATGAACATGATAGGCCCTAAATAGTGAATAACACTAATAAAAATATAAGTTTTGATTGTGAACCTTAACGTGTTATTGCAAGTTTCATATTCTGGAGTTTACGGATACATGAGATAATACTCTTAGACTCATTCATGTGTCATGCATGTATATATACCATGATTAGTTGCCGTGATTCAAAATTTGCGTGAACAAAGCATGTTTTCAAACTAATGACAATGATAGTTGCATGTATATGATATGAATACTCGTGAACATGCTTAATATAAGTATATGAACACCTTATGTGTTTACAAGGTGAGCATGCTAGATTTTGTAACATCATGACCTTGAATGGTTTTAAATTATCGAAAGTGTTAACTTAGAAATTATATCACATATGTTTGGAACGAGGGAAGGTTATACAAACATAAAAGTATTCTTTAAAATGTATACAAGCTATGTGATATCATATGTTAATACTTGAAATCCGATTTCGACGGTTAACTTATAGAAATGCCATAACTTACTAAAATAAAATATATTTAGTATTGATAGTGGTCTTATGTGATATTAATAATATGAGAGTATGTTTACTATTTGTGGTAGTCTCACATGATAGTAATAATGTATGAAGATGACTAACTTTAGAAGAGGAACGTTAATGATAAAAGACATTAAAAGAGCTAGGTTGGGGGGTAAAATTAATCCTTGTTCATACATGATACTGTATAACTGTGTATCAAGACTTAGCTTATGTGTTAATCGTATATACGAGATGAGATATAATGTTAAATTATATGACTAATGAATATCATAAATATACGTAACTATATTACGATAGGAATTCGAAAGTGTTGATTTGCTTTTCGTGGATAAACTACGCTAAAGACAAGTTCTCTAACTTACACTCTTTTAAAGTGCAAGTTTCCTTACTTACACTCAATTATAAGTGCAAGTATCTTAGACCTTCGTATTTTACTTTATTCAAGGAACGTTGTAAGCAAGTTCCTAACTCTACTCTTTATTGAACATTCAATTGGCTTATGCTATTATTGTCGTTCAAGTAAACTCTTGAGATTTAAATTCAGATATTATGAATCATATACTTCATGAATAAGATAAAAGTCGAACTATATTCTTCGGACTTTAAATCTTGAAATTTAAATTATAGTTGTTGTGATCTATGCCATTTGATTCGGCTAGACTTATATTATTGAAAGGCGACCCAAACCGATTGATTGGTGCGGGATCTTGTATTTGACTGAGAAGAACAAAATATAACTGTCGTAGAACCGACGCGCGCACATTAGTATGATTGAGTGTTATGCATAACATAGGATACTTTAGGCTGATCACCTGTTGTACTTGTTTTTGTTAGATTTTCAGTTTATTACTATCAATTCCTGTGGAAGTTCATAGTCCTTAGTGACTTCTCAGTATTTAGTTATCTTGAAATCTTGAATTGATTTATTATTGAGTCACATTGATATTATTCTGTCCTTAGCGACTGTTATTGAAAACTGTTGATATTCTTGTTATCCTTGAACTATCAAACCTTGCTATACCCTTTCGAGAATTGAGAATTATATTACAAACCCTTATTGTATATTACTTGCGTAATTTGTGCTCATTCTTGCTTTCCCTAAAAATATTTCAGTTAAGGCCGAGCAGTGCGGACCCTTGAGTACCGACAAGGGCAAAAGAAAGGCTACTGAGTAGCTTTAATTATATAGGACTTATGATTGTAATAAAGAACTTATGATATTATGTACTAGTTAAGGTTATTTATGCTTAAGATATGTCTAAGCTATGTAATCACTGTTTAAGTTACGAGACCTTGGGACGTGAATAATTATATTATTTAAATTTAATTTATTCGGTATTAGTTGTGTATTATTCCGCTGTGCGATGCGACAGTTAGTCATATTATTATTGTGATGTGTTACCATGAGCACGTGACGAATCGAATTTGAGCGACCCCGTGACGGTCCTGGAATTTGGGGGCGTCACAGGTTGGTATCAAAGCTGTAGTTATAAACCTTAGGAACGAGTGTCCTTAGACTATAACTTAGGCGAATTTAGAAGTTAGGAAGGAAATAAAACTTATGTAGAGTTTTCTTGAGAGACCTAGTCTGTTATGAAATGTAACTTCATTTTATACAATGAACTTATGTTTTATTTAACATTCTAATGGAGTTGCTGTTTCTTGTCTATGTTTGTGATTATAGATGGCAGATATGGGAGTACCCACTAGAGTGGCTGAGGATGAGCCCAGGGATATTCATGTAGTGTACGAGGCACCCTTAGAGGCTGTGTCGGTACAGGCTGTTGCACCATCCAAGTCTGATGACGAGGATGAGATTGAGATTGAGATTGAGATAGAGTCCGATCCAGAGGACGAGCCGATGGAGGATGAGCCAGTAGAGGACTCTGACGAGGCTACTGTAGAGGAGCAGATGTTAGGCGAGTATGAGGAGCGGATTCTGGAGTTGGACTGCAGAGTCCAGAAGCTGGAGGCCAAGGCTGAGGAGAGAGAGTCTGAGTTCCAGAAGCTGAGGGACGAGGACCACCAGAGGAAGTTATACATGCAGGAGCTAGAGGTAGAAATTTCCTACCGTAGGGAGGCAGGGATCCAGATGGGGACTCTGTTTCACAGGTTAGTGGCTAGGAACGTGGATCTGGCAGGAAAGCTAGAAGAGGTAGAACAGAGGGACCTTAGTGAGAAGACAGAGAAGGAAGCACTCCGTACTCAGTTGGAATAAGAAGTGATGGATAGGATACACTTCAAGGAGAAGTGGGAGGCTGCCCATGAGAGAGCCGAAGACCTGGAGGATGAGGTCAGATGCAAGAAGAGGAAAATGAACAAGATGGGGTACGTGTTCCATTCGGCATTCGAGAGGGTACTTGATGGTGTGTACCACTACCCAGCAAAACAGGGACAGACTCTACACACTATGAGTCAAGAGCTGGTAGCTTATATAGCACAGTTAGAGTATAAAAGCGCTGTGGAGCGTGGCATGATGTGATGAGATTTCCTTAGATGGTCTAGTAGTAGTTTAGTAGCAATTATCTTTATGTGTTGTACATACTATGTTGTAATCCCTATCTTTTGTGTAAGATGTGGGATGGTGATGTAAACCCCGTGTAAGCTTTTGTTAGAGGGGTAGGATGGTAGTAGGTTGGTATATTCCCTATCTTTTGTGATATTAAGGGGTATATGTGATAACATTTATAGTAGTATGCTAGGATAATCATGTAATGAAACGATTGGCATATGAATATAAATGAAGCTTATTTCAGAAACGTGTTATAAATTTATTCTTTTAGTATTAAAAGAAATACTTAAGTAATATACTTGAATATTAATAAAATGAAAATCTATGATGTAGATAATGCTGCCCAAACGTAGATCGACTGCACTTGAGGAGTCAGTGAATAATGAGAGGGAACAAGTAGACCCGATCCAGAAACTAGTTGATCTACTAGGAGAGGCCCTTAGGGGAAGGAATGACGGGCCCATTCACCCCAACCCCCAAGCCGTCCCATTTTCGATTCCATTTGCTACATTTACGACAAATGGCGAAGCAAACCACTGGTGGGAAACCTTAAGTTGGTATGATAAGAAGAAGGAAGGTAAGGACACGGGAGGAAAAAGTCATGGAGAAAACAGCAGCGAGGGAAGTAACTTAGGAAAGAGGAAACGGGGGAGTAATGACCACAATAACAACCGAAACAGTAATCAAGGTGGGAGTCACCGAGGAAGCTTTAAGAAAGGGAGCGAGATTTGTAATAAGTGTGGGAAAAGTCATTAGTTGGGAAATTTTCGTGGAGGAGTTGAGAAGAGGGCAGAAGGATGCCCGATATGTGGAAAGAACCATTAGGGCGAGTGCTGGAAGGGACGCGACACTTGCTATAATTGCGGTCAGGAGGGTCACATATCGCCCAACTGCCCGAAATCGAAGAAGGTCAGAGCATGTTTCGCTTGCGGCTCAACGAAACACCAGATAAAGGATTGCCCAAAGAAGGGAAATGGGAGAAATGGCGGAAGTGGTAGCCAACAAGGAGGAGGTAACAAGTTAATGATTGGAGGACCCACACAACCCAACCGATCGACCGCCCGAACATTTAACATGACCGTCCAAGATGTCGTAGATGCGAAGGACGTGGTGTCAGGTATAATCCCAATCAATGATATAAAAGCTTATGTATTATTTGATTCGGGTGCCACCTGTTCTTTTATATCTGAAGAATTTTCTAGTAAACTTAGTACACCCCGAGAACTATTAGAAAATCCTTTGATCATAGAAGTTGCTAATAAGGAAGTGATCCCTGTAGAATACGTTTATCGCAATTATCGCGCAAATATTTGAGAACATGAACTGAGCGTAGACTTGATTCCTATTAGACTGGGAGAATTTGATGTGATACTGGGAATGGATTGGTTGTATAACCATGCAGCGATAATTGATTGTCAGAATAAATGTGTGAACCTTCAGACTCCGAGTAAGTCTAAGATAGTGTTTTATGGTAGCTCATCGCTTAAGAAATCGTGTTGCGTTACGATGATGCAGGCCAAGAAATTGTTAAGGAAAGGATGTGTAGGTTATTTAGCTTACATCGTTGATACTCGAAAAAAGGGAGTAGAAATTAACAATATATACATAGTTAATGAATTTCAAGATGTGTTTTCGGACGATCTGCCTGGTCTTTCGCCAGACAGAGAAATCAAATTCGTAATAGACTTAGCACCAGGAACGACACCGATTTTGAAAGCTCCATATCATATAGCGCCAGTAGAAATGAAGGAATTGATGATACAATTGCAAGAGTTGTTGAATAAGGGTTACATTCGACCGAGTGTTTCTCCTTGGGGAGCACCAGTGTTATTCGTTAAGAAAAAGGAAGAATCGATGAGGCTCTGTATCGATTATCAAGAATTGAACAGAGCAACGATCAAGAATCGATATCCACTACCAAGGATAGACGACTTATTTGATCAACTGAAGGGAGCAAAGTGTTTCTCGAAAATTGACCTGCGAATAGGATATCATCAACTAAAAGTGAGGAATGAGGACATACCAAAGACTGCGTTTCGAACCCGTTATGGACACTACAAGTTTTTGGTAATGTCATTTGGATTGACTAATGCTTCGGCAGTATTTATGGACTTGATGAACCGAGTTTTCAAGCCATACTTGGATAAATTTGTAGTGGTTTTTATTGACGACATTTTGATCTACTTGAAGACAGAGGAAGAACACGTCGAACATCTGAAGATTATTTTGGAGGCACTAAGGAAGGAGAAGATGTATGAGAAATTTTTAAAAGTGCAAATTTTGTATGGAGAAGGTTCAATTCTTAGGCCACGTGGTGGATAAGAATGGAATCTCTGTAGACCCTGCGAAGGTACAAGTAGTAAGTAATTGGGAACAGCCGAGAACGCCAACGGAGGTAAGAAGTTTTTTAGGGTTAGCTGGGTACTATCGAAGATTCATCCAAGATTTTTCTAAGATAGCAACCCCGTTGACCAATTTTACTAGAAAGACGGTGAAATGTGTATGGACCGACAAATGCGAAGAAAGTTTTCAAGAACTGAAAAGGAGATTGAGCGAAGCACCTGTGTTATCATTACCAGATGATGCGGGAAATTTTGTGGTGTATAGTGATGCATCGCACAAGGGACTTAGCTGTGTGCTTATGCAGCAAGGCAAAGTCATTGCGTATGCATCACGACAATTGAAGGATTACGAAAAGCAATACCCTACTCATGACTTAGAGTTAGCGGCAGTAGTTTTTGCGTTAAAAATATGGAGGCATTATTTATACGGAGAGAAATGTGAGATATACACGGACCACAAAAGTCTGAAATATATCTTCACACAGAAGGAGTTGAATATGCGACAGAGAAGGTGGTTAGAATTAATCAAAGACTATGACTGCGATATTCTTTATCACCTGGGAAAGGCAAACGTGGTTGCTGACGCTCTGAGCAGAAAAGGACGGGAAAAGTTATTTAGTTGAACGACTCAGGAAGAATTGATAAGAGAGATGGAGAAATTGGAAATAGAAGTGAAGGGACCTGAGAGGTCTGAAGAAAGGTTATTTGTAGTGTAGCTCATCCGACATTGTTGGATAGAGTAAAGGAAGCCCAGGAAAAGGATGAAGAGTGTGAGAAAATTCGAAAGAGGATCACAGAAAATGAGGAAGAGAAATTTCGAATGGATAAAGACGGTATTTTGAGATTTGAAGAAAAAGTATGGGTACCAGCGGTAACCGAGTTAAGGGATGAGATTTTGCACGAGGCACATAACACGATATATTGCATTCATTCTGGAGGCACGAAGATGTACTGAGATTTGAGGCAACATTATTGGTGGCCCAATTTGAAACGAAAAGTCGCAGAGTGCGTCAGTAGATGTTTGACTTGCCAACGCGTTAAAGTAGAGCATCAACGGCCGAGTGGTTTACTACAACCGTTAGAAATACCAGAGTGGAAATGGGATCATATTACGATGGACTTTGTGGTAGGACTTCCAGTTACACAGAAAGGTTATGATGCTATTTGGGTTATCGTGGATCGACTAACGAAGACCGCACATTTTCTACCAATCAAGATCCGCTACAGTTTGAATCAGTTAGCGAGTCTGTACGTAAAGGAGATTGTTTCACGACATGGAGTACCAGTGTCAATTGTCTCTGATCGAGATCCGCGCTTCACGTCCAATTTTTGGAAGAGTTTGCAAGAGAGAATGGGAATGCAGTTGAGGTTGAGTACGGCTTATCATCCTCAGACGGACGGACAGAGCGAGCGAATAATACAAACGCTGGAGGACATGCTTAGGACTTGCGTGATGGATTTTAAGGGAAATTGGGACAACCACCTACCCTTAGTCGAATTTGCGTATAATAATAGTTACCATGCGAGTATCGGCATGCCACCGTACGAAGATCTCTACGGGAGAAAGTGCAGAACGTCATTATGTTGGGACGAAGTCGGAGAACGACGAATACTCGGACCAGAGTTAGTTCAACAAATCGCAGACGTGGTGATAATGAAAAGAGCCAGATTAGTAGCAGCTCAAGACCACCAGAAAAAGTACTCAGATTTGCATCGGCAGGACCGAGACTTCAAAGTTGGTAGTTTCGTATTTTTAAAGGTATCTCCATGGAAGGGAAAAATCCGTTTCGGCAAGAAAGGAAAGTTGAGCCCAAGATTCATAGGACCGTTCGAGATACTGAAGCGAGAGGGCGAAGTGGCATACAAAGTTGAGTTACCACCCGAGTTGGAGCACATCCACAACGTGTTCCACATTTCCGTGTTGCGACCGTACAAGGCCGACTACAAGCACGTGATTTCTTACGAGCCCATTCAAGTGGAGAAGAACTTGGCGTATGAGGAAATTCCTGTCCAGATATTAGATAGGAAAGAACAAACTTTGAGAAATAGAATTATATCTTCTGTAAAAATACTGTGGCATAACCACAATGTCGAGGAAGCAACGTGGGAGTTAGAAGATAGGATGATGAGGGATTATCCCCATCTATTTGTGTAGCCTTATGGCAATTCCAGGACGGAATTTTTATAAGGGGGGAGGATGTAATACTCGAGAATTTCCTAATATTAATAAATAAATATATTAATGAAAATGAATATTTATTCGTATATAAATGATTTTTGTGAGTCAACTCAATTATATTAAATTGAATAATTATAATAATTGCGAAAAATGTGGAGTTTATAATAAACTCGTGAAAGCCTTGTGTGGCACAGTGATGGGATATTTTAATGGTAATATTAATTGATGTTGTGGGGATTATTATTATTGCAAGTAATATAATAATAATAAGCAACGTTTTTATAAATATAATAAGATCCATATTCATGTGATATTTAATTGTGTAAGTGATAATCAATTATAGTGAATATTAATAATTTCATTGATCCATGAGAAATGGAATATTAGTGGTGATTAACAATATGTTAATTATTATTACAAGCGCTAGAATAATAATAAACCACTTGTTTATAAGTATGTTGAGATTTATATTTGTTAATGTGATAATTAATCCTATGATTATTAATTAAGTGTTATTAATAATTATTATGAATGGATTAATTAATATTATTAATTAATTGATAAGATGAATAATTTATTTATTTGACATTACGAATAATGAAACAAATAAGTAAGTTATTAATATAATAAGATTATATTAATTGTTATGTGCAAGTATATTTAAATTATACTATATGATTATACATATTAAAGCTATGTGTTATGAATACATCATGTGTATATATATATTGTAAACAATTATTGAATTAATAGAATTTAATAATAAATGAGATAATGTAATGTGGTAATATTTGATTTAAATTATATTCGTTAAAACAAATGTACATGGATTATATGTGTGTAAATTACACTTATTACATTATGTGAAGTACATTGTGATTTCAATTATAACCTAAGAGTACTATAATATATAACATAAGTATATGGTGTGTGTATACAAGTGTAGTATTTGCAAATGCTGAGAAGTTAAATCAATTGTCCTATTTGCTCTTCACGTGAATACATCATGAAGCTAAAGCTTACATTTCTTAAACTTAGTAAAACTTCATAGCTTCACTCTTCAAATCCTCAAAATCAGCAACATAGACTAGATCATAATGAGGAAGGGAGTGGGCATGATGATAAGTTTCAACTACCAATCACCAACTCCCTCTTATCTAGCATGCAATCCTTCAATCCGTTGTTTTGATTTGGAAGAAAAAGGCTTTGCCTGGATATTAGTTTTGGTATATATATATGGCCCTTCTCTTCAGATTGTTCATTGTTGAGAAAATTCTTGAGATTGTGTTGAGAGTATATTGTGAGTTGATAGCAAGGTAGTTTACAGAGAGTTGGAAATTCAAATTGGAACTAGCTTACTCCATAACAGAGGTATAAATCCTCTTCGTGTCTTCATTTTCATTTTCTGTCAAAAAAAACTCCATTGTTGTTCTCTGAGTTTTCTTGAAATTCTTGATTATGGGGAATTAAAGTATAATTGGATTATAGAAAGCCTGTGTAGAGTAGTATGGACTTATATGCATGTTGGAATTTCAATATAGCTTCCTTGATTCTTCATTTTCATTTTATGTTTCTATTTCAAAAATATTCTGTAAAAATGTTCAATTTTTGAATTAAGTTGGAATTCACAAAATTGGTGGTTTAATAATGTTAATGAGTTATTATATAGTATTATAATATGATAAGAAAGCAATGTGGTTGATTAGAAATGATTTCGGGAAGAATTTATGTGATTTGGCTTAGAAGTCTGCCGAAGCAGACTGTGTCTTGAGTCGAACCAGGCACGGCGCAGCGCAGCTGCGCAGGTCCCCTGCTGCAGATTTTTGATTTTTGCTTCCTACCTGATGTCTGCTACATGTTAGTTGATGAAATGAAATAGAACAAGCATGCTGATATAATTAATACATATATACGGACTTGTTAAACTGGTATGAGTATGTTATATTCGGATCGCTTACGTGAACGATGAAGTTATAGATTTTCGAAATAAACTTAGGATTTCAAAATGGATGTTGATTCGTTGTATCCATTTTAGACATTCTAACTTTTGAGATACGTTTGTATGATCTAGAAACACATGAAATGTATGTTCACTTGTGTAGATAAGTTTCATAACGAAATACGAACATGCAAACCTCATTAGTAACGGAAATGTAAGTTTTTACAAACGAACTTTTGACATGTTTATACCATATATGATTTCTAATTTTTTGAGCATGTAATATAACCTTGAAATGCGTGTCAGACATGTTAACATACGAATCGAGATAGCATGAACATGATAGGCCCTAAATAGTGAATAACACTAATAAAAATATAAGTTTTGATTGTGAACCTTAACGTGTTATTACAAGTTTCATATTCTGGAGTTTACGGATACATGAGATAATACTCTTAGACTCATTCATGTGTCATACATGTATATATACCATGATTAGTTGTCGTGATTCAAAATTTGCGTGAACAAAGCATGTTTTCAAACTAATGACAATGATAGTTGCATGTATATGATATCAATACTCATGAACATGCTTAATATAAGTATATGAACACCTTATGTGTTTACAAGGTGAGCATGCTAGATTTTGTAACATCATGACCTTGAATTGTTTTAAATTATCGAAAGTGTTAACTTAGAAACTATATCATATATGTTTGGAACGAGGGAAGGTTATACAAACATAAAAGTATTCTTTAAAATGTATACAAGCTATGTGATATCATATGTTAATACTTGAAATCCGATTTCGACGGTTAACTTATAGAAATGCCATAACTTACTAAAATAAAATATATTTAGTATTGATTGTGGTCTTATGTGATATTAATAATATGAGAGTATGTTTACTATTTGTGGTAGTCTCACATGATAGTAATAATGTATGAAGATGACTAACTTGAGAAGAGGAACGTTAATGATAAAAGACATTAAAAGTCGACACTTGTGAAATTATATGATACTGTATAATTGTGTAACTAGGTCAAGACTTAGCTTATGTGTTAATCGTATATACGAGATGAGATATAATATTAAACTATATGACTAATGAATATCATATATATACGTAACTATATTACGATAGGAATTCGAAAGTGTTGATTTGCTTTTCGTGGATAAACTACGCTAAAGGCAAGTTCTCTAACTTACACTCTTTTAAAGTGCAAGTTTCCTTACTTACACTCATTTATAAGTGCAAGTATCTTAGACCTTCGTATTTTACTTTATTCAAGGAACGTTGTAAGCAAGTTCCTAACTCTACTCTTTATTGAACAATCAATTGGCTTATGTTATTATTGTCGTACAAGTAAACTCTTGAGATTTAAATTCAGATATTATGAATCATATACTTCATGAATAAGATAAAAGTCGAACTATATTCTTCGAACTTTAAATCTTGAAATTTAAATTATAGTTGTTGTGATCTATGCCATTTGATTCGGCTAGACTTATATTATTGAAAGGCGACCCAAACCGATTGATTGATGCGGGATCTTGTATTTGACTGAGAAGAACAAAATATAACTGTCGGAGAACCGACACGAGCACATTAGTATGATTGAGTGTTATGCATAACATAGGGTACTTTAGGCTGATCACCTGTTGTACTTATTTTTTTTGGATTTTCAGTTTATTATTGTCAATTCCTGTGGAAGTTCATAGTCCTTAGTGACTGCTCAGTATTCAGTTATCTTGAAATCTTGAATTAATTTATTATTTAATCACATTGATATTATTCTGTCCTTAGCGACTGTTATTGAAAACTGTTGTTATTCTTGTTATCCTTGAACTATCAAACCTTGATATACCCTTTCGAGAATTGAGAATTATATTACAAACCCTTATTGTATATTACTTGTTGAGCAATTTGTGCTCATTCTTGCTTTCCCTAAAAACATTTCAGTTAAGGCCGAGCTGTGCGGACCCTCGAGTACCGACAAGGGCAAAGGAAAGGCTACTGAGTAGCTTTAATTATGTAGGACTTATGATTGTAATAAAGAACTTATGATATTATGTACTAGTTAAGGTTATTTATGCTTAAGATATGTCTAAGCTATGTAATCACTGTTTAAGTTACGAGACCTTGGGACGTGAATAATTATATTATTTAAATATAATTTATTCAATATTAGTTGTGTATTATTCCGCTGTGCGATGCGACATTTAGTCGTATTATTATTGTGATGTGTTACCATGAGCACGCGATGAACCGAATTCGAGCGACCCCGTGACGGTCCTGGAATTTGGGGGCGTCACAAGCGCTGCAGTGCCGGGTCAAGGCTTGGTTAACATAGTCACGGCGCCGCAGCGCCGGTTCTATGAAGGAAACCAGCGCTACAGCGCCAGGCCAAGGAACTGCTAACGTGGGCTCAGTGCTGCAACTCCGGTCCCTAGTGCAAACTGGGCGCTACAGCGCCACTTAGCAGAATAACCCAGTGAATTTTATTTAAGTGTTCAAAGTTCAGAAGTGTGTTTTAAAATGTTATGTAATGAACATGACTATATGTTAAGCATATATTAAGAGGTTAAAACAATTTATTAACTTATTTTATGTGGTTAATTGATTAGTTAAATACATTATATAAACTTGTTATTCGAAAAGTCTCGTAATGTGTTCCAACACTGATGTTTGTGGCTTGATGATTACAACCAGACTTAGAATTAATTTGTACTGTGAATGTAATGGTATGTAGGATTAATTGAGAAACGTGAATTATAACTGTAGCTTGTACACAAGGCAAGTTTCTAAACTCAAACCTTTTATTGAGCAAGTTTTCTATCCTCGATTTATTACTGTTATGCAAGTTCCTTAACTCTAAATTATTTGTTGAGCAAGTCCTAAACTTATGTTTGTAAATCAATCAAGTTCATATTCTTGTTTATTTAAGTTATGATTCCGAATGAGATATTATGATTCTACTTAAAGTATTACTTCAGTTATATAATGTTTATTCAATTGTATACTCTTGAGATTCATTATTCGAATTGATTATCAGTTTATTATTGAACCTTGTAAGACTATTGAACCTTTGTTGATTCAACTAGTCTATAGTTGATGAGCATTCTAAATTCTAGAACTGTCATTGAGCTTATCCAAATCAAACTTCTTTTGGTGTGGACTCTGATGTTAAACTAAGATGAACAACCCTTTATAGGGGATTATGTATGCGTTAGCGTTGAGATGATGTACACATTCATGGTACTAAGGGTTGATCCCCCTAAGTACGAGTAGTAGAGTCCATATAGTCTTATGACTGTTAAAGGTTTAAAGTAGAAATACTTAACAACTTGGGACATAGCTCTTGGTCTTATGACCCTCAGATGTTCTTTTGATTCTTGTATTCATTTCTTGATTCAAAAGCTGAGCTTTCTAGTATTCAGAACTCTTTGATTTCTCGCATGTTATTATTAATGTTATATTATTATTCTTGTGGGCAATCGTGCTCACTCTTACATAATTACATTACAGCTAAAATTGAATGGACTGACGAGCCTTCTACTAGCAAGGGCAAGGGCAAAGTTAACAAGTAATGAAGACTAGTTATTTTATTTGAGAATATTATGTTTAAGACTTATGATGATTGTTTAAGAATTATTTATTTATTTACGTTTTGGCATTTGATGTTTAAGGTTAGTTCAACCTGGGATTTATTTATTGTTCAGATGATGTAACCCTTAAGGGGAGGATTTCTATTTATTTCATGGTTTTCAATTATTATGGGTAGACAGATATATGATGATTGGACAGGGAACACCAAATTCTGTGGAAATTGAAGTACCCGAATTTAGGGGTGTCACAAGTTGGTTTCAAAGCTGTAGGTTATGAACCTTAGGTAGGGGGAAAACCTTAGGGTAGTAGCCTTTTTAAGAGATTGATAACATAGTGGTGATAAACTCTTATCAAGTTCTAAGAAAGATAATAAATTACCTTATGTGCTATGTGTTTGTATTTATGTACTTGTGCGAGTATCGATTAGCATCACATAGTAACTAAAGACTTAAAATTTTAATTGTCAAGATGTCGGACGTTGGAAGATCCAGTCAGCCTAGGGAGGTTGTACCCCAAGTGGCTATTAAGGAGGAGCCTCTAGACATTCATACATTCTGGGAGCAGTTGGTTCAGAGAGTGGTAGCTGTCGTTTAGCACTACAAAATTAACCTTAATTCTATTCCACTAACTCAAGAATTAGTATAGTAATAAGCAAGGATCTATCCCAGAGAGAGTGTTTTGTTTAATATTTATCCAAGTATTTTCTAATGAATTGGGGATTTTTAGTTTGAAAAGTTGAATTAACGAAAGTGAATTTAAAAGAAATATCAATGAGTAAAAAGATTCAATTCTTCAGTTCAGTATCACCTTTTCACAATTATGGATTAACCAAGTGTTCACAATATTTATTTTCCAATGAGATTAAACAACCCTAGATAACCGCAATCGCTAATTACCCAAAATTTTCCTTAAGTGTAAATCTAATGCGACGATTGCCAACAAAAAATCCTAACTATCATATAACCTAGTACCATCAGTCTAGATTTAATACAATAGAAGCATGAAGAATGAGAATTAGATTATTCCAAGCAACAATTACACAATCAGGAATTATTAACTTGTCTTCTGAAAACCTTAATAATATTCAAAAGCTTGACCACAATCAAATATCATTAATTGCTACTTATGATCAAACATACATCGTTTGCTTAATATATCTTAATCTAGCAGATGATATCAATTTCCTAATTTAATCTTGCAGAAACCAAATTAATCAATTGAATAGCATACAAGAAAATTTATGTAGATAATCAGAATAAATCTCACATATGAAAGAATAAATAATATAAACTTGCTCAAACCATTAATTGTAAATAAGGTTCAACATCCCTTCAGAATTGAATGTAGTAGTTTAGCTTGACATGCCTTGATTCTCCAAAACTAGGGTTAGAATAGCCTCCAAGAATTCCTAGATCAAAAGATGTCTCCCAATACTAAATAAATAACTAATATTTATAGTCTATCAAAACCCTAGTACAATTAGGTAAGTCCAAATCCTATTACTAATCAACTTCTGCACAAAAAGTCAACAAATCAATTTTCCTTCGTCCGACACGCGCGGTCAACGCGTGATCCTTCACCCAAGAGGTGCGCTCAGCGCTTCATATGCAGGGACTCGCTTTTGCTCTTGCGCGGTTCGCGCGTCTTTTAGTACTGAGAGAATGCGGTCAGCGCTTGCTATGCAGCACGTTATCCTCCTTATGCCCGCTCAGCACTTTGTCGTTTGTAAACCTCGCGCGGTCAGCTCTCCTACTCCAGAATTGTCCAAATGTCCAACTTTTCATTCAGTTTCAGTTTCTATCCTCTTACTTACAAGGTAAACATAAAACACCAAAAATACTACGAACAATACTTAAAAACTTACAATAACACAAGCTAAACGAGATTAAATCATAGGTTTTCAACCTACTCATCAAATTCCCCCAAACTTGAACCATTGCTTGTCCTTAAGCAAACATAATGATATTAACACTAAACCTACTATGAATTCAACTACAGAGATTGAACAATAACCAGGGTAATTAGATGAATCATATGCCTCAGAGATAAACAACTATTATGACATCAATATCACATCATACGTTACCTTAAATTCTCATATCCTCACCTCACAACATAATAATTACATGTTTCTCTATGTGTGTGTCCAACATGACTCCAACAATAACAATGAGCAATACAGATAAATTCATACGCATGCAACTCATCCAAGACCAGATTTTGTAATTCAATTATGGCATACACATAAGTACGAGGGAAATCATATTTTGGAACCAAGCTCTTTGTATCAAGTGAGTGCATTTTAATGCTCCATCTCACTAGTTATTTCTTAAGTCCGACTTATGCAATGTTCAACTTCCTTAGGCTTTTCAATATTACCCGTGTAACGGACTTCCGGCCAACGACTCCCAAACATGAAGGCTTTAGGGCGCTAGGTGTCAAGACATCCTCTAGGGTTTACTTGTCCGAGTAACAAAGGCCACGAAATTGAACTAAGTCAGTTTTATTTAGAACTGTATTTTTTCCTTTTCTGATTTTTCTATCTCTTTTTCTTTTCTTTTCATTCGAGCCACAAATCCCCCTAACTTATGTATAAGTCAATGTTCAATTTTCATCTGTGATCAAATGAATACATGCCCATGTTTTATCTTGACTCTACTTTCTTGTTATTGTTGATAATCATTTGGTGTGCCTGAGATTAGAAAAACACAAGACTCATATTATGAAGTTCCTATGGTTAAAATTAATCAACACATGATAATCAATTTAGGCATGCAAGTTATAAATCAAATTCCTCATTGGCTTTCATCATAACTAACAAAGCTTAATTGCTCAATCTCCATGCAAACTAACACAAATCCTACAGGAATGCAAATATTTTATATATATATATATATATATATATATATATATGCAAATATGGTAAAACTATAATGAAACTATATTATATGCAATCTAAATATCATATTAAATTAAATTACCCTCCCCCCCAAACTTATCATTAGTAATGTCCTCATTACGTGAAAATAAACCATAAACCAATTTAAGCACGAGGACTTCCCCGTGAGACGAGTCAATGCTCGTCTTTAGGACCTTCATCATTTGAAGGGGGTAAGCAGGTAGAATAAGAGGACTTGGAAGCTGAATTGGATTAGTAAGAATTATACGGGAGAAGGCATCTGCCAACGCCATGAATACGCCAATGCTGTATGCATGCATTGAATCTTGGCATTGAGCAAGCCGGAGCATTTTCTTTTGACTCTTGTTTGTAGAAGTCGTAGATGGTCCCGCTTCTGCCTCATCTGTCATCGGCACATTCGTGGCTGGTGGTGATGATGGTCGAATCATGATATAACCCTCACCCCGTGGGTGAGAATATGCTCCTGCCCAGGATCTGTAGGTGACGGTTGTTTTATGGTCAATGGCCCCCGTGGGCATCTGAACAGGCTCCGATAAAGCCCACTGCACTCCGGCCTTTCAGCATAAGTCCGTGATCAAAAATTCGTGTAATAGGCTGCCTGTGGTGCCTCTGCGCAATGCTCTGTCAATTGACTCTTGGATACATATGCCGACATCCACTTGTAAAATTTCCACTTCATTAGGCCTCTCAAACCAATGATGTATGATCCCATTGAGGAGGCGCGCC
Source organism: Panax stipuleanatus (assembly GCA_020205555.1). Lineage (NCBI taxonomy): Eukaryota > Viridiplantae > Streptophyta > Magnoliopsida > Apiales > Araliaceae > Panax > Panax stipuleanatus. The sequence continues at coordinate 108,690,354 of CM035119.1, read as the reverse complement.
CTTTCTTTCGTGACTATAGTCTGATGGCGTGTAGGCATTAGCCTAGCACAGATGAAGGCGTACCATGCTTTCCCATATTTGCTCAATGCCGAGTGTGGAAACGTGACTTTAATGTCCGTCCCAAGCTTGGTTACCCATTATATTCCTGGCTTGCATCGGCAAGCAATAATTTCATCCAAGCTCGGGAGGTGGTTTTTGTATCAGTCCCCTGTTGGTGTTTACAGCTCGAAGTGTTCATTAATCGCCGTGTGGTGGAATGAGACTGATTTTCCCCTAACTTGCACAACATGCCCTTCATATTCTATGGTGTTGGCATAGAATTCCTTTACAATATTTAGTACTGCGGGTAGTAGTTATTCCACCAGCTAAAACCATTGCCTTTCCACTATCATCAGAGCCATATCACCATCCAAGTTAGCATCGGGCTTCAACCCCCGTTCTAGAACAAGCGTCTTTCTGGAAAGCACGGCGTTGTAACGAGTCGCCACTACCTCGCTAACAAACTTTGATATATCAAACGTTGGCCGATCCCTAGAGGTTGATGTCTTTGGCCTCTTTGATGTCATGGTTGGAAGATTGCACAAAAGTTACTGACTTTGACAATTTATCAAGCAGTTGGTGTGCACCCTTTGTTTTCCCCCAAACTTACTTTCCTTTCTATCACAAAACTTTACCACAAATTAGTAATAAAAGCCTTGGGTCTTCAGTAACCCAAGGTATCCCAATCAAAATTATAGCAATAAACTAAAAAAATTGATTATGAGATAAATTTCAAGAACTAAGCCAGAATCAATTTGTTACCTTTTGATACTTTGAATATTTACTTTGTCCTTAGTGAGGATGAACAATGATATGTGAGATTGTATATTGATATGTGAGATTGTATGTTGATGGCTTTGTGGAGATTGTTTGTTGATGGTAGATTAGAGAGGGGTTTTGGTTTGTAACAAAGAATTGAGGATAGAGAATTGGAGTAGATGTGGAATTGGATTTTTAGGATGTAAATTGGTGTAGTGATTTTAGGGTTTACATAAGGTAGGAGATGAAGATTTGGGTGAATTAGAAGAGGAGAAGAGCAGACCGAAGTGGAGAAGGAAAAGGATATTGGTAGAGGCCCGAAACCCTTTTTTGTTTTTAGTCAACTCAGCAGGCTAGCGCGGTCAGTGCGTGTAGAGGCGCTCTCAGCCCTTGTATGTTGCAAAATCTGTAATTTTTTTGTATGCTACGAGCCTTATTGAGGGCGCTCTGTGCATGCCTGAGGCGAATTTTTTGCAACTTGCTGTATGATGCGCGCGCTCAGTGTGACAATCCGATTTTTTTTATAAAATAAATATATAAATAATAATAATTGTTAATATTAATGTAGATTGCATATGTAAATATATGCACTTCTGTATGTGTATGCTTGTGATATGATAAATTTATTGGTATATATTTGACGTAGAGAAATAAATTATTTTAATGGTAAAAGCTATTACAATAAATAAAGGGTATTAGAATAATTTGTGATATTAAATTATTTTAATAAATATGTTGCATTAAATATTTTATTTCAAATACATTATAATATATGTAGTGTATCGTGTATAATATATATATATATGTGTATATATTATAAAGGTATGTAACACATGGATATGTGTATGGTACTGATTTTGTAAACAAAAGAGGAAGCAGGAGCTGTGATAGGGAATATACTCTAATAGATATAGTAGTTGAGTCATTTGTGTATTAGCATGAGGTGGGATTCGATTGATGAAAGGAAGCTGAGTCAAAGAAATAAAGAAGGAGATGTGGCTTTGTGAGAAACTAACAAATTACTAAGCAAAGCTAAATCAATCTAGACTCATATACTCAGCAATCCTATAGTTTGTGAGGAGCAAGCAAATTTTCTTCTATAAATTCAAAGCCAATGTTCAGTCTTTCATTTCTGTTTCTTCTTCTCCACTCGATTCCTTGCCCAGCCCCTGCCATCCCATTTGTTTTCTGGTCCAAACTATTCCATTCGGATAAAACATGAAAATTAAGCATTCAAGGATTGAATAGCAGCTAGGAATTTAGAGAGAGATCCATATTATAAATAAGCTAATAAGAGGTATGTATTCTTTTGTTTTATAGTTTTATGGGTTTACATAAAAACTTAAATTAGTTAGTTAGCTTGACTGAGAATTTACAATAGAAGCATTGGGTAATTGATCATGCTTTTATGGATTGGTAATGGGAATTGAGTTTTTGTATATTAAAATTATGGAATCAAAGGAAATTGAAAACTTGAAAAGTTAGTAAGCTAACTATTGTAATATCCATATTCATGTATGCTTTTCCCTTTGAATTGGATTCTTGTGGACTGAATTAAAGCCATGGAGATTAGCTTGGTTGTGCGGAGTAATAAGGTTGGCGAAAATGGTTTGAATACGTAGCCCCAACCCTTAGAAATCAGTCCACAATAAGTACGCACACGTTATGTTCAATAAAATGCCATAACAAGCTAATTTGGTTTAAAACACATTATTTGACGAAACCGAAACCAAAGATGGATTCGTTTGATCTAAAATAATATAAAAGAAGAGCCTCGTGGCATTAAATCAAGTTGAGGCGAGTTTTAACAAAAAATGAAAAAGTAAAAAGTTAGTGCGCGGGGCCATTTTTGGCACGTTATTCAAATAATTTATCAGACCCAAAATAGGCGGCTATTATTTTCTAAAAATAGTCTCATATACCAATTATAACATATTCAAAAATCAACGCAATCCGACATGTGAACTAAAAGTTACAAAATCACAAAGTTACTACGCTACAGCGGCGTCGGCTGCAGCAACAGCAGCAGCCCATGATTCGCTGTGCAGCAGCCTGGCTGGCCAGTTTTGGCTTGCTCTCAATTTGCGTGGTTTACTTGAAATGCATAGTTTATATTTTTTAAAAATAGGTGGATATATCACCTATAACATATCCAAAATTTTTAGGAATCGAACGGGCCAAATGAAAACTAAAAATATGCAAAGTTGTTACGCCGCTAAGGGCCGACTGTCTGCAATAGCAGCAGCCCATGGCAGCGCTGTGCAGCAGTCCGGTCAGGCTAGTTTTGGCTTAGTCTAAGATTGTGTGGTTTATCCGAAATGCATAACCTATATTTTCTAAAAATAGGTGGATATACCACCTATAAGATATTCAAAATTGAGCAGGATTAAAATTATAATTTGGAAATTAAAAATTCGCAAAGTAGCTACGCGAGGAAGAGAGCTGGCTACCCAGTAGCAGCAACCACATGGCTGCGCTGTGCAGCAGCCTTGCAGGCCTGTTTTGGCACACAGTTGGGTTCGATAAAAATACTTAAAACACGTCGCTCGTGTTTTATAAAAATAGGTGGATATACCACCTATAACATATCCAAAATGCAATGTAATTGAACTAGTAGGTTGGAGGTTATAAATTTGGAAAATAAGAGTCTTAAACATGGGGGAAGGCTGTGCAGCTGTGTGGCTGGGCAGCCAGCCAGCGTACAGCGGTGCACAACGTATTGCAGCAGCAGCACAGTAACTAAGCTATGCTTAGTTGTGGGTTACTTTGATGTTTGCAATGCAATCTTAATAGTTTTGGCTATTTTAAACCTATAAAAGTGAACCGATATAAAAGCGTAATAAAATATAAGGACTATATAAAATATAAATTTATTCTAATATGAAAAAGAAAAATATGGACACGATATGAATCCTTAAGTTTACATATAAGAGTATAAGATGGGCTATGAGGTATTATAAAATAAAAACGTAATAGATTTAGATTTCAAAAGATTTATGCAAAAAGAAATTACGAATACGCTATATAATCTCGAAATAACAAAGTATGGAACTATTAGAGCAACAAGAAGAGCTGCTTGATACACTAAGCTAATGAGGGGGCTATTTTGATATTATTTTGAAATGTTAGAATATATCATGCGTTAGTATACGAAAATAAAACTACAATGTATTATGGGAACTATAAGTTACCCAAACAAGTTATAATTACTTCCAAGTCATGAAATATATACTGAATTTTCTTTATACATTAAAGTTATGTACAAAGAACATAGAATGTCATGTGTTAGGTTTCGGGTGGATTATAACTTAGAATTACAATGTATTCGCATACTACAATCAAACTAAACTCTATTAAAGAGAAAAATGGTTATTGTAAGGATATGGATGAGGTATTTGAAAAATGTATAAAAGTATTTCAAGAAATAGAAACATAAGCTAATAAAGTAGCTAATGTGAATATTTAATTTATGATTGTGCAAGTTATTTGTTATAAGTATGTGACTAATACAATTATATATGTGAATATAATTGTATAGGGTTTGTACAAGGGAAGTTAAGCTGAAATTTTATATCAATAGTCAACGAACAAGGCAAGTATCTAATTCTTTTATTTTATTGAGCAAATATCTGGAATTGATCGCATTGATCAAGTTCTTTCCATTCTTGCAAATATTTTGAGCTTGTTTCTTTTGTAAGCAAGGAATGTATATTGATATGCTAGCACAAGTTTGCTAACTTGTGTAATCCAACATTTGTTTATTTCTCTCTGTCTAATTACTTCAAAAATTCCCAACTTAGTTATTTCTGAGCAAGTATTCTTATTTTGCTTACTTTTAAAATGTATTCTAACTTACAAAAATTCTATGTTGTGCGAGTTATCTACAGTGGTATGTTTATACAGGTTTCCTAACTTGTGTAATTCTACTAATTATTCAAATTCCTTTAATTGTCTTAATAATTATACTGTATTGCAAATCTGGAAATATTATTGATTTAGGTAGAGCGTTCCATCCAAATTGTTTTGGTTTGGAATTCAAGGTTGAAAACGAACATCCCTTATTTGGGAAAACTTTTATTGTGCCAAAAAGGCAACGCAAACAAGCATGTAGTGTTGATCAATGCAGGGCATAAAGTGCTGATCACCCATCGTGTCCAGGAGTTAGTCGGTTAAACAGTTAAATTACTATTATACCAATTTATAGCAAGAAAAACAAAGTTTAAGGTCTACTGACCGCTCAGCTTCTAAAGTAACTACATCGTTTCAAAAATGCAAGCTATTTGATTTGTTATTCAAGAAATTATTTACATAGTTTCACAACTATTGATTCGTTATTGAAGTATTCTCAAAGAAAACATTTAACTCTTTTATTCATTGTTTATTGTATCTATTACTTGCTGAGCAATTGAATGCTCATTCTTTCTTTGAAGTTAAATGTTTTTAGTGAAATCTGAGCGCATAGAAGGATCTGGCAAAGGCAAAGGAAAGGAGAAAGTGGATGAATAGTTGAAAATGATTATCTATAATAAGTAGATGTTTTGTAATAATAATGCAATACATATCATGTAAAAATGTATTTAAAGGTCATCGTACCTGGGATAGTGACTCTTATGTAATTTTATTAAGTAATAATATATTAAGCAGGTTGTATGAATGTTATCATTAAGCACCAAATACGGGTTGCAAGTATCCGAATTTGGGGGCGTCACAGGTTGGTATCAGAGCTATAGGTTAGAAACCTTAGGTGGGGAAACCTTAGGCTACAACCTTATGCTAGATAGAAGCGTTGAAAAATAAATAACTCAAATAGAGTTTAAAGAAAATGAATTAAGGAAATTCATTATAAAATAAATAAAAATAACTTAAATGAAACCATTATTTGCTATGTGTATATATATTGTTATTGTGTACTAATAAAGTTAATTATGTGTTTGTAGATGTCAACTAAGGGAGAAATCCAGGACATTCCTATTGTGCACGAGGAGTTGATAGTTCCACCCTCGCTAGTATCTCAGCCAATACCAGAAACAATACTGGTTGTTGTGTTAGAAAGTGAGTCTGTTTCTGAAGAGGATTCTGAGGAGGAACCCTTTGATAAAGAATCCGAGGATGGTGTGGGATTGCCATCTGGAGTAACTAACAAGCTGGGGGGTTTGGCAGCTGCAGGGATGTTAGGAAGGGGTGCAACGGCTGAAGCTATACTAGCCATAGCTGTTCTAGTTGCAAAGTCATCGGTTGGGGAAGAGCCAGTGAATGCACATAACAATCCCAAAATGGAGGAGGGTTTAGTGAATCTAGGAGCATTGGTTCATTATCTGTTAGACAGAGACATGAAAATGAGTACTCAACTTCAGGAGGCTGAAAACAAAGCTCAATATTATGAAGCAAAGGTGCGAGATATGCGAGTAGAATTACATGAGTTAAACAATGTTAGGGATGTGGAAAACTTGAAACATCAAAGGACTAAGGAGCATGCTCAAAATCTTAGGCAGGAATTGTGCGGAATTAAAAGGAAAATGGACTTGATGAACCACTCCTATACAACATCTATGGAGCGTGTTCAAGACAAAGTGTGGACTTATCCAAACGAATGAGGACAATTTTGCAACTCCATTTCGTGAGCTAGTGTAATTGCTACCACCAAGGATGAGCGTGTGAGCACCTTGGACACTGGATTGGCATAGGACCAGAAGTGATGTGTTAGTATATATATGGAAATATATGTTTGTATATGTGTGACTATGAATCCCAGCTTTTGCTATTAATAGCGGGATATTTTTTGTAACTCCAATATTAGTTAAGAACTAGACTATATAGGTCATATCTTTTGTACGTAATAGAAAATATGGAAGCAAGCATTAACAAGTGCTATGATATGAAAATAGCAAATAAATATGAGATAGTATGTAAAAAGGGATGATGTAATTAGAAGCATATTAATATAGAATATTATTAAATATGTTTTGCAATGAATGAAGTTATTAGAATTAAATGAGATTGTTTTAGAATAAATAATGATTTAATGATAATAAATTATTTTATTATTTAACAGAAAAAAATGCGGCCAAAGGGATGAGGTCGAGGAAGGCCACCAGTAAAAGGAATAGAAATGAAGCTACAGGAAATGAAAATGAAAATAGGGCTTAAGGATAGGGAAACCCTATGTAACAGTTCGTAGATTTACTGGTAGGAGCCTTTCAAAACAGGAATCCTCCTAACCCTCACGCCAATGTAAATCCGTCGGCATCACATATAGCTAGCTTTAAAGACTTCAAAAGTGTGGGACCGCCTGAGTTCAGGGGAACCACTAAGCCTATAGAGGCTCAATCCTGGATTAAGGAAATAGAAAAGGCGTTTGAGGTGGCCAGAGTAGGGAATGAGCAAAAGACTTCCTTTGCTACATATATGCTGAAGGGTGAGGCCGATTTCTAGTGGGAGGCCAATAAGAATAGAGCTGGAACAGGAGTAATTACTTGGGAAAGATTCAAAGAATTGTACTTTGAGAATTACTTCCCTCCGAGTGCACTTAGTCGAATGGAAATATAATTTTTAGAATTAAAACAGGGAGACATGACAGTGTCTCAATATGCTGCCAAGTTTAATGAACTGGCTTGGTTTGCTCCACATCAAGTGGACACAGAAGCAAGGAAGGTAAGAAGGTTTGAGCAGGGCCTGAAACCCTGGCTCTATAATAAAGTCGCGGTGTTATAGATTGGTTCTTTTGGATCAATCTTGGAGAAATCTATTATAGCCAAAGGTCGGAGCGAGGCCATGAGTCTCTACAATAAGGAGCATAAAATAAAAGTTAAAATCGAGGGAGCAGTCAAAGCTGAGGGAAACAGTGGAAATGGAAAAAGAAAGTGGAACAATTTCAAGAATACTAATAACATACAGGGAGATATAAAGAAGAAGAAGATTGAGTAGTGTAATAAGTGCGAGAAAACTCATTCAGGGGAATGTTTAAAAGGGAAGCCAGTGTGCTTTAACTGTGGTCAGGAGGGACATATCTCTCCTAACTGCCCTAACCCAAGAAAGATCAGTGGATGTTTCATCTGTGGATCAATGGATCATATTGCCAGGAATTGCCCAAAAAGGAAAACCGATGAGGGAAATACCAGTGCAGGGAATAGAACTGGACAACTAGCTATAACCGGTCCAACTCCACCAAATAGACCAACCGCGAGGACCTTCAATATGACGGTCCAAGATACTGTAGCAGCCAGAACTAGAGTTCTAGGTATCTTTTCGATCAATTATATAAATGTATATGCTTGATTCGAAAATAATTTATTTCTCCACGAATACTAGAATTGTGCTAGAGTATTCACGTGTACCTTTAGAAACCCTTGAGTACAGTCATAAAGAAATTATATATTCGGGAAAATAAATTGGTTAATATAACTCGTTAATAAAAGAATTTTGAAGGAGGAATTTGAGTTCCTAAAACAATTAAAATAAAGGATTGGAAATATTATATTCAAATGTATCAAATCTGGATTAGCATTTTTATGACAATTTTTGAAAGAGTATGCAGAAGCAGAAGATAACGCATTGGAGTGCAACGAACGCCTGCGGCGAGTAAAATTCACATATAAAAAATAATTGCACGATAGTTATTCGCATGATGAATATGTCCAAGAACCATGATATGATGCAAGTAGTCTGCAAGAATCGAACAAAACATGGAGCCATTCAAAGGAAATAAGCTAATGGTCTTCATTCGTTCGCGTAGTTTTATTTTTTTACGATTCCGGGAACGGAATCTTTATAAGGGGGGAAGGATGTGAAAATTCAATTTTTTTTATTATAAAATAAATAGATAAATAATAATAATTTTTAATATTAATGTAGATTGCATATGTAAATATATGCACTTCTGTATGTGTATGCTTGTGATATGATAAATTTATTGGTATATATTTGACGTAGCGAAATAAATTATTTTAATGGTAAAAGCTATTACAATAAATAAAGGGTATTAGAATAATTTATGATATTAAATTATTTTAATAAATATGTTGCATTAAATATTTTATTTAAAATACATTATAATATATGTAGTGTATTGTGTATAATATATATGTGTGTATATATTATAAAGGTATATAACACATGGATATGTGTAAGGTACTGATTTTGTAAACAAAAGAGGAAGCAAGAGCTGTGATAGGGAATATACTCTAATAGATATAGTAGTTGAGTCATTTGTGTATTAGCATGAGGTGGGATTCGATTGATGAAAGGAAGCTGAGTCAAAGAAATAAAGAAGGAGATGTGGCTTTGTGAGAAACTAACAAATTACTAAGCAAAGCTAAATCAATCTAGACTCATATACTCAGCAATCCTATAGTTTGTGAGGAGCAAACAAATTTTCTTCTATAAATTCAAAGCCAATGTTCAGTCTTTCTTTTATGTTTCTTCTTCTCCACCTGATTCCCTGCCCAGCCCCTGCCATCCCATTTGTTTTTCGGTCCAAACTATTCCATTTGGATAAAACATGAAAATTAAGCGTTCAAGGATTGAATAGCAGCTTGGAATTTAGAGAGAGATCCATATTATAAATAAGCTAATAAGAGGTATATATTCCTTTATTTTATGTTTTTATTGGTTTACATATAAACTTAAATTAGTTAGTTAGCTTGACTGAGAATTTATAATAGAAGCATTGGGTAATTGATCATGCTTTTATGGATTGGTAATGGGAATTGAGTTTTAGTATATTAAAATTATGGAATCAAAGGAAATTGAAAACTTGAAAAGTTAGTAAGCTAACTATTGTAATATCCATATTCATGTATGCTTTTCTCTTTGAATTGGATTCTTGTGGACTAAATTAGAGCCATGGAGATTAGCGTGGTTTTACGGAGTAATAAGGTTGGCAAAAATGGTTTGAATACGTAACCCCAACCCTTAGAAATCAGTCCACAATAAGTACGCACGCGTTATGTTCGATAAAATGCCATAGTAAGCTAATTTGGTTTAAAACACATTATTTGACAGAACCGAAACCTAAGATGGATTCGTATGATCTAAAATAAGATAAAATAAGAGCCTCGTGGCATTAAATCAAGTTGAGGCGAGTTTTAACGAAAAATGAAAAAGAAAAAAGTTAGTGCGCAACCATTTTTGGCACGTTATTCAAACCATTTATCAGACCCGAAATAGGCGGCTATTATTTTCTAAGAATAGTCTTCTATACCAAGTATAACATATTCAAAAATCAATGCAATCCGACATGTGAACAAAAAGTTACAAAATCACAGTTAATACGCTGCAGCGGCGCCTACTGCAGCAACAGCAGCAGCCCATGACTTCGCTGTGCAGTAGCCCGGCTGGCCAGTTTTGTCTTGTTCTGGATTCGAGTGGTTTACTTGAAATGCATAGTTTATATTTTTAAAAATAAGTGGATATACCACCTATAACATATCCAATATTTGTGGGAATCGAATGGGCGAAATGAAAAATAAAATATGTAAAGTTGTTACGCTGCTAAGGGCCGACTGTCTGCAACAGCAGCAGCCCATGGCTGCTCTGTGCAGCAGTCCAGTCAGGCCAATTTTGTCTTAGTCTAGGATTGTGTGGTTTATCCGAAACGCATAACTTAAATTTTCTAAAAATAGGTGGATATACCATCTATAAGATATTCAAAACTGAGCGGGATTAAAATTATAGTTTGAAAATTACAAATTCACAAAGTATCTACGCGAGGAAGATGGTTGGTTGCCCAGCAGCAGCAGCCACATGGCTACGCTGTGCAGCAGCCTTGCAGGCCTATTTTGTCGCACAGTTGGGTTCGATAAAAATACTCGAAACACGTCGTTCGTGTTTTCTAAAAATAGGCAGATATACCACCTGTCGACATTGGAAAATTTAAGAATCCCGCGGGTCGGTTTATAACCCGAGTTTTCTCAAATCGATCTTCCTAAGTTATCTCTACTCTTATTCTTTTTTATTGCGAAAAAGGTTTTGAAGGACTTTTTAGGAAAGAGGCCAACATGTGTATATGTAGATGATTTGATTTAAACAGAGTCGCCAGTTGGTAGTTTTGAAAATGGTTGTACCAACTCAACCGAGTTTGGTTTGAAAAGAGGCCCATTTGCTGGACAATGTAGAAACTTGATCTTTGAAATCGGAGTTTTGATTTCGGGGCTTGGTTAAGTGTGGGGAAGGTGTTAGGCACCCCATGACTCCCGTTTAAACACAGTACCACAATCTTTTCAATATTTTCTTTAAAACTAAAATGCGTGAGTGAATGCTGTTTTGAAAATTGGGCCTTTGGATTGATTGAAAGCTTTGCCAAGCTTCGTTGAGCCTATATACGAAGGGTTTGATTTGATTTGAAAATCAGTCTTTGATTTGATTTGCAAAAAGCATTTAATATGATTTGCAAAAGCTTTTGAATTGAATTAACAGTGATATTTTGAAAGCTGTTTATAAAACCCCTACGCTGACATAGGAATTGAAGCACATCGCCTCTTTCAATTTTATCTTTATAGCCTTAAGGCTGCATGCAAGTGGTGATTTATCGGGCTGCGAAGCGTCCTCGACCACAGAAATATAAAGTGTCAGTCTCCTCATGGGTATGAAAACCATCGGAGGGACGTCGACACGACAATCTATATTTTCACTATATTGAGACCTTAAATTCGGATAACCATTTTAAGGTCTGTGCATGTACATTTTACAGAAAAACTGGTAGGATATATTTGTAAATTAGAGTTTGTCCATCATGGGAATCTGATTTTGATCGTTTTGATCACGAATCCCATGATTCCTAGACTCACATGTGAGTAGCCAATAAACCTGCACAGTTCAAATTTGCACAGAGATAAATGTAGATGTCATCACGTCGCAATGGAACCAAGGATTCATCAGTAAATCCTGGATGCTCGTGGGCAAACCGTCTCGTTCCCACTAGGTAGCGATCTAAGGGATGCGAGGTTGCTTTTGAAGCTGAAACTATAAAAATAACTAGATTTAAAGAAATCTCAGCCATTATAGCTTCTAAGTTCTGTCGGGACCTGTTTGAGTTGTTGAAAGCTAGAATTGGCGAAATTTGGATAAATCTAGTCCGCCCGCAAAAACAAATCAGTGCAAATTCATATACAAATGATTGTTAAATGCATAAGTTGAATAAATTGAATAAAGCAATATATATAGTTAAATATATATAAAAGCTTTAAAGGGCGATGGGTTTTCACTCGCAAGCCCGGACTAAAATTAAAATATATATATAAAAAATTGTAAATAGCCACAAAATAATCCAGGCTATGATAGAAATAAAATATATATATATATATATATAAACAGTAAAAAGGGCGATGGGTTTTCACACCTGTGCCCGTATTGGAATTGAAATTGACAGAAAAATAGTCATCTAGTGACTGGGGAGAGCACCTAATATGGGAAAGTGGGAAAAAGTAATAAAATGGCCACGAAATAGTCCAGGCCGACTGTAAATATATAAATATATATATATATATATATATATTGACAGAAATATAGTCAACCAGGACTGATATGGGTACTAGTGATGGTGAATGTCACTTATATATGCGTAAATATATATAAAAGCGATAAACTACCTCGGATTTGAAATTCAGGCTTGACAGAATTGAAATGTTAGTACATTTACAGTTAAATATATACAAAAGAGAGCCAAACACGGACTGGGGAGATAACCCAGTCTGGGGAAGTTGCCAGAATGTGCGCGCTAGTGCATTGAAGCTAATGGAGCTGACGGATCATCAATCCGAGATGTAGAAATGTTGAAAACGGAGTTTATGTACAAAAATATATTAATTTTTGACGAAAACGGCCACGAAACTAAGTTTCGGGCATATTTAGACGATGAAACTTTTTGTGCAAGTGTAAAGCAGTGCAAAATAGTAGTATTGACTTTTTAATCGTAAAAATACTTACAATGCGGGCTTTTTGCTGAATCGTAGGCTTTAAACGCCCAAATCTACTGGTGGTTTTTTGATATGTGGTAGTATATGGGTATATCTACATGTTGGAGTGAAAATATTTAGGTTTAGAATAGGTGTAATAGTCAAAAAATCAAACTAGCAGGGCTTCGCTGCGTTTCCCATCTTTTTTAAAATGAATAGGGGGCACGTTTATTTATAGGCCAGAGGGCCTCCACTCTACCTGTGGCAACTGCAGGTAGAGCAGTGGCTCCCTTAGGTGGGGCCCACGTGCCCATCTTGGTTGTCTCAAAGTACGTGCACTTTGAGCAATGCGATGTCTGGTCGGAAACTTTTTAACTTTTGATCGGAGCATCTATTTAAGGCGTGAGATACCTTTCCAGAAAGCTCTCACCAATAGTGTTGTAACGACATGGGAAAAAACATTTTTTGGGTCTAGGAAGACAGGTTCATAACTAGGTCTTCGATTCTCCGCAGTTTGTCCGTTGAGCTGTCTTGCGTAGTTGCCACTCGGGATCGTCGTTAGGGTTCATTCTGACTTTGTCGGCATCAATTTGGCTTGAGTTTGACCAAGTCAGTTGATGAAATGACCATTGTACCCATCCCGGGGCTGCCTGTAGTGTCGGCATGGTCGTTGGTTGACTTCCGAGAGCTGATTCCAAGACTTGGATCCCAGTCTAGTCTTTTGACCTCAGGGTTGTCTCTAAGGCTGATGTGGTCATTTCAGGTTTTGCTCTGGAGTTGCTATGATGCTTCATGTTGATGTCTGAAGTTGACCTAACGTCCCGGGTTAAGACCGGGGATGACCTGCACTTCCCGGGTTGAGACCGGGGTTGAGTTTGACTTCCCGAGTTGCTGTCGGGGATGAACTGTGTTTCCCGAATTGAGACTGAAGATGGCTTGACATGTCCCGATAGTGAGGTCAGAGTTGATTGGTACCTCCCGGGTTGAGATCGGGGTTGGTCTTGACTTCTCGGGTTGAGACCGGGGTTGATTGATACCTTCTGGGTTGATACCGGGGTTGATTGATACCTCCCGGGTTGCTGCCGGGGTTGAATTAACTTCTCGGGTTGAGACCGGGGTTGATTTTGACCTCCTGGGTTGAGACCGGGGTTGAGCTTGATGATCCGATTGACTTTCGAAACTTAATTGATGGTCTGATTAACTATCAGAGCTTGATTGATGGTCCGATTGACTGTCGGAGCTTGATTGATGGTCCGATTGACTGTCGGAGTTTGATTGATGGTTCAATTGACTGTCGAAGCTTGATTGATGGTTCGATTGACTTTCAAAACTTGATTGATTATCCGATTTACTGTCGGAGCTTGATTGATTGTCCAATTAACTGTCGAAGCTTGATTGACTGTCTGATTGACTGTCGGAGCTTGATTGATGGTCTGATTGACTTTCGGAACTTAATTGATGGTCCAATTGACTGTTGGAGCTTGATTAATGGTCCGATTGACTGTCAGAGCTTGATTACCGATATTGGGAATCAGATTAAGGTTGAAGGACCGGCGTTGGTGGTTGGATTTGGATTGATTGACGGTTTTGCCCTCTTACCTAGTTGGTATTGGGGCAAGGAAAATTTCGAGTGTATACAGATGCCCCTCTTTATCATGTCCATATAACGTGGTGGAATGAAAATGATAAAGACTAGTAGACACTAGAAATAAAGAGTGCCAAAGCCATTTTGAAGTTGGGCGTCTTGGAGTAGAATGGGACTACTTTTAGGCTGTGTGCGTTATCACTTTGCTAGGGATGACGCTATCCATTATAGCCATTGATGGTATTAGGAAGTTATCACGAGCCAGTTTTGTCATTCTCGGCGGTGGATGACATCATTCACGATAATTTGTTTGACTCTGATGAGTTTGTTGAAGATGATTTATCATAGATTTTCCCATCTTGACCTGCTGGGGATGACGTCCTCTATAATAACTTCGTAGATTCTAAGGGGATGAGCTATCACAGATTTTCCCGTCTTGATCTGCTGGGGATGACGTCCTCTGCGATAGCTTTGTAGATATTGAGGAAATGGCCAGGATTGATACTACCTCAATGATTTTCTTTGAGGATGTGTATAACAGATACATCATATGTCCTTTGTGAAGATGGATTATTATATGACTCAACCGTAGATCATCTCCCGACATCTCCGGGGACTAGTCTGAAGGTTAAAATTAACTTTGGTCGGCACCCGAACCTTGCTGGGGTTGCACCAACGGCTGTGTTGTTATCGGTCAGTACCCGATGCTTTACTGGATTGGAACCAATGGCTGAGTTATCGCCGGTCAGTACCCGATGCTTCGCTAAACTGGAACTAACGGCTGAGTTGTCACCTGTCAGTACCAGATGTTTCGCGGGAATGGAACCAATGACTGAGTTGTCACCGGTCAGTACCCGATGCTTCGCTGGAATGGAACCAATGACTAAGTTGTCACCGGTCAGTACCCGATTCTTCGCTGGACTGGAACCAACGACTGAGTTATTACCAGTCAGTACCCGATTCTTCGTTGGACTGGAACCAACGGATGAGTTGTCACCAGTCACTACCCGATGTTTTGCTGGATTGGAACCAACGGTTGAGTTGTCACCGGTTAGTACCCGATGCATCGCTGGAATGGAACCAACGGCTGAGTTACCACTGGTCAGTACCCGATGCTTCGCTGGACTAGAACCAGTGGCTGAGTTGTCACCGGTCAGTTCCCGATGCTTCGCTGGAATGGAACCAACGACTAAGTTGTCACCGGTCAGTACCCGATGCTTCGAAAATGACAGTTTTTGGCAGTTTTAAGCAATTTTTGCTCAAATTTTTCGTAGTTTGATCTGTTGACCCCCGAACATGGCTCCGGGCTGAATGTCAAGGGTCTCTGTGGAGTTTCCCTTTTTATCAGGATTGCACTGCTTGAACACAGGATTTCAGGACAAACCGCTCAATCGCGTAGCGATTTCTCTTCAGATTTGATTCGGCGGCCCGTTTAAACTCCGTTTCAACTCGAACCGAACCTGGCCCGGGGTAGGTGGGACCCACCTGGGCTACCGTAGGTGGAGGTGTGGCAGCCACAGGTGGAGGTGCTGCCACCTGGCTACTTAATGTGCTGCGGGATTTTCATTTTGCAAGTTTCCTGTTTGAGCAGCGAAAGGATTTTCGATCTTCGTTTTCAGATCTACAGAGTTCTGGTAGTCATATTCTGAATTCGTCAGTTCCTACGCGTTCAGCACAGCGCAGGTAACGTTTTCCATCCTTCTTTCGTAGTTTTTGACCGTTAAAAGCATGTGAACCGCCTAGGGTGCTTTTAAACGTAATGTATAAAAAATGTATGTCTATATGACCTGTGAAAAATTTTCTGTCTACATATGTATGTATATCTTACTGTAATGCAAGTTTGGATGTAAGAAAATTCAGGTTCTGAGACAGTCAATTTTTCCACTTTTTGATCAGTTTAATCTTCCTTTTTGAGGCCTAGTGAGCCTGGACTTTTAACTAAAAATGCCTATGGTATGTTGGAGACCATGTGAGGCTGGTTTTTGATTTTTTTGGATAGATGTGAATTGTTTCTATTTTTTTGGGTAGGTGTGCTACTGAATGGCCACCTAGGCATGCCTGTGTGCATGTGGACAGTCCATTTTACAAAGGAGACTCTGGCGAAATTTCTCCAAAATCTTAGGTTTTGAAAAGCATACATTTTTGACTCTGTGGGGAGTTTTTTACTGACCCAATGCAGGTTTTGAGCTTCTGGGATTTTGAAAACATGTAGTTTTAACTGTACGGGGTATTTTTGATGGACCCATGCATGTTTTAGGACTTAGATATGTATGCTGGATTGATTGATTAATAAGCCACAAGTTTTAGGCTTACCACACCCTGTCTGAGGTGATTTTGAGTACTGGTGTATACGATGGATCGCGATAAACCCGGCAGCTCTACTGAGGTTTCATTAGGCGTTAGACAGAGGAGAGCTTCTACCGTCCCATAGGCCCGTCTAGCTAGGACGCCTTGCAGATTGGTAGAGAGCAGGATACGTCCAGCCAAGGACGAGCAACCCATTGACATTGATGACGAGGAGGCTACTTTTATTGCTCCTGTTCAAGCTTAGGTTCCACGTACGGAAGTCCCGGGCATTGCTGTGCAGACACAGGAGTTTCTGGGTGACTTGAGTCGCCATCCTTCGAGATATCTTTAGGCTAACGAGGTAACTTGAAGTCTTTCTTCTCTCTAGACTCTTTTCCCATCTTTTGGCCATTCTCGGGGCACAGGTTTTTGATATGGGTTGATTTTTGTTGCAGGTCCCTGGCTTGACACAGCCACGAAGGAACTGGTTTAGTGTGCACTCCCTCTATCAGACTCTTCACGAGGATTATAGGGAGATCATGGATGGCTGGGGATTTCAGGCCTTCTTCTCGATCCTTCCCGCCGTTGCCCTTTGGGGTATATGAGGGCTTTGCCTGAGCGCTGGTTCCACCAAACTCAGTCCCTTCATCTGCTTGATTGCGAGGTGATGATGACTCCTATGGACTGGAGATTTATCACCGGCATTGAGTTTTAGGGCAAGACAGTGCCTGTCGTGTCTAACATTTTGTCCACCGTAGTTAGATCCCTGTTGGGAGTCCCTCAGTCAGCATTCAAGCGTCGGGCAGTCCAATCTGGTCCCTTGAGTATAGAAGCCCAAGACGGGACTATGCAGTTGCCTCCGCCTGATGATCGGAGAGCTAGAGATCGCATTCTGAGGCGATTATTTTTGTCAATCATCATAGGTTATTTTATGGCAGCCAACTCGTCGACAGTGTCCTTTGCTTTGATCAGCACCACTCAGCATGTAGAGCGCCTCAGTGACTTTGATTGGGGCTCCTATACCTTTGCCTATTTTCTCCAGGGCATGCGCCTGCTTTCGGAGGGTGTGACGGAGGCTTAGTTAGGATTTCATCAGTTTTTGTTGGTGAGTACATCTTTCTTTACCTTTTTGATCTCTACACTTATTTTTGGCAGTCTTAGTCACTGAGGACTTTTGATATTTGCATGTATAGCTTTGGGCATTTGAGAGGCTTCCTTGCCTACGGCCTATTTCAGCATTAGGTCTGGAGACCTATCCACATTGACGGAGATGGCATCACTCCATTTTGACAGAGGTCCCTGTTATATAGGGATTCACTCATGCCCGTCTGCAGTTGGAGCTTTTGACGGCGGGATCGATCACCTGGACGCCGTACACATCCGAGCACTTGACCATCGGATTTGATGGAGGTTTCCCCACTGGTCGGGAGTTTGATTTATTGACCCGCAGGGTCCCTATGTTGACAGAAGGAGGCTGGGAGCTCTATCTTGGAGAGCGTGCCATTCGGAGCATCACAGGGGAGATCTGCATTCCCATTGCTCCTCCTAATTAGCATCATTAGCCATTGTCCGTGCCTTTGACAGACATCCCTTTGGAGGGTATAAACGGCTTTGATCTATCAGAGGGCCCATACAACCAGGCAGCCTTCTACAGTTGGTGGAGTCCTCGCACTATTGGGGCTCAGACTCGTGCCACCCATTTTATGGAAAATATGGTGCCGGGGTCCGTGATGATGACAGACTGGGTAGCTTGTATTAGAGAGCCTACTCATGCAGACCAGATAGCACATCTGACCTGGGAGTTGGACCAGACTCGTTTCTTTATCAGGCACCTTGGCAGAGATCCATCAGAGGCATTTTCATTTGACCCATCTAGCTTTGGAGCAGGCCCCTCTTCAGGTCCATTCAGTAGCAGTTATACAGGGGCAGATCCTCCCTTATACCACCTAGATATGCCTGATCCCAGCAGTTTGGTGCAGACAAAGGATCTAGAGCATGTCGATCGATTTGATACCGAGGTTTTTGACTTCCTGTGATAGCTATGGCAGCTATATTTTTGGTCAGCCACTATTTTGATTATTCAGCGTCTGTGCCATTATTTTAATAGACCACTGTATTAGCGGGGTGGTGGTGCCCCATTTCCCTGTATTCTTCCTTTCACTTTGTACTAGGATATAGGGATGATGTATGTAGTAGATAGCTTTTTGTAGATATTTCTATCATCTTTATCTGTTGCATCATGTTTATATCATTGTCATCATGCATGTATCATGTGTATGCATTCAGACAGCTATGATTTGACTTGACCTCTTGACGGTCTTGTGATACGGTACTACAGATGACGACTTTTGTAGTTAGCCGTATAGAGCATTTGCCACTGTTAGAGGTGGCGGCATCATTGCGATCATGGTATGATAGTTTGCCCTTTCCAGCTAGGGGGACAGTTGACCAGATGCTAGGGAATTCGATGGCCCTTGTAGATTTCAGAGTTCCAGATAACTTTATTGATAGCGTCCTACCCTTATGTGTACCGGAGAGACAGGTATTCTGCATTGAGCAGTGTGAGCTTTCGCCGACTCTGGAGGACTACCAGAGATTTACTGTCTTAGATTTAGAGTCACCGTGTGCTCGGACGGCTATCAGTGATATGCGGAGACCGTTCACTAGGCTGTCCAGTCTTTTGCAGAGCATAGTCATGGATGAGATCGTTTCAGGGCATGTGATCTCCATTGACTTCTTGATATAGCGATATGGTGAGCTTGATAACTGCGACCGTCACGTCGGGGATTTCATCATTTTTGCAGAAGATTAGCAGACAGCCAGGATAGATATGTTATTGATGTGCATTGTGGCGTATATTTACATGCCACTGCGTTTAGATCACCTTGATGTGGGATTGGTTGTTGTAGCCAGAGCCCTTAGGCAGAGCAGTACCATTATCCCTATGATCTTGGCAAAGACACTGAGGTCGCTCACCTATTGCAGTACCCATCCAACGGGGTTTTTTTGGGGTAGCTCGGTCGTGCTGTATCTGTGGTTGATGTCACATATACGACCGATTGGGTCATTTAGACCTCGTGCCTATTATTTTAGCCATGAGATATCCTCAGTTTACTCCTTTCGTCTGCCTGATTGCGTCGACTCAGAGTCCTGGTTAGCATTTTTGTCAAATATTGAGCATCCGTTCGCAGTTTTGTTATACTTAGGGATGGCGACCCCGTTCAGCTTTATTACTCATGTATCTGGCATGGATTATTTGTCTTTGGAAGGATTGAGGGGTGTGACTACTTATCATCCCTTTGCAGTTATGGAGCAGTTTGATCAGGGGCAGAGTATGCACCATTTTGAGGATTCTGCTGGTCAGAGGATGTCGGCTTCATCGATATCACTGGCCAAATTGGTTAGAGTTTATGGGTGTTGGACTCACAGAGAGAGGGCTAAGTTCTCTAGTAGACATTCGGGTCATTCTCCGGAGTATTCTGTATGGTTAGAGGCATAGACCGCAGTCGCAGTAGCAGAGCTTCATTTACCTCCGCTTGCAGATTCTGACGAGGAGGAGCTCATGGAGGATCCCGATTCTCCTACTGAGGATGAGCTGTTCGCAGGTTTGGCGGTAGCTTTGATTAGTGATCCCCCGGTTATTCCCACAGGGACAGATCCAACTTTGTCAGATTCTCTATTCAGGATGACCTTTGAGAGAGATTCAGCTAGAGCACAGCTGTTGGCTGCCCTGTCTGGCAGGGATTTAGCTTTTGCTGAGAGGGATGGTCTCAGGACTGCTTTGGATACTAGATTGATTGAGCGGGAGGAGCTTCGCTCTGCTTTAGATACTGCCATTGTGGAGCGAGACGAGGTTCGCTCTGCCAGAGATTCAGCATATGTTGAGATTGAGGAGACTTTGATTTCACGGGATGCAGCTTTTGCAGAGAGGGATGAGGCTATCACTTCCCGTGATTTCCACATTGCTGATAGTACTGCTCTCCGATCTTACACCCATGGTTTGGTTACCGAGATGAGTGCTCACATTGATGACCACAGTGCCACCTTACAGATGACTGTGGAAGTTCTGAGCCGTATGGAGGCTGAGTGGACTACTCTTACAGATGCTCCTCCATCTTCAGAGAGAGATGCCATGCTGGCATTGATGACCCTCTTGTCCTTGGGTCTATAGACTAGCTTTATTTTTCCTGCACAGACTAGATCAGCCATTTTTGTCATGTACAGAGCATTATGTATATAAAGCAGTTTATATATCAGAGAAATATATTTTTGAGATACTTGCCTGCTTAGATATATATTGTCATCGCTGAGTGATTACCACTTCAATCATGACTCACAGTTGTTGATGCATTTTGAGCTTCTCTTTAAAGGATGACAGTTGAGGTGTCAAGGGAGTTCCTCAAATGGGTCTGGTAACCAGACAGCTTGACAGCATTTTAGCTTTTTTTTGTCTTTGGTGTCTTGGAACTGGTCTTCCATTTTTTTGTTTTTTCTTGAGGGTCAAACCGCGCAGTAAAGGGCTGCCTACGTACTCCCAGGTTGAGGGAGATCAGGTCATTCGTAGTTCTGGTTGAAGAGGTTTGCAAAGAGTTTATCTGGGGTTTGGTTCGATGAGCTTTGGAATTTGATGCTGGAATTTATAAGTTCTTTGGATTTTTGCTTGATTTGACCGCACCATAGATGGTTGCCTACGTACTCCCGGGCTGAAGGAGATCAGGTCATTCGTAGTTCAGGCTTCTCTAGTGAAAAACTGAACCTGATTCAATTTGTAGGACCCGGATGCGGGTATGCATGTGCTTCAAAGGTAGTACTTGTTCACAGTATCTGAATTAATGAGTTGGGGAAATTCGTTCCCGTCCATTTCTTGTAGCCTGATGGCTCCCCTACCAGCACTTCCTTGACAATGAAAAGGCCTTCCCAGTTTGGGGAAAATTTTCCTTTGGCTTCATCCTGATTGGCAAGGATTTTCTTTAGCACCAAATCATTTTCTTTGAATTACCGAATTCGGACTTTCTTGTTGTAGGACTTGGCAATCCTTTGCTGGTATAACCGTCCGTGGAAAATGGCTATGTCCCTTTTTCGTCTATCAGGGACAGTTGATGATATCGGTCTTGCAACCATTGACCTTCGTCCATCGGAGCATCTATTAATACTCGTAAAGACTCTATCTCTACTCGTATGAGGACTGCTTCCATGCCATAGACCAGTGAATAGGCGGTAGCCCTAGTAGAGGTGCGCATTGACGTCCTGTAGGCTAACAGGGTGAGAGGTAGCAGGTCAGGCCAGTCCTTGTGATTGGCAGACATTTTCTCATGAACTTCTTGATGTTTTTTGTTGGCCGCTTCGATAGCACCGTTCATCTTGGACCGATAGATGACGGAGTGGAGATGCTTGATGTGGAACTTGGCACACAGTTCTACCATCATTTGATTGTTCAGGTTTTTGGCATTATCTGATACAATCACCTCCGGTTGTCCATATCAACAGACGACATTATTTCTGATGAAACTAATGATGACCTCTTTTGTGACTTTAGGAAAAGAGGCTGCTTCAACCCATTTGATGAACTAGTCGATAATGGTGAAGATGAACCGATGACCGTTGCCAGCTTTGAATTCGACTGGACCTATCACGTCCATTCCCCACATAAAAAAAGGTCATGGTGCACTCATGTTATGCAACTCACTTGGAGGAGCGTGGATGGCATTTTCAGGTGTTTGGCATTGAAAGCATCTCTTGATGTGATCATCGCAATTATCTTTGAGCGAGATCCAGTAATGTCCTGTTCTGATTATCTTCTTGGCCAGCAGATGGTCGCTCATGTATGGACCACAGACTCCACCATGGACTTCATCCAATAGGGGCTTGCTCCTTGTCGAGGCATCTTAACAGGCCTATTCCAGCATCCCTTTTATAAAGTGCATCTCCGCTCAGATAAAACTTCATGGCCATTCTGAGAATCCATTTTCGCTCTGATTGGCTTGAACCAGCGGATGTAGATCCATCACGAAGATATTCCTTGATATATTGAAACCAAGGTTGCTTGACAGGAGGTATTTTTCCTGATACTTCTCCAATGTAATTCCCGTACATTGGGGCTTTTTGATTTATGAACTGGATGTTGGGAAACCCGCTCCTATTGGATATGCGGATTAATAAAGCCAACATTGCCAGTGCATCGGCAAAGTCATTTTGGCCCCGAGGAATGTGGACGAAGGTTATTACTTCGAACCCCTGGGACATTTTGAGGACTTGCCGATGATAGGGCAGCAGATGCAGTTCTTTTGTGAGATACTTGCCGGTGGTTTATCTGATGACCAACTCAGAATCTCCAAAGACCAATAAGTGTTTGATACCCATGGATTGGGCTAGTTTCAACCCCAGTATACAGCCTTCGTACTCGGGCGTGTTGTTGGTGTTGCCAAATTAAAGTTTGGTAGCCACAAGATATTAATCACCTGTACCAGAGATAAGGACTGCCCCAGCTCCGGAACCTTCCATGTTTACCACTCCGTCGAAATACATTTTCCATGGTTGGACTGTATTCTCTGAATGGAGTTGTTGAATTGTCATAATCCCTTCATCTGGGAAATATGTCTCCAAGGGCTCCTGAAGGTATTTCTGCTAATTGATCTGTAATGCCTTGGCCTTTGATAGGCTTCTAAGTCACGTAGACAATGTCAAAACGCTGTAAAATTAACAGCCATTTGGATAGTCGGTAATTTAATATTGGTTTGTTGAAGACGTATTTGAGTGGATCCATATGGGATATTAGATACGTCGTGAGCCCATGCAAATAGTGTTGCAACCTCATGGCGGCCCATGCTAATGCACAACATGTCTTCTCGATCAGGGTGTACTTTTGTTCCCCACTGCTGAATCTTTTGCTGATGTAGTAGATAGCTCTTTCTTTGCTACTATCATCCTTTTGTCCAAACATACAGCCCATGGCATTGGCAATGACGGACAAGTACATGAATAAGGGGACTCCATCCCTCGGAGGTACCAAAACAGGTGCTTCGACAAGCTGCTTTTTAATGGCAAGGAAGGCTTGTTGACAATCCTCATTCCATTTGATGGAGGAATTCTTCCTTAACAGCTTGAAGATGGGCTCACAGGTTGTTGTGAGCTGTGAAATGAATCGACTTATAAAGTTGATCCTCCCTAAGAATCGTCGTATCTCCTTCTTTGTACGAGGCACGGTCATTTCAGAAAAGGCTTTGATCTTGGCAGGGTCTAACTCAATGCCCCGATTGCTCACCAGGAATCCTAGCAGTTTGCCTGCCTGGACGCCAAAAATGTATTTGGTGGGATTTAGCTTGAGGTTGTACTTGCGCAACCTGTTGAACAGCTTTTTGAGATGGTCTATGTGATCATCCTCCCTCTGGGATTTGATGATGATGTCGTTAACATAAACTTCTATTTCTTTGTGCATCATATCATAAAAGAGGGCCATCATGGCTCACTGATATGTTGCTCCGGCATTGATGAGGCCGAAGGATAGTCGTCGGTAGCAAAAAGTTCCCCAGGGAGTGATAAAAGCTATTTTCTCCCAATCTTCTTCAGCAACTATGATTTGATGGTAACCAGCAAAGCAGTCCACAAAGGAATACATGCCGTACTGCGTAGTATTGTCGATCAGGATGTGGATGAAAGGTACTGGGAAATTATCCTTGAGGCAGGCTTTGTTTAGATCCCGGTAATCCATGCAGACTCGTACCTTCACTCCTGGTTTAGGCATGGGGACTATGTTTGATAGCCATTCGGGATATGTTGATACCATGATTATCCCGGCTTTGAATTGCTTAACGTTTTCTTCTTTGACTTTGAGACTCCACTCAGGTTTCAATCGTCTGAGCTTTTGTTTAACTGGTTTGAACCCTTCTTTGATGGGCATCCGATGGATGATAATTTCTGTGGATAGACCGATCATGTCTTCATGCGACCATGTAAATACATCCCGGTACTGTGTCAAGAGCTCGATCAGGTCGGCTTTTTGATCTGAGGTGAGGTCTAAACCTATTTGGATTTCTTTGATGGTTTTAAAGGTTCCTATGTTGATGGTGGAGGTTTGGTTGAGGTTTGATTTAGGCTTGTCTTTGACCCATTCCTTGATCTCCTCTGGCACCTCATAGTCATCTTCCTACTCTTAATCAAGATCCGTCAAGTTGAAGCTCAATCTTGCATCATATTTGGAGTTATATTAACAGGTTGGCATCTCATCAGCAGAGACACATATATCCAATGCTTGGGTCCTGAAAACAAAAATGCTTTCATTAATATATACAACTACTTAAATACACATAGCATTTGTAAAGTATGACAAAAGTAACTGCTCCAACTGTGCAATCAAAAGTAAGCAGTTAATAAAAGCATGATTAAGGGCAGATTGACTATCTGCCCCTTTACCCTTTTCGACTGAGGCAAGGGACACTGCTCCAATTGTCCAGTGTTAGATCCTCATGGATAGGGATGATGCTGGAAGTGTGCTCGTCTGTCTCGTCTTGAATGACAATTGAGACATCCTTTAAGATATGGCTGAGGCTTTTCTGGGGATTGTTCCTCTGTTTGCTGCGAGGAAAGTGAGCATGATTTTCGTCGTCACTATCTGGGATTTCATCATTCATCCCCTCGTAGTTGATAATGACTTTCATGTTAGCGAACGGGTTTCGTCCTTCGTACAGGATCTTTTCTTTTCCCTTTTTGCTATCAACCTCAGGTTTGAGGGCTTTCCTTTCATGGACAGGTATGATTGAAGGAAATAGCATGGCTGATGCCCCCTTAGGGATCTTCCTCGTAGGTTTCACCCATCCGGCATTTGTGAGGTTTGGGAGCAGAATTATGGAGGCTTGCGCTTTGGGATGTTTGTGTGGATTCCGGTGGTTTGACCCGGATGAAAATCCCAGTCCTGCTCTTCCCATTTGACTTGGGATTTGAATTGGCATCTTAATGTCGTGCTTGTTTTTTCCTAACCCTTCTCCAGGCTGGAAACCCACAGCTACCATTTCTTGGCCCACTGTTATTACTTCAGTAGAAATTTTAGGCTTCAGGGCTGGTGCCCCAATCAGTAGATATTGAATATCACTTACCTCGAGAGCTTGAAAACTTACAGGCTCCACCCCGGCGTCCAGGCTAATCACTGGCATGTCCCCATATATGTGGGTAGGGTATTCCAGTTCGGCATTCACTGTGATGAGACTGCCATTGATAATGTACTTGAGTTGCTGATGGAGGGTGGATGGAACAGCCCCGGCCATATGGATCCATGGCCTGCCCAACAACAAGTTGTATCCGGTGGCTATGTTGAGCACCTGGAAAGATACGTAGAAGGTGTTTGGACCAATTTCTAGAGGAAGCTCGATTTCTCCCATAGCCTGGCGGCGAGATCCATCGAAAACCCGAATAACCATGTGACTGGCTTTGATCCGATTTGGATTGATCTTTATTCTTTCCAACGTGTCGTATGGCCAAATATTAAGGGAAGATCCTCCATCAATAAGCACTCCTCCGATCACGTATCCGAAGGACATAACGGCTATATGTAGGGACTTGTGGTGGCCCCTTCCCTCAGCCGAGATATCATCGTCTGTGAAGGAAATCACACTGTTATTGAAAATGTGTTCTATCACATGACAGAATTTCTCTGTGTCTACCATGTATGGCAGATGAGCTTCTTCTAGTACCTTTACTAGGATGTTACAGTGATCCTCTGATGATAGGACCAAGTCCAAGATGGATATTTACTTGGGTGCGCCTTTCAAGCTTTGCACTATCTTAATTTCATTGTGTCCGATCTTTTTGAGGAACTCTTGTATCTTTTCTTCAGCCACCTTTTCTTTTGCTTTGGTAACTGGTTTAATCACACGCTGAGGCAGGTACAATGGATTTTCCTTTGACAGGATGGAGATGTTGTTTGAAGTAGAGCTTTCAATGTCCCCGTAGTTCCATAGGACCTTCTTTAGACTAGTAATTGGGTACTGAGGCCTGAAGGGCAAAATTAAAGGCTGAGGTGCAGCCACCTTCATAGAATTTTGTTTGTCTTGGACCCTTTTACCTGCCAGTATCAGGGGTGTGATGATTGATTCTTTGTCGCAGGATATGACAGCCACTATGTCCTGATACCATGCATCGGGGATCCAGAGGCTATCTTTATCTGTTATGTCGAGGAATTGATCTCCTCTGATTAGGCCACCTTTCTCAATCAGGTCTTGAATTAGGTTACAAAGTGCCCATCATTCTTCTATATCATGGTCGGGAGAGTTGGAATGGTACTGACATATTTGGTCAGGTTTGAATTTTCTAGATTGAGGGTTCAACGGAGGTAGCAAGTTTTCAACCATTCCCTCGTTGATCATCATTTTGTAGGATTTCTTCCATTGACTGGTTCAAATTAGAGAAATTCCTTTGAAATAGGAACTTCCTACCTGCTTGGACACTTGTTTCTTAGATCCCCTTTTCAGTCCAGGGTGTAAGCTCACAAGTCCGACTATGATCTTGATTAGAATTAACTTCCGCTAGAGGAGAGCGACTGCCAATAGATTGATGGATTTGCTTCAACATCTTTCTGGTGAGTTGATGTTGGTAGACGACCAATTAAGCCAACTGCTCGATTTGTTCCTTGATAGGCTTTATTTCTTGCTCTATCAGGAATTATTTTTCAAAAGCTTCCCAACTCATTGGGCTGATATTATTGGATTGAGCTGATTCTTCAACATAGTGGAGGTATTTGGATCCTTCTCCACTTGAAGTGTTGATCATGTTGACACTCTCTTCCTTGTGCTGTGGGAGAGGGTTATCCTGGACATGCGGTTGATCGGGCTTTGTGACCATAATTTCTCCATTATCAATCAAATCTTGGATTTTGTACTTGAGGGATAAACAATCTTGGGTGTCATGTCCCGGTGATCTGGAATGATAGGCACATTTCTTGCTAGGGTCGAAGTTCTTTGTATTAGTGTTAGTTGGCGGAAGGAGTTGGCCAATCTTCTTCTGAGCTGTCAGAAGTTTGAAGACGTTCTCGAGTAAATCCCCTAGTGGGGTGAAAGTCCTTCTGCGTCTGACCTCCATATTTTTCTGGAATGAAGGATTTGAAGGTTGTGTTGCAGCTTGGAAAGGGGTATAGTTCCTCCTTTAAATGGGGGTATTGTTTGAATTACCACTTGAATTTTGTCCTTGTAACACCAAGGAAACTTCTTCATCTTTCTTTTTGTGGACCCTCTAGGGATTACTCCCGTAATTTTCTGATTGGATATGCTCAGCAACAGCTTCGAGTGCCGTTAGGTCTTTTATTTTCCCGGACTTGAGTCCCATTTCGGCCATTTTGCCGTGTTTGATCATTTTAGAGAAAGGTTTTCCTATGCCTGCCAAGACCCTTTCATAATAAGGAGCTTTTTGAATATCGATGAAAGTCATAACTATTTCAGATTCAGTCATGGTTGGGGTGACTTGTTCTGCTATCCGTCTCCATCGCTGGGCATATTCTCTAAATGATTCAGTGTTATTCTTCTTGATTTTGGTAATTTGATACCGATTTGGAGCTAGTTGAGATTGGAAACTGTACTGGCTGAGGAAGGCATGAGCCAATTCTTCCCAACTGTGGATTTTGGAGTTGTCCAGACGGGCATACTAGGCTCTGGCTTCTCCAGTTAAACTTTTCTAAAATAGCTGCATTCGAAGTTTCTCGTCCTCAGCATAGGATCCGAGTTCTCCGATGAAAACTTTTAGATGTGTGTATGGATCTCCCAACCCATCATATTTCTCGAACTTGGGAGTTCTGAATTTCTCAAGATAACGAGCCCCGGGGAATATACAGAGGTCAGAATAATTCACACTGCCAAATGCCCCAGCCCCTTTAATAGACCGGAGAGTTTCTTCTATTTGTTACATTTTCTTGAGAAGGTCACCAGCTTCATGTTCTTTACCTAGGATGCTGATTTTTGGAGTTTTGTTGATTGTATCCTGGTTTTGGGGTCCGGGGATCTGAGTTTCGGCCTTTCCTGTATCTTGACCGCCAGCACCACTACCAGATGCTCCTAGTTCTGGATAAGTTTGAGATTATTTTTCTTTAAAGGCCTTGCTTTGCTCTCGAAGGAAACCGGCTAGCTCGGCTATCTGATTTTTCAATCCTTCGAATTCTTCCCTAGACACAGGGGTGGAGTCTGGTAGAGCACTTGAAACCATATCCGTAGATGGACTGGGTGCTTTTCTGGCCTTTGATCTAGTGATAGGACCAATTTTTCCCAACATACACCAAAACGTAGGAGTGTCAGTTTCCTGTGGTAGGTAATGACTGGATACATTTATGATGTGTGTTTTTTAAGTTTATCCTGCAAAACCGCGGTTAGTTGTTTTAATGGCAGGATGACATGATATTTGACAAGAAAGTAAATCTTTCATTATTGTCATTTACATTGTTCTCCTCAGTAATTGGAGACTTGACATGGAATTGAAAGAGGAAGGCATGAAGAAGCATCCCGTCGGATTTGGTTGATCAGAGGCTGACCTATCCTAGGTTACTCTCGCGGCTTTTGTTTCGGCATGAAGGTTCCCAGATCATCGCAATCTATTAGAAGGGAAGTTAATCCTATCGTTCAACTGGAGCGAATCTGGGTGGTGCATTTTCAGGAGGCAGGCCCGGAGACTTAGTCTCCCCCAGAGTCCTTACTTATCATCGACCGGGTTAGCCTCCTAGTGGAGGGGCACACAACATACATTCACAAACATCGGCCTAACCGCTTATGCATGCAATGACAGTTCGTGCGAAGAACTAATATGGGTGAGAAGAACTAAAGCATTCATTCTCATTCATTCAATGTAAAGGCATAACATTCATTCATTCAATGAAAGACGCAGCATTCACGCATCCATTGACTGTGGAGATGCAGGATTTCACGCATTCAATAGTTTTGAAAGGGAAATGTTTGAAATGATTAAAAGCGGCCTAAGCCCTCTACTGTCCCCAGCAGAGTCGCCACTTGTCGACGTTGGAAAATTTAAGAATCCCGCGGGTTGGTTTATAACCCGAGTTTCCTCAAATCGACCTTCCTAAGTTATCTCTACCCTTATTCTTTTTTATTGCGAAAAAGGTTTTGAAGGGTTTTTTAGGAAAGAAACCAACATGTGTATATGTTGACGATTTGATTTAAACAGAGTTGCCAGTTGGTAGTTTTGAAAATGATTGTACCAACTCAACCGAGTTTGATTTGAAAAGCGGCCCAATTGCTGGACACTGTCGAAACTTGATCTTTGAAATCGAAGTTTTGAGTTCGGGGCTTAGTTAAGTGTAGGGAAGGTGTTAGGCACCCCACGACTCCCGTGTAAACATGGTAACGCAATCTTTTTAATATTTCCCTTAAAACTGGAATGCGTGAGTAAATGTTATTTTGAAAATTAGGCCTTTGGATTGATTGAAAGCTTTGACAGGCTTCGTTGAGCCTATATACGAAGGGTTTGATTTGATTTGAAAATCAATCTTAGATTTGATTTGCAAAAAGCATTTAATTTGATTTGCAAAAGCTTTTGAATTGAATTAATAGTGATATTTTGAAAGCTGTTTATCAAACCCCTATACTGACATAAGAATTGAAACACATAGCCACTTTTAATTATATCTTTATAGCCTTAAGGCTGCATGCAAGTGGTGATTTGTCGGGCTGCAAAGCATCCTCGACCACATAAATATAAAGTGTCGGTCTCCTCATGGGTATGAAAACCATCGGAGGGACGCTGACATGACAATCCATATTTTCACTATATTGAGACCTTAAATTTAGATAACCGTTTTAAGGTCTGTGCATGTACATTTTACAGAAAAACTGGCAGGGTACATCTGTAAATCGAAGTTTGCCCACCGTGGGAATCTGATTCTGATCATTTTGATCACGAATCCCATGATTCCTAGGCTCACATGTGAGTAGCCAATAAACCTACACAGTTCAATTTTCACAGAGATAAATGTATGTGTCATCACGTCGCAATAGAACCAAGGATTCATCAGTAAATCCTGGCTACTCGTGGCCAAAGCATCTCGTTCCCACTAGATAGCGATATAAGGGATGCGAGGTTGCTTTTGAAGCTGAAACTATAAAAATAACTAGATTTAAAAAAATCTCAGCCATTATAGCTTCCAGGTTCTGTCGGGACCTGTTTGAATCGTTGAAAGCTAGAATTATTTGGATAAATCTAGTCCGCCCGTAGAAAAAATCAGTGCAAATTCATATACAAATGAATGTTAAATGCAGCAATTAAATAAATTGAATAAAGCAATATATATAGTTAAATATATATAAAAGTTGTAAAGGGCGATAGGTTTTCACTCGCAAGCCGGACTGGAATTGAAATATATATATATATATAAAACTGTAAATAGCCACAAAATAATCCAAGTTGTGACAGAAATAAAATATATATATATATATATATATAAACAGTAAAAAGGGCGATGGGTTTTCACGCCTGTGCCCATATTGGAATTGAAATTAACAGAAAAATAGTCATCTAGTAACTGGGACAGCACCTAACATGAGGAAGTGTGCAAAAGCAGTAAAATGGCCATGAAATAGTCCAGGCCGACTGAAAATATATATAAATATATATATATATATATATATATATATATATATATTGACAGAAATATAGTCAACCAGGACTAATATGGGTACCAATGATGGTGAATGTCGCTTATATATGCGTAAATATATATAAAAGCGGTAAACTACCTCGGATTTGAAATTTGGGCTTGACAGAATTGAAATGTTAGTACATTTGCAGTTAAATATATACAAAAGAGGACCAAACCAGGACTAGGAAGATAACCCAGTCCGACGAAGTTGCCAGAATGTGCGTGCTAGTGCATTAAAGCTACTAGAGCTGACGGATCGTCAATTCGAGTTATAAAATGTTGAAAACGGAATTTATATATAAAAATGTATCAATTTTTGACGAAAATAGCCACGAAACTAAGTTCCGGGCATATTTAGACGATGAAACTTTGTGTGCAAGTGTAAAGCAGTGTAAAGTAGTAGTATTGACTTTCTGATCGTAAAAAAACTTACAATGGACCGCAATGCGGGCTTTTTTCCAAATTGCGGGCTTTTTTCCAAATTGTAGGCTTTAAACGCCCAAATCTATCGGGGGTTTTTTGATATGTGGTAGTATATGGGTATATCTATTTGTTAGAGTGAAAATATTTAGGTTTGGAATAGGTGTAAAAGTCAGAAAATCAAACTGGCAGGGCTTCGCTGTGTTTCCCATCTTTTTTTAAATGAACGGGGGGCACATATATTTATAGGACAGGGAGCCTCCACTCTACCTGCAGCAGCCGTAGGTAAAGCTGCGGCTCCTCTAGGTGGGCCCCATATGCCCGGCTTGGTCGTCTCGAAGTATGTGCACTCTGAGCAATGCGATTTTCGGTCGGAAACTTTCTAACTTTTGATCGGAGCGTCCATTTGAGGCATGCGATACCTTTTTGGAAAGCTCTCACCGAGAGTGTCACAATGACATGGGAAAAAATATTTTTTGGGTCCAGGAAGACGGGTTCATAACTAGGTCTTCGATTCTCCGCAGTTTATCCGTTGAGCTGTCTTGCTTAGTTGCCACTCGGGATTGTCGTTAGGGTTCATTCTAAATTTTCCGACATCAATTTGAAGTTTGACCAAGTCGGTTTAGAGTTGATGAAATGACCATTGTACCCCTCC
Source organism: Panax stipuleanatus (assembly GCA_020205555.1). NCBI lineage: Eukaryota > Viridiplantae > Streptophyta > Magnoliopsida > Apiales > Araliaceae > Panax > Panax stipuleanatus. Next base: position 108,658,099 of record CM035119.1, on the reverse strand, counting down.
CGGGGCTGCCTGTAGTGTCGGCATGGTCGCTGGTTGACTTTCGGGAACTGATTCCAAGACTTGGATCCCAGTCAAGTCTTTTAACCTCAGAGTTGTCTCTTAGGCTGACGTGGTCGTTCCAAGTTTTGCTCTGGAGTTGTTGTGATGCTTCAGGTTGATGTCTGAAGTTGACCTGACGTCCCGGGTTAAGACCGGGGATGACCTGCACTTCTCGGGTTGAGATCGGGGTTGAGTTTGACTTCTCGGGTTGCTGCCGGGGATGAACTATATTTCCTAGATTGAGACCAGAGATGGCTTGACATGTCCCGATAGTGAGGTCGGGGTTGATTGGTACCTCCTGGGTTGAGACCGGGGTTGATTGATACCTCCCGAGTTACTGCTGGGGTTGAATTGACTTCCCGGGTTTGACCTCCCGGGTCTAGACCGAGGTTGAGCTTGATGATCCGATTAACTGTCGAAACTTGATTGATTGTTCGATTGACTGTCGGAGCTTGATTGATGGTCCGATTGACTATCGGAGCTTGATTTTATGGTTCGATTGACTGTCGGAGCTTGATTTATGGTCTGATTGACTGTCGAAGCTTGATTGATGGTCCGATTGACTGTCAAAAGTGGATTGATGGTCCGATTGACTGTCAAAACTTGATTGATTGTCCAATTTACTGTCAGAGCTTGATTGATTGTCCGATTGACTTTCGGAGCTTGATTGATTGTCCGATTGACTGTCGAAGCTTGATTGATGGTCCGATTGACTGTCGGAACTTGATTGATGGTCCAATTGATAGTCGGAGCTTGATTGATGGTCCGATTGACTACTGGAGCTTAATTACCGATATTGAGAATCAGATTTAGGATGAAGAACCGGCGTTGGTGGCCATATTTGGATTGATTGACGGTTTTGCCCTCCTACCTGGTTGGTATTGGGGCAAGGAAAATTTTGAGTGTCTACACCACCTATAACATATCCAAAATGCAATGTAATTGAACTAGTAGGTTGGAAGTTATAAATTTGGAAAATAAGAGTCTTAAACACGGGGGAAGGCTGTGCAGCTGTGTGGCCGGGCAGCCAACCAGTGCACAACGGCGCACAACGTATTGCAGCAGCAGCACAGTAACTAAGCTATGCTTAGTTGTGGGTTACTTTGATGTTTGCAATGCAATCTTAATAGTTTTGGTTATTTTAAACCTATAAAAGTGAACCGATATAAAAGCGTAATAAAATATAAGGACTATATAAAATATAAATTTATTCTAATATGAAAAAGAAAAATATGGACACGATATGAATCCTTAAGTTTGCATATAAGAGTATAAGATGGGCTATGAGGTATTATAAAATAAAAACGTAATAGATTTAGATTTCAAAAGATTTATGCAAAAAGAAATTACGAATACGCTATATAATCTTGAAATAACAAAGTATGGAACTATTAGAGCAACAAGAAGAGCTGCTAGATACACTAAGCTAATGAGGGGGCTATTTTGATATTATTTTGAAATGTTAGAATATATTATGCGTTAGTATACGAAAATAAAACTACAATGTATTATTGGAATTATAAGTTACCCAAACAAGTTATAATTACTTCCAAGTCATGAAATATACTCTAAATTTTCTTTATGCATTGAAGTTATGTACAAAGAACATAGAATGTCATGTGTTAGGTTTCGGGTGGATTATAACTTAGAATTACAATGTATTCGCATACTACAATCATACTGAACTCTATTAAAGAGAAAAATGGTTATTGTAAGGATATGGATGAGGTATTTGAAAATTGTATAAAAGTATTTCAAGAAATAGAAACATAAGCTAATAAAGTAGCTAATGAGAATATTTAATTTATGACTGTGCAAGTTATTTGTTATAAGTATGTGACTAATACAATTATATATGTGAATATAATTGTATAGGGTTTGTATAAGGGAAGTTAAGCTAAAATTTTATATTAATAGTCAACGAACAAGGCAAGTATCTAATTCTTACGTTTTATTGAGCAAATATCTGGAATTGATCGTATTGATCAAATTCTTTCTATTCTTGCAAATATTTTGAGCTTCTTTCTTTTGTAAGCAAGGAATGTATATTGATATGCTAGCATAAGTTTGCTAACTTGTGTAATCCAACATTTGTATATCCCTCTCTTTCTAATTACTTCAAAAATTCCCAACTTAGTTATTTCTGAGCAAGTATTCTTATTTTGCTTACTTTTAAAATGTATTCTAACTTACAAAAATTCTATATTGTGCGAGTTATCTACAGTGGTATGTTTATACAGGTTTCCTAACTTGTGTAATTCTACTAATTATTCAAATTCCTTCAATTGTCTTAATAATTATACTGTATTGCAAATCTGGAAATATTATTGATTTAGGTAGAGTGTTCCATCCAAATTATTTTGGTTTGGAATTCAAGGCTGAAAACGAACATCCCTTATTTGGGAAAACTTTTATTGTGCCAAAAAGGCAACAAAAACAAGCATGTAGTGTTAATCAACGCAGGGCATAAAGGGCTGATCACCCATCGTGTTCGGGAGTTAGTCGGTTAAATAGTTGAATTACTGTTATACCAATTTATAGCAAAAAAAAACAAAGTTCAAGGTCTACTGACCGCTCAGCTTCTAAAGTAACTAAGTCGTTTCAAAAATGCAAGCTATTTGATTTGTTATTCGAGAAATTATTTACATAGTTTCACAACTATTGATTCGTTGTTGAAGTATTCTCAAAGAAAACATTTAACTCTTTTATTCATTGTTTATTGTATGCTAATACTTGCTGAGCAATTGAATGCTCATTCTTTCTTTGAAGTTAAATGTTTTTAGTGAAATCTGAGCGCATAGAAGTATCTGGCAAAGGCAAAGAAAAGGAGAAGGTGGATGAATAGTTGAAAACGATTATTTGTAATAAGTAGATGTTTTGTAATAATAATGCAATACATATCATGTAAGAATGCATTTAAAGGTCATCGTACCTGGGATAACGACTCTTATGTAATTTTATTAAGTAATAACATATTAAGCAGGTTGTTTGAATGTTATCCTGAAGCACCAAATACGGTTTGCAAGTATCCGAATTTGGGGGCGTCACACTCTGCGCTTGATTCTACGCGGCCTGCACTCCAATAGATTGATTTAAGGGTACTGTGTTGCAGGCCTGGCGCGTTTCGCGCTTGACGATGCGCGCGCCGCGCCCTTCTGTTTTGTTTGACTATTTGCTCCTTCACTTTTGCTTTTCTACACATATATAGAACACATATCAGAATCCTAAGATGCTAAATATTAGAAAATCAATTAACGAAATAATATATGTAATTAAAATAATACTAATACAAAAATCTTATATAAAATTATGGGTTGCATCCCACACAGCTGCCCTTATTTAACGTAGTTAGCTCGACTACAATTCATTTAATCAGCCGGAAGCCGGATCCATTAGCGTCAACATCTGAACCTCCTCAATCTGACTGCTATCCAAAAATGGCTTCAACCTATAGACGTTCACCTTGAACACATTCCCTGTCTTTGGGTTTTGTATATCTATAGCACCATGAGGAAACACATCAGTAACAATAAATGGACCCTCCCAACGAGAACGCAACTTACTTGGAAATAATTTCAATCGTGAATTATAAAGGAGAACTTTTTGCCCAACAGTGAAATTCTTCCGCAAAATCTGCTAATCATGGAAAGCTTTCATCTTAGCCTTATACAGTTTAGAACTCTCATATGATTCATTACGCAACTCCTAGAGTACTTGTAACTGCAACTTCCTATGGACGCCAACTTGATCCAAGTTCATGTTGCACTGTTTGATCGCCAAGAAAGCCTTATGCTCTAACTCCACATGTAGGTGGTATGGTTTCCCGAACACCAGCCTATAAGGCGACATACCAATTGGAGTTTTGTATGTCGTCCTATATGCCCATAGTGCATCATCTAATCTAAGACTCTAATCTTTCCTGTTCGGGTTGACTACTTTCTCCAAAATGGATTCAATTTCTCGGTTGGATACCTCAGCTTGGCCATTGCTTTGCGGATGATAGGATGTAAATACCCTGTAAAGAACGTTGTACTTCTTTAACAAAGCTGCTAACACCCTATTACAGAAATGAGTTCCACGATCACTAATGATGGCCCGTGGTGCTCCAAACCTGACAAATATGTTAATCCTGACAAAATCTGCAACAACTTTAGAATCGTCAGTCCTGGTGGCTTTAACTTCCACCCATTTTGAAACATAATCAACTGCCAATAAGATGTAAACATTTCCAAAGGAAATAGGAAAAGGTCCCATAAAATCAATACCCCAAACATCAAAGATTTCAATAATTAGAATAGGGTTTTGTGGCATTTGATGTCTATGTGATATATTTCCTGTTCTTTGATAATTTTTACATGATTTGCAAAATAGATATGAGTCTTTGAAAATTGAGGGCAAAAAAAACCACTCTCTAACACCTTATGTGATGTTCTTTTAGGTTCAAAATGACCTCCACAAGCATAGGAAAGACAAAAAGCTAGAATAGATTGGAATTCATTATCAGGTACACAACGTCTAACTATCTGATCAACACAAAATTTCCACAAGTATGGGTCATCCCACACATAATGTTTTGATTCACTCCTAAGCTTTTATTTCTGGGATTTTGAAAACTCATCCGGTAAATACGCACTTACCAAATAATTCACAATGTCTGCATACCAGGGAGTCGTATTGCCATTGAAAAATAGATGCTCATCCGGAAACATGTCTTGTAATGGTAGTGCTTCCTCCTCCTTAAGAATTCTAATCAAGTGATCCGCTACCAAGTTATCCACACCCTTTTTGTCTCTAATTTCCAAGTCAAATTTTTGTAACAATAAAATCCACCTTATGATTCGAGGTTTGGACTCTTTCTTAGTAAGCAAGTACCTGAGAGCAGCATGGTCAGAATAAACTATCACTTTAGTACCAAGTAAGTATGATCTAAACTTATTTATAGCCAATACAACAGATATTAGTTCTTTTTCAGTTGTGAAATAGTTTATCTGAGCCGCATTCAATGTTCTAGAAGCATAGTAGATTGCATGGACAACTTTGTCAATCTTTTGGCCCAAGACGGCGCCGACAACATAGTTGCTTGCATCACACATTATCTCGAATGGGAATTTCCAATTTGGTTGTTGAATGATAGGGACTGACGTCAATAATTTCTTTAAGGTATCAAAAGCCACCTTGCATTCATCATGAAACTGGAATTTTTCATCTTTCTGAAGCAGCTTGCATAAAGGCAATGCTATCTTGGCAAAATCTTTGATAAACCTGCGATAAAATCCTGCATGACCAAGAAAAGAGTGTATCTCCTGCACGCTGACGAGGTAAGACAATGCAGATATAATATCAATTTTAGCTTTATCAACTTCTAAACCATTAACTGACACTACATGACTAAGTACAATTTCTTGTTCTACCATAAAGTGACATTTTTCCCAATTTAGCATAAAGTTAGTTTCCAAACATCTATCCAATACTCGTGTCAGATTATCTAGGCAGGTATCTAACAAATCACCATTTACTGTGAAATCATCCATAAAGACCTCAATGCATTCTTCTAAAAGATCGAAAAAAATACTCACCATACATCTTTGAAAAGTACCTGGGGCGTTGTAGAGTCCAAAGGACATTCGCCGATAGGCAAAGGTGCCAAAGGGACATGTGAATGTGGTCTTTTCTTGGTCTTCGGGTGCAATCACAATCTAGTTATAACCTGAGAAACCATCTAGAAAGCAATAATAAGTATGCCCAACTAATCGTTCTAATATTTGATCAATAAAAGGAAGGGGAAAGTGATCTTTTCTAGTTATAGCATTTAACCTCCTATAATCAAAACACACTCTCCAACCTGTTTGCATCCGTGTGGGCACTAACTCATTATTATCATTTTTGACAACCGTGATTCTGGATTTCTTTGGAACTACCAGCACCGGACTTACCCATTGACCGTAAAAAATGGGGTAGATGATTCCTGCATCGAGCAATTTTATTACCACTTTCTTTACTACCTCCATCATAGGTGGGTTCAATCGTCTTTGTGCATCCCTCGTAGGTTTAGCTCCGTCTTCCAGTAAGATCCGATGCATGGACATTGCGGGACTAATACCTTTGATGTCTGCTATGGTCCATCCAAACATTGTGATATGGTCCCTAAGGACTCAACAATTTTTCTTCCTGCACTTTGGTTAGATTACTAGCAATTATCACACGTAAAGTCTCATTAGTCCCCAAATGCGTATATTTCAAGTATGCAGGTAATTGTTTCAATTCAAGTGTTGGAGCTTGCTTAACAGATGGTAAAAGTTTTTGGTGAGACACATGTAATTGAATTAACTAGACTGCATGCTTATCTGAGAATTAGGCAATGAGTGTAGTGCAGCCACAATTTACTTCAATTCCTGATTTTGTTCAAGTTCATACTTCCCATCCATGTCCAAACTGCTGGAAATAGCAACCTCCAAGCAGTCTCTCTGAATTTGTTCAAAAGTTTCCTGCATTAAAGAGTCACACACATCAATTGCAAAAATTTAACAAATATCACTAGGGTACCTCATGGCATCATAGATATTAAATTGGATCTTTTCACCATCAAACTCAATTGTTAAGGTCCCATTGTGCACATCAATTATAGTCAATGCTGTCTTTAGGAAGGGTCTGCCTAACAAGATGTGGGATGGGTTATCATCCTCCACATCCACTATGTAAAAATCTGCAGGAAAGATTAGTTCGTTCACCTGCACTAAGACATCTTCAACTGCCACTCGAGGGTAAGTGTTAGTACGATCTGCCAATTGAATAATCACACCAGTATTTTTCAAAGGACCTAGATTTAGAGACTTATAAACAGATAATGGCATCACGTTAATCGAAGTACCTAAATCTAGTATGGCCTTCTCAAATCTAGTGTTTCCTATCTTGCATAGGATCGTGAACATGCCTGGATCTTTACATTTAGATGGCATTTTTCTTTGAAGAACAACTGATACATTCTCCCCAACTGTGAATTTTTCATCATTTTCCAATTTTCGTTTGTTAATGCACAATTTTTTTAAAAATTTCACATATCGTGACACTTGTTTAGTTACATCAAGTAATGGAATATTCACTTCTACTTTCCTAAAGGTTTCCAGAATTTCTTTTTCTTGTTGATCTTTCTTTGAAGTTCTAGAATTTCTGGAAGGAAAGGGAAGAGGAATATTTGTAAGCTGACAAGGAGGGTTAGGATGTACCTTAGATTTTTTCGGTTCCTCATTAGCTTGCTCTTTCTCAAACTCAACTCTGGCTGTGGGTGTATCCATCTGCTTACCACTCCGCAAGGTTATAGCACTAGCATTCTCTTTAGGATTCACAACAGTTTGAGATGGAAGCTTACCTGAAGCTTGAGAGTCCAACTAACCCACGGTAGTAGCTAATTGGCTCATTTAACTCTCCAAACTATGGATGGAAGATTTCGTCACTTGTTAAAACTGTTGTGTCTGTGTCATAAATGCTTTGAACATGTCCTCTAAGGATGTTCCAGCATTGGTCGCTGCTGCTGGTTTGGGTTGGTACTACGGCTAATTTGGCTGAAATTGCGATTTATTTGGGTAAAACCCTTGCGTCTGTGGTCTAGCACCCCCATAACTCAAGTTGGGATGATCCCTCCATCCTGATTTGCAAGTATTGGAAAAAGGATCATATTTCCTCTACGTCTGTGTCTGGTAATTTCACATTGCATTAGCTTGTTGTGCATTATCTTCCTCTTGTAATGTCGGGCAAGCATCAGTAGGGTGCCTCGCCATTAAACATATACCGCAAGCCTTTGCAACTGGCAAGTTACCTGTTGCTAATTGTTTCACCACATCAGTTAAGTAAGAAATCTGTTGCTCTATGTTACTCGTGCTCACCTCACTTACCCTTTGTGCTGGATGATCATTCCGTGTTCCATATTGTTGTGCATTCGCTGCCATATTTGCAATCAAATTCTTTGCAGCCTCCGGTGTTTTATCCATTAATGCTCCTCCACTAGCAGCGTTAATCATACTGCTATCCATCAGTACAAGTCCCTCATAAAACTACTGGAAAAGGTGTTGATCATCAATCTGGTGGGGTGGACAGCTGGAGCAAAGCTTTTTGAATCTCTCCCAATATCCATACTATGACAACCCGAGAATTTATAAGATTTTAAATGATTAAATAAAGGTTAAATAATAAGGCCTAGACAGGAAATAGAGTATGGATTTAAAATTTTTGTGAAAGACTTATATGATTTTGTGATTATATGTGTGTACAGTAAGTGGTTAAGGGTTGAGTATGAATCAGTTAAAGGGCAACATGGAAAAACCCTAATTTTAAATTGATAAACCCTAATTCAATTGATGAAAACCCTAACCCTAATTACGGATAGAGATTTGATAATTAATACAATTATTATAATTGTATCTATGATTGTGTGTGTGTGTATAGTAAAGGATTAATGATCAAATATTGATCAGATAAGGTATAACTTTAGTAAACCCTAATGGTAGAAATCCTAATCTGCAGTTAAGAAACCCTAATTTCTTATTTAGGAATCCTAAACCCTAATTTATTAACCTTAATGGTGATTAGCAAACCCTAATGCTATTTATCAAACCCTAAGGGTTAAATTTTAAGTGAAACATAGGAAATGACCGAACTACCATTAAAATTGTATGGAAAATTATTAGAATACCCTTTTGGAGGCAAAATGATCGAACTACCCTTAAAATTATGTGGAAAATTATTAAAATACCCTTTTGGAGGCGAAATGACCAAATTACCCTTAAAATTATATGTGAAATGACCAAAATACCCTCTAATTCATGTGAACTTAAATCAACCAATCAGAGAAGAGATGATGCAAGCATGACATCATCCTTAAAGAAACACAGATGATGCAAGCATGACATTAGCATTAAAGAAACACAAAAGGTGATGTCATCATGATGTCACCCAAGGACTAAGGTGCAAATAATGAGGTACTAAAGTGTAATTAACCAGGGTACCAAACTGTAATAAGCCAAGGGTAAACTGTAAAAAACCGAGCCCCTAACGTGCAATTATTGAAACTATGTCTTCCTATAAACAGGAGCCATTTCTCCTTATTTTTTTCAAAACCAAAAATATGGTTAGAGAGAGAGAGGAGAATTTCGGTAGAGAGAGAGAGAGGAAAGTTTTTGGTGAGTTTCAAGATTTCAAAGGATTAGTTAAAGCTTGCAACTCCAAGAGGTATTTACTCTTGTGGTTATTATGTTCATTATTCTTTATATATTTAGTAAAAAAATATACTTTTACAAGCAGTTATAATGCCCAAATTATTTTAAGTAAATAGTACAAAAGTCCTATTTACAAGCAGTTATAATGTCCAATTTATTTTTCTTATAAAGTAGAAAATATACTTTTATAAGCAGTTACTATGTCTGATTTTTTTCAAGTATTTAGTAAGAATACTCATGTTATAATGCTAAAATTATCACAAATAGAATAGTAGAATATTCATTTTATAAAGCAGTTATAATGCTCGATTTAGTTCAAATATAGTATACGAATATTCATTTTTACAAGCATTTATAATGCTCAATTTATTTAAATATTAATGATATTAAATTTATTTAATAATTATATTAAATAAATTACTTAAAAATGATTTTAATATTTTAAAAATTATTTAAAATGATATTAAAGTATTAGAAAATATTTTAAGTTATATTGAATAATTTTTAATATTTTGGGATGGAATTTTATTAATAAATTAATATTAATGATAATAAATTTATTTAATAATAAATTATGTAAAAATTATTTTAATATTTTAAAAATTATTTAAAAGTGTTATTAAGGTATTAAAAATACTCTAAGTTATAATAAATAACTTTTAATATTGTGACATATACTTCATTAATATGTGAACTTAATTAAATATTAATGATGATGAAATTATTTGGTATTTAAATCATTTAAAAATGATATTAATGATTGAAAAATCATTATAAATGATAATAATTATCTAAAAAATGTTAAGACTGATAAGTAAATTATCTAAACTAATATTGAAGCGTTTAAGTAGAGTTTTATTTAAAATTGACTCGATAATTATCTGATAAGGCAATCGGGACGTCGGAATAGTACCAAAATCAAACCGTACTGAAATAGTTTGACTTGATACCGGGTCTTATGTGTTTTAGTGACTGTTAGGGATATGTGATAAGTGTTTAAGTTATACTATGACTGTATTTAGCAGTGATATATGTTATGATATTATTCTAATTGAGAGATCGATATTATTAATCATAGGTCTTTCAACTGAAGCTTAATTAGATTGTGTAGTAGTAATCGACGGTATAGGCAAGTTCCTGAACTATACTTTTATTAAGCAAGTTCCTATACTCTTTTATTGAGAAATTTTTCTAACTCGAACTCGAGTTGTTATTCTAAAGCATGTCCATGGTTAATCATTGTTGATTACACCACATCTTTGATTATTGATTCGTACGTTGTGCATGTTGCATATGTTCATCAGGTATGAAAGGTTGATCACCTTCCTTACCATTTGGTTCAGTTAAATTTGTCCATGTTCATTGTTGGCCATTCATCATTATTGTCTCGGTCATTCAGTTATGTAAATTGATTCATGTTCTTTCACAATTATTACATTGTTGAAAGATTGTTAGCTTATTATTCTTTTCCATCATGATATATCTTCATTTCAACTTAAACTTGTTGGGCAAACTTGTTGCTCACCCTTGCTATATCATGATAAACATTTCAGATTAAGACGAAACTTCGGACACAGGCAAAGGCAAAGGCAAGTTTCAGGATGGAATTATTATACGGTTAAAATAGTAATAGTATAGGATACAAATGACATTATATGTCGTGTAGGATATTGAATGCAGGTATTAAGGTAAGGTTACAGACCTTGGGAGTTATGTTGTAAAAGTTATTGTATAAACAATTTATGTTTATATCTTTCGCAAAAGTTATAGAAATAATGTATCGTAACGTACCAGGTCCGAGGTTCTTGGGACCCAAATTTGGGGGCGCTACAGTTGGTATCAAAGTTGTAGGTTATAAACCTTAGGTAGTGTTACTTTAGGCTATAACCGCAGGGAAGAGGATTAGGAATAAACTCAAATAGAGTTTAAGTTCTAAGCGATGAATTTGGGCAAGGTATTAATAAGTCAATAAGATTCAAAGAAGAATCCTGATAAGTAATAAAGATTCAGAGTTACCTAACTCTGATATTAAAGATGAACAGTAATAATGAATAGATAGAGTCTAAAAGACAAAAAGTATAAAGGGTAAGAAGATCGTAAAACAAAACGATCATAACATAGAAAAGAATCATAATATAATACGATTATAATATGAGATCACAACGTGATTTGATAAGGACATAGGAGGACAGATGATCAATTAAATGATTGAAAACTTTATAACAGAATTGCTATACGAATATGGTACTATAAAATAGTACGAGTTAAACTCAGGAAAAAGTTGTGAATTGTAGATACGGATTAAATGAAATTCGTATCGAGTAAAGAGGGAACTAGAATTATGTGGGATTTCAATTGAGGACTCATGTGATAGCTGAGTTGTACAAACCTTTGAATGGACAGGTTTTTTGTGCTTGGTCTAATGACTACTTAGTTTATCACATTGATAATCATTGAAATGTCGGTGTCGCGCTATTCGCTATATGTATGATGAGAAGGTGATTCTTTTCTCATATGTATAACGAATAGGTAGAGAACATAAGAATAGGTGCGAGTTCTTTAAACTCACACTTTTGGTAAGTTCGTGACTTATAATCGTATGGTGGAACCCCTCAGCGAATGGACGACTTTGGTCTGACTAGGATAAGTTCCAAAACCTATATGATTGTGGTAAGTTCCTGAACTCATAACGTGTGGTATGTTTGATGAACTATACGGGGGTATAGGAAAATTGTGAATGAAGGATTGAGGATAATAGAAATAGATAGAATTATTAGGCAATCGATCATTAGAAAAATTGGTGTTGATGGTGGAAGCATAGGTATTCCAAATCTTCTAGCTGTACTAGACTTCGAAATTTTTGACATCAATCTAATTTGCACTGATGTGCCTTTTTCGAAATAAAATGAAATTTTGTTATCTTCACAACATGGTGACAAGGGTGTGGAGATGGACTTTGAGCCATTATCACATCGTTACCTGTTGCGGCATGATAACAGCAAAAATGAATTTTTGGTTATCTTCAAAACATAGTTATAATTGTGTATGTGTGGACTTCGGGACCCTGACACATCGTTACCTGTTGTGACATGATAATTCCAAAATGATTTTCAATAGTTTTGAACGGTTGAAAGAAGAGTCTACGCTAATTATTTTGGCTAGATAAAAAATTATTTAAAATATCAAAATGTATTTCATATATCATCAATGCATCATGGAACCTGATGCAAGGATGATAAAAATGATGGAGTCATTAATGCAGTATTGTTTAGTTTTGGATGTGATCTAAAGATCGTCAGCCCACTATGGTATATTGTTTTATGACAAAATCACACAATGAAGGAATCTTCAACGGACTGTAAATACAGTGCGGTATAATGACGTCATAAAATTATTTTCAGAATTTTAAAGAAAAGTCAAGTGTCAATTAAATTTGGCCAGGCACTTGTTCCGATTGATATTAGAATTATTGGTATATGTCTAAGCTAATTGATTCAGCTAGACAAATGTTTATGAAAATTCAAGTATCTCTTTGAGAACTTATCCCGAACCATATTGTTTTGATTCGGACTTCTGACTGAGTATGAACAACCCCGAAAAATGGGATATATTGGTTGGATAACGTACATTCCAATCATTGAACGCATACAGTCGTTCAGATAATTAACGCCAGTATATGCACTTTACCTTTTTCGTGATTATAAACATATCTATTATTTGATTACGGTGAATATCGTTAAACCCAAGAGTTCATGGTCTATATGACCCTCAGCATAATTTGAAAAGTTTTTAACTCCTTGGGAAGAAGTCTGGGTAGAATGTGATGATAGAATAATTTCTCATAGAAGGAAGCCGTGTGTAATCATTAAATGAGAATGAAACCAGATAAAGGTTAAGTTGAAAACCTAGTTTTGGTGAATAGAAGGAGTAGGGATTAGTAGGCTGTAATTTTGAGGACGAAATTCTTAGAAGAAGGGGTGAATGTGACAACCCGAGAATTTATAAGATTTTAAATGATTAAATAAAGGTTAAATAACAAGGCCTGGACTAGAAATAGAGTATGGATTTAAAAATTTTGTGAAAGACTTACATGATTTTGTGATTATATGTGTGTACAGTATGTGGTTAAGGGTTGAGTATGAATCAGTTAAAGGGTAACATGAGAAAACTGTAAGAACCCGAATTTTTAGATATTATTAAATAAGGATTTAATAAATAAAATTCTTAAACTGTGAGATGGGTTCGAATAAAAATATATATATGTGATATGAGGTATGTGGTATTATATTACATAGGGTAATATGGACTATGTAATATGTGTTTTTGTGATTTATAAATATATTATTAATATATATTTGTTACTTATCGTAGAGACGATCCAGTTGAGATAAAGGAGGTGGATAAATTCCTATCGATATTAAATAATTTATAGAATTATTTTATCATAGCAAGTTGGTGACATTAAATATCCTTAATGTATAATCACCATATTCTTGTGTATGTGTATTAATAACTAGTATGTTTATAATATAGGTTATTAATAGCACTTAAGCTATCCGTGAATAGGTTTGGATAGTGAAGCACGAGTTAGTTAAGGAATTAACTAATAAGAATAAATATTAGTTAATTTAAGTTGGGAGTTATATTATGGAATAATATAATGTCAGTATTGAATCTTAATTAACTATGATGATATAGTACAATGTTTAATTTACTTAAGTAAATGAGTGAATTAATGTGTGTTGAATATGTAATTATAGTTGGTACTTTTATATATATTACTTAGAATAGTAATATGTGAGAAAGTCTAATGTGCGAATAACGTTAAATATATATACGTTATTAAAGGGAGATGGAAATCATTATATCTTTAAATGAATATTTGAAGAAATTGTTTTGGGAACAATTTATAGAAAAGAAAGAGATATGATTTTTCTAATAAAGGATATTAAAATAGTTTCTAATGTTGAATTATTTTAATAAAAGGAGGAAATGTTATTTTTGAATAATAATATTACCTTATATGTTTTTGTATGAGGTGTGATTGGTTAATATAGTAAATATATTAAAACGTATTTGCTATATGTAATTAAATTGATGGAAACAATTTATTATAATAGAAAATAAACTTATTATCTATTTTCTATATATAATATATGTACATGTGTCGTACATATAGTTATTTGGTATTATATTAAAAATAATATCATGAGACAATAAGTAAATTATTTTCTAATAACGAATGTGCTTATTTGGAGAAAACATAATATTTTATGATATGGCTAAATACATAATTTAAAATGTATTTTCATGGGAGTTTAATTAATGAAAGGAAACTAAGTTATTTTAATATATTAAATAACTTAAGTTATTATTTGATCGTGAATATTATTATTGAAATAATTAATAGAGTATATATTAATTATTATAGGCGTAAAGGTTACACTTATTATAAGTATAATTAATTGAAGTAATTTAACATTTTAATAGCTTGAGTTATTATATTTCCGTAAAGGTTATATATAATATTTGAATATTCGATTTGTAAAATATTTATATGTGGACCTTGGATTTAATAGTTCTAATTTAATTGAACAGGTTATAAGTAGTAATGTGGTGAGAGATGAGTAAGTGATGAGAATAATGATAAGCTTAAGTTTGAGCTTGTGAGAGATGCCTTGTGTGGCACAATAATAGATTCAGTAATGAATTGACTAATTTAATGATGGAGGAATTATTAATTAAACAATTAATCTAAATTAATTGTTAATTGTTATTATGATAGTATGTTAAATTATTATGGCTAGTGATAGTATAATAATAAGGAAATCGATTATAAGTATAATCGGATTTGTGATGAGATAAATTGTCTTCTAATATTAATTATTGTTATGAACAATATACTATTATCAAGTAATTATTTGATAATATGATGATTAATGAGTAAATGATTTATAAATATAAAAAGATTTATATTTATTTAACGTGATAATAAATCATATAAAGTGTTAATCAATTAGCGTGGGAATTATAATTCCATGGATTAATGAGAAATGGATTAATTAATATTATTATTAATTAATTGATAAGATAAGTAATTTATTAATTTTTATGTGCAACCATGCGATATTAAAGTATAACGTATGATAGTTAACTATATGTTATGCGAAGTATAAAGTGCAATGCGACTATGTTATATATGAATATAAACTATATAGTAAAGTTTATTGAGTTGTAAGAGGTACATGAAATGTGGGTTTGACAATGTGTATATTAAGTATGCAATAAAATAATATATCATGAATATATAGCAAACAATTATTGAATTTACTAATAGAGGAGACAATACACTGTGATGATACCCGATAGAATTATATCCGGTAGAATGAAATGTACATGAATTTATATGTGCAAGTTAAAATTTACTACACGATAGTATTATTGGGACTACATTGTGACACATTAATTTATAACTTAAGTTATATAAAATGGAATGTGTACAACTTAAATATATATGGAATAAATATATATAGCCTAAGTATTAATATTAGGTATTTATATGTTGGTAATACTGAGTTATAAATTTCTTGTCCCATAATTTTAGTGCCCAACTTCTCCTTCACGTGAATGGCTAGGAGCTATGCCTATTTCTCTCAAACTCAGCAACAAAACTAGCTAATGATTGCAAGGGGTGAGGAGTTCATGATGGATTTCACCCACTCTCAACCACTATCCATGAACCATCATGTAATCCTTTATTCCATTTGTTTGATTTGGGAGGCAGTAACATTGTCTGTGTATTCAAGACTCTATAAATAAGGCTTCCTCCTCCTTCATTTCATTTGCTGAGAAATTCTAATAAGTATAAAATATAGAGGTAATGCATTATATTAGCAAGGAGTCTGTGAATAGAGGAAGTTTGATATAGCAGTAAACTCATTTCAAGATTTACTGAGGTATAACACTTAATTTCTTGTTCTTCATTGTTTTGAAATACTAAGTTCTTGATTTCTAAGAATACTAGAATTCTTTAATTTCTAGTTAATTGATGTAAAGTTGATATGGCATTGTGTTATATGAGTGCTAAGTAAAGTTATAAGCATGATAGAATTTCATTATGGCTGGTACCGAATCAAATTGCTGTAGTAATTTTTGAAATGGGATTACAGTACTGCCGATGCAGTCTGCTCTGTTTCTAGCCGACCAACTGCGCAGCTGCGCCAGTTTTGTACTGGCCAGCAGCGCAGCTGCGCCGGTACCAGACTTGAGTTGGGCAAGGCCCTGCGCAGCTGCGCCAGTTTTGAACTGGGGAGCTGCGCAGCTGCGCCGGTTCCAGATTCTAGAATTTCGTTTTTTGTTACAGGTTCTGTTATGTACTAGCTTATGGCATGTTATTAGGCAAGTATAAGAAC
Source organism: Panax stipuleanatus (assembly GCA_020205555.1). Lineage (NCBI taxonomy): Eukaryota > Viridiplantae > Streptophyta > Magnoliopsida > Apiales > Araliaceae > Panax > Panax stipuleanatus. Next base: position 108,641,439 of record CM035119.1, on the reverse strand, counting down.
ATGATTAAAATACATACATGAGTGCAATAACGTAGTGTGAACAAGTATAACTATGTGAGTACACTCAATTGAAGAAAGGATTTAAAGTTTACAAAATGAACTTAGAATTTTTAAAGTAAACTTGTCGCGAGCATATATGTTCCATTGTATATTCTGAGTTTTGTGAGCATGACCGTATGGTTTTTATTGACATAAAATGTATGTTCAAGGTGTTGAACACACTAGCATACGTGATTGATAAATTCAAGTGATTTCAAAGGTGAAACTTAAGGACTTTTTGAAGTGAACTTGACCAAGATTTAGGTCTTGTAATTTCTGACCGTTTGAATACATTTATGTGGTTTAGCTAAGTGTTCAAGAGAAAGTGAGTTATGATTTCAAGACACTTTGGTTATACTAAATGACCTTTGTGGACTTCGTGTACTTTTCAATAAAAATTTAGAGTTTGAAGACTAATATCATCAAACACCGTGCGAGTTACGTTCTAAGCATGCAAGCATGAAGATTAGGAGTCCATTATGCCTATAGACATATTGACATGAACATCATTTGTTTATACATGGATTTTTGCATATGCACGCTTATTCATAGAAAATGAATTTCTAAAGCATAGACTATGTGATTAAAGTGTACATGAGTAGTATACGCACGAGCATGCTTACTACATATTGTTAAGCCTCTTTATGTAGTAATATGACATTAGTGGTTTACCCTTGAGGCATGAACTTAATTTACTTAAGGTATATGAAAGTCCGGAATGAATGCCATATGATTTTGACTTATAATGAGCATGCTAGGTTTTAAAACTTGAGTTAATGCTCTTATATACATGTATACATGATGAACATAGTAGCCTTGCATGACTAGTTAAGTATGACAAGGATTTTGAAAGGTGAAACTTAGAAAGTTTGAATGTAATGGTTTCGATAAGATTTGAGAAACGTAAGAGCAATATGGATTATAGATTTATGAGTTTGCAATATGTGTCGAACACTTAAATAGTTAAGTGGTTAATATTGATATTGAGTATGGTTAAGATATCACTATACGTACCTAACGATACTAAGCGTATGATATGAAAGTGAAACAAGGTTCTAAGAAACAAGTTAGACAACAATGTAACCTTTATTATTACGTTGGGAATGTATGGAAGTGTATAACTGATAAGTGTGATCTCTATGATTAATATAACTGTGTAGGATTACACGAAGTGCAGATATCTATAAGCAGTTAAGTCGTAGTTGTTAAACTACAAATCAGGCAAGTCTTTCAGTTCCTATTTGATATATGAATTCAATAACTGTTAGTTGAATTATATTATGCTGTGATAATGTGAACTTATATATGAACTGTATATGAGATATAAATGAGATTGAAAGTTAATCTTTGATGATATACTTGTTATGTGAAAAGTAACATGCGTAGTAAATATAAACTATTTATAAATGCATGAACTGAGTATGATGTTATATGCTATGTGATGCATGAGGACTGTTAGAATTGCTGAGCTGTCGAGCTCACTCTTGCAAATAACCACTTTTGCAGGTTAAGGATTCACGGTAAAGATTTCGTGCTTCTTGATTGATAAAGATAGATAGTATCGCATTGAAGATTATTACTTAGATTATCGTTTGAACGTTGTTTAGGTTCTAAGAGTTGTACTTGATAATTGTATACGTTGTTTAAAACTTGTCGTACTATAAAGATGTATTAGTTAATACATAGAGGATATCAAGTTGAGTTGTAAACGTTATACGATAACTCAGATAAGAAGGAATCATATTATATAGTTGATTCAAGATTTGTAATCGGTATCAAAGTTATGGAATCAATAAAAAGATTTTTATTCAAAGGATATTGAAAAGTTTAAATTATTCCGTATTTTAGTAATATCGAATATGAGGTAAAGACGAGATCTTGGATATGAATAGAATTTATATTCTAAATTGTAATGAACAAAGTTGTATTCTTTTACTAATGATTAAAAGATGTAATAGTTCCGCGTTAGTAGTATCGTGACTGCACCGAATCAAAGGTTTCGAAGGAACGTGGATTTGGGGGCGTCACAAAAACCCTAATTTTAAATAGATAAACCCTAATTCAGTTGATGAAAACCCTAACCCTAATTACTGTGACGCCCCTAAATCCGTGTAACATCGATTACAGGACATGGTGCTCACGATACAACATACATCATCATCTATCTAAGTAAACTCCAGCAATAATAATAATAATATTATAACTATTACGTACAAAATAAAATCCCAAGTCTTTACAACCTTTAATAAACCAAAACTTAAACTTAGCGTTTATCGCTACATTACATCATATGCGGAAATATAAACTTATTTCATAAGATAACTAGCATCATTTCATCTTAGACTTCCCCTTGTCCTTGCCCGAGCCCTCAGCCTTCTCATCCTTAACTGAAAGGTTTAAGCAAGAATGAGCACAAATTGCCCAGCAAGTATATAAAGAAGTTTGGAAACATACATCAGGAGTAAAAACATCTGTATGACAATATCTCAACAGTTGAAGGAATTATCAAGTGTTAAACAAGAATATCAAAGATAAGAGTTTAGAATTCTCAATAGCATACTAAGGGGTGTTAAATACCCTGAACGTTACTTTGTTTCATCAAAAACCATCAGACAGTTTAACAATCAAATGGATTGTAAACGGTCTCTGCAAGTACTCCAGGTGATCAGCCTATCGTACCCTACATTATACACAAGTATAAAGTTTAAACTGCATAAGCAGAAATGGGACTATATGCCCGACATCTGTTTGCCCATTTATTCGGGTTGTTCATCTTAGTATTCATGCGAGACCGCACCCAAAACAATTTGGATTGGTAAACTTTAAATAGCTTCAAAAGATTTGAATTAAATCATTTGTCATCAACAATCTCTAGCTGAACAAAAACTAGAAAGCATTCCTGGAAACAGTTCTTTTAAATCGATGGAACTTTACAGCATAGCAATTGAATTAATAATTGAATAAACAGCAATAAAACTTGCAAGACAATTGAAGTTGTAGAAATTTACGTCAAAGGAACTTGCATGCATTTTTAATTAATCACAAGTCCGAACCTACCCTCGCTGAAATCAAATGAATAAGGATTGATTAATTTCTCAATGAAAAATAGGGTAAGAAACTTGCCTGATACGTCTACTATCGTTAAAGCTAGCAATTAACCTTCACGTAACCTAATTATATGTGTCACAATAAGCCATTAGGTTCTTGAACTCTAATTCGAAAGAAAATGATTTCCTTTCATTATTAAACTACCACGTATGCTATCATCAAGCTAATTTAATCATATAACATGTTGCGTCATATAGATAAAGTGGTTCAATATGAGAACCTGAGTAAAAATAAGTTTCTGGAATTTTTCCGACCCGACCCGGATTAGACCCGACCCGGACTGACCCGGACCGGCGCAGCTGCACAGGCACAAGCCTGATGAGTGGCGCAACTGCGCTGCTCTTCGCTGCCCAGAAAATTTTTTTGCAGCTTTGAGCAGCCCACTTTGCGAATTGATTCTGACCAAATCATGCATGATATGACTCTGACCTTTTGACACAACACACTTCATATAGCATAATATTTTACAAAAATATCACTTTCCAGAAAACAGCAAGTTAAGGCCAAGAACCGGCTGCCTTGAAAAGCATGCCAGAACAGGTTCTAACACTTAGAAACAATTCTGGAAAACCCAGATTTTCTGCAGATTTCTATACTAACAAGCTTGCTTACGAATTTCATATCTTGCTCACGAATTTCATATCTTGCTCAATAAAACTCCGATTCCTTTGAAATTTGGACAGATTGGACTTCATACAACATACTATTTTATAAAATTATTAGCTACCATAAGCGGGTCACAGAAACCATGATTTTAAGGCTCCGAAAAACCCAAAAAGTCACAGATTTCATGTCAATCCACTTTGACAAAAATTCATGATTTTGATTCTAGCATGCAAGGATTCAATTCCTACTGTCCAGATCACTTTTACTAGCATATATACACATGTTACAATAATCAAATTCACTAATTTTTCATGTTTTGATGAATTTAGCATATTAGTGGCATTTTATCAAACATATAGCATGCATACTCGAATTTTATAATTCTCAATGTAATTGAAACATGATTAAGTCCAGAATTCTCATACTTAATAGACACATAACAGTAATACACCATAACATGGCATCACAACGCCAAAACAAACCATCAACTATGATTATACATGCATTTCTCACTATTTTCATCATAAACATATGAAATGGGCTATGAATTACCTCTTAGTGCGAATTTCCCCTTGTTTTGATTCTGATATTCCTTCCCCCTTGCTTGTTTAGACTCTCCAAATATCCAAAATTCTCAAGAGCTCTCAAACTCTCATTCTCTCAAGTTTATTTTGGTAAGGTTTCTAAGGAAAAGGAAAATACTATGGGAAAGAGATGCTCTTATAGAGCTTGAATTCTTGTGTAACGTAAATATGAATTCATCAGTTGAGAGGTCCTTGGCATATCCCATGATCAATTGTGTTAATGAACCAACATAATGTGGGAGTTGAGAAAATGAAAAGGTGTTTGGTTTAAGGAATAAAACTAACTCCCTCCTCCTTCTATATTTGCTATATACGTATATACTCTCCCTCATTGTCCCAATTTGGTGGTCACCAAGAGACCCACCAGCTGCTGACTTGTACTAAATATATTATAATATTATTTTAATCAATTAATCAATCATTTTGACCATTTTGCCCTCCGTAGCCGAACGTTGCGATACTTATATCGATTCCTACTAAAGTCGACGTTCCGGACGTCATGGGACTATCCGTTTCATCAAATTCATCTCCAAAATTTGTGGTGGACTTTTTACCCGAAAAAGTCAACCGGTTGACTTTGACCAAAAAGTCAACCGGTTGACTTTGACCAAAAAGTCAACCGTGACCCATTTTTGTGGTTACAGTCTATCCTAACTAATTTTAACGTTCCGGACTCAAATACGCAGTCTGCGTCTCTAAATTCTGCTCCGAACTCAAACTCATACTTTAAAGTCATCCCACGAAATTAATAGAATTAGTTCCACACTAAACCAATTTAAATAGTTGAGTTAAACTGAACCCACCATTTAAATACTCCTCATCACATATCATAAACTAACACATGCATGTATAACATATATAGATCTAATAAAAGAGAACTCACAAGAATTTCTCATAAATTCGTTTATTGATAATTGTTGAATGACATAATAATCTCGGATATTACATTTACCCTCCCTTATAAGGATTCCGTCCCCGGAATCATTACATATCAAACAAAAAGACTAGGGTAATTTTTCATCATTTTCTCCTCGAGTTCCCACGTAGCCTCTTCGGCGTTGTGGTTCCTCCATACTACCTTAACAGAAGGTATTATCTTATTTCTCAACACTTGTTCTTTTCTATCAATTATCTGTATTGGAACCTCTTCATAGGTTAAGTCATTTTCAAATTGGATGGGTTCATACTCTATGACATGCTTGTAATCCCGTTTATAGGGTCGTAAAACTGATACGTGGAACACGTTGTGTATATGTTCTAACTCCGGAGGTAAAGCTATTTCATAAGCTACCTCACCGACTCGCCTTAACACTTCAAAGGGTCCTATGAATCTGGGACTAAGTTTTCCCTTCTTCCCAAATCTCATTTTCCCTTTCCAAGGTGAAACCCTTAGAAACACATAAGTGCCGACGTCGAAGTCTCGTTGTTGCCGATGTTGATCGGCATATTTCTTCTGTCAATCCTGAGCTGTCACTAATCTTGCTCGTATCATTTTGATCACATCTGCAGTTTGCTGCACTAATTCTGGCCCTAGCAATTGGTGTTCTCCCACTTCATCCCAGCACAATGGCGTTCTGCATTTCCTTCCATATAAAGCTTCATAAGGTGGCATCCCGATGCTCGCGTGGTAACTGTTGTTGTATGCAAACTCCACCAATGGTAGGTGGTCATCCCAGCTTCCTTCGAAGTCCATAACACATGCTCTCAGCATGTCCTCCAATGTTTGAATAGTTCTTTTGCTCTGCCCGTCTGTTTGAGGATGATACGCGGTGCTCAACCTCAGTTGCATTCCCATGCGTTCTTGAAAGCTTTTCCAGAAATTATTTGTGAACCGCGGATCACGATCTGACACAATTGATACAGGTACACCGTGCCTGGAAACGATCTCCTTGATATAAAGCTTTGCCAACTGATATAAAGCTTTGCCAACTGATCCAAGGTATATCTGATTTTGATTGGCAAGAAATGCGCTGACTTGGTCAATCGATCAACGATTACCCAAACTGCATCGTAACCCTTCTGTGTATTTGGAAGTCCTACCACGAAGTCCATCGTGATATGCTCCCATTTCCATTCTGGAATTTCTAATGGTTGAAGTAACCCGCTCGGTCTCTGATGTTCCGCCTTAACTCTCTGGCATGTCAAACATCTGCTGACGCACTCTGCCACTTCTCTCTTCATATTGGGCAACCAATAATGTTGGCGAAGATCCTGATACATCTTTGTGCTTCCCGGGTGAATTGAGTAACTTGAGCTATGAGCTCCCTGCAAGATTTACTCCTTTAACTCGGATACCCCTGGCACCCAAATTCTCCTCTCAAACCTTAATAATCCATCCATACCCACATTGAACTTAAGCTCCTCTCCATCTGAAATTATTTTCCTCACCTTCTTGCATTCTTCATCACTGCTTTGTTCTTCTTTGATTTTGTCCAATAGAGTCGGTCGAACCTCCATTGCAAACAACTTCCCATCTGACTCGCTCGGACTCTTTACCTCGAGTTCCAAACTGGCCATTTCCCTAATCAACTCCCCTTGAGCCGTTAGCATTGCCAACCTGCCACTGCCCTTTCTGCTTAGCGCATCTGCGACCACGTTAGCTTTCCCCGGATGATATAAGATGTCGCAATCATAATCCTTTATTAGTTCCAACCATCTTCTCTGTCTCATATTCAACTCCTTCTGCGTGAAGATATACTTCAGACTTTTATGATCCGTGTATATTTCACACTTTACACCATATAAATAGTGCCTCCAAATCTTTAGGGCAAATACTACCGCTGCTAATTCCAGGTCATGGGTAGGATATCCCTTCTCGTAATCCTTCAACTGACGTGATGCGTACGCAATAACTTTACCATGTTGCATAAGCACACAGCCAAGTCCTTTATGCGACGCATCACTGAAAATCACAAAATCACCTGTATCTTCTGGTAAAGACAACACCGGTGCCTTACTCAATCTTTTCTTAAGTTCCCAAAAACTTTCTTCACACTTCTCTGTCCAGAAAAATTTGACCGACTTCTTCGTTAAATTCGTCAAAGTTCCTGCTATCTTCAAAAAATTTTGGATAAAACGTCTATAATAGCCTGCCAGTCCTAAGAAACTTCTTACTTCAGTCGGTGTCTTTGGTTGCTCCCAATTCTGCACCGCTTCTACCTTTGCTGGATCCACGGAGATTCCGTCCTTATCGATCACGTGACCCAAAAATTGAACTTTCTCCAACCAAAACTCGCACTTTGAAAATTTTGCGTATAACTTATCCTTCCTCAACGCCTCCAATACCAACCTTAAGTGTTCAGCATGATCCTCCTGAGTCTTGGAATAGATCAGGATATCATCTATGAACACGACCACAAATTTATCTAGGTATTGCTTGAATACTCGATTCATCATGTCCATAAATGATGCCGACGCGTTCGTTAATCCAAATGACATCACCAGGAACTCGTAGTGACCGTAACGAGTCCTGAATGCTGTCTTAGGAACATCTTCCTTCCTCACCCTCAATTGGTGATATCCCGTCCTCAAGTCGATCTTGGAAAAATATTTCACTCCCTTCAACTGATCGAACAGATCATCTATCCTAGGTAATGGATACTTGTTCTTGATCGTCACTTTGTTCAACTCTCGATAGTCGATACAAAGTCTCATCGATCCGTCCTTCTTTTTCACAAATAAAACTGGTGCTCCCCAAGGAGACACACTCGGTTGAATATACTTTCTATCCAATAATTCCTGCAACTGTACCATCAGCTCTTTCATCTCTGCCGGTGCCATTCTGTATGGGGCTTTTGAAATCGGGGCCGTTCCCGGTACTAAATTTATAACGAATTCGACCTCTCTATCCGGTGGAAGCCCTGGTAACTCTTCCGGAAATACATCCAAAAATTCATTCACTACTGGTATCTGTCCCATTCCTACACCTATTTTTTGTGTATCGACGATATGGGCCAAATATCCTACACTTCCCTTCCTTAGCAACTTCCTCGCTTGCAACATCGTCAGACAACTCGAGTGTCTCGGCGACTTACTCCCGTAGAATACTACCTTAGACAGATTTGGAGTCTTAAGGTTTATACATTTCTTCTGGCAATCTATCATCGCTCCATGGTTAAATAACCAATCCATTCCTAGAATTACATCAAATTCCCCTAATTGAATCGGAATTAAATTCACAGGCAACTTATACCCCCTGATATCTACAACACAATTCCTATAGACATGGCTAACGGGAATGACTTCCTTATTAGCGACTTCTATGTTCAAAGGATATTCTAATTCTTCCTGGGGTATGTTTAATCGTTGGGAGAATTCATGCGATACGAAGGAACAAGTAGCACCCGAATCAAATAATATGTAAGCAGATATATCATTGACCGGAATGATACCTGAAACCACGTCCTTGGATGCGACTGCATTCTAAACCGTCATGTTGAAAGTCCTTACTGTTGGTCGATTCTGAGTTGGTGGTCCAGTAACTGTAAGATTTCCACCGCTTGGTCCCCTTCCTCCATTTCCTCCTGCTGAATTCTTCTTTGGGCAATTCCTTGCCTGATGGTCCAATACTCCACAATTGAAACATCCATTTCTCTTTGGTGCAGAGCAATTGGGAGAGATGTGCCCCTCTTGCCCGCAATTGAAACAAACATTCTTCCCTTTTAGACATGCACCCGAGTGATTCCTCCCACACTCCTTGCACGCCTCAGTTCTCTTCTTTGCTTCCCCTGGTTTTCCCCCAGAGTTTCCCGAGTTGAAATTGTTATTGTTGTTGTTGTTCCACTTCCTCTTGTTTGCACCACTGCTGCTGCTACCTTCCTCGCGATTCCCTCCTTCATTCTTCTTCTTTTTCTCCTTATTAAACTTCATTAGGGCTTCACTTCCGCCCTCAGCAATTATAGCCTTCTCCAGGAGAGTCGCGAAGCTGTTCGTCTGCAACACCGAAAGTCTACTGTATAACCATGGTTTGAGACCCTGCTCAAACCTCCTCGTTTTCCTCTCCTCAGTGTCGACCTGATGAGGCGCGAACCTCGCCAGTTCGTTGAACTTTACAGCGTACTGGGGTACGGTCATGTCTTCTTGCTTCAGCTCCAAGAATCGCATCTCCATACGACTCTACATACTCGCAGGGAAATAGTTTTTAAAGAAGATCTTCTTAAACTCTTCCCAAGGTATCACACCTTCTCCCGCCCTGATCTGGTTTGCCTCCCACCAGAAATTGGCTTCACCCTTCAGCATGTAAGTGGCGAAGATTATTTTCTGATCATCTCCTACGCTAGCAATAGCGAACGCCTTTTTGATTTCCTTGACCCAAGTTTGGGCTTCAATAGGTTCGGTGGTTCCTTTGAACTCAGGTGGTCCCGCGCTCTTAAAGTCTTTAAAGTGTTCCACCTGGCCCGCTGGAGGGTTATTGGTATTCGGGGTTCGATTCTGAAGTGCCCCAGCTAACATGTCTACGAATTGTTGCATGGGGTTCGGTGGACCCCTAGCATTACCGTCTGACCCTTCTGGTACTTGACAAAGTCTTCCTCTAGCCATCTATCTGTTTAAATAAACTTAATGTTATCATCTCAGAACTTATTCCTACAACATATATAATTCATATAAAAACTTAATTATCACATCACATATTTAAATAAAAGCATATTTATTTATAAACATAATACCCAAGGTATTTCATCGTCTTATGGCATTAAGCCATTTACATCACTTTAACCATCATATTTAGTAACATTGGAAACCAAGTTTTATTTCATAGATAAGCGTTCTACACGCTACTAGTAAAAGTTTAACACGAACAAACTAAAGACCCCGCCTAATGGCGTCTTCATGCTCTTCATCCGCTATTTCCAGCACCAGCCCACGGCTTATGGCATGTCTAGACCGGTACTCCTCACGTGGAAAGTGATACACCCTATGCTGGAACCTCCCATGTGCTGATTTAAACGCATACTTCATTCTATCCATCCTAACCTTTTTATCTCTTACTTCTTCTTCTAACTCGTCTGTTAGCTTCTCGGCCTGAACACGACCTCTCCTCTCATCTCTCCAGAATGTGGTAATGATCTGCTTGTCAGTTTGGAGACTCTGAATCCTCGACTCTAGCCCATTAATGGTATGTCCCAAGTGGGTCCTGATAGCTTTTTTCTCATCCTTCAGCCTATCCACCTTCAGACCTGTTGTTCGCAGCTTGTCAGCCAGATCCCCGTTCCTAATTATTAGGTGTTGCACCAATGCCCCAAGCAATGCTGCAGCCTGCTGCTCCCCCTGATACAGCTCCTCCAACTCATGGATCTTGTCATCCAATTCTGTAATCCTATCCATCAACTCATCCAACATAGTATCCTCAGGTGCTTCCTCAGAGTCCTCCTTGGGCTCCTCTTCCTCTTCAAGATACTCCTCTGGGTCTGACTCAGCTGCTGCCTCAGCTATAGGCTCAGGTACAGCTGTCACCAACTGCTCACTCACTACGTGAATATCTCTAACCTCCTCTTCTCCTGACATCCTACAATCAAGATAAAGTAACTCAATTAGTATTTTAAAATAGATATTGATTTTGTTTTTAGAAAAAAAATAGATTTGACACAACCCTTAGAACTCTACGTGAGTTTATCTCCTTATATACTCCACTAACTTCCCTAAGGTTATAGTCTAAGGTTCCTCACCTAAGGTTTATAACCTACAGCTCTGATACCAACCTGTGACGCCCCCAAATCCGTGTAACATCGATTACAGGACATGGAACCTGATGCAAGGATGATAAAAATGATGGAGTCATTAATGCAGTATTGTCTAGTTTTGGATGTGATCTAAAGATCGTCAGCCCACTATGGTATATTGTTTTATGACAAAATCACACAATGACGGAATCTTCAACAGACTGTAAATACAGTGCGGTATAATGACGTCATAAAATTATTTTCAGAATTTTAAAGAAAAGTCAAGTGTCAATTAAATTTGGCCAGGCACTTGTTTCGATTGATATTAGAATTATTGGTATATGTCTAAGCTAATTGATTCAGCTAGACAAATGTTTATGAAAATTCAAGTATCTCTTTGAGAACTTATCCCGAACCATATTGTTTTGATTCGGACTTCTGACTGAGTATGAACAACCCCGAAAAATGGGATATATTGGTTGGATAACGTACATTCCAATCATTGAACGCATACAATCGTTCAGATAATTAACGCCAGTATATGCACTTTACCTTTTTCGTGATTATAAACATATCTATTATTTGATTACGGTGAATATCGTTAAACCCAAGAGTTCATGGTCTATATGACCCTCAGCATAATTTGAAAAGTTTTTAACTCCTTGGGAAGAAGTCTGGGTAGAATGTGATGATAGAATAATTTCTCATAGAAGGAAGCCGTGTGTAATCATTAAATGAGAATGAAACCAGATAAAGGTTAAGTTGAAAACCTAGTTTTGGTGAATAGAAGGAGTAGGGATTAGTAGGCTGTAATTTTGAGGACGAAATTCTTAGAAGAAAGGGTGAATGTGACAACCCGAGAATTTATAAGATTTTAAATGATTAAATAAAGGTTAAATAACAAGGCCTGGACTAGAAATAGAGTATGGATTTAAAAATTTTGTGAAAGACTTACATGATTTTGTGATTATATGTGTGTACAGTATGTGGTTAAGGGTTGAGTATGAATCAGTTAAAGGGTAACATGAGAAAACCCTAATTTTAAATAGATAAACCCTAATTCAGTTGATGAAAACCCTAACCCTAATTACTGTGATGCCCCCAAATCCGTGTAACATCGATTACAGGACATGGTGCTCACGATACAACATACATCATCATCTATCTAAGTAAACTCCAGCAATAATAATAATAATATTATAACTATTACGTACAAAATAAAATCCCAAGTCTTTACAACCTTTAATAAACCAAAACTTAAACTTAGCGTTTATCGCTACATTACATCATATGCGGAAATATAAACTTATTTCATAAGATAACTAGCATCATTTCATCTTAGACTTCCCCTTGTCCTTGCCCGAGCCCTCAGCCTTCTCATCCTTAACTGAAAGGTTTAAGCAAGAATGAGCACAAATTGCCCAGCAAGTATATAAAGAAGTTTGGAAACATACATCAGGAGTAAAAACATCTGTATGACAATATCTCAACAGTTGAAGGAATTATCAAGTGTTAAACAAGAATATCAAAGATAAGAGTTTAGAATTCTCAATAGCATACTAAGGGGTGTTAAATACCCTGAACGTTACTTTGTTTCATCAAAAACCATCAGACAGTTTAACAATCAAATGGATTGTAAACGGTCTCTGCAAGTACTCCAGGTGATCAGCCTATCGTACCCTACATTATGCACAAGTATAAAGTTTAAACTGCATAAGCAGAAATGGGACTATATGCCCGACATCTGTTTGCCCATTTATTCGGGTTGTTCATCTTAGTATTCATGCGAGACCGCACCCAAAACAATTTGGATTGGTAAACTTTAAATAGCTTCAAAAGATTTGAATTAAATCATTTGTCATCAACAATCTCTAGCTGAACAAAAACTAGAAAGCATTCCTGGAAACAGTTCTTTTAAATCGATGGAACTTTACAGCATAGCAATTGAATTAATAATTGAATAAACAGCAATAAAACTTGCAAGACAATTGAAGTTGTAGAAATTTACGTCAAAGGAACTTGCATGCATTTTTAATTAATCACAAGTCCGAACCTACCCTCGCTGAAATCAAATGAATAAGGATTGATTAATTTCTCAATGAAAAATAGGGTAAGAAACTTGCCTGATACGTCTACTATCGTTAAAGCTAGCAATTAACCTTCACGTAACCTAATTATATGTGTCACAATAAGCCATTAGGTTCTTGAACTCTAATTCGAAAGAAAATGATTTCCTTTCATTATTAAACTACCACGTATGCTATCATCAAGCTAATTTAATCATATAACATGTTGCGTCATATAGATAAAGTGGTTCAATATGAGAACCTGAGTAAAAATAAGTTTCTGGAATTTTTCTGACCCGACCCGACCCGGATCAGACCCGACCCGGACCGACCCGGACCGGCGCAGCTGCGCAGGCACAAGCCTGATGAGTGGCGCAACTGCGCTGCTCTTCGCTGCCCAGAAAATTTTTTTGCAGCTTTGAGCAGCCCACTTTGCGAATTGATTCTGACCAAATCATGCATGATATGACTCTGACCTTTTGACACAACACACTTCATATAGCATAATATTTTACAAAAATATCACTTTCCAGAAAACAACAAGTTAAGGCCAAGAACCGGCTGCCTTCAAAAGCGTGCCAGAACAGGTTCTAACACTTAGAAACAATTCTGAAAAACCCAGATTTTCTGCAAATTTCTATACCAACAAGCTTGCTTACGAATTTCATATCTTTCTCAATAAAACTCCGATTCCTTTGAAATTTGGACAGATTGGACTTCATACAACATACTATTTTATAAAATTATTAGCTACCATAAGCGGGTCACAGAAACCATGATTTTAAGGCTCCGAAAAACCAGAAAAGTCACAGATTTCATGTTAACCCACTTTGACAAAAATTCATGATTTTGATTCTAGCATGCAAGGATTCAATTCCTACTGTCCAGATCACTTTTACTAGCATATATACACATGTTACAATAATCAAATTCACTAACTTTTTATGTTTTGATGAATTTAGCATGTTAGTGGCATTTTATCAAACATATAGCATGCATACTCGAATTTTATAATTCTCAATGTAATTGAAACATGATTAAGTCCAGAATTCTCATACTTAATAGACACATAACAGTAATACACCATAACATGGCATCACAACGCCAAAACAAACCATCAACTATGATTATACATGCATTTCTCACTATTTTCCTCATGAACATATGAAATGGGTTATGAATTACCTCTTAGTGCGAATTTCCCCTTGTTTTGATTCTGATATTCCTTCCCCCTTGCTTGTTTAGACTCTCCAAATATCCAGAATTCTCAAGAGCTCTCAAACTCTCATTCTCTCAAGTTTATTTTGGTAAGGTTTCTAAGGAAAAGAAAAATACTATGGGAAAGAGATGCTCTTATAGAGCTTGAATTCTTGTGTAACGTAAATATGAATTCATCAGTTGAGAGGTCCTTGGCATATCCCATGATCAATTGTGTTAATGAACCAACATAATGTGGGAGTTGAGAAAATGAAAAGGTGTTTGGTTTAAGGAATAAAACTAACTCCCTCCTCCTTCTATATTTGCTATATACGTATATACTCTCCCTCCTTGTCCCAATTTGGTGGTCACCAAGAGACCCACCAGCTGCTGACTTGTACTAAATATATTATAATATTATTTTAATCAATTAATCAATCATTTTGACCATTTTGCCCTCCGTAGCCGAACGTTGCGATACTTATATCGATTCCTACTAAAGTCGACGTTCCGGACGTCATGGGACTATCCGTTTCATCAAATTCATCTCCAAAATTTTTGGTTGACTTTTTACCCGAAAACTTCAACCGGTTGACTTTGACCAAAAAGTCAACCGTGACCCATTTTCGTGGTTACAGTCTATCCTAACTAATTTTAATGTTCCGGACTCAAATACGCAGTCTGCGTCTCTAAATTCTGCTCCGAACTCAAACTCATACTTTAAAGCCATCCCACGAAATTAATAGAATTAGTTCCACACTTAACTAATTTAAATAGTTGAGTTAAACTGAAACCCACCATTTAAATACTCCTCATCACATATCATAAACTAACACATGCATGTATAACATATATAGATCTAATAAAAGAAAACTCACAAGAATTTCTCATAAATTCGTTTATTGATAATTGTTGAATGACATAATAATCTCGGATATTACAATTACGAATAGAGATTTGATAGTAAATACAGTTGTTATATATGTATCTATGATTATGTGTGTGTATGTATAGTAAGGGATTAATGATCAAATGTTGATCAGATAAGGTATGACCTTAGTAAACCCTAATGGTAAGAACCCTAATCTGCAGTTAGAAAACCCTAATTTCTTATTCGTGAATCCTAAACCCTAATTTGTAAACCTTAATGGTGATTAGCAAACCCTAATATTATTTATCAAACCCTAAGGGTTAAATTTTAAGAAAAACATAGGAAATGACCGAACTACCTTTAAAATTGTGTGGGAAATTATTAGAATACCCTTTTGGAGGCAAAATGATCGAACTACCCTTAAAATTGTGTGAAAATTTATTAGAATACCAATTTTGAGGCGAAATAACCAAATTACCCTTAAAATTATATGTGAAATGACCAGAATATCCTCCAATCCATGTGAACTTAAATCAACCAATCAGAGAAGAGATGATGCAAGCATGACATCATCCTTAAAGAAACAAGGATGATTCAAACATGACATCAGCATTAAAGAAACACAAAAGGTGATGTCATCATGATGATGTCATTATGATGTCGTCCAGAGACTAAGGTGCAATTAATGAGGTACTAAAGTATAATTAACCAGGGTACCAAACTGTAATAATCCGGGGGCAAATTATAAAAAGTCTAGCCCCTAACGTGCAATTATTGAAACTATATTTTTCTATAAATAGGAGCCATTTCTCTTCATTTTTTTCAAAACCAAAAATATGGTAAGAGAGAGAGAG
Source organism: Panax stipuleanatus (assembly GCA_020205555.1). Classification (NCBI taxonomy): domain Eukaryota; kingdom Viridiplantae; phylum Streptophyta; class Magnoliopsida; order Apiales; family Araliaceae; genus Panax; species Panax stipuleanatus. The sequence goes on along the minus strand of CM035119.1, from coordinate 108,625,455 downwards.
AGAGGAGAATTTCGGTAGAGAGAGAGAGAGGAAAGTTTTTGGTGAGTTTCAAGATTTCAAAGGATTAGTTAAAACTTGCAACTCCAAGAGGTATTTACTCTTGTGATTATTATGTTCATTATTCTTTATATATTTAGTAAAAAAATATACTTTTACAAGCAGTTATAATGCCCAAATTATTTTAAGTAAATAGTACAAAAGTCCTATTTACAAGCAGTTATAATGTTCGATTTATTTTTCTTATAAAGTAGAAAATATACTTTTATAAGCAGTTGCTACGTCCGATTTTCTTCAAGTATTTAGTAAGAATACTCATGTTATAAGCAGTTATAAGGGCAAAGGTCCAAAAAAAACCCTGACCTTTTCCCCGATGTCCCACTTACACCCTAAACTAATTTTTTTCCAAAAGTACCCTCAACATTACAAATTTAAGCTCAGTTGTGCCCCTGCCCCTAACGGTAATGCCACCTAGGCTAACTCACCTTACACTTGCACATTTTTTTGCTGACGAGGCATGAATTTTACTTTGCCCATATTAAAATCCAAACTCAATATTCGACCCTAGTACCAAACCCGAATCCCATCCATTTTCTCGATCAAAATCCATATTCTTTTTATTCTCCCTCCTTCAGCTCTGTTCCATCTTTTTCTCTCTCTAAACCATCCTTTTTCTTATTCTTCAACTAGCAAAATTAAACAATCAAAAAACTAAATCAAGCTTGTACATGTATAGAAGTAGAGAAAGGGGAACGAGAAGTAACCTCACGGCCGGAGTGATGAGAAGAAGAAGCGGAAGAAGAAGGCTTGGAAGAAGCGTCATCGTCGACGGAAGAGTCAGAGACTGGTATCAGAAGTTCTCGATCTCTCTCTACTCTCGCCATTAAAATTGACGAAGACGATCTGTCATCGCCCATCACACACAGAACTTCGTTACCTCCTCTCCTGTTCATTTTTAATTCCTCTTCCTGTGAGAATTAGGGTTTTGTTTGATTAATGATTTTTGGGGGTTTTTTGATTGGGTTTTGTTTGATTGATGATTTTTTGGGATTTTTTTGATTGGGATATGACAATGATCGTGTGTTAATTTTGGAGATTCACGACCTCCTCTCCTGTTCATTTTTAATTCCTCTCCTTTTTTTAGCAATTATAATTCCTCTGTTCCTCTGTTTGACAGAACACACATACCAAATCTCATTAATTTCAATTTTATTTTTACTTGAAGCCTTGATCATGGCGGTTGTTATACATGTATATGATCTATAAACTAGTGGTGACAGTAAGATTGTTATACATGTATATGATCTGCATTATTGTGAGAATCAGGGTTTTGTTTGATTAATGATTTTTGGGGGTTTTTTGATTGGATTTTGTTTGATTGATGATTATTTGGGAGTTTTTTTATTGGGATATGACAATGATCGTGTGTTGATTTTTGGAGATTCACGACCTCTAATTTTGGTATTTTGCAAGCTTGGTTATGGCTTCAATGGCTTAATTTTGCCAATCAAAAAACAAGAAAAAGGAGGGTTTAGAGAGAGAAAAAGATGGAACAGAGATGAAGGAGGGAGAAGAAAAAGAATATGGGTTTTGATTAAGAAAATGGATGGGGTTCGGGTTTAGTATTAGGGTCGAATATTGAGTTTGGATTTTAATATGGGCAAAATAAAACTCATGCCTCTTCAACAAAAAAATGTACAGGTGTAAGCGGACTTAGCCTAGATGGTATTACCGTTAGGGGAAAGGGCACAACTGAGCTTAAATTTGTAACGTTGAGGGTACTTTTGGAAAAAAAAATTAGTTTAGGGTGTAAGTGGGACATCGGGGAAAAGGTCAGGGGCTTTTTTGAACCTTTGCCTGCAGTTATAATGCTGAAATTATCTCAAATAGAATAGTAGAATATTCATTTTATAAAGCAGTTATAATGCTCGATTTATTTCAAATATAGTACACGAATATTCATTTTTACAAGCATTTACAATGCTCAATTTATTTAAATATTAATGATATTAAATTTATTTAATAATTATATTAAATAAATTACTTAAAAATAATTTTAATATTTTAAAAATCATTTAAATTGATATTAAAGTATTAGAAAATATTTTAAGTTATATTCAATAACTTTTAATATTTTGGGATGGAATTTCATTAATAAATTAATATTAATGATAATAAATTTATTTAATAATAAATTATGTAAAAATTATTTTAATGTTTTAAAAATCATTTAAAAGTGTTATTAAGGTATTAAAAATACTCTAAGTTATAATAAATAACTTTTAATATTGTGACATATACTTCATTAATATGTGAACTTAATTAAATATTAGTGATGATGGAATTATTTGGTATTTAAATCATTTAAAAATGATATTAATGATTGAAAAATCATTATAAATGATAATAATTATCTAAAAAATGTTAAGACTGATAAGTAAATTATCTAAAATAATATTGAAGCGTTTAAGCAGAGTTTTATTTAAAATTGGCTCAATAATTATTTGATAAGGCAATCGGGACGTCGGAATAGTACCAAAATCAAACCGTACTGAAATAGTTTGACTTGATACCGGGTCTTATGTGTTTTAGTGACTGTTAGGGATATGTGATAAGTGTTTAAGTTATACTATTACTGTATTTAGTAATGATATATGTTATGATATTATTCTAATTGAGAGATCGATATTATTAATCATAGATCTTTCAACTGAAGCTTAATTAGATTGTGTAGCATTAATCGACGGTACAGGCAAGTTCCTTAACTATACTTTTATTAAGAAAGCTCCTATACTCTTTTATTGAGAAATTTTTCTAACTCGAACTCGAGTTGTTATTCTAAAGCATGTCCGTGGTTAATCATTGTTGATTACACCACATCTTTGATTATTAATTCGCACGTTGTGCATGTTGCATATGTTCATCAGGTATGAAAGGCTGATCACCTTCCTTACCATTTGGTTCAGTTAAATTTATCCATGTTCATTGTTGGCCATTCATCATTATTGTCTCGGTCATTCAGTTATGTAAATTGATTCATGTTCTTTCACAATTATTACATTGTTGAAAGCTTGTAAGCTTATTATTCTTTTCCATCATGATATATCTTCATTTCAACTTAAACTTGTTGGGCAAACTTGTTGCTCACCCTTGCTATATCATGATAAATATTTCAGATTAAGACGAAACTTCGGACACAGGCAAAGGCAAAGACAAGTTTCAGGATGAAATTATTATACGGTTAAAATAGTAATAGTATAGGATACAAATGACATTGTATGTCGTGTAGGATATTGAATGCAGGTATTAAGGTAAGGTTACAGACCTTGGGAGTTATGTTGTAAAATTTATTTTATAAACAATTTATGTTTATATCTTCCGCAATAGTTATAGAATTGATGTATCATAACGTACCGGGTCCGAGGTTCTTGGGACCCAGATTTAGGGGCGCTACAGTTGTTATCAAAACTGTAGGTTATAAACCTTAGGTAGCAACCTTAGGCTATAACCGCAGGGATGAGGAATAGAAATAAACTCAAATAGAGTTTAAGTTCTAAGCGATGAATTTGGGCAAGGTATTAAAAAGTCAATAAGATTCAAAGAAGAATCCTGACAAGTAATAAAGATTCAGAGTTACCTAACTCTGATAATAAAGATGAACAGTAGTAATGAATAAATAGAGTCTAAAAGATAAAAAGTATAAAGGAAAAGAAGATCATAAAATAAAACGATCATAACATAGAAAAAAATCATAAGATAATACGATTATAATATGAGATCACAACGTGATTTGATAAGGACATTGGAGGACAGATGATCAATTAAATGATTGAAAACTTTATAACAGAATTGCTATACGAATATGGTACTATAAAATAGTACGAGTTAAACTCAGAAAAGAGTTGTGAATTGTAGATACGGATTAAATAAAATTCGTATCGAGTAAAGAGGGAACTAGGATTATGTGGGATTTCAATTGAGAACTCATGTGATAGCTGTTGGATTTGTACGAAATCGTGACGCAATCAAATTGTAAAAATTAGCAAAATTATGGTATATCAGAGTTTAAAATATTTCTACAAAACCATTACCCAGATCATCCTTGATACAAATTAATAATTTAAAACGATAAATAAGAAGTTATGGAATCATACCCTTGTAGAACGAAGTTTCCACAGGTACGAGTTCAACACCTTGTTCTTCGTGATCTCCTTGAATTTCCGGATTAGATTCCTTCCTTTGATCAACGTTAGCCATCCAAGTGTTTGGCCTCTAGAGGTGATCCACCAAGGAAGAAGAATTATCAAGAAGGAGGGTGTTTGGCTAAACCTTAGTTTTCTATCCTCTATAAAAAAGGAATGCTCTCCAACAATTAGAATTTCATCAACTGATATCTATTATAAAACTCCTTTTATATAGATATTGGTCAACCCTTCTAATCCTATTAGATATGGGATTTCATCTAATTAATTAAACTCTTTTAATTAATTTAGGCTTCCCACCACATTGGAAATAATTAATTAAATTTATTTAATTAATTTGCCTCCTAATCTTATTAAGAATAAATGAGAGTACTAATATTAAATTAATTACTAAACTCCTTTAGAAATTAATATAATAATAATTATAATAATATTAATAAGACTCCTCTTATTAAATTATATTTAATATTTCTAAAATATTAAATAATAAATATTAAGCTATTTAATTTATTTTATCACCATAGATTAAATTAATTACACTTAATGCATTATTACGATTATGCCATTACCTTCTTAAATAATTATTCTTCCTTTTATGATGTGACCTTTTAGGTTCTCCATATTAAACCGGTTGTGAATAAATCAATTAGAACAATTCTAATCATATTTAAATAAAAAAAATTAAACTAATAATCTATTTAAATAAATAATATTTATTCTACAATATGAATAAGCCTCCCTAGCGATCAACGACTTTCCAGATAATATAGATTTCAACATTAATCATAAAAGAACCTGTGAGTAAATAGTTACCGTACAATTCAATCCTTCCACCATACAAAGTCCCAATTAAATATAAGACCTGGAATTACTGTCAAGCCTTATTTTATTTAATTATATGTATTTCGATTAGAAAATGCACAACTCCAAATAATGCAAATTAGAAACTCCTTTCTAATTTCATTCCACCTTGACCAAGGATTCCTTGTTTGTTATTTAACGAATCACATAGGACATATCTCCTCTTTCACTAGATGTGGTAGATTCTTTATTGATCATTCATTATCTACATATGTAACTCATTATACCTAAGCATACCCTTTTATATACCCTAAAGGGCTTTAAGGAATAAGTCAAAGTATAATTCATTACATACAAGATACTATGATGATCTCAAGTCCAATGATCACTTGTACTACTATCCCATTAGGAATTCCTATTGACAGGCGAGTAAAACTCCATTAGGTATTCCATAGCGAGTCACGTTCAGTGAACTTATTCTCCAATAAGCACCTACATACTTGCTTTAGTGTCTCCACACAAATGATCATGAGATCAATCATCCTCATCCAATGAGCAAGCAACATATGTACCAATCTATCCGGATTTACTAGTCCCCTTTTTAGTAATCCCACGATTGGGAACTATTTTAGTTTTAAAGCTTTCTAAGAATTTAGATCTCATTAGCATGATCATCATCATGATTCTAAAAGCATTGCTTAAAACTATGGGTTATTTACATATTATAAAAATAGTACCCTGTAGATAATTAAATTCCTTTAATAAATGAATATTTTTATTAATAAATAAATAAGATTGTCTCCAAAGTATATGTTTTATCATCATATATGATTGGCTTGTATGCATACTACTTTCAATCTCCCACTTGCACTAAAGCCAATCGCCATGGTATCTCATACCCTTCTTCTCTAAGTGACGATCAAACTGCTGTTATGTTAAAGTTTTAGTAAATGGATCTGCAATATTATCTTGAGAGTCTATATGCTCCTCTTTCAATGATTTATTTAATCAAAGTGCCGCAACACATGTTTAGATTCAAGATGAGACTTAGGAACTATTCCTAGTTTTGTAATAAACTTTTCATCCGAAACATCAACTTGCAGCTTCACTTACAGTTATATACTTTGTCTTTGTCACTAAACCAACAACCTTTTGTTGTTTGAAACTTTTCCAATTCACTGCACCATCTTTTAAGGTAACGACTTACCCTAAAGTGGATTTGCTATCGTCTTGGTCAATCTGAAAACTTGAGTCTGTTTAGCACTCTAGTTTAATTCAGACTTATCATGTGATATGATGACATCCTTAGTGTCAGTTAAGTACTTTAAGATACTTTAAGATGTTTATCACTGTCTCACAGTGATCTTCTCCAGAATATGACTGATCAACATCAAGTCTCGTATATTTTATTACATACATGATAGTAGCTCATGCGATCTCTTTTTTATTGAGGATAATTTTATAGAGATTCACTCCATGGCTCATCATCATGAGACACCTTTTGGAGTTTGTCATGCTAAACTCCTTTAGCATCTAATGAATATACGTTTCCTTGGGTTTAGCCGAACATCCTTTTAAATATATCAATAAAAATTTATATCCCCAATATGGGATGTTCTACCCAAATCATTCATGTAGGAATGTTTAGACAACTTTGTTTTGATCGATTTTAGCATAGGAATTTTATTCCCTATCAGTAATATATCATCAATATATAATACAAGGAATGAAATAGCGCTACCACTAACCTTATTGTACACACATGGTTCATCCTCATTTTTGATAAAATCAAACTCTTTGATTGTCTCATCAAAATAAATGGTCCATCTACGAGAATCTTGCTTCAATCCATGAATGGATTGTTGTAGCTCATATACATAATGTGCTTCAACCATTGAAACAAAAAACTATATGGTTGTATCATACATACATTCTCCTCTAATAATGTATATTTGAGGAAGGACGTCTCCACGTCCATTTTGCCAGATTAAGCAATAATAAGCTGCAATCGCAAGTAAAATCCAAATAGACTTGAGCATAGCTTCAAAATCCATTTTAAATTTTATGGTCATCTACCATTTCTCTGAGTCTTTATTACTCATAGTTTGTTCGTAATTCAATGGATCATCATCATCCATGATGTGTACCTCATCGTCATCCTCTATGACGAATCCATACCTTTCAGGTATCTTCGGTACCTTTCCAGATTTACTAATAGGGTATTGTACAGTAGGTGTCTCTACTTGGACAGGTTCATCCACTTAATCTATAGTGGTTTGTGGTTCTTGAATTTCTTCAAGATCTAGTTTTCTCCCACTAGCCCCTTCAAGGATAAACTCCTTTTCTAAGAAGGCAGTGTGTTTCGCAACAAACACCTTTTGCTCAGTAGGATTGTAGAAATAGTATCCCAAACTTTCTTTAGGATATCCCACAAACGTGCACTTATCAGATCTTGTCCCTAGCTTATCATTTTGAAACTTTTTCACATAAGCTGGACATCCCCAGATCTTAACATGCTTAAGACCAGATTTCCTCCCTGTTCATATCTCATATGGAGTCTTGGGGATGGATTTCGAGGGGACCTTATTTAGTAGATATGAGCCGTTTCTAGGGCATGACCCCAAAATGAAATTGGAAGATCGGTAAAACTCATCATGGATCGAACCATATCCAACAATTTTTGATTTCTCCTTTCAGATACTCCATTTAACTGTGGTGTACCTGGTGGAGTCCATTCTGAGATTATACCATTTTCTTTGAGATAATAGAGAAACTCACCGCTTAAGTATTCTCCACCTCAATCTGATCGAAGAGTCTTAATAGTCTTTTTTGTTTGTTTCTCTACTTCACTTCTGAACTCTTTGAACTTTTCAAATGATTCTGATTTGTATTTCATTAAATACACATATCTAAATCTTGAGTGATCATCAGTGAAAGTAATAAAATAAGAATACCCACCCCATGCAATCGTTGTTATAGGTCCACAAACATCTGTGTGAACCAACGCTAACAACTCTGTAACTCTTTCTCCTTTTTCACTAAAATGAGATTTAGTCATTTACCCATGAGACAAGATTCACAAGTTGGATATGATTCATAATCAGATAGCTCTAAGAGCCCATCCTTATGCAACTTGGATAATCTCGTTTCATTGATATGACCGAGTCTACAGTGCCACATATAGGTATAATTAATATCATCTCTTTTCCTTTTCTTAGTTTGTTCTATTTGAAGTATATTTTCATGCAAGTCAAGTATATAAAGTCCATTTCGCAGCTTTCCAATACCATATAAAACATTATTTTTACAAATTGAACAATTGTTGTTCTTTATTATAATTTCAAATCCATCCATATCTAATACAGAATTTGAAATAATGTTTCTAATAATATTCGGAACAAAATAACAATTATTCAAATAAATGGACTTGCCCGTAGGCTGTGCTAAACAATAAGTGCTTACAGCTAATGTAGCAACCTTTGCTCCATTTCCCACTCGTAGGATAACCTCATCCTTGTTCAGCTTTCTACTTCTGACCAGTCCCTTCACATTATTACATATGTGAGAACCATAGCCGGTATCCAATACCCAAGTAGAATTATGACTTTCAGAAAAATTATTTTCAATCATAAACAAACCTTGATTGGAAGTCGAAGCTTCTTCAAGCTTCTTCTCTGCTAGATACTTCTTGCAGTTTCTTTTCCAATGTCCCGGCTCGTTGCAATGGAAGCACATTCCTTTGCCAACTGGATCAGGTTTCTTTTGTTCCTTTATGTTCACCTTGCCCTTGGTTATCCGAGATCGGAAGAGCTCCTTAGATATCTCATATCTAGCAGTCCTACTTTGTTCACCATACAACTCCTTGAGGTGAAGCAACATAGTAGGAGCATCCATGTTTTCATGCTGACGCTGAAGCTCGTTATTCATGGATGCGAGCATGATGCATTGAGCCACAGATGCGTCATTTTGCCACTTTATAATGCTGGCAATTTTTTTCTCAAATGCTGATTCTGGAACAGTTCTAGAGACAGGTGAATTTAGGACATAAGAAATCTTTTCAGTAGTGAGAACTATTCTCAGATTCCTTAACCAGTCCGTTTAATTTGGTCCGGTTAGTTTATTAGCATCAAGTATGCTACGCAGTGAAATTAGTGTAAAATTTCTGTATGTGAAAAGACAACATTTTAGCAAACATTCATTTAATTAATTTTATATACCAAAATAAATTTAGGTCTTTATTTTAAATTGGTATCTCCCATAATTTTCATCAAACTATATTACCCTCACTTATATAGTTCGGCAACATTTAATTAAAGATTTGCTAGTGAGATTAAGGATCCCATTTCAAATGTATATAGCCTTGTGGATAGCACAACAAACGATATATAAATAAATAGGTAGACAACTCTTGTCAATTACATCACCATATAACTCCTTTTATTTTGCCTCATAAATCATAATGGTCAAGTGTGTGCTCATCCGAACTAAAATGATTTAAGTTAAGTCCAACCTAGAACTTCCATAAATTTAAAAAAAAAAATGTCCGTCCTTGTAGATAGCACAACAAGACTAGATCGTTCAATTTTCTTGATAAGCATCAAATGTGATTAATTAATATCTTAAATACGCAATACTCGCCTTGTGGATAGCACAACAAACTCATATTAAATATTTAATACTCTATTAATTTATCATGCTAGAAGGCGACGTTCGATATTCCAAATATCATTGAACGCTTCAGACTTAATATTATTTCTTTAAGGGGTTTGTTATTATTTGTCTCATCTTGTTTAGCGCGCATGCACATATATATATAAAATACGCATAATTTTATTAAACATGCGAAGCATGTTTGCATAAAATATAATATATATAATACTTAGCATGCAATGTAGAATACTATATTCTACCCGGATTGATTATGGACTTTTATTCTAGTTTGGTTCACTAGAGCCACCAAGTGAACCAAAAGGTCAAACCTAGGAGTGCAAGAATTTAAATTTAAACGTAACTATTACATTTAAACCCGGGCTCCATACAAACGGGTCTTCACGCGCTCCTTGCTCCTTGGTCTCCAATTTATTTAAGATAATTCTAACTATTTCTATTACATTAAACTATTTAATTTAAATAGAAACCTTGATCAGCAGTCAAGGGGAAGTACATAAGAGAGAGATAGAATTTACATCGAGAAAAAACCAGTGAGAACGAGGTACGCAGACCCCATTTAATAAAACTCATTCATTCAAGCATTCAACTAAAATAAAATCCAATCATATTGGTCAATAGTCCATAATCAATCCTTATTTATTATCATACATATCTCCATATATATCAATAAATAAATATTCATCTCACGAATTAAAACATTCCATATATATACGAGTATCATTTAATGGGCAATTTTAAATTGCATGAAATTCAATTTTAAGATTAAAATAAACTCTTTATTTTAATTATAAAATTATTTAGAATATAATATATAAATATATCATATATATATATATATATATATATATATATATATTTGATATTACCGTATATATTATATATATATATATATAACGAATCAGGTTATATATATATATATATATATATATATATATATAATATAAATTCACGCTTATTTTTTAATAAGAAGTCACCTTCGTTTATTAAAAGAGTCCTGCAGGTTTATTAAAAGAGTCCTTTCCTGATTGGTCACCTTCTTTTTGGAGTAAGAAAGAGACAACGCCTTTTTTTTGCAGAATTCAAAATTAGCGCCCAAAAAAAAATTTGTGATTCGCCAAAAAAAAAACGCCATTTTTTTTCTTAAAAAAATAATTTTATACAATAAAATTATGTCCAATAAATTATTCTAAATACATACCCATATGTATATGAAATTAAAAATAAATTAATAATTGCATAAAGGTTTGGCTCTGATGCCACTGTTGGGTTTGTACGAAATCGTGACGCAATCAAATTGCAAAAATTAGCGAAAGCATGGTATATCAGAGTTTAAAATATTTCTACAAAACTATTACCCGGATCATCCTTTATGCAAATTATTAATTTAAAATGATAAATAAGAAGTTATGGAATCATACCCTTGTAGAACGAAGCTTCCACAGGTACGAGTTCAACTCCTTGTTCTTCGTGATCTCCTTGAATTTCCGGGTTAGATTCCTTCCTTGATCAACGTTAGCCACCCAAGTGTTTGGCCTCTAGAGGTGATCCACCAAGGAAGAAGAATTATCAAGAAGGAGGGTGTTTGACTAAACCTTAGTTTTCTATCCTCTATAGAAAAGGAGTGCTCTCCAACAATTAGAATTTCATCAACTGATATCAATTATAAAACTCCTCTTATATAGATATTGGTCAACCCTTCTAATCCTATTAGATATGGGATTTCATCTAATTAATTAAACTCTTTTAATCAATTTAGGCTTCCCACCATATTGGGAATAATTAATTAAATTCATGTAATTAATTTGCCTCCTAATCTTATTAGAAATAAATGAGAGTACTAATATTAAATTAATTACTAAACTCCTTTAAAAATTAATATAATAATAATTGTAATAATATTAATAAGACTCCTCTTATTAAATTATATTTAATATTTTCAAAATATTAAATAATAAACATTAAGCTATTTAATTTATTTTATCACCATAGATTAAATTAATTACACTTAATGCATTATTACGATTATGCCATTACCTTCTTAAATAATTATTCTTCCTTTTATGGTGTGACTCTTTAGGTTCTCCATATTAATCCGGTTGTAAATAAATCAATTAGAACAATTCTAATCTTATTTAAATAAATAAATTAAACTAATAATCTATTTAAATAAATAATATTAATTCTACAATAGGGATAAGCCCCCCTAGAGCTCAACGACTTTTCAGATAATATAGATTTCAACATTAATCATAAAAGAACCTGTGAGTAAATAGTTACCGTACAATTCAATCATTCCACCATACAATGTCCCAATTAAATATAAGACATGGAATTACTGTCAAGTCTTATTTTATTTAATTATATGTATTTCGATTAGAAAATGCACAACTCCAAATAATGCAAATTAGAAACTCCTTTCTAATTTCATTCCACCTTGGCCAAGGATTCCTAGGTTGTCATTTAACGAATCACATAGGACATATCTCCTCTTTTACTAGAGGTGGTAGATTCTTTATTGATCATTCATTATCTCCATATGTTACTCATTATACCCAAGTATATCCTTTTATATATCCTAAAGGGCTTTAAGGAAAAAGTCAAAGTATAATTCATTACATACAAGATATTGTGATGATCTCAAGTCCAAGGATCACTTATACTACTATCACATTAGGAATTCCTATTGACAGGCGAGTAAAACTCCATTAGGTATTCCATAACGAGTCACGTTTAGTGAACTTATTCTCCAATAAGCACCTACATACTTGCTTTAGTGTCTCCACACAAATGATCATGAGTTCAATCATCCTCATCCAATGAGCAAGCAACATATGTACCAATCTATCCGGATTTACTAGTCCCCTTTTTAGTAATCCCACGATTGGGAACTATTTTAGTTTTAAAGCTTTCTAAGAATTTAGATTTCATTAGCATGATCATCATCATGATTCTAAAAGCATTGCTTAAAACTATGGGTTATTTACATATTATAAAAAAAGCACTATGTAGATAATTAAATGCCTTTAATAAATGAATATTTTTATTAATAGGTAAAGAATATAAGATTAGGTGCGAGTTCTTTAAACTCACACTTATGGTAAGTTCGTGACTCATAATCGTATGGTAAAACTCCTCAGCAAATGGACGACTTTGGTCTAACTAGGATAAGTTCCAAAACCTATATGATTGTGGTAAGTTCCTGAACTCATAACGTGTGGTATGTTTGATGAACTATACGGGGGTATAGGAAAATTGTGAATGAAGGATTGAGGATAATAGAAATAGATAGAATTAGTAGGTAATCGATCATTAGAAAAATTGGTGTTGATGGTGGAAGCATAGGTATTCCAAATCTTCTAGCTGTGCTAGACTTCGAAATTTTTGACATCAAACTAAATTCGCACTGTTGTGCCTTTTTCGAAATAAAATAAATTTTTGTTATCTTCACAACATGGTGACAAGGGTGTGGAGGTGGACTTTGAGCCATTATCACATCGTTACCTGTTGTGGCATGATAACAGCAAAAATGAATTTTTGGTTATCTTCAAAACATGGTTACAATTGTGTATGTGTGGACTTCGGGACCCTGACACATCGTTACCTGTTGCGACATGATAATTCCAAAAAATAATTTTCAATAGTTTTGAACGGTTGAAAGAAGAGTCTACGCTAATTGTTTCAGCTAGACAAAAAATTATTTAAAATATCAAAATGTATTTCATATATCATCAATGCATCAAGGAACCTGATGCAAGGATGATAAAAACGATGGAGTCATTAATGCAGTATTGCCTAGTGTTGGATGTGATCTAAAGATCGTCAGCCCACTATGGTATAATGTTTTATGACAAAATCACACAATGACGGAATCTTCAACGGACTGTAAATACAGTGCGGTATAATGACGTCATAAAATTATTTTCAGAATTTTAAAGAAAAGTCAAGTGTCAATTAAATTTGGCCAGACACATGTTTCGATTGATGTTAGAATTATTGGTATATGTCTAAGCTAATTGATTCAGCTAGACAAATATTTGTGAAAATTCAAGTATCTCTTTGAGAACTTATCCCGAACAATATTGTTTTAATTCGAACTTCCGGCTAAGTATGAACAACCCCAAAAAATGGGATATATTGGTTGGATAACGTACATTCCAATCATTGAACGCATACAGTCGTTCACATAATTAAGGCCAACATATGCACTTTACCTTTTTTGTGATTGTAAACATATCTACTATTTGATTACGGTGAATACCGTTAAACCCGAGAGTTCCTGGTCTATATGACCCTCAACATAATTTAAAAAGTTTTTAACACCTTGAGAAGAAGTCTGGGTAGAATGTGATGATAGAATAATTTCTCATAGAAGGAAGCCATGTGTACTCATTAAATGAGAATGAAACCAGAAAAAGGTTAAGTTGAAAACCTAGTTCTAGTGAATAGAAGGAGTAGGGATTAGTAGGTTGTAATTTCGAGAACGAAATTCTTAGAAGAAGGGGTGAATGTGACAACCCGAGAATTTATAAGATTTTAAATGATTAAATAAAGGTTAAATAATAAGGCCTAGACTTGAAATAGAGTATGGATTTAAAAATTTTGTGAAAGACTTACATGATTTTGTGATTATATATGTGTACAGTATGTGGTTGAGGGTTGAGTATGAATCATTTAAAGGGTAACATGGGAAAACCTAAATTTTAAATTGATAAACCCTAATTCAGTTGATGAAAACCCTAACCCTAATTACGAATAGAGATTTGATAATTATACAGTTATTATACATGTATCTATGATTGTGTGTGTGTGTATAGTAAGGGATTAATGACCAAATGTTGATCAGATAAGGTATAACCTTAGTAAACCCTAATGGTAGGAACCCTAATCTGCAGTTAGGAAACCCTAATTTCTTATTCGTGAATCCTAAACCCTAATTTGTAAACCTTAATGGTGATTAGCAAACCCTAATATTATTTATCAAACCCTAAGGGTCAAATTTTAAGGAAAACATAGGAAATGACCAAACTACCTTAAAAATTGTGTGGAAAATTATTAGAATACCCTTTTGGAGGCGAAATGACCAAATTACCCTTAAAATTATATGTGAAATGACCAAAATATCCTCTAATCCATGTGAACTTAAATCAACCAATCAAAGAAGAGATGATGCAAGCATGACATTAGCATTAAAGAAACACAAAACGTGATGTCATCATGATGATGTCATCATAATGTCACCCAGGGACTAAGGTGCAATTAATGAGGTACTAAAGTGTAATTAACCAGGGTATCAAACTGTAATAAGTCGAGGGCAAACTGTAAAAAATCGAGCCCCTAACGTGCAATTATTGAAACTATGTTTTCCTATAAATAGGAACCATTTCTCTTTATTTTTTTCAAAACCAAAAATATGGTTAGAGAGAGAGGAGAATTTCGGTAGAGAGAGAGTGGAAAGTTTTTGGTGAGTTTCAAGATTTCAAAGGATTAGTTAAAGCTTGCAACTCCAAGAGGTATTTATTCGTGTGTTTATTATGTTCATTATTCTTTATATATTTAGTAAAAAAATATACTTTTACAAGCAGTTATAATGCCCAAATTATTTTAAGTAAATAGTACAAAAGTCCTATTTACAAGCAGTTATAATGTCCAATTTATTTTTTTTATAAAGTAGAAAATATACTTTTATAAGCAGTTGCTATGTCCGATTTCCTTCAAGTATTTAGTAAGAATACTCATGTTATAAGCAGTTATAATGCTGAAATTATCTCAAATAGAATAGTATAATATTCATTTTATAAAGCAGTTATAATGCTCGATTTATTTCAAATATAGTACACGAATATTCATTTTTTCAAGCATTTATAATGCTCAATTTATTTATATATTAATGATATTAAATTTATTTAATAATTATATTAAATAAATTACTTAAAAATAATTTTAATATTTTAGAAATCATTTAAATTGATATTAAAGTATTAGAAAATATTTTAAGTTATATTGAATAATTTTTAATATTTTGGGATGGAATTTTATTAATAAATTAATATTAATGATAATAAATTTATTTAATAATAAATTATGTAAAAATTGTTTTAATGTTTTAAAAATCATTTAAAAGTGTTATTAAGGTATTAAACATACTCTGAGTTATAATAAATAACTTTTAATATTGTGACATGTACTTCATTAAAATGTGAACTTAATTAAATAGTAATGATGATGGAATTATTTTGTATTTAAATCATCTAAAAACAATATTAATGATTGAAAAATCATTATAAATGATAATAATTATCTAAACAAAGTTAACACTGATCAGTAAATTATCTAAAATAATATTAAAGCGTTTAAGCAGAGTTTTATTTAAAATTGACTCGATAATTATCTGATAAGGCAATCTGGACGTCGGAATAGTACCAAAATCAAACCGTACTGAAATAGTTTGACTTGATACCGGGTCTTATGTGTTTTAGTGACTGTTAGGGATATGTGATAAGTGTTTAAGTTATACTATGACTGTATTTAGTAGTGATATATGTTATGATATTATTCTAATTGAGAGATCGATATTATTAAACATAGGTCTTTCAACTGAAGCTTAATTAGATTGTGTAGCAGTAATCGACGGTACAGGCAAGTTCCTGAACTATACTTTTATTAAGCATGTTCCTATACTCTTTTATTGAGAAATTTTTCTAACTCGAACTCGAGTTGTTATTGTAAAGCATGTCCGTGGTTAATCATTGTTGATTACACCACATCTTTGATTATTGATTCGCACATTGTGCATGTTGCATATGTTCATCAGGTATGAAAGGCTGATCACCTTCCTTACCATTTGGTTCAGTTAAATTTGTCCATGTTCATTATTGGCCATTCATCATTATTGTCTCAGTCATTCAGTTATGTAAATTGATTCATGTTCTTTCACAATTATTACATTGCTGAAAGCTTGTTAGCTTATTATTCTTTTCCATCATGATATATCTTCATTTCAACTTAAACTTGTTGGGCAAACTTGTTGCTCACCCTTGCTATATCATGATAAACATTTCAGATTAAGACGAAACTTCGGACACAGGCAAAGGCAAAGACAAGTTTTAGGATGGAATTATTATATGGTTAAAATAGTAATAGTATAGGATACAAATGACATTGTATGTCGTGTAGGATATTGAATGCAGGTATTAAGGTAAGGTTACAGACCTTGGGAGTTACGTTGTAAAAGTTATTGTATAAACAATTTATGTTTATATCTTTCGCAATAGTTATAGAAATGATGTATCGTAACGTACCAAGTCCGAGGTTCTTGGGACCCGAATTTGGGGGTGCTACAGTTGGTATCAAAGCTATAGGTTATAAACCTTAGGTAGTGTTACCTTAGGCTATAACCGTAGGGATGAGGAATAGGAATAAACTCAAATAGAGTTTAAGTTCTAAGCCATGAATTTGGGCAAGGTATTAATAAGTCAATAAGATTCAAAGAAGAATCCTGACAAGTAATAAAGATTCAGAGTTACCTAACTCTGATAATAAAGATAAACAGTAGTAATAAATAGATAGAGTCTAAAAGACAAAAAGTATAAAGAAAAAGAAGAACGTAAAACAAAACGAACATAACATTGAAAAAAATCATAATATAATACGATTATAATATGAGATCACAACGTGATTTGATAAGGACATAGGAGGGCAGATGATCAATTAAATGATTGAAAACATTATAGTAGAATTGCTATACGAATATGGTACTATAAAATAGTACGAGTTAAACTCAGGAAAGAGTTGTGAATTGTAGATACGGATTAAATGAAATTCGTATCGAGTAAAGAGGGAACTAGGATTATGTAGGATTTCAATTGAGGACTCATGTGATAGCTGAGTTGTACAAACCTTTGAATGGGTGGTGGTTTTGTGCTTGGTCTAACGACTACTTAGTTTATCACATTGATAATCATTGAAATGTCGGTGTCGCGCTATTCATTATATGTATGATGAGAAGGTGATTCTTTTCTAATGTGTATAACGAATTGGTAGAGAATATAAGATTAGGTGCGAGTTCTTTAAACTCACACTTTTGGTAAGTTCGTGACTCATAATCGTATGGTGGAACCCCTCAGCGAATGGACGACTTTGGTCTGACTAGGATAAGTTCCAAAACCTATATGATTGTGGTAAGTTCCTGAACTCATAACGTGTGGTATGTTTGATGAACTATACGGGGGTATAGGAAAATTGTGAATGAAGGATTGAGGATAATAGAAATAGATAGAATTATTAGGCAATCGATCATTAGAAAAATTAGTGTTGATGGCGGAAGCATAGGTATTCCAAATCTTCTAGCTGTACTAGACTTCAAAATTTTTGACATCAAGCTAATTTGCACTGATGTGCCTTTTTCGAAATAAAATGAAATTTTGTTATCTTCACAACATGGTGACAAGGGTGTGGAGATGGACTTTGAGCCATTATCACATCGTTACCTGTTGCGGCATGATAACAGCAAAAATGAATTTTTGGTTATCTTCAAAACATGGTTACAATTGTGTATGTGTGGACTTCGGGACCCTGACACATCGTTACCTGTTGTGACATGATAATTCCAAAATGATTTTCAATAGTTTTGAACGGTTGAAAGAAGAGTCTACGCTAATTGTTTCGGCTAGACAAAAAATTATTTAAAATATCAAAATGTATTTCATATATCATCAATGCATCAAGGAACCTGATGCAAGGATGATAAAAATGATGGAGTCATTAATGCAGTATTGTTTAGTTTTGGATGTGATCTAAAGATCGTCAGCCCACTATGGTATATTGTTTTATGACAAAATCACACAATGACGGAATCTTCAACGGACTGTAAATACAGTGCGGTATAATGACGTTATAAAATTATTTTTAGAATTTTAAAGAAAAGTCAAGTGTCAATTAAATTTGGCCAGACACATGTTTCGATTGATGTTAGAATTATTGGTATATGTCTAAGCTAATTGATTTAGCTAGACAAATGTTTATGAAAATTCAAGTATCTCTTTGAGAACTTATCTCGAACCATATTGTTTTGATTCGGACTTCCGGCTGAGTATGAACAATCCCGAAAAATGGGATATATTGGTTGGATAACGTACATTCCAATCATTGAACGCATACAATCATTCAGATAATTAAGGCCAGCATATGCACTTTACCTTTTTCGTGATTGTAAACATATCTATTATTTGATTACGGTGAATACCGTTAAACCCGCATGGTCTATTTGACCCTCAGCATAATTTGAAAAGTTTTTAACTATTTGGGGAGAAGTCTGGGTAGAATGTGATGATAGAATAATTTCTCATAGAAGGAAGCTGTGTGTACTCATTAAATGAGAATGCAACCAGATAAAGGTTAAGTTGAAAACCTAGTTTTGGTGAATAGAAGGATTAGGGATTAGTGGGCTATAATTTCGAGGACGAAATTCTTAGAAGAAAGGGTGAATGTGACAACCCGAGAATTTATAAGATTTTAAATGATTAAATAAAGGTTAAATAACAAGGCCTGGACTGGAAATAGAGTATGGATTTAAAATTTTTGTGAAAGACTTATGTGATTATATGTGTGTACAGTATGTGGTTAAGATTTGAGTATGAATCAGTTAAAGGGTAACATGAAAAAACCCTAATTTAAAATTGATAAACCCTAATTCAGTTGATGAAAACCCTAACCCTAATTACGAAAAAAGATTTGATAGTTAATACAGTTATTATAATTGTATCTATGATTGTGTGTGTATAGTAAGGGATTAATGATCAAATGTTGATCAGATAAGGTATAACCTTAGTGAACCCTAATCTACATTTAGGAAATCCTAATTTCTTATTCGTGAATCCTAAACCCTAATTTGTAAACCTTAATGGTGATTAGCAAACTCTAATATTATTTATCAAACCCTAAGGGTTAAATTTTAAGGAAAACATAGAAAATGATCGAACTACCTTTAAAATTATGTGGAAAATTATTAGAATACCCTTTTGGAGGCGAAATGACCGAACTACCCTTAAAATTGTGTGGGAGATTATTAGAATACCATTTTGGAGGCAAAATGACCAAATTACCCTTAAAATTATATGTGAAATGACCAAAATACCCTTCAATCCATGTGAACTTAAATCAACCAATCAGAGAAGAGATGATGCAAGCATGATGCAAGCATGACATCATCTTTAAAGAAATACAGATGATGCAAGCATGACATCATCATTAAAGAAACTCAAAAGGTGATGTCATCATGATGATGTCATCATGATGTCACCCATGGACTAAGGTGCAATTAATGAGGTACTAAAGTATAATTAACCAGGGTACCAAACTATAATTGTGACGCCCCCAGAATAGGTCCAGTCAACCCAACCCATTCTGAGTCGCCAAATACATGGTACAGAATTCAAATACAAACTTTATATCATACGGTCGTGCAAAATACGACCACACAACTGTGAGTGTCAATACAAATATGTAAAAAATATTAATATTCAAACTAAGTCCTCATTACAATTATTATCACACTATTTATCAGAAATAGTGAGGACTACTACTGCTCTAACTCGAACCATCACTCTGTCCCCCGACTAGTTCCTGCGACATTCTCATTTCCTGAAGAGGACAACAGATGAAAAGGGTGAGCTCAACTAGCTCAGTAAAGAATATTATGACTAAGATAATGGAAAATAAATTATCGTTAGCCTTCAATAAATCAGATAAAATATAATGGACAACCAATCTTAAATCAATATTCGCAGCGAAAATAACAATTCATTAAAAGAGTTAAGTAGAGAATGAAGTCTACTATCTTCTATGATTTAAAAGTCCATCATCAATATTTTATCCCTGTAACATCAATCAATATACATCTCGAATCAATATTCATCTTTGCACTACAGGCCAAAGATATTCATTTGTATCATCAGTGGTCATGTTCATCTCAACACCTGTCATCTTTGCACTACAGCCAAAAATATTCATCAGGTAATCATTCATCTTTGCTCTACAGGTCAAAGATAATCAGTTATATCACGACTTAGAACTGAGGATGATGAAAAATCATATAAATAACGAATCCAGTGAAATAAAGGAATATTAAGGATTCATATTTTAGTTTATCAAAGTTCAAGAATATTCCATAATAATACTTTGTGGAGCAAAATTCAAGAAATAAGCTCAAAACTTAGATCCAATCAAAGATAAGAACTTTAACAAGTAATTTGGACATATAGAAGAAAATTTAATTTTTTCGTGAATAGTGCCGTATACGTGAATAGTGTCGTATACGTGAATAGTAATCCCGACAGAAAAAGTAAGAATTTCATAACAAAATCCATGACAATATTTTGGTATAATGATATTGAAAAGAATAACATCATTTACGAAAGAAATAACATCCCTTACCTCAAAAGAATAACACTTCTGGATGGAATATCGGATATAATACCGAAGGAAAATTGCACTGAATACTAATACTCAAAGTATCGAAATACTCACAAAAATACGCTCGATATTATAGAGAGATAAAACTTCTGATTCTGGTGTGATTTTCAATTCTAACCTAAGCACCCTATTTATAGGAAAAGCTTAGGATGCCAAAGGAGACTAAAATAATAAAATATTATTATTTTAAAAAAATATTCCTCCGCCTGGCGTCTTTTCAAAAATTTAAATTTTCAACAAAAGTGGGGCCCACCCATAAAAAAATATTTATTTTCCGAAACTTCAATAATTCATAATAAATAGCCCCTTTATCAGAAAAATACAAATTCTATGTCCTTCTATAGGAAATTTAATTCTCTACAACTTTGTAGAAGGAAGTTTTTCCAAATTCCAAACATAAATTATCCGAAATTCATAAACAGATGATTATCCACACCCAAAATATTGATAAAAACTCATCAGCGCTAATTCCTTCTTTTATATCCACAAAATAAATATTTCCTTATCATATAAATCAATAATTAATTATTCACAAATAATATTACAGAACTACAATATTGACAACCAGATCGTTCCCAGGAAAGAGGGGGCCTTCCGATAAGGACTTTTCCTTATTGGCTAAATAACCCCTCCTAGACAGAACTTTCTTAGACATTGTCAATAATGCTATCTAATAATATTATTCAAATAATATGAATTATTGAGTTGATAATGTAAAACACTGTGCAATGATAATTATTGAATCAATAATACAAACTATCAACTGTAGCCATTATTGAATCAATCATATAAAATAGCAACGTAGCAATTATTGAGTCAATAATATAAAATATTAACGTAGCAATTATTGAGTCAATAATATAAAATATTGAACAGTAATTACTGTAACAATTATTGAGTAATGGCTTCTCACGTAAGAATCAATAATTAGAATTACTGTGCAATACCGTGTGCTATTGTGCAACACCGTGTATCACTGTATTTTAACCACCGGGTATTTCAATAGTACTAACGGTAACAACTACGCCGTTATTTTATAAAAAGGTTATTTCTATCGCTTTCTATATCCGACAGTTATTCCGTTGTGGGGTCCACAAATAGCTGCGCCGTCGTACGAATATTCCCCGACAACAAGAATATTCCACGACCAAACGAATATTCCCCGACAACAAGAATATTTTATAACCACTTGCTCATTTTAAAATATTCGCACATTTCACCCATAACTTTCATATTTATCAAATCAACACCTTACTATTTCGAAATAATATATAAAGAAAATTAAATCTTTATTCATAAAAGTTGGGGTCTTACAATAATAAGCCGGGGGCAAACTGTAAAAGCCGAGCCCCTAACGTGTAATTATTGAAACTATGTTTTTCTATAAATAGGAGCCATTTCTCTTCATTTTTTTCAAAACCAAAAATATGGTTAGAGAGAGTGCAGAATTTCGGTAGAGAGAGAGAGGAAAGTTTTTGGTGAGTTTCAAGATTTCAAAGGATTAGTTAAAGCTTGCAACTCCAAGAGGTATTTACTCTTGTGGTTATTATGTTCATTATTCTTTATATATTTAGTAAAAAAATATACTTTTACAAGCAGTTATAATGCCCAAATTATTTTAAGTAAATAGTACAAATGTCCTATTTACAAGCAGTTATAATGTCCAATTTATTTTTATTATAAAGTAAAAAATATACTTTTATAAGCAGTTGCTATGTCCGATTTTCTTCAAGTATTTAGTAAGAATACTCATGTTATAAGCAGTTATAATACTAAAATTATCTCAAATAGAATAGTAGAATATTTATTTTATAAAGCAGTTATAATGCTCGATTTATTTCAAATATAGTACACGAATATTCATTTTTAGATGTATTTATAATGCTCAATTAATTTAAATATTAATGATATTAAATTTATTTAATAATTATATTAAATATATTGCTTAAAAAGAATTTTAATATTTTAAAATAAGATATTTTTTAAAACAATAATTATATTTTATATTTTAAAACATATTATTATTTTAAAATAATTTTTAAATAATAAATATTTTTTAATACTTTAAAATAAAATAATTATTTTAAAAATAGTTAATTTTCTTATTATAAAAATTATATTATTTAAAAAAATTAAAATAATAATTATATTTAATATTTTTAAAAAAAATTTATTAATTTTAAAATAATTATTATTTTTAATAATTTAAATTAAAATATTATTTTAAAATAATAATTATATTTATATTTTAAAATTAATATTTTTAAAGAAAATTTAAAAATAATAATTATTTTAAATATTTTAAAATAAAACATTATTGTTAAAATACTAATAAAATATTTTATACTTTTTAATTACCAAATAAAATATTATTTTTAAAAATTATAAAATAATTACTATTTTAAGAAAAAAAATATTAGGAATTTATTTTTTTTCAAAAATGGGTCAAGTTTCATAAAATATAGATTCAAAAAAATTAAATAAGAAAATAAAATTTTATTTTAATAAAAAAGTAGATTTTTTCCCTTTTTATGTACAATATTATTTTCAGAAAAGAAAATTAATACCTTTACCATTATTATATGTATTTTAAATATTAGAATTTTTAAAAACAAAAACTAAAAATATAAATTAAAATACAAAAAAAAAAGTAAAAGATAAAAATGAAAAAAAAAATTTCCAATTTTTATAAATAAATTAAAAATTTTAAAAATTATTATTATTTTCATAAAAAAATTTGTAATCTTTTTCATTTTTTAAAATAATAGTAAAGTTTTATAAAATATATATTCAAATAAATAAAACTTTGTTTTCATAAAACAAAATAATTTTTTTAAAGATGTGCAAATTTTCATAAAAATAATTAAATTTTAAAAAATTTAGAATTACCTTTTTTGAATCTATATTTTATGAAACTTTATTCATTTTTGAAAAAATAAAAGTTTCTAATATTTTTTCCTTAAAATAATAATTATTTTTAAAACTTTATAAAAACAATATTTTATTTTAAATATAAAAATATTTTTTTATTTTAAATATCATAATATAAATTATTTTAGAAAGAAAATTTTATTTTAAAATATTAAAAATTATTATTATTTCCAAATTATTTTAAGAAAATATTTTATTTTAAAATTTTAAATTAAATTATTACTTAAATTTTTTAAAATAATATTTTTTTATATATTAAAAATATTAATTATTTTAAAATATTAATTATAATTATTATTTTAAAAATAATATTTTCTTATAAAATATTACAAATAATTATTTTATTTTAAAATATTAAAAATTGGGGTTGGGTAAAATTGGATTGGGTTGGGTCGGATCATTATTAATAAGTTTTCTATTATAACTAATGAGTAATTTAGTTATTACTAATACTAAATAATATATTGGTTGCCAAATTTGGTAACAGTGACATGATAACCGATTTGGCCATGAATGGTTTATATAGATTGATTGTAGTCAGTTACAATTTGACTTTATTAAAAGAAATCTAATTAAGACCATATATATATATATATATATATATATATATATATTAAAACACAATATATAAATTAAGTAAGTGTGGAGTGATCACAGTTAGTATATTTTGTAAGACCCCAACTTTTATGAATAAAGATTTAATTTTCTTTATATATTATTTCGAAACAGTAAGGTGTTGTTTTGATAAATGTAAAAAGTTATGGGTGAAATGTGTAAATATTTTAAAATAAGTAAGTGGTTATAAAATATTCATTGTTGTCGGGGAATATTCGTTTGGTCGTGGAATATTCTTGTTGTCGGGGAATATTCGTACGACGGCGCAGCTATTTGTGGGCCCCACAACGGAATAACTGTCGGATATAGAAAGCGACAGAAATAACCTTTTTATAAAATAACGGCGTAGTTGTTACCGTTAGTACTGTTGAAATATCCGGTGGTTAAAATACAGTAATACGCAGTGTTGCACAGTAGCACACGGTATTGCACAGTATTTTGAATTATTGATTCTTACGTGAGAAGGCACTTACTCAATTATTGTTACAGTAATTACTGTTCAGTATTTTATATTATTGATTCAATAATTGCATAATATTTTATTGACTCAATAATTGTTACATTGATATTTTATTGACTCAATAATTGCTACGTTGCTATTTTATATGATTAATTCAATAATGGCTACAGTTGATATTTTGTATTATTGATTCAATAATTGTCACTGCACAGTATTTCACATTATCAACTCAATAATTCATATTATTTGAATAATATTATTAGATAGCATTATTGACAATGTCTAAGAAAGTTCTGTCTAGGAGGGGTTATTTAATTGCACGCCAGTAAGGAGAAGTCCTTATCGGAAGGCCCCCTCTTTCCTGGGAATGACCTGGTTGTCAATATTGTAGTTCCGTAATATTATTTGTGAATAATTAATTATTGATTTTTATGATAAGAAAATATTTATTTTGTGGATATAAAAGAAGGAATTAGTGCTGATATGTTTTTTATCAGTATTTTGATGGGGAAAATCATCCATTTATGAATTTCGGATAATTTATGTTTGGAATTTGGAAAAACTTCCTTCTACAAAGTTGTAGAGAATTAAATTTCCTATAGAAGGACACAGAATTTGTATTTTTTGACAAAAGGGCTATTTATTATAATTATTGAAGTTTTAGAAAAAAAATATTTTTTATAGGAGGTGGGCCCCACTTTTGGTTGGTGTGGTGGCTGATGGCTTTGGATGAGGCGGCGGAAAATTTTTAGAAAAAATATTACTTTATTCAAAAAAGTCTACTTTGGCATCCTAAGCTTTTCCTATAAATAGGGTGCTTAGGTTAAAATTGAAAATCACACCAGAATCAGAAGTTTTCTCTCTCTATAATATCGAGCGTATTTTTGTGAGTATTTAGATACTTTGAGACTTGAGTATTACTATTCAGTGCAAGTTTCCTTCGGTATTATATCTGATACTCCAGTCAGATGTACTATTCTTTTGAGGTAAGGGATGTTATTTTCTTTCGTAAATGATGTTATTCTTTTCAATATCATTATACCAAAATATTGTCATGGATTTTATTATGAAATTCTTACTTTTTTCGTCGGGATTACTATTCACGTATACGGCACTATTCACGTATACGGCACTATTCACGAAAAAACTAAATTTTCTTCTATTTGTCCAAATTGTCTGTTATAATTACTATCTTTGATTGGATCTAAGTTTTGAACTTCATTCTTGAATTTTGCTCCACAAAGTATTATTATGGGATATTCTTGAACTTGAATAAACTAAATTACGAATCCTTAATCTTATCCTTTATTTCACTGGATTCGTTATTTATATTATTTTTCATCATTCTCAGTCCTAAGTGGTGATATAACTGAATATCTTTGGCCTGTAGAGCAAAGATGAATGATTACCTGTGAATATCTTTGGCCGTAGTGCAAAGATGACAGGTGTTGAGATGAGCATGACCACTGATGATACAAATGAATATCTTTGGCCTGTAGTGCAAAGATGAATATTTGATTCGAAATGTATAATGATTGATGTTACAGGGATAAAATATTGATGATGAATGGTTATTTCCGCTGCGAATATTGATCTAAAACTTGTTGTTAATAATATTTTATCTGAATTGTTGAAGACTAACGATAATTTATTTTCCATTATCTTAGTCATAATATTCTTTATTGAGCTAGTTGAGCTCACCCTTTTCATCTGTTGTCCTCTTCAGAAAATAAGAATGTCGCAGGGACTAGTCGGGGGACAGAGTGATGGTCCGAGTTAGAGCAGTAGTAGTCCTCACTATTTTTAATAAATAGTGTGATAATAATTGTAATGAGGACTTAGTTTGAATATTAATATTTTTTACATATTTGTATTGACACTCACAGTTGTGTGGTCATATTTTGCACGACCGTATGATATGAAGTTTGTATTTGAATTCTGTACCATGTATTTGGCGACTCAGAATGGGTTGGGTTGACTGGACCTATTCTGGGGGCGTCACATTTGGTATCAGAGCTTAGGGATATGATCTCTGGCGGAGATCGGGGAATAGAACTAGGAGGGGAGAGACGAATAAATTCTTCACTATTATGTCCTACCTAAGCTTATGTGGTATTTAATTGGGTCAGTCGGAGCATAGGGTTAATATGTGATATGTTATTTGTTTAATTAACCCTTATTTTATGGCAGTATTTGAGAATGGCAGCTGAGAATGTTAACAACGAAGTGAATGAGACCGTGGAGACACCTTTAATCACTAACCAGGAGAATGTGCAACAAGAAGGCAATGTTCATCCTGAAAACAACGCTGGTCAGACGATAAACGATGAGATGTTTAGAAGTTTTTTGCAGTTCATGCAAAACCAGACGAGAGAGACTCGTGTGCAAAATACAGGTGGAGATAATAACAACACGCGAATTGTCACCGCCAAGCAGTTCAAAGAATTGGGACCACCAGAGTTTCTGGGAAAGCCGGATCCGATCAAGGCAGAGACGTGGATTAAACAAATTACCAAGATATTTGATGTCTTGGGATGCACGGAGGAACAGAAGGTTCCATTTGCCACGTTTATATTCCGTGGAGAAGCAGATTACTGGTGGGAGTCTGTGAAGCGTACCCAGCCTGCCGCACTCAAGATGTCTTGGGAAGTGTTCCAAAAATTATTCAATGACAAGTACTTTCCTGAAAGTATTCGTCTATGAAGGAAGTAGAATTTATCATACTCGAGCAAAACAATATGACGGTATCCCAGTACGAGGCTAAGTTATCGGAGCTGTCCAGGTTTCCACCTCATTTGGTGGAGAATGAGGAACGTATGACGCGGATGTTTCTAAGAGGTTTGAAACCCAAAATAAATCAATACCTCATTTCTCATAAATTTTCTCTATATTCGGATGTAGTGAACAGGGCCCAGTTGTTAGAACGAGATAATGATTATGTTCAACCAAGGGACAACAACCAAGGTCGTACCGGTGGCAGCAGTCATCGGAGCAATGACAACCAGCGAGGAGGAAAGTATGACAGAAACGGTAACCACTCCAGTGGTAATCGTGGCCATGATAGTAGGAAAAGCGAATCGGGAGGAGATTTCAAGAAGAGAAAATACAACAATGAGAACGGGAAGACGTCAACATCAACACCAGCATCAACTGTTTCTAAAGGAGAAGAACGACCACCGGTCGTATACTATAAATGCGGGAAAGAGGGACACATCAGCCCAAACTGCCCACAACAGTTCAAGGCATGCTATAACTGTGGAAAAGAAGGACATATAGCTCGAGATTGTCCTATAGCGAAACCAAATCCAGCGGGGGTGGTGATTCCAAAGGCGATTTCAGACAAGTCAAAGTTGGTGATTCCTGGAAGAGCGTTTTTCGTGACAGCCCAAAATGCGAGGAACCCACACGAGGTGATTACGGGTAAGCTAATCATAAACTCTTGCGATGTTTACACCCTGTTAGACACCGGTGCTACCCATTCCTTTATTTCGCCTGCTTGTGCTCAACGTTTGAACTTGACTTCTGATAAATTAGACTTTGACTTATTTGTTGAAACTCCGTTGGGAGAAACCTTTGTTACATCCACAGTTTACAAATCTTGCTTGATTCAGATTGGTACCCTTACCTTACCTGTTGATCTTATATCTTTGAAAATACTTGCATTTGACGTGATTTTAGGAGTTGTCTGGTTAACCACTTACCATGCCAAAATTGATTGTTTTCGTTAGGTTGTTAGTTTTCATATTCCTAATCAACCTGTTGTTCGAATTTAAACCACCAAATCACTAAAATCAGTCAATATCATTTCAAATCACAAGGCTATTCGTTTATTGAAAAACGGATGTCAAGCTTTCTTAGCTCATGTCACTGATCTAAACCAGAATACATCAGATTTGAATGATATTTCCGTTGTTAATGAGTTTCCTGATGTATTTCCCGAAGAACTTCCCGATCTACCCCCAGAACGTGAAATTGAATTCTTTATTGACCTTGAACCCGGAACAAAACCCATTTCTAAAACCCCATATCGAATGGCTCCTATTGAACTTCAGAAGTTAAAGGTCCAACTACAGGAGTTGTTAGACATCGATTTTATTCGTCCTAGTACGTCTCCTTAGGGTGCTCCTGTTTTATTCGTAAAGAAGAAAGACGGGAGTATGCGACTTTGTATTGACTATCGGGAGTTGAACCATGTCACCATCAAGAATAGGTATCCGTTACCTCGTATTGATGACATGTTCGACCAGTTGCAAGGAGCACAGTTCTTTTCAAATATCGATCTTCGTTCTGGATATCATCAGCTGAAGATTAAAACTGAGGATATTTCGAAGACTGCTTTTAGAACTCGGTACGGGCATTATGAGTTCTTAGTCATATCTTTTGGATTGACTAATGCTCCTGCTGCTTTTATGGATATGATGAACCGTGTATTCAAAAAGTATTTGGATCAGTTCGTTGTTGTCTTTATTGATGACATCCTCATCTATTCTAAAAGCCGTGAAGATCATGAGCACCACTTGAAGTTGGTACTTCAAAAGCTTCATGAGAATAAGCTATATGCCAAGCTGAAGAAATGCGAATTCTGGCTTGAGGAAGTAGCATTTCTTGGGCACGTGGTATCGAAACGTGGAGTATCTGTTGACCCGGCAAAGATTGAAGCAATACAAAGCTGGGAGCAACCTAAGTCGGTGATCGAAGTACGAAGCTTTCTGGGCTTAGCTGGTTATTATCGGAGGTTCGTAGAAGGATTTTCTCAAATCGCTACTCCATTAACTCAGTTGACTCGGAAAGATACAAAATTCGTTTGGAGCGAGGAATGCGAGAAGAGCTTCCAAGAGCTCAAGAGAAGACTTATCTCGGCACATGTTCTGACAATACCATCTGGTTCAGATGGATTTGTTATTTACAGCGATGCTTCGGGCAAAGGGTTAGGATGTGTTCTCATGCAACATGGGAAAGTCATAGCCTATGCCTCGCGACAACTCAAAGAATATGAGAGGAATTATCCTACTCATGATCTAGAGTTGGCAGCTGTCGTTTTCGCGTTGAAGATCTGGAGACATTACTTGTACGGAGAGAAAGTGGAGATTTATAAGGATCATAAGAGCCTTAAATATTTCTTCACCCAGAAGGAACTCAACATGAGGCAACGACGTTGGCTTGAGTTGTTGAAAGATTACGATTATACCATCCAATACCATCCTGGAAAAGTGAACGTGGTAGCTGACGCGTTGAGTAGAAGATCATATGTGGGAACGAGTGCGATGATGTCAAGTATACGCGTAGAACCAGCTTTGATTAATAAAGTTAAAGTTGCTCAAGCTACGGATGCGGAGCTAATGAAGATGAAGAAGAAGGTGCAAGAAGGTGCAATTCCAGAAGCAAGAATCGATGAAGAGGGAATACTTCGAGTCAACTCCAGACTTTGTGTTCCTAACGATTCTGACTTGAAGCATAGAATCATGATGGAGGCACACAACACACCATTTGCAATCCATCCTGGGAGTACCTAAATGTATCGTGATCTTCGACATACATTTTGGTGGAGCAATATGAAAAGAGAGATCGCAGAGTTTATTTCGAGATGTTTGACTTGTCAACGTATAAAGGCGGAGCATCAAGTACCGAAGGGTCCATTACAACCACTGGAGATTTCAAAATGGAAGTGGGAACACATTACGATGGATTTCGTTACGGGTCTTCCCAAGGTTTCTTAAGGCATAGATGCGATTTGGGTTATTGTTGATAGGTTAACCAAGTCTGCTCATTTCTTGCCGATACGAGAGACTTATTCCCTTGAATGTCTTGCTCATATGTACGTGAATGAAATTGTGAGATTGCATGGCATGCCAGTATCCATAGTTTCGGATCGTGACCCCAGATTTACTTTACGATTTTGGATCAGTTTGCAGAAAACTATGGGCACGGATTTACGATTCAGTTGGGCTTATCATCCTCAAACAGACGGACAATCAGAAAGGACTATTCAAACTCTTGAAGATCTATTGAGACTCTGTGTTCTAGACTTCAAAGGGAGTTGGGATAAGTACTTACCATTGGTGGAATTCTCCTACAACAACAGTTATCAGGCAAGTATAGGCGTGGCTCCATTCGAGGCATTGTATGGGAGAAAGTGTCGCTCTCCAGTATGTTGGAACGAGGTGGGTGAAACAACATTGTTGGGACCGAAGTTAGTACGTATGACTACAGAAAAGATCCAAATGATTCGACAACGTATACAAACAGCACAAGATCGACAAAAGAGTTATGCGGATCTTCATCGAAAGGACGTGGAATTTAATGTTGGGGACCATGTGTTATTACGTGTTGCTCCGTGGAAAGGAGTTACGAGATTTGGCAAGAGAGGAAAGCTCAATCCACGATTCATTGGTCCATTTGAAATTCTTGACCGAGTAGGAAATGTGGCTTATAGACTCGCTTTACCTCCAAGCATGTCTCGTGTTCATAACGTATTTCACATATCCGTGTTACGTAAATATGTGAAGGATCCAAACCATATTATTGAGTTAGAACCAGACGAGATAGCTGAAGATTTAACGTACGAGGAGGTACCTATCAAGATCTTGGATAGGAAGGAGCATGTCCTAAGCTCGAAAATTATACCTCAAGTTAAAGTTTTGTGGAGAAACCATGCTATTGAGGAAATGACCTGGGAGTTGGAATCGGAAATGAAACCGAGGTATCCTCACCTTTTCGACATACCAGGTACGTACGTCAATTTCGAGGACGAAATTTCATAAGGAGGGGAGGTTGTAAGACCCCAACTTTTATGAATAAAGATTTAATTTTCTTTATATATTATTTTGAAACAGTAAGGTGTTGTTTTGATAAATGTGAAAAGTTATGGGTGAAATGTGCAAATATTTTAAAATAAGCAAGTGGTTATAAAATATTCATTGTTGTCGGAGAATATTCGTTTGGTCGTGGAATATTCTTGTTGTCGGGGAATATTCGTACGACGGCGCAGCTATTTGTGGGCCCCACAACGGAATAACTGTCAGATATAGAAAGCGACAGAAATAACCTTTTTATAAAATAATGGCGTAGTTGTTACCGTTAGTACTATTGAAATACCCGGTGGTTAAAATACAGTAATACGCCGTGTTGCACAGTAGCACACGGTATTGAACAGTATTTTGAATTATTGATCCTTACGTGAGAAGGCACTTACTAAATTATTGTTACAGTAATTACTGTTTGATATTTTATATTATTGATTCAATAATTGCATAATATTTTATTGACTCAATAATTGTTACATTGATATTTTATTGACTCAATAATTGCTACGTTGCTATTTTATATGATTAATTCAATAATGGTTACAGTTGATATTTTGTATTATTGATTCAATAATTGTCACTGCACAGTATTTCACATTATCAACTCAATAATTCATATTATTTGAATAATATTATTAGATAGCATTATTGACAATGTCTAAGAAAGTTCTGTCTAGGAGGGGTTATTTAATTGCGCGCCAGTAAGGAGAAGTCCTTATCGGAAGGCCCCCTCTTTCCTGGGAATGACCTGGTTGTCAATATTGTAGTTCTGTAATATTATTTGTGAATAATTAATTATTGATTTATATGATAAGAAAATATTTATTTTGTGGATATAAAAGAAGGAATTAGTGCTGATGTGTTTTTTATCAGTATTTTGATGGGAAAAATCATCCATTTATGAATTTCGGATAATTTATGTTTGGAATTTGGAAAAACTTCCTTCTACAAAGTTGTAGAGAATTAAATTTTTTATAGAAGGACATAGAATTTGTATTTTTTTGACAAAAGGACTATTTATTATGAATTATTGAAGTTTTGGAGAAAAAAATATTTTTTATAGGAGGTGGGCCCCACTTTTGGTTGGTGTGGTGGCTGATGGCTTTGGATGAGGCGGCGGAAAATTTTTAGAAAAAATATTACTTTATTTAAAAAGTCTACTTTGGCATCCTAAGCTTTTCCTATAAATAGGGTGCTTAGGTTAGAATTGAAAATCACACCAGAATCAGAAATTTTCTCTCTCTATAATATCGAGCGTATTTTTGTGAGTATTTAGATACTTTGAGTATTACTATTCAGTGCAAGTTTCCTTCGATATTATATCCGATACTCTAGTCAGAGGTACTATTCTTTTGAGGTAAGGGATGTTATTTTCTTTCGTAAATGATGTTATTCTTTTCAATATCATTATACCAAAATATTGTCATGAATTTTATTATGAAATTCTTACTTTTTCCGTCGGGATTACTATTCGCGTATACAGCACTATTCACGTATACGGCACTATTCACGAAAAAACTAAATTTTCTTCTATTTGTCCAAATTGTCTGTTATAATTACTATCTTTGATTGGATCTAAGTTTTGAGCTTCATTCTTGAATTTTGCTCCACAAAGTATTATTATGGGATATTCTTGAACTTGAATAAACTAAATTACGAATCATTAATCTTATCCTTTATTTCACTAGATTCGTTATTTATATTATTTTCCATCATTCTCAGTCCTAAGTGTTGATATAACTGAATATCTTTGGCCTGTAGAGCTAAGATGAATGATTACCTAATGAATATCTTTGGTCGTAGTGCAAAGATGACAGGTGTTGAGATGAGCATGACCACTGATGATACAAATGAATATCTTTGGCCTGTAGTGCAAAGATGAATATTTGATTCGAAATGTATAATGATTGATGTTACAGGGATAAAATATTGATGATGAATGGTTATTTTCGCTGCGAATGTTGATCTAAAACTTGTTGTCTATAATATTTTATCTGAATTGTTGAAGACTAACGATAATTTATTTTTCATTATCTTAGTCATAATATTCTTTACTGAGCTAGTTGAGCTCACCCTTTTCATCTGTTGTCCTCTTCAGGAAATGAGAATGTCGCAGGGACTAGTCGGGGGACAGAGTGATGGTCCAAGTTAGAGCAGTAGTAGTCCTTACTATTTTTAATAAATAGTGTGATAATAATTGTAATGAGGACTTAGTTTGAATATTAATATTTTCTACATATTTGTATTGACACTCACATTTGTGTGGTCGTATTTTGCACGACCGTATGATATGAAGTTTGTATTTGAATTATGTACCATGTATTTGGCGACTCAGAATGGATTGGGTTGACTGGACCTATTCTGAGGGCGTCACATATTTTCTTACAGTTATATTTTCATTGATCTGTATTTTTCTCATTTAATATATGAATGCTTGGCAGATGATGACTTTATAAGTGTAAATATGTATATACATTGATGGGATCATTGGGTATCTTGTAAAAATGATATTAATTAGTTTTTTTAATGAAGTCAAACCGTATAGAAAACAAAGCAAAAAAATTTTAACACAAGCAGATTAATAATAAACTGTTATGATTATCCCACACCCAAATATGGAAAATCTATCAATAATCAGCACAAGTTATTACAACTAAGAAAAGAATATCTGAAATAGAGAAAACAAGATCTCATAAATGAAACTCTATCACACAAAAAAATCAATTATCTCATAAATATTGTACTCCTTCCATTCTAAAATTTAAGATCTTTATTAATTTTTGAAAAGTTAATTTGAAGTGTTTTTAAATTTAAAATTAATATTTTTAAATTTAAAAGTTATCCAAATATTTTATACTTTTTAATTACCAAATAATTTTTTTAATTCAAATATTATTTTACTCAAATAATTTAATTTATTAAAATATATTTACTATTAGAATCTTAATTAGTCACTTTTATCAAACCCACCTAAGTCTGATTTTGCACAACAAAAATTTTGGCCCTACCATGGTTTTAATGTTGGGTTTGTACGAAATCGTGACGCAATCAAATTACAAAAATTAGCGAAAGCATGGTATATCAGAGTTTAAAAATTTCTACAAAACCATTACCCGGATCATCCTTTATGCAAATTATTAATTTAAAACGATAAATAAAAAGTTATAGAATCATACCCTTGTAGAACGAAGCTTCCACAGGTACGAGTTCAACTCCTTGTTCTTCGTGATCTCCTTGAATTTTTGGGTTAAATTCTTTCCTTTGATCAACGTTAGCCACCCAAGTATTTGGCCTCTAGAGGTGATCCACCAAGGAAGATGAATTATCAAGAAGGAGGGTGGTTGGCTTAGTTTTCTATCCTCTATAGAAAAGGTGTACTCTCCAACAATTAAAATTGCATCAACTGATATCTATTATAAGACTCATCTTGTAAGACCCCAACTTTTATGAATAAAGATTTAATTTTCTTTATATATTATTTCGATATAGTAAGGTGTTGATTTGATAAATGTGAAAAGTTATGGGTAAAATGTGCAAATATTTTAAAATGAGCAAGTGGTTATAAAATATTCTTGTTGTCGGAGAATATTCGTTTGATCGTGGAATATTCTTGTTGTCGGGGAATATTCGTACGACGGCGGAGCTATTTGTGGGCCCCACAACGGAATAACTATCGGATATAGAAAGCGACAGAAATAACCTTTTTATAAAATAACGACATAGTTGTTACCGTTAGTACTGTTGAAATACCCAGTGGTTAAAATACAGTAATACGCCGTGTTGCACAGTAGCACACGGTATTGCACAGTATTTTGAATTCTTGATTCTTACGTGAGAAGGCACTTACTCAATTATTGTTACAGTAATTACTGTTCAATATTTTATATTATTGATTCAATAATTGCATAATATTTTATTGACTCAATAATTGTTACATTGATATTTTATTGACTCAATAATTGCTACGTTGCTATTTTATATGATTAATTCAATAATGGCTACAATTGATATTTTGTATTATTGATTCAATAATTGTCACTGCACAGTATTTCACATTATCAACTCAATAATTCATATTATTTGAATAATATTATTAGATAGCATTATTGACAATGTCTAAAGAAGTTCTGTCTAGGAGGGGTTATTTAATTGCGCGCCAGTAGGGAGAAGTCCTTATCGGAAGGCCCCCTCTTTCCTGTGAATGACCTGGTTGTCAATATTGTAGTTCTATAATATTAATTGTGAATAATTAATTATTGATTTATATGATAAGAAAATATTTATTGTGTAGATATAAAAGAAGGAATTAGTGCTAATGTGTTTTTATCAGTATTTTGGTATGGAAAATCATCCGTTTATGGATTTTGAATAATTTATGTTTGAAATTTTGAAAAATTTCCTTCTACAAAGTTGTAGAGAATTAAATTTCCTATTGAAAGATATAGAGTTTGTATTTTTCTGACAAAGGGGCTATTTATTATGAATTATTGAAGTTTTAGAAAATAAATATATTTTTTATGGGTGGGCCCCACTTTTGTTGGTTGTTGAAAAAATTCTAATCTTTTTAGCAGCCGGCGGCGAAAATTTTTAAAAATAAAATATATTATTTTATTCAAAAGTCTACTTTGGCATCCTAAGTTTTTCCTATAAATAGGGTGCTTAGGTTAGAATTGAAAATTACACCAGAATTAGAAGTTTTCTCTCTCTATAATATCTAGCGTATTTTTGTGAGTATTTACATACTTTGAGTGTTACTATTCAGTGCAAGTTTCCTTCGGTATTATATCCGATACTCCAGTCAGAAGTACTATTCTTTTGAGGTAAAGGATGTTATTTTCTTTCGTAAATGATGTTATTCTTTTCAATATCATTATACCAAAATATTGGCATGAATTTTATTATGAAATTCTTACTTTTTCCGTCGGGATTACTATTCACGTATACGGCACTATTCACGTATACGGCACTATTCACGAAAAAATTAAATTTTCTTCTGTTTGTCCAAATTATTTGTTAAAGTTCTTATCTTTGATTGGATCTAAGTTTTGAGTTTCATTCTTGAATTTTGCTCCACAAAGTATTATTATGGGATATTCTTGAACTTGAATAAACTAAATTACGAATCCTTAATCTTATCCTTTATTTCACTGGATCGTTATTTATATTATTTTCCATCATTCTCAGTCCTAAGTGGTGATATAACTGAATATCTTTGGCCTGTAGAGCAAAGATGAATGATTACCTGATGAATATCTTTGGCCGTAATGCAAAGATGACAGGTGTTGAGATGAGAATGACCACTGATGATACAAATGAATATCTTTGGCTTGTAGTGCAAAGATGAATATTTTATTCGAAATGTATAATGATTGATGTTACAGAGATAAAATATTGATGATGAATGGTTATTTTCGCTGCGAATATTGATCTAAAACTTGTTGTCAATAATATTTTATCTGAATTGTTGAAGACTAACGATAATTTATTTTCCATTATCTTAGTCATAATATTCTTTACTGGGCTAGTTGAGCTCACCCTTTTCATCTGTTGTCCTCTTCAGGAAATGAGAATGTCGCAGGATCTAGTCGGGGGACAGAATGATGGTCCGAGTTAGAGCAGTAGTAGTCCTTGCTATTTTTGTAAAATAATGGGATAATAATTGTAATAAATAAAGAATGAATTTGAATGTTGATATTTCGTATTATATACGATTTGTATTGACACTCACAGTTGTGTGGTCGTATTTTGCACGACCGTGTGATATATAAATTTGTATTTGAATTATGTACCATGTATTTGGCGACTCAGAATGGGTTGGGTTGACTGGACCTATTCTGGGGGCGTCACACATCTTCTATAGATATTGGTCAACCCTTCTGATCCTATTAGACATGAAATTTCATTTAATTAATTAAACTCTTTTAATTAATTTAGGCTTTCCACCACATTGGAAATAATTAAATAAATTTATTTAATTAATTTACCTCCTAATCTTATTAGAAATAAATGAGAGTACTAATATTAAATTAATTACTAAACTACTTTAGAAATTAAAATAATAATAATTGTAATAATATTAATAAGACTCCTCTTATTAATTTATATTTAATATTTCTAAAATATTAAATAATAAACATTAAGCAATTTAATTTATTCAATCACCATAGATTAAATTAATTACACTTAATGTATTATTACGATTATGCCATTACCTTTTTAAATAATTATTCTTCCTTTTATGGTGTGACCCTTTAGGTTCTCCATATTAAACCGATTGTGGATAAATTAATTAGAACAATTCTAATCTTATTCAAATAAATAAATTAAACTAATAATCTATTTAAATAAATAATATTTATTCTACAATAAGGATAAGCCTCCCTAGCGTTCAACGACTTTCCAAATAATATAGATTTCAACATTAATCATAAAAGAACCAGTGAGTAAATAGTTATCGTACAATTTAATCCTTCCACCATACAATGTCCCAATTAAATATAAGACATGGAATTACTGTCAAGTCTTATTTTATTTAATTATATGTATTTCGATTAGAAAATGTACAACTCCATTTAATGCAAATTAGAAACTCCTTTCTAATTTCATTCAACCTTGGCCAAGGATTCCTGGGATGTCATTTAACGAATCACATAGGACATATCTCCACTTTTACTAGAGGTGGTAGATTCTTTATTGATCATTCACTATCTCCATATGTAACTCATTATACCCAAGCATACCCTTTTATATACCCTAAATGACTTTAAGAAATAAGTCAAAGTATAATTCATTACATACAAGATACTATGATGATCTCAAGTCCAAGGATCACTTGTACTGCTATCACATTAGTAATTCCTATTGATAGGAAAGTAAAACTCCATTAGGTATTCCATAGCGAGTCACGTTCAGTGAACTTATTCTTCAATAAGCACCTACATACTTGCTTTAGTGTCTCCACACAAATGATCATGAGATCAATCATCCTCATCCAATGAGCAAGCAACATATGTACCAATCTATCCGGATTTACTAATCCCCTTTTTAGTAATCCCACGATTGGGAACTATTTTAGTTTTAAAGCTTTCTAATAATTTAAATCTCATTAGCATGATCATCATCATGATTCTAAAAGCATTGCTTAAAACTATGGGTTATTTACATATTATAAAAACAACACCATGTAGATAATTAAATGCCTTTAATAAATGAATATTTTTATTAATAAACAAATAAGATTGTCTCCAAAGTATATGTTTTATCATCACACATGATTGGCTTGTATGCATACTACTTTCAATCTCCCACTTGCACTAAAGCCAATCGCCATGGTATCTCATACTAACTTCTTTAAGTGACGATTAAACTGTTGTTGTGTTATAACTTTAGTAAATGGATATGCAATGTTATCTTGAGAGTCTATATGCTCCTCTTTCAATGATTTCTTTAATCAAAGTGCCGCAACACATGTTTAAATTCAAGATGAGACTTAGGAACTATTCATAGTTCTGTAATAAACTTTTCATCCGAAACATCAACTTGAAGCTTCACTTACAGTTATGTACTTTGTCTTTGTCACTAAAGCAGCAACCTTTTGTTGTTTGGAACCTTTCTAATTCACTACACCATCTTTCAAGGTAACGACTTACCCTAAAGTGGATTTGATATCGTCTTGGTCTGTCTGAAAATCTGAGTCTGTTTAGCACTCTAGTTTAATTCAGACTCATCATGTGATATGATGACATCCTTAGTGTCAGTTAAGTACTTTAAGATGTTTATCACTGTCTCACAGTGATCTTCTCCAAAATATGACTGATCAACATCAAGTCTCGTGTATTTCATTGCATACATGATAGTAGCTCATGCGATCTCTCTTTTATTAAGGATAATTTTAGAGAGATTCACTCCATGGCTCATCATCATGAGACACCTTTTGGAGTTTACCATGCTAAACGCCTTTAGCATCTAATGAATATACGTTTCCTTGGGTTTAGCCGAACATCCTTTTAAATATATCAATAAAGATTTATATCCCCAATATGGGATGTTCTACCCAAATCATTCATGGAGGAATGTTTAGACAACTTTGTTTTGATCGATTTTAGCATAGGAATTTCATTCCCTATCAGTAATATATCATCAACATATAATACAAGGAATGAAATAGCGCTCCCACTAAACTTCTTGTACACACATGGTTCATCCTCGTTTTTAATAAAATCAAACTCTTTGATTATCTCATCAAAACGAATGTTCCATCTACGAGAATCATGTTTCAATCCATGAATGGATTGTTGTAGCTCATATACATGATTTGCTTCAACCATTGAAACAAAAAACTATCTGGTTGTATCATACATACATTCTCCTCTAATAATGTATATTTGAGGAAGGACGTCTCCACGTCCATTTTGCCAGATTAAGCAATAATAAGCTGCAATCGCAAGTAAAATCCAAATGGACTTGAGCATAGCTTCAAAATCTATTTTAAATTTTATGGTCATCCACCATTTCTCTGAGTCTTTATTACTCATAGTCTGTTCGTAATTCAATGGATCATCATCATCCATGATGTGTACCTCATCGTCATCCTCTATGACGAATCCATACATTTCAGGTATCTTCGGTACCTTTCCAGATTTACGAATAGGGTGTTGTACAGTAGGTGTCTCTATTTGGACAGGTTCATCCACTTGATCTGTAGTGGTTTGTGGTTCTTGAATTTCTTCAAGATCTATTTTTCTCCCACTAGCCCCTTCAAGGATAAACTCATTTTCCAAGAAGGCAACGTGTTTCACAACAAACACCTTTTGTTCAGTAGGATTGTAAAAATAGTATCCCAAACATTCTTTAGGATATCCACAAATGTGCACTTATCAGATCTTGTCCCAAGCTTATCATTTTGAAATCTTTTCACATAAGCTGGACATCCCCAAATCTAAACATGCTTAAGACTAGGTTTCCTCCCTGTCCACATCTCATATGGAGTCTTGGGGACGAATTTGGTGGAGACCTTATTTAGTAGATAAGTAGTCGTTTCTAGGGCATGACCCCAGAATAAAATTGGAAGATCGATAAAACTCATCATGGAATAAACCATGTCCAACAATGTTCTATTTCTCCTTTTAGATACTCCATTTAACTGTGGTGTACCTGGTGAAGTCCATTGTGAAATTATACCATTTTCTTTGAGACAATTGAGAAACTCACCACCTAAGTATTCTCCACCTCGATCTGATCGAAGAGTCTTAATACTCTTTCCCGTTTGTTTCTCTACTTCACTTCTGAACTCTTTGAAATTTTCAAATGATTCTGATTTGTATTTCATTAAATACACATATCCAATTCTTAAGTGATCATCAGTGAAAGTAATAAAATAAGAATACCCACCCCGTGCAATCATTGTCATAGGTCCACAAACGTCTGTGTGAACCAACGCTAACAACTCTGTAACTCTTTCTACTTTTTCACTAAAAGGAGATTTAGACATTTACCCATGAGACAAAATTCATAAGTTGGATATGATTCATAATCAGATAGCTCTAAGAGCCCATCCTTATGCAACTTGGATAATCTCGTCTCATTGATATGACCGAGTCTACAGTGCCATATATAGGTATAATTAATATCATCTCTTTTTCTTTTCTTAGTTTGTTCTATTTGAAGTATATTTTCATGCAAATCAAGTATATAAAGTCCATTTCGCATATTTTCAATACCATATAAAATATTATTTTTATAAATAGAACAATTGTTGTTCTTTATTATAATTTTAAATCCATCCATATCTAATACAGAATTCGAAATAATGTTTCTAATGATATTCGAAACAAAATAACAATTATTTAAATATATGGACTTGCTCGTAGGCAGTGCTAAACAATAAGTGCCTACAGCTAATGCAGCAACCTTTGCTTCATTTCCCACTCGTAGGACAACCTCATCCTTGTTCAGCTTTCTACTTCTGACAAGTCCCTTCACAGTATTACATATGTGAGAACCACAGCCGGTATCCAATACCCAAGTAGAATGTTGACTTTCTGAAAAATTAATTTCAATCATAAAAAAATCTTGATTGGAAGTCGAAGCTTCTCCAAGCTTCTTCTCTGTCAGAAACTTCTTGCAATTCCTCTTCCAATGACTCGGCTCGTTGCAATGGAAGCACATTCCTTTGCTAGCTGGATCAAGTTTGTTTTGTTCCTTTATGTTCATCTTGCCTTTGGTCATCCGAGATCGGAAGAGCTCCTTAGATATCTCATATCTAGCAATCCTACTTTATTCACAATACAACTCCTTGAGGTGAAGCAGCATAGCAGGAGCATCCATTTTTTCGTGCTGACGCTGAAGCTCGTTATTCATGGATGCGAGCATAATGCATTGAGCCACAGATGTATCATCTTGTCACTTATTGAAAGTGGCAATCTCTTCCTCAGAGACTGTTTCCGAAATAGATTCAGGGACAGTTAAATTTAGGACATAAGAAATTTTTTTAGCAGTGAGAACAATTCTCAAATTTCTTACCCAGTCCTCATAATTCGGTCCGGTAAGCTTATTAGCATCAAGTATGCTTCGCAGTGAAATTAGTAATTTTGACATTTTTAAAATTCTGCATGTGAAAAATAACATTTTTAGCAAACATTCATTTTATTAATTTTGCATACCAAAATAAATTTAGGTCTTTATTTTAAATTGGAATCTCCCACTATTTTTATCAAACTATATTACTCTCACTTATATAGTTCGGCAACATCTAATTAAAGATTTGCTAGTGAGAATGAGGATCCCATTTTAAATGTATATAACCTTGTGGATAGCACAACAAGCGATATACAAATAAATAGGTAGACAACTCTTGTCAATTACATCACCATGTAACTCCTTTTATTTTGCCTCTTAAATCATAATGGTCAAGTGTGAGCACATACGAACTAAAATGATTTAAGTTAAGTCCAGCCTAGCACTTCCATAAATTCAAAAAAAAAATGTTCGTCCTTGTAGATAGCGCAACAAGACTAGATCGTTCAATTTTCTTGATAAGCATCAAATGTGATTAATTAATATCTTAAATACGCAATACTCGCCTTGTGAATAGCACAACAAGCTCATATTAAATATTTAATACTCTATTAATTTATCATGCTAGAAAGCGACGTTCGATATTTCAAATATCACTTGAACGCTTTCGACTTAATATAATTTTCTTGAGGGGTTTGTTATTATTTGTCTCATCTTGTTTAGTGCGCATACACATATATATATAAAATACGCGTCATTTTATTAAACATGCGAAGCATGTTTGCATAAAATATAATATATATAATATTTAGCATGCACATATAGAATATTATATTCTACCTAGATTGATTATGGACTTTTATTCTAGTTTGGTTCACTCGAGCCTCCAAGTGAACTAAAAGGTCAAACCTAAGGGTGCAAGAAATAAAATTTAAACGTAACTATTATATTTAAACCCGGGCTCCATACAAACGGGTCTTCACGCGCTTCTTGCTCCTTAGTCTCCAATTTCTTCAAGATAATTTTAACTATTTCTATTACATTAAACTATTTAATTTAAATAGAAACCTTGATCAGCAGTCAAGGGGAAGTACATATGAGGGAGATAGAATTTATATCGAGAAAAAATTAGAGAAGACGAGGTACGCAGACCCCATTTAATAAAACTCATTCATTCAAGCATTCAACTAAAATAAAATCCAATCACATTGGTCAAATAGTCCATAATCAATCTCTATTTATTATCATACATATCACCATATATATCAATAAATAAATCACATTCATCTCATGAATTAAAATCATTCCATATATATATGAGTATCATTTAATGAGTAATTTTAAATTGCATGAAATTCAATTTCAAAATTAAAATAAACTCTTTATTTTAATTATAAAATTATTAAGAATATTATATATATATATATATATATATATATATATAGTAACCTATCCTGATTAGTAATATAATATATAACTATATATATATATTATATAACGTGATCCTAGATATGACTGCTTTCCCTTTTTTTTTTGAAATCTTTTATAATTAGCAGGTCACTACGTTAATAACCCTTGCAGTCACTTGGATATTAAAGGACATTTCCCACCAAAATTGATTCCCCACCAAAAGATTCCTGTGACTCTTCAAGAACCTGGCGATATTTTTTTTTTTTAAAGGAGCTTACCGAATTTTTTGTTTTAAAAGGTGACCAGAAGGAACTTAGTCCTTTTATTTTTAATAACACGGATCCACAATGAAAGAAAAAAAAATTGATTTTCGATTTTTTTTTTCTTTCTTAAAAAATAATTTTATACAATAAAATTATGTCCAATAAATTATTCTAAATACATACCCATACATATATGGAATCAAAATAATTAATAATTACATAAAGGTTTGGCTCTGATGCCACTGTTGGGTTTGTACGAAATCGTGACGCAATCAAATTGTAAAAATTAGCGGAAGCATGGTATATCAGAGTTTAAAAATTTCTACAAAACCATTACCCGGATCATACTTTATGCAAATTATTAATTTAAAACGATAACTAAGAATTTATGGAATCATATCCTTGTAGAACAAAGCTTCCACAGGTACGAGTTCAACTCCTTGTTCTTCGTGATCTCCTTGAATTTTTGGGTTAGATTCCTTCCTTTGATCAACGTTAGCCACTCAAGTA
Organism: Panax stipuleanatus; assembly: GCA_020205555.1. Classification (NCBI taxonomy): domain Eukaryota; kingdom Viridiplantae; phylum Streptophyta; class Magnoliopsida; order Apiales; family Araliaceae; genus Panax; species Panax stipuleanatus. Next base: position 108,580,808 of record CM035119.1, on the reverse strand, counting down.
TTTGGCATCTAGAGGTGATCCACCAAGGAAGATGAATTATCAAGAAGGAGGGTGGTTGACTTAGTTTTCTACCCTCTATAAAAAAGGAGTACTCTCCAACAATTGAAATTGCATCAACTTATATCTATTATAAGACTCTTCTTATATAGATATTGGTCAACCATTCTAATCCTATTAGACATGGAATTTCATTTAATTAATTAAACTCTTTTAATTAATTTAGGCTTTCCACCGCATTGGGAATAATTAATTAAATTTATTTAATTAATTTGTCTCCTAATCTTATTAGGAATAAATGAGAGTACTAATATTAAATTAATTACTAAACTACTTTAGAAATTAAAATAATAATAATTGTAATAATATTAATAAGACTCCTCTTATTAATTTATATTTAATATTTCTAAAATATTAAATAATAAACATTAAGCAATTTAATTTATTCAATCACCATAGATTAAATTAATTACACTTAATGCATTATTACGATTATGCCATTATCTTTTTAAATAATTATTCTTCCTTTTATGGTGTGACCCTTTAGGTTCTCCATATTAAACCGGTTGTGGATAAATTAATTAGAACAATTCTAATCTTATTCAAATAAATAAATTAAACTAATAATCTATTTAAATAAATAATATTTATTCTACAATAAGGATAAGCCTCCCTAGCGATCAACGACTTTCCAGATAATATAGATTTCAACATTAATCATAAAAGAACCTGTGAATAAATAGTTACCGTACAATTTAATCCTTCCATCATACAATGTCTCAATTAAATATAAGACATGGAATTACTGTCAAGTCTTATTTTATTTAATTATATGTATTTCGATTAGAAAATGTACAACTCCATTTAATGCAAATTAGAAACTCTTTCTAATTTCATTCCACCTTGGCCAGGGATTCTAGGGATGTCATTTAACGAATCACATAGTATATATCTCCTCTTTTACTAGAGGTGGTAGATTCTTTATCGATAATTCATTATCTCCATATGTAACTCATTATACCCAAGCATACTCTTTTATATACCCTAAAGGGCTTTAAAGAATAAGTCAAAGTATAATTCATTACATACAAGATACTATGATGATCTCAAGTCCAAGGATCACTTGTACTGTTATCACATTAGGAATTCCTATTGACAGGCAAGTAAAACTCCATTAGATATTCCATAGCGAGTCACGTTCAATGAACTTATTCTCCAATAAGCACCTACATACTTGCTTTAGTGTCTCCACATAAATGATCATGAGATCAATCATCCTCATCCAATGAGCATGCAACATATGTACCAATCTATCCGGATTTACTAACCCCCTTTTTAGTAATCACACGATTGGGAACTATTTTAGTTTTAAAGCTTTCTAAGAATTTAGATCTCATTAGCATGATCATCATCATGATTCTAAAAGCATTGCTTAAAACTATGAGTTATTTACATATTATAAAAATAACACCATGTAGATAATTAAATGCCTTTAATAAATGAATATTTTTATTATTAAATAAATAAGATTGTCTCCAAAGTATATGCTTTATCATCACACATGATTGTCTTGTATGCATACTACTTTCAATCTCCCACTTGCACTAAAGCCAATCGTCATGGTATCTTATACCAACTTCTCTAAGTGACGATTAAACTGCTGTTGTGTTACAACTTTAGTAAATGGATATGCAAGGTTAGAGAGTCTATATGCTCCTCTTTCAATGATTTCTTTAATCAAAGTGCCGCAACACATGTTTAGATTCATGATGAGAATTAAGAACTATTCCTAGTTCTGTAATAAACTTTTCATCCGAAACATCAATTTGGAGCTTCACTTACAGTTATATACTTTGTCTTTATCACTAATGCAGCAACCTTTTGTTGTTTGAAACCTTTCCAATTCACTACACCATCTTTCAAGGTAACGACTTACCCTAAAGTGGATTTGATATCGTCTTGGTCAGTCTGAAAACTTGAATCTGTTTAGCACTCTAGTTTAATTCAGACTCATCATGTGATATGATGACATCCTTAGTGTCAGTTAAGTACTTTAAGATGTTTATCACTGTCTCACAGTGATCTTCTCCAGAATATGACTGATCAACATCAAGTCTCGTATATTTTATTGCATACATGATAGTAGCTCATGCGATCTCTCTTTTATTGAGGATAATTTTAGAGAGATTCACTCCATAGCTCATCATCATGAGGCACCTTTTGGAGTTTGCCATGCTAAACGCCTTTAGCATATAATGAATATACGTTTCCTTGGGTTCAGCCGAACATCCTTTTAAATATATCAATAAAGATTTATATCCCCAATATGGGATGTTCTACCCAAATCATTCATGGAGGAATGTTTAGACAACTTTATTTTGATCGATTTTAGCATAGGAATTTTATTTTCTATCAGTAATATATCATCAACATATAATACAAAGAATAAAATAGCGATCCCACTAACCTTCTTGTACACACATGGTTCATTCTCGTTTTTGATAAAATCAAACTATTTGATTATCTCATCAAAACGAATGTTCCATCTACAATAATCTTGCTTCAATCTATGAATGGATTGTTGTAGCTCATATACATGATTTGCTTCAACCATTGAAACAAAAAACTATCTAGTTGTATCATACATACATTCTCCTCTAATAATGTATATTTGAGGAAGAACGTCTCCACGTCCATTTTGTCAGATTAAACAATAATAAGCTGCAATCGCAAGTAAAATTCAAATGGACTTGAACATAGCTTCAAGATCCATTTTAAATTTTATGGTCATCTACCATTTCTCTGAGTCTTTATTACTCATAGTCTGTTCGTAATTCAATGGATCATCATCATCCATGATGTGTACCTCATCGTCATCCTCTATGACGAATCCTACATTTCAGGTATCTTCGGTACATTTCCAGATTTACGAATAGGGTGTTGTACAGTAGTGTCTCTATTTGGACAGGTTCATCAATTTGATCTGTAGTGGTTTGTGGTTCTTGAATTTTTTCAAGATCTATTTTTCTCCCACTAGCCCCTTCAAGGATAAACTCATTTTCTAAGAAGGCAACGTGTTTTACAACAAACACCTTTTGTTCAGTAGGATTGTAGAAATAGTATCCCAAACATTCTTTAGGATATCCACAAACGTGCACTTATTAGATCTTGTCCCAAGCTTATCATTTTGAAATCTTTTCACATAAGATGGACATCCCCAAATCTTAACATGCTTAAGACTAGGTTTCTTCCCTGTCCACATCTCATATGGAGTCTTGGGGACGAATTTGGTGGAGACCTTATTTAGTAGATAAGTAGTCGTTTCTAGGGCATGACCCCAGAATAAAATTAGAAGATCAATAAAACTCATCATGGAACGAACCATGTCCAACAATATTCGATTTCTCCTTTTAGATACTCTATTTAACTGTGATGTACCTGGTGGAGTCCATTATGAAATTATACCATTTTCTTTGAGACAATTGAGAAACTCACCACTTAAGTATTCTCCACCTCAATCTGATCGAAGAGTCTTAATACTCTTTCTCGTTTGTTTCTCTACTTCACTTCTGAACTCTTTGAACTTTTCAAATGATTCTGATTTGTATTTCATTAAATACACATATCCAATTCTTAAGTGATCATTAGTGAAAGTAATAAAATAAGAATACCCACCTCGTGCAATCGTTGTCATAGGTCCACAAACGTCTATATGAATCAACGCTAACAACTCTGTAACTCTTTCTCCTTTTCCACTAAAAGGAAATTTAGTCATTTACCCATGAGACAAGATTCACAAGTTCGATATGATTCATAATCAGATAGCTCTAAGAGCCATCCTTATGCAACTTGGATAATCTCGTCTCATTGATATGACCGAGTTTACAGTGCCATATATAGATATAATTAATATCACCTCTTTTCTTTTTCTTAATTTGTTCTATTTGAAGTATATTTTCATGCAAGTCAAGTATATAAAGTCCATTTCGCAGATTTTCAATACCATATAAAACATTGTTTTTATAAATTGAACAACTGTTGTTCTTTATTATAATTTTAAATCCATCCATATCTAATATAGAATTTGAAATAATATTTTTAATGATATTCGAAACAAAATAACAATTATTTAAATAAATGGACTTGCTCGTAGGCAGTGCTAAACAATAAGTGCCTACAGCTAATGCAGCAACCTTTGCTTCATTTTCCACTCGTAGAACAACCTCATTCTTGTTCAGCTTTCTACTTCTGACAAGTCCCTTCACAGTGTTACATATGTGAGAACCACAGCCGGTATCTAATACCCAAGTAGAATGTTGAATTTCTGAAAAATTAATTTCAATTATAAACAAACCTTGATTGGAAGTCGAAGCTTCTCCAAGCTTCTTCTTTGTCAGAAACTTCTTGTTGTTCCTCTTCCAATGACTCGGCTCGTTGCAATGGAAGCACATTCCTTTGCTAGCTGGATCAAGTTTCTTTTGTTCCTTTATGTTCACCTTGCCTTTGGTCATCCGAGATCGGAAGAGCTCCTTAGATATCTCATATCTAACAGTCCTACTTTATTCACCATACAACTCCTTGAGGTGAAGCAGCATAGCAGGAGCATCCATTTTTTTGTGCTGACGCTGAAGCTCGTTATTCATGGATGCGAGCATAATACATTGAGCCACAGATGCATCATCTTGCCACTTATTGAAAGTGGCAATCTCTTCCTCAGAGGCTGTTTCCAAAACAGATTCAGGGACAGTTGAATTTAGGACATAAGAAATCTTTTCAGCATTGAGAACAATTCTCAGATTTCTTACCCAGTCCTCATAATTCGGTCCGGTAAGCTTATTAGCATCAAGTATGCTTCGCAGTGAAATTAGTGATTTTGACATTTTTAAAATTCTGCATGTGAAAAATAACATTTTTAGCAAACATTCATTTTATTAATTTTGCATACCAAAATAAATTTAGGTCTTTATTTTAAATTGGTATCTCCCTTTATTTTTATCAAACTATATTACCCTCACTTATATAGTTCGACAACATCTAATTAAAGATTTGCTAGTGAGAATGAGGATCCCATTTTAAATGTATATAACCTTGTGGATAGCACAACAAGCGATATACAAATAAATAGGTAGACAACTCTTGTCAATTACATCACCATGTAACTCCTTTTATTTTGCCTCTTAAATCATAATGGTCAAGTGTGTGCACATCCGAACTAAAATGATTTAAGTTAAGTCCAGCCTAGCACTTTCATAAATTCAAAAAAGAAAAATGTTCGTCCTTGTGGATAGCACAACAAGGCTAGATCGTTCAATTTTTTTGATAAGCATCAAATGTGATTAATTAATATCTTAAATACGCAATACTTGCCTTGTGGATAGCACAACAAGCTCATATTAAATATTTAATACTCTATTAATTTATCATGCTAGAAGGCAACGTTTGATATTCCAAATATCACTTGAACGCTTTCGACTTAATATAATTTTCTTGAGGGATTTGTTATTATTTGTCTCATTTTGTTTAGCGCGCATGCACATATATAAATAAAATACGTGTCATTTTATTAAACATGCGAAGTATGTTTGCATAAAATATAATATATATAATATTTAGCATGCACATATAGAATACTATATTCTACCTAGATTAATTATGGACTTTTATTCTAGTTTGGTTCACTCGAGCCACTAAGTGAACCAAAAAGTCAAACCTAAGGGTGGAAGAAATAACATTTAAACGTAACTATTACATTTAAACCCGGGCTCCATACAAACGGGTCTTCACGCGCTTCTTGCTCCTTGGTCTCCAATTTTTTCAAGATAATTCTAACTATTTCTAGTACATTAAACTATTTAATTTAAATAGAAACCTTGATTAACAGTCAAGGAGAAGTACATATGAGGGAGATAGAATTTACATCGAGAAAAAATCAGAGAAGACGAGGTACGCAGACCCCATTTAATAAAACTCATTCATTCAAGCATTCAACTAAAATAAAATCCAATCACATTGGTCAAATAGTCCATTATCAATCCTTATTTATTATCATACATATCACCATATATATCAATAAATAAATCGCATTCATCTCATGAATTAAAATCATTCCATATATATATGAGTATTATTTAATGGGTAATTTTAAATTGCATGAAATTCAATTTCAAAATTAAAATAAACTCTTTATTTTACTTATAAAATTATTAAGAATATTATATATATATTACCGTATATATATACTATATATATATACTATATACATAGTAACCTATCCTGATTAGTAATATAATATATAACTATATATATATATATATATATTATATAACGTGATCCTGGATATGACTGCTTTCCCTTTTTTTTAAAAATCTTTTATCAGTAGCAGGTCACTACGTTAATAATCTATTTAAATAAATAATATTTATTCTACAATAGGAATAAGCCTCCCTAGCGATCAACGACTTTCCAGATAATATAGATTTCAACATTAATCATAAAAAAAACCTGTGAGTAAATAGTTACCGTACAATTCAATCATTCCACCATACAATGTCCCAATTAAATATAAGACATGGAATTACTGTCAAGTCTTATTTTATTTAATTATATGTATTTCGATTAGAAAATGCACAACTCCAAATAATGCAAATTAGAAACTCCTTTCTAATTTCATTCCACATTGGCCAAGAATTTCTGGGTTGTCATTTAACGAATCACATAGGACATATATCCTCTTTTACTAGAGGTGGTAGATTCTTTATTGATCATTCATTATCTCCATATGTAACTCATTATACCCAAGCATACCCTTTTATATACCCTAAAGGGATTTAAGGAATAAGTCAAAGTATAATTCATTACATACAAGATACTATGATGATTTCAAGTCTAAGGATAACTTGTACTGCTATCACATTAGGAATTCCTATTGACAGGCAAGTAAAATTTCATTAGGTATTCCATAGCGAGTCACATTCGGTGAACTTATTCTCCAATGAGCACCTACATACTTGCTTTAGTGTCTCCACACAAATGATCATGAGATCAATCAATCTCATCCAATGAGCAAGCAACATATGTACCAATCCGAATTTACTAATCCCCTATTTAGTAATCCCACGATTGAAAACTATTTTAGTTTTAAAGCTTTCTAAGAATTTAGATTTCATTAGCATGATCATCATCATGATTCTAAAAGCATTGCTTAAAACTATGGGTTATTTACATATTATAAAAACAGTACCTTGTAGATAATTAAATGCCTTTAATAAATGAATATTTTTATTAATAAATAAATAAGATTGTCTCCAAAGTATATGCTTTATAATCACAAATGATTGGCTTGTATGCATACTACTTTCATTTAAAACTCGGACCGGACCGACGGTCCGACCTGGCCCGTTTGCCATGTCTACTAGCAGTGTTGGTGTATGTGGGTGTGGTGGTCTTTATGCATGACTAGCTCGAGTGTTGGGTGAGAAGGTAGGGCGATTGCTTGGTTTTGGATTTAAGTTATAGCGTAACTCATCATATTGTACAAATGTATTTGCACATCAATCATAAAATATAAAAATTTATATTTACTTTCTAAAAAATTAATTTATGACAAATAATTTTTTAGATAATTGTTGATTTTATAATTTCATTAATATTATAATGCATATAATATATATATATATATATATATATATATATATATATTATATCATTAAATATTATTTGATTTTCTACATCCACACTTATAATTTCATTTATTAATAATTAAGCACACCTGAATGACTGAATGAAATAGAACTCTCATTGATAATTGAACACTGAATGAATAAAAGTGTTTGATAATTATCTGTCTGAATCATTTGAATGAAGGTACTTTCCCATTTTAACCCTCTGAGTTATTTTGAATAAAATTTTCTAATATACACACACACACACACACACACTATCACACACATATCAAATTATCATTAAGGAACTTTAAAATACATGATAAATTTTATAATCTAAATATATATTTTTCGAATATAATAATATATTAGTCAAATACATCAATATCAAGTATAATACTATTTCATTCGTTCCAAAATATAAAATCGTCATTCAATTTTTGAAAGTCAATTTTAGATATTTTAAATTTTGTAATATATTTGTTAATAATTAAATACATCAATATACTCCATTCATTCCAAAATATAAGATCATTATTAAATTTTTGAAAGTTAATTTTAGACATTTTAAATTTATAAAAAATATATATATATTTTAAATATAATAATGCAATTACACAAAGTACATTAATATAAAATATAATAATAACCACTCTTTCAAAAACATAATATCATTATTAATTTTTTAAAAGTTATTGTTAGATATTTTAAAATTTAAAATTAATATAAATTCATTTAATTTTAGTAAATACAACATACTAATAATTATGAAATTTATTGTTTTATAATTGTGAATAAATCAACTCCATCAAAATCTAACAGAGGAACAAAAATCCACATGAGAAAAACCCTTCATACACATCTGTTTTGCAATCCTCCATCAAAATCTCCGATTCTCTCACCCTCCACCCCTAAACCTCTGTGGAGACAATTGAGGGTTCGGGTAGTGGAGGAAGAAAGCATGAGTGGGACAATTAAGGCTTTTATTTCTTCCTTTTCAGAGTCTGTAATTGGAGGAGGGGAAGAAGAAGATAGTGGTGCACTTGTGACAGGAATATGCTGCACTTGTGACAGGAATTGGATAGCGGTGCACTTGTGACAGGAATTGGAGGAGGGGAAGTAGAAGATAGCATGGTTGTCTTTGTGACAAGAATTTGCTGCACTTGTTTCTTGATAAGATGCTTTGTGGTGAGTTTCTTTTGGTCTTTCTGCATAAATGAATGTCATCTATATCCCTCATGCAGTTAAACATTAGTATGTTTTATGCCTAGGTCGCTCTCTCTGCATTCAATAAGGATGTTGATTTTGATGTTCTGGACCATTCAGTTTTAGATCTGATGTATTACACGGTAAGTATCTTTTTTATCAAAAGAAAAATGGCGGTTGCTTAATGCAACAGACAGTGAACATGTGATGGTTTAATTCTGGGAGGAAGGGGGTTTGTGAGATGGTAAGAAAGTTACTTGGTTTACTCATAAGAGTAGGACTTACCTAAACTTGAACAATCCTTGAGCATTTGAACCTTAGGCATTCTGAATTAATTGGACTGATCTTAAGTTTTAGAGTTGACATGAAGTATTATTTGGTGGCCTGAGTTCCTATCAAGTACAAAATCGGTGCCTGTTGGGCTTCAGGGTGTTGTGAAAAAGGCCGTTGGACTTGGCGGGTGGCATTGGCTGGTAATTATCCCGATAATTTATTACATTAAATGCTATGCGTTTGTTTTTTTATTTGAATTTTGATTAAATTTGGGTTTTTTTTATAACTGCAGATTGAATTTTGGGGTTTTGATGCTTTATTGGCTGGTTTCTATACAATGTAGGATTTTTGGTTTTCTGCTGTTATTGTTTGTTGGTTTATCTTAATTTAAAGTGTATTGGTTAGAATTTTCTAAGTTTTTGGTTACTTCTATTGTTTGGTAAGTAATTTGCAGCTGGGTATGTGGACAGGACCAGTACACCAGACAAAGAATACAGAGAATGTTCTTTTTTTGGTTCTCTCTCTTCTTTCTTCAACTTACTTTGTCTCTTGTTTGGATTAATGAGTATTGTATGTCTAACAGTCACTTTAATGTGTTCTAATTAATATAAAATTTTGCAACATTTCTAATTTGATCTGTTTTCTGGTGATAGTCTTTTGTAGAATTATGTTTCTTGTGTTATATTTCAAATTGATAAATTCAAAAGGTAATTTAATAATTATGGAAATTTTGGGTTTTCCTATGTACTTTAGTAGAGACCATTTTTGGATTTTAAATTAAAATATAAGAACTACTGATAATATTTCATTTAATATGTTTACTAAATAGACCAACCACTAGTCTACGACATTAAATTCACCATTCTTTTATAGTTCTGAGATAAACCAGGTTGGAATCAACTATACATTTTCTCCTTAGATGCATTGTAACATCCCCCATGTTTCTTGATTCCTAATATGTTATCAAGCACCAGACTAATATGTTATTGAATATTGAGCAAGTTTGGTTGCCATTGTCGGAGTTAATCTCGTATCTCAGTTTTGGACAAGTGAAATCAATGAGGTGTGCTTATTGACATGTTAGTTTTGTGGCCGTAAATAGCTGCATATTGTGAGATATAATAAACACTATCTGAAATTGATAAAAATCAAACATTATTTTTGCAAAAAGTGGCAGTGGCATGTTAGCTTTTGTGAAATTTATTTTGGAAAATATACTAATCATTGCCTTAAGAGCTTTATGAATATATAAATAGGCTAGGACTTGTTCTTCATTACTTTATTTTCGTGTTCTATTTGTTTTTTCTTCCAGATGGTGGAGATTTCACCATCTGCACTGGTCCTTTTCATTCTTTGGAAACTACCCCCAAGGCGTGTGTCTGATCAATATAACCCCATAAAGTAATGCTCTGCATTTTTTTACCAATAGCATTTGGGAAAAATGGCTTGGAGGATACGAGGACTTGAGATATTTAGCTTCCGATGGTGACTATTCTCTTCGCTCTCTCTGATATATATATATATATATATATATATATATATATATATATATATATATATATATATATATATATATATATATATATATATATATATATATATATGTTCTTTATTCCTTTTATATGTTTACAACATAAATCTTCTTTGGCAGAAAAATCTGGTATGTGATGTTCCATAAACTAGGAAAGTATTTCCATATCACAGTTAGAGGCTGCCAGGCTGGTATCAAGATGGGTTTTAACTTCTTGATGCGTATAGTGAGACATTATACGTAGATCTTTTTGAAAGTCGAATGTCACAGTGACAATGCATATCCTACAGTATGTGGCACATATGCTGTTTGAAGCCACAAAGGTCAAACTAAAGAGGAGGTATGGAAGAAACATTGAAAGAAAATTTAAAGTTTATTTTAGTTGCTGTTCCTTGCTGCTGCTTATTCTGCTGTGTTGCTGCTGCTATTTCTGATGTGCTCTGCTGATGTGCTTCTGTCTTTTGCCTTGCTTGGGCTGCTGCCTTAGTGTTTTTTCTGCTGCATTGCTGTTGCTTTGTGTGTTGTTGCTGCAGTGCTTTTTACTGATTCAGCTGTTGTTTCAGCTGCTATTTCTGCTCTCTTTTCTATTGCTATGGCCTGCTGGAAATTTATTGGTTTATGTTGATTATTGTTTGGGCATATATTTTGTTTTCAGGGACATCCTAGTGCTTGTGCAAGCCTAATGACTTGCAACGAGCACCGTTCTGATAGTTGTGATTAATCTAACAAATTGCTCCCAAAAAATATGTACTACTTAAGTTGTATTCTGTAATGTTTTTTCATATTTTGGATGTTATCTTATATAAACTTTAAGTCTTACATCATTTTTCCTATTGTTATGCAGATGACAGTAACATGGACAAGTGGCTATAACATAGATGAAGCTGTTGCTTTTGTTGAGTGGGGTATGAAAGGACACTTGCAAAGGCTCTCACCAGCAGGAACATTGACTTTCCATCGAAACAGCATGTGCGTTATGATTTATTTTCAGTATCACACCGTTGTGATTGTGTATAATATATACCATTTGTTACAATGAATTAACTAGTTTCTTTGGACCATAATTATATAACCATAACAAACAGCATGTTCGGTATGATTTATTTTCACTATCGCCTATTGTAATGATTTTTAAGTTGGCTGGACTACGATATTGTGAGTTTGTAGTTTATATGCTATGATTAGGTAATTTCTTTGATGACAATCCCATGACTACAGTGCTTTAGCATTAAATGAATGATGCTGATAGGTGTACCTCACATGTGTTAATGTGTACATCATTGGATTTGATGCAAATAAGTGAATTCGAATAAACATAACCATGTCAAGATATGTATATTGAAGTTCCCACCTCCCAATAATCAGTTAAAAGAACTCAGTACTGGATATTATTTGTGTAGCCTAGTGAAAGATACTGTTATGAGCCTCGAGGGAGTTGGCATTATTATTATATAGATTAATAGAACTTGAAATTGGCATACGCTGCTCCAACTTTAAATTAATCATTCTAAACTACATATTTTTAAAATATGATAAAGGATAAAGGAGGCCAAGAGAAAGGGTTGCCATGCTGGATATGTTACTGTTATTTGTTTTACTCCTAAAAGCAAGGTTTTGGGACACTAAAGGACATTTTTTTGCTATGTATGATCCATTGCTGATCCAAAGTTACATTAAAAGTGGAAAAACATAAAATCATCTTCAACGTTAGTTATGTACAGATTCGACTATTTTTTCGTGTTTAATATACAATAACTAAATGATTTTAAGTCTGTGTTCACTGTCTAATTCAATACAAATACATATAATGTTCAACAAAAAAATGTTTTATTTGTTACGAACCTTAGATTCTGATATTTGAGATAATTCTTTTATTGGCTTTCTATCAATGATATCTCATCATACATAGCATACCCTATTCATTTCATAACATATGAGCAATGGGCTTCACCATTGCACCATATATAATACATATATGGTGTATATTAGTATGTATTTGTAAATTAATTTGGTTGCTCAATTTTGTTTCGCTACATGCAATAGTTATACATGGATTCATTTCTTTCAAATTTATGTGATACTATGTCTATGTGAGGTTGATAAGGAAGAACTAATTTTTTGTTCTTTCCATACCTTTCTAATACAGGAACTGTTAGGTAGGCCAATTAGTTTGAAATTTAGTCAAAAAAACATTGGTGAACCTCAAAGTAAAGAGGAAAATACTTTTGAGGGACAACTATTTCTGTACCAGTGTGCCATAGCTTCCAGGTTTATAGATGATTAACAGTTAACCTAATTAATTTATGCAGCTAATTTAAATTTATTTTACACGTCGATGCCACGCCTAGAAGCAACAAAGACAGCAACAAGGAATAAATTCATTAGTCACCTAGGTACTCTTTGTTTAGTTTCCACAAATAAGTTATATACAACCTATTTACTTGATACATAAAAAAATTTAGGATCATGATTGTTTTGGTCACTTGGTTCTATTGGACCGGTAAACAAGGATAGAGGACAAAAGGCTCTGTTTAGAGTTCTGAAAACATACAATTTCTTGGGAATTGATTCTAATAACATTAATTTTGACTGATCTTTAAACTAGTTTTGTGCCTTCTGCAATTTCACGTGGAAACTTTTTCTGAACAGTTCCCAGTTGCCTTCTAAAGTAATTATTGTATAAAATTGATTGTCAAAGATAAAGTATTGGATTGTATGAGATCTTTAAAGTGGTTTGTCCTTAAATTGTAATCCAAAATAACATACTGGAGAGTTTTAGGTGGAGAATGGGGGGCATGTCAAATAAAAAGTTGGTTATCGTGTTCCAAATTGTGTCAGAGATCATCACATCTCACTTTGCTGTTGCAGTTTTCATTTGACGAGTATGCCTCTTTTTCTGACGACAAATGCTTCTCATGATGCAGGTGCGCAAGTTCAGCAAACACTGCAGAAGTTGTGACAAATGTGTGGATGACTTTGATCTCCATTGTCGAGTATACTTCATTCTGCTCTTGGCAGAACTCTTCCTAGGCTTCTTTTAACTTGGGCCTAACCTATTCATTTTGTGAAAGAGACTAACTTCGTTATTTGTGATTGGTGTAGTGGCTCAACAACTGTGTTGGGCGAAAAAATTATATTACTTTTATCTCTCTTATGGCGACTAGTGTCCTTTGGGTATATGTTCAGAAGCAAACTAATACTGTAGTTCGTAAACCTATGCTTTGAAACTGCTAAAGATTTGTTTCTCTCCTCTTCTCCTTTTCCCAGCTAGTTATTGAGGCTAGAATTGGCATTGCTGTTTTAGTTCGTTGCTTTGTCAGTAAGCAGAGCATGGAGGCTGACATAGTTGACAGACTAGGAAATGATTTCTCTGGTGCCCCATTTTCTACTGTTGTGGTACACTCATTTCAAATTTGTTGTATGTCTTGGCTACTTTTGAGAACCTTTATTGTTATTCTTATGAAAATAATCAAAGAGCTAAGAGGTTTAGTTTTCCAATTGTGATCAGAAACTTTATCCTATCGACATATCTACCATCTTAGCTGCACAGATAATCTTTGACAACATTCTTAATTTGTATAGTCATTTGCTTTACATGTTCTATTATTGCTGCTTCTCTGTTGGGAATAGCAAAGTTACATTCATGATAAACTTCATATTTGAACAGAGTGAAAGATCATGGGAACTGCACTGCATGGGTTACTGCTGCTGCCATAGCTTCCAGGTTTATAGATGATTAACAGTTAACCTAATTAATTTATGTGGCTAATTTAAATTTATTTGACACGTCGATGCCACACCCAGAAGCAACAAAGACAGCAACAAAGCATAGTAGCACAGAAAGGGGAGGAGCACCCCAGCCCAAAGCTATAAACAACCCAAAACATATGTAGTATGGCATACTTTTTGGCGCCAAAAATATTCCAAGGGAAATGCATAGTTATCATTATCTATAAATGTGACTAAATTTTAATAATTCATGAAGTGTGTTCACTATTCAACCAAGTGTGGTAAATCATGTACAAGATGATTTTATTTAGTTAATAATATTTGAGTTTTTTTGTATTTCTACCATAATTTGTTATGGGGTCATTGTGCCACAATTTATTTTGTTTGTACAATCATTTTGACATTCGTAACATAACAGGTTTGTGAATAATGAATTTGGCAACGATACTATCAAACACTATTTCGTTACCAAAGTAGCATACGACAAAGGATCTAACAACAATTTTTTCTAATTTTTGCAACAAGTTTTCGTTGGTAATGACATTAAAATGCAATTTTTTGGCAATAAAAAGTTAACCTAATTACATCGTGGAGGATATTGTTGCTATAAATAAAAGAAAAATGCAACATTTATATCGTTGCAAATTATAATAACTTTTGTTGCACACAAACCAAACGACAACGTATAATATCGTTGCTAAATGACAACAACTCTCGTTGCTCTCGAAAAACAATTAGCATCGTACAATATCGTTGCTAATTGATCATAATTATCTAGAACAAAACCAATGACAACAAATAATTTCGTTGTAAATTAATATATGACCAATTTATTATGCACATTTAGCAACAAAACATCGTTGCCAAGAAGTATACAATCAGCAACGAAAACCAGTTAAGGTAGCAATTTTTATATTGTTCAACAACGACAAATATCGTTGACAAATGTGTATCAAACGCAATGAATTTCATTTTCGTTGGCACAAAAAAAGATTCTTTCCGTTGCCAATTAAGTGGATTTTGCAACGAAAGTTGATTTTCAGTAACAATTTCTTAATAAATTTGTTACAAAATATTTTGTTGCTAAATGATATATAATTTTACACAAAAACAAACTTTTGTTGCAAAATATCTCACTTTCTGCAACGAAAAAAAAAATTCGTTGCTAGACAATTAGCAACGCTTATTGCGCAACGAATGGTCCAACGACAGAAAAATCGTTGCAAATGACCTTTGACAACGAATTTTCACACATTTAGCAACGATAACCGTTTGTTGCCAAATGACAATTTTTTTGTAATGTCTCTTCATTTTTTTCAAAATCAAAAATATGGTGAGAGAGAGAGAGAGAGAGGAGAATTTTGGTAGAGAGAGAGGAAAGTTTTTGGTGAGTTTCAAGATTTCAAAGGATTAGTTAAAGCTTGCAACTCCAAGAGATATTTACTCTTGTGGTTATTATGTTCATTATTCTTTATATATTTAGTAAAAAAAATATACTTTTACAAGCAGTTACAATGCCCAAATTATTTTAAGTAAATAGTACAAAAGTCCTATTTACAAATAGTTATAATGTCCGATTTATTTTTCTTATAAAGTAGAAAATATACTTTTATAAGCAGTTGCTATGTCCGATTTTCTTCAAGTATTTAGTAAGAATACTCATGTTATAAGCAGTTATAATGCTGAAATTATTTCAAATAGAATAGTAGAATATTCATTTTATAAAGCAGTTATAATACTCGATTTATTTCAAATATAGTATACGAATATTTATTTTTACAAGCATTTATAATGCTCAATTTATTTAAATATTAATGATATTAAATTTATTTAAATATTAATGATATCAAATTTATTTAATAATTGTATTAAATAAATTACTTAAAAATAATTTTAATATTTTAAAAATCATTTAAAATGATATTAAAGTATTAGAAAATATTTTAAGTTATATTGAATAACTTTTAATATTTTGGGATGGAATTTCATTAATAAATTAATATTAATGATAATAAATTTATTTAATAATAAATTATGTAAAAATTGTTTTAATATTTTAAAAATTATTTAAAAGTGTTATTAAAGTATTAAAAATACTCTGAGTTATAATAAATAACTTTTAATATTGTGACATGTAATTCATTAATATGTGAACTTAATTAAATATTAATGATGATGGAATTATTTGGTATTTAAATCATTTAAAAATGATATTAACGATTTGAAAAATCATTATAAATGATAATAATTATCTGAAAAATATTAAGACTGATAAGTAAATTATCTAAAATAATATTGAAGCGTTTAAGCAGAGTTTTATTTAAAATAGACTTGATAATTATCTGATAAGGCAATCAGGACGTCAGAATAGTACCAAAATCAAACCGTACTGAAATAGTTTGACTTGATACCGGGTCTTATGTGTTTTAGTGACTGTTAGGGATATGTGATAAGTGTTTAAGTTATACTATGACTGTATTTAGACTTGATATATGTTATGATATTATTCTAATTGAGAGATCGATATTATTAATCATAGGTCTTTCAACGGAAGCTTAATTAGATTGTGTAGCAGTAATCGACGGTACATGCAAGTTCTTGAACTATACTTTTATTAAGCAAGTTCCTATACGCTTTTATTGAGAAATTTTCTAACTCGAACTCGAGTTGTTATTGTAAAGCATGTCCGCGGTTAATCATTGTTGATTACACCACATATTTGATTATTGATTCGCACGTTGTGCATGTTGCATATGTTCATCAAGTATGAAAGGCTGATCACCTTCCTTACCATTTGGTTCAGTTAATGTCCATGTTCATTGTTGGCCATTCATCATTATTGTCTCGGTCATTCAGTTATGTAAATTATTTCATGTTCTTTCACAATTATTACATTGTTGAAAGCTTGTTAGCATATTATTCTTTTTCATCATGATATATCTTCATTTCAACTTAAACTTGCTGGGCAAACTTGTTGCTCACCCTTGCTATATCATGATAAATATTTCAAATTAAGACGAAACTTCAGACACAGGTAAAGGCAAAGACAGGTTCCAGGATGGAATTATTATACGGTTAAAATGGTAATAGTATAGAATACAAATGACATTGTATGTCGTGTAGGATATTGAATGCAGGTATTAAGGTAAGGTTACAGACATTGGGAGTTATGTTGTAAAAGTTATTGTATAAACAATTTATGTTTGTATCTTCCGCAATAGTTATAGAAATGATGTATCGTAACGTACCATGTCCGAGATTCTTGGAACCCGGATTTGGGGGAGCTACACATACAATGTTTCACCGCTGAATTGTCGGATTTCGCAAATTTCTTTCCTTATGTTGGCTACTCTTGAAGCAAAAAAGTATTTCTCCAAAAATATCCTTTTCATGTCATTCCATGATTGTATTGATCCCGAGGGGAGATAATACAACCAATCTTTTGCTAAATCCGCCAGTGAGAATGGGAAAGCTCTCAGTTTTATCTGCTTCTCCCTAACATTGTGTGGCTTCATGGTTGAGCACACAACATGAAACTCCTTCAAATGCTTGTAAGGATCCTCACCTGTAAGACCACGAAAAGCAGGGAAAAGGTGAATGTGAAACCCCAAATTCGGGTCCCAAGAACCTCGGACTTGGTATGTTACAGTAATTCATTATCATACAAATTTTATCATCTAATGCGGAATAATAAACATATATTATTTATTTCACATAATTCCATAATATTTTCCTAGGTTTATTAACCTTAACTGAATACATACCTTCAAAATTACGAAAGGTTTACATAAGATAACTAAATAGTTATTCGTGCATAACATTATATTATTGTACTTTTCTCTGTCTTTGTCCTTCTTCAAGCCTTCGCCTTAATCTGAAATTTATTATCATGATATAGCAAGGGTGAGTAACAATTTTGCCCAGCAAGTTTAAATTCAATAAGGATATATCATGATTGAAAGAAAGAATAAGCTTTCAAGTTTTCAGCAATATGATAATTGTGAAAGAGCATGAATTAACATGTCAATAGTTGAATGACTGAATCGATAACGTTTAATGTCAACAAGGACCATGAACAACTTTATTTGAACCTTAGGGTAATGAAGGTGATCAGTTTTTCATACCTGATGAACATATGCAACATGCACTACGTGCGAATCAATAATCAGTTTAGACGTGAATAATCATCAATAATCATTCACTAATATGCTTTGAAATATAACTCTAGTTTGAGTTAGGGAAACTTACCACAATCGCGATCTACTGCTACGCAATTTAGTTTAGCTTCTTAGAGAAAAAACCTATAATAGATCTTTCAATCAGTCATAGCATATACTCACTTATAATCTCAGTATTCCATGTTAAATTGTCTAACAATTAATCATATAGTTAAGTACTAGACATTACGTTAAAGTTTTAATGTTATTGTTACTTTTCAATAACCTTTTAATCACTTCATTGCTTAATCTCTCCTTATATAAGCTCTTCTTTATTACTTAGTAAGTTAAATACCCCAATCCAGCAAACTGAATTCTAATTCCAACAATTTTGATGCTAATCCAGCAACTTGAATTCAAACTGATTCTAATCCAGCAGTCTGGATTACAATTCTAGAAACCTAGACGCCAATCTAGCAGCCTGGATTCAAACTGATTCTAATCCAGCAGCCTGTATTCAACTGAACTCCAATCCAATAAACTAGATGGAAATCTAGTAAGCTGGATTCCTCTTTTTTAACTGAATCATCCTATTATTTTTTTATCTTTTGTCCACACATAAATACATGTATTCCATAATAAAAATAATTTTTCAAGAATTTTTTAATTTCCTTTAGTATTTTTCAAAAATCAATTTCTAGTTAATTCCTTAAGAAAACAACTACCTCACGCTTAACTTCAAAAATTCCCAACTCTTGGGGGGATCTTACACATGTTAACGTAAGTCTTCAGTTTAAATTTCGTGGCCATCGGAGTTATACAACTCCGGTTATAGCGATTTTTGTCGAAAAAACGCCAATATTGAAATGCTCATAACTTGCTCAATTTAAGTTAGAATGAGCTCATTTTTGGACACAAGCTACTTCATTCCATATATTTTCATGTTCCAAAAGGCCTGATTTTATTTCACAAATTAAGTGGCCGAAATAGTATCTTAAATTTCCGGACAGCCTACTTTTAGTCATTTTCATTTTTGGCGTCCTTTTCTAAAAATAGTCCATACGGAAATCTACAAGCAATTTTTTAGTGATTCTACTTGGAAAAGTTAGAAAACTTATAGATCTAACTCTAGAAATTGACTACACTCAAAAATTCAAAATACAATAAGAGTTATGGTTGTTTGAATTTCATGTTCCGTTTTCTCAAAAATCTGATTTTCTAACTTTGTGTTTTGTAAGAAAACTTTCATTATCTCTTGATTAATCTAACATTGGCCATCATAAACCATCATAATACATACCCATACATCATAAACGCATGGATCTACCACGATCCATGATCTCTTACATCAAAATCCACCAAACACAAACAAAACATAATCAATACTAAGAAAAATAGAATTTTCTAACTTTTCAAAACATAGTTTCTATTTCTTTCTTTTGACCTAACTTTTGATCATCAAAAGTGATAGATCTAAACATAACACACTTATATACATGTAGATCTAAGGTTTTGGAGTTTAAAAAAATTAGATCCTAATTCCATCCAAAGAAAGTAAACAATATTTAGAGTTTTAGAGTTTTATACCTTTTTGGATCCTCTTCTTCCTTTCATGGAGGAAGTTCTCTCTCCTTTCTCCCCTAATAGGGCAACCGTCCCTCCCCTCTCTCTCTATCTCACGTCGCTTTCTTTCTCTTTCTCTTTTCTTTCCTTTCCCTTTCTCTCTCTTCCTTTCTCTTTTTCCTTATCTTCTTATCTTTTCTTTCTTCTTATCTCTTCCTTCTTCTTATCTCTTATCTTATCCTTCTTTCTTTTTGTCTTTTCCTTGAATTCTTTCTTATCCTCTTACCCGATTCTCTCTCTTGGTCTCTCACCAATATCTTTTGTTTCTCTCTCTTTTTAAAATGAAAGAAAACCAAATGATAAATAAAGTTTGTTAATATAAACAATGAATAGATATAGCATATCCATCCTTATCTTTCTTCCTTTCTCTACATTTCGGCAAAGTGGCCTTATCTTCCATCACATTTTGTTTTATTCTAATTGCTAATTTACTTAGCCAATGACTAAAAAGTCCCTCCTTGATTGGGCTAAAAATTGGGCCCTTCATTAATCCTCTTGGGCTTGAAATAATTAACTTGGATCACTTGAAATCAAATTCAATTAAATTAGATTTTACCAACATTGGGCTTCTAATTCATTTAAGTTATTGGTCTCACCAACATGATGGTTTATTAGTATCATATAATACTAGTCCATTAACAATTAATCTAAGTGGGTTTGATAATTAATTCAATTGGGCGAGGAACATATATTAGTTTGGATCACTAGCTAATTAATTTTATTGGGCTCCCACATATGATGGTTAATATGTACTATTTACTAACTCAAGTCCACTGTCACTTAATTTAAGTAGCTTGATAATAAACCATTGGAGCTAGATTACTTAATTCATCCATTAACATTCAAGTTCATTCTTAATTAAATAAATGGGCTTGATTAATACACTAAATGAACTAGTCCACTAGTAATTTATATTAGAGTCATTTACAGAACTATACAACTTTTACAAAGTAATTACAAAAAAAGTGCATTCATAAAATAATTACAAAAAAAGTGCAAAAATTCAAACCATTCAATTTCAAATTAAATATGGAAATCTAAAATCAAGGATAACTAATAATTCAAATTCAAATCTTTTAGATCTAACAATAATTTCAAATCCATAATTCAAAATTTAAATCAAAATGAGAAAATTAAAATTAAAAAATTATGAAAGAGTTACTGTTCATCATTCTCCTCCCCCGCCTCCCGCCGCCGCCGCTAAATCGCCGTCGCCGCCGCTATATCGCCAGAGTTGCTATTCTGAATTTTTTTTGACGATTTGGTTACCCATAAAAATTAAAATGGTTACCTTTATACGAAGTTTGGCTACCAACTGCATCACATTCAAAATAAATTTGGTAATAAAATAAAACTAAATTGGTTACCTTATCAGAAGGTTTGGTAACCAACTACATGAAGTTTGGTTACCAACTGCATCACATTCCAAATAAATTGGTAACCTAATAAAACTGAATTGGTTACCTTCATACCAAGGTAACCAATCCTTCATATCAAGGTAACCAAACCTTTATAACAAGGTAACCAAATCTTCATAACAAGGAAACCTTTATATTAAGGTTCGGTTACCTTGGTATGATGGTTTGGTTACCTTGGTATGACTGTTTGGTAACCTACTGCATGAATTTTGGTTACCAACTGCATCACATTCAAAATAAATTGGTAACCTAATAAAACTGAATTGGTTACCTTCATACCAAGGTAACCAACCCTTCATACCAAGATAACCATACATTCATAACAAGGTAACCAAACCTTCATAACAAGGAAACTTTCATATTAAGGTTCAGTTACCTTGGTATGAAGGTTTGGTTACCTTGGTATGCCTGTTTGGTTACCAACGTATGAAGGTTTGGTTACCAGTGGAGTTGGAGAATGGACCGGTGGTGGAAGGGAAGCAACGGGTGGTGGAGGGGCCTCCACCGCGGCCAGTGGCGGGGCCTACACCGACGGCCACCTTGGATCGATTTGGGGGAATAGGAGGAAGGGGGAGGAAGTGAAGGGGGTGGGGCGGGGCGGGGCGGGGGCGGGAGGAGGAGAAAGGGGGGGGGGAGGAGGGGGATGGTAGTGGGAGGTGGAGGGAGGGGGTGGGGAGTGGGCGGGAGAGGAGAAGGGGAGGCGGAGGGAAGGGAGGGGAGGGGAGGAGGCGGGAGGAGGATAAAGGGGTGGCGGTAGGAGGCGGAGGGAGGGGTGGGGCGTTGGAGGGGGAGGAGAAGGGAGGCGGAGGAAGGGGAGTGGCGGGGGTAGGGGGTGGGGCGGGGGCGGGAGGAGGAGCGGCGGAACAGTGAAGTGGGGGAGGGCGGTGGTGGAAGAGTAGGAAGAAGGTGGGTTGGAAGAGGAGGAAGAAGACTGAGTGGGAGAGAATCATGGGAGAGAATTGTGGGAGATAATCATGGGAGAGAATCATGGGAAAGAATCGTGGGAGAGAATCATGGGCATAATTAAAGGGATAAGAATGCACTTTTTTTGTAATTAAATATTGCATATGCACTAATTTTGTAAATATTTTATTTATGCATTTTTTTTGTAATATTTTATTAAAATGTACTATAATATGTAATTGTTCCTTTATATTACTAGGACTAATCACATATTTTATAACATCAATATTCATAACTTATTTTTTATAACCCAATTAGACTTGTCTTAATTAGGTTTAAAATAATTGGTGACTTGAGATAATAAAATAAATCTCTTAAGTTAGTATAATTTTAAATACTAACTTTGTACAATGTCATAACCTTTAGGTTATTAATTTTCATACCTAATGTATATATTAGGTTACATAACTTTATTCTTCATTCTCTTTATATACAAAATAAATGTATCCACATTATATAATGTATATTTATTCTATCAATTTCATTATTCACATAAGTTATCACATAAACCACTTCTAACTCTAATTTTGACTTTTCTCCATAAAAGTCCACTGTTGACTTTGACCAAAAAGTCAACCCTTACACATTTTGTGTTTATTGTCTTTTCTGACAAAACTTAACGTTCCGGATACAACCGAGCAGTCCGTACTTCAAAACTCTATCTCTAGCTCAAATTTTGAGTTTTAACTTACTCTATTTTTATTGCTAATCATATTAGCTAATAACTTTATACTTAGTCATCTTCTTATTTGCCAATCAAGGCCAACATTCCAGCTATGCTAATTACTAACATAGTTTTATCTTAATTTTTATATCCCTAACGTAATTCATCATTCCTCTTGCTAAAATATATAGCACCTTACTTAGTATATATATATTTTTATACATATATTCATCTTCGTTTAACCTTATAGCATCTCTTCATGTGAAAGTTTATTTCTTTACAAAAAATTTCTCATGTATCAATATAACATTTCTTACACTATTCAATTCACATCAACTTTCTAGGTATCGTAATACCTTAGCCTTAAAATTCCTTCACACCATTTCTAGGATTTTGGAATTTCGTAATCCATATTTTCTTTATTCTCATTCAAATAGCAAACCCTATATGTTTTACTTAATTTTTTTATTAATAAATCTTCAAATTCTCATCTAAATTTTATTCTTTAACCTTTATTTTAATCATTTAAAATTTTATAAATTTTTGGGTTATCACATTCCCCCCTTCTTCTAAGAATTTCATCCTCGAAATTACAGTCTACTAATCACCACTCCTTTTATTCATCAAAACTAGGTTTTCCAGTTAACCTTTACCTGATTTCATGCTTAATTTAATGAGTACATCTTGCTTCCTTCTATGAGGAGCTCTTCTATCATCATATTCTTCCATGACTTCTCTCTAAGGAGTTAAAACTTTTCAAATCATGCTAAGGGGTCATATAGACCATGAACACATAGTTTTAACGATATTCACATCGTAAAATAATAAATTATTGGTATGTTTACAATCACAAAGAAGGTAAACTACCGATGCTAGTACTTTAGGTAATTAGCCTATCGTACGCTTACGTCATGCATAACGTATCAATCTTGTTTAGAGACTATTTGCGCTACTAGATTGGATTATTTTATCCAATCGGCATATCCCCCATATTCGGGGTTGTTCACCTCAGACTTAGCATAAAAATCCGCACCAAAATAATTTGGTTCGGGATAATTTCTGAAAGAGATACTTTAATTTTTATAAACATTTGTCTAGCTAAATCAATTAGCTTAGACAAATCAATAATTCGAATATCAATCGAAGCATGTATCTGGCCAAATCAAATTGGTACTTAACTTTTCTTTAAAATTCTGAAAATCAGTTTATGACGTCATTATACCGCACTGTATTTATAGTCCGTTTGAGGATTCTGTCATTTTATGACTTTGTCATACTACATTGTACCATAATGGGTTGACAATCCTTAGATCACATCTAACACTAGGTAATTCTGTAATGATAACTCCATCATTTTGATCATTTTAACATCAAGTTCCATGATGCATTAATGATATATAAAATATATTTTGACATCTCAAATTATTTTTGTTTAGCCGAAATAATTAGTGTAGACTCTTCTTTAAATAGCTCAAAACCATTGAAAAACCATTTCTAGTGTTATCATATCGCAACAGGTAACGGTGAGTTAGTGGTACGAAGCCCACTTCTACACAATTGTAACCATGTGTTGCTGATAACAAAATTAATTTACATTTTTAATGGCACATTAGTGAGAATTTAGCTTGATATCAAAAATTTGAAGTCTAGCATCGTTAGAAGATTTGGAATACCTATGCTTCCACCATCAACTTCAATTTCTAGAATGATCAATTGCTTAATAATTCTATCTATTAAAAAAAAATCCTGAATCCTTCATTCACAATTTTCCTATACCTCCGTATAGTTCATCAAACATACCACACGTTATGAGTTCAGGAACTTACCACAATCATATGGGTTTAGGAACTTATCCTAGTCGGACCAAAGTCGTACATTCGTTGAGGGGTTCCACCATACGATTATGAGTCACGAACTTACCATACGTATGAGTTTAAAGAACTCGCACCTAAGCTTATATTCTTTACCTATCTGTCATACACATGAGAAAAGAATCACCTTCTCAATATACATATAGCGAATAGCGCGACACAACTTTTCAATGATTATCAATGTGATAAACTAAGTAGTCGTTAGACCAAGCACAAAACCTTCGCCCATACAAAGGTTTGTACAACTCAGCCATCACATGAATCCTCAGTTGAAATCCCACATAATCTTAACTTTCCCTTTACTCAACACGAATTTCATTTAATCTGTATATCATCATTTTAAACTCTTTTTGAGTTTAACTCGTACTATTTCATAGTACCATATTCGTATATCAATTCTGCTATAAAGTCTTCAATCAATAAATTGATTATCTGTCTTCCTATGACCTCATTAGATCACGTTGTGATCTTTACTTATAATCGTGTTATATTACGATTCTTTTCTATCTTATGATCGTTTTGTTTTACGATCTTCTTGAATCATATTACATAATGATTTTAGACTTTTCATCTTATAGACTTTGTCTATTTATTATCACTTTTCATCTTTATTACTGGAGTCAGGTAACTCCAAATTCTTCTCTTTATAACTTTTCAAGATTCTTTTTTGAATCATATTTATCTTATTCTTATCTTTAATGATGAATTTTCTGAATTTATCTCTTATCACTTAAACTCTATTTAAGTTTATTCATCATCCTCATCTCTGCAGTTATAACCTAAGGTAATCCTATCTAAGGTTTATAACCTATAGCTCTGATACCAACCTGTGATGCCCCCAAATTCGGGTCCCAAGAACCTCGGACTTGGTACGTTACGGTAATTCATTATCATACAAATTCTATCATCTAATGCAGAATAATAAACATATATTGTTTATTTCACATAATTCTATAATATTTCTCCAGGTTTATTAACCTTAACTGAATACATACCTTCAAAATTACGAAAGGTTTACATAAGATAACTAAATAGTTATTCGTGCATAACATTATATTATTGTACTTTTCTCTGTCTCTGTCCTTCTTCAAGCCTTCGCCTTAATCTGAAATTTATTATCATAATATAGCAATAGTGAGCAACAATTTTGCCCAGCAAGTTTAAATTTAATAAGGATATATCATGATTGAAAGAAAGAATAAGCTTTCAACTTTTCAGCAATATGATAATTGTGAAAGAGCACGAATTAACATGTCCATAGTTGAATGACTGAATCGATAACGTTTAATGTCAACAAGGACCATGAACAACTTTATCTGAACCTTAGGGTAATGAAGGTGATCCGCCTTTCATACCTGATGAACATATGCAACATGCACTACGTGCGAATTAATAATCAGTTTAGACATGAATAATCATCAATAATCATTCACTAATATGCTTTGAAATATAACTCGAGTTTGAGTTAGGGAAACTTGCCTCAATCGCGATCTACTGCTACGCAATTTATTTTAGCTTCTTAGAGAAAAAACTTATAATAGATCTTTCAATCAGTCATAGCATATACTCACTTATAATCTCAGTATTCCATGTTAAATTATCTAACATTTAATCATATAGTTAAGTACTAGACATTACATTAAAGTCTTAGTGTTATTGTTACTTTTCAATAACCTTTTAATCACTTCATTGCTTAATCTCTCCTTATATAAGCTCTTCTTTATTACTTAGTAAGTTAAATACCCCAATCCAGCAAACTGGATTCTAATTCCAACAATCTTGATACTAATCCAGCAACCTGGATTCAAACTGATTCTATTCCAGCAGCCTGGATTACAATTCTAGAAACGCAGACGCCAATCCAGCAGCCTGGATTCAGACTGATTCCAATCCAGCAGCCTGGATTCAACTGAACTCCAATCCAATAAACTAGATGGAAATCCAGCTGGCTGGATTCCTCTTTTTTAACTGAATCATCTTATTATTTTTTTATCTTTTGTCCAAACATAAATACATGTATTTCATACACAAAAATAATTTTTCAGAAATTTTTCAATTTCCTTTAGTATTTTTTAAAAATCAATTTCTAGTTAATTCCTTAAGAAAATAACTACCCCACGCTTAACTTCAAAAATTCCAAACTCTTGGCGGGATCTTACACATGTTAACGTGAGTCTCCAGTTTAATTTTCGTGGCCATCGGAGTTATACAACTCCTGTTATAGAAATTTTTGTCGAAAAAATGCCAATATTGAAATGGTCATAACTTGCTCAATTTAAGTCAGAATGATCTCATTTTGGGACACAAGCTACTATATTACATATATTTTTATGTCCCAAAAGTCCTGATTTTATTTCACAAATTAAGTGGCCGAAACAGTCCCTTAAATTTTCGGACAGCCTACTTTTAGTCATTTTTAGTTTTGGCGTCCTTTTTTAAAAACAGTCCATACGAAAATCTACAAGGATTTTTTTAGTGATTCCACTTGAAAACGTTAGAAAACTTATAGATCTAACTCTAGAAATTGACCACACTCCAAAATTCGAAATACAATAAGAGATATGGTTGTTTTAATTTCATGTTCCGTTTTCCCAAAAATCTAATTTTCTAACTTTGTGTTTTGTAAGAAAACTTTCATGATCTCTTGATTAATCTAACATTGGCCATCATAAACCAACATAATACATACCCATACATCATCAACTCTTGGAACTACAACGATCCATGATCTATTACATCAAAACCCACCAAACACAAACAAAACATAATCAATACTAAGAAAAATAGAATTTTCTAACTTTTCAAAACATAGTTTCTATTTCTTGCTTTTGATCTAACTTTTGATCATCAAAAGAGATAGATCTAAACATAACACACTTATATACATGTAGATCTAAGGTTTTGAAGTTTAAAAACATTAGATCCTAATCCCATCCAAAGAAAGTAAACAATATTTAGAGTTTTATACCTTTTTGGATCCTCTTCTTTCTTCTTCTCTTCTTCCTTCCATGGAGGAAGTCCTCTCTCCTTTCTCCCCTAATAGGGCAGCCGTCCCTCCCCTCTCTCTATCTCACGTCTCTTTCTTTCTCTTTCTCTTTTCTTTCCTTTTCCTTTCTCTCTCTTCCTTTCTCTTTTTGCTTATCTTCTTATCTTTTCTTTCTTTTTATCTCTTCCTTCTTCTTATCTCTTATCTTATCCTCCTTTCTTTTTGTCTTTTTCTTGTATTCTTTCTTATCCTCTTACCCGATTCTCTCTGTTGGTCTCTCACCAATATCTTTTGTTTCTCTCTCTTTTTAAAATGAAAGAAAACCAAATGATAAATAAAGTTTGTTAATATAAACAATGAATAGATATAGCATATCCATCCTTATCTTTCTTCCTTTCTCTACATTTCGGCAAAGTGGCCTTATCTTCCATCACATTTTGTTTTATTCTAATTGCTAATTTACTTAGCCAATGACTAAAAAGTCCCTCCTTGATTGGGCTAAAAATTGGGCCCTTCATTAATCCTCTTGGGCTTGAAATAATTAACTTGGGCCACTTGAAATCAAATTCAAATAAATTAGCTTTTACCAACATTGGGCTTCTAATTCATTTAAGTTATTAGGCTCCCCAACATGTTGGTTTATTAGTATCATATAATACTTCAAGTCCATTAACAATTAATCTAAGTGGGCTTGATAATTAATTCAATTGGGCTAGGAACATATATTAGTTTGGATCACTAGCTAATTAATTTTATTGGGCTCCCACATGTGATGGTTAATATGTACCATTTATTGACTCAAGTCCACTATCACTTAATTTAAGCAACTTGATAATAAACCATTAGAGCTAGATTACTTAATTCATCCATTAACATTCAAGTCCATTCTTAATTAAATAAATGGGCTTGATTAATACACTAAATGAACTAGTGCACTAGTAATTTATATTACTAGGACTAATCACATATTTTATTACATCAATATTCATAACTTATTTTTTATAACCCAATTAGACTTGTCTTAATTAGGTTTAAAATAATTGGTGACTTGAGATAATAAAATAAATCTCTTCAGTTAGTATAATTTTAAATACTAACTTTCTACAATGTCATAACCTTTAGGTTATTAATTTCTATACCTAATGTTTATACTAGGTTACATAACTTTATTCTTCATTCTCTTTATACACAAAATAAATGTATCCACATTATATAATGTATATTTATTCAATCAATTTCATTATTCACATAAGTTATCACATAAACCACTTCTAACTCTAATTTTGACTTTTCTCCATAAAAGTCCACTGTTGACTTTGACCAAAAAGTCAACCCTTACATATTTTGTGTTTATTGTCTTTTCTGACAAAACTTAACGTTCCGGATGCAACCAAGGAGTTCGTACTTCAAAATTCTATCTCTAACTCAAATTTTGAGTTTCAACTTACTTCATTTTTATTGCTAATTATATTAGCTAATAACTTTATACTTAGTCATCTTCTTATTTGCCAATCAAGGCCAACATTCCAGCTATGCTAATTACTAACATAGTTTTATCTTTATTTTCATATCCCTAAAGTAATTCATCATTTCTCTTGCTAAAATATATAGCACCATACTTAGTATATATATATATATTTATATATATATTCATCTTCATTTAACCTCATAGCATCTCTTCATGTGAAATTTTATTTCCTTACAAAAAATTTCCCATATAACAATATAACATTTCTTACACTATTCAATTCACATCAACTTTCTAGGTATCGTAATACCTTAGCCTTAAAATTTCTTCACACCATTTCTAGGGTTTTGGAATTTCGTAACCCATATTTTCTTTATTCTCATTCAAATAGCAAACCCTATAAGTTTTACTTAATTTTTTTATATTAATAAATTTTCAAATTCTCATCTAGGTTTTATTCTTTAACCTTTATTTTAATCATTTAAAATCTTATAGATTTTCGGTTTATCACATTCACCCCTTCTTCTAAGAATTTTACCCTTGAAATTACAGTCTACTAATCACCACTACTTTTATTCATCAAAACTAGGTTTTCCAGTTAACCTTTATCTGATTTCATGCTTAATTTAATGAGTACATCTTGCTTCCTTCTATGAGGAGCTCTTCTATCATCATATTCTTCCATGACTTCTCTCTAAGGAGTTAAAACTTTTCAAATCATGCTGAGGGGTCATATAGACTATGAACACATAGTTTTAACGATATTCACATCGTAAAATAATAAATTACTGGGTATGTTTACAATCACAAAGAAGGTAAACTACCGATGCTAGTACTTTAGGTAATTAGTCTATCGTACACTTACGTCATGCATAATGTATCAATCTTGTTTAGAAACTATTTGCGCTACTAGATTGGATTATTTTATTCAATCGGCATATCCCCCATATTCGGGGTTGTTCACCTCAGACTTAGCATAAGAATCCGCACCAAAATAATTTGGTTCGGGATAATTTCTCAAAGAGATACTTGAATTTTCATAAACATTTGTTTAGCTGAATCAATTATCTTAGATAAATCAATAATTCGAATATCAATCGAAGCATGTATCTGGCCAAATCAAATTGGTACTTAATTTTTCTTTAAAATTCTGAAAATCAGTTTATGACGTCATGATACCGCACTATATTTACAGTTCGTTTAAGGATTCTGTCATTTTGTGACTTTGTCATACTATATTGTACCATAATGGGTTGACGTTCCTTAGATCACATCTAACACTAGGTAATTCTGCATTGATAACTCCATTATTTTGATCATTTCAGCATCAAGTTCTATGATGCATTAATGATATATAAAATACATTTTGACATCTCAAATTATTTTTGTCTAGCCGAAACAATTAGCGTAGACTCTTCTTTAAATAGCTCAAAACCATTGAAAAACTATTTCTAGTGTTATCATATCGCAACAGGTAACGATGAGTTAGTGGTACGAAGCCCACTTCTACACAATTGTAACCATGTGTTGCTGATAACAAAATTAATTTATATTTTTAAAGGCACATTAGTGCGAATTTAGCTTGATATCAAAAATTTAATGTCTAGCATCGCTAGAAGATTTGGAATACCTATGCTTCCACCATCAACTTCAATTTCTAGAATGATCAATTGCTTAATAATTCTATCTATTAAAAAAAAAAATCCTCAATCCTTCATTCACAATTTTCTTATACCTCCATATAGTTCATCAAACATACCACACGTTATGAGTTCAGGAACTTACCACAATCATATGGGTTTAGGAACTTATCCTAGTCGGACCAAAGTCGTACATTCGCTGAGGGGTTCCACCATACGATTATGAGTCACGAACTTACCATACGTATGAGTTTAAAGAACTCGCACCTAATCTTATATTCTCTACTTATCTGTCATACACATGAGAAAAGAATCACCTTCTTAACATACATATAGCGAATAGCGCGACACAACATTTCAATGATTATCAATGTGATAAATTAAGTAGTCGTTAGACCAAGCACAAAACCCTCGCCCATACAAAGGTTTGTACAACTCAGCCATCACATGAATCCTCAGTTGAAATCCCACATAATCTTAACTTTCTCTTTACTCAATACGAATTTCATTTAATTCGTATATCATCATTTTAAACTCTTTTTGAGTTTAACTCGTACTATTTCATAGTACCATATTCGTATATCAATTCTGCTATAAAGTCTTTAATCAATAAATTGATTATCTGTCTTCCTATGACCTCATTAGATCACGTTGTGATCTTTACTTATAATCGTGTTATATTACGATTCTTTTCTATCTTATGATCGTTTTATTTTACGATCTTCTTGAATTATATTACATAATGATTTTAGACTTTTCATCTTATAGACTTTGTCTATTTATTATCACTTTTCATCTTTATTACTGGAGTCAGGTAACTCCAAATTCTTCTCTTTATAACTTTTCAAGATTCTTTTTTGAAACTTATTTATCTTATTCTTATCTTTAATGATGAATTTTCTGAATTCATCTCTTATCACTTAAACTCTATTTGAGTTTATTCATCATCCTCATCTTTGCAGTTATAGCCTAAGGTAATCTTATCTAAGGTTTATAACCTACAGCTTTGATACCAACCTGTGACGCCCCCAAATTCGGGTCCCAAGAACCTCAGACTTGGTACGTTACAGTAATTCATTATCATACAAATTCTATCATCTAATGCGGAATAATAAACATATATTGTTTATTTCACATAATTCTATAACATTTCCCTAGGTTTATTAACCTTAACTGAATACATACCTTCAAAATTACGAAAGGTTTACATAAGATAACTAAATAGTTATTCATGCATAACATTATATTATTGTACTTTTCTCTGTCTCTGTCCTTCTTCAAGCCTTCGCCTTAATCTGAAATTTATTATCATGATATAGCAAGGGTGAGCAACAATTTTGCCCAGCAAGTTTAAATTCAATAAGGATATATCATGATTGAAAGAAAGAATAAGCTTTCAAGTTTTCAGCAATATGATAATTGTGAAAGAGCATGAATTAACATGTCAATAGTTGAATGACTGAATCGATAACGTTTAATGTCAACAAGGACCATGAACAACTTTATTTGAACCTTAGGGTAATGAAGGTGATCAGTTTTTCATACCTGATGAACATATGCAACATGCACTACGTGCGAATTAATAATCAGTTTAGACATGAATAATCATCAATAATCATTCACTAATATGCTTTGAAATATAACTCGATTTTGAGTTAAGGAAACTTGCCTCAATCGCGATCTACTACTACGCAATTTAGTTTAGCTTCTTAGAGAAAAAACCTATAATAGATCTTTCAATCAGTCATAGCATATACTCACTTATAATCTCAGTATTCCATGTTAAATTGTCTAACATTTAATCATATAGTTAAGTACTAGACATTACGTTAAAGTCTTAGTGTTATTGTTACTTTTCAATAACCTTTTAATCACTTCATTGCTTAATCTCTCCTTATATAAGCTCTTCTTTATTACTTAGTAAGTTAAATACCCTAATTCAGCAAACTGGATTCTAATTCCAACAATCTTGATGCTAATCCAGCAACCTAGATTCAAACTGATTCTAATCCAGCAGCCTGGATTACAATTCTAGAAACCTAGACGCCAATCCAGCAGCCTAGATTCAGACTGATTCTAATCCAGCAGCCTGGATTCAACTGAACTCCAATCCAATAAACTAGATAGAAATCCAGCAAGCTGGATTCCTCTTTTTTAACTGAATCATCTTATTATTTTTTTATCTTTTGTCCACACATAAATACATGTATTCCATACAAAAAAATAAATTTTCAAGAATTTTTCAATTTCCTTTAGTATTTTTCAAAAATCAATTTCTAGTTAATAACTTAAGAAAATAACTACCTCACGCTTAACTTCAAAAATTCCCAACTCTTGGCGGGATCTTACACATGTTAACGTGAGTCTCCAGTTTAAATTTCGTGGCCATTGGAGTTATACAACTCCGGTTATAGCAATTTTTGTCGAAAAAATGCCAATATTGAAATGGTCATAACTTGCTCAATTTAAGTCGGAATGATCTCATTTTGGGACACAAACTACTTCATTACATATATTTTCATGTTCCAAAAGCCTGATTTTAGTCCACAAATTAAGTGGCCAAAACAGTCCCTTAAATTTTCGGACAACCTACTTTTAGTCATTTTTAGTTTTGTCGTCCTTTTCTAAAAACAGTCCATACGGAAATCTACACAGATTTTTTTAGTGATTCCACTTGAAACAGTTAGAAGACTTATAGGTCTAACTCTAGAAATTGACCACACTCAAAAATTTAAAATACAATAAGAGTTATGGTCATTTGAATTTCATGTTCCGTTTTCCCAAAAATCTGATTTTCTAATTTTGTGTTTTGTAAGAAAACTTTCATGATCTCTTGATTAATCTAACATTGGCCGTCATAAACTATCATAATACATACCCATACATCATAAACTCATGGATCTTTCATGATCCATGATCTATTACAACAAAACCCACCAAACACAAACAAAACATAATCAATACTAAGAAAAATAGAATTTTCTAACTTTTCAAAACATAGTTTCTATTTCTTGCTTTTGATCTAACTTTTGATCATCAAAAGAGATAGATCTAAACATAACACACTTATATACATATAGATCTAAGGTTTTGGAGTTTAAAAATATTAGATCCTAATCCCATCCAAAGAAAGTAAACAATATTTAGAGTTGTAGAGTTTTATTCCTTTTTGGATCCTCTTCTTCCTTCTTATCTTCTTCCTTCCATGGAGGAAGTCCTCTCCCCTTTCTCCCCTAATAGGGCAGCCGTCCCTCCTCTCTCTCTCTCTCTCTCTCTCTCTCTCTCTATCTCATGTCTCTTTTTATCTCTTTCTCTTTTTTTTCCTTTCCCTTTCTCTCTCTTCCTTTCTCTTTTTCCTTATCTTCTTATCTTTTCTTTCTTCTTATCTCTTCCTTCTTCTTATCTCTTATCTTATCCTTCTTTCTTTTTGTCTTTTCCTTGTATTCTTTCTTATCCTCTTACCCGATTCTCTCTCTTGGTCTCTCACTAATATCTTTTGTTTTTCTCTCTTTTTAAAATGAAAGAAAACCAAATGATAAATAAAGTTTGTTAATATAAACAATGAATAGATATATCATATCCATCCTTATCTATCTTCCTTTCTCTACATTTTGGCAAAGTGGCCTTATCTTCCATCACATTTTGTTTTATTCTAATTGCTAATTTACTTAGCCAATGACTAAAAAGTCCCTCCTTCATTGGGCTAAAAATTGGGCCCTTCATTAATCCTCTTGGGCTTGAAATAATTAACTTGGGCCACTTGAAATCAAATTCAATTAAATTTTCTTTTACCAACATTGGGCTTCTAATTCATTTAAGTTATTGGGCTCCCCAGCATGTTGGTTTATTAGTATCATATAATACTTCAAGTCCATTAACAATTAATCTAAGTGGGCTTGATAATTAATTCAATTGGGCTAGGAACATATATTAGTTTGGACTACTAGCTAATTAATTTTATTGGGCTCCCACATGTGATGGTTAATATGTACCATTTACTAACTCAAGTCCACTATCACTTAATGTAAGTAACTTGATAATAAACCATTGGAGCTAGATTACTTAATTCATCCATTAACATTCAGGTCCATTCTTAATTAAATAAATGGGCTTGATTAATACACTAAATGAACTAGTTCACTAGTAATTTATATTACTAGGACTAATCACATATTTTATTACATCAATATTCATACCTTATTTTTTATAACCCAATTAGACTTGTCTTAATTAAGTTTAAAATAATTGGTGACTTGAGATAATAAAATAAATCTCTTAAGTTAGTATAATTTTAAATACTAACTTTCTACAATGTCATAACCTTTAGGTTATTAATTTTCATACCTAATGTATATATTAGGTTACATAACTTTATTCTTCATTCTTTTTATATACAAAATAAATGTATTCTCATTATATAATGTATATTTATTCAATCAATTTCATTATTCACATAAGTTATCACATAAAACACTTCTAACTCTAATTTTGACTTTTTTTCATAAAAGTCCACTGTTGACTTTGACAAAAAAGTCAACCCTTACACATTTTGTGTTTATTGTCTTTTCTGACAAAACTTAACGTTCCGGATGCAACCGAGCAGTCCGTACTTCAAAATTCTATCTCTAACTCAAATTTTGAGTTTTAACTTACTCCATTTTTATTGCTAATTATATTAGCTACTAACTTTATACTTAGTCATCTTCTTATTTGCCAATCAAGGCCAACAATCCAGCTATGCTAATTACTAACATAGTTTTATCTTGATTTTCATAACCCTAATGTAATTCATCATTCCTCTTGCTAAAATATATAGCACCTTACTAAGTATATATATATATATATTTATATTTTATACATATATTCATCATCGTTTAATCTCATAGCATCTCTTCATGTGAAATTTTATTTTCTTACAAAAAATTTTCCATGTATCAATATAACATTTCTTACACTATTCAATTCACATCAACTTTCTAGGTATCGTAATACCTTAGCCTTAAAATTCCTTCACACCATTTCTAGGGTTTTGGAATTTCGTAGCCTATATTGTCTTTATTCTCATTCAAATAGCAAACCCTATAGGTTTTACTTAAATTATTTTTTTAATAAATCTTTAAATTCTCATCTAGGTTTTATTGTTTAACCTTTATTTTAATCATTTAAAATCTTATAGATTTTTGGGTTATCACAGTGAATTAGTCTGGATTTTAATTCAAACGTAGCATTTAAAGTAGGATATTCAATGCATAGAGGTTGTTGAGTGAGATTAAGTGTTGACAACTAATTTGAAGTCCTATTATTTGGCACCGCCATCTCCTTGTCTGATTCGCTTGAAGAATGATCTGAAAGTAGTGTGAGTGCGATGTTGAGGCCCGGTGATGAAGCTTCGTTGGAATCTGCAAGTGGACCTTGGGGTTTCCGAGCTTCCTTCCTAAGCCTTCATGCGGTTCTCTCTATTTCTGGATCAAATTTCAATTCAGGAGAGTGAGAGGATCGAGGCATAAAAAAAATAAAATGAAAACAATTGAATAAATAAAAACAAATAACACTCCCCAGCAACAGCGCCAAAATTTGGTAGCTGTCGTTCAGCACTACAAAATTAACCTTACTTCTATTCCACTAACTCAAGAATTAGTATAGTAATAAGCAAGGATCGATCCCACAGAGAGTGTTTTGTTTAATATTTATCCAAGTATTTTCTATTGAATTGGGGTTTTTTAGTTTGAAAAGTTGAATTAATGAAATTGAATTTAAAAGAAATATCAATGAGTAAAAAGATTCAATTCTTCAATTCAGTATCGCCTTTTCACAATTATGGATTAGCCAAGTGTTCACACTATTTATCTTCCAATGAGATTAACAACCCTAAATAACCGCAATTGATAATTACCCGAAATTCTCCTTAAGTGTAAATCTAATACGACGATCGCCAACAAAAGATCATAACTGTCATATAACCTAGAACTATCAATCTAGATTTAATACAATAGAAGCATGAAGGATAAGAATTAAATTGTTCCAAGCAACAATTACACAATCAGAAATTATTTAACTTGTCTTATGAAAACCTTAATAATATTCAAAAGCTTGACCACAATCAAATATCATTAATTGCTACTTATGATCAGACATACATTGTTTGCTTAATATATATCTTAATCTAGCAGATGATATCAATTTCCTAATTTAATCCTGCAGAAACTAAATTAGTCAATTGAATAACATACAAGAAAATTTATGTAGATAATCAGAATAAATCTCACATACGAAAGAATAAATAATATAAACTTGCTCAAACCATTAATTGTTAATAAGGTTCAACATCCCTTCAGAATTGAATGTAGTAGTTTAGCTTGACATACTTTGATTCTCCAAAACTAGGGTTTGAATAGCCGCTAAGAATTCCTAGATCAAAAGATGCACCCCAATACTAAGTAAATAACTAATATTTATAGTCTATCAAAACCCTAGTACAATTAGGTAAGTCCAAATCCTATTCCAAATCAACTTTTGTACAAAAAGTCAACAAATCAGCTTTCCCCCGTCCGACACGCGCGTGATCCTTCACCCAAGAGGTGCGCTCAGAGCTTCATATGCAGGGACACACTTTTTCTCTCGAGCGGTTACCGCGTCTTTTAGTACTGAGAGAGCGCGATCAGCACTTGCTTTGCAGCACCTCATCCTCCTTATACGCGCTCAACGCTTTGTCCTTTGTAAACCTCGCACGGTCAGCGCTCCTACTCAAGAATTGTCTAAATGTCCAGCTTTTCATTCAGTTTCAGTTTCTATCCTCTTACCTGCAAGGTAAACATTAAACACGGAAAATACTACGAACAATACTTAAAAACTTATAATAACACAAGCTAAACGAGATTAAATTATAGGTTTTCAACCTACTCATCAGAGAGAGCCATCTCCTTTGATCACTGTCGTTAGTTAGGAGCATGAGCTAGTATTTGATTAAGAGGAGGACTCTGAGAAGATTGAGGTTGAGACAGATGAGGAGGAGGATGGTGACCCTAACGAGTTTCCACCAAACTCTATCAGTGCCGAGATGTACGACGAGCTTTATTTCCATAACATAGAGTTACAGGATACTGTTCGGGAGCTGAAGGAGCAGACAGTTGCACAGCGGACTACCATCGAGCAGAAGGATGGCGAGATCAAGACTCTGGATACACGTCATGGAGACGTGGAGTGGGAGTTGGTTCATGAGAAGGGCCAGAATGAAGAAAAGTCAGCCGAGAAAGAGAAGCTGAAGAATGATTTGCAAGAGGAATTAGCGAAGCGTGCCAGAGATGATGACTATTAGATGAGGGCTTCAGGACGTGTAGATCTTGCCGAGGATGACGATCGGGCCAAGAAGGCTAAGATCGAGGATACAAACTATACGTTCCAGACAGCGATTGATAGGGCCCAAGATCGAGTG
The DNA here is from genome assembly GCA_020205555.1 of Panax stipuleanatus. Lineage (NCBI taxonomy): Eukaryota > Viridiplantae > Streptophyta > Magnoliopsida > Apiales > Araliaceae > Panax > Panax stipuleanatus. The sequence goes on along the minus strand of CM035119.1, from coordinate 108,542,189 downwards.
TTCTATTATCCAGTCCCGTTTGAGGTCTTACCTTGGTACATACTGGACCGTAGGACGATGTTCCGTATTATGGAAGAAGAGCACAAAAAAAGCTGTTCGACGCCTGAGTAGGCCGTAATAGGAACAGTTTGATTATGTGAATATTTCTGTGGTAGTTAATTATATAAATTTCGATGTGATTATAAATAATAAAATATGATGATGATTTAAATCCTGAAGATTCTTATCTCGGGACAGTTGATGTAAATAGCAGTGATGCTATCTTGTTTTGTTTAAAACTTTTGATTGAATAAAATATCAGAGTTTATTTGAGATGATATGTGTTAAGTGATTATCTTTAATGTTTAAGTTAAGTCTTAAATATTTAAGGAATTGAATAAAGATCTAATAAGCGTATATCTTAACAGAAATATGCTGCCGAGAAGACGCCCAACTCGTCAACTAGCCCAGAAAGGGTCAACTAATAACAATGACGCCAATGCCAACGCTAACCCCGTTCAGCAGTTGGTAAACTTATTAACTGAAGCGCTTAATAATCAGCTGCAAGCTCCACCAAAAACTTTGTTCAAAGACTTCAAGGCGGTTCGAAAGCCAGAATTCAAGGGATCCATGAACCCAATCGAAGCACAAACTTGGGTTATGGAGATGGAGAAGGTTTTTGACGTCGCTAGGGTCAATGAGGATCAGAAGACCGCTTATGCAACATTCATGTTGAAGGCAGAGGCCAACTAATGGTGGCAGGCAAACAAAGTCCGGGGAGGACAGGGTGTGATCACCTGGGAGACGTTCAAGGGGATGTTTTTCGAGATGTACTTCCCGATGAGCTTACATAACTAAATGGAGGTTCAGTTTCTGGAGCTAAAGCAAGGTAACATGTCTGTGCTAGACTATGCGGCGAGATTTAATGAGTTGTGTAGGTTCACCACGTATCAAGTGCATACCGATGAGAGGAAGGCAAGGAGGTTTGAACAGGGACTAAAGCCCTGGTTGTATAGCAAAGTTTCAATGTTCCAGTTGAACACTTTTGCTGGAGTATTGGAGAAGGCAATCATCGCTGAAGGTGGAAGCGATACTATGACCAAATACAACCAATAAATGAAAAAGAAGAAGAGCGAAGGTAAAGGTAATAAGACTAGTGACAGTAATACGGGAGGAGGCAGTAATCAAAAAAGAAGGTAGAATGACAGTATATCGATCAAAAATCAGCAAGGGAGCCAGAAGAAGAGAGTAGAAGCTTGTCCGACCTACGTGAAGAATCGCCTGGGGGTTTGCATAAAAGGGAAAAGAGTTTGCTACAATTGTGGTCAGGAAGGCCATATAGCACCAAGCTGCCTTAACCCTAAGAAGGGCGCTTGTTTCACTTACGGGTCAAAGGACCATCTGGCCAAGGATTTCCCTAAGAAGGCATCAGAAGGAGGAGGGGCAGGAGCAGGTGGGAATAGAGGCAGCAGTGGTGCAAATGCTTTGACTATTTCAGGACCGACACCAACAAACCCAACCTACTGCCAGGACTTTTAACATGACTGTGCAGGATGCTGTGCAGTCACGCGATGTGGTGTCAGGTATCTTTCCAATCGATAAAGTTAATGCATATGTATTATTTGATTCGGGTGCTACTTGCTCATTTATATCCGATGACTTTGCTAAGAACCTAGAATTGCCTAAGGACGAGTTAGAATACCCTATGAACATCGAGATTGCGAATAGGAAAGTGATCCCAGTTAAGTTTGTACACAAAAATTATAGGGTGGATATTAAGGGTAATGTGATGAGCGTAGATCTTATCCCAATTAGACTTGGGGAATTCGACGTTATTTTGGGGATGGATTGGCTATTCAATTATGGGGTGATAATTGATTGCCAAAAGAAGTGTATTAACCTTATGACTCCGTCAAAGGTTGTCTTTTATGGCAATAAGTCGCCTAAATAAGCGAGTTGTCTGACGATTATGCAGGCCAAGAAGTTGTTGAGACAAGATTGTGTATAATATTTAGCCTACATAGTCGATAGTAGTAAAGAGCGTCCGATATAGAAGGAAATACCAGTCGTGAGAGACTTCGTGGACGTATTTTTGGATGATTTTCCAGAACTTCCGCCATATAGGGAAGTAGAGTTCGCGATCGATTTGGCTCCAGGAACTGCTCCAATATTGAAGGCCCCGTACCGTATGGCTCCGGTAGAGATGAAAGAGTTGATGGTGCAGCTACAAGAGCTTTTGAATAAGAAGTATATACAGTCGAGCGTATCGCTGAGGGGAGCGACGGTGTTATTCGTTAAGAAAAAGGACGGAACGATGTGACTTTGCATTGACTATAGAGAGTTAAACAAGGTCATAATTAAAAATAAGTATCCGTTGCCTAGGATTGACGACTTGTTTGACCAATTGAAAAGAGCTATATATTTCTCGAAGATTGATTTGAGAAGTGGTTACCATCAGTTGAAGGTGAGGACAGAGGATGTTCCGAAGACAGCGTTCAGGACTCGATATGGTCACTATGAGTTTCTGGTTATGTCATTTGGTCTAACAAATGCGCCTACAACATTTATGGACCTAATGAATAGAGTGTTTAAGCCATTTTTGAACAAATTTGTGGTGGTGTTTATCGACGACATTCTGGTGTATTCGAATACTAAGGAGGAACACGTAGAGCATCTGAAGGTGATATTGGAGGTATTGAGAAGAGATAAGTTGTACACCAAATTTCTGAAATGCGAATTCTGGATAGAGTGGGTATAATTTCTCGGACATATGATTGATAAGGACGAAATTTCGGTAGATCCCTCTAAAATTGAAGCTGTAATGAACTGGGATCAGCCGAAGACACCGTCGAAAGTGAGAAGTTTTCTTGGATTGGCAGGATATTATAGAAGATTCATTCAGGACTTTTCCAAAATCACGACTCTACTGACGAATTTGACTAGGAAATTGGTGAAATTCGTTTGGATAGAGAAATGTGAGGAAAGCTTCTAAGAGCATAAGAAGAGGTTGATTTCGGCACCTGTGTTATCTCTCCCGGATAGGATATGAATTTTTGTGGTGTATAGTGATGCATCACATAAAAGACTAGGCTGCGTGCTTATGAAAAATGATAAGGTCATTGCGTATGCCTCACGACAACTGAAGGATTATGAGAAGAGGTATCCAACCCATGATTTGGAATTGGCTACGGTAGTATTTGCTTTGATGATCTGGAGACACTATCTCTATGGGGAGAAGTGTGAAATATATACAGACCACAAGAGTCTGAAGTATATTTTTACACAGAAGGATTTGAACATGCGCCAGTGGAGATAGTTGGAACTAATAAAGGACTACGACTGTGAGATCTTATACCATCTGGGTAAAGCAAATGTGGTTTTCGACGCCTTAATCAGAAATGATCTAGAGAAATTGATGTTGTTAACTGCCTAGGAGGAGCTAATTTCAACAATGGAGAAACTGGAATTTGAAGTAAAATATCCAATGGAATATGACGAGAAGCTATTCCAGCTGGGAGCTGGTACAACTTTACTGGATAAGGTTAAGAGAGCTCAACTTCAGGATGAAGAATGTGAGAAAATCAAGAAGAGGATATCCGAAGGGAATGAACTGAAATTCAAGGTGGACAGTGAAGGACAGTTAAGATTCAAGAGCAGAGTTTGGGTACCGCCAGTGTCAGAGATTAAAGAGGAAATTTTGAATGAGGCTCATTGTTCACGGTATTCCATTCACGCAGGAAGTACGAAGATGTACCAAGATCTCCGATAACATTTTTGGTGGCCGAATATAACGAGATGTTGCCGATTGTGTGACCAAGTGTCTGACGTGCCAGAAAGTGAAAGCAGAACATCAGAGGCCAAGTGGGTTGCTACAACTACTAGAGATCCCAGAATGGAAATGGGAGCATATTACTATGGATTTCGTAGTAGGTCTTCTGACGACTCAAAAAGGTTTTGACGCAGTATGGGTTATCATGGATCGACTAACAAAGTCAGCACACTTCCTACCGATTAAGATCAGATTTACCCTAGATAAGATGGCAAAGCTGTATGTGAAGGAGATTATTTCAAGGCAAGAAGTTCCAGTGTCGATTATTTCTGATCGAGATTCGTGCTTTACATCGAATTTCTAGAAGTGACTACAGGAATGCATGGGAACACAGTTAAGAATGATAACAACATATCACCCTCAGATAGACGGGCAGAGCGAAAGAACGATCCAGACATTAGAGGATAAGTTGAGAGCATGCATTACGAATTCCAAAAGAAATTGGGATGATCACCTACCGTTAGTGGAATTTGATTACAATAACAGTTACCACGCAAGTATTGGCATGCCGCCTTACGAAGCGTTGTACGATAGAAAATGAAGAAATCTATTATACTGGGATGAAATTGGCGAAAGACAATTGCTAGGACTGGAATTGGTACAACAGAAAACCGAGAACGTTACGGTGATTCAGACAAAATTAGTAGCTACTCAAGTTAGGCAGAAGAAATACGCCAATCCATAATGTAAGAATATTGAATTTGAATCGGGTAGCTTTGTTTTCTTAAAAGTCTCTCCCTGGAAGGGAAAGATCTGATTCGACAAGAAGGGAAAATTGAGCTCGAGGTTCATTGGACCATTTGAGGTGTTATGAAGAATCGGTGAAGTTGCTTATTAGGTAGCCTTACCTCCAGCGTTAGAACACATCCACAACGTTTTTCAAGTTTCAGTCTTACGACCTTATAAACTCGATTATAAACACGTTATTGAATATGAATCCCTGCAATTTGAGAAAGACTTATCCTATAAGTTCTTGTTCAGATTGTTGACAGGAAAGTACAAGTTCTCAGAAACAAAGTTGAAAGTCCAATAATAATCTAGAAGGGGGGTTGAATAGATTATTACAGATTAAAAAATTATCTTAGGCCTTTTTGAATTTTTAAATAATTAATTTGCAATGTTAGAAATTAATATACAAGACAGTAAAAATTCAATCACACAATGCACAGAGATTTATCTGGTTCAAAACATACATCTCGGGTATGTTGCTACGTCTAGTCTCAAGCTCCTCTCCAGGACTTGAGATCCTATTACTATCAGTAATAAATACTCCTTCAACAGTCGGAGAAGCCTTTACAAAGTTTTATAGACAAACTTTAAACTATTCATAACTACCTATCTTGGACAGCAATCTCCCAGCTCCCTCCTCAAGCTTAGTTGTACTTTCTTTTGAGTTCAGTTCTAGTTTATGATCTAGTCTTGAAACAACAGTCTCTTCCTCACCTTACAAATTCACTAGAGACCCAACTCCCAGCTGACCTCTCTAAGACTCTGATCTTGGTCGAAGAATTACTCGTCTTTCTCATAGGTACATAAAATAAACTAACTCTGACTTTTTTCCCTTTTTACAAAGTGTTTAATAGAATTTACAACGATATACTTCTCAAATAAGCAGATAAAATTTAGTACAGATATATATAAAAGTTTAAATAACTTTTATATTTAAGGTTTTTCAAATAAGCAGATATCAGTTAAATAACAGATATATTTACAAAAGTTCAAAGACTTTTATACTTGAGAAAATATGATTCTTTGTAAGCAGAAAGTAATTTATGCTTTGATCAAATAAGGTTTTTGTGTAAGCAAATATGTAAATTATGCACTGTTATAAAAGTTTAAATAACTTTTATATTTTGTGTGAAAAATACTTCTTGAATAATCAAATATGTCAATTTTAGCTTTAGCTCAAAAATTCTTCTGTATAAGCAGATATATAGTTTAATGCAAATTTAAAAAGAATTATTTATTCTTTATGGATTAAAGAAATATAACTTTAAGTTTGTGATATAAAAGTTAAACAACTTTTATATTATGCAACAAGTATTTTATAAATAAATGAATTTATGATCAAATACTTGTTATGACAAATATCAAGTATAATAAATAAATCAGTTAAACAATACTTGATATAAGAAATAAATTTATTATACTCTAAAATATATATATAATAATATATTTTATTTATCTTGTGAATATTAATTAAGGCCACTTAGAATTTTAATGACCGTTTGAATGATACTCTTATTTAAGGAATACCTCCAAAAAGCGGAATCTAAAACTGACCGAATTTAAAATTTCACATTAATATTTGTATAAATATTTCTAATAGATCACTTAGAATTTTAATGACCATTCGAATGATATTTTTGTTTAAGGAATACCTCCAAAAAGCGGAATCTAAAACTGATATATTTTACAATATTTATATAAATAAATTATATATCTATAAAGAGCCACTCAGAATTTTAATGACCGTTTGAATGATATACTTGTTTAAAGAATTCCTCCAAATAGCGACACCTAAAATTGGCTTTTGATTGATATGAATAGATGAAATATAGATATATATAAATGTGTATAATTTCTATTTGTATATCTATATTTATACACAAGTATGAGATAATATCAAATAAAGTAATTCAAGAACTTATCTTAAAATAATTTAACCAATTTTTCTCTTCTTTAAGAAATCAGAGCTTTGAGTAGAAGAGAGAAGAAAGCATATTTAGAAAGAGAGAGTATGTAGCCAAGGAAGAATGAGCATTTCTTTGTTTGTAAATTGGCAAGTTGAAAGTGAAGAAAAACTCCTCTATTTATAGGAAATTTTTGGCCAAGGGTAATTTCAAAATTTCAAAAATTGAATTTTGAAATTGATGGCTTGGATTGATTTGTTTTAAAATGGATGGATTTGATTGAGTATTCATGGATCACATGGATTGGCAGACAAGATAAACAAATTTGGCCCATGTTACATTCTCTCATTTTCTCCATTAATGCAATATTTAGTCCTTGGCCCATGTTACATTCTCTCATTTTCTCCATTAATGCAATATTTCCTATGTATAAATATGCCATATATATATATACACATACACATGTTGGGTTTGTACGAAATCGTAACGCAATCAAATTGCAAAAATTAGCGGAAGCATGGTATATCAGAGTTTAAAAAAATTTCTACAAAACCATTACCCGGATCATCCTTTATGCAAATTATTAATTTAAAACGATAAATAAGAAGTTATGGAATCATACCCTTGTAGAACGAAGCTTCCACAGGTACTAGTTCAACTCCTTGTTCTTCGTGATCTCCTTGAATTTTCGGGTTAGATTCCTTTCTTTGATCAACGTTAGCCACCCAAGTGTTTGGCCTCTAGAGGTGATCCACCAAGGAAGAGAAATTATCAAGAAGGAGGGTGTTTGGCTTAACCTTAGTTTTCTATCCTCTATAGAAAAGGAGTACTCTCCAACAATTGGAATTGCATCAATCTAATATCTATTATAAGACTTCTCTTATATAGACATTGGTCAACCCTTCTAATCCTATTAGACATGTGATTTCTTTTAATTAATTAAACTCCTTTAATTAATTTAGGCTTCCCACCACATGGGAATAATTAATTAAATTCATTTAATTAATTTGTCTCCTAATCTTATTAGGAATAAATGAGAGTACTAAATATTAAATTAATTACTAAACTCCTATAGAAATTAAAATAATAATAATTGTAATAATATTAATAAGACTCCTCTTATTAATTTATATTTAATATTTTCAAAATATTAAATAATAAACATTAAGCTATTTAATTTATTCTATCACCATAGATTAAATTAATTATACTTAATGCATTATTACGATTATGCCATTACCTTCTTAAATATTTATTCTTCCTTTTATGGTGTGACCCTTTAGGTTCTCCATATTAAACCGGTTGTGAATAAATCAATTAAAATAATTTTAATCTTATTTAAATAAATAAATTAAACTAATAATCTATTTAAATAAATAATATTTATTCTACAATAGGGATAAGCCTCCCTAGCGATCAACGACTTTCTAGATAATATAGATTTCAACATTAATCATAAAAGAACCTGTGAGTTAATAGTTCCGTACAATTCAATCCTTCCACCATTCAATGTCCCAATTAAATATAAGACATGGATTTACTGTCAAGTCTTATTTTATTTAATTATATATATTTCGATTAGAAAATGCACAACTCCAAATAATGCAAATTAGAAACTCCTTTCTAATTTCATTTCACCTTGGCCAAGGATTCCTGGGTTGTCATTTAACGAATCACATATGACATATCTCCTCTTTTACTAGAGGTGGTAGATTCTTTATTGATCATTCATTATCTCCATATGTAACTCCTCATACCTAAGCATACCCTATATATGCCTTAAAAGGTCTTAAGGAATAAGTCAAAGTATAATTTGTTACATACAAGATACTATGATGATCTCAAGTCCAAGGATCACTTGTACTACTATCACATTAGGAATTCCTATTGACATGCGAGTAAAACTCCATTAGGTATTCCATAGCGAATCACGTTCAGTGAACTTATTCTCCAATAAGCACCTACATACTTGCTTTAGTGTCTCCACATAAATGATCATGAGATCAATCATCCTCATCCAATGAGCAAGCAACATATGTACCAATCTATCCGGATTTACTAATCCCCTTTTTAGTAATCCCACGATTGGGAACTATTTTAGTTTTAAAACTTTCTAAGAATTTAGATCTCATTAGCATGATCATCATCATGATTCTAAAAGCTTTGCTTAAAACTATGGGTTATTTACATATTATAAAAACAGCAACATGTAGATAATTAAATGCCTTTAATAAATGAATATTTTATTAATAAATAAGATTGTTTACAAAGTACGTGCTTTATCATCATACATGATTGGCTTGTATGCACACTACTATCAATCTCCCACTTGCACTAAAGCCAATCGCCATGGTATTCATACCCATCTTCTCTAAGTGACGATCAAACTGCTGTTGTGTTAAAGCTTTAGTAAATGGATCTGCAATGTTGTCTTGAGAGTCTACACTCTCCTTTTTCAATGATTTTTTTTAATCAAAGTGCCGCAACACATGTTTAGATTCAAGATGAGACTTAGGAACTATTCCTAGTTCTGTAATAAACTTTTCATCCGAAACATCAACTTGCAGCTTCACTTACAGTTATATACTTTGTCTTTGTCACTAACCCAGCAACTTTTGCTGTTTGAAACCTTTCCAATTTACTGCACCACCTTTTAAGGTAACGACTTACCATAAAGTGGATTTTACTGTCGTCTTGGTCAGTCTGAAAACTTGAGTCTGTTTAGTCTTCTAGTTTAATTCAGACCCATCATGTGTCATGATGACATCCTTAGTGTCAGTTAATTACTTTGAGATGTTTATCACTGTCTCACAGAGATCTTCTCCAGAATATGACTGATCAACATCAAGTCTTGTATATTTCATTGCATACATAATAGTTACTTATGCGATCTCTCTTTTACTGAGGACAATTTTAGAGAGATACACTCCATGGCTCATCATCATGAGGCACCTTTTGGAGTTGCCATGCTAAACGCCTTTAGCATCTAATGAATATACGTTTCCATGGGTTAAGCCGAACATCCTTTTAAATCTATTAATACAGATTTATATCCCCAATGTGGGATGTTCTACCCAAATCATTCATGGAGGAATGTTTAGACAACTTTATTTTGATCGATTTTAGCATAGAAATTTCATTCCCTATCAGTAATATATCATCAACATATAATACAAGGAATGAAACTGCGCTCCCACTAACCTTCTTGTACACACATGGTTCATCGTTATTTTTGATAAAATCAAACTCTTTGATTGTCTCATCAAAACGAATGTTCCATCTACGAGAAGCTTGCTTCAATCCATAAATGGATCGTTGCAGCTTACAGACTTGATTTATTCCAACCTTTGAAACAAATCCCTCTGGCTGTGTCATATACACATCCTCCTCAAGTTTTCCATTGAGGAAGGCCGTTTTCACGTCCATCTGCCAGATCTCATAGTCGTTATAAGCTGCAATCGCAAGCAAAATCCGAATGGACTTGAGCATAGCTACTGGTGAAAAGGTTTCATCATAGTCAACTCCTTGTCTTTGTTTGAAACCTTTTGCAACCAGTCGGGCCTTATAGGTCTCTACCTTGCCGTCCGCTCCAGTCTTACTTTTAAAGACCCATTTACACCCAATAGGCTTAATGCCTTCAGGTGGTGAAACCAAAGTCCATACTTTGTTTTCATACATGGAGTCCATTTCGGATTTCATGGCTTCTAGCCATTTCCCTGAGTCTTTATTACTCATAGCCTGTTCGTAATTCAATGGATCATCATCATTCATGATGTGTACCTCATCGTCATCCTCTATAACGATTCCATACCTCTCAGGTATCTTAGGTACTCTCCCAGATTTACGAACAGGGTGTGGCATAGTAGGTTCTTCTACTTGGTCAGGTACCTGACTTTGATCCGTGGTAATTTGTGGTTCTTGAACTTCTTCAAGATATATCTTACTCCCACTGACCCCTTCATGCATAAACTCCTTTTCCAAGAAGGCAGCATGTTTCGCAACAAACACCTTTTGATCAGTTGGATGATAGAAATAATACCCTACAGTTTCTTTAGGGTATCCCACAAATCTACACTTTTCGAATTTAGTCTGTAGCTTATCATGTTCAAACTTTTTGACATAAGCTGGACAACCCCAAGTCTTAACATGCTTAAGATTTGGTTTCCTCCCCTTCCACATCTCATATGGAGTCTTTGGGGCGGATTTGGTAGGTACCTTGTTAAGTAGGTATGCAGCCGTTTCTAGGGCATATCCCCAGAAGGAAATTGGATGGTCGGTAAAACTCATCATGGATCGAACCATGTCTAACAGTGTTCGATTTCTCCTTTCAGATACTCCATTTAACTGTGGTGTACCTGGAGGAGTCCATTGTGAGATTATACCATTTTCTTTGAGACAATAGAGAAACTCACCGCTTAAGTATTCTCCGCCTCGATCTGATCGAAGTATCTTTATACTCTTGCCCGTTTGTTTCTCTACTTCACTTCTGAACTCTTTGAACTTTTCAAATGATTCTGACTTATATTTCATTAAATACACATATCCAAATCTTGAGTGATCATCAGTGAAAGTAATAAAATAAGAATACCCACCCCGTGCACTTGTTGTCATAGGTCCACAAACGTCTGTGTGAATCAATGCCAACAACTCTGTAACTCTTTCTCCTTTTCCACTAAAAGGAGATTTAGTCATTTTACCCATGAAATAAGATTCACAAGTTGGATATGATTCATAATCAGATAACTCAAGGAGCCCATCTTTATGCAACTTGGATAATCTTGTTTCATTGATATGACCGAGTCTACAGTGCCACATGTAAGTATAATTAATATCATCTCTTTTCCTTTTCTTAGTTTGTTCAATTTGAAAAATATTTTCTTGTAAGTCAAGTGTATAAAGTCCATTTCGCAAATTTCCAATACCATATAAAACATCGTCTTTATAAATAGAACAACTATTGTTCTTTATAACAACGTTGAATCCTTCCATATCCAATACAGAAATTGAAATAATGTTTTTAATAATATTCGGAACATAATAACAATTATTAAGATAAATGAACTTGCCCGAAGGCATTGCTAAATAATAAGTTCCTACAGCTAATGCAGCAACCTTTGCTCCATTCCCCACTCGTAGGATCACCTCATCATTGTTCAGCTTTCTACTTCTGACCAGTCCCTTCACATTATTACATATGTGAGAACCACAGCCGGTATCCAATACCCAAGTAGAATTTTGACTTTCTGAAAAATTAATTTCAATCATGAACAAACCTTGATTAGAAGTCGAAGCTTCTCCAAGCTTCTTCTTTGCCAGAAACTTCTTGCAGTTCCTCTTCCAATGACCCGGCTCGTTGCAATGGAAGCACATTCCTTTGCTAGCTGGATCAGATTTCTTTTGTTCCTTTATGTTCACTTTGCCCTTGGTCATCCGAGATCGGAATAGCTCCTTAGATATCTCATATCTAGCAGTCCTACTTTGTTCACCATACAACTCCTTGAGGTGAATCAACATAGTAGGAGCATCCATGTTTTCGTGCTGAAGCTGAAGCTCGTTATTCATGGATGCGAGCATGATGCATTGAGCCACAGATGCATCATCTTGCCACTTTACAATGGTGGCAATCTCTTCCTCAGAGGCTGTTTCTAGAACAGTTCCAGGGACAGGTGAGCTTAGGACATAAGAAATCTTTTTCAGCAGTGAGAACTATTCTCAGATTTCTTAGCCAGTCCGTATAATTTGGCCCGGTAAGCTTATTAGCATCAAGTATGCTTCGCAGTGAAATTAGTGATTTTGATATTTTTAAAATTCTGCATGTGAAAAACAACATTTTAGCAAACATTCATTTTATTAATTTTGCATACCAAAATAAATTTAGGTCTTTATTTTAAATTGGTATCTCCCACTATTTTTATCAAACTATATTACCCTCACTTATATAGTTCGGCAACATCTAATTAAAGATTTGCTAGTGAGAATAAGGATCCCATTTCAAATGTATATAACCTTGTGGATAGCACAACAAGCGATATACAAATAAATAGGTAGACAACTCTTGTCAATTACAACACTATATAACTCCTTTTATTTTGCCTCTTAAATCATAATGGTCAAGTGTGTGCACATCCGAACTAAAATGATTTAAGTTAAGTCCAGCCTAGCACTTCCATAAATTCAAAAAAGAAAAATGTTCGTCCTTGTGGATAGCACAACAAGACTAGATCGTTCAATTTTCTTGATAAGCATCAAATGTGATTAATTAACATCTTAAATACGCAATACTCGCCTTGTGGATAGCACAACAAGCTCATATTAAATATTTAATACTCTATTAATTTATCATGCTAGAAGGCGACGTTCGATATTCCAAATATCATTTGAACGCTTCGGACTTAATATTATTTCTTTGAGGGGTTTGTTATTATTTGTCTCATCTTGTTTAGCGCGCATGCACATATATATATAAAATACGCGTCATTTTATTAAACATGCGAAGCATGTTTGCATAAAATATAATATATATAATATTTAGCATGCAATATAGAATATTATATTCTACCCGGATTGATTATGGACTTTTATTCTAGTTTGGTTCACTAGAGCCACCAAGTGAACCAAAAGGTCAAACCTAGGAGTGCAAAAATTTAAATTTAAATATAACTATTACATTTAAACCCGGGCTCCATACAAACGGGTCTTCACGCGCTCCTTGCTCCTTGGTCTCCAATTTCTTCAAGATAATTCTAACTATTCTTATTACATTAAACTATTTAATTTAAATAGAAACCTTGATCAACAGTCAAGGGGAAGTACATAGGAGGGAGATAGAATTTTACATCAAGAAAAAAAAAAATTAGAGAAGACGAGGTACGCAGACCCCATTTAATAAAACCCATTCATTCAAGCATTCAACTAAAATAAAATCCAATCACAATGGTCAAATAGTCCATAATCAATTCCCATTTATTTTCATACATATCACCATATATATCAATAAATAAATATTCATCTCATGAATTAAAACATTCCATATATATATGAGTATCATTTAATGGGCAATTTTAAATTGCATGAAATCCAATTTCAAGATTAAAATAAACTCTTTATTTTAATTATAAAATTATTTAGAATATAATATATAAATATATCATATTTATTTTTTAAAAAAAAGTCACCTTCTTTTATTAAAAGAGTCCTGCAGGTTTATTAAAAAAGTCCTTTCCTGATGGGTCACCTTCTTTTTGGAGTAAGAAAGAGACAACACCTTTTCTTTGCAGAATTCAAGATTAGCACCAAAAAAAAAATTGTGATTCGTCCCAAAAAAAGTCTTTTTTTTTTCTTAAAAAATATAATTTTATACAATAAAATTATGCCCAATAAATTATTTTAAATACATACCCATATGTATATGAAATCAAAAATAAATTAATAATTGCATAAAGATTTGGCTCTGATGCCACTGTTGGGTTTGTACGAAATCATAACGCAATCAAATTGCAAAAATTAGCGGAAGCATGATATATCAGAGTTTAAAAAAATTTCTACAAAACCATTACCCGGATCATCCTTTATGCAAATTATTAATTTAAAACGATAAATAAGAAGTTATGGAATCATACCCTTGTAGAACGAAGCTTCCACAGGTACTAGTTCAACTCCTTGTTCTTCGTGATCTCCTTGAATTTCCGGGTTAGATTCCTTTCTTTGATCAACGTTAGCCACCCAAGTGTTTGGCCTCTAGAGGTGATCCACCAAGGAAGAGAAATTATCAAGAAGGAGGGTGTTTGGCTTAACCTTAGTTTTCTATCCTCTATAGAAAAGGAGTACTCTCCAACAATTGGAATTGCATCAATCTAATATCTATTATAAGACTTCTCTTATATAGACATTGGTCAACCCTTCTAATCCTATTAGACATGGGATTTCTTTTAATTAATTAAACTCTATTAATTAATTTAGGCTTCCCACCACATGGGAATAATTAATTAAATTCATTTAATTAATTTGTCTCCTAATCTTATTAGGAATAAATGAGAGTACTAAATATTAAATTAATTACTAAACTCCTTTAGAAATTAAAATAATAATAATTGTAATAATATTAATAAGACTCCTCTTATTAATTTATATTTAATATTTTCAAAATATTAAATAATAAACATTAAGCTATTTAATTTATTCTATCACCATAGATTAAATTAATTATACTTAATGCATTATTACGATTATGCCATTACCTTCTTAAATATTTATTCTTCCTTTTATGGTGTGACCCTTTAGGTTCTCCATATTAAACCGGTTGTGAATAAATCAATTAAAACAATTTTAATCTTATTTAAATAAATAAATTAAACTAATAATCTATTTAAATAAATAATATTTATTCTACAATAGGGATAAGCCTCCCTAGCGATCAACGACTTTCCAGATAATATAGATTTCAACATTAATCATAAAAGAACCTGTGAGTTAATAGTTCCGTACAATTCAATCCTTCCACCATTCAATGTCCCAATTAAATATAAGACATGGATTTACTGTCAAGTCTTATTTTATTTAATTATATATATTTCGATTAGAAAATGTACAACTCCAAATAATGCAAATTAGAAACTCCTTTCTAATTTCATTTCACCTTGGCCAAGGATTCCTGGGTTGTCATTTAACGAATCACATATGACATATCTCCTCTTTTACTAGAGGTGGTAGATTCTTTATTGATCATTCATTATCTCCATATGTAACTCCTCATACCCAAGCATACCCTATATATGCCTTAAAAGGTCTTAAGGAATAAGTCAAAGTATAATTTGTTACATACAAGATACTATGATGATCTCAAGTCCAAGGATCACTTGTACTACTATCACATTAGGAATTCCTATTGACATGCGAGTAAAACTCCATTAGGTATTCCATAGCGAATCACGTTCAGTGAACTTATTCTCCAATAAGCACCTACATACTTGCTTTAGTGTCTCCACACAAATGATCATGAGATCAATCATCCTCATCCAATGAGCAAGCAACATATGTACCAATCTATCCGGATTTACTAATCCCCTTTTTAGTAATCCCACGATTGGGAACTATTTTAGTTTTAAAACTTTCTAAGAATTTAGATCTCATTAGCATGATCATCATCATGATTCTAAAAGCTTTGCTTAAAACTATGGGTTATTTACATATTATAAAAACAGCAACATGTAGATAATTAAATGCCTTTAATAAATGAATATTTTATTAATAAATAAGATTGTTTACAAAGTACGTGCTTTATCATCATACATGATTGGCTTGTATGCACACTACTATCAACACATGCATCACTTATCATTAATTCAATAAGATTAGAAAATATTTTTGGTTAAAGTAAATATGTTAATAATTATAATATAAAATCTATGGAGAGGATTCTACCCTTTTAATTAATTTGTTTACAAATTATTATTATCATCAAAATAAACTTAAAAGTTGGAGACTTAAAAGTTGGAGACCTAACAATCTCCCCCTTTTTGATGATGACAATCAACTAAAAATATTTTCTATAAAACTCCCCCTCAATTTATGCAATAAAATAAAAATTAATTTTTTTAAAAACTAACAGCAACAATATATAACAGTTGCTATTTTTCTTCTCCCCCTTTGTCATCATAAAAAAATGGGGGGAAATAATATTCTAGAGTTCTTTTCAGAACCTGCAGAAAAAGATATTAGAATCTTACAAAAATTCTTTTAAAGATTCAGTTGCCTATTTATCTTTTGGTCAAACGGTAGGAAGTTTGCATGATTTAAATTTGTGTGGTTGCTTCTGATTGACCCAAATCAGTATACATGGATGGAGATTATTTACCGTTAATTTACATACTCAAATAAACACTTCAAATTTAAAAAATTTAAATATTAAATATTAGATTTTTTTTATAAATATTTAAATATTATAAAAAAAATATTTATACATATATATATATATATATATATGTATAAAAAAAATTATATAATAAAATTTTACACAATTAAATATTAAAAGTTACTATATGTTCTAAAATATATTTTAAAGCATAAATAATTATGAGAAAACTGGCATGTGTAACTTTTTCTTTTAACAATCATGATGATCTGCATAGTAAGAATCTTTTTCACTTGGATTGATTTGCAATCCTAGGAAGAAGTTTAATTTTTCCTTCATGCTCATTTCAAAATCATTACTCATGCTTTCAGAAAAATTATTTCACAAAGTATTATCAATAGACCCAACAATGATGTCATCGGTTATTTTTACTAGAGTCACCTCCAAGACATACCTTCAATATTTATCAATTTCACGAACCGATACCCTTTAATAAGAAGGGTCCTTTGGGTTAGTTTTCCATTTTGTATAAGGAATGTTTGTGTTTTCCTTTACAAAAATGGGTACATGATAATCAATCTTAGTAGATACGAGCATCTTATGAGTTACAGGTCTATAAGATGTATGATTTACCTTATTTTTATATTCTGAAAAACTTTGATGAAAAGTTCTATCTGTTTTTTGACTTTTATTTTTCTGATAATTATAAAATTTTTTCCTTGTGTCGACGTCCGGAAAAAATCCGTGGGTCGGGTCATAACCCGGATCTTTCTCTCTTCCTAAGTTATCTCTACCCTTACTCTTTTTATTGCGAAAAAGGTTTTGAAGGGTTTTTTGGAAAAGGCCAACATGTATCATGTCGACGATTAAACGTTTTACAGAGCCACCAGTTGGTAGATCTGAAATGGTTGTACCAACTCAATCGAGTTTTGTTTGAAAAGAGGCCCAATTGCTGGACATTGTCGAAACTTAATCTTTGAAAATAATGTTTGAGTTCGGGGGCTTGGTTAAGTGTGAGGAAGGTGTTAGGCACCCCACAACTCCCGTGTAAATACGGTACCGCATCTTTTCAATATTTTCCATTTAAATATGCAATATGTGTGAATGCTGGAAGAAATTGGGCCTATGTTTGATGGAAAACATGTCTATATATCGTTGAACCTATATACGAAGGGTTTGATTAGATTTGCAAAAAGTCTTTGATTTGATTTGCAAAAGTTTTTTATTTGATTTTCAAAAGCTTCTTTTTTTGAAAAGATTGTTGAAGTGATGTTTTGAAAGAAAGTTTTCAAACCCTTACGCTAACATAAGAATTGAAGCATATCGATACTTCAGTTTTATCTTTTCAGCCTTAAAGCTCAATTTGAATGGTGATTGTCGGGCTGCGAAGCATCCTCGACCACAACATATATACAAGTGTCGGTCTCCTCATGGACATGATAGCCATCAGAGGGACTCTGACATGACAAACCATTATTCTGATTATATTGAGACCATAAATCTGGATAACTGTTTTAAGGTTTTTTGTATGTACATTTTTACAGAAAAACTGGTAGGGTACATCAGTAAAGTGGAGTTTGTCCATCGTGGGAATCAGATTCTGATCAATTGGATCATGAATCCCACGATTCCTAGGCTCACATAGGGAGGCAAATAAACCTGCACAGTTCAAATTTACACAGAAATATATCCCAAATGTCGCAAGAACCAAGGATTCATTCAGTAAATCCTGGTTCACACATGGCCGAAGCTTCTTGTTCCCACTAGATATCTATCTAAGGGTCGCGAGGTTGATTTTGTAACTTAAACTAGAAATATGCTATATTTAAATAAATCTCAACTATTCTAGTATCCCGGTTCCGTCTGGACCTATTTGGAACCATTTGAAAGCTAAAGTTGGCAAGATTTAAATAAGTCTAGTTTACTAGCAGAAATGTCAGTGTCGATTCATATAAAATGAATATTTAAAGCAATAATTAAATAAAAATGAGTAAAGCAATATAAATATAATTATATATACGAAAGCTGTAAAGGGCGATGAGTTTTCACACCTGTGCCCGGATTGGAATTGAAATATATATATATAAAAGCTGTATAAAAGAAACAGAATGATCCAGGCTAGACAGAATTAAAATATATATATATATATACATATATATATATACATATATATATATACATATATAAAACAGTAAAAAGGGCGATGGGTTTTCACGCCTGTGCACGGACTAAAATATAAATATAACAAAGTCAACCAGTACTGGGAAGATAACCCAATAATGGTGAATAGTGCAAAAATAGTAAAAAAGCCACAGAATGATCCAGGCCAAACTGGAATGTAAATATATATATATATATATAGACA
The DNA here is from genome assembly GCA_020205555.1 of Panax stipuleanatus. Lineage (NCBI taxonomy): Eukaryota > Viridiplantae > Streptophyta > Magnoliopsida > Apiales > Araliaceae > Panax > Panax stipuleanatus. The sequence goes on along the minus strand of CM035119.1, from coordinate 108,523,533 downwards.
GAAAAGTAGTCAACCAAGATTGGGAAGATAACCCAGTGTAGTGCATGTTGCTTATATACGGATATTTATTTATAAAAGTAGTAAAAAGGCCACAGAATGATCCAGGCAGAACTGAAATATAAATATAAATATAAATATATATATATATATATATATATATATATATATATATATATAGACTAAAAAGTAGTCAACCAAGACTGGGAAGATAACCCAGTGTGGTGAAAGCTGCTTATATATGCATATTTATATATAAAAGCTGTAAACTACCGCGGATTTGACATCCGAGCTTGACAGAATTGAAAAGTTAGTATATATACAGTTAATATATACAAAAAAAGCCAAACCTGGACTGTGAAGATAACCTAGTCTGGAAAAGTTGCTAGTAATGAAGATGCAAGTATATAAAAGCTGTCGGAAGCGACAGGTCATCAATTTGAGTTGTAAAAATGCCAGAAAATGAGTTTATGTACAAAAATGTACCAAAAATTGACAAAAAGGGCCACAGAACTGAGTTCCGGGCATATTTAGAAAACGAAACTTGATATGCAAGTGTATAAAAGTGCGAAGAAGTAATAATAACTTTTTGATCGTAAAATTACTCATAATGGATTGCTACACGGGCTTTTTGCCAAATCGTAGGCCTTAAATGTCCAAATCTATCGGTTATTTTCTAATATGTGGTAGTATGTGGGTATATCTACGTGTTAGAGTGAAAAGATTTTGGTTTGGAAGACAATAAAATAGTCAGAAAACCAAACAGGCAGGGGTTCAGAGCGTTTCTGAATTCTTGAAATGAGAGGGGGGTGCACCTCTATATAAAGACTAGGGAGCCTCCACTCTACCTGCTGCTACTGCAGGTAGAGGTGTGTCTCCACTTGTCGTGGGCCCCATGGAGGGTTCTGTCATTTCGAAGAATGTGCACTCCGAGCAACACGAGGTCTGATTTAAAACTTTCTAACTTTTGATCGGAGCGTCCGTTTGAGGCGTGCTATACCTTTTCGGAAAGCCCTCGTCGAGAGTGTCATAATGAAATGGGATAAAACATTTTCTGGGTCCAAGAAGATGGGTTCATAACCAGGTCTTGGATTTCCCGTAATTTATCCGTTGAGCTGTCGTGCGCTGTTTGCACTCGGGATCATTGTTACTGTTCGTTCTGACCTCGGTGGCATCAATTCGGCTTGAATTTGACTGAATTGGCTTAGGGTTAGAAAAATGACCATTTTGACCCTCCCGGGGTTGCCTTCAGTGTCAGCATGGCTTTCGGCTGACTTCTTGGGGTTGTTTCCAAGACTTGGATCCCATTCGAGTCTGTTTGTCCACAGTGTTGTCTCTGAGGTTGACTTGGTCACTCTAGGTTTTCCTCTGGAGGTGTTGTGAGGCTTCAGGATTGTTTTTAAAGTTGATCTGTCCCTCCAGGTTAAGATCGGGGATGACATGCACCTCCCGGGTTAAGACAGGGGCTATCCTATACCTTCTGGGTTGAGACCGGGGCTGATCTGTACCTCCTGGGTTGAGACTGAGGCTGACCTATACCTCCCAGGTTAAGATCGGGGCTGTCCTGTACCTCTCAAGTTGAGACCGGGGCTGACCTGTACCTCCCGGGTTGAGACCGAGGCTGACCTGTATCTCCCGGGTTGAGACCGGGGATGACCTGTACCTCCCTGGTTGAGACTGAAGATGACCTGTACATTTTTGGTTGAGACCGGGGCTGATTTATACCTCTTGGGTTAAAACGGAGCTATCCTGTACCTCCCGGGTTGAGACAGGGTTTGACCTGTACCTCCCGGGTTGAGACCGGGGCTGACATGTACCTCCCGGGTTGAGACCGGGGCTGATTTGTACCTCCCGATTTGAGACCGGGGCTGACCTGTACCTCCCGGGTTGAGACTGGGGCTGATCTGATGGCCCGATATTGTGACCGGGGTTGAGTTGATAGCCCTGTATTGAGACCGGCGTTAAGTTGATGGCCCGGTACTGAGATCGAGGTTGATTTGATTGCTCGATATTGAGACCAGGGTTAATTTAATAGCCCGATATTGAGATCGAAGCTAATTTAATGTCCTGGTATTGAGACCGGGGTTGATTTGATGGCCCGGTATTGAGACCGAGGTTGAGTTTATGGCCCGGTATTGAGATTGGGGTTGATTTGATGGCCTGGTATTGAACCGGGGTTCAGTTGATGGCCCGGTATTGAGATCGGGTTGAGTTGATTTCCTGGTATTGAGACCGGGGTTGATTTGATGGCCCGGTATTGAAACTGGGGTTGATTTGATGGCCCGGTATTGAGACCGGGGTTGATTTGATTGTCTGGTATTGAGACTGGGGTTGAGCTGACGGCCCGGTATTGAGACCATGGTTGAGTTTATGACATTTTTGCCCTCCTACAATGTTAGTAACAGGGAAAGAAAATTTTGAGTGTCTACAGATGCCCCTCTTTATCATGTTCATGCAATGTAGTGGAATGGACATGATAAAGATTAGTAGACACAAAAAATTCACATGCAAAGGGGAGGCAATGCATGGCATGATATGCGATGAATGTTAGATACCTTCAAAGGGGTAGGGTTATCACTGATTGATTACGGTAGGTTCTGCTGGGGATGTCAATAATAGGCTACCGTGAACTATTTTTGTCACTTTCTACTGGGGATGACGTCATTCGTGATAGCCTATGTGCATTCTTGGTTTGATACCAATGATTTTCCCTCATCCACCGATATTCTTCGTTGGAGCATACTTCTTTTCGACTGATGCCGTTGTATACTTCAGAAGACCTTTTGTTGAGGATATATCTTTGTTGCAGATTTACCTCGGTGGGCTTTTCTGATGTTTATCCTGACTATAATTTACACCGGTAGCTGGCAACAGGGGTTGGAATCACCAATCATTCTTAGTGCTCCCTCTGAGGATGTGTACAATAGATTCCATCATCGGGAATGGATTATTATATTATTTTCGTCACCGGATCCCTTCCGATGCTTCGTTGGGGTTGAGCCAACGACTGAACCGTCTTGGTCTGTATTCAACGCTTTGCTGGGGTTGAGCCAACAACTGAACTGTCTTCGGTCAGTACCCAACGCTTCGCTGGGGTTGAGCCAACGGCTGAATAGTCTCGGTTTGTACCCGACACTTCGCTGGGGTTGAGCCAACGGCTGAACTGTCATCGGTCAGTACCTGACGCTTCGCTGGGGTTGAACCAACGGCTTAACTGTCATCGGTCAGTACCCAATGCTTCACTGGGGTTGTGCCAACAACTAAACTGTAATCGGTCTGTACTTGATGCTTCGCTGGGTTTGAGCCAACGGCTGAACTGTCATCGGTCTGTACCCAACACTTCGCTGGGGTTGTGCCAACGGCTGAACTGTCACCGGTCTGTACCCGATGCTTCGCTGGGGTTGAGCCAACGATTGAACTATCATCGGTCAGTACCCGACGCTTCGCTGGGGTTGTGCCAACAGCTGAACTGTCATTGGTCAGTACCCGATGCTTCGTTGGGGTAGTGCCAACAGCTGAACTGTCATCGATCAGTACCCGACGCTTTGCTGGGGTTATGCCAACAGCTGAACTGTCATCGGTCTATACCCGACGCTTCGCTAGGGTTGTGCCAACGGTTGAACTGTCATTGGTCTGTACCCGACGCTTTGCTGGGGTTGTGCCAACAGCTGAACTGTCACCGGCCTGTACCCAACTCTTCGCTGGGGTTGAGCCTACGGCTGAACGGTCATCGGTCAGTACCCGACGCTTCGCTAGGGTTGTGCCAACGGTTGAACTGTCATCGGTCAGTACCCGACGCTTTGCTGGGGTTGTGCCAACGGCTGAACTGTCATCCGTCAGTACCCGACGCTTCATTGGGGCTGATCCAACAGCTAAACTGTCCTCGGTTTATACCCGATGCTTCACTAGGGTTGAGCCAACGGTTGAACTATCAACGGTCAGTACCCGACGCTTCGCTGGGGTTGTGCCAAAGGCTGAACTGTCATCGGTCTATACCTGATGCTTCGCTGAGGTTAAGACAATGGCTGAACTGTCTCGGTCTGTACCTGACACTTCGCTGGGGTTAAGCCAATGACTGAACCGTCATCGGTCAGTACCCGACGCTTCACTGGGGTTGTGCCAATGGCAGAACTGTCACAGGTCTGTACCCGATGCTTCGCTGGGGTTCAGCCAACGGCTGAACTATCTGGGTTTGTACCCGATGCTTCGCTGGGGTTGAGCCAATCACTGAACTGTCTCGTTCTGTACCCGACACTTCACTGTGGTTGAGCCAACGGCTGAATTGTTATCGGTCAGTACCCAACGCTTCGAAAGTGGCAGTTTTCGACAGTTTTGCCTAATTTTCTGGCAGTTTTTTAGTATTCTGTATCAATGATCCCCGGACATTGCTTTAGGATGAATACCAAAGGGTTTCAAAGAGTTCCCCTTTCTGTCAGGATTACGTTGCTTAAACGCAGGATTTCAGGACAAACTCTTAATCGCGTAGCGATTTTTCTTCAGATTTGACTTGGTAGCTCATATAAACTCCGTTTCAACTCAAATCGAACCGAGCCCGGGGGAGTGGGACCAACCCTGGGGAGCTGTAAATAGAGGTGCGGCTGTCGCGGGTGGGCTCGCTTCCACTTGTGGCTTTATATTGGGCAGCGGGAGTTCATTTGAATCAGTTTCATTTTGAGTTTCAAACGGAATCCGATCTCCTTTTTTCAGATCTACGGAGCTCGGGTAGCCTTTTTTTGATTTTGTCAATTTTTACGCGTCCAGCGCTTCGTATGTAGCATTGTACGTCATTTTTTTGCAAGTTTTGACCGTTAAAAGCATGTAAACCACGTAGGGGCTTTTAGACGCAATGTATGAAAAATGTATGCTTATATGACCTGCTAAAAATTTTCTGACTTCATATGTATGCATATCTTACTATAATGCATGTTTTGATGTAAGAAAATTCAAATTCTGAGACAGCCATATTTTGCTCTTTTTGATCAGTTTACTCATCCTTTTTGAGGCCTAGTGAACCTGGATTTTTTTATTAAAATTATCTATGGTAATTTGGCTACCATGTGAAGCTGTCACACTCCGGAGTGGGAAACAGTTAGTGGAGCAGGATTCAAAGAAGCCGACAACCAAAGAGCAAGATGAGACCATTGTGGAACAAACAGTGGAAGGAAAAGTAGGTGAAAAATATGCAAAAAAGGAATAAGTGGTTACACCAGTAGTTTACCCTCCACCGCCATTTCAACAACGGATCCGAAAGCAGAAATTAGAGCACTAATTCACTAAATTTCTAGAAGTTTTCAAGAAGCTACACATAAACATTCCTTTTGCGGAGGCATTAGAGCAGATGCCTAGTTACGCCAAGTTTATGAAGGATATTTTGTTGAAGAAAAAGAAACTAGAAGACTTCAAAACTGTGGCATTAACAGAGGAATGTAGTGTGATTCTGCGAAAGAAGCTTCCATTGAAGTTGAAGGATCCAGGTAGCTTCACCATTCCATGCACGATAGGGAGTTTGGCTTTCAACAAATGCCTATGTGATTTAGGTGCCAGTATATATCTCATGCCCTTGTCAGTTTATACTAAGTTAGGGTTACTAGCACCTAAACTGACTAACATCTCTCTACAGCCAGCAGACAGATCCATAACTTATCCATGAGGAATTGTTGAGGACATTTTGGTAAAAGTGGACAGATTCATCTTCTCAGCAGACTTCATCATTCTCGACTATGAAGAAGATAAGGATATTCCAATAATCCTTGGGAGACAATTTTTGGCTACTGGAAGAACTCTCATTAATGTTCGAAAGGAGAGTTCACTATAAAGGTGTAAGATCAAGAGGTCACCTTCAACGTGTTTAAGGATATGAATTTCCCCAAGGAGGATGAGGAGTGTTATCGGGTGGATATTATTGACACAGTGGTGGGTGATGAGCAACTAAGGATACTTAATACAGACCTGCTAGAATCCGCATTGATGGGGGATTGTGATGAAGAGGATTCAGAACTAAAAGACTATCTGCAACTGTTAGAGGCTCATCCGCGAGTGAATTGGTTCAAACTACCATTTGAGCCTTTGGAAGCAGCAAGAACTTCATCAGCAAGGATGAATCCATCTCTTGAGGAACCACCTAAACTTGAACTCCCTTATCCAATCACCTCAGGTATGCGTATTTAGGCAATTCAGCTACTTTACCTGTTATTATTGCATCTGCGCTTAACGAACTGCAGGAAAGTAAGCTGTTAAGAGTTCTAAGGGAATACAAATCTGCGATTAGATGGACTATCGTCGATACCAAAGGAATCAACCCGTCATTCTGTATGCACAAGATTCTGATGGAGGAGGAAAGCAAGCCAACCGTGGAACAACAAAGGAGGCTCAACCCAATAATGAAAGAGGTAGTAAAGAAGGAGATCCTGAAATGGCTAGATGCTGGAATTATCTACCCGATTTTAGACAGTGCATGGGTGAGCCCGGTCCAATGTGTCCTGAAGAAAGGTGATATGACAGTAGTACAAAATGAGAACAACAAACTGATACCGACAAGGACAGTGACCGACTGGAGGGTCTACATAGATTACAGAAGGCTGAATAAGGCAACTAGAAAGAATCATTTCCCCTTGCCTTTCATTGATCATATGTTGGACAGATTAGCAGGACACGAGCTGGATGGGTATTTCGGGTACAACCAGATAGTCATTGCACCGAAGGATCAAGAGAAGACGACGTTCACATGCCCCTATGGCACCTTTGCCTTCAGAAGGATGTCATTCGGATTGTGTAACGCACCTGTAACTTTTTAGCATTGCATGATGGTGATCTTCTCAGACATGGTGGAGCGTAGTGTGGAGGTATTTATAGATGATTTTTCAGTATTTGGGGAATCATTTGATAGATGCCTCAAAAATTTAGTATTGGTACTGAAGAGATATGTTGAGATAAATCTGGTACTCAACTGGGATTAATGTCACTTTATGGTCCAAGAAAGAATTATACTTGGACATAAAGTTTCTGGGAAAGGTTTGGAAGTTGACCGAGCTAAACTGGAAATAATTAAAAATCTGCCACCGCCGACATCAATAAAGGGTATTCAGAGTTTACTCGGGCACGCCGGATTTTACAGAAGGTTTATTAAGGACTTCTCGAAAATCACAAAGCCACTCTGCAGTCTATTAAAAAAGGATGTTCCATTCAAGTTAGATATATGCAAACTGTCTAGTTGCGTTTAAGCAATTGAAAAAGAATTTAACCACTGCCCCAGTGATCATATCACCAGATTGGACTAAGCCTTCGAGCTCATGTGTGACGCCAGTGATTATGCAGTAGGCGCAGTGCTTGGACAACGCCGAGAAAAGATCTTTCACGCCATCTACTATGCGAGCAAGACACTGACAGATGTACAGTTAAATTACACAACCACTGAAAAGGAGTTACTTGCAGTTGTGTATGCATTTGGCAAGTTTCGCTCATACTTGGTAGGGACAAAGGTGGTAGTTTACACAGATCACTTAGCCATCCGGTATTTAGTTGAAAAGAAGGATGCAAAGTCGAGGCTTATTCGCTGGGTTCTTCTCCTTCAAGAATTTGATTTAGAGATTAAGGATAGGAAAGGGTACAGAAAACCAGGAGGATGACCATCTTTCACGACTGGAAAACCCGAATCTAAATGAGTTCGATAAAGTAGTGATCAATGAGTTATTTCCAGATGAACAATTATTTTTGATCCACGGCGAGTTTTCGTGGTACGCGGATTTCGCTAATTATTTGGTCAGCAACATCCTCCCACTAGACTTGACTCGCCACCAAAAGAGGAAATTTCTACATTATGTAAAGTGGTACATGTGGGACGAACCATATTTGTTCCGCCAGTGTGCTTATAAAATGATCCGGCGATGTATACCGGAAAGTGAAGTTGAAAGCATCCTACAAGCATATCAAGGTTCAGTATACGGGGGACACTATAGGAGTGAGCGAATAGCCGCAAAAGTCCTTCAAGTAGGTTTCTTTTGGCCCACTTTGTTCAGAGACGCACATCAGTGCGTGAAAAACTGTGACCGATGTCAAAGAGTGGGAAATATCTCAAAACGGAACGAGATGCCCCTAAACATGATACTGGAAGTTAAATTTTTGATGTATGGGGAATTAACTTTGTGGGACCCTTTCCATCCTCATTCAGTAACCTGTACATCTTATTAGCCGTGGACTACCTATCAAAATGAGGCCGTTGCATTACCGACAAATGATGCGAAGGTATTCTTAAAATTCTTGTAGAGGAATATATTCACTCATTTCGGCACCCCAATGGCAATAATTAGTGATGAAGGGAGGCACTTCTATAACAAATACTTCACTGCGCTCTTGACAAAGTATGGGGTCAAACACCGGATTGCCACAACCTATCACCCTCAGACGAGTGGCCAAGCCAAAGTATCTAACCGAGAGGTAAAGAGAATCCTAGAAAAGGTCGTCAATCCAAACAGGAAAGATTGGTCATTAAAATTAGACGACGCTCTGTGGGCATTTCGGACCTCCAACAAGACTCCGATAGGTATGTCCCCATATCAGTAGGTTTATGAAAAGGCGTGTCACCTTTTGGTGGAACTCGAGCATAAGGCATATTGGTCCATAAGGAAATTGAACTTTGATTTATCAGCATCAGGGGTGAAAAGAATGTTGCAACTCAACGAATTGGAAGAATTCCGCCTGCAGGCATACGAGAATTCAAAGTTGTACAAAGAGAAGGTCAAAAGATGGCACGATCAAAAAATACTAGATAAAAAGTTTGAACCGGGACAATCGGTATTGCTATTCAACTCACGATTGAAACATTTCCCTGAAAAGTTGAAATCCAGGTGGTCGGGGCCATTTACCATAAAAACTGTATTTCCACACGGCGTCGTTGAGCTCTATGGACGGTATCTGACAGAACCATTCAATGTAAATGGTCAGCGGTTAAAGCATTATTGGGACAGAGACATCGATCACCAGACAATCGCGGTCGACCTGGCCGAACCAACTTAAAACAGAAAGTAGTCAGGCTAAAAAACTGAAAAACAAGCGCTCGATGGCAGGCAACCCATCCTTTACGTGTATTTGTATTATATATTAGTTATAGTTAGTCGTAATTTCGTATAAATCAAGCTTTAAGAATGCATGGTCTAACAATTCTCAAGTTATTCGTGGAGGGATACACCAAGGGAAAAACACATTCGCGCCAACCTTCAAGGCAATAATCACTAAGGACATAATGGGAGCATATCAAGAAACTTCAGAAAAAATGTCAAATTCAAACTGCTTACTACCTGCCCTCGCGGGCATAGCAAGCATAAAAATGCCGCCCCGGGGGGTCTTCCCAGTTAAAGTTTCTGCAAGGTGCCCGCCCCTGTGGCTTAATATGACCAACTTCACCTGCCTCAGCGGGCTTGTAAATCCCAGTCCCTGTATAGGACCTCCCCGGTGGGCTTCTAAGAGAAAAAAACCCCGCCCTCTCCAGCTGTGATCACGGGACTATGTCGCCGTGCCTGTGTCAGGTGGACGAACAAGGAGCTGACTCAGCAGCCTCTCCAGCTGCTTGATACGAGGATGATTTTCCGATTCGACAAATGGTCGGTAGCACCACCACATTCCTGTGGACTTGGTTTCCTTTTCCCATCTGCCGCAGAGGCATAAAGAGCAGCGGCCATGGCTAGGGAGGAGCCGACTGAGGAGGTTGAAGAGGAAGAGCCAATAATTCCAAACTTTCAGACTCAAGCTTTGCAACAGCAATTGGATGAACATCGCCAACTGGTTGACAGGTTGGCAGCGCGACAAACCCATATGTTTGACACGCAGAATAAGTTTAATGTCGCACTTGCTGAGGCATTTGCAAGGATGAATACTTTGGGCGTGCCATTCCAGTTTTTGACTCCACAGCCGCTGCCTGCGTATCCACCACCTCCCTATTCTGATTTGGAGGAGGATGCTTGATGTCTCAGGGAAGTCCTCGAACCTTTAATTGCTTTATATTTTAATCAATTAGGACATTGCTCTGTTTAAGTTTAGGGGTGTACATTCTATTTTATAATATTGTTAAGACTTGCATTTAGTTATTAGTTTTAGTATAATTTAGTTAGTAGTCAGAGTTTTTATGCTTCAAAAAATGAAAAATCAAAAAAGATCAAAAGGAGTTGTTAATTATGATTTCATGAGTCAGTATGTCAGTGGAATAAAGGAACCATTAGCCAGTGATGAGATTGGACTTACATAATAACATAGACAGTAATGATAACGAGGACATGTATGTACATTCAGACCTTTACATGAGTCATTTCCTATTTGACACTTTTGCACCGGTTAGCATGACAGACAACAATTTAGTCAACTTAGTTCAAATAGTCACATAATTGTCGTCTCAAACAGAAATTGGGTTGTAATGACAGAAATTCAGTGAACTGGTAGTAGTGACTAAGATTAGAGTGAAACCTAAGTTTGGGGGAAGATATGGGAGCTATCTGAAAGAAAAATGAAAAAAGAAGAAGAAAAAAAGTGAAAAAGAAAAAAAAGAGAAACTTTTGAATAAACACCATGGCTAGTTTAGTTTCTTGGCCTTTGATACTTGAGTAAGTTCACCCTAGGAGATGTCTTTACACCCAGCGCCCTAAAGCCATTCGGTTTGGGAGTCGTTGGTCTAAAGCTCGCTACATGGGTATCATTGAAGAGCCTAAGGGAACTAGACATTGCACTGTTATAAGTAAAATAGAGATACGAGAAAAGAACAAAATGCCCCCGGGAATAAAGAAAGATAGAAAATCTCCCATATTAACTTCCGACTTGGTTGACGTTTAGTTGAATTCACTTTACCTTGTTTACGCGATTTCTTGAGTAAAACTGTGATTGCATTCTAAGACGCGTATTATGTGATATATTTGATCTGTAGTTGAGTATATTGTGTTGAGCACATACACACATCAGCGGTGTTGACAGGTATAGATTCATAGACTGGTTTGAATTGCGAATACGTCTCTGGTTGGATTTATTGTTTATATCTGTTGTGAATTCTCTAAAACAGTATTGGTTATCTTTATATTATCTGACAATTGCATTAGTAGGCAATGTATTAAGTTGCATATGCATGGTTTTGCTTGAGGACAAGCAACGGTATAAGATTAGTTGGTTTTATACCAACGAATTGATATCCGTTATAGCTTGATTCTTGCTTAATTTAAGTTATTTTAGGGTTATTTTACCTGGTTTTGTGTTATTAATTGCAGGATAGGGATTGATGAGAAACTAGGAAGAAAAGTGCAAAATTACAGATTCTATGAGAAAGTGGACCCCCGCCGGGGCGAGCCTCTCCAAGCCAAAACACCTGTTGAGGCGGGTGTATGAAAAACTCAGAATTCAAAGTGGCTTGTCGCCGGGGCGGGTGTACCAAGAGTAAAATGCTCGTCGGGGTGGGCATACGACAGCAACATTATCATATTCCCTTCTTTGACTAGGATTCTGGAGAAAATAAGAGGTAATTTTTATTGCGGCTGGGAGAGTATAAAAGAACAGAACAGAGGCTATTATACAGAAACTTAGACAGATTTACAAGACCTAATTTAAGGATTGATCTAGCACGGAGGATTGAAGCATCGATTGAACACGAAGAACACAAGAACGGAGTGGAGAACGGTGATACAATTCTAGAGTTTATCTTCTCTCTTTCTTTTTATCTTGTAATCAGAATGTTTTCTTTGATGTGGATATTGGATTTTGATTCATCTATGATGAACTAATTTCTTATTTAAGCTTGTGACGGATCTTTTTATGTAATGGATGATTAAATAGTCTTTAATTCAGTTTATTGATATTAATTCTGAATTATTTGCTATGAGTTGTGCTTAACATATATAATTGCCTGATCAACAATTATCTGTTATCCCATTTGAATTCGAGAGATGACATATGGAATTAGAACTAGCTATAGTGACACATGTTTACGATTTCTGCGTAGTTGGAATTCATAAGTCACGTATAGGATAGAGATATCTATGCGTCATATGTAATCTGATAAGAACTTGATTTTAAGACTTATTTAATTGTAATTCACATAGAAATATAGTGAGTTAGTTATTTAGTGTGTCTTGCTTAATTCTATCATCTGTGGATGAGAGTGAGTATGGGTATAATGCATTGAGAGATGGTTATATCTGCTTTAGTGTTCTTGATTAATAATCTGGAATAATTGACATAAACTGAATAAAAGAATATTATTTGAAGTGAAATATAAAGTGAAGTTGTATGCTTAATTCTCTAAAACTTGTGAAAATCTTGAGTTAGTGTCGAAATTGGTTTAAGTAGTAGTCTAATTAGAAAATCACTTTTTAATCATTAGTTTAATAAAGTTGAGATAGTATAAAGTTGGTACTTGTTAGATTAAAAAGGAATCATTGTCCTTGTGGGTATTATATCTAAACTTATCATTATATTACTTGTTGATCACGTACACTTGTGTGTAGCGCGTATAGAAAATACCCAACAATAGTGCATCTCCGCTCAGATAGAACTTCATAGCCATTTTGTGAATCTGCTTTCACTCGGCTTGGCTTTCCCCAACGGGTGTAGATCCATCTTGGAGATATTCCTTGATGTCTTAATACCAAGGTTGTTTGATAGGAGGTATTTCATCTGATATGTCTCCAATGTAATTCCTGTATGTCGGAGCCTTCTGACTTGTGAACTTGATGCAGGGAATCCAAATCCTATTGGATATGTGGATCAAGGAAGCTAACATCGCCAATGCATCAGCGAAGTCATTCCTACCCCGAGGAATATGGATGAAGGTTATGTCTTCAAACTCCAGAGATATGTTAATGACCTGCCGGTGATAGGGCAGCAAATGTAGTTCTTTGGTGTGATATGCCCCAGTGATTTGTTTGATGACCAACTCAGAGTCTTCAAAGACCAATAAATGTTTGATACCCATGGATTGGGCTAGTTTCAACCCCATTATGTAGCCTTCATACTCGGCTGTGTTGTTGGTGTTGCCAAATTAAAGTTTGGTAGCTACAGGATATTGTTCTCTTGTACCAGAGATAAGGACTGCCCCAGCTCCGGCACCTTCAATGTTTACTGCTCCATCAAAAATACATTTTCCATGGTTGGACTGTATTTTCTAGCTAGAGTTGTTGAATTTTCATTATCCCATAATCCGAGAAATAAGTCTTCAGGGGCTCGAACCTTCCTGAAGGTGCTTCAGCTAATTGATCTGCAATGCCTTAACCCTTGATTGACTTCTGAGTCACGTAGACAATGTCGAACTATTGTAGGATCAACTGCCATTTGGACAGTCGACAATTTAACATTGGCTTGTTGAATACGTACTTCAGTGGATCCATGCGAGATATAAGGTAGGTCGTGTGCCCATGCAAATAGTGTTGCAACCTCATGGCGACCCATACTAACGCACAACATGTCTTCTCGATCAGGGTGTACTTTTGTTCACCGCTGCTGAATCTTTTGCAGATGTAGTAGATAGCTCTCTCCTTGCTACTATCATCCTTTTGTCCTAGCATGCAGCCCATTGCATTGGCATTGACAGACAGGTACATGAACAAGGGAACTCCATCCTTTAGGGGTACCAAGACTGGTGCTTCGATCAGCTGCTTTTTGATGGAAAGGAAGGCTTTTTGACAATTCTCATTCCATTTGGTGGAGAAATTCTTCCTTAGTAGCTTGAAGATAGGTTCACAGGTTGCTGTGAGCTGGGAAATGAATTGGCTTATGAAGTTGGTCCTTCCCAGGAACCCGCGTATCTCTTTCTCTGTTCGAGGTACTGGCATCTCAGTAATGGCTTTGATCTTGGCAGGGTCTAGCTCGATGCCTCGATTACTCACCAGGAATCCCAACAACTTGCCTGATTTGACGCCAAAAGCACATTTGGCTGGATTCAGCTTGAGGTTGTACTTACGCAACTTGTTGAATAGCTTCCTAAGATGGTCAATGTGATCATCCTCCCTTAGGGATTTGATGATGATGTCATCCACATAAACCTCTATCTCTTTGTGCATTAAGTCATAAAATAGGGCCATCATGGCTTGCTGATATGTGGCTCCGGCAGTGATGAGGCTAAAGGACAGTCACCTATAGCAGAAGGTTCCTCAGGGAGTGATGAAAGCTGTTTACTCTCGATCTTCTTCAGCAACTATGATTTGATGGTAACCAGCAAAGCAATCCACGAAGGAATATATGCCATACTGCGCTGTATTGTCGATCAGGATGTGGATAAAAGGTATCAGAAAATTGTCCTTGAGGCAGGCTTTGTTCAAGTCCCGATAATCCACACATACTCGTACCTTCCCTTAGGGATTTGGCACGGGGACTATGTTTGACAGCCACTCCAGGTATGTTGATACCATGATGATGCCGACTTTGAATTGTTTAACAACTTCTTCTTTGACTTTCAGACTCCATTCAGGTTTCAATCGCCTGAGTTTCTGTTTGGCTGGCTTGAATCCATGTTTGATGGGCATTATATAAATGACAATATCAGTAGATAGGCCAATCATGTCTTTATGTGACCATGCAAACACATCCTGGAACTGCGTTAGGAGTTCAATCAGATCGATTTTTTGGTCTTGGGTTAGGTCTATGCCTATCTGGATGTCTTTGATGTTTTCAGAGTTTCTTATGTTGATAGTGTGACAACCCAAAAATTTATAAGATCTTAAATGAATAAAATAAAGGTTAAAGGATAAAACCTAGAGTGGAAATTTGAGGAATAATTTAAAAATTTTAAAGTAGAACCTATATGGTTTACTGTTCGAATGAGAATAGAGAATATATGAGTTACAAAAATTTCTAAACCCTAAAGATGAATCTATATGTACTTGAACGAATATTAAGGATAAGGTACTACGATACCTATAAATTTGATGTGAACTAAATGGTGCAAGAAATTTTATTAAGGAAATTAAAAATGTAGAGATTTATGAAATAAGTCTCAACCTATTAGGTTATCTTGTATGATTATGTGAGAGTTTATAACCTATTAAGTCAATTGGGGCTATTAAGTTAATATACTTAGTGGAGTATGTTATGACTTATGTGAATTATGTGTATGATTAAATAAATATACATTATATAATGTGTATACATTTATTTTGTATATAAAGATAATGTAAATATCAAAAATGTTGAGCATTAGTTCTAGTGAGAATAGATTTAATGGACTAAGATAATTTTGTGCATGAGGAATTATATAAGTAGCCCAATTGTTTATTTAAGAATTACACTTGTAGCTAATTTGATTTAATAGTAATTAAGTTATTAATCTAGCCAAATATATTATGTTTGAGACAAATATTATGATGACCCAATTTAATTAGGGGTGGAAGTCCAAGCCCAATTTATTTAGTAAGCAAAACTAGGAAAAAAAATGCAAGCCCATAATAAATTAATCGAAGTCCCAAGCTTAGCCCAATGGGAAAGGGGACTTATTGGACCTTAAGTATGCTAAGTGGAGCATGAAAAGGATTAAATTAGCAAGCCCAAAAAGGAATTAATTAAATGCCCAAGTTCATTTGAGTTAGTAAGCAAAATAATTAAAATTGCTAGCCCAAAGGATTAAAAGAGTGGCCCAACTTTTATCCCAAGTGGAAAGGGACATATGGGACATTAAGTAAGATATTTGGGCCTTAAAAATATAACCAATTAGGGCCCAAGAAGGCCTTAGGGCAGAAATTATGAGGGAGGAATAAGGGGGAGGCATGTAATGATGATAGTAGCTTTAGTTGGTGAACAACTTTAGCTAGGTGGCAAGCATTGGTTTATCCTTATCATTTCGCCAAACCTACAAGTAACCAAGGAGTGCAAGTAATCTAGTAATAATAAGAGAGAGAGAGAGAGAGTGTGTGTGGATGGGAGATAGATTAGATATATTAAATATATCTACAAACCCACCACAACTAAGTATACTTCAATTTATTTTCTCTTTCATCTTATTCATTTTTTAATTTAGAAAAGTAACCAAGAGAGAGAGAGAGAGGGTGCCATGAGGATTCGGTCAAGAGATGGAAGAAAGAGAGGGATAGTTTTTTTAAGTTTCTTAGCTTACTAATCAATCTTAGGAAGAAGAAGAAGAAATATCAAGAGAATGTATAAAGAATTTCTACTTATATAATCTATTTTCTTCTTTGATTGATTTAAGTTTTGATTTTTGTAAAACTATGATCTTAAGGTTTAAAACCTTAGATCTATATGTTTATTAGTATTTCATGTTTAAATCTAACCCTTTTAAGGATCAAAAGTTGGATCTAAAGCATGAAATAGGAAATAAGTTTTTCAAAAGTAGAAAACCTAATATTTCTTAACTTTACTTGTGTTTTGTTTGGATTTTGTGATAGATTGTTGAAATTTTATTTTATCATGGATCATGATAGATCCATGAATATATTTGGTATTAGTTTGTGTTATGATGTTTGATGACGGATTATGTTGGTTATTAGGTGAGAATATGAAAGTTTTCTTAGAAATCATCAAATATGAAAAATTAGATTTTTGTGAAAACGCAACATAAAATTCAAAAGACCATATCTCTTATTCTATTTTGAATTTTTATGTGTGGTCAATTTCTGGAGTTAGATATACAAGTCTTCTAACTTTTCCAAGTGGAATTAATGAAAAAGAAGTTATAGATTTTCGTGTGGACTGATTTGCGTAAATAAAGCAAAATCTGAAAAAGGCTAAATAGATCATGGATCATGATAGATCCATGAATATATTTGGTATTAGTTTGTGTTATGATATTTGATGACGGATTATGTTGGTTATTAGGTGAGAATATAAAAGTTTTCTTAGAAATCATCAAATATGAAAAATCAGATTTTTGTGAAAACGCAACATGAAATTCAAAAGACCATATCTCTCATTCTATTTTGAATTTTTACGTGTGGTCAATTTCTGGAGTTAGATATACAAGTCTTCTAATGTTTCCAAGTAAAATCAATAAAAAAGAAGTTATAGATTTTTGTGTGGACTGATTTGAGTAAATGAAGTAAAATCTAAAAAAGGCTAAAGAGTAGGCTGTCTGAAAATTTAAGGGGCTATTTTGGCCAGTTAAGAAATGAAATAAAATCAGGTCTTTTGGGACATTAAAATATATGTTATAAACTAGCCTGTGTCCTAAAATGAGCTCATTTTGACTTAAATTGAGTAAGTTATGACTATTTCAATATTTATATTTTTTCGACAGAAATCGCTATAACCGGAGTTGTATAACTCCGATGGCCACGAAATTTAAACTGTAAGTCCACGTTAACATGTGTAAGATCCCGCAAATAGTTGGGAATTTCTGGAGTTAAGCATGAGGTAGCTAATTTGTTAAGGAATATACTAGAAATGGATTTTTGAAAAATACTGAAGCGAGTTGAAAAATTTCAGAAAATTGTTTTTGTATATGAAATATATAGATATGTGTTTGACCAAAGGATAGAAAAATAATAAGACGTTTTGGTATTTTCGTAAATAGGGTGTTTCAGCTTGCTAAAATGGACATTTCAGGTTGCTGAAATGGAAACTGAAATGTCAAGAATAGGAAACAGTTTAGTTTCAGCTTACTGAAATGAGATATTAAGTCTCCTGAATTCATAAATAGTTTACCGAGTTATAATAAAAACTTATAAATGAACGAGTAAGTGTTAAGTCTAAGGTTGTGCAATCGTACCCTTTAATGGTTGATGTATAGTAGCTGGGCTAAACGACTCCTTCATATGGGGAAGGTATCTACGAATTAGTAACCGATCTAACACACTATGAAAATAGTGTAGACTAGACGAAAATTAATTTGTTAGTTATTTGTGGAAAAGCACTCAGTATACTATATTGAATACTATTATTAGACTTGTGTATGTATAGTGTTAAGGTTATCTAATATTTGACTATATGTTTAAATGTTAGATAGTTTACTTATAAGGTATGCTATGCTAATTGAAAGATCAATCTTATAACTGTTAGGTCTTTTCAATAAAGCGATTAACTTAAATTGCGTAGCAGTAATCGACGGTACAGGCAAGTTTCCTAACTCGAACTCGAGTTGTTATTGTAAAGCATGTTCGTAATTAATCATTGTTGATTATATCACATCTATGATTTATTGATTCGCACGTTGTGCATATTGTATATGTTCATCAGGTATGAAAGGTTGATCACCTTCATTACCATATTGTTCAGTTGAATTTATTCATGTTCATTGTTGGCTATTCATCATTATTGATCCATGTTCTTTCACAATTCTTATATTGTTGAAAGTTTGTAGCTTATTATTCTTTTCAATCATGATATATCTTCATTTGAACTTAAACTTGCTGGGAAAACTTATTACTCACCCTTGCTATATCATGATAAACATTCTAGGCTTAAAGACAAAACTTCGGACACAGTTAAAGGTAAAGACAAGTTCTGGGATTGAATTATTGTACGACTAAATGGTATTTGTATTAGAGCAATATGGCATTGTATGTCGTGTAGAATATGAATAAAGGTATTAAGTTAAGGTTACAGACCTTGGGATTATGTTGTAAAAGTTATTGTATAAACAATTTATGTTTATATCTTCCGCAATAGTTATAAAAATGATGTTTCGTAACGTATCAGGTCCGAGGTTCTGGGGACCCGGATTTGGGAGCGCTACAGATAGTGGTGGTTTGGTCGAGGTTTGGTTTGGGTTTGTCTTCGACCCATTCTTTGATCTCCTCGGGCACCTCATAGTCATCTTCCTCCTCTTGATCAATATCCATCAAGTCGAAGTTCAGTTCTGCATCAAATTTGTAGTCACTTTGACAGGTTGGTATCTCATCAGCAGAGACAAACATATCTAATTCTTGAGTCCTGAAAACAAAATGCTTTCCCTTTAATATATACAACTGCTTAAATATTCAGAGCATTTGGCAAAGCATGACAAAAGTTACTTCTATAGCTGTGCAATCAAAAGTAAGCAGTAAATGAAAGCATGTTTAAATGGTAGACGGACTCTCTGCCACTTTACCCTTTTTGACTGAGGCAAGGGATACTGTTCCAGTTATCCAGGGTTAGATCCTCATAAATAGGGATGATCAAGAAGTTGTGATCATTCGCCTCATCTCGGATGATAACTAAGACATCCTTTGAAATAGGGCCGGGGTTTTTCTTTGAACTGCCCCCTTTTTCCTTCTTGATGCGAGGAATTTGAATCTGATCCTCATCGTCGCTATTTGGGATCTCATCATTCATACCCTCGTAGTTTATGATAACCCGCATGTTAGCAAATGGGTCTCGTCCTTTTGAACATGCTCTTTTCTTTTCCCTTTTAACTATCCATCTCTGATCTGGGAGTTGTTCTCTCACTTGCTGGTATAATGGGAGGAAATAACATGGTTGATACCACAGCTGGGATTTTCCTCATGGGTTTCACCCATCTGATACCCATAAGGTTTGGCAGCAATATTGTGGAAGCATGAGCTTTAGAGTGCTTATGTGGATTCCGGCGGCTTGACCCGGATGAATAACCCAATCCGACTCTCCCTTCTGGTTTGGGATTTGGACTGGACTTGTGATGCCTTGTTGGTTTTTTCCTAAACCTTTTCCAGGTTGGAAACCCAAAGATACCATTTCCTAGCCCACTGTCATCACCTCGGTGGAGACTTTTGGTTTCAGGGCTGGTGCTCAGATAGGTAAATACTGAGTATCACTCACTTCCAGGGCCTGAAAACTTGCAAGTTCAATCCCTGCATCCAGGATGATCACCGACATATCTCCATGTAGGCAGACAGGGTATTCTGGTTTGACATTGACCGTGATTAGGTTGTTGTTGATAATGCATTTGAGCTGTTATTGGAGGGTGGATGGCATTGCCCCTGCCATGTGGATCCACGGCCAACCCATCAATAAGTTGTATCCAGTGGCAATGTTGAGCACCTGAAAGGACACATAGAAAGTGTGCGGGCCAATCTCTAATGGAAGCTCTATTTCTCCCATAGCTTGTCGGCTAGATCCATCGACAGCCCGGATTACCACATGACTGGTTTTAATCCGGTTCGGGTTAATCTTCATTCTCTCCAATGTATCGTAGGGACAGATGTTGAGGGATGATCCTCCATCTATAACCACACCTTCGATCACATAATTGAAAGACATCACAGCTATATGTAGGGCGTTACGATGGCCGGTACCTTCTACAAAGATATCATCGTCAGTGAAAGATATCACATTGCTGTTAAAAATATGTTCTACCACGTGACGAAATTTCTCGGTATCCACGGTATGTGGCAGATGGGCTTCTTCTAGTACTTTCACTAGAATGTTGCGATGATCCACCGATGATAAGACCAAGTCTATGATAGACATTTGCTTGGGTGCATCTTTCAGACTTTGCACTGCCTTGATTTCATTGTGTCCTAGATGTGAATTTTGGAGTTGACTAAATGGGCGTACCAGGCTCTAGCCTCTCCGGTCAGACTCTTCTGAAATAACTGTATTTGGAGTTTCTCGTCCTCTGCATAGGATCCGAGTTCTCCAATGAATACCTTCAGGTGGGTATAACGGTCTCCTAATCCATCGTATTTCTTAAAATCAGGAGTTCTAAATTATTCGGGATAACGAGCCCCAGGGAATATACAGAGGTCTGAATAATTGACACTGCCAAATGCCCCAGTCCCTTTGATAGACCGGATGGTTTCTTCCATCTGCTGTACTTTCTTCAAAATGTCACCAGCTTCCTGTTCTTTGCTAAGGATGGTGATTTCAGGGATTTTGTTGGTTGTGACCTGGTTTCGTGGTCCAGGAATCTGAATCTCTATCTTTTCAGTCTCTTGACTGCCACCACTACCACCAGGTGTTCCCGGTTCTGTGTGAGTTTGGGCTTGCTTCCCTTTAAGGGCCTTGCTCTATTTTCTAAGAAAACTAGCCAATTCGGCTATCTGATTCTTCAGCCCTTCAAATTCTTCCCTAAAGACAGGGGTGGATTATGGTTGAGCACTGGAAGTCATGTTCGTGGATGGACTAAGTGCTTTCTTAGACTTAGATCTAGTGATCGAACCAATTTTTCACCTCTAACAAAACGTAGTTGTGTCAATTTCCTAAGGCATGTAGGGATAGGATGCATGCTATGATTTTTTTTTGGTTTTTTAATCTTATTCTCCAAAACAGAGGTCAATTGTTTTTATAACAGGATAACATGACAGGATGTATATAACAAGGAATGTAAATTTTTATTATGATATTTATATTATGCTCCTTTACATTAAAATTAAAAACTTGACATTGAATTAAAAGAGGAAGGCATGAAGAAACTTCCCATCGGATTTGGTTAATCAGAGGCTGACCTATCTTAGGTTACTCTCACGACTTTTTGGCATGAAGGTCCCCAGATCATCAAAATCTACTAGATGAAAAATTAATCCGATCTTTCAACTGGAGAGAATCTGCGTGGTGCATTTTCATGAGCCCCCAGAGACTTAACCGTCCCCAGAGTCATTACTTATCACAGACTGGTTTTGTCTCCTGAAGTAGGAATCACACAACATACATTCACATACATCGTGCCTCACCGTATGCATATGATGACATTGGTGCGAAGCACTAATATGGGTACAAAGCACTAAAAAATAAGAAAACTGTATTCACGCATTCATTCAATGTAAATACACAACATTCACACATTCATTCAATGTAAAGACGCATCATTCACACATATGTATTTTTGAAAGGGAAACGTTTGAAAAGATTTGAATGCGGCCTAAGCCCTCTACTGTCCCCAGAAGAGTCGCCACCTGTCAACGTCGGGAAAAAATTCGCGGGTCGGGTCACAACCCGAATCTTTCTCTCTTCCTAAGTTATCTCTACCCTTACCCTTTTTATTGCAAAAAATGTTTTGAAGGGTTTTTTAGGAAAAGGCCAACATGTATCATGTCGACAATTGAACGTTTTACAGAGTCGCCAGTTGGTAGATCTGAAATAGTTGTACCAACTCAACCGAGTTTTGTTTGAAAAGAGGCCCAATTGCTGGACACTGTCGAAACTTGATCTTTGAAAACAAAGTTTGAGTTTGGGGGCTTGGTTAAGTGTGGGGCAGGTGTTAGGCACCCCACAACTCCCGTGTAAACATGGTACCGCATCTTTTCAATATTTCCCTTTTAAATCTGCAATGTGTGTGAATGCTGGAAGAAATTAGGCCTATATTTGATGGAAAACATGTCTATGCATCGTTGAACCTATATACGAAGGGTTTGATTGGATTTGCAAAAAGTCTTTGATTTGATTTGCAAAAGTGTTTGATTTGATTTGCAAAAGCTTCTTTTTTCTAAAAGATTATTGAAGTGATGTTTTAAAAGAAGGTTTTCAAACCCTTGCGCTAACATAGGAATTGAAGCATATCGATACTTCAGTTTTATCTTTTCAGCCTTAAGGCTCAATTTGAATGGTGATTGTCGGGCTACGAAGCATCCTCGACCACAACATATATACAAGTGTCGGTCTCCTTATGGGCATGATAGCCATCATAGGGACTCTGACACGACAAACCATTATATTGAGACCTTAAATTCGGATAGCCATTTTAAGGTCTTTTGTATGTACATTTTTACAGAAAAATTGGCAGGGTACATCTGTTAAGTGGAGTTTGTCCATCGTGGGAATCAGATTCTGATCAATTGGATCATGAATCCCACGATTCCTAGGCTCAAATAGGGAGGCCAATAAACCTGCATAATTCAAATTTACATAGAAATATATCCCAAATGTCGCCAGAACCAAGGATTCATTTAGTAAATCTTGGTTCACAAATGGCCGCAGCGTCTCGTTCCCACTTGATAGCTATATATGGGCCGCGAGGTTGCTTTTGTAACTGAAACTAGAAAAAATGCTAGATTTAAATAAATCTTAGCAATTCTAGCTTCTCGATTCCGTCTGGACCTATTTGGAATCGTTTGAAAGCTAGAGTTAGCAAGATTTAAATAAATCTAGTTCGTCCGCAGAAATAACTGTGCCGATTCATATAAAATGAATATTTAAAGCAACAATTGAATAAAAATGAGTAAAGTAATATATATATATATATTACAGACGCGTAATGGAAAATACAGACAAAACAACTTTTGACTAACAAGGCCAACTGGCCGACAAACAAAACCTAATTAAAGCTAAATGACAAATGACTCAGCAACAACTTTCGGCTGCTTTAGATAAAGAAGCACGGGCTGCGCGGGCAGGAGCATCTAGCAACGAAGCTGACCAAAGTAACTGTAGGGACCCAAGGCAAATGGATCCTGGGCAAATGGACCCTAGGCAAATGGATCCTGGGCATCCTGAAGAGAGATGCTACCGTACGGATCGGTAGGGCTAGAGTGATGACTGGAGCGAGAAGAAGAAGATGAACAAACAGAAGGAACTGAGTCCTCACTGAGTTTATCCATTCTTTTCTGTATTAACCGGGATAACTGTTTTAACTCGTTATTAGAACAATGATCAATATCCGCAAAATCTAACTTTGAAGATTTTTTGGATTTTGATTTACTAGAAGAAGATGATTCCTTTGGAGGAGGAATCGTTTGAATAGGAGAAGGATTGGGAAACTCCTTCTGAACTTGACCAACGATGCGATAAGGATCAAACTTATCCCACCATTTAACTGAAAACTCACGAGTAACATGAGTAATTTGATTA
Organism: Panax stipuleanatus; assembly: GCA_020205555.1. NCBI lineage: Eukaryota > Viridiplantae > Streptophyta > Magnoliopsida > Apiales > Araliaceae > Panax > Panax stipuleanatus. The sequence goes on along the minus strand of CM035119.1, from coordinate 108,499,887 downwards.
AGGTGATTACTGGAAGCACCTTTCTCTGGAGAAACGACAGAAGAAAGAGCAACATTAACAACAGGAGAATAAAATCCATAGTTCCATCTAAGGATCCATGGGACCTTATATTTACTAACGAAATGAAGAATTACTGGAATGCAGCAATTGGTCTGCACAACAGGAACTCTGGAGCTAAAAACATTAAGAACAGTTTGAAGCTCAATAGGGAGAATGTCAAAGATGAGACCATAACGTTCCCACCATAAGACAAACCAATGAGGAATTTGACTTTTAAATTTGTGGTCAAATTGGATGAACCACGAATGACTAAACGATGGAGTTTGAAACAGAAAAACTCTGTTCCAAGCTTCCATGTAATCATAATAGCAAAACTGGCTATCATGACCTTCTAACTGCCTAAGATCAGAAGGATGGTTACCCCAGTTAGGCATGGAGATAACCTGTTTAATATAAAGAGAATGATAGATGATTTTTGAAGAATCATTTCTATCATAAATTGGTTTAATGGCAATTGACTGAGTTTGCAACAGGACATCCTTATAATACATGAGAGATTTATAAGGAGCAGAAGGGATGAAATGCCAACCAGTTGGGAAGAACTGGGCGGCTAATTTTACTGGATCATCAATTGATTTCATATGACGCTCGATATGAAATAAATTGGTGCTAAAAACAGGGATGTATTCAGTTTGAATACGCTGACCAGCAGGAGGATTACTGGTAGAAGCATAAGGATCAACCATTAAAGGGGGTTGAACCAAGGCTGAACTATAGGGTTTCGAACTAGAAACCAGAGGAGTGAACCTGTTTACTACAGTAAGGGGGGTAACAGGATGAGGGATAATAGTTCCCACGGGCTTCTGACTAGGCAGGCTAGGGCCTGGGGGGCCAGGAGGCCGGACACTTTTATCCTTTCCTTTTACACTCATTATGAACTTGAGGGGTACCTGAATTAATAAATTCCCGAGTTAAAAAATCAGGAACGGAATTATCACTTCCTTTAATATATTCAATGTCAAAATCAAAAATACTTAAAATAGATTGCCATCTGGCAAAAATATGTTTAGCAGCGATGTTTTTAACATCTTTTTCTAAAATATATTTTGCTGATTTACAATCAATACGAACAAGAAATTTTTGATTTAATAAATCATTTTGAAATTTACTAACACAAAAAACTAAAGCTAAAATTTCCTTTTTAATAGTGCTATAATTTAATTGTGCGTGATTCCACGCGCCGGAGTGGAATCGGACAATTTGCTCCGAAGAAGCAGGAGTCAACTTCTGCTTCAGAATGCCACCGAAGCCAATTTCGGAGGCGTCAGTTTCAACAATTTTGAAAGCTGATTCATTAGATATGCCAAGGCAGGGAAGAACCTTAACATATTTTTTAACTTGCTGAATGATGAAAGTATGCTCATCAGTCCAGGGAGGAGGATTTTTCTGTAAACGGAGGAACAAAGGTTTACAGATTTTTCGCAAATTTTTATAGAATTTACCAACATAATTAAGAGATCCTAGGAACCTTTGAAGTTGAGTTCTATCAAGGATTTTATCAGGAAATCTATCAGCGAATTGAATAACTCTTTGAATAGGACGAACCAAACCCCGATGAATATCATGACCAAGGAATTTAACTTTAACTTGGAAAAGAGAACATTTGGTTGGCGAAAGAACCAAACCATTAACTTTGATGGCTTTGAAGAACGAATTCAGATGTTTGAAATGTTCATCAATAGATTTAGAAAAAACAAGGATATCATCAATGTAAACAATGATGAAATGACTGAAGGGATTCAAAATTTCATTGAGAATATTTTGAAATTCACTGGGAGCGTTCTTCAAGCCAAATGCCTGAACAACCCATTCATAATGACCAAAGGGGGTGGTAAAGGCAGTTTTATACCTATCAGAAGGATGAATACTAACTTGCCAAAACCCTGACTTAAGGTCAAATTTACTAAAAATGGTAGCATTACTAAGGCGACTAAGAAGGTCTTCCTTATTAGGAAGGGGATACCTAATCCATTCTAAGACCTTATTAAGCGGCTTATAATTAATAACCAAACGAGGGACACCTCTTTCTTTTTCTGCTTCATTATTAACGTAAAAGGCAGGGCAAGACCAAGGGGATTTACTATGCTTTATTAAGCCTTTGGCAAGTAAGTCATTAATTTCTTGCTTACAAAGCTCCATTTGATGATGACTCATTTGAATAGGTCTAGCTTTAGTAGGAATAAGATGTTCTTTAAATTCCTTAGCGTAAGGAAGTTTAACTACATGCTTCCTACAATGCCAAAAGGCATTAGGAGAATCGGCACATAAGTTTTTAACCATGAATAAACGAAGTTCTTCAATTTTATCTTGTATTTTTTCAAGTAAAAAAAGATCTTCAACCTGTTTATACCTAATTTCATGTTTCAGATAATTTAAATGAGAAGTTTTACATTTTAACAGGTTAAGTGACTTAGAAATGGACTCATCTTGAATAAATCTTAAGTCTCTTTCTTTGGGCTGAGTTAAAAACTCAAAAACAACTTTCTGCCCAAGGTGCTCAGTAGTTAACCCATTATTACTGGTGATGAAAGGGTATAATAAATATATAAATGGTAATCCCAAAATAATTTTATCAGTTAAATTACGAATTAACACAAAAGAAGTTTTAAAACATATATCATTTTGACAGATATGCACTTTAGGGAGCTTATATTTTATTTCCATGCTGCTTCCATTAGCAGAGTTTAAACGTTCACTGGTTTTAACATAGAATTTAGTAGGGATTAATCCCTCCTGGATGCAGTTAAGATCTGCACCAGTATCAACAAGAGCAGGAAGTTGAATAGCAAAAGTGCCATCGACCATTAATCGTATCAAAATATACCATTTTTGAATGGTAATATCTTTTAACCTTCTCAAAGAATTACCTTGAATAAATAAGGGCGACTATTCCTCTTTGACTCCTGAAGTTTCAGGTATGTCATCATTTTCTGAGGAATCAGAAATATGAAGTTCAGAGTCTTTAGTACCTAACGCAGTCATATCACTTCTTAAGTTGGAAATTTCAATCTTGAGACTAGAAATCTCTTTCTTAAGCTTGTTGACCTCTTGATTTAGTTCTGGGAGAGTAATTTCTCTCTCAGCAACTTTAAATCTCTCAAGAGTTTTATTAAGACTTATAAGCGGCTTATCCTTAGCCTTTATAACTTTACCTTTTCCCGAAATATTTTTAGAAAACAATTCTTTTAACTGTTTCATATATTGAAGTTTTAAATCTTCATCAGTAAGTTTACTAATTAATTCAATTAACAAAGAGCTTTCTTGATCCTCTTTAGTAAGAACGCTAATTGTTTTACAACAATCAGATCTACAATTATCTGTACAAAGGGTGACTTCATTATCTTCACTCGGAGTTTGACTATTATCATCATTAGCAGAGGAATAAGGAATATCAGAATGACCATTATCCTCATCAGACTGAGTTCTAAGTAACGCAAAAATCTTTTAAGTATCTTCAGCAGAAATATTTAACTGACTAAGTTTTTGTTTTAACTTACATTCATTCTTATAATGACCCTTTTTACCACAGTTATAACAAGTAATTTTACTTTTATCAGTAGATTTAGAAGTGGATTTTTTATTTCTAGTTTTCGTTCGTGACTTGGGTTTTTCATAATAACTTTCTTTATTATTAGACTGACTAGAACGCTTTTTATGATGCTTGCATTTTTTGTGTGTTTCAATTTGCTTTTTCCTATGCTTTCTACGTGAAGGGGCAATAGGAGGCAAGCCATATTGTTCACAAAAAGTACCAAGTTCATATTTAGCTTTCTTTTTATCTTTTGCAGCTTGTTTAGCAATTTTAAAATCAATACACATTTTTAGGCCAATTTTTTGAATATAACTAATAATGTCACCGTAAGTGAGGTTATCATAATCAATATAACCCAAAGTTTTACTAAGTTCTTCTCGAACTTTATGAGCAAATAAAGAAGGAAGACCATTAACAAATTTTTCTTTCCAAAATGGTTTATTACTATCATTTCTAAGCATAACACGTGAAATGAAGACATCTTTATACCATCTAAAATCACTTAAGGTAGGACAAGTAAGATTACTAAGCTGATCATGAATCCTCTCAGTGATGTTACTAGGGGTTCCAATAAAGTGTTTTATTATGGTAAAGATTAACGTGTTAATCCCATCTGGAACACCAAAACCAATATCTTCTCGAAAGATAGGTTGACCATTATCATCTAACTGGTAGGCATGAATAATAGAATTCCTAGCATCTTCATCAAGGTGTTTTTCCCACCAAGAGCGAAGAACTCCCGAAAAACCATTGGTTAGAATTTCAACAATATCAGGTTGAGTAAGAGTATTAAAAGCTGTATGTAATAGTCAAAAGTTGTAATAATGCTTTCATCTTTTGATAAAGCATTACTGTTGTTCAATAGTCATTTATGTTTTGTAATTATTGAGTTGTATTTACTTCGCCTTTTCTTTTGTTATATAAGAGGGGCTCAGTCATTGTTAAGAGGCAGGATTTAGTAATCCAATAGAGCGTTTAAGAAGACTCAGATTCCTATCTGACAAATCTTCAACTCTCTTGCCTTCTCTCTTAGATATGTTAAGCTTCTATAATCGAGTCAATTTGTTGTAAGTAATCAAGTTATTTGTTTGTAATTATTTCAAAGTTCAATAAAAGTTTATTTTATTTAAACTCTTATTCACTTATATGAACTGCTGCTTTAATTTCTTATAGTTTTGCTATAGTTGTTATTCAGCTTTATATATGCGCCACTCTTCTCTTCTCTCATCGTCTTCCGTCTTCCGCCTTTTGGTAATGACTCTTAACTGGTGATTAATAGGGGCATCAAAGTCAGAGGAAGAAGGTCCGACTGAAACAGTAGGAGACACATCCTCTTGCTCTCCATCAGCCTGAGAAGCAGGAGTATAGCAAGGATGACTTGTCTGACCCTGATTCAACACTCCTTTCAATTTGACATCAGGAATAGAAAAGTCACTTAAGACTTCAGTGTCTCTTCTAGAGGTAGAAGGGACTGAAGAATTGGTAAATTCTTCAATAATAAAAGGTCTTCTAGTACGTTCAAAGCTAATTCGAACCGTACCATCAGAAAATTGTTTAATATTTTTTAGATTTAATAAGTTATTATTAACTGGTTTTTGTGGAACTTCCTGAGGAAGAATCCATTGACTAGGCAACGTGACATCTTTCCAAAGAATAGTCTTAGGTGTTTGAATTTTGGCGTTACTAGTACTACTTTGAATTAAAACAGTGTGATCTTTAGGACTTTTACTGAGTGCATGAATATTTAAATTGGTTTTCATAACCTTATAATAAATTCTGTAAATTAAAGCTAAAGGTTGAGATCCTTCTATCATTTGAGTTATCTCACCCGCAGTTTTAATATTCAAAGTTAAAGCTTTTAGCAAATTAATATCAGACAAACTCAAAGGAAGGTCTGGAAAGCAATTAAAATGAATAGGACCATCATGTAAGCTAGACTCCATGATTCCAATAATACTGGGAGCATAATTAAGATATCTTGCATCTCTTAAGCATAAAAAGACACTCGAGTTTATTCCTTTAATAGTTAATGGTTTGACAGCAACCTGAACAAGACCAATATGAATAAAATTATAACCTTTCTTTCGATGTTTATTAATAACTTCAGGAGAAAGCAGACTACAATTTTCATATTCTTTATTAATAGCATAAACTCGTTCAACAGTTTTAACATTGTAATCCGTTTTAAAATTATCAATGAAAGTTGACTGGTAAATCTCCTTAGGAGAAACACTAGGTATGTTCCAATTATTAAGGTTTGATTAATATTTTCATAACTATGTTCTTCTTGGTTAACTATGTTTGGAATAGAAGAAAGAGAAGATCTATTACTAACCGACGAACTAGATCTGAACAATCTACTCATAATTAAAAATTAAAGGTTTTAACCAATCTATGTTCTTCCATACATACCCCTTTCTTTGCTTAACATAGACACATACCCTATCATCTAGTGATTCCCAGAAAGCCAAAACTGCTCACCTTATCGAGACTTACAAAGGCTGGACAGGGACCTATGGCGATGGAGGGTGGTCTATACAAAGAGACTAGGTGATTTCTTGAACAAAGAAAGATCGAAACTTTCGATTTTTAAAAATGTTTAGAAGAAATAGATCAAGAACTACGTTTAGTAAACGAACAACTCATGGCTCTGATACCAAAAGGCGGAAGACGGAAGACGATGAGAGAAGAGAAGAGTGGCGCATATATAAAGCTGAATAACAACTATAGCAAAACTATAAGAAATTAAAGCAGCAGTTCATATAAGTGAATAAGAGTTTAAATAAAATAAACTTTTATTGAACTTTGAAATAATTACAAACAAATAACTTGATTACTTACAACAAATTGACTCGATTATAGAAGCTTAACATATCTAAGAGAGAAGGCAAGAGAGTTGAAGATTTGTCAGATAGGAATCTGAGTCTTCTTAAACGCTCTATTGGATTACTAAATCCTGCCTCTTAACAATGACTGAGCCCCTCTTATATAACAAAAGAAAAGGCGAAGTAAATACAACTCAATAATTACAAAACATAAATGACTATTGAACAACAGTAATGCTTTATCAAAAGATGAAAGCATTATTACAACTTTTGACTATTACATACAGCTTTTACTATTACAGACGCGTAATGGAAAATACAGACAAAATAACTTTTGACTAACAAGGCCAACTGGCCGACAAACAAAACCTAATTAAAGCTAAATGACAAATGACTCAGCAACAACTTTCGGCTGCTTTAGATAAAGAAGCACGGGCTGCGCGGGCAGGAGCATCTAGCAACGAAGCTGACCAAAGTAACTGTAGGGACCCAAGGCAAATGGATCCTGGGCAAATGGACCCTAGGCAAATGGATCCTGGGCATCCTGAAGAGAGATGCTACCGTACGGATCGGTAGGGCTAGAGTGATGACTGGAGCGAGAAGAAGAAGATGAACAAACAGAAGGAACTGAGTCCTCACTGAGTTTATCCATTCTTTTCTGTATTAACCGGGATAACTGTTTTAACTCGTTATTAGAACAATGATCAATATCCGCAAAATCTAACTTTGAAGATTTTTTGGATTTTGATTTACTAGAAGAAGATGATTCCTTTGGAGGAGGAATCGTTTGGATAGGAGAAGGATTGGGAAACTCCTTCTGAACTTGATCTATTTCTTCTAAACATTTTTAAAAATCGAAAGTTTCGATCTTTCTTTGTTCAAGAAATCACCTAGTCTCTTTGTATAGACCACCTTCCATCGCCATAGGTCCCTGTCCAGCCTTTGTAAGTCTCGATAAGGTGAGCAGTTTTGGCTTTCTGGGAATCACTAGATGATAGGGTATGTGTCTATGTTAAGCAAAGAAAGGGGTATGTATGGAAGAACATAGATTGGTTAAAACCTTTAATTTTTAATTATGAGTAGATTGTTCAGATCTAGTTCGTCGGTTAGTAATAGATCTTCTCTTTCTTCTATTCCAAACATAGTTAACCAAGAAGAACATAGTTATGAAAATATTAATCAAACCCTTAATAATTGGAACATACCTAGTGTTTCTCCTAAGGAGATTTACCAGTCAACTTTCATTGATAATTTTAAAACGGATTACAATGTTAAAACTGTTGAACGAGTTTATGCTATTAATAAAGAATATGAAAATTGTAGTCTGCTTTCTCCTGAAGTTATTAATAAACATGATGAGAGAAGAGAAGAGTGGCGCATATATAAAGCTGAATAACAACTATAGCAAAACTATAAGAAATTAAAGCAGCAGTTCATATAAGTGAATAAGAGTTTAAATAAAATAAACTTTTATTGAACTTTGAAATAATTACAAACAAATAACTTGATTACTTACAACAAATTGACTCGATTATAGAAGCTTAACATATCTAAGAGAGAAGGCAAGAGAGTTGAAGATTTGTCAGATAGGAATCTGAGTCTTCTTAAACGCTCTATTGGATTACTAAATCCTGCCTCTTAACAATGACTGAGCCCCTCTTATATAACAAAAGAAAAGGCGAAGTAAATACAAATCAATAATTACAAAACATAAATGACTATTGAACAACAGTAATGCTTTATCAAAAGATGAAAGCATTATTACAACTTTTGACTATTACATACAGCTTTTACAATTACAGACGCGTAATGGAAAATACAGACAAAACAACTTTTGACTAACAAGGCCAACTGGCCGACAAACAAAACCTAATTAAAGCTAAATGACAAATGACTCAGCAACAACTTTCGGCTGCTTTAGATAAAGAAGCACGGGCTGCGCGGGCAGGAGCATCTAGCAACGAAGCTGACCAAAGTAACTGTAGGGACCCAAGGCAAATGGATCCTGGGCAAATGGACCCTAGGCAAATGGATCCTGGGCATCCTGAAGAGAGATGCTACCGTACGGATCGGTAGGGCTAGAGTGATGACTGGAGCGAGAAGAAGAAGATGAACAAACAGAAGGAACTGAGTCCTCACTGAGTTTATCCATTCTTTTCTGTATTAACCGGGATAACTGTTTTAACTCGTTATTAGAACAATGATCAATATCCGCAAAATCTAACTTTGAAGATTTTTTGGATTTTGATTTACTAGAAGAAGATGATTCCTTTGGAGGAGGAATCGTTTGAATAGGAGAAGGATTGGGAAACTCCTTCTGAACTTGACCAACGATGCGATAAGGATCAAACTTATCCCACCATTTAACTGAAAACTCACGAGTAACATGAGTAATTTGATTAAGGTGATTACTGGAAGCACCTTTCTCTGGAGAAACGACAGAAGAAAGAGCAACATTAACAACAGGAGAATAAAATCCATAGTTCCATCTAAGGATCCATGGGACCTTATATTTACTAACGAAATGAAGAATTACTGGAATGCAGCAATTGGTCTGCACAACAGGAACTCTGGAGCTAAAAACATTAAGAACAGTTTGAAGCTCAATAGGGAGAATGTCAAAGATGAGACCATAACGTTCCCACCATAAGACAAACCAATGAGGAATTTGACTTTTAAATTTGTGGTCAAATTGGATGAACCACGAATGACTAAACGATGGAGTTTGAAACAGAAAAACTCTGTTCCAAGCTTCCATGTAATCATAATAGCAAAACTGGCTATCATGACCTTCTAACTGCCTAAGATCAGAAGGATGGTTACCCCAGTTAGGCATGGAGATAACCTGTTTAATATAAAGAGAATGATAGATGATTTTTGAAGAATCATTTCTATCATAAATTGGTTTAATGGCAATTGACTGAGTTTGCAACAGGACATCCTTATAATACATGAGAGATTTATAAGGAGCAGAAGGGATGAAATGCCAACCAGTTGGGAAGAACTGGGCGGCTAATTTTACTGGATCATCAATTGATTTCATATGACGCTCGATATGAAATAAATTGGTGCTAAAAACAGGGATGTATTCAGTTTGAATACGCTGACCAGCAGGAGGATTACTGGTAGAAGCATAAGGATCAACCATTAAAGGGGGTTGAACCAAGGCTGAACTATAGGGTTTCGAACTAGAAACCAGAGGAGTGAACCTGTTTACTACAGTAAGGGGGTAACAGGATGAGGGATAATAGCTCCCACGGGCTTCTGACTAGGCAGGCTAGGGCCTGGGGGGCCAGGAGGCCGGACACTTTTATCCTTTCCTTTTACACTCATTATGAACTTGAGGGGTACCTGAATTAATAAATTCCCGAGTTAAAAAATCAGGAACGGAATTATCACTTCCTTTAATATATTCAATGTCAAAATCAAAAATACTTAAAATAGATTGCCATCTGGCAAAAATATGTTTAGCAGCGATGTTTTTAACATCTTTTTCTAAAATATATTTTGCTGATTTACAATCAATACGAACAAGAAATTTTTGATTTAATAAATCATTTTGAAATTTACTAACACAAAAAACTAAAGCTAAAATTTCCTTTTTAATAGTGCTATAATTTAATTGTGCGTGATTCCACGCGCCGGAGTGGAATCGGACAATTTGCTCCGAAGAAGCAGGAGTCAACTTCTGCTTCAGAACGCCACCGAAGCCAATTTCGGAGGCGTCAGTTTCAACAATTTTGAAAGCTGATTCATTAGATATGCCAAGGCAGGGAAGAACCTTAACATATTTTTTAACTTGCTGAATGATGAAAGTATGCTCATCAGTCCAGGGAGGAGGATTTTTCTGTAAACGAAGGAACAAAGGTTTACAGATTTTTCGCAAATTTTTATAGAATTTACCAACATAATTAAGAGATCCTAGGAACCTTTGAAGTTGAGTTCTATCAAGGATTTTATCAGGAAATCTATCAGCGAATTGAATAACTCTTTGAATAGGACGAACCAAACCCCGATGAATATCATGACCAAGGAATTTAACTTTAACTTGGAAAAGAGAACATTTGGTTGGCGAAAGAACCAAACCATTAACTTTGATGGCTTTGAAGAACGAATTCAGATGTTTGAAATGTTCATCAATAGATTTAGAAAAAACAAGGATATCATCAATGTAAACAATGATGAAATGACTGAAGGGATTCAAAATTTCATTGAGAATATTTTGAAATTCACTGGGAGCGTTCTTCAAGCCAAATGCCTGAACAACCCATTCATAATGACCAAAGGGGGTGGTAAAGGCAGTTTTATACCTATCAGAAGGATGAATACTAACTTGCCAAAACCCTGACTTAAGGTCAAATTTACTAAAAATGGTAGCATTACTAAGGCGACTAAGAAGGTCTTCCTTATTAGGAAGGGGATACCTAATCCATTCTAAGACCTTATTAAGCGGCTTATAATTAATAATCAAACGAGGGACACCTCTTTCTTTTTCTGCTTCATTATTAACGTAAAAGGCAGGGCAAGACCAAGGGGATTTACTATGCTTTATTAAGCCTTTGGCAAGTAAGTCATTAATTTCTTGCTTACAAAGCTCCATTTGATGATGACTCATTTGAATAGGTCTAGCTTTAGTAGGAATAAGTTGTTCTTTAAATTCCTTAGCGTAAGGAAGTTTAACTACATGCTTCCTACGATGCCAAAAGGCATTAGGAGAATCGGCACATAAGTTTTTAACCATGAATAAATGAAGTTCTTCAATTTTATCTTGTATTTTTTCAAGTAAAAGAAGATCTTCAACCTGTTTATACCTAATTTCATGTTTCAGATAATTTAAATGAGAAGTTTTACATTTTAACAGGTTAAGTGACTTAGAAATGGACTCATCTTGAATAAATCTTAAGTCTCTTTCTTTGGGCTGAGTTAAAAACTCAAAAACAACTTTCTGCCCAAGGTGCTCAGTAGTTAACCCATTATTACTGGTGATGAAAGGGTATAATAAATATATAAATGGTAATCCCAAAATAATTTTATCAGTTAAATTACGAATTAACACAAAAGAAGTTTTAAAACATATATCATTTTGACAGATATGCACTTTAGGGAGCTTATATTTTATTTCCATGCTGCTTCCATTAGCAGAGTTTAAACGTTCACTGGTTTTAACATAGAATTTAGTAGGGATTAATCCCTCCTGGATGCAGTTAAGATCTGCACCAGTATCAACAAGAGCAGGAAGTTGAATAGCAAAAGTGCCATCGACCATTAATCGTATCAAAATATACCATTTTTGAATGGTAATATCTTTTAACCTTCTCAAAGAATTACCTTGAATAAATAAGGGCGACTCTTCCTCTTTGACTCCTGAAGTTTCAGGTATGTCATCATTTTCTGAGGAATCAGAAATATGAAGTTCAGAGTCTTTAGTACCTAACGCAGTCATATCACTTCTTAAGTTGGAAATTTCAATCTTGAGACTAGAAATCTCTTTCTTAAGCTTGTTGACCTCTTGATTTAGTTCTGGGAGAGTAATTTCTCTCTCAACAACTTTAAATCTCTCAAGAGTTTTATTAAGACTTATAAGCGGCTTATCCTTAGCCTTTATAACTTTACCTTTTCCCGAAATATTTTTAGAAAATAATTCTTTTAACTGTTTCATATATTGAAGTTTTAAATCTTCATCAGTAAGTTTACTAATTAATTCAATTAACAAAGAGCTTTCTTGATCCTCTTTAGTAAGAACGCTAATTGTTTTACAACAATCAGATCTACAATTATCTGTACAAAGGGTGACTTCATTATCTTCACTCGGAGTTTGACTATTATCATCATTAGCAGAGGAATAAGGAATATCAGAATGACCATTATCCTCATCAGACTGAGTTCTAAGTAACGCAAAAATCTTTTCAGTATCTTCAGCAGAAATATTTAACTGACTAAGTTTTTGTTTTAACTTACATTCATTCTTATAATGACCCTTTTTACCACAGTTATAACAAGTAATTTTACTTTTATCAGTAGATTTAGAAGTGGATTTTTTATTTCTAGTTTTCGTTCGTGACTTGGGTTTTTCATAATAACTTTCTTTATTATTAGACTGACTAGAACGCTTTTTATGATGCTTGCGTTTTTTGTGTGTTTCAATTTGCTTTTTCCTATGCTTTCTACGTGAAGGGGCAATAGGAGGCAAGCCATATTGTTCACAAAAAGTACCAAGTTCATATTTAGCTTTCTTTTTATCTTTTGCAGCTTGTTTAGCAATTTTAAAATCAATACACATTTTTAGGCCAATTTTTTGAATATAACTAATAATGTCACCGTAAGTGAGGTTATCATAATCAATATAACCCAAAGTTTTACTAAGTTCTTCTCGAACTTTATGAGCAAATAAAGAAGGAAGACCATTAACAAATTTTTCTTTCCAAAATGGTTTATTACTATCATTTCTAAGCATAACACGTGAAATGAAGACATCTTTATACCATCTAAAATCACTTAAGGTAGGACAAGTAAGATTACTAAGCTGATCATGAATCCTCTCAGTGATGTTACTAGGGGTTCCAATAAAGTGTTTTATTATGGTAAAGATTAACGTGTTAATCCCATCTGGAACACCAAAACCAATATCTTCTCGAAAGATAGGTTGACCATTATCATCTAACTGGTAGGCATGAATAATAGAATTCCTAGCATCTTCATCAAGGTGTTTTTCCCACCAAGAGCGAAGAACTCCCGAAAAACCATTGGTTAGAATTTCAACAATATCAGGTTGAGTAAGAGTATTAAAAGCTGTGATGTAACTGTTGGCAACCATAGACATGTGATTCATTTTAGTGAGAATTTGATGTTAACTGAAGCCATCAATATTCCATTCATAAATTTTATTGGAGGAAACTGAAAATTGATTATCAAGATTCTTTTCCTCGAACTGAAGATCAGGGGGAGTGGGTCTGGTATACCAGTTTTTAGTGATACTAGTGTTATTGAAAGTTAACTTGTTTAATTGTTCGGTTAGGTCAGGAACAGAAGTGACCTCAGAAACCTCGTCTGAGTCACTATTGGAATCATTGTCAGATTCTTGAATCTGATCAATGATGGCAACGGTTCCACTGGGTTCACCTGAGCTCGAACCAATCTTTTTAATAAGTTTATCTATACTTTTAACTAAGTCAGAATCTTTACTAGGCAAGCCCTTTCCATCTCTATTATCAGGGAGAGTTAACAAAGGTTGATCAAGCTTTTTATCAGGGTTCTTAATAAGGGTAATATCAAACTTTTCTTCTATTTTATCAAGTTGTTTACCTATAGTGGCCAAATATTGATTAGTGAAATTATTTTGCTCAATGATCTTTTTATCATCAGTTTTACCATCGGCAACTTTAAAAGGACTAGCAATAACTGAGTTATTTTTAACTTGTAAAAGAACAGTTTCAAGGGGAGGATGAGAAGCTAAAGTTTTAGACTTGTCTTCTTTTACCCATTGAGATTTAGTAAGAACTTTACAATGAGAATGATGCCTATCATACCAATCATAAAATGTAAGGTTCTCTCTGGTAAGTTTAATAAATTTTTTCCAATTATGAACAATTTTATCCCTTTCATGTTTATCATACATATTCCTGAAGGCATGTCGTTTTTGTTGATTTTCTTTAGAATTAAAATCAGCAACAAGACTATCCCAATCCAATTTAGAGGCTTTAGTAATGACTCTTAACTGGTGATTAATAGGGGCATCAAAGTCAGAGGGAGAAGGTCCGACTGAAACAGTAGGAGACACATCCTCTTGCTCTCCATCAGCCTGAGAAGCAGGAGTATAGCAAGGATGACTTGTCTGACCCTGATTCAACACTCCTTTCAATTTGACATCAGGAATAGAAAAGTCACTTAAGACTTCAGTGTCTCTTCTAGAGGTAGAAGGGACTGAAGAATTGGTAAATTCTTCAATAATAAAAGGTCTTCTAGTACGTTCAAAGCTAATTCGAACCGTACCATCAGAAAATTGTTTAATATTTTCTAGATTTAATAAGTTATTATTAACTGGTTTTTGTGGAACTTCCTGAGGAAGAATCCATTGACTAGGCAACGTGACATCTTTCCAAAGAATAGTCTTAGGTGTTTGAATGTTGGCGTTACTAGTACTACTTTGAATTAAAACAGTGTGATCTTTAGGACTTTTACTGAGTGCATGAATATTTAAATTGGTTTTCATAACCTTATAATAAATTCTGTAAATTAAAGCTAAAGGTTGAGATCCTTCTATCATTTGAGTTATCTCACCCGCAGTTTTAATATTCAAAGTTAAAGCTTTTAGCAAATTAATATCAGACAAACTCAAAGGAAGGTCTGGAAAGCAATTAAAATGAATAGGACCATCATGTAAGCTAGACTCCATGATTCCAATAATACTGGGAGCATAATTAAGATATCTTGCATCTCTTAAGCATAAAAAGACACTCGAGTTTATTCCTTTAATAGTTAATGGTTTGACAGCAACCTGAACAAGACCAATATGAATAAAATTATAACCTTTCTTTCGATGTTTATTAATAACTTCAGGAGAAAGCAGACTACAATTTTCATATTCTTTATTAATAGCATAAACTCGTTCAACAGTTTTAACATTGTAATCCGTTTTAAAATTATCAATGAAAGTTGACTGGTAAATCTCCTTAGGAGAAACACTAGGTATGTTCCAATTATTAAGGGTTTGATTAATATTTTCATAACTATGTTCTTCTTGGTTAACTATGTTTGGAATAGAAGAAAGAGAAGATCTATTACTAACCGACGAACTAGATCTGAACAATCTACTCATAATTAAAAATTAAAGGTTTTAACCAATCTATGTTCTTCCATACATACCCCTTTCTTTGCTTAACATAGACACATACCCTATCATCTAGTGATTCCCAGAAAGCCAAAACTGCTCACCTTATCGAGACTTACAAAGGCTGGACAGGGACCTATGGCGATGGAGGGTGGTCTATACAAAGAGACTAGGTGATTTCTTGAACAAAGAAAGATCGAAACTTTCGATTAATAAAACTCCTGAGAGATTTAAAGTTGCTGAGAGAGAAATTACTCTCCCAGAACTAAATCAAGAGGTCAACAAGCTTAAGAAAGAGATTTCTAGTCTCAAGATTGAAATTTCCAACTTAAGAAGTGATATGACTGCGTTAGGTACTAAAGACTCTGAACTTCATATTTCTGATTCCTCAGAAAATGATGACATACCTGAAACTTCAGGAGTCAAAGAGGAAGAGTCGCCCTTATTTATTCAAGGTAATTCTTTGAGAAGGTTAAAAGATATTACCATTCAAAAATGGTATATTTTGATACGATTAATGGTCGATGGCACTTTTGCTATTCAACTTCCTGCTCTTGTTGATACTGGTGCAGATCTTAACTGCATCCAGGAGGGATTAATCCCTACTAAATTCTATGTTAAAACCAGTGAACGTTTAAACTCTGCTAATGGAAGCAGCATGGAAATAAAATATAAGCTCCCTAAAGTGCATATCTGTCAAAATGATATATGTTTTAAAACTTCTTTTGTGTTAATTCGTAATTTAACTGATAAAATTATTTTGGGATTACCATTTATATATTTATTATACCCTTTCATCACCAGTAATAATGGGTTAACTACTGAGCACCTTGGGCAGAAAGTTGTTTTTGAGTTTTTAACTCAGCCCAAAGAAAGAGACTTAAGATTTATTCAAGATGAGTCCATTTCTAAGTCACTTAACCTGTTAAAATGTAAAACTTCTCATTTAAATTATCTGAAACATGAAATTAGGTATAAACAGGTTGAAGATCTTCTTTTACTTGAAAAAATACAAGATAAAATTGAAGAACTTCATTTATTCATGGTTAAAAACTTATGTGCCGATTCTCCTAATGCCTTTTGGCATCGTAGGAAGCATGTAGTTAAACTTCCTTACGCTAAGGAATTTAAAGAACAACTTATTCCTACTAAAGCTAGACCTATTCAAATGAGTCATCATCAAATGGAGCTTTGTAAGCAAGAAATTAATGACTTACTTGCCAAAGGCTTAATAAAGCATAGTAAATCCCCTTGGTCTTGCCCTGCCTTTTACGTTAATAATGAAGCAGAAAAAGAAAGAGGTGTCCCTCGTTTGATTATTAATTATAAGCCGCTTAATAAGGTCTTAGAATGGATTAGGTATCCCCTTCCTAATAAGGAAGACCTTCTTAGTCGCCTTAGTAATGCTACCATTTTTAGTAAATTTGACCTTAAGTCAGGGTTTTGGCAAGTTAGTATTCATCCTTCTGATAGGTATAAAACTGCCTTTACCACCCCCTTTGGTCATTATGAATGGGTTGTTCAGGCATTTGGCTTGAAGAACGCTCCCAGTGAATTTCAAAATATTCTCAATGAAATTTTGAATCCCTTCAGTCATTTCATCATTGTTTACATTGATGATATCCTTGTTTTTTCTAAATCTATTGATGAACATTTCAAACATCTGAATTCGTTCTTCAAAGCCATCAAAGTTAATGGTTTGGTTCTTTCGCCAACCAAATGTTCTCTTTTCCAAGTTAAAGTTAAATTCCTTGGTCATGATATTCATCGGGGTTTGGTTCGTCCTATTCAAAGAGTTATTCAATTCGCTGATAGATTTCCTGATAAAATCCTTGATAGAACTCAACTTCAAAGGTTCCTAGGATCTCTTAATTATGTTGGTAAATTCTATAAAAATTTGCGAAAAATCTGTAAACCTTTGTTCCTCCGTTTACAGAAAAATCCTCCTCCCTGGACTGATGAGCATACTTTCATCATTCAGCAAGTTAAAAAATATGTTAAGGTTCTTCCCTGCCTTGGCATATCTAATGAATCAGCTTTCAAAATTGTTGAAACTGACGCCTCCGAAATTGGCTTCGGTGGCATTCTGAAGCAGAAGTTGACTCCTGCTTCTTCGGAGCAAATTGTCCGATTCCACTCCGGCGCGTGGAATCACGCATAATTAAATTATAGCACTATTAAAAAGGAAATTTTAGCTTTAGTTTTTTGTGTTAGTAAATTTCAAAATGATTTATTAAATCAAAAATTTCTTGTTCGTATTGATTGTAAATCAGCAAAATATATTTTAGAAAAAGATGTTAAAAACATCGCTGCTAAACATATTTTTGCCAGATGGCAATCTATTTTAAGTATTTTTGATTTTGACATTGAATATATTAAAGGAAGTGATAATTCCGTTCCTGATTTTTTAACTCGGGAATTTATTAATTCAGGTACCCCTCAAGTTCATAATGAGTGTAAAAGGAAAGGATAAAAGTGTCCGGCCTCCTGGCCCCCCAGGCCCTAGCCTGCCTAGTCAGAAGCCCGTGGGAGCTATTATCCCTCATCCTGTTACCCCCTTACTGTAGTAAACAGGTTCACTCCTCTGGTTTCTAGTTCGAAACCCTATAGTTCAGCCTTGGTTCAACCCCCTTTAATGGTTGATCCTTATGCTTCTACCAGTAATCCTCCTGCTGGTCAGCGTATTCAAACTGAATACATCCCTGTTTTTAGCACCAATTTATTTCATATCGAGCGTCATATGAAATCAATTGATGATCCAGTAAAATTAGCCGCCCAGTTCTTCCCAACTGGTTGGCATTTCATCCCTTCTGCTCCTTATAAATCTCTCATGTATTATAAGGATGTCCTGTTGCAAACTCAGTCAATTGCCATTAAACCAATTTATGATAGAAATGATTCTTCAAAAATCATCTATCATTCTCTTTATATTAAACAGGTTATCTCCATGCCTAACTGGGGTAACCATCCTTCTGATCTTAGGCAGTTAGAAGGTCATGATAGCCAGTTTTGCTATTATGATTACATGGAAGCTTGGAACAGAGTTTTTCTGTTTCAAACTCCATCGTTTAGTCATTCGTGGTTCATCCAATTTGACCACAAATTTAAAAGTCAAATTCCTCATTGGTTTGTCTTATGGTGGGAACGTTATGGTCTCATCTTTGACATTCTCCCTATTGAGCTTCAAACTGTTCTTAATGTTTTTAGCTCCAGAGTTCCTGTTGTGCAGACCAATTGCTGCATTCCAGTAATTCTTCATTTCGTTAGTAAATATAAGGTCCCATGGATCCTTAGATGGAACTATGGATTTTATTCTCCTGTTGTTAATGTTGCTCTTTCTTCTGTCGTTTCTCCAGAGAAAGGTGCTTCCAGTAATCACCTTAATCAAATTACTCATGTTACTCGTGAGTTTTCAGTTAAATGGTGGGATAAGTTTGATCCTTATCGCATCGTTGGTCAAGTTCAGAAGGAGTTTCCCAATCCTTCTCCTATTCAAACGATTCCTCCTCCAAAGGAATCATCTTCTTCTAGTAAATCAAAATCCAAAAAATCTTCAAAGTTAGATTTTGCGGATATTGATCATTGTTCTAATAATGAGTTAAAACAGTTATCCCGGTTAATACAGAAAAGAATGGATAAACTCAGTGAGGACTCAGTTCCTTCTGTTTGTTCATCTTCTTCTTCTCGCTCCAGTCATCACTCTAGCCCTACCGATCCGTACGGTAGCATCTCTCTTCAGGATGCCCAGGATCCATTTACCTAGGGTCCATTTGCCCAGGATCCATTTGCCTTGGGTCCCTACAGTTACTTTGGTCAGCTTCGTTGCTAGATGCTCCTGCCCGCGCAGCCCGTGCTTCTTTATCTAAAGCAGCCGAAAGTTGTTGCTGAGTCATTTGTCATTTAGCTTTAATTAGGTTTTGTTTGTCGGCCAGTTGGCCTTGTTAGTCAAAAGTTGTTTTGTCTGTATTTTCCATTACGCGTCTGTAATAGTAAAAGCTGAATGTAATAGTCAAAAGTTGTAATAATGCTTTCATCTTTTGATAAAGCATTACTGTTGTTCAATAGTCATTTATGTTTTGTAATTATTGAGTTGTATTTACTTCGCCTTTTCTTTTGTTATATAAGAAGGGCTCAGTCATTGTTAAGAGGCAGGATTTAGTAATCCAATAGAGCGTTTAAGAAGACTCAGATTCCTATCTGACAAATCTTCAACTCTCTTGCCTTCTCTCTTAGATATGTTAAGCTTCTATAATCGAGTCAATTTGTTGTAAGTAATCAAGTTATTTGTTTGTAATTATTTCAAAGTTCAATAAAAGTTTATTTTATTTAAACTCTTATTCACTTATATGAACTGCTGCTTTAATTTCTTATAGTTTTGCTATAGTTGTTATTCAGCTTTATATATGCGCCACTCTTCTCTTCTCTCATCGTCTTCCGTCTTCCGCCTTTTTTTTTAGAAAACAATTCTTTTAACTGTTTCATATATTGAAGTTTTAAATCTTCATCAGTAAGTTTACTAATTAATTCAATTAACAAAGAGCTTTCTTGATCCTCTTTAGTAAGAACGCTAATTGTTTTACAACAATCAGATCTACAATTATCTGTACAAAGGGTGACTTCATTATCTTCACTCGGAGTTTGACTATTATCATCATTAGCAGAGGAATAAGGAATATCAGAATGACCATTATCCTCATCAGACTGAGTTCTAAGTAACGCAAAAATCTTTTCAGTATCTTCAGCAGAAATATTTAACTGACTAAGTTTTTGTTTTAACTTACATTCATTCTTATAATGACCCTTTTTACCACAGTTATAACAAGTAATTTTACTTTTATCAGTAGATTTAGAAGTGGATTTTTTATTTCTAGTTTTCGTTCGTGACTTGGGTTTTTCATAATAACTTTCTTTATTATTAGACTGACTAGAACGCTTTTTATGATGCTTGCGTTTTTTGTGTGTTTCAATTTGCTTTTTCCTATGCTTTCTACGTGAAGGGGCAATAGGAGGCAAGCCATATTGTTCACAAAAAGTACCAAGTTCATATTTAGCTTTCTTTTTATCTTTTGCAGCTTGTTTAGCAATTTTAAAATCAATACACATTTTTAGGCCAATTTTTTGAATATAACTAATAATGTCACCGTAAGTGAGGTTATCATAATCAATATAACCCAAAGTTTTACTAAGTTCTTCTCGAACTTTATGAGCAAATAAAGAAGGAAGACCATTAACAAATTTTTCTTTCCAAAATGGTTTATTACTATCATTTCTAAGCATAACACGTGAAATGAAGACATCTTTATACCATCTAAAATCACTTAAGGTAGGACAAGTAAGATTACTAAGCTGATCATGAATCCTCTCAGTGATGTTACTAGGGGTTCCAATAAAGTGTTTTATTATGGTAAAGATTAACGTGTTAATCCCATCTGGAACACCAAAACCAATATCTTCTCGAAAGATAGGTTGACCATTATCATCTAACTGGTAGGCATGAATAATAGAATTCCTAGCATCTTCATCAAGGTGTTTTTCCCACCAAGAGCGAAGAACTCCCGAAAAACCATTGGTTAGAATTTCAACAATATCAGGTTGAGTAAGAGTATTAAAAGCTGTGATGTAACTGTTGGCAACCATAGACATGTGATTCATTTTAGTGAGAATTTGATGTTAACTGAAGCCATCAATATTCCATTCATAAATTTTATTGGAGGAAACTGAAAATTGATTATCAAGATTCTTTTCCTCGAACTGAAGATCAGGGGGAGTGGGTCTGGTATACCAGTTTTTAGTGATACTAGTGTTATTGAAAGTTAACTTGTTTAATTGTTCGGTTAGGTCAGGAACAGAAGTGACCTCAGAAACCTCGTCTGAGTCACTATTGGAATCATTGTCAGATTCTTGAATCTGATCAATGATGGCAACGGTTCCACTGGGTTCACCTGAGCTCGAACCAATCTTTTTAATAAGTTTATCTATACTTTTAACTAAGTCAGAATCTTTACTAGGCAAGCCCTTTCCATCTCTATTATCAGGGAGAGTTAACAAAGGTTGATCAAGCTTTTTATCAGGGTTCTTAATAAGGGTAATATCAAACTTTTCTTCTATTTTATCAAGTTGTTTACCTATAGTGGCCAAATATTGATTAGTGAAATTATTTTGCTCAATGATCTTTTTATCATCAGTTTTACCATCGGCAACTTTAAAAGGACTAGCAATAACTGAGTTATTTTTAACTTGTAAAAGAACAGTTTCAAGGGGAGGATGAGAAGCTAAAGTTTTAGACTTGTCTTCTTTTACCCATTGAGATTTAGTAAGAACTTTACAATGAGAATGATGCCTATCATACCAATCATAAAATGTAAGGTTCTCTCTGGTAAGTTTAATAAATTTTTTCCAATTATGAACAATTTTATCCCTTTCATGTTTATCATACATATTCCTGAAGGCATGTCGTTTTTGTTGATTTTCTTTAGAATTAAAATCAGCAACAAGACTATCCCAATCCAATTTAGAGGCTTTAGTAATGACTCTTAACTGGTGATTAATAGGGGCATCAAAGTCAGAGGGAGAAGGTCCGACTGAAACAGTAGGAGACACATCCTCTTGCTCTCCATCAGCCTGAGAAGCAGGAGTATAGCAAGGATGACTTGTCTGACCCTGATTCAACACTCCTTTCAATTTGACATCAGGAATAGAAAAGTCACTTAAGACTTCAGTGTCTCTTCTAGAGGTAGAAGGGACTGAAGAATTGGTAAATTCTTCAATAATAAAAGGTCTTCTAGTACGTTCAAAGCTAATTCGAACCGTACCATCAGAAAATTGTTTAATATTTTCTAGATTTAATAAGTTATTATTAACTGGTTTTTGTGGAACTTCCTGAGGAAGAATCCATTGACTAGGCAACGTGACATCTTTCCAAAGAATAGTCTTAGGTGTTTGAATGTTGGCGTTACTAGTACTACTTTGAATTAAAACAGTGTGATCTTTAGGACTTTTACTGAGTGCATGAATATTTAAATTGGTTTTCATAACCTTATAATAAATTCTGTAAATTAAAGCTAAAGGTTGAGATCCTTCTATCATTTGAGTTATCTCACCCGCAGTTTTAATATTCAAAGTTAAAGCTTTTAGCAAATTAATATCAGACAAACTCAAAGGAAGGTCTGGAAAGCAATTAAAATGAATAGGACCATCATGTAAGCTAGACTCCATGATTCCAATAATACTGGGAGCATAATTAAGATATCTTGCATCTCTTAAGCATAAAAAGACACTCGAGTTTATTCCTTTAATAGTTAATGGTTTGACAGCAACCTGAACAAGACCAATATGAATAAAATTATAACCTTTCTTTCGATGTTTATTAATAACTTCAGGAGAAAGCAGACTACAATTTTCATATTCTTTATTAATAGCATAAACTCGTTCAACAGTTTTAACATTGTAATCCGTTTTAAAATTATCAATGAAAGTTGACTGGTAAATCTCCTTAGGAGAAACACTAGGTATGTTCCAATTATTAAGGTTTGATTAATATTTTCATAACTATGTTCTTCTTGGTTAACTATGTTTGGAATAGAAGAAAGAGAAGATCTATTACTAACCGACGAACTAGATCTGAACAATCTACTCATAATTAAAAATTAAAGGTTTTAACCAATCTATGTTCTTCCATACATACCCCTTTCTTTGCTTAACATAGACACATACCCTATCATCTAGTGATTCCCAGAAAGCCAAAACTGCTCACCTTATCGAGACTTACAAAGGCTGGACAGGGACCTATGGCGATGGAGGGTGGTCTATACAAAGAGACTAGGTGATTTCTTGAACAAAGAAAGATCGAAACTTTCGATTTTTAAAAATGTTTAGAAGAAATAGATCAAGAACTACGTTTAGTAAACGAACAACTCATGGCTCTGATACCAAAAGGCGGAAGACGGAAGACGATGAGAGAAGAGAAGAGTGGCGCATATATAAAGCTGAATAACAACTATAGCAAAACTATAAGAAATTAAAGCAGCAGTTCATATAAGTGAATAAGAGTTTAAATAAAATAAACTTTTATTGAACTTTGAAATAATTACAAACAAATAACTTGATTACTTACAACAAATTGACTCGATTATAGAAGCTTAACATATCTAAGAGAGAAGGCAAGAGAGTTGAAGATTTGTCAGATAGGAATCTGAGTCTTCTTAAACGCTCTATTGGATTACTAAATCCTGCCTCTTAACAATGACTGAGCCCCTCTTATATAACAAAAGAAAAGGCGAAGTAAATACAACTCAATAATTACAAAACATAAATGACTATTGAACAACAGTAATGCTTTATCAAAAAATGAAAGCATTATTACAACTTTTGACTATTACATACAGCTTTTACTATTACAGACGCGTAATGGAAAATACAGACAAAATAACTTTTGACTAACAAGGCCAACTGGCCGACAAACAAAACCTAATTAAAGCTAAATGACAAATGACTCAGCAACAACTTTCGGCTGCTTTAGATAAAGAAGCACGGGCTGCGCGGGCAGGAGCATCTAGCAACGAAGCTGACCAAAGTAACTGTAGGGACCCAAGGCAAATGGATCCTGGGCAAATGGACCCTAGGCAAATTGATCCTGGGCATCCTGAAGAGAGATGCTACCGTACGGATCGGTAGGGCTAGAGTGATGACTGGAGCGAGAAGAAGAAGATGAACAAACAGAAGGAACTGAGTCCTCACTGAGTTTATCCATTCTTTTCTGTATTAACCGGGATAACTGTTTTAACTCGTTATTAGAACAATGATCAATATCCGCAAAATCTAACTTTGAAGATTTTTTGGATTTTGATTTACTAGAAGAAGATGATTCCTTTGGAGGAGGAATCGTTTGGATAGGAGAAGGATTGGGAAACTCCTTCTGAACTTGATCTATTTCTTCTAAACATTTTTAAAAATCGAAAGTTTCGATCTTTCTTTGTTCAAGAAATCACCTAGTCTCTTTGTATAGACCACCCTCCATCGCCATAGGTCCCTGTCCAGCCTTTGTAAGTCTCGATAAGGTGAGCAGTTTTGGCTTTCTGGGAATCACTAGATGATAGGGTATGTGTCTATGTTAAGCAAAGAAAGGGGTATGTATGGAAGAACATAGATTGGTTAAAACCTTTAATTTTTAATTATGAGTAGATTGTTCAGATCTAGTTCGTCGGTTAGTAATAGATCTTCTCTTTCTTCTATTCCAAACATAGTTAACCAAGAAGAACATAGTTATGAAAATATTAATCAAACCCTTAATAATTGGAACATACCTAGTGTTTCTCCTAAGGAGATTTACCAGTCAACTTTCATTGATAATTTTAAAACGGATTACAATGTTAAAACTGTTGAACGAGTTTATGCTATTAATAAAGAATATGAAAATTGTAGTCTGCTTTCTCCTGAAGTTATTAATAAACATGATGAGAGAAGAGAAGAGTGGCGCATATATAAAGCTGAATAACAACTATAGCAAAACTATAAGAAATTAAAGCAGCAGTTCATATAAGTGAATAAGAGTTTAAATAAAATAAACTTTTATTGAACTTTAAAATAATTACAAACAAATAACTTGATTACTTACAACAAATTGACTCGATTATAGAAGCTTAACATATCTAAGAGAGAAGGCAAGAGAGTTGAAGATTTGTCAGATAGGAATCTGAGTCTTCTTAAACGCTCTATTGGATTACTAAATCCTGCCTCTTAACAATGACTGAGCCCCTCTTATATAACAAAAGAAAAGGCGAAGTAAATACAACTCAATAATTACAAAACATAAATGACTATTGAACAACAGTAATGCTTTATCAAAAGATGAAAGCATTAGTACAACTTTTGACTATTACATACAGCTTTTACTATTACAGACGCGTAATGGAAAATACAGACAAAACAACTTTTGACTAACAAGGCCAACTGGCCGACAAACAAAACCTAATTAAAGCTAAATGACAAATGACTCAGCAACAACTTTCGGCTGCTTTAGATAAAGAAGCACGGGCTGCGCGGGCAGGAGCATCTAGCAACGAAGCTGACCAAAGTAACTGTAGGGACCCAAGGCAAATGGATCCTGGGCAAATGGACCCTAGGCAAATGGATCCTGGGCATCCTGAAGAGAGATGCTACCGTACGGATCGGTAGGGCTAGAGTGATGACTGGAGCGAGAAGAAGAAGATGAACAAACAGAAGGAACTGAGTCCTCACTGAGTTTATCCATTCTTTTCTGTATTAACCGGGATAACTGTTTTAACTCGTTATTAGAACAATGATCAATATCCGCAAAATCTAACTTTGAAGATTTTTTGGATTTTGATTTACTAGAAGAAGATGATTCCTTTGGAGGAGGAATCGTTTGAATAGGAGAAGGATTTGGAAACTCCTTCTGAACTTGACCAACGATGCGATAAGGATCAAACTTATCCCACCATTTAACTGAAAACTCACGAGTAACATGAGTAATTTGATTAAGGTGATTACTGGAAGCACCTTTCTCTGGAGAAACGACAGAAGAAAGAGCAACATTAACAACAGGAGAATAAAATCCATAGTTCCATCTAAGGATCCATGGGACCTTATATTTACTAACGAAATGAAGAATTACTGGAATGCAGCAATTGGTCTGCACAACAGGAACTCTGGAGCTAAAAACATTAAGAACAGTTTGAAGCTCAATAGGGAGAATGTCAAAGATGAGACCATAACGTTCCCACCATAAGACAAACCAATGAGGAATTTGACTTTTAAATTTGTGGTCAAATTGGATGAACCACGAATGACTAAACGATGGAGTTTAAAACAGAAAAACTCTGTTCCAAGCTTCCATGTAATCATAATAGCAAAACTGGCTATCATGACCTTCTAACTGCCTAAGATCAGAAGGATGGTTACCCCAGTTAGGCATGGAGATAACCTGTTTAATATAAAGAGAATGATAGATGATTTTTGAAGAATCATTTCTATCATAAATTGGTTTAATGGCAATTGACTGAGTTTGCAACAGGACATCCTTATAATACATGAGAGATTTATAAGGAGCAGAAGGGATGAAATGCCAACCAGTTGGGAAGAACTGGGCGGCTAATTTTACTGGATCATCAATTGATTTCATATGACGCTCGATATGAAATAAATTGGTGCTAAAAACAGGGATGTATTCAGTTTGAATACGCTGACCAGCAGGAGGATTACTGGTAGAAGCATAAGGATCAACCATTAAAGGGGGTTGAACCAAGGCTGAACTATAGGGTTTCGAACTAGAAACCAGAGGAGTGAACCTGTTTACTACAGTAAGGGGGGTAACAGGATGAGGGATAATAGCTCCCACGGGCTTCTGACTAGGCAGGCTAGGGCCTGGGGGGCCAGGAGGCCGGACACTTTTATCCTTTCCTTTTACACTCATTATGAACTTGAGGGGTACCTGAATTAATAAATTCCCGAGTTAAAAAATCAGGAACGGAATTATCACTTCCTTTAATATATTCAATGTCAAAATCAAAAATACTTAAAATAGATTGCCATCTGGCAAAAATATGTTTAGCAGCGATGTTTTTAACATCTTTTTCTAAAATATATTTTGCTGATTTACAATCAATACGAACAAGAAATTTTTGATTTAATAAATCATTTTGAAATTTACTAACACAAAAAACTAAAGCTAAAATTTCCTTTTTAATAGTGCTATAATTTAATTGTGCGTGATTCCACGCGCCGGAGTGGAATCGGACAATTTGCTCCGAAGAAGCAGGAGTCAACTTCTGCTTCAGAATGCCACCGAAGCCAATTTCGGAGGCGTCAGTTTCAACAATTTTGAAAGCTGATTCATTAGATATGCCAAGGCAGGGAAGAACCTTAACATATTTTTTAACTTGCTGAATGATGAAAGTATGCTCATCAGTCCAGGGAGGAGGATTTTTCTGTAAACGGAGGAACAAAGGTTTACAGATTTTTCGCAAATTTTTATAGAATTTACCAACATAATTAAGAGATCCTAGGAACCTTTGAAGTTGAGTTCTATCAAGGATTTTATCAGGAAATCTATCAGCGAATTGAATAACTCTTTGAATAGGACGAACCAAACCCCGATGAATATCATGACCAAGGAATTTAACTTTAACTTGGAAAAGAGAACATTTGGTTGGCGAAAGAACCAAACCATTAACTTTGATGGCTTTGAAGAACGAATTCAGATGTTTGAAATGTTCATCAATAGATTTAGAAAAAACAAGGATATCATCAATGTAAACAATGATGAAATGACTGAAGGGATTCAAAATTTCATTGAGAATATTTTGAAATTCACTGGGAGCGTTCTTCAAGCCAAATGCCTGAACAACCCATTCATAATGACCAAAGGGGGTGGTAAAGGCAGTTTTATACCTATCAGAAGGATGAATACTAACTTGCCAAAACCCTGACTTAAGGTCAAATTTACTAAAAATGGTAGCATTACTAAGGCGACTAAGAAGGTCTTCCTTATTAGGAAGGGGATACCTAATCCATTCTAAGACCTTATTAAGCGGCTTATAATTAATAACCAAACGAGGGACACCTCTTTCTTTTTTTGCTTCATTATTAACGTAAAAGGCAGGGCAAGACCAAGGGGATTTACTATGCTTTATTAAGCCTTTGGCAAGTAAGTCATTAATTTCTTGCTTACAAAGCTCCATTTGATGATGACTCATTTGAATAGGTCTAGCTTTAGTAGGAATAAGATGTTCTTTAAATTCCTTAGCGTAAGGAAGTTTAACTACATGCTTCCTACGATGCCAAAAGGCATTAGGAGAATCGGCACATAAGTTTTTAACCATGAATAAACGAAGTTCTTCAATTTTATCTTGTATTTTTTCAAGTAAAAGAAGATCTTCAACCTGTTTATACCTAATTTCATGTTTCAGATAATTTAAATGAGAAGTTTTACATTTTAACAGGTTAAGTGACTTAGAAATGGACTCATCTTGAATAAATCTTAAGTCTCTTTCTTTGGGCTGAGTTAAAAACTCAAAAACAACTTTCTGCCCAAGGTGCTCAGTAGTTAACCCATTATTACTGGTGATGAAAGGGTATAATAAATATATAAATGGTAATCCCAAAATAATTTTATCAGTTAAATTACGAATTAACACAAAAGAAGTTTTAAAACATATATCATTTTGACAGATATGCACTTTAGGGAGCTTATATTTTATTTCCATGCTGCTTCCATTAGCAGAGTTTAAACGTTCACTGGTTTTAACATAGAATTTAGTAGGGATTAATCCCTCCTGGATGCAGTTAAGATCTGCACCAGTATCAACAAGAGCAGGAAGTTGAATAGCAAAAGTGCCATCGACCATTAATCGTATCAAAATATACCATTTTTGAATGGTAATATCTTTTAACCTTCTCAAAGAATTACCTTGAATAAATAAGGGCGACTCTTCCTCTTTGACTCCTGAAGTTTCAGGTATGTCATCATTTTCTGAGGAATCAGAAATATGAAGTTCAGAGTCTTTAGTACCTAACGCAGTCATATCACTTCTTAAGTTGGAAATTTCAATCTTGAGACTAGAAATCTCTTTCTTAAGCTTGTTGACCTCTTGATTTAGTTCTGGGAGAGTAATTTCTCTCTCAGCAACTTTAAATCTCTCAAGAGTTTTATTAATCGAAAGTTTCGATCTTTCTTTGTTCAAGAAATCACCTAGTCTCTTTGTATAGACCACCCTCCATCGCCATAGGTCCCTGTCCAGCCTTTGTAAGTCTCGATAAGGTGAGCAGTTTTGGCTTTCTGGGAATCACTGGATGATAGGGTATGTGTCTATGTTAAGCAAAGAAAGGGGTATGTATGGAAGAACATAGATTGGTTAAAACCTTTAATTTTTAATTATGAGTAGATTGTTCAGATCTAGTTCGTCGGTTAGTAATAGATCTTCTCTTTCTTCTATTCCAAACATAGTTAACCAAGAAGAACATAGTTATGAAAATATTAATCAAACCCTTAATAATTGGAACATACCTAGTGTTTCTCCTAAGGAGATTTACCAGTCAACTTTCATTGATAATTTTAAAACGGATTACAATGTTAAAACTGTTGAACGAGTTTATGCTATTAATAAAGAATATGAAAATTGTAGTCTGCTTTCTCCTGAAGTTATTAATAAACATGATGAGAGAAGAGAAGAGTGGCGCATATATAAAGCTGAATAACAACTATAGCAAAACTATAAGAAATTAAAGCAGCAGTTCATATAAGTGAATAAGAGTTTAAATAAAATAAACTTTTATTGAACTTTGAAATAATTACAAACAAATAACTTGATTACTTACAACAAATTGACTCGATTATAGAAGCTTAACATATCTAAGAGAGAAGGCAAGAGAGTTGAAGATTTGTCAGATAGGAATCTGAGTCTTCTTAAACGCTCTATTGGATTACTAAATCCTGTCTCTTAACAATGACTGAGCCCCTCTTATATAACAAAAGAAAAGGCGAAGTAAATACAACTCAATAATTACAAAACATAAATGACTATTGAACAACAGTAATGCTTTATCAAAAGATGAAAGCATTATTACAACTTTTGACTATTACATACAGCTTTTACTATTACAGACGCGTAATGGAAAATACAGACAAAACAACTTTTGACTAACAAGGCCAACTGGCCGACAAACAAAACCTAATTAAAGCTAAATGACAAATGACTCAGCAACAACTTTCGGCTTCTTTAGATAAAGAAGCACGGGCTGCGCGGGCATGAGCATCTAGCAACGAAGCTGACCAAAGTAACTGTAGGGACCCAAGGCAAATGGATCCTGGGCAAATGGACCCTAGGCAAATTGATCCTGGGCATCCTGAAGAGAGATGCTACCGTACGGATCGGTAGGGCTAGAGTGATGACTGGAGTGAGAAGAAGAAGATGAACAAACAGAAGGAACTGAGTCCTCACTGAGTTTATCCATTCTTTTCTGTATTAACCGGGATAACTGTTTTAACTCGTTATTAGAACAATGATCAATATCCGCAAAATCTAACTTTGAAGATTTTTTGGATTTTGATTTACTAGAAGAAGATGATTCCTTTGGAGGAGGAATCGTTTGAATAGGAGAAGGATTGGGAAACTCCTTCTGAACTTGACCAACGATGCGATAAGGATCAAACTTATCCCACCATTTAACTGAAAACTCACGAGTAACATGAGTAATTTGATTAAGGTGATTACTGGAAGCACCTTTCTCTGGAGAAACGACAGAAGAAAGAGCAACATTAACAACAGGAGAATAAAATCCATAGTTCCATCTAAGGATCCATGGGACCTTATATTTACTAACGAAATGAAGAATTACTGGAATGCAGCAATTGGTCTGCACAACAGGAACTCTGGAGCTAAAAACATTAAGATTAGTTTGAAGCTCAATAGGGAGAATGTCAAAGATGAGACCATAACGTTCCCACCATAAGACAAACCAATGAGGAATTTGACTTTTAAATTTGTGGTCAAATTGGATGAACCACGAATGACTAAACGATGGAGTTTGAAACAGAAAAACTCTGTTCCAAGCTTCCATGTAATCATAATAGCAAAACTGGCTATCATGACCTTCTAACTGCCTAAGATCAGAAGGATGGTTACCCCAGTTAGGCATGGAGATAACCTGTTTAATATAAAGAGAATGATAGATGATTTTTGAAGAATCATTTCTATCATAAATTGGTTTAATGGCAATTGACTGAGTTTGCAACAGGACATCCTTATAATACATGAGAGATTTATAAGGAGCAGAAGGGATGAAATGCCAACCAGTTGGGAAGAACTGGGCGGCTAATTTTACTGGATCATCAATTGATTTCATATGACGCTCGATATGAAATAAATTGGTGCTAAAAACAGGGATGTATTCAGTTTGAATACGCTGACTAGTAGGAGGATTACTGGTAGAAGCATAAGGATCAACCATTAAAGGGGGTTGAACCAAGGCTGAACTATAGGGTTTCGAACTAGAAACCAGAGGAGTGAACCTGTTTACTACAGTAAGGGGGGTAACAGGATGAGGGATAATAGCTCCCACGGGCTTCTGACTAGGCAGGCTAGGGCCTGGGGGGCCAGGAGGCCGGACACTTTTATCCTTTCCTTTTACACTCATTATGAACTTGAGGGGTACCTGAATTAATAAATTCCCGAGTTAAAAAATCAGGAACGGAATTATCACTTCCTTTAATATATTCAATGTCAAAATCAAAAATACTTAAAATAGATTGCCATCTGGCAAAAATATGTTTAGCAGCGATGTTTTTAACATCTTTTTCTAAAATATATTTTGCTGATTTACAATCAATACGAACAAGAAATTTTTGATTTAATAAATCATTTTGAAATTTACTAACACAAAAAACTAAAGCTAAAATTTCCTTTTTAATAGTGCTATAATTTAATTGTGCGTGATTCCACGCGCCGGAGTGGAATCGGACAATTTGCTCCGAAGAAGCAGGAGTCAACTTCTGCTTCAGAATGCCACCGAAGCCAATTTCGGAGGCGTCAGTTTCAACAATTTTGAAAGCTGATTCATTAGATATGCCAAGGCAGGGAAGAACCTTAACATATTTTTTAACTTGCTGAATGATGAAAGTATGCTCATCAGTCCAGGGAGGAGGATTTTTCTGTAAACGGAGGAACAAAGGTTTACAGATTTTTTGCAAATTTTTATAGAATTTACCAACATAATTAAGAGATCCTAGGAACCTTTGAAGTTGAGTTCTATCAAGGATTTTATCAGGAAATCTATCAGCGAATTGAATAACTCTTTGAATAGGACGAACCAAACCCCGATGAATATCATGACCAAGGAATTTAACTTTAACTTGGAAAAGAGAACATTTGGTTGGCGAAAGAACCAAACCATTAACTTTGATGGCTTTGAAGAACGAATTCAGATGTTTGAAATGTTCATCAATAGATTTAGAAAAAACAAGGATATCATCAATGTAAACAATGATGAAATGACTGAAGGGATTCAAAATTTCATTGAGAATATTTTGAAATTCACTGGGAGCGTTCTTCAAGCCAAATGCCTGAACAACCCATTCATAATGACCAAAGGGGGTGGTAAAGGCAGTTTTATACCTATCAGAAGGATGAATACTAACTTGCCAAAACCCTGACTTAAGGTCAAATTTACTAAAAATGGTAGCATTACTAAGGCGACTAAGAAGGTCTTCCTTATTAGGAAGGGGATACCTAATCCATTCTAAGACCTTATTAAGCGGCTTATAATTAATAACCAAACGAGGGACACCTCTTTCTTTTTCTGCTTCATTATTAACGTAAAAGGCAGGGCAAGACCAAGGGGATTTACTATGCTTTATTAAGCCTTTGGCAAGTAAGTCATTAATTTCTTGCTTACAAAGCTCCATTTGATGATGACTCATTTGAATAGGTCTAGCTTTAGTAGGAATAAGTTGTTCTTTAAATTCCTTAGCGTAAGGAAGTTTAACTACATGCTTCCTACGATGCCAAAAGGCATTAGGAGAATCGGCACATAAGTTTTTAACCATGAATAAATGAAGTTCTTCAATTTTATCTTGTATTTTTTCAAGTAAAAGAAGATCTTCAACCTGTTTATACCTAATTTCATGTTTCAGATAATTTAAATGAGAAGTTTTACATTTTAACAGGTTAAGTGACTTAGAAATGGACTCATCTTGAATAAATCTTAAGTCTCTTTCTTTGGGTTGAGTTAAAAACTCAAAAACAACTTTCTGCCCAAGGTGCTCAGTAGTTAACCCATTATTACTGGTGATGAAAGGGTATAATAAATATATAAATGGTAATCCCAAAATAATTTTATCAGTTAAATTACGAATTAACACAAAAGAAGTTTTAAAACATATATCATTTTGACAGATATGCACTTTAGGGAGCTTATATTTTATTTCCATGCTGCTTCCATTAGCAGAGTTTAAACGTTCACTGGTTTTAACATAGAATTTAGTAGGGATTAATCCCTCCTGGATGCAGTTAAGATCTGCACCAGTATCAACAAGAGCAGGAAGTTGAATAGCAAAAGTGCCATCGACCATTAATCGTATCAAAATATACCATTTTTGAATGGTAATATCTTTTAACCTTCTCAAAGAATTACCTTGAATAAATAAGGGCGACTCTTCCTCTTTGACTCCTGAAGTTTCAGGTATGTCATCATTTTCTGAGGAATCAGAAATATGAAGTTCAGAGTCTTTAGTACCTAACGCAGTCATATCACTTCTTAAGTTGGAAATTTCAATCTTGAGACTAGAAATCTCTTTCTTAAGCTTGTTGACCTCTTGATTTAGTTCTGGGAGAGTAATTTCTCTCTCAGCAACTTTAAATCTCTCAAGAGTTTTATTAAGACTTATAAGCAGCTTATCCTTAGCCTTTATAACTTTACCTTTTCCCGAAATATTTTTAGAAAACAATTCTTTTAACTGTTTCATATATTGAAGTTTTAAATCTTCATCAGTAAGTTTACTAATTAATTCAATTAACAAAGAGCTTTCTTGATCCTCTTTAGTAAGAACGCTAATTGTTTTACAACAATCAGATCTACAATTATCTGTACAAAGGGTGACTTCATTATCTTCACTTGGAGTTTGACTATTATCATCATTAGCAGAGGAATAAGGAATATCAGAATGACCATTATCCTCATCAGACTGAGTTCTAAGTAACGCAAAAATCTTTTCAGTATCTTCAGCAGAAATATTTAACTGACTAAGTTTTTGTTTTAACTTACATTCATTCTTATAATGACCCTTTTTACCACAGTTATAACAAGTAATTTTACTTTTATCAGTAGATTTAGAAGTGGATTTTTTATTTCTAGTTTTCGTTCGTGACTTGGGTTTTTCATAATAACTTTCTTTATTATTAGACTGACTAGAACGCTTTTTATGATGCTTGCGTTTTTTGTGTGTTTCAATTTGCTTTTTCCTATGCTTTCTACGTGAAGGGGCAATAGGAGGCAAGCCATATTGTTCACAAAAAGTACCAAGTTCATATTTAGCTTTCTTTTTATCTTTTGCAGCTTGTTTAGCAATTTTAAAATCAATACACATTTTTAGGCCAATTTTTTGAATATAACTAATAATGTCACCGTAAGTGAGGTTATCATAATCAATATAACCCAAAGTTTTACTAAGTTCTTCTCGAACTTTATGAGCAAATAAAGAAGGAAGACCATTAACAAATTTTTCTTTCCAAAATGGTTTATTACTATCATTTCTAAGCATAACACGTGAAATGAAGACATCTTTATACCATCTAAAATCACTTAAGGTAGGACAAGTAAGATTACTAAGCTGATCATGAATCCTCTCAGTGATGTTACTAGGGGTTCCAATAAAGTGTTTTATTATGGTAAAGATTAACGTGTTAATCCCATCTGGAACACCAAAACCAATATCTTCTCGAAAGATAGGTTGACCATTATCATCTAACTGGTAGGCATGAATAATAGAATTCCTAGCATCTTCATCAAGGTGTTTTTCCCACCAAGAGCGAAGAACTCCCGAAAAACCATTGGTTAGAATTTCAACAATATCAGGTTGAGTAAGAGTATTAAAAGCTGTGATGTAACTGTTGGCAACCATAGACATGTGATTCATTTTAGTGAGAATTTGATGTTCACTGAAGCCATCAATATTCCATTCATAAATTTTATTGGAGGAAACTGAAAATTGATTATCAAGATTCTTTTCCTCGAACTGAAGATCAGGGGGAGTGGGTCTGGTATACCAGTTTTTAGTGATACTAGTGTTATTGAAAGTTAACTTGTTTAATTGTTCGGTTAGGTCAGGAACAGAAGTGACCTCAGAAACCTCGTCTGAGTCACTATTGGAATCATTGTCAGATTCTTGAATCTGATCAATGATGGCAACGGTTCCACTGGGTTCACCTGAGCTCGAACCAATCTTTTTAATAAGTTTATCTATACTTTTAACTAAGTCAGAATCTTTACTAGGCAAGCCCTTTCCATCTCTATTATCAGGGAGAGTTAACAAAGGTTGATCAAGCTTTTTATCAGGGTTCTTAATAAGGGTAATATCAAACTTTTCTTCTATTTTATCAAGTTGTTTACCTATAGTGGCCAAATATTGATTAGTGAAATTATTTTGCTCAATGATCTTTTTATCATCAGTTTTACCATCGGCAACTTTAAAAGGACTAGCAATAACTGAGTTATTTTTAACTTGTAAAAGAACAGTTTCAAGGGGAGGATGAGAAGCTAAAGTTTTAGACTTGTCTTCTTTTACCCATTGAGATT
Source organism: Panax stipuleanatus (assembly GCA_020205555.1). Classification (NCBI taxonomy): domain Eukaryota; kingdom Viridiplantae; phylum Streptophyta; class Magnoliopsida; order Apiales; family Araliaceae; genus Panax; species Panax stipuleanatus. The sequence goes on along the minus strand of CM035119.1, from coordinate 108,464,336 downwards.
TAGTAAGAACTTTACAATGAGAATGATGCCTATCATACCAATCATAAAATGTAAGGTTCTCTCTGGTAAGTTTAATAAATTTTTTCCAATTATGAACAATTTTATCCCTTTCATGTTTATCATACATATTCCTGAAGGCATGTCGTTTTTGTTGATTTTCTTTAGAATTAAAATCAGCAACAAGACTATCCCAATCCAATTTAGAGGCTTTAGTAATGACTCTTAACTGGTGATTAATAGGGGCATCAAAGTCAGAGGGAGAAGGTCCGACTGAAACAGTAGGAGACACATCCTCTTGCTCTCCATCAGCCTGAGAAGCAGGAGTATAGCAAGGATGACTTGTCTGACCCTGATTCAACACTCCTTTCAATTTGACATCAGGAATAGAAAAGTCACTTAAGACTTCAGTGTCTCTTCTAGAGGTAGAAGGGACTGAAGAATTGGTAAATTCTTCAATAATAAAAGGTCTTCTAGTACGTTCAAAGCTAATTCGAACCGTACCATCAGAAAATTGTTTAATATTTTCTAGATTTAATAAGTTATTATTAACTGGTTTTTGTGGAACTTCCTGAGGAAGAATCCATTGACTAGGCAACGTGACATCTTTCCAAAGAATAGTCTTAGGTGTTTGAATGTTGGCGTTACTAGTACTACTTTGAATTAAAACAGTGTGATCTTTAGGACTTTTACTGAGTGCATGAATATTTAAATTGGTTTTCATAACCTTATAATAAATTCTGTAAATTAAAGCTAAAGGTTGAGATCCTTCTATCATTTGAGTTATCTCACCCGCAGTTTTAATATTCAAAGTTAAAGCTTTTAGCAAATTAATATCAGACAAACTCAAAGGAAGGTCTGGAAAGCAATTAAAATGAATAGGACCATCATGTAAGCTAGACTCCATGATTCCAATAATACTGGGAGCATAATTAAGATATCTTGCATCTCTTAAGCATAAAAAGACACTCGAGTTTATTCCTTTAATAGTTAATGGTTTGACAGCAACCTGAACAAGACCAATATGAATAAAATTATAACCTTTCTTTCGATGTTTATTAATAACTTCAGGAGAAAGCAGACTACAATTTTCATATTCTTTATTAATAGCATAAACTCGTTCAACAGTTTTAACATTGTAATCCGTTTTAAAATTATCAATGAAAGTTGACTGGTAAATCTCCTTAGGAGAAACACTAGGTATGTTCCAATTATTAAGGGTTTGATTAATATTTTCATAACTATGTTCTTCTTGGTTAACTATGTTTGGAATAGAAGAAAGAGAAGATCTATTACTAACCGACGAACTAGATCTGAACAATCTACTCATAATTAAAAATTAAAGGTTTTAACCAATCTATGTTCTTCCATACATACCCCTTTCTTTGCTTAACATAGACACATACCCTATCATCCAGTGATTCCCAGAAAGCCAAAACTGCTCACCTTATCGAGACTTACAAAGGCTGGACAGGGACCTATGGCGATGGAGGGTGGTCTATACAAAGAGACTAGGTGATTTCTTGAACAAAGAAAGATCGAAACTTTCGATTAATAAAACTCTTGAGAGATTTAAAGTTGCTGAGAGAGAAATTACTCTCCCAGAACTAAATCAAGAGGTCAACAAGCTTAAGAAAGAGATTTCTAGTCTCAAGATTGAAATTTCCAACTTAAGAAGTGATATGACTGCGTTAGGTACTAAAGACTCTGAACTTCATATTTCTGATTCCTCAGAAAATGATGACATACCTGAAACTTCAGGAGTCAAAGAGGAAGAGTCGCCCTTATTTATTCAAGGTAATTCTTTGAGAAGGTTAAAAGATATTACCATTCAAAAATGGTATATTTTGATACGATTAATGGTCGATGGCACTTTTGCTATTCAACTTCCTGCTCTTGTTGATACTGGTGCAGATCTTAACTGCATCCAGGAGGGATTAATCCCTACTAAATTCTATGTTAAAACCAGTGAACGTTTAAACTCTGCTAATGGAAGCAGCATGGAAATAAAATATAAGCTCCCTAAAGTGCATATCTGTCAAAATGATATATGTTTTAAAACTTCTTTTGTGTTAATTCGTAATTTAACTGATAAAATTATTTTGGGATTACCATTTATATATTTATTATACCCTTTCATCACCAGTAATAATGGGTTAACTACTGAGCACCTTGGGCAGAAAGTTGTTTTTGAGTTTTTAACTCAGCCCAAAGAAAGAGACTTAAGATTTATTCAAGATGAGTCCATTTCTAAGTCACTTAACCTGTTAAAATGTAAAACTTCTCATTTAAATTATCTGAAACATGAAATTAGGTATAAACAGGTTGAAGATCTTCTTTTACTTGAAAAAATACAAGATAAAATTGAAGAACTTCGTTTATTCATGGTTAAAAACTTATGTGCCGATTCTCCTAATGCCTTTTGGCATCGTAGGAAGCATGTAGTTAAACTTCCTTACGCTAAGGAATTTAAAGAACATCTTATTCCTACTAAAGCTAGACCTATTCAAATGAGTCATCATCAAATGGAGCTTTGTAAGCAAGAAATTAATGACTTACTTGCCAAAGGCTTAATAAAGCATAGTAAATCCCCTTGGTCTTGCCCTGCCTTTTACGTTAATAATGAAGCAGAAAAAGAAAGAGGTGTCCCTCGTTTGGTTATTAATTATAAGCCGCTTAATAAGGTCTTAGAATGGATGAGGTATCCCCTTCCTAATAAGGAAGACCTTCTTAGTCGCCTTAGTAATGCTACCATTTTTAGTAAATTTGACCTTAAGTCAGGGTTTTGGCAAGTTAGTATTCATCCTTCTGATAGGTATAAAACTGCCTTTACCACCCCCTTTGGTCATTATGAATGGGTTGTTCAGGCATTTGGCTTGAAGAACGCTCCCAGTGAATTTCAAAATATTCTCAATGAAATTTTGAATCCCTTCAGTCATTTCATCATTGTTTACATTGATGATATCCTTGTTTTTTCTAAATCTATTGATGAACATTTCAAACATCTGAATTCGTTCTTCAAAGCCATCAAAGTTAATGGTTTGGTTCTTTCGCCAACCAAATGTTCTCTTTTCCAAGTTAAAGTTAAATTCCTTGGTCATGATATTCATCGGGGTTTGGTTCGTCCTATTCAAAGAGTTATTCAATTCGCTGATAGATTTCCTGATAAAATCCTTGATAGAACTCAACTTCAAAGGTTCCTAGGATCTCTTAATTATGTTGGTAAATTCTATAAAAATTTGCGAAAAATCTGTAAACCTTTGTTCCTCCGTTTACAGAAAAATCCTCCTCCCTGGACTGATGAGCATACTTTCATCATTCAGCAAGTTAAAAAATATGTTAAGGTTCTTCCCTGCCTTGGCATATCTAATGAATCAGCTTTCAAAATTGTTGAAACTGACGCCTCCGAAATTGGCTTCGGTGGCATTCTGAAGCAGAAGTTGACTCCTGCTTCTTCGGAGCAAATTGTCCGATTCCACTCCGGCGCGTGGAATCACGCACAATTAAATTATAGCACTATTAAAAAGGAAATTTTAGCTTTAGTTTTTTGTGTTAGTAAATTTCAAAATGATTTATTAAATCAAAAATTTCTTGTTCGTATTGATTGTAAATCAGCAAAATATATTTTAGAAAAAGATGTTAAAAACATCGCTGCTAAACATATTTTTGCCAGATGGCAATCTATTTTAAGTATTTTTGATTTTGACATTGAATATATTAAAGGAAGTGATAATTCCGTTCCTGATTTTTTAACTCGGGAATTTATTAATTCAGGTACCCCTCAAGTTCATAATGAGTGTAAAAGGAAAGGATAAAAGTGTCCGGCCTCCTGGCCCCCCAGGCCCTAGCCTGCCTAGTCAGAAGCCCGTGGGAGCTATTATCCCTCATCCTGTTACCCCCCTTACTGTAGTAAACAGGTTCACTCCTCTGGTTTCTAGTTCGAAACCCTATAGTTCAGCCTTGGTTCAACCCCCTTTAATGGTTGATCCTTATGCTTCTACCAGTAATCCTCCTGCTGGTCAGCGTATTCAAACTGAATACATCCCTGTTTTTAGCACCAATTTATTTCATATCGAGCGTCATATGAAATCAATTGATGATCCAGTAAAATTAGCCGCCCAGTTCTTCCCAACTGGTTGGCATTTCATCCCTTCTGCTCCTTATAAATCTCTCATGTATTATAAGGATGTCCTGTTGCAAACTCAGTCAATTGCCATTAAACCAATTTATGATAGAAATGATTCTTCAAAAATCATCTATCATTCTCTTTATATTAAACAGGTTATCTCCATGCCTAACTGGGGTAACCATCCTTCTGATCTTAGGCAGTTAGAAGGTCATGATAGCCAGTTTTGCTATTATGATTACATGGAAGCTTGGAACAGAGTTTTTCTGTTTCAAACTCCATCGTTTAGTCATTCGTGGTTCATCCAATTTGACCACAAATTTAAAAGTCAAATTCCTCATTGGTTTGTCTTATGGTGGGAACGTTATGGTCTCATCTTTGACATTCTCCCTATTGAGCTTCAAACTGTTCTTAATGTTTTTAGCTCCAGAGTTCCTGTTGTGCAGACCAATTGCTGCATTCCAGTAATTCTTCATTTCGTTAGTAAATATAAGGTCCCATGGATCCTTAGATGGAACTATGGATTTTATTCTCCTGTTGTTAATGTTGCTCTTTCTTCTGTCGTTTCTCCAGAGAAAGGTGCTTCCAGTAATCACCTTAATCAAATTACTCATGTTACTCGTGAGTTTTCAGTTAAATGGTGGGATAAGTTTGATCCTTATCGCATCGTTGGTCAAGTTCAGAAGGAGTTTCCCAATCCTTCTCCTATTCAAACGATTCCTCCTCCAAAGGAATCATCTTCTTCTAGTAAATCAAAATCCAAAAAATCTTCAAAGTTAGATTTTGCGGATATTGATCATTGTTCTAATAACGAGTTAAAACAGTTATCCCGGTTAATACAGAAAAGAATGGATAAACTCAGTGAGGACTCAGTTCCTTCTGTTTGTTCATCTTCTTCTTCTCGCTCCAGTCATCACTCTAGCCCTACCGATCCGTACGGTAGCATCTCTCTTCAGGATGCCCAGGATCCATTTACCTAGGGTCCATTTGCCCAGGATCCATTTGCCTTGGGTCCCTACAGTTACTTTGGTCAGCTTCGTTGCTAGATGCTCCTGCCCGCGCAGCCCGTGCTTCTTTATCTAAAGCAGCCGAAAGTTGTTGCTGAGTCATTTGTCATTTAGCTTTAATTAGGTTTTGTTTGTCGGCCAGTTGGCCTTGTTAGTCAAAAGTTGTTTTGTCTGTATTTTCCATTACGCGTCTGTAATAGTAAAAGCTGAATGTAATAGTCAAAAGTTGTAATAATGCTTTCATCTTTTGATAAAGCATTACTGTTGTTCAATAGTCATTTATGTTTTGTAATTATTGAGTTGTATTTACTTCGCCTTTTCTTTTGTTATATAAGAAGGGCTCAGTCATTGTTAAGAGGCAGGATTTAGTAATCCAATAGAGCGTTTAAGAAGACTCAGATTCCTATCTGACAAATCTTCAACTCTCTTGCCTTCTCTCTTAGATATGTTAAGCTTCTATAATCGAGTCAATTTGTTGTAAGTAATCAAGTTATTTGTTTGTAATTATTTCAAAGTTCAATAAAAGTTTATTTTATTTAAACTCTTATTCACTTATATGAACTGCTGCTTTAATTTCTTATAGTTTTGCTATAGTTGTTATTCAGCTTTATATATGCGCCACTCTTCTCTTCTCTCATCGTCTTCCGTCTTCCGCCTTTTTTTTTAGAAAACAATTCTTTTAACTGTTTCATATATTGAAGTTTTAAATCTTCATCAGTAAGTTTACTAATTAATTCAATTAACAAAGAGCTTTCTTGATCCTCTTTAGTAAGAACGCTAATTGTTTTACAACAATCAGATCTACAATTATCTGTACAAAGGGTGACTTCATTATCTTCACTCGGAGTTTGACTATTATCATCATTAGCAGAGGAATAAGGAATATCAGAATGACCATTATCCTCATCAGACTGAGTTCTAAGTAACGCAAAAATCTTTTAAGTATCTTCAGCAGAAATATTTAACTGACTAAGTTTTTGTTTTAACTTACATTCATTCTTATAATGACCCTTTTTACCACAGTTATAACAAGTAATTTTACTTTTATCAGTAGATTTAGAAGTGGATTTTTTATTTCTAGTTTTCGTTCGTGACTTGGGTTTTTCATAATAACTTTCTTTATTATTAGACTGACTAGAACGCTTTTTATGATGCTTGCGTTTTTTGTGTGTTTCAATTTGCTTTTTCCTATGCTTTCTACGTGAAGGGGCAATAGGAGGCAAGCCATATTGTTCACAAAAAGTACCAAGTTCATATTTAGCTTTCTTTTTATCTTTTGCAGCTTGTTTAGCAATTTTAAAATCAATACACATTTTTAGGCCAATTTTTTGAATATAACTAATAATGTCACCGTAAGTGAGGTTATCATAATCAATATAACCCAAAGTTTTACTAAGTTCTTCTCGAACTTTATAAGCAAATAAAGAAGGAAGACCATTAACAAATTTTTCTTTCCAAAATGGTTTATTACTATCATTTCTAAGCATAACACGTGAAATGAAGACATCTTTATACCATCTAAAATCACTTAAGGTAGGACAAGTAAGATTACTAAGCTGATCATGAATCCTCTCAGTGATGTTACTAGGGGTTCCATTTCTAAGCCTAAGGAAACTCTAACACTTGAGTTCCTTAAATAGAACTAAAGTTACCGGTTTATATTTACCGAAGTAACTTTTACATTTACTTAAAGTTAAAAGTAAAAACATTTAACTAAAGTAAGAAACATTTAACTTAAGTTAAAAACATTTAACTTAGGTTAAAAGTAAATTACTTTTACATTTACTAAAGGTAAAGTAAAAACATTTAACTAAAGTTAAAAACTTTTAACTAAAGTTAAAGTAATTACATTTACTTTTACTTAAGTAAATAACTTTTACTAAAGTAAAGTTGTCCTTTACTTTTTGACTTTGTCGGACGCACTGATTGCATCTGACGATGACTGATGTCGGATGCGTTGATTGCATCTGGAGCATCCGATGACTGTGGGACCCTGGGGGGCCAGCGTCTTCTGACTGTTGACTGTTGAGGTCCGGCTCCTTCCTCGCCGGTGGGTGCTGTTGATCTTCTTCTCAGAGAGATCACCATCCCCTATACTTCGACCCCAAAAAAAAATCCAGGGATTCAATCCTTTTTCCCCCCAAAATTATGTTTAATTTTAAGAAAGGAGAAAAATTTTCACCGAAATTTTTGTCACCGACTGTTGATTTCAAAAAATTTTATGTAAATTTTTTTAGAAAAACTAATCAGACTGTGTCTGATACAAGGACAAGGATCACACGGCTATGGAATCATGGCGTCCGACAAAGTCAAAAAGTAAAGGACAACTTTACTTTAGTAAAAGTTATTTACTTAAGTAAAAGTAAATGTAATTACTTTAACTTTAGTTAAATGTTTTTACATTTACTTTTACTTAAGTAAATAACTTTTACTAAAGTAAAGTTGTCCTTTACTTTTTGACTTTGTCGGACGCACTGATTCCATCTGACGATGACTGGTGTCGGATGCGTTGATTGCATCTGGAGCATCCGATGACTGTGGGACCCTGGGGGGGCCAGCGTCGTCTGACTGTTGACTGTTGAGGTCCGGCTCCTTCCTCGCCGGTGGGTGCTGTTGATCTTCTTCTCAGAGAGATCACCATCCCCTATATTGACTGTTGAGGTCCGGCTCCTTCCTCGCCGGTGGGTGCTGTTGATCTTCTTCTCAGAGAGACCATTTAACAGCGGACGAAAAGTTTAAATAAAACTTTAAACTTAAAACAATTTTGAAACTTAAAGAAGATGACCAGTGAATCGGTGAAGTAATCTCTTTCTATTAATATAAACAGTTGGGAAAGGATTACATCGTATCTGGATCTATTTACAAAGGGAAGAAGAAGTACAGGAACTTCTTCTTCTTCTAACTAGAAAGAAGGTAGAGAGAAGGTAGAGAGAAGGAGGAGAGAACCTCAGATGAGGCTAAATGGTTTACATTTCTAAGCCTAAGGAAACTCTAACACTTGAGTTCCTTTAAATAGAACTAAAGTTACCGGTTTATATTTACCGAAGTAACTTTTACATTTACTTAAGGTTAAAAGTAAAAACATTTAACTAAAGTAAGAAACATTTAACTTAAGTTAAAAACATTTAACTTAGGTTAAAAGTAAATTACTTTTACATTTACTAAAGGTAAAGTAAAAACATTTAACTAAAGTTAAAAACATTTAACTAAAGTTAAAGTAATTACATTTACTTTTACTTAAGTAAATAACTTTTACTAAAGTAAAGTTGTCCTTTACTTTTTGACTTTGTCGGACGCACTGATTGCATCTGATGATGACTAGTGTCGGATGCGTTGATTGCATCTGGAGCATCCGCTGACTGTGGGACCCTGGGGGCCAGCGTCGTCTGACTGTTGACTGTTGAGGTCCGGCTCCTTCCTCGCCGGTGGGTGCTGTTGATCTTCTTCTCAGAGAGATCACCATCCCCTATACTTCGACCCCAAAAAAAAATCCAGGGATTCAATCCTTTTTCCCCCCAAAAATTATGTTTAATTTTAAGAAAGGAGAAAAAATTTCACCGAAATTTTTGGTCACCGACTGTAGATTTCAAAAATTTTATGTAAAATTTTTTAGAAAAACTGATCAGACTGTGTCTGATACAAGGATCACACGGCTGACTCTTGACTAACTGATGAACTCGATCTAAACAGTCTACTTCGTTTTAATTTTGTTCAAACCTAATCTCTAGATCTGTTGACATTCCACTTAAAGACATACCAAAGTCGCTTAAGTACATACCCCTTTCTTTGCTTAACATAAACACATACCCTTGAATCTAGTGATTCCCTTTTTGCCTTAACTGCTCACACTCGAGTTTAAATAAAATAAACTTTTATTGAACTTTGAAATAATTACAAACAAATAACTTGATTACTTACAACAAATTGACTCGATTATAGAAGCTTAACATATCTAAGAGAGAAGGCAAGAGAGTTGAAGATTTGTCAAATAGGAATCTGAGTCTTCTTAAACGCTCTATTGGATTACTAAATCCTGCCTCTTAACAATGACTGAGCCCCTCTTATATAACAAAAGAAAAGGCGAAGTAAATACAACTCAATAATTACAAAACATAAATGACTATTGAACAACAGTAATGCTTTATCAAAAGATGAAAGCATTATTACAACTTTTGACTATTACATACAGCTTTTACTATTACAGACGCGTAATGGAAAATACAGACAAAACAACTTTTGACTAACAAGGCCAACTGGCCGACAAACAAAACCTAATTAAAGCTAAATGACAAATGACTCAGCAACAACTTTCGGCTGCTTTAGATAAAGAAGCACGGGCTGCGCGGGCAGGAGCATCTAGCAACGAAGCTGACCAAAGTAACTGTAGGGACCCAAGGCAAATGGATCCTGGGCATCCTGAAGAGAGATGCTACCGTACGGATCGGTAGGGCTAGAGTGATGACTGGAGCGAGAAGAAGAAGATGAACAAACAGAAGGAACTGAGTCCTCACTGAGTTTATCCATTCTTTTCTGTATTAACCGGGATAACTGTTTTAACTCGTTATTAGAACAATGATCAATATCCGCAAAATCTAACTTTGAAGATTTTTTGGATTTTGATTTACTAGAAGAAGATGATTCCTTTGGAGGAGGAATCGTTTGAGTAGGAGAAGGATTGGGAAACTCCTTCTGAACTTGACCAACGATGCGATAAGGATCAAACTTATCCCACCATTTAACTGAAAACTCACGAGTAACATGAGTAATTTGATTAAGGTGATTACTGGAAGCACCTTTCTCTGGAGAAACGACAGAAGAAAGAGCAACATTAACAACAGGAGAATAAAATCCATAGTTCCATCTAAGGATCCATGGGACCTTATATTTACTAACGAAATGAAGAATTACTGGAATGCAGCAATTGGTCTGCACAACAGGAACTCTGGAGCTAAAAACATTAAGAACAGTTTGAAGCTCAATAGGGAGAATGTCAAAGATGAGACCATAACGTTCCCACCATAAGACAAACCAATGAGGAATTTGACTTTTAAATTTGTGGTCAAATTGGATGAACCACGAATGACTAAACGATGGAGTTTGAAACAGAAAAACTCTGTTCCAAGCTTCCATGTAATCATAATAGCAAAACTGGCTATCATGACCTTCTAACTGCCTAAGATCAGAAGGATGGTTACCCCAGTTAGGCATGGAGATAACCTGTTTAATATAAAGAGAATGATAGATGATTTTTGAAGAATCATTTCTATCATAAATTGGTTTAATGGCAATTGACTGAGTTTGCAACAGGACATCCTTATAATACATGAGAGATTTATAAGGAGCAGAAGGGATGAAATGCCAACCAGTTGGGAAGAACTGGGCGGCTAATTTTACTGGATCATCAATTGATTTCATATGACGCTCGATATGAAATAAATTGGTGCTAAAAACAGGGATGTATTCAGTTTGAATACGCTGACCAGCAGGAGGATTACTGGTAGAAGCATAAGGATCAACCATTAAAGGGGGTTGAACCAAGGCTGAACTATAGGGTTTCGAACTAGAAACCAGAGGAGTGAACCTGTTTACTACAGTAAGGGGGGTAACAGGATGAGGGATAATAGCTCCCACGGGCTTCTGACTAGGCAGGCTAGGGCCTGGGGGGCCAGGAGGCCGGACACTTTTATCCTTTCCTTTTACACTCATTATGAACTTGAGGGGTACCTGAATTAATAAATTCCCGAGTTAAAAAATCAGGAACGGAATTATCACTTCCTTTAATATATTCAATGTCAAAATCAAAAATACTTAAAATAGATTGCCATCTGGCAAAAATATGTTTAGCAGCGATGTTTTTAACATCTTTTTCTAAAATATATTTTGCTGATTTACAATCAATACGAACAAGAAATTTTTGATTTAATAAATCATTTTGAAATTTACTAACATAAAAAACTAAAGCTAAAATTTCCTTTTTAATAGTGCTATAATTTAATTGTGCGTGATTCCACGCGCCGGAGTGGAATCGGACAATTTGCTCCGAAGAAGCAGGAGTCAACTTCTGCTTCAGAATGCCACCGAAGCCAATTTTGGAGGCGTCAGTTTCAACAATTTTGAAAGCTGATTCATTAGATATGCCAAGGCAGGGAAGAACCTTAACATATTTTTTAACTTGCTGAATGATGAAAGTATGCTCATCAGTCCAGGGAGGAGGATTTTTCTGTAAACGGAGGAACAAAGGTTTACAGATTTTTCGCAAATTTTTATAGAATTTACCAACATAATTAAGAGATCCTAGGAACCTTTGAAGTTGAGTTCTATCAAGGATTTTATCAGGAAATCTATCAGCGAATTGAATAACTCTTTGAATAGGACGAACCAAACCCCGATGAATATCATGACCAAGGAATTTAACTTTAACTTGGAAAAGAGAACATTTGGTTGGCGAAAGAACCAAACCATTAACTTTGATGGCTTTGAAGAACGAATTCAGATGTTTGAAATGTTCATCAATAGATTTAGAAAAAACAAGGATATCATCAATGTAAACAATGATGAAATGACTGAAGGGATTCAAAATTTCATTGAGAATATTTTGAAATTCACTGGGAGCGTTCTTCAAGCCAAATGCCTGAACAACCCATTCATAATGACCAAAGGGGGTGGTAAAGGCAGTTTTATACCTATCAGAAGGATGAATACTAACTTGCCAAAACCCTGACTTAAGGTCAAATTTACTAAAAATGGTAGCATTACTAAGGCGACTAAGAAGGTCTTCCTTATTAGGAAGGGGATACCTAATCCATTCTAAGACCTTATTAAGCGGCTTATAATTAATAACCAAACGAGGGACACCTCTTTCTTTTTCTGCTTCATTATTAACGTAAAAGGCAGGGCAAGACCAAGGGAATTTACTATGCTTTATTAAGCCTTTGGCAAGTAAGTCATTAATTTCTTGCTTACAAAGCTCCATTTGATGATGACTCATTTGAATAGGTCTAGCTTTAGTAGGAATAAGATGTTCTTTAAATTCCTCAGCGTAAGGAAGTTTAACTACATGCTTCCTATGATGCCAAAAGGCATTAGGAGAATCGGCACATAAGTTTTTAACCATGAATAAACGAAGTTCTTCAATTTTATCTTGTATTTTTTCAAGTAAAAGAAGATCTTCAACCTGTTTATACCTAATTTCATGTTTCAGATAATTTAAATGAGAAGTTTTACATTTTAACAGGTTAAGTGACTTAGAAATGGACTCATCTTGAATAAATCTTAAGTCTCTTTCTTTGGGCTGAGTTAAAAACTCAAAAACAACTTTCTGCCCAAGGTGCTCAGTAGTTAACCCATTATTACTGGTGATGAAAGGGTATAATAAATATATAAATGGTAATCCCAAAATAATTTTATCAGTTAAATTACGAATTAACACAAAAGAAGTTTTAAAACATATATCATTTTGACAGATATGCACTTTAGGGAGCTTATATTTTATTTCCATGCTGCTTCCATTAGCAGAGTTTAAACGTTCACTGGTTTTAACATAGAATTTAGTAGGGATTAATCCCTCCTGGATGCAGTTAAGATCTGCACCAGTATCAACAAGAGCAGGAAGTTGAATAGCAAAAGTGCCATCGACCATTAATCGTATCAAAATATACCATTTTTGAATGGTAATATCTTTTAACCTTCTCAAAGAATTACCTTGAATAAATAAGGGCGACTCTTCCTCTTTGACTCCTGAAGTTTCAGGTATGTCATCATTTTCTGAGGAATCAGAAATATGAAGTTCAGAGTCTTTAGTACCTAACGCAGTCATATCACTTCTTAAGTTGGAAATTTCAATCTTGAGACTAGAAATCTCTTTCTTAAGCTTGTTGACCTCTTGATTTAGTTCTGGGAGAGTAATTTCTCTCTCAGCAACTTTAAATCTCTCAAGAGTTTTATTAAGACTTATAAGCAGCTTATCCTTAGCCTTTATAACTTTACCTTTTCCCGAAATATTTTTAGAAAACAATTCTTTTAACTGTTTCATATATTGAAGTTTTAAATCTTCATCAGTAAGTTTACTAATTAATTCAATTAACAAAGAGCTTTCTTGATCCTCTTTAGTAAGAACGCTAATTGTTTTACAACAATCAGATCTACAATTATCTGTACAAAGGGTGACTTCATTATCTTCACTCGGAGTTTGACTATTATCATCATTAGCAGAGGAATAAGGAATATCAGAATGACCATTATCCTCATCAGACTGAGTTCTAAGTAACGCAAAAATCTTTTAAGTATCTTCAGCAGAAATATTTAACTGACTAAGTTTTTGTTTTAACTTACATTCATTCTTATAATGACCCTTTTTACCACAGTTATAACAAGTAATTTTACTTTTATCAGTAGATTTAGAAGTGGATTTTTTATTTCTAGTTTTCGTTCGTGACTTGGGTTTTTCATAATAACTTTCTTTATTATTAGACTGACTAGAACGCTTTTTATGATGCTTGCGTTTTTTGTGTGTTTCAATTTGCTTTTTCCTATGCTTTCTACGTGAAGGGGCAATAGGAGGCAAGCCATATTGTTCACAAAAAGTACCAAGTTCATATTTAGCTTTCTTTTTATCTTTTGCAGCTTGTTTAGCAATTTTAAAATCAATACACATTTTTAGGCCAATTTTTTGAATATAACTAATAATGTCACCGTAAGTGAGGTTATCATAATCAATATAACCCAAAGTTTTACTAAGTTCTTCTCGAACTTTATGAGCAAATAAAGAAGGAAGACCATTAACAAATTTTTCTTTCCAAAATGGTTTATTACTATCATTTCTAAGCATAACACGTGAAATGAAGACATCTTTATACCATCTAAAATCACTTAAGGTAGGACAAGTAAGATTACTAAGCTGATCATGAATCCTCTCAGTGATGTTACTAGGGGTTCCAATAAAGTGTTTTATTATGGTAAAGATTAACGTGTTAATCCCATCTGGAACACCAAAACCAATATCTTCTCGAAAGATAGGTTGACCATTATCATCTAACTGGTAGGCATGAATAATAGAATTCCTAGCATCTTCATCAAGGTGTTTTTCCCACCAAGAGCGAAGAACTCCCGAAAAACCATTGGTTAGAATTTCAACAATATCAGGTTGAGTAAGAGTATTAAAAGCTGTGATGTAACTGTTGGCAACCATAGACATGTGATTCATTTTAGTGAGAATTTGATGTTCACTGAAGCCATCAATATTCCATTCATAAATTTTATTGGAGGAAACTGAAAATTGATTATCAAGATTCTTTTCCTCGAACTGAAGATCAGGGGGAGTGGGTCTGGTATACCAGTTTTTAGTGATACTAGTGTTATTGAAAGTTAACATATCCAAAATAAACTTTTATTGAACTTTGAAATAATTACAAACAAATAACTTGATTACTTACAACAAATTGACTCGATTATAGAAGCTTAACATATCTAAGAGAGAAGGCAAGAGAGTTGAAGATTTGTTAGATAGGAATCTGAGTCTTCTTAAACGCTCTATTGGATTACTAAATCCTGCCTCTTAACAATGACTGAGCCCCTCTTATATAACAAAAGAAAAGGCGAAGTAAATACAACTCAATAATTACAAAACATAAATGACTATTGAACAACAGTAATGCTTTATCAAAAGATGAAAGCATTATTACAACTTTTGACTATTACATACAGCTTTTACTATTACAGACGCGTAATGGAAAATACAGACAAAACAACTTTTGACTAACAAGGCCAACTGGCCGACAAACAAAACCTAATTAAAGCTAAATGACAAATGACTCAGCAACAACTTTCGGCTGCTTTAGATAAAGAAGCACGGGCTGCGCGGGCAGGAGCATCTAGCAACGAAGCTGACCAAAGTAACTATAGGGACCCAAGGCAAATGGATCCTGGGCAAATGGACCCTAGGCAAATGGATCCTGGGCATCCTGAAGAGAGATGCTACCGTACGGATCGGTAGGGCTAGAGTGATGACTGGAGCGAGAAGAAGAAGATGAACAAACAGAAGGAACTGAGTCCTCACTGAGTTTATCCATTCTTTTCTGTATTAACCGGGATAACTGTTTTAACTCGTTATTAGAACAATGATCAATATCCGCAAAATCTAACTTTGAAGATTTTTTGGATTTTGATTTACTAGAAGAAGATGATTCCTTTGGAGGAGGAATCGTTTGAATAGGAGAAGGATTGGGAAACTCCTTCTGAACTTGACCAACGATGCGATAAGGATCAAACTTATCCCACCATTTAACTGAAAACTCACGAGTAACATGAGTAATTTGATTAAGGTGATTACTGGAAGCACCTTTCTCTGGAGAAACGACAGAAGAAAGAGCAACATTAACAACAGGAGAATAAAATCCATAGTTCCATCTAAGGATCCATGGGACCTTATATTTACTAACGAAATGAAGAATTACTGGAATGCAGCAATTGGTCTGCACAACAGGAACTCTGGAGCTAAAAACATTAAGAACAGTTTGAAGCTCAATAGGGAGAATGTCAAAGATGAGACCATAACGTTCCCACCATAAGACAAACCAATGAGGAATTTGACTTTTAAATTTGTGGTCAAATTGGATGAACCACGAATGACTAAACGATGGAGTTTGAAACAGAAAAACTCTGTTCCAAGCTTCCATGTAATCATAATAGCAAAACTGGCTATCATGACCTTCTAACTGCCTAAGATCAGAAGGATGGTTACCCCAGTTAGGCATGGAGATAACCTGTTTAATATAAAGAGAATGATAGATGATTTTTGAAGAATCATTTCTATCATAAATTGGTTTAATGGCAATTGACTGAGTTTGCAACAGGACATCCTTATAATACATGGGAGATTTATAAGGAGCAGAAGGGATGAAATGCCAACCAGTTGGGAAGAACTGGGCGGCTAATTTTACTGGATCATCAATTGATTTCATATGACGCTCGATATGAAATAAATTGGTGCTAAAAACAGGGATGTATTCAGTTTGAATACGCTGACCAGCAGGAGGATTACTGGTAGAAGCATAAGGATCAACCATTAAAGGGGGTTGAACCAAGGCTGAACTATAGGGTTTCGAACTAGAAACCAGAGGAGTGAACCTGTTTACTACAGTAAGGGGGGTAACAGGATGAGGGATAATAGCTCCCACGGGCTTCTGACTAGGCAGGCTAGGGCCTGGGGGGCCAGGAGGCCGGACACTTTTATCCTTTCCTTTTACACTCATTATGAACTTGAGGGGTACCTGAATTAATAAATTCCCGAGTTAAAAAATCAGGAACGGAATTATCACTTCCTTTAATATATTCAATGTCAAAATCAAAAATACTTAAAATAGATTGCCATCTGGCAAAAATATGTTTAGCAGCGATGTTTTTAACATCTTTTTCTAAAATATATTTTGCTGATTTACAATCAATACGAACAAGAAATTTTTGATTTAATAAATCATTTTGAAATTTACTAACACAAAAAACTAAAGCTAAAATTTCCTTTTTAATAGTGCTATAATTTAATTGTGCGTGATTCCACGCGCCGGAGTGGAATCACGCACAATTAAATTATAGCACTATTAAAAAGGAAATTTTAGCTTTAGTTTTTTGTGTTAGTAAATTTCAAAATAATTTATTAAATCAAAAATTTCTTGTTCGTATTGATTGTAAATCAGCAAAATATATTTTAGAAAAAGATGTTAAAAACATCGCTGCTAAACATATTTTTGCCAGATGGCAATCTATTTTAAGTATTTTTGATTTTGACATTGAATATATTAAAGGAAGTGATAATTCCGTTCCTGATTTTTTAACTCGGGAATTTATTAATTCAGGTACCCCTCAAGTTCATAATGAGTGTAAAAGGAAAGGATAAAAGTGTCCGGCCTCCTGGCCCCCCAGGCCCTAGCCTGCCTAGTCAGAAGCCCGTGGGAGCTATTATCCCTCATCCTGTTACCCCCCTTACTGTAGTAAACAGGTTCACTCCTCTGGTTTCTAGTTCGAAACCCTATAGTTCAGCCTTGGTTCAACCCCCTTTAATGGTTGATCCTTATGCTTCTACCAGTAATCCTCCTGCTGGTCAGCGTATTCAAACTGAATACATCCCTATTTTTAGCACCAATTTATTTCATATCGAGCGTCATATGAAATCAATTGATGATCCAGTAAAATTAGCCGCCCAGTTCTTCCCAACTGGTTGGCATTTCATCCCTTCTGCTCCTTATAAATCTCTCATGTATTATAAGGATGTCCTGTTGCAAACTCAGTCAATTGCCATTAAACCAATTTATGATAGAAATGATTCTTCAAAAATCATCTATCATTCTCTTTATATTAAACAGGTTATCTCCATGCCTAACTGGGGTAACCATCCTTCTGATCTTAGGCAGTTAGAAGGTCATGATAGCCAGTTTTGCTATTATGATTACATGGAAGCTTGGAACAGAGTTTTTCTGTTTCAAACTCCATTGTTTAGTCATTCGTGGTTCATCCAATTTGACCACAAATTTAAAAGTCAAATTCCTCATTGGTTTGTCTTATGGTGGGAACGTTATGGTCTCATCTTTGACATTCTCCCTATTGAGCTTCAAACTGTTCTTAATGTTTTTAGCTCCAGAGTTCTTGTTGTGCAGACCAATTGCTGCATTCCAGTAATTCTTCATTTCGTTAGTAAATATAAGGTCCCATGGATCCTTAGATGGAACTATGGATTTTATTCTCCTGTTGTTAATGTTGCTCTTTCTTCTGTCGTTTCTCCAGAGAAAGGTGCTTCCAGTAATCACCTTAATCAAATTACTCATGTTACTCGTGAGTTTTCAGTTAAATGGTGGGATAAGTTTGATCCTTATCGCATCGTTGGTCAAGTTCAGAAGGAGTTTCCCAATCCTTCTCCTATTCAAACGATTCCTCCTCCAAAGGAATCATCTTCTTCTAGTAAATCAAAATCCAAAAAATCTTCAAAGTTAGATTTTGCGGATATTGATCATTGTTCTAATAACAAGTTAAAACAGTTATCCCGGTTAATACAGAAAAGAATGGATAAACTCAGTGAGGACTCAGTTCCTTCTGTTTGTTCATCTTCTTCTTCTCGCTCCAGTCATCACTCTAGCCCTACCGATCCGTACGGTAGCATCTCTCTTCAGGATGCCCAGGATCCATTTGCCTAGGGTCCATTTGCCCAGGATCCATTTGCCTTGGGTCCCTACAGTTACTTTGGTCAGCTTCGTTGCTAGATGCTCCTGCCCGCGCAGCCCGTGCTTCTTTATCTAAAGCAGCCGAAAGTTGTTGCTGAGTCATTTGTCATTTAGCTTTAATTAGGTTTTGTTTGTCGGCCAGTTGGCCTTGTTAGTCAAAAGTTGTTTTGTCTGTATTTTCCATTACGCGTCTGTAATAGTAAAAGCTGTATGTAATAGTCAAAAGTTGTAATAATGCTTTCATCTTTTGATAAAGCATTACTGTTGTTCAATAGTCATTTATGTTTTGTAATTATTGAGTTGTATTTACTTCGCCTTTTCTTTTGTTATATAAGAGGGGCTCAGTCATTGTTAAGAGGCAGGATTTAGTAATCCAATAGAGCGTTTAAGAAGACTCAGATTCCTATAAGCTGTATCATTGTAATTCTTTTGTTCAATATATAAGTTGTATAAAAGCCACGGAATGATCCAGGCTGGACATAATTGAAATATATATATATATATAAAACAGTAAAAAGGGCGATGGATTTTCACGCCTGTGCCCGGACTGAAATATAAATATATACAGAAACGTAGTCATCCAGGACTGGGAAGATAACCCAGTAATGGTGAATGGTGTAAAAACAGTAAAAAGGCCACAGAATGATCCAGGCCGAACTAGAATGTAAATATATATATATATATATATATATATATAGACAGAAAAGTAGTCAACCAAGATTGGGAAGATAACGCAGTGTGGTGAATGTTGCTTATATATGCATATTTATATATATAAGCAGTAAAAAGGCCACTGAATGATCCAGGCCGAACTAAAATATAAGTGTATATATATATATAGACAGAAAAGTAGTCAACCAAGACTGGGAAGATAACTCAGTGTGGTGAAGGCTGCTTATATATGCATATTTATATATAAAAGCAGTAAACTACCACCGATTTGACATCCGGGCTAAACAGAATTAAAAAGTTAATATATATATATATACAGTTAAATATATACAAAAAGAATGGCAAACCCGGACTAGGAAGATAACCCAGTCCGGCGAAGTTGCTATTAACGAAGATGCAAGTATATAAAAGCTGCCGGAAGTGACGGAGCGTTAATCCGAGTTGTAGAAATGCCATAAAATGAGTTTATGTACAAAAATGTACCAAAAGTTAACAGAAAGGGCCACAAAACTGAGTTTCGGGCATATTTAGAAAACAAAACTTGATATGCAAGTGTATAAAAGTGCGAAGAAGTAATAATAACTTTCTGATTGTAAAAATACTCACAATGGACTGCTACACGGGCTTTTTGCCAAATCATAGGCTTTAAACGTCCGAATCTACCGGATATTGTATGATATGTGTTAGTATGTGGGTATATCTACGTGTTAGAGTTAAAAAATTTGTGTTTAGAAGACAAGAAAATAGTCAGAAAACCAAACGGGCAGGGGTTCGGAGCGTTTCTGAATTCTTGAAATGAGAGGGGGGTGCACCTCTATATATAGACCAGGGAGCCTCCACTTTACTTGCTACTGACGCAAGTAGAGGTGCAGCCCCACGTGGCGTGGACCTCGTGGTGGGTTCTGTCGTCTCAAAGTATGTGCACTCCGAGCAATGCGAGGTCTAATTTAAAACTTTCTAACTTTTGATCGGAGCGTCCGTTTGATGCGTGCTATACCGTTCCAGAAATCCCTCACAGAGAGTGTCACACTAACATGGGAAAAAACATTTTCCTGGTCAAGAAGATGGGTTCATAACCAGGTCTTCGATTCCCCGCAGTTTGTCTGTTGAGCTATCTTGCGCTGTTTGCACTCGGGATCATTGTTATGGTTTGTTTTGACCATGGTGACATCAATTCAACTTAAGTTTGACTGAATTGGCTTAGGTTTGGTAAAATAACCATTTTGCCACTCCCGGGGTTGCCTTCAGTGTCGGCATGGCCTTCGACTGACTTCCTAGGGTTGTTTCCAAGACTTGGATCCCATTCGAGTCTGTTTGTCCTCAGTGTTGTCTCTGAGGTTAACTTGGTCACTTCAGGTTTTCCTCTAGAGATGTTATGAGGCTTCAAGATTGTTTTTGAAGTTGACCTGTCCCCCCAGGTTGAGATTGGGGATGACCTGCACCTCCCAGGTTGAGACCGGGGCTGTCCTGTACCTCCCAAGGTTGAGACCGGGGCTATCCTGTACCTCCCAGGTTGAGACCGGGGCTGACCTGTACCTCCCAGGTTGAGACCGGGGTTGATTTGATGGCCCGATATTAAGACAAGGGTTGATTTAATGGCCCGATATTGAGACCGGGGTTGATTTTAATACCCGGTATTGAGACTGGGGTTGATTTGATGGCTCGGTGATAAGTAGGTTGAAAACCTATGATTTAATCTCGTTTAGCTTGTCTTATTGTAAGTTTTTAAGTATTGTTAGTATTACTTTTTGTGTTTTGTGTTTATGATGCAGGTATGAAGGTTAGAGTGGATTAGAAAGAAAAAGGATGAAAGTTGGACAATTCTGATAGAGAAGCGCTGACCGCGCTGCCCAAGGGATGGGTTTCTGCAAGTCAACCGCTGACCGCGCTGCAGAGTGAAGGAATGGAGCGCTGACCACATAAGAGCGAGATTGAGTCCCTGCATACAAGGTGCAGACCGCGCCATATTGAGAAGAGTCCAAGCACTGACCGCGCGTGTCTGACGATTTGACTAGATTTGTTTCCTTTTAAATGTAAAGTAGATTAGGAAAAGGATTGCAGACTTGTCTAATTAAACTAGGGTTTGTGTATGCTATAAAGAGGAGTAGTTTTCTTAGGTTAAAACATCTTGGGGAAAAGGATATTTCATCTCTCATCTTGGAACTAGAAGGAGCCTATTGATTTCATCAAAGCATGTTAGGCTAAGTTCTTTTAGTCAATTCTGAAGGGATGTTGAACCTTATTATCAAGTAATGGTTTAATTAGTTTTATTCTAATTATTCTTTCTTTTTAAGATTTATTCTGATTATCTATACGAACTTTCATGTATGATATTCAATTGACTAATTTGGTTTCTGCATAATTAAATTAGTAAATTGATATCATCTGCTAGATTAAGTCATATATTAAGCAAATGATGTATGTCTAATCATAAGTAGCAATTAATGATATTTGATTGTGGTCAAGCTTTTGAATATTGTTAAGGTTTTCAAAAGACAAGTTAAATAATTTCTGATTGTGTAATTATTGCTTGGAATAATCTAATTCTCATTCTTCATGCTTCTATCATATTAAATCTAGACTGATAGTTATAGGTTGTATGTTAGTTAGGATCTTTTGTTGGCAATCGTCACATTAGATTTACACTTAAGGAGAATTTCGGGTAATTTGCGATCGCGGTTATCTAGGGTTATTAATCTCATTGGAAGATAAATAGTGTAAACATTTGATTAAGTCATAATTGTGAAAAGGGGATACTGAACTGAAGAATTGAAGCTTTTTACTCATTGATATTTTCTTAAATTCACTTTCATTAATTAAACTTTTCACACTAAAAACCTCCAATTCATTGGAAATACTTGGATAGATATAAGACAATTCACTCTCTGTGGGATCGATCCTTGCTTATTACTATACTAACTCTTGAGTTAGTTGAATAAAGAGTAAGGTAAATTTTATAGTGCTAGACGACAGCTACCAAATTTTGGCGCCTTTGCCTTGGAGTGTTATTTGTTTTTATATTTATTCGATTATTTTTATATTTTTATTTATTTATTTATTTATTTTATGCCTCGATCTTCTCACTCTCTTGAATTGAAATTTAATCTAGAAATAGAGAGAACCGCACGAAGGCTTAGGAAGGAAGCTCAGAAAGCCCAAGGTCCACTTGCAGATTTCGAAGAAGCTCCATACCAGGCCTTAACATCGCACTCACACTACTTTCAGACCAATCTTCTACGAGCGAATCAGAAGAGGAGATGGCGGTGCCAAATAACAGGACTTTAAAGGAGTTGTTAACTCCTAATCTTACTCAACAACCCCTGTATATTGAATATCCTGCTTTAAATGCTGCGTTTGAACTAAAATCTGGACTAATTCATCTTTTGCCTACTTTTCGCGATCTTACAGGTGAAGATCCATACAAGCATTTGAAGGAATTCCATGTTGTGTGCTTCACTATGAAGCCACATAATGTTACGGAGGAGCAGATAAAGCTGAGAGCTTTCCCATTCTCGCTGGGGGATTTAACAAAAGATTGGTTGTTGTATCTCCCCTCGGGATCGATACAATCATGGAACAACATGAAGAGGCTATTTTTGGAGAAATACTTTCCTGCTTCAAGAGTAGCCAACATAAGGAAGGAAATTTGCGGATTCCGATAATTCAACGGTGAAACACTGTATGAGTACTGGGAGAGATTCAAGAAACTTTGCTCTAGTTGTCCACCCCACCAGATTGACGATCAACACCTTATCATATACTTTTATGAGGGACTCGTACCGATGGATAAGAGTTTGATCGAAGCTGCTAGTGGAGGAGCATTAGTGGATAAAACACCAGAGGCTGTAAGGAACTTGATTGCAAATATGGCATCTAATGCAAAACAATATGGAACACGGAATGATCATCTAGCACAAAGGGTAAGTGAGGTAAGCACAACAAATATAGAGCAACATATTTTTGACTTAACTGCTGTGGTGAAACAGTTAGCAACAGGTAACTTGCTAGTTGCACAAGCTTGCCAGATATGTTTAATGGTGGGGCACCCTACAGATGCATGCCCGACATTACAAGAGGATGAGGATGCTCTGCAAGCTAATGTAGTGGGGAATTACCAAGCACAGTCGCAGAGGAAATATGACCATTTTTCCAACACATCCAATCCAGGATGGAGGGATCATCCCAACTTAAGTAATGGGGGTGCTAGGCAGCAAGCGCAAGGGTTTTACCTAGTTAAATCGCAATTTCAGCCAAATCAGCCACAGTTACTCAGACCAGTAGCACCGTCTAATCCTTGAACATCCTTGGAGGATATGTTCAAGGCTTCATGCATTAGACACAACAGTTCTAACAAGAGACGAAATCTTCCATCCATAGTTTGGAGAGTCAAATGAGCCAATTAGCTACTACTGTAGGTCAGTTGGACTCTCAAGGTTCAGGGAAGCTGCCATCTCAAACTGTTGTGAATCTTAAGAAGAATGCCAGTGCTATAACCCTGCAGAGCGAAAAGCATATGGATACACCCACAGCTACAGTTGAGTTAGAGAAAGAGCAAGCAAAGGAGGAACCGGAGAAAACTAAGGTACATCCTAACCCTTCGTGTCAGATTAAAGATATTCCACTTCCCTTTCCTCACAGAAATTCTAGAAAATCAAAGAAAGATGAACAGGAAAAAGAAATTCTGGAAACTTTTAGGAATGTAGAAGTTAATATTCCACTACTTGATGCAATTTAATTTCTCTCGTATCTATGTGTATATTATAATTGAAGTACAAGTCTGGTTTTAGATGTTCTACATGCGTATGAATTTATATGCGTTGCTCATTGTTGTTATTGGTGTCATGTTGGACACACACGCACATAAATATGCAAATCTAATATTTGTAAGCTAAGGATGTGAGAAGTTAAGTTAACACGTGAAGCGATATTGATGTCATAATAGTTGTCGATCTCTGAGGCATATGATTCATCTAAGCACCATTGTATTTGATCGATCTCTGTAGTTGCATTCATCGTAGTTTTAGTATTAGTAGCATTGTTTGCTTGAGGACAAACAATGGTTCAAGTTTGGGGGAATTTGATGCGTAGGTTGAAAACCTATGATTTAATCTCGTTTAGCTTGTCTTATTGTAAGTTTTTAAGTATTGTTCGTATTACTTTTGGTGTTTTATGTTTATGATGCAGGTATGAAGGTTAGAGTGGATTAGAAAGAAAAAGTTTGAAAGTTGGACAATTCTGATAGAGAAGTGCTACCCGCCCTGCCCAAGGGATGGGTTTCTGCAAGTCAAGCGCTGACCGCACAAGAGCGAGATTGAATCCCTACATACAAAGCGCGGACCTTGCCATATTGTGAAGAGTTCAAGCGCTGACTGCGCATGTCTGACGATCTGACAAGATTTGTTTCCTTTTAAATGTAAAGTTGATTAGGAAAAGGATTGCAGACTTGTCTAATTAAACTAGGGTTTTCTAGGCTATAAAGAGGAGTAGTTTTCTTAGGTTGAAACATCTTGGGGAAAAAGATATTTCATTTCTCATCTTGGAACTAGAAGGAGGCTATTGATTTCATCAAAGCATGTCAGGCTAAGTTCTTTTAGTCAATTCTGAAGGGATGTTGAACCTTATTATCAATTAATGGTTTAATCAGTTTTATTCTATTTGTTTTTTCATATTGAGATTTATTCTGATTATCTATACAAACTTTTATGTATGCTATTCAATTGACTAATTTAGTTTTTGCAGGATTAAATTAGTAAATTGATATCATCTGCTAGATTAACTCATATATTAAGCAAACGATGTATGTCTAATCATAAGTAGCAATTAATGATATTTGAATGTTGTTAAGCTTTTGAATATTGTTAAGGTTTTTAGAAGACAAGTTAAATAATTCTTGATTGTGTAATTATTTCTTGGAATAATCTAATTCTCATTCTTCATGCTTCTATCATATTAAATCTAGACTGATAGTTCTAGGTTGTATGTTAGTTAGGATCTTTTGTTGGCGATCGTCGCATTAGATTTACACTTAAGGAGAATTTCGGGTAATTTGCGATTGCGGTTATCTAGGGTTATTAATCTCATTGGAAGATAAATAGTGTAAACACTTGATTAAGTTATAATTGTGAAAAGGGGATACTGAACTGAAGAATTGAAGCTTTTTACTCATTGATATTTTCTTAAATTCACTTTCGTTAATTGAACTGTTCACACTAAAAACCCCCAATTCATTGGAAATACTTGGAAAGATATAAGACAATTCGCTCTCTGTGGGATTAATCCTTGCTTATTACTATACTAATTCTTGAGTTAGTTGAATAAAGAGTAATGTAAATTTTATAGTGCTAGACGATAGCTACCATCCGGTATTGAGACTGGGCTGATTTGATGGCCCAGTATTGAGACCGGGGTTGAGTTGATGACCCGGTATTGATACCGAAGTTGATTTGATGGCCCGATATTGAGACCGGGGTTGATTTGATGGCCCGATATTGAGATCGGGGTTGAGTTGACGGCCCGGTATTAAGACTGGGGTTGAGTTGACGACAGTTTTAGTAACAGGGAAAGAAAATTTCGAGTGTCTATACCTTGTATTTTTAATGATTGGTGCGATATATGTTCCTTTTGGTACCCAAATTATTTTTCTTTTATAAATTCCATTTCGAGCATTACACATGTGAAAAGAATGACCATTTCTGTTACAGTAAGAACATTTAGTAAAGGGAGATGTATGACTTTCTTTTTCTTTTCTTTTAACATGATAAAGTCCTTTATCTTTTCTTTTACTAAATTCTCCAATATATCATAATCCTTCTTTGTTAAATCTGAATCATTATTGATTAAGCATGACATCAAGGTTTTCTTTCCCTTTTGTGAATTTAATAACAACAATGATTAAATCATCACGTTCTTTAGTTAAAATTTTAATTTTATCTATTAAAGAAGAATCTTTACTTTATTTTTCTAATTCTATCTTTAGAGATGAATTTTGAAGCTTGAAATTTTTAATATCATCACTTAACACTTGATTTTGTATTTGAGTATTTTCATTAATTATAGTAAGTGTTGAATTTTTTATCTCTAGATCTTTGTTTATTTTTCTAATTCTTCCTTTAGTAATAAACTATCTGAAAAGTCATTTTCTAATTCTTCTTTTTATTTATTTAAACTTCCATTTTCTATTTCAAGGTTTTTGTTAATTTTAATTAATTTTTGTAATGAAAATTTTAATTTAATAAACTATATTTTAATAATTTCATTCTCTTCATATAAACAATTATAAGCTTCTTGTAGTTTATGATGTTCTTTACTTATATTATCTAAAGTATGTGTGACAAATAAAGTGCTAGGTAATTGATATTCAGAATTTACCTCAGATATTGGTGATGATTGATTGTTTGCCATTAAACATAGATTTGTAATTTCTTTAGCTTCTTCATTATATCTTTCTTGATCTACAAGTAAAGCTTTAAAAGCAATTCCTTTCTTCATGAGATCTGTATCTAATCTTGATTTTTCGACTAACATGTAGACTTCGTGGGCACGAAGATTTCTAATAAGGCTATCAAGGGGATAAGTAGTTAGGTCTTGCCTTTCCTTAATAGAAATAACCTTCATTTTCCAGATGGATGGAAGGGATTTGAGAATTCTTCTGTTTTTCTCATTAGTAGTATATGCCTTCTCTAGATGTTCCAGTTCATCAATGATTCTGGAAAAACATGTTTCCATATCAATGATCTTTTTTTCACCTTCTTCTAGCTTGAAATTTTCATACTCCTGGATTAGAGTATCTTTTCTGGTTTCTTTAATACGATTGGTTCTTTCATAGGTTAGAATAAACTATTCCCAGATTTCTTTTGCATTCTTGCAATTGCTAACACTTTTGTTATCTTTTTCAATGAGAGCACTAGTCAGCACTTGTTCAGTTATGGATGCAATGTTCATGGCCTTTTCATCATCAGTAGTGAACTTATCAACATCTTTCTCAACGGTCTTTTCTCCTACAGTTTTTGTAGGAACTTTTACACCTCGTTCTATTGCAAGCCAAACTTTGATTCCTTGTGATTTGGCATAAATTTTGAATCTGCTCTTCCAGGTGACAAAATTTGTGCAATCAAATAGTGGAGGTCTGGTCATTGATAGTCATTCTCTGCAACCAGTAGCATTGTAGGCCATAGATGGATCCACTCTTAGGTATGCCTGTATTTACTCAACAAAAAAGTTAAAGAGCACCACTCTGATACTAATTGAAAGTCCAATAATAATCTAGAAGGGGGGTTCAATAGATTATTACAGATTAAAAAATTATCTTAGGTCTTTTTTAATTTTTAAATAATTAATTTGCAGTGTTAGAAATTAATATGCAAGACAGTAAAATTTCAATCACACAATGCACAGAGATTTGTCTGGTTCACAACATACATCTCGGGTGTAGAACCTCGAAATTTTCCTTGCCCAATACTAACACTGTAGGAAGGCAAAAACGTCAATCAAGCCAACCTTGGTCCCAACACCAGACATCCAATCTAAATCCGGCCACCAATGCCGGTCCTTCAGCTTAAATCTGGTCCCCAATGTCGGTCAATTCCAGTCAAATTTGATCACCAATATCGGTACTCCGGCCAACTCTGATAGTCAATCTGACCGTCAATCCAACTCCGATCGTCAATCGGACCGTTAGATCATCCCCGATCTCAATATCGGGACATCAGCTCAAACCCAATCATCGATATCAGGACAACCATAGAACCAATCAACCATATCGGGATGTCAAAGAAGCCTCGGTAGCAACCCAGGATGTACAAATCAGCCCCGGCAGCAACCTAAGAGGTACAAATCAGCCCTGACAACAACCCAGGAAGTACAGCTCAGCCCCGACATCAGTCCGGGAAGTCAGGTCTACTTCGACCATAAACCTGAAGCACCACAACACTTCCAGAAGAAAACCTGAAACGACCACGTCAGCCACAGAGGCAACACTGGGGACAAACAGACTTGAATGGGATCCAAGTCTTGGAAACAGCTCCCAGAAGTCAACTAGAGGCCATGCCGACACTAAGGGCAACCCCGGGAGGGGAAAAATGTTCATTTTACTAACACTCATCCAATTCAGTCAAACTCAAGCCGAATTGATGCCACCAAGGTAAGAAAGAACCATAGCGGTGATCCCGAGTGAAAACAGCATCAGATGGCTCGACAGGTAAACTGTGGGGAAACAAAGACCCGATCATGAACCCATCTTTGGGGACTTAAAAAGGGTTAAATCCAATGTCATTGTGACACTCTCAGCGGGGGCTTTTCGGAAAGCTATAGCATGCCCCAAATGGACGCTGCGATCAAAAGTTATGAAGTTTCGAACCTGACATCGCGTTGCTCGACATGCACGCACTTTGGACCAAACCGGGCATGTGGGCCCCACCTAGGGGAGCCACACCTCTACCTGCGGCTGCCACAGGTAGAGTGGAGGCTCCCTGGCCTATAGATAAATGTGCCCCCAGTTTCATTTTTAAGATTTCTGAAACGCGACGAAGCTCTGCCTGTCTGATTTTCTGACTTTTACACCTCTTCTAAACCCAAATATTTTTACTCCAACACGTAGACAAACCCATATACTACCACATATCAAAAAACCATCGGTAGATTTGGTCGTTTGAAGCCCACGAAGTGGCAAAAAGCCAGTTTTGTAGGCTATTATAAGTATTTTTACAATCAGCAAGTTGCTATTACTACTTTGCACTGTTTTACACTTGCACACAAAATTTCACTTTCTAAATATGCCTGAAACTTAGTTCCGTGGCCATTTTCATCAAAAGTTGATACATTTTTGTACATAAACGCCGTTTTTAGCATTTCTACAACTCGGATTGACGATTCGTCAGCTTTAACAGCTCTACTGCACTTGCACGCACATTCTGGCAACTTCGCCGGACTGGGTTATCTTCCCAGTCCGGGTTTGGCCTTTTGTTGTATATATTTAACTACAAATGTACCAACATTTCAATTCTGTCAAGCCCGGATTTCAAATCCGAGGTAGTTTACTGCTTTTATATATATTTACGCATATATAAGCGACATTCTCCATCACTGGTACTCATATTAGTCCTGGTTGACTACATTTCTATCAAGATATATATTTATATATTTTCAGTCGGTCTGAATTATTTCATGGCCATTTTACTGCTTTTGCATACTTCCCTATACTGGGTGCTCTCCCCAGTCATTGGGTGACTATTTTTCTGTCAATTTCGATTCCAGTACGGGCACAGGCGTGAAAACCCATCGCCCTTCTTACTGTTTTTCTATATATATATATATATATATTTTTTTTTTCATTTCTGTCACAGCCTGGATTATTTCGTGGCTATTTACAGTTTTTTTATAAATATATATATATATATATATTTCAATTCTAGTCCGGGCTTGCGAGTGAAAATCCATCGCCCTTTTACAGCTTTTGTATATATATACATATATATATATATTGCTTACTCAATTCCATTCAACTGTTGCATTTAACATTTATTTGTATATAAATCTACATTGATAAATCTGCGGGCGGACTAAATTTATCCAAATCTCGCCAATTCTAGCTTTCGACGGTTCAAACAGGTCCTGATAGAACCTGGAAGATATAATGGCTGAGATTTCTTTAAATCTAGTTATTTTTATAGTTTCAGCACTGAAAGCAATCTCGCGTCCCTTAGATCGCTATCTAGTGGGAACGAGATGCTTTGGTCACGCGCAGCCAGGATTTACTGATGAATCTTTGGTTCTATTGCGACGTGAGGATGTATATATATCTGTTTCTGTACAAATTTGAACTGTGCAGGTTTTGGCTACTCATATGTGAGCCTAGGAATCGTGGGATTCATGATCAAACTGATCAGAATCTGATTCCCACGATGGACAAACTACGATTTACAGATGTACCCTACCAGTTTTTTTCTATAAAATGTACCTACACAGACCTTAAAATGGTTATCCGAATTTAAGGTCTCAACATACTGAAAATATGGATTGTCGTGTCAGCGTCCCTCCGATGATTTTCATACCTATGAGGAGACCGATATTTGTATATTTCTATAGTCGAGGATGTTTTGCAGCCCGACAAATCACCATTTGCATGCAGCCTTAAGGCTATAAAGATAAAATTGAGAGTAGCGATATGCTTCAATTCCTATGTCAGCATAGGGGTTTGAGAAACAGCCTTCAAAACATCATTGTCAAATCAATTTTGAAGATTTTACAAATCAAATTAAATGCTTTTTGCAAATCAAATCAAACCCTTCGTATATAGGCTCAACGAAGTCTGTCAAAGCTTTCAATCAATCAAATCAATAGGCCCAATTTTTAAACAACATTCACTCACGCATTCCAGTTTAAGGGAAATATTGAAAAGATTGCGGTACCGTATTTACACTGGAATCGTGGGGTGCCTACCACCTTCCCCACACTTAACCAAGCCCCCGAACTCAAAACTCCAATTTTAAAGATCAAGTTTCGACAGTATCCAACAATCGGGCCTCTTTCAAATCAAATTCGGTTGAGTTGGTACAACTATTTTCAAAACTACCAACTGGCGACTCTGTTTAAATCAAATCAAATCATCGACATATAAACATGTTGGCCTCTTTCCTAAAAAACCCTTCAAAACCTTTTTTACAATAAAAAGAATAAGGTTAGAGAGAACTTAGGAAGATCGATTTGAGGAAACCCGGGTTACGAACCAACCCGCGGGATTCTTAAATTTTCCAACGTCAATAGGTGGCGACTCTGCGGGGGACAATAGAGGGCTTAGGCCGCTTTCAATCTTTTCAAACATTTCCCTTTCAAAACTATTGAATGCGTGAAATCCTGCGTCTCCACAGTCAATGGATAAGTGAATGCTGCGTCTTTCATTGAATGTATGAATGCTATGCCTTTACATTGAATGAATGTGAATGAATACTTTAGTGCTTCGCACCCATAGTAGTGCTTCGCACGAACTGTCATTTCATGCATAAGCGGTAAGGCCGATGTATGTGAATGTATGTTGTGAGTCCCTCCACTAGGAGGCTAACCTAGTCGGTGATAAGTAAGGACTCTGGGGATGACTAAGTCTCCGGGCCTGCCTTTTGAAAATGCAACACCTAGATTCTCTAGTTGAACGATCGGATTAACTTCTCTTCTAGTAGATTACGATGATCTGGGAACCTTCATGCCAAAACAAAAGCCGCAAGAGTAACCTAAGATAGGTCAGCCACTGATTAACCAAATCCGAAGGGAAGCTTTTTCATGCCTTCCTCTTTTAATTCCATGTCAAGTCTCCAATTACTGAGGAGCACAATGTAAATGACATAATGAAAGATTTACTTTCCTGTCAGATAAATATCCTGTCATCCTGCCATCAAAGCAACTAACCTCGGTTTTGCAGGATAAAATCTAAAAAACACATCATGCCTCCTATCCTTACCTACCTCAGGAAATTGACATGCCTACATTTTGTTGTAGGTACAAAAAAGTGGTCTCACTACTAAATCATAATCTGAAAAGGCACAGAGCCTATCCACCGACATGGCTGAAAGTAGTAAATACGAGTCGGGTTCCGTATCTCGAAAAGAGTTTGAGGGACTTAAGAATCAAATAGCAGAGTTGGCTATCCTTCTAAGCGAACAAAGTAAAAGCACTTATGGCCAGGCAACAAAGTCCTCCTCACAGGATGGCAATCAAAGCGATAACAAAAAGGGGGAAATCACTAGTAGAAAAAAATAAATAGACAACGTTTAAAAAATGTTGTAATAGGTCTCCCAAAAATATCGTAGTTAGCAGTGTCATCTATTAGACACAAATAGACAACGTTTTTTAAACACAAATAGACAACGTTTTTTCAGAAAAGCGTTGTCTATTTGTCAAATAGACAACGTTTTTTAAACACAAATAGACAACGTTTAAAAAACGTTGTCTTTTGACACATTAGACAACGTTTTTTTTAAAAAGCGTTGTCTATTGTACACATTAGACAATATTTTTTCTAAAAAAGCGTTGTCTATTTGACACATTAGACAACGTTTTTCTAAAAAGTGTTGTCTATGTGACACATTAGACGTCTTTTCTAAAAGCGTTGTCTATTGTACACATTAGACAATATTTTTTTCTAAAAAGCGTTGTCTATTTAAAAAACATAATCCACAACATTTAAAGCCAAAATGTAAGCATTCTATGTTTCAAAATTCCATACATTCCAATAATACCATACAAATTTGTTTATCCGTTCATGAAAATAAACGGTACATTCTTATGTCTCTTCATCAAATGTTAATAGTCTCAAGTATTTGCAATCAATCCAGTAACATAAATCTGTTCCTAAATACTTCCATGTACTCTAATTGTTGTATTAAAAGAAGACCAATATACTACCTAACCTTTTGGTAGCGAAAATGCTGCTATAATACTTTCAAATCTTTAGAACTTGAGCAACAATATCATCCTCAAGTATCCTGTATATACAAATCCAAAACAGAAATATTATAAAAATGGTATCAATAAAGAATGCAATTACTAAATACTTATGAGTTAAGCATTCCGATAGAGATAAAGGACACAGGGACAAAAATAATGTAATTTCCTTTTAAAAGGTAAAAGTTAACATATTTATAGATAGAAGTAACACTAGCAGAAAATATTACAACAAAAGAATGAAATCTCCCATCTCACCCTTTGTACGTGTTTTCACGTCCTTCTCTACTTCCTGCACGAAAGAGACAACATAAAGATAGCATTTCACATTAGAGATTGTGTTAATGCTTATGAATGCCAAATTCAAATACAAAATTAGTTAGACAAATGATGCATAAGCACTAGACAAAGTAAGCGTGATTTGTTGACTCTAAAACCCGAACCATAGATGTTTACAGTACCACATCGCAGCTAATAGACAAGTGCCATGTCAAGGAAATAGAGACCTACCACAACTGATCAAAGAGAACAAAATCTCGATCAGTAGAACCATAACTTTCTTTCTACAAGTACATACCTCTTCATCACACCAAGGAGCTAAGATCATCTTCTTTTTGCCAAGTGCTTCAACAAATTCATCCCATGTGTTCACCTTCTTAATACAAGCATCTCGTTTTTCCATGGCCAAATCAAATAGATTTCGTTGAATATCATCCAACATGTCATTTACTTGCTCAACCAACTTGACCATGGGAATATCCACCTTCTTGAAATTGTCGCGGCGAACATCACGTACCTATTAATAAACTAGATTAGTGTTGTATTTTGGTGATTTTCAAGCATTTAAAGGTAAATCGAAATACTACAATCTAGTAACAAGTCACCCAAAAAAAAAGAAAGTCCTTGAGAAAAGAAAATCTGGCATCATAGTGGAAACTACCTTGCAAAGCTTTTACTTGTGAGTACAATTTCAAATTTTCATTTGGGATTTTCGTACATACAGGGCAAAGATTGAAAATGGTGAGCTGATAAAAGCAAATCAAGACTACGGCTATCCCAGTGAGGAAACACTCTTTATGCCCATGGTTTGGAATCAGGAGAAAGTGGCTGTGTGTGAGAAGGAGCTAGCTGGGACACCCTTAATACTTCCTGGGAAAGGGGTCCAAGAAGCCCTGAATCCTATGAAGGTAGCGGCACCCAAACCTTTAATATTACCCTTCAGACCGCAATATCCAGTGATCAGTCTGAAAAGAGTCTCATGGAACTATGGGAATGATGAAAGTCCGACCTCCAATAACATTGCCATCATATCAAAGGAGAATCCATTGTACCTGCCTCAGCGGGTGATCAATTCAGTTATTAAAGCCAAAGGGAAGATGGCTGAAGAGATGATTGAAGAATTCCTCATCTAAATGGGGCATAATGAGATCAAGATGGTGAAAAGCTTGAAAGAGGCACCCAAACAAATATCCATCCTAGATCTGGTCCTATCTTTGGTGGATCATCGCAACATTCTGATGAAAGTACTGGAGGTAGCCCTTCTACCAAAGACAGTCGATACTGAGAAATTCCGTCATGTGTTAGATCACATTTTCAACAACAATGTGATATCTTTCACTGATGATGATATATCCGCTGAAGTGATATCTTTCAAGCATTGGAGGTGAGCAATACTCAATACCTACCTGTTGGGGAACCAGCTTTGAAATCAAAAGTCTCTCCCGAAGTAATGACGGTTGGGAAAGAGATGACATCTTTGGGTTTCCGCCAAGGAGAAGGGTTGGGAAAAAATCAACAAAGAATCAAGAGTCCGGTGCAAATCCTGAGCCAGTCAAGGTAAGCCGGATTAGGATATTCATCAGGGTCAAACCACTGGAACCCACACAAGCATTCAAAAGTTCATGCTTCCACTGTTCTACTGCCAAAACTCATTGATGCTGAATTTATGAAGCTATTGAGGAAGATTCCTGCTGTTGTGTTTGTGACACCTCCAAATCCAGGTACTTCATTTTCACGGGATTTGGTGCTCACTATCTAAATAAAACAAAACAACTGCCCAAAAATAAGGAATGTAAAATAAATTACAACCTTTATAATCAAATAAAAATCTTCTTATAAAAGGATAACTACTTATTCAAAAATATTCTCAGGGTTATCTAACCTTAACATCGTCAATGCGGAAATAACACATCATATAATAAAATTAAGTCTTATTACAATTCATAATCAATATATATAAACAAGTCTTCACTTGTTCACCTTACTCTTACCTTTGCTAGTTGACGATTCGTCAACTTTATCAACTCTAGCTGCAAGGGTTATATAATGCAAGAGTGAGCAAATAAAAGCTCACTTGAATAACAAACAATAGTGATGACATAGTATTGAACAGCTTTAACTGAATTGAATAATATTTCATTCAACGATAATCAAAAATAAGATTTAGAATTCATCTGAGGGTTATAAGACCTTGAACGATGTCCTAGGTTATAAACATTTTTATTTAAAACCTTTAACAGTCGTTAGACTATATAGACTTTTAACTCGTACTTAGGGGGATCAGCCCTTCGTACCATGTATTGTGCACAAACATCTTAACACTTTCACATGGTATTCCCTTATTTAATAGGGTTGTTCATCTCAGTATTTGATAACAAGTCCGCACCAAAAAAAGTTTGGTTTGGATAAGCTTAAATGGAAATTTGGAGTTCAACTATCATCAACTAAGGGGTAGTTGAATCAACTTACAATAATTTAGAATTCGATAATAAAAGAATTAGAAAATCACTATGAGTTATAATAATAGACATCATATTTAACAATCATGCTTTAGAAATAAGCTTAAACCATTTGAAAGACTATATAGACCTTACTTGAACATTTAAGTCAAGGTCATATCAATTCAATAATGAACTTCATCAAGATACTTGTTCAATATATAATTTATAGAGAACACAATAATTTGCATAAACATAACAAGAAAGGATAGAACAACTTGCCTCAAGCGCAAGCTACAGTTATAATCACGTTCCACAATTATCCTACATATTACATTACGTTTACAATATCGATTAGTTTCATAACCACTACATTTAACCGTTAAACTTCTTACATAAGTTCAACTTAACAACGTGACTTGTAAACTTAACTCTCTAACTAACCACTTAACGTGAGTCTAAACTCACAACATGCATGACAAACGTGTCTAATCTTTTAAACCATCATAATCATACCTTACGAGAACAATATTCAAATTCACACATAACTTGTTAATATGAGACTTCAAATTGTCTCAAACATGTCAACAATATGTTATATTATTATTTTATATACTTAACATGTCATCAAATTCATTACATTCAATTAATTCATAAAGTTAGGATTTAAAACACACAACACAACTTTCCAGACAACACGAAAGCCCGCTGGGGGGGACATTGCAAGGCCAAAAATTCGCTGGGGCAGATTCCCCTGCTGGTGAAAATTTTGGTTCGCGAACTGTGCAGAGAAAAAGTCAATTTGGCTTATTTCTTCGCACCAAATTTCGATTTTTAACTAACACAATGCATATAAAACTTTATAAAAATATAATCTTAAACTTCTAACATGTTTTTAATATACATAAGTACCACAACACATAATCAAAACACTTAATTTTATGATTTTGGAGAAAACACCATTGTTAAGCGTTTTTGAAGAAAATTAATACTGTGAGTTGGTTTTTAAACCAAATCACACAATTCAAAGTATATTGATTTTATTTCTTAACATATTATCATAATCTATGATCAATTTACATAACATATCACAATCAAACACAAATTTGATAATTAAAGAACTATTTTTTCCAAACTAGTTCATTGTAAATTACTATGAACATGATTTCTTCATGTTCATCATATTTACATGAAATTAATCAATTAAACTTGCATACAAATCATATATAATAGTTTATACATACAATTTAACACATATAAACTATATTAGCATGAATTCTCACAAAAATCAAATTACAGATAACTTAAAATTTTGAACACAAGGAAGAACAAAAACTTAAATTTAAATTTTACCTTTAGCTTAGAAGAAGATGATGATTCTTATGATGATGATGATGATGGGTTTCAAATTTAGCAAAACCTTCTCCTTCTTCTTGTTTCTCTCTTTTCTCTCTAGTTTTCTTCCTCTAATTCTTTCTAACACTCTAACTGATATATCTAACGTAGTATAGGATATAACATATAACTAATATATTATACGTATAATTACATAATATATATAACAAATAATAATTAATCAACCTAATAAATACATCAGTTATATATTTTTAAAAATCAAAAGCCACTAGGGATTGTTTGGTAAAAATCATTTATTTTTAAAAATAGATTTTTAATAGTTAAGACCCTGTTTTGTAAAACAGGATTAAAACATATTTAAGGTCATTGTTTGGAAAAACTAATTTAAAATTCTTTTATTTTATTTTAATAACTCCTTTAACACATAGTTTCCAATGTCACACCTCATTTAATTAAATCCTAACATTCTAATTTAATTTAAATTAAAGCTAACATCAATTAACTAAATAAAATTGCCACATAACTTAAATTATCACACAATTATAATTACTCGCTAATCATAATCTCATGTAACAAATATCACATAATATTCATCTAATTTAATTATCTCAATTAAATTAGAACTACACCATAAATTACTTCCACATCGATTTAATTAATATTTTACACTTAATTAAATTACTCCACAACATAATCACATAAATTATTTATTCAACTCAATAAATATTTAAAATTAAAATACAAAATTGTTGTTTGTTACAATCTTCCTTCCTTAAAAGGATTCTGTTCCCAGAATCACAACTTAAAAAAAACTCATTCGTCACATTCTTCCCCCCTTAAAAAGATTCTGTCCCCAGAATGTGACGCCCCCAGAATAGGTCCAGTCAACCCAACCCATTCTGAGTCGCCAAATACATGATACAGAATTCAAATACAAACTTTTATATCACGCGGTCGTGCAAAATACGACCACACAACTGTGAGTGTCAATACTAATATGTAAAAAATATTAATATTCAAACTAAGTCCTCATTACAATTATTATCACACTATTTATTAAAAATAGTGAGGACTACTACTGCTCTAACTCGGACCATCACTCTGTCCCACGACTAGTTTTTATAACATTCTCATTTCCTGAAGAGGACAACAGATGAAAAGGGTGAGCTCAACTAGCCCAGCAAAGAATATTATGACTAAGATAATGAAAAATAAATTATCGTTAGCCTTCAACAATTCAGATAAAATATTATTGACAACAAGTTTTAGATCAATATTCTCAGCGAAAATAACCGTTAATCATCAATATTTTATCCTTGTAACATCAATCAATATACATCTCGAATCAAATATTCATCTTTGCACTACAGGCCAAAGATATTCATTTGTATCATTAGTGGTCATGTTCGTCTCAACACCTGTCATCTTTGCACTACGGGCCAAAGATATTCATCAGGTAATCATTCATCTTTGCTCTACAGGCCAAAGATATTTAGTTATATCACCACTTAGGACTGAGGATGATGAAAAATAACATAAATAACGAATCCAGTGAAATAAAAGATAAGATTAAGGATTCGTAATGTAGTTTATTCAAGTTCAAGAATATTCCATGATAATACTTTGTGGAGCAAAATTCAAGAATGAAGCTCAAAACTTAGATACAATCATAGAAACCTTAACAAGCAACTTGGACCTATAGAAGAAAATTTAATTTTTTCGTGAATAGTGCCGTATACGTGAATAGTGCCGTATACGTGAATAGTAACCCCGACGAAAAAAAGTAAGAATTTCATAATAAAATCCATGCCAATATTTTGGTATAACGATATTGAAAAGAATAACATCATTTACGAAAGAAAATAACATCCCTTACCTCAAAAGGATAGTATTTCTGACTGGAATATCGGATATAATATCGAAGAAAACTTGCACTAAATAGTAACACTCAAAGTATCTAAATACTCACAAAAATACGCTCGATGTTATAGAGAGAGAAAACTTCTAATTCTGGTGTGATTTTCAATTCTAACCTAAGTACCCTATTTATAGGAAAAGCTTAGGATGCCAAAGTAGACTTTTTGAATAAAGTAATATTTTTTCTAAAAAAATTTCGCCGCCTCATCCAAAGCCATCAGCCACCACACCAACCAAAAGTGGGGCCCACCTCCTATAAAAAAATATTTTTTTTTCTAAAACTTCAATAATTCATAATAAATAGCCCTTTTGTCAAAAAAATACAAATTCTATGTCCTTTTATAGGAAATTTAATTCTCTTCAACTTTGTATAAGGAAGTTTTTCCAAATTCCAAACATAAATT
Organism: Panax stipuleanatus; assembly: GCA_020205555.1. Lineage (NCBI taxonomy): Eukaryota > Viridiplantae > Streptophyta > Magnoliopsida > Apiales > Araliaceae > Panax > Panax stipuleanatus. The sequence continues at coordinate 108,425,501 of CM035119.1, read as the reverse complement.
ATCCGAAATCCATAAACGGATGATTTTCCACACCAAAATACTCATAAAAACACATCAGCGCTAATTCCTTCTTTTATATCCACAAAATAAATATTTCCTTATCATATAAATCAATAATTAATTATTCACAAATAATATTACAGAACTACAATATTGACAACCAGGTCATTCCCAAGAAAGAGGGGGCCTTCCGATAAGGACTTCTCCTTACTGGCGCGCAATTAAATAACCCCTCCTAGACAGAACTTTCTTAGACATTGTCAATAATGCTATCTAATAATATTATTGAAATAATATGAATTATTGAGTTGATAATATGAAATACTGTGCAGCGACAATTAATGAATCAATAATACAAAATATCAACTGTAGCCATTATTGAATTAATCATATAAAATAGCAACGTAGCAATTATTGAGTCAATAAAATATCAATGTAACAATTATTGAGTCAATAAAATATTATGCAATTATTGAATCAATAATATAAAATATTGAACAGTAATTACTGTAACAATAATTAAGTAAGTGCCTTCTCACGTACGAATCAATAATTCAAAATACTGTGCAATACCGTGTGCTACTGTGCAACACCGCGTATTACTGTATTTTAACCACCGGGTATTTTAACAGTACTAACGGTAACAACTACGCCGTTATTTTATTAAAAGATTATTTCTGTCGCTTTCTATATCTGACAGTTATTCCGTTGTGGGGCCCACAAATAGCTGTGCCGTCGTACGAATATTCCCTGACAGCAAGAATATTCCACGACCAAACGAATATTCCCCGACAACAATAATATTTTATAACCACTTGCTCATTTTAAAATTTTTGCACATTTCACCCATAACTTTTCACATTTATCAAATCAACACCTTACTATATCGAAATAATATATAAAGAAAATTAAATCTTTATTCATAAAAGTTGGGGTCTTACAACCTCCACTCCTTATGAAATTTCGTCCTCGAAATTGACGTACGTACCTGGTATGTCGAAAAGGTGAGGATACCTCGCTTTCATTTCCGATTCCAACTCCCAGGTCATTTCCTCAATAGCATGGTTTCTCCACAAAACTTTAACTTGAGGTATAATTTTCGAGCGTAGGACATGCTCTTTCCTATCCAAGATCTTGACAGGTACCTCCTCGTACGTTAAATCTTCAGCTATCTCGTCTTGTTCTAACTCAATAATGCGGTTTGGATCCTTCACATATTTACGTAACACGGATATGTGAAACACGTTATAAACACGAGACATGCTTGGAGGTAAAGCGAGTCTATAAGCCACATTTCCTACTCGGTTAAAAATCTTAAATAGACCAATGAATCATGGATTGAGCTTTCCTCTCTTCCCAAACCTCGTAACTCCTTTCCACGGAGCAACACGTAATAACACATGGTCTCCAACATTAAATTCCACGTCCTTTCGATGAAGATCCGCATAACTCTTTTGTCGATCTTGTGCTGTTTGTGTACATTGTCGAATCATTTGGATCTTTTCTGTAGTCATACGTACTAACTCTGGTCCCAACAATGTTGTTTCACCCACCTCGTTCCAACATACTGGAGAGCGACACTTTCTCCCATACAATGCCTCGAATGGAGCCAAGCCTATACTTGCCTGATAACTATTGTTGTAGGAGAATTCCACCAATGGTAAGTACTTATCCTAACTCCCTTTGAAGTCTAAAGCACAAAGTCTCAATAGATCTTCAAGAGTTTGAATAGTTCTTTCCGATTGTCCGTCCGTTTGAGGATGATAAGCCGAACTGAATCGTAAATCCGTGCCCATAACTTTCTGCAAACTGATCCAAAATCGTGAAGTAAATCTGGGGTCACGATTCGAAACTATGGATACTGGCATGCCAATGCAATCTCACAATCTCATTCACGTATATATGAGCAAGATGTTCAAGGGAATAAGTCTCTCGTATCGGCAAGAAATGAGCAGACTCGGTTAATCTATCAACAATAACCCAAATAACATCTATGCCTTGAGAAACCTTGGGAAGACCAGTAACGAAATCCATCGTAATGTGTTCCCACTTCCATTTCAGAATCTCCAGTGGTTGTAATGGACACTTCGATACTTGATGCTCCGCCTTTACACGTTGACAAGTTAAACATCTCGAAATAAACTCTGCGATCTCTCTTTTCATATTGCTCCACCAAAATGTATGTCGAAGATCACGATACATTTTGGTACTCCCAGGATGGATTGCAAATGGTGTGTTGTGTGCCTCCATCATGATTCTATGCTTCAAGTCAGAATCGTTAGGAACACAAAGTCTGGAGTTGACTCGAAGTATTCCCTCTTCATCGATTCTTGCTTCTGGAATTGCACCTTCTTGCACCTTCTTCTTCATCTTCATTAGCTCCGCATCCGTAGCTTGAGCAGCTTTAACTTTATCAATCAAAGCTGGTTCTACGCGTATACTTGACATCATCGCACTCGTTCCCACATATGATCTTCTACTCAACGCATCAGCTACCACGTTCGCTTTTCCAGGATGGTATTGGATGGTATGATCGTAATCTTTCAACAGCTCAAGCCAACGTCATTGCCGCATGTTGAGTTCCTTCTGAGTGAAGAAATATTTGAGGCTCTTATGATCTGTATAGATCTCCACTTTCTGTCCGTACAGGTAATGTCTCCAGATCTTCAACGCGAAAACGACTGCTGCCAACTCTTGATCATGAGTAGGATAATTCCTCTCATATTCTTTGAGTTATCGCGAGGCATAGGCTATGACTTTCCCATGTCGCATGAGAACACATCCTAACCCTTTGCCCGAAGCATCGCTGTAGATAAAAAATCCATCCGAACCAGATGGTATTGTCAGAACAGATGCCGAGATAAGTCTTCTCTTGAGCTCTTGGAAGTTCTTCTCGCATTCCTCGATCCAAATGAATTTTGTATCTTATCGAGTCAACTGAGTTAATGGAGTAGCGATTCGAGAAAATCCTTCTACGAACCTCCGATAATAACCAGCTAAGCCCAGAAAGCTTCGTACTTCGGTCACCGACTTAGGTTGCTCCCAGCTTTGTATTGCTTTAATATTCGCCGGGTCAACAAATACTCCACGTTTCGATACCACGTGCCCAAGAAATGCTACTTCCTCAAGCCAGAACTCGCATTTCTTCAGCTTGGCATATAGCTTATTCTCACGAAGCTTTTGAAGTACCAACTTCAAGTGGTGCTCATGATCTTCACGGCTTTTAGAATAAATGAGGATGTCTTCAATAAAGACAACAACAAACTGATCCAAATATTCCTTAAATACACGGTTCATCATATCCATGAAAGCAGCAGGAGCATTAGTCAATCCAAAAGACATGACTAAGAACTCATAATGCCCGTACCGAGTTCTAAAAGCAGTCTTCGGAATATCCTCAGTTTTAATCTTCAGCTGATGATATCCAGAACGAAGATCGATCTTTGAAAAGAACTGTGCTCCTTGCAACTGGTTGAACAGGTCATCAATACGAGGTACTTGATGGTGACATGGTTCAACTCCCGATAGTCAATACAAAGTCGCATACTCCCGTCTTTCTTCTTTACGAATAAAATAGGAGCACCCCAAGGAGACGTACTAGGACGAATAAAACCGATGTCTAACAACTCCTGTAGTTAGACCTTTAACTCCTGAAGTTCAATAGGAGCCATTCGATATGGGGTTTTATAAATGGGTTTTATACCGGGTTCAAGGTCAATAAAGAATTTAACTTCACGTTCTGGGGGTAGACCGGGAAGTTCTTCGGGAAATACATCAGGAAACTCATTAACAACGAAAATATCATTCAAATCTGATGTATTCTGGTTTAGATCAGTGACATGAGCTAAGAAAGCTTGACATTCATTTTTTAATAAACGAATAGCCTTGTGATTTGAAATGATATTGACTGATTTTAGTGGTTTGGATTCGCACAACAGGTTGATTAGGAATATGAAAACTAACAACCTTACGAAAATAATCAATTTTGGCATGGTAAGTAGTTAACCACTCAATTCCTAAAATCACGTCAAATGCAAGTATTTTCAAAGATATAAGATCAACAGGTAAGGTCAGGGTACCAATCTGAATCAAGTAAGATTTGTAAACTGTGGATGTAACAAAGGTTTCTCCCAACAGAGTTTCAACAAATAAGTCAAAGTCTAATTTATCATAAGTCAAGTTCAAACGTTGAGCACAAGCAGGTGAAATAAAAGAATGGGTAGCACCGGTGTCTAACAAGGTGTAAACTTCGCAAGAGTTTATGATTAGCTTACCTGTAATTAACTCGTGTGGGTTCCTCGCATTTATAGCATACGATCGATGGTCGTTCTCTTCCCCTGGAAACAGTTGATGCTGGTGTTGATGTTGACGTCTTCACGTTCTCATTCTTGTATTTTCTCTTCTTGAAATCTCCTCCCGATTCGCTTTTCCTACTATCATGGCCACGATTACCACCAGAGTGGTTACCGTTTCTATCATACTTTCCTCCTCGCTGGTTGTCATTGCTCCGATGACTGCTGCCACCGGTACGACCTTGGTTGTTGTCCCTTGGTTGAACATAATCATTATCTCGTTCTAACAACTGGGCCCTGTTCACTACATCCGAATATAGAGAAAATTTATGAGAAATGAGGTATTGACGTATTTCGGGTTTCAAACCTCTTAGAAATATCCGCGTCATATGTTCCTCATTCTCCACCAAATGAGGTGCAAATCTGGACAGCTCCGCGAACTTAGCCTCGTACTAGGATACCGTCATATTGTTTTGCTCGATTCTGATAAATTCTACTTCCTTCATATGACGAATACTTTCAGGAAAGTACTTGTCATTGAACAGTTTCTGGAATGCTTCCCAAGACATCTTGAGTGCGGCAGGCTGGGTACGCTTCATAGATTCCCACCAGTAATCTGCCTCTCCACGGAACATAAACGTGGAAAATGGAACCTTCTGTTCCTCTGTGCATCCCAAGACATCAAATATCTTAATAATTTATTTAATCCATGTCTCTGCCTTGATCGGATCCGGCTTTCCCAGAAACTCTGGTGGTCCCAATTCTTTAAATTGCTTGGCGGTGACAATTCGCGTGTTGTTATTATCTCACCTGTATTTTGCACACGAGTCTCTCTCGTCTGGTTTTGCATGACCTGCAAAAAAACTTCTAAACATCTCATCGTTTATCGTCTGACCAGCGTTGTTTTCAGGATGAACATTGCCTTCTTGTTGCATGTTCTCCTGGTTAGTGATTAAAGGTGTCTCCACGGTCTCATTCACTTCGTTGTTAACATTCTCAGCTGCTATTCTCAAATACTGCCATAAAACAAGAGTTAATTAAACAACTAACATCTTACATATTAACCCTATGCTCTGACTGACCAATTAAATACCACATAAGCTTAGGTAGGACATACTAGTGAAAGATTTACTCGTCTCTCCCCTCCTAGTTCTATTCCCCGATCTCCGCCAGAGATCATATCCCTAAGCTCTGATACCAACTGTGACTCGTATCCCCACATTGGATAGCACCGCACAATGGCACCTATCAGTTTGCCACCGTAGAACGGTGTCCCCTACGGAGAGTCTGGCTTCGGTGCATCCCCATACACAGGAAGTCACCAGATAGAGGCTCGGGGCTCTTTACTTATGGCTCTGATACCAACTGTGACGCCCCCAGAATAGGTCCAGTCAACCCAACCCATTTTGAGTAGCCAAATACATGGTACAGAATTCAAAAAAAAACTTTTACATCACACGGTCGTGCAAAATACGATCACACAACTGTGAGTGTCAATACTAATATGTAGAAAATATTAATATTCAAACTAAGTCCTCATTACAATTATTATCACACTATTTATTAAAAATAGTGAGGACTACTACTGCTCTAACTCGGACCATCACTCTGTCCCCCGACTAGTTTTTGTAACATTCTCATTTCCTGAAGAGGACAACAGATGAAAAGGGTGAGCTCAACTAGCCCAGTAAAGAATATTATGACTAAGATAATGAAAAATAAATTATCGTTAGCCTTCAACAATTCAGATAAAATATTATTGACAACAAGTTTTAGATCAATATTCGCAGCGAAAATAACCGTTAATCATCAATATTTTATCCCTGTAACATCAATCAATATACATCTCGAATCAAATATTCATCTTTGCACTACAGGCCAAAGATATTCATTTGTACCATTAGTGGTCATGTTCGTCTCAACACCTGTCATCTTTGCACTACGGGCCAAAGATATTCATCAGGTAATCATTCATCTTTGCTCTACAGGCCAAAGATATTTAGTTATATCACCACTTAGGACTGAGGATGATGAAAAATAACATAAATAACGAATCCAGTGAAATAAAAGATAAGATTAAGGATTTGTAATTTAGTTTATTCAAGTTCAAGAATATTCCATGATAATACTTTGTGGAGCAAAATTCAAGAATGAAGCTCAAAACTTAGATACAATCATAGAAACCTTAACAAGCAACTTGGACCTATAGAAGAAAATTTAATTTTTTTCGTGAATAGTGCCGTATACGTGAATAGTAACCCCGACGAAAAAAAGTAAGAATTTCATAATAAAATCCATGCCAATATTTTGGTATAATGATATTGAAAAGAATAACATCATTTACGAAAGAAAATAACATCCCTTACCTCAAAAGGATAGTATTTCTGACTGGAATATCGGATATAATACCGTAGAAAACTTGCACTGAATAGTAACATTCAAAGTATCTAAATACTCACAAAAATACGCTCGATATTATAGAGAGAGAAAACTTCTAATTCTGGTGTGATTTTCAATTCTAACCTAAGTACCCTATTTATAGGAAAAGCTTAGGATGCCAAAGTAGACTTTTTGAATAAAGTAATATTTTTTCTAAAAATTTTCCGCCGCCTCATCCAAAGCCATCAGCCACCACACCAACCAAAAGTGGGGCCCACCTCCTATAAATTTTTTTCCCTCCAAAACTTCAATAATTCATAATAAATAGTCCTTTTGTCAAAAAATACAAATTCTATATCCTTCTATAGGAAATTTAATTCTCTACAACTTTGTATAAGGAAGTTTTTCCAAATTCCAAACATAAATTATCCGAAATCCATAAACGGATGATTTTCCATACCAAAATACTGATAAAAACACATCAGCGCTAATTCCTTCTTTTATATCCACAAAATAAATATTTTCTTATCATATAAATTAATAATTAATTATTCACAAATAATATTATAGAACTACAATATTGACAACCAGGTCATTCCCAGGAAAGAGGGGGCCTTCCGATAAGGACTTCTCCTTACTGGCGCGCAATTAAATAACCCCTCCTAGACAGAACTTCCTTAGACATTATCAATAATGCTATCTAATAATATTATTCAAATAATATGAATTATTGAGTTGATAATGTGAAATACTGTGCAGTGACAATTATTGAATCAATAATACAAAATATCAACTGTAGCCATTATTGAATTAATCATATAAAATAGCAGCGCAGCAATTATTGAGTTAATAAAATATCAATGTAACAATTATTGAGTCAATAAAATATTATGCAATTATTGAATCAATAATATAAAATATTGAACAGTAATTACTGTAACAATAATTAAGTAAGTGCCTTCTCACGTACGAATCAATAATTCAAAATACTGTGCAATACTGTGTGCGACTGTGCAACACCGCGTATTACTGTATTTTAACCACCGGGTATTTCAACAGTACTAACGGTAACAACTACGCCGTTATTTTATAAAAAGGTTATTTCTGTCGCTTTCTATATCTGACAGTTATTCCGTTGTGGGGCCCACAAATAGTTGTGCTGTCGTACGAATATTCCCCGACAACAAGAATATTTCACGACCAAACGAATATTCCCCGACAACAATAATATTTTATAACCACTTGCTCATTTTAAAATATTTGCATATTTCACCCATAACTTTTCACATGTATCAAATCAACACCTTACTATATCGAAATAATATATAAAGAAAATTAAATCTTTATTCATAAAAGTTCGGGTCTTACACAGAATCAATATACAAGAAATTAAACAAATAATTGGGGATAAGTTTTCATCATAACATCTTCGAGTTCCCACGTAGCTTCTTCAGCATTGTGGTTCCTCCAGATTACCTTAACAGAAGGTATCACTTTGTTTCTAAGTACTTGTTCTTTTTTGTCAATTATTTGAACAGGAACCTTTTCATAAGTAACGTCTTTATCAAACTGTAAAGGTTCATACTCTATCACATGTTTGTAGTCGTGTTTGTACGGTCGTAATACGAAAATATGAAAGACATTATGTATATTATATAACTCCGGAGGTAATGCAACCTCGTAAGCAAACTCGTCAACCCTTTGCAGTATCTCAAAAGGTCCAATGAATCTGGGACTCAGCTTCCCATTCCTGCCAAATCGAATTTTCCTCTTCCAAAGAGATACCTTCATGAAAACGAAGGTTCCTACTCCAAACTCTCGATTTTGTCAATGATGATCGGCATATTTCTTCTGTCTGTCCTAAGCAGCAACCAATCTTGTTCTGATTATCTTGACGATCTCAGCAGTTTGTTGCACCAATTTTGGTCCCAATAGCTATCGTTCTCTAACCTCATCCTAGCATAATGGAGTTCTGCATTTCTGCCGTATAATGCTTCGTAAGGCGGCATGCCAATACTTATATGCTAACTGTTGTTGTAGGTGAACTCCAGCAATGGTAGATGATCATCCCAGCTTCCTTTGAATTCCATAACATAAGCTCTCAGAATATCTTCTAAGCTATGAATCGTTCGTTCGCTTCGTTCGCTCTGGCCATCAGTCTGAGGATGGTACGTCGTACTCATTCGCAATTATGTTCCCAAGCATTCTTGTAGTCGCTTCCAAAAATTTGACGTGAAACGCGGATCCGTGTCTGATACAATCGATAATGGAACACCGTGTCTAGAAATAATTTCCTTAACGTACAACTGTGCTAATTGATCCAATTGAATTTAATTCTGATCTGTAAGAAATGCGCTGACTTTGTCAATCGATCCACAATCACCCATGCTGCATCATAGCTCTTCTGAGTCATTGGAAGACCAACCACAAAATCCATCGTGATATGCTCCCACTTCCATTTCGAAATCTCCAGCGGTTGCAATAATCCACTTGGTCTCTGGTGTTCTGCTTTGACCTTTTGGCATGTTAAACACTTTGCAACGCATTCAACAATGTCTTTCTTCATATTCGGCCACCAGAGATGGTATCTGAGATCCTGGTACATCTTCGTACTTTGAGGGTGAATCGAATATCTTGAACTGTGAGCTTCGCCCAAAATTTCCTCTTTGATTTCTGGTACTGGCGGTACCCAAATTCTCCCTTCGAATCGTAACAGTCCATCATTATAAATCTTGAATTTTATCTCTTCACCATTGGTTACTCTCTTCTGGATCTTCGCATACTCCCCATCACGAAGTTGTGCCTCTTTTACCTTGTCCACCAAGGTTGAACCGGTAGTTACTTGGAATAATTTCTCATTCGACTCCTTCGGACACTTAATTTCTAGATCTAATATAGCCATCTCATTTACCAACTATTCCTGAGCAGTTAATAGCATTAACTTCTCTCGACCCTTTCTACTTAAGGCGTCGGCAACAACATTCGCTTTATCCGGATGGTAAAGAATCTCGCAATCGTAGTCCTTGATGAGTTCCAACCATCTCCTTTGGGGTATGTTCAAATCTTTATGTGTAAAGATATATTTCATACTCTTATGATCTGTGTATATCTCACACTTTTCCCCATAAAGGTAGTGTCTCCAAATCTTCAGAACAAACACTACTGCTGCTAATTTTATCTCTTCACCATCGGTTACTCTCTTCCGGATCATCGCATACTCCTTATCATGAAGTTGTGCCTCTTTTGCCATGTCCACCGAGGTTGAACCGGTAGTTACTTGGAATAATTTTTCATCCGACTCCTTCGGACACTTAATTTCCAGCTCTAATATAGCCATCTCATTTACCAACTATTCCTGAGCAGTTAATAACATTAACTTCTCTCGACCCTTTCTACTTAAGGCGTCGGCAACAACATTTGCTTTACCCGGATGGTAAAGAATCTCGCAATCGTAGTCCTTGATGAGTTCCAACCATCTCCTTTGGGGCATGTTCAAATCTTTCTGTGTAAAGATATATTTCAGACTCTTATGATCTGTGTATATCTCACACTTTTTCCCATAAAGGTAGTGTCTCCAAATCTTCAGAGCAAACACTACTGCTGCTAATTCCAAATCATGGGTCGGATACCCTTTCTCATAATCCTTCAGCTGATGTGATGCATAAGCAATGACTTTGCCATTCTACATCAGCACATAACCTAATCCCTTCTGTGAAGAAATGCTGTAAACCACAAAATTTCCTGTACTATTCGAAATGACAACACAAGAGCAGTACTCAACCTCTTCTTCAGTTCTTGAAAACTCTCCTCACACTTTTCCATCCAAACAAATTTAACCATCTTCCGAGTCAAATTTGTCAACAGAGTTGCGATTTTGGAAAAGTCTTAGATAAATCTTCTGTAATAACCTACCAATCCCAAGAAACTCCTCACTTCTGATGGTGTCTTTGGCTGATCCCAATTCATTACAGCTTCAACCTTCGATGGATCCACTGAAATCCCATCCTTGTCAATCACGTGGCCAAGAAATTGCACACGTTCTAACTAGAATTCACATTTCGAGAATTTCGCGTATAGCTTCTCCCGTCTCAGCAATTCTAATGTTAGCCTTAAATGTTCAGTGTGTTCCTCGTTAATTTTAGAATACACCAAAATGTCATCTATGAACACTACTACGAACTTATCTAGAAATGGTTTAAACACCCTATTCATTAGGTCCATAAATGCCACTGGTGCATTCGTTAGACCAAATGACATCACCAGAAACTCGAAATGTCCATACCGAGTTCTAAATGCCATCATCGGTACATCCTCTCTTCTCACCATCAACTGATGATACCCACTTCTCAAATCTATCTTTGAGAAGTACCTAGCACCCTTCAGTTGATCAAACAAGTCATCGATCTTCGGTAAAGGATACTTATTCTTGATCGTGACTTTGTTTAACTCCCTATAATCAATGCAAAGCCGCATCGATCCATCCTTCTTCTTTATGAACAATACCGGCGCTCCCCATGGTAATACGCTCGACTGAATATACTTCTTGTCCAGTAATTCTTGCAGTTGAACCATCAACTCCTTCATCTCGACTGGAGCCATTCAATACGGGGCTTTTGAAATTGGAGCAGTCTCCGGTGCTAAGTCGATCACGAACTCTATCTCTCTATTTGGCGAAAGTCCTGGAAAATCTCTCAGAAATACGTCCACAAACTCCCTAACCACTGATATCTCTTCTATCTTCGGACTCTCCTTACGAGTATCCACTATGTAGGCTAAATACCCTACACAACCTTGCTTCAATAACTTCTTGGCTTGCATAATCGTTAGACAACTCGCTTGCCTAGGAGATTTGCTACCATAAAATACTACTTTCGATGTAGTCATAAGGTTTACAGATTTCTTCTGGCAATCGATTATCGCACCATGGTTGAACAACCAATCCATACCCAATATAACATCAAACTCCCTAAGTTTTATCGAAATCAAATCTACCCTCAACTCATGACCCTTAATGTCCAATCTACAGTTCTTATAAACAAACCTAACAGGAATAACCTCCTTATTCGCAACCTCTATGTTCAAGGGGTAAACTAATTCCTCTTTAGGTAAGTCTAAGGTCTTAGCAAAGTCATCAGATATGAACGAACACGTAGCACCCAAATCAAATAATACGTAAGCATTAATACTATTAACCGGAATAATACCTGACACCACATCCTTTGACTACACAGCATCCTGCACCGTCATGTTGAAATTCCTCGCAGTGGGTCGGATCGCCTGCAGTGGTCCAGTGATAGTCAAAGTGTTGCCGCTGCCATTTTCTCCATTTCCTGTTGACCCTCCTGCTGGCTTCGTCGGGCATCTTCGGCCATGTGATCCTTAGATCCACAGGTGTAGCAAGCTCCCTTCTTTGGGTTATGACAATTCGGCGCAATGTGGCCTTCCTGACCACAGTTGAAGCATACACGCCTTCCCCTCAGACACACTCCAGTGTGATTTTTTTTGCATATAGCACATGCTTCAATCCTTCAATTCTGTTGGCTTCCCTGTTGACTCCCAGCAGATGTGTTGTCACTCTATTTCCTATTCTGGTTGTTAGCATCGCTACCACCAGTCTTAATTTCTGTCTCATTCTTCTTCTTCTTCTGATCTTGATTATACTTGGTCAAGGCATCGCCCCAACCTTCTGAGATGATCGCCTTTTCCAGTACCGCTGCAAATGTATTCAGCTGGAACATGGAGACCTTATTTTAGAGCCAGGGCTTCAATCCCTGCTCGAACCTTCTCTCCTTCCTCTCTTCGGTACTGACCCGACACGTTGCAAACCTGGCTAGCTCTTTAAATTTTGCGGCGTACTTCGGCACCGCCATCGCTCCCTGTTTCAGCTCAAGAAACTGAACCTCCATCTGGTTCTGCGAGCTTATGGGGAAATACATTTCAAAGAACATCTCTTCAAAATGGTCCCATGCTATCACTCCTTCCCCTTCCCTAGTCTTGTTGGCCTGCCACTAAAAACTAGCTTTCGACTTCTGCATGAACGTCGCAAAAGCCGTCTTCTGGTCGTCGCTAACTCTGGCCACATCGAAGACTTTCTCCATCTCCATCACCCACGTCTGGGCCTCTATCAGGTTTATCGATCCCTGGAATTTCGGCTGTCCTACTGCTTTGAATTTCTTAAATGTCGTGTTCTGAACTTGCGGCTGATTCGCAAGCGCTCCTGTCAGTAAGTTCACCAATTATTGAACCAAATTGGCATTCGTCCCATCATTGTCATTATTGTTGTTATTGTAACGACCCTAAATTTCATACAATATAATTCTCATCCTCGATCGTTAGCAATACATCTTTAATCTATCTTTACATCATTATTTGATATTAAAATCACTAAAGATGCGAAATATTTAAAATTTTTATAAACTTTCTATATTGCCCTGAATCGCAACCTTAACATTACAAATATTTGATTCAATTCTATTACATGAATCGCTACAACGAAAGGACTATACAAAGTCTTACATCACTAAGCAATATCCATTATATGTCGGATAGCTCAACTTACAACTTAACAATTAAGTTACAATGAAAACATCAACTACAATTTGAAATTTAACAAAATTAATATTTTTGAACATTGATCTCTATAAATCACTTAACACGTATCTTTACCTTGCATCCTTGACCTGCAAAAATGGTTATTTGCAAGAGTGAGCACGACAGCTCAGCAAGATCTAACAGTTTTCATGCATCACATAGCACATAATTAACATGCTCAATATTAAAGTAACATGGCATACATGCTTTAATTACATAACAAATATAAAGATTGAGTTCCTTACTCAATCAACATTATTAAATCAATCAATGTAGTCATAAATTGACTTTAACATTTCATGCTTGCAACATATACAACATAGCATACTCTTTGCAATACAATTTAAAATAGTTCATAATATCATCAAGTTCACATAGAAAATAAGAACCGAAAGACTTGCCTTGATCGTTATTTACCAATAACAGTTTAACAGCTTACATATATCTGCACTTCACGTGCCCTACACAATTATATAATCATTCACATAAACTATTAGTCACATAGCAAAGCATATTAGTTGTAATGTAAACTTTACTCTACATCTCATAACCCTTCCTATTATCAATACACAATGTTCAACTTGATTGTGTTAACTATCGACTTATATTTCACTATATTTCTTTTTCGTAATATTCAAAATTTATTCAAGTGTTTAAGTATTGCTAGGACTAATTATTGGTTTTATACTAAAACCATTTTATATCTTATAATGTTCATTTCATTAGAATCGAAACACTATTTAAGTGAATCACAACATTACACGGCGTTTCGACGTTTATACGTCACACGCCTAACTCGCCTCTTTTGCATGTGCTTTGCATGCTCCTAGATTGGGTTACATTACTCTATAATGTTTTATTCTTATTAAAAACATAATATTAAACAAGGTCATACACACTCGTTGCGGCGTTGAAATGCTTGCACGTCCGTATGCTAAACTTGCCTATTCGAACGCCCAAACGACACGCATTTGCGCACGCTTAGCACGCCTAACCGAATTGTCTAATACTCAAGGGTTAGTGCTAAGTATCATTATAATATCTAATAGTCATGTTATGGAAGTTAGAACATCATTTTACATGGTCGGGTGCATTACATGTGCATACGTGCATGCCCGACGCCCCCCCGATTGCCTCCAAAAATACATCAGTCCCAAAAATGACCATTTTGACCATATCTAACGATCTCAAATTGAAAAACATAAAGAATGAAAGTTGTAGGTCTACTCGTGCTCGTTTCGGATCATCTTGAATCTCCTCAATCGGAGTTCGTATGAAAACGTTATGGCTGTTTTACCAGAGGAGGTCAAATAAGTCCCGGACTGACTTTCCTCCCGGCGCAGCTGCACCCCAAATAGCCTTGCGCTGCGCCCCTAGCAGCGTGCTACGCAAAATTTTCCTCCAGTATGTTGTTCTGGCGAATTTTCTAACCCTTTCCTCCTTCCAATCATCATAAATCAAGCTATATACATCCGATTGAGTCCGTTTTCGACTCTATGGATTCGTAATTCATAGAACTACACATCTACATGATAATTATAACACTTCAAAAATATTAACAATTCCTTTTAAGGGTTCGAAGTCAGTGTTCATGCTAATTCTTCATGTTTTACATATATTTAGCAAATTCAATCACTACGAATTCGTTTTACATTCGTTTTGACTCGTTCAACTTTGGTTATTTTTGTTTTTTTGAGTACTATCATGATACATCATCAATTTTCATTCTAAAATTCAACCAAAACACATAAACCCATAAGAACACAAATTCTCCATTAGAAACTTGTTTTTACAATACTTTGATTTCTGAAAAATCGTTTATAGTATATATGTAAGGGATTACATCTATCAATTCATTCATAAAAACTCATGAACACGTTATGTATATATAATCATGTATATACCAATTTTCATAGAAGTTCAATTAACATAGAACTAATAATGAAAAACAAACTCTTTAAAATACAAGGGTTCAAATCATACCCTTGATGCTTAGTGAGGAAGAAGATGGTGAGATTTAGCAATGACTCTCTCAAGGCTTTCCTCCTTTCCTCTTCTTCTTCTCTCTTCTTTTTCCTTCTTTTCTCTCTAACTCAAAGTTCTCCGTATTTCTTTCTAACACCGACTAACCCTTTTTGTCTTTCTAACTAACGTAGTTTTAACATATAACTAAAATGATATATATTATATGTATAATTATATAATATATAACTCCCAATATTTAATCTCCCCATTTAATATCATAATTGCAATTAATATAAAGAAGTTACAAATTTGAATTTTAAAAGCCCTAAGGCTTGTTTGGCAAAACAAGTTATTTTAAAAACAGATTTTTAGCAGTTAAGGCCATGTTTGGGTAAAACAGTTTTAAAACAAAAGTAAGGGCCTTGTTTGAGAAAAATCATTTAAAAACTCTTTTCTTTATTTTAATAAATCCTTTTAACACATACTTTAATGTTACTCTTTAATTAATTAAATCTTAACATTCTAATTTAATTAATTAAAAGTCTAACATCAATTAAGCACATAAAATTATCACATAATTACAATTAATTGCTAATTATAATTGCATGTAACACTCATCACATTACTCATCTAATTTAATTATCTCAATTCAATTAGAACTATAACATGCAATCATTATATCAATTAAAGTAAATACTAAATATTCATTTAATTAATATACTACACTTAATTACATTGCTCCATAATAATCACATAATTATTTAACTCAATAAATAATTCAATTAAAATATTTATTTACTCCAATAAATATTAAAATTAATATTTAAATTATTTTCACATAGATTCACATATTTCACCATATATGACACGCATTCACATACTTAAACTCAAAACATCAGATAATAAGAATTTTATTTATTAAATTCTCATTTATAAATTCTAAAAATCTGGGATGTCACATTCTTCCCTCCTTATAAGGATTCCGTCCTCGGAATCACCGAAACCCTACCTTACTCAGGTTTTCATCAAATTTCTTTAAAAACATTTATCGTTGAATAACTTCAATACATTACATTAATATAGGTTTTATATTTCCTACTACATTAAGTTCTTCAACAAATTCTAGGTTTTATTTCGTAACCCTAAATTAAACACAATTATGTTTCAAATATTATATTTCTCTAACTCGTTCATTACTACATATTCTACTCGTAGAATTCATATACTACATAATTCACCATCTATAATTATTCGGGTTATCACATTCACCCATTCTTCTAAGAATTTCGTCCTCAAAATTTTTATTAATCTTCATTCATTCAATCTATCAAAGTAGATTTTACGTTAATCTTATTCACTAACTTGTTGCGTTTAACAATTATTTCTTTCTAAGGAATATCCTTCTCGCTACATTCTCCTTCAGAATAATAAGAATCTTCCTCAATTGCTCAATAATTGGGAAGCGATATAAGTAACCCAGGAATTTAAAAGATTCCAATAATGCTGAGTGGTCACAAGACAATGAACTTCTTTCTAGGTTTAATAGTGCTTCACCCCCGGTACTTCACACTATAAACCGCATTGGTACTCTACGTGGCCACCCTATCGTACCCCTACGTCGGGCCCACACGTAGTACATCGTAACGACTATATGCGTTACACTCGGAACTATAGTCTCCGATAACATGTCCTCTTTTATAGGGTTGTTCACCTCAGCTTCTTAACATCTGAATCCGCACCAAAACAATTTGTTTTGGCATAGTTTGACCAAGAACGCTAGAATTTCATAAACATCTTTCAACATTCGTCTAGCTGAATCAAGTAGCATAGACTTCTAGCAAAAATTTGGACATTAATCGAAATATATATATATATATATATATATATATTTTTAACCAACTTAATAAAATAATATATATATATATATATATATATATATTTTTTCGTTTAAGGAAACTAAAAGTAAATAAATCTTTTTTTTAAGGAAAGTAAAATAATAAGTAAATCTTTTCATAATATCCTGATACCGTACCGTAGTAATGATACGTTGAGGATTTCGTCATTACATGACGTCGTCATACTACATCATACCATAGTGGGCTGACGATCATACGATCACATCCAACACTAGGTTTAACTGCATTGATAACTTCCTCGATTGTTTTTACACCATATCAAATGATGCATATGAAATATATTTTGAAGATTTAAAATCATTTTGTCCAGCTGAAGCAATTAGCATAGACATGTGAATAATAGCACTATTTTAAAAATTCATTGGTTCCATCATTGATCCAATGTTTTTCAAGAAAACAGAAGTGCAACATCAGCACGAAGTCAATAAAATTTGAAAAACTAGCAAAGCTAGGAGATTTAGAATATAAAAACTTTCTCCATCAATATAAATCTTTACTCCATCATTACTTAATCATTCTATCAACCTTAAACAACATCAATGCTTGCTATATTATAAACTTTCTATACCCAGTATAGTTCATCGAACTTACCACACTTTGGAAGTTCAGGAACTTGCCACAATAATATGAGTTTAAGAACTTGTCCTAGCAATACGTAGTCAAAGAACTGATCAGAGACTGTCCATATGCTTAGGGGTTCAAAACATACATACGATTATGAGTCACGATCTTACCATAAATATGAGTTTTAAGAACTCGCCTAACCTTAAGATCATCTAATGTAATCTTAATATCATCTAATCTAATCTCTATTGACTCTAACTATCAATTATAATATGAGAAAAGAATCACCTTCTCGTCATAATTATATTGATAGCGCGACACCAACCTTCCAACGATTATCAATATGATAAACCAAGTGTAAGCACAAAACCCTGTCCATACAGAAGTTTGTACAACTCAGCCACCACATGAGTCCTCAATTGAAATCCCACTTAACTCTATCTTACTTATAACATCTCGTTCTATACTCGATACAGACTTCCTGTATCCCATCATTTATAACTCCTCGTGAGTTAATCTCGTACTATATCATAGTACATTCTCGTTATAGCATCAAACTATAACTATTCAATCATTACATACCATCTGTCTTTTACAACTTCAAAAGATAACGTTGTGATCTTATTCTATAATCATCTCACTTATGATTCTTCCATATCTCATTATCGTTTTATTTTAAAACTTCTTATCTCTACCTGTCATCATGACATATCATAATTTCATTATGCTTTCAATCTTATAGACCTTGTCTATTCATCGTTATTCGTCATATTTATTATTGGAGTTAGACAACTCCTGATTCTCATCTACATATCTTTCCAATATTCTTCTTTGATACCAACTGTAACGACCCCAAAATTCATATAGCTCAATATTTCATTCGAGTTTTATTCCTTGTTATCCTCACTTTCTTCTTATAACATTACTAGGACTTCACACATCCTACACTTCTACGTATGTGAAAGGAATCACCTTTTCGTTATACATAACTTAACTTCTCAATCTCTAAGGCCATAGCCTAAGGTACTCTTACCTAAGGTGTATAACCTATCAGCTTTGATACCAACTGTAACGACCCTAAATTTCATACAATATAATTCTCATCCTTGATCGTTAGCAATACATCTTTAATCTTTCTTTACATCATTATTCGATATTAAAATCACTAAAAATGCGAAATATTTAAAATTTTTATAAACTTTCTATATTGCCCTGAATCGCAACCTTAACATTACAAATATTTGATTCAATTCTATTACATGAATCGCTACAACGAAAGGACTATACAAAGTCTTACATCACTAATCAATATCCATTATACGTCGGATAGCTCAACTTACAACTTAACAATTAAGTTACAATGAAAACATCAACTACAATTTGAAATTTAACAAAATTAATATTTTTGAACATTGATCTCTATAAATCACTTAACACGTATCTTTACCTTGCATCCTTGACCTGCAAAAATGGTTATTTGCAAGAGTGAGCACGACAGCTCAGCAAGATCTAACAGTTTTCATGCATCACATAGCACATAATTAACATGCTCAATATTAAAGTAACATGACATGCATGCTTTAATCACATAACAAATATAAAGATTGAGTTCCTTACTCAATCAACATTATTAAATCAATCAATGTAGTCATAAATTGACTTTAACATTTCATGCTTGCAACATATACAACATAGCATACTCTTTGCAATACAATTTAAAATTGTTCATAATATCATCAAGTTCACATAGAAAATAAGAACCGAAAGACTTGCCTTGATCGTTATTTACCAATAACAGTTTAACAGCTTACATATATCTGCACTTCACGTGCCCTACACAATTATATAATCATTCACATAAACTATTAGTCACATAGCAAAGCATATTAGTTGTAATGTAAACTTTACTCTACATCTCATAACCCTTCCTATTATCAATACACAATGTTCAACTTGATTGTGTTAACTATCGACTTATATTTCACTATATTTCTTTTTTGTAATATTCATAATTTATTCAAGTGTTTAAGTCTTGCTAGGACTAATTATTGGTTTTATACTAACCCCATTTTATATCTTATAATGTTCATTTCATTATAATCGAAACACTATTTAAGTGTATCACAACATTACACGGCGTTTCGACGTTTATACGTCACACGCCTAACTCGCCTCTTTTGCATGTGCTTTGCATGCTCCTAGATTGGGTTACATTACTCTATAATGTTTTATTCTTATTAAAAACATAATATTAAACAAGGTCATACACACTCGTTGCGGCGTTGAAACGCTTGCACGTCCGTATGCTAAACTTGCCTATTCGAACGCCCAAACGACACGCATTTGCGCACGCTTAGCACGCCTAACCGAATTGTCTAATACTCAAGGGTTAATGCTAAGTATCATTATAATATCTAATAGTCATGTTATGGAAGTTAGAACATCATTTTACATGGTCGGGTGCATTACATGTGCATACGTGCATGCCCGACGCCCCCCCGATTGCCTCCAAAAACACATCAGTCCCAAAAATGACCATTTTGACCCTAGCTAACGACCTCAAATTGAAAAACATAAAGAATGAAAGTTGTAGGTCTACTCGTGCTCGTTTTGGATCATCTTGAATCTCCTCAATCGGAGTTCGTATGAAAACGTTATGGCTATTTTACCAGAGGAGGTCAAATCAGTCCCGGACTGACTTTCCTCCCGGCGCAGCTGCACCCCAAATAGCCTTGGGGGCAGCGCAGCTGCGCCCCTGGCAGCGTGCTACGCGAAATTTTCCTCCAGTATGTTGTTCTGGCGAATTTTCTAACCCTTTCCTCCTTCCAATCATCATAAATCAAGCTATATACATCCGATTGAGTCCATTTTTAACTCTATGGATTCGTAATTCATAGAACTACACATCTACATGATAATTATAACACTTCAAAAACATTAACAATTCCTTTTAAGGGTTCCAAGTCAGTTTTCATGCTAATTCTTCATATTTTACATATATTTAGCGAATTCAATCACTACGAATTCGTTTTACATCCGTTTTGACTCGTTCAACTTTGGTTATTTTCGTTTTTTTGAGTACTATCATGATACATCATCAATTTTCATTCTAAAATTCAACCAAAACACATAAACCCATAAGAATACAAATTCTCCATTAGAAACTTGTTTTTACAATACTTTGATTTCTGAAAAATCGTTTATAGTATATATGTAAGGGATTACATCTATCAATTCATTCATAAAAACTCATGAACACGTTATGTATATATAATCATGTATATACCAATTTTCATAGAAGTTCAATTAACATAGAACTAACAATGAAAAACAAACTCTTTAAAATACAAGGGTTCAAATCATACCCTTGATGCTTAGTGAGGAAGAAGATTGTGAGATTTAGCAATGACTCTCTCAAGGCTTTCCTCATTTCCTCTTCTTCTTCTCTCTTCTTTTTCCTTCTTTTCTCTCTAACTCTAGGTTCTCCGTATTTCTTTCTAACACAGACTAACCCTTTTTGTCTTTTTAACCAACGTAGTTTTAACATATAACTAAAATGATATATATTATATGTATAATTATATAATATATAACTCCCAATATTTAATCTCCCCATTTAATATCATAATTGCAATTAGTATAAAGAAGTTACAAATTTGAATTTTAAAAGCCCTAAGGCTTGTTTGGCATAATAAGTTATTTTAAAAATAGATTTTTAGTAGTTAAGGCCATGTTTGGTAAAACAGTTTTAAAACAAAAGTAAGGGCCTTGTTTGAGAAAAATCATTTAAAAACTCTTTTCTTTATTTTAATAAATTCTTTTAACACATACTTTAATGTTACTCTTTAATTAATTAAATCTTAACATTCTAATTTAATTAATTAAAAGTCTAACATCAATTAAGCACATAAAATTATCACATAATTACAATTAATTGCTAATTATAATTGCATGTAACACTCATCACATTACTCATCTAATTTAATTATCTCAATTCAATTAAAACTATAACATACAATCATTATATCAATTAAATTAAATACTAAATATTCATTTAATTAATATACTACACTTAATTACATTACTCCATAATAATCACATAATTATTTATTTAACTCAATAAATAATTCAATTAAAATATTTATTTACTCCAATAAATATTAAAATTAATATTTAAATTATCTTCACATAGATTCACATATTTCACCATATATGACACGTATTCACATACTTAAACTCAAAACATCAGATAATAAGAATTTTATTTATTAAATTCTCATTTATAAATTTTAAAAATCTGGGATGTCACAGTTATTAGTCGAACCCTCTGGGTGTTGACGTGTAGGTCTTCTTCTTGGAGGCATCTTTCTGTTAAGACATACTCTTATTAGATCACTTACTCATTTCTTAAATATTCAAGTTCAACTTAAACATTTTAAATAATCAATTCACACTTGAACACATAGCGCGTTAATAAACTTCGTTATTTTTTTCATTCATAGTTTTAAAACATAGAATAGATAGCATCTCTACTATTTACATTATCTTTCCTGAACTGAAACAAGTTGCAAGATTACATCATTATCTTAACCCATTATTATCTCAAATTCTGGGATTTATATTTATTTATAGCATAAATAAACACATAGTATATTATTATACTATCTAGGCATGTTAAGACGTCACACAGCTTCTCCACGTTCTTCTTCCATGACCCGAATCAATGTTCTGCGATCCACCATATACCACGGTAAATCATTGAACTGAGCTGGGTAATAGAAGACATGATACTGGGTCTTATATATAGCTGAATGAAAAGTGTATTCTGTCTCCTTCAGCTTGGACTTCTTCACTTGAACCTTACCTTCAGCTCGATCTGCACATAGAGTAGCCTTCAAGCAAGCATCCTCATCTCTAGCACGCTTTGTTGACTCCTCTTTGATGTCGATTTTTAGTTTCACTAGTTCAGCCAGTGCATCATCTCTTTCGCTATCCGCGTGGACTAGATCCCACTTAGCGTTTCCAAGCTTATCCTCTAGTTCTTGAATCGTTTCCTCTCTTTGCTGTATAGTAGTCCGACTCTCGTCTACCAGTTCCTCAAGCTCTCCGACTCGACCATGTAGCTCAATGTTGCCGTCGTAGACCACCTCGTACATCACATCGCTAATAGAGTTAGGTGGAAATTCGTCTTTAAGATCCTCCTCCTCCTCTGACTCATCCGCGTCATATCGGTCCAAAACTGGCTCATGCTCCTGACCAACTACATTGATCAATGGAGATGACTCTCTCTGAACCAATTACTCCCAGACTGTATGGATGTCTCGGGGCTCCTTGTCCCTAGGCATCAGGGGTAACACCTCCCTAGCCTGACTGGACTCTCCAACATTCGTCATCCTGACAACAAAATTTTAAAGTTTAATTATTACGTGTCATCGATCGATACTCTTCGAATACTTAAACTTAAACACATAGCACATAAGGTAGTTTTTTATCTTTACTATCATCACTTTCTTTTCGATCTTCTATAAGGCTTCTACCTAAGGTTTCCCACCTAAAGTTCATAACCTAAGAAACTGCTTTGATACCAACCCGTGACACTCCCAAATCCGAGAACTTTATTTTCACGGGATTTGGTGCTCACTATCTAAATAAAACATAACTACTGCCCATAAATAAGGAATATAAAATAAATTACAACCTTTATAATCAAATAAAAATCTTCCTTATAAAAGGATTACAACTTATTCAAAAATATTTCCAGGGTTATCTAACCTTAACATCGTCAATGCGAAAATAACACATCAGATAATAAAATTAAGACTTATTACAATTTATAATCAATATATATAAACAAGTCTTCAGTTGTTCATCTTGCTCTTGCCTTTGCTAGTTGACGGTTCGTCAACTCTATCAACTCTAGCTGCAAGGGTTATATAATGCAAGAGTGAGCAAACAAAAGCTCACTTGAATAACAAACAATAGTGATGACATAATATTGAACAGCTTTAACTGAATTGAATAATATTTCATTCAACGATAATCAAAAATAAGATTTAGAATTCATCTGAGGGTCATAAGACCTTGAACGATGTCCAAGGTTATAAATATTTCAATTTAAAACCTTTAACAATTGTTAGACTATATGGACTTTTAACTCGTACTTAGGGGGATCAGCCCTTCGTACCATGTATTGTGCACAAACATCTTAATGCTTTCGCATGGTATTCCCCTATTAAATAAGGTTGTTCATCTCAGTATTTGATAACAAGTCCGCACCAAAGAAAGTTTGGTTTGGATAAGCTTAAAGGAAAATTTGGAGTTCAACTATCATCAACTAAGGGATAGTTGAATCAACTTACAATAATTTAGAATTCGCTAATAAAAGAATTAGGAAATCACTATGAGTCATAATAATAGACATCATATTTAATAATCATGCTTTAGAAATAAACTTAAAGCATTTGAAAGATAATATGGACCTTGCTTGAACAATTAAGTCAAGGTCACATCAATTCAATAATGAACTTCAACAAGATACTTGTTCAATACATAATTTAAAGAGAACACAATAATTTGCATAAACATAACAAAAAAGATAAAACAACTTGCCTCAAGCGAAAGCTACATTTATAATCACGTTCCACAGTTATCCTACATATTACATTACGTTTATAATATCGATTAGTTTCATAACCACTACGTTTAACTGTTGAACTTCTCACTTATGTTCAACTTAACAACGTGGTTTGTAAACTTAACTCGCTAACTAACCACTTAACGTGAGTCTAAACTCACAACATGCATGACACACATGTCTAATCTTTTAAACCATCATAATCATACCTTACGAGAACAATATTCAAATTCACACATAGCATGTTAATATGAGATTTCAAAATTGTCTCATACATGTCAACACTATGTTATATTATTGTTCTATATACTTAACATGTCATCAAATTCATTACATTCAATTAATTCATCAAGTTAGGACTTAAAACACACAACACAACTTTTTGGACAGCATGAAAGCCCGCTGGGGCGGGCATTGCAAGGCCAAAAATCCGCTGGGGCGGACTCCCTTGCTGGTGGAAATTATAGTTGGCGAATTGTGCAGAGAAAAAGCTAATTTGGCTTATTTTTTTAACCAAATTCTGATTTTAACTAACACAATGCATATAAAACTTTATAAAACATAATTTTAAACTTCTAACATGTTTTTAATATACATAAACACCACAACACATAATTAAAACACTTAATTTCATGATTTTGGAGAAAACACCATTGTTAAGCGTTTTTGAAGAAACTTAACACTGTGAGTTGGTTTTTAAACCAAATTACACAATTCGAAGTATATTGATTTTGTTTCTTAATATATTATCATAATCTATGATGAATTTACATAACATATCACAATCAAACACAAATTTGATCATTAAAGAACTATTTTTTTCAAACTAGTTCACTTTAAATTGCTATGAACATGATTTCTTCATGTTCATCATATTTATATGAAATTAATCACTTAAACTTGCATAAAAATCATATATAATAGTTTATACATATAATTTAACAACTATAAACTATATTAGCATGAATTCTCACAAAAATCAAATTGCAAAGAACTTAAAATTATGAACACAAGGAAGAACAAAAACTAAAATTTAAATTATAACTTTAACTTAGAAGAAGATGATGATTCTTATGATGATGATGATGATGGGTTTCAAATTTAGCAAAACCTTTTCCTTCTTCTTCTTTCTCTCTTTTCTATCTAGTTTTCTTCCTTTAATTCTTTCTAACTCTCTAACTCTGATATATCTAATGTAGTATAGGATATAACATATAACTGATATATTATACATATAGTTACATAATATATATAACTGATATGAATTATTCAACCTAATAAATACATCAGTTATATATTTTTGAAAGTCAAAAGCCACTAGTGCTTGTTTGGCAAAAACCATTTATTTTTAAAAACAGAATTTTAATAGCTAAGGCCCTGTTTGGTTAAACAGGATTACAACAGTTTTAAGGGCCTTGTTTGGCAAAACTAATTTAAAACCTTTTTATTTTATTTTAATAACTCCTTTAACACATAGTTTCTAATGTCACACCTCATTTAATTAAATACTAACATTCGAATTTAATTTAAATTAAAGGTAACATCAATTAACTAAATAAAATTGCCACATAACATAAATTGTCACACAATTATAATTACTCGCTAATCATAATCTCATGTAACAAATACCATATAATATTCATCTAATTTAATTATCTTAATTAAATTAGAACTACACCACAAATTACTTACACATCGATTTAATACACATTTTACACTTAATTAAATTACTCCACAACATAATCACATAAATTATTTATTCAACTCAATAAATAAATCAATTGAAATATTTATTTTAATTCAATAAATATTTAAAATTAAAATACAAAATTCTCGTTTGTTATACTATCAGCCATGTTATTTCCTCCAATCATTCCGATAAGTGAGAGAAAAGCCCCAAAGCTTGATGGGGAGAGAAAAAAGGGAAATAAAAAGTTATTGCACTAAGGACGAGACCCATTTGCTAACATGTATTTTCTGATGCACTATGAGGGTATGAACGATGATATCCCAGACAGTGATTAAGAAGATCAGATCCGAATTCCTCACATCAAGAAGGGGAAGGGTGGCAGTTCAAAGAATAATCCCGGCCCTGATATTAAGGATATCTCAGTCGTCATCAAAGATGAGGCAGATGAGGACAACTACTTTATCCTCCCTATTCATGAGGACTTGACATTGGACAATTGGATCAGCGTCCCTTGCCTCATTCAAAAGGGGTAAAAGGGTAAAGAGTCCATCTGCCTTGAAACGTGGTTTCAATTACTGCTTATTTTATTGCACAACTATAGCAGTAACTTTCTTCATGCTTTTGCTAAATGCTTTGTATGTTTAAACAATCTCATATATTAAAGTGAAAGCATTTTGTTTTCAGGACTCCAGAATTGGATTTGGTTGTCACTGATGATGAGATGCCAAATTTCACAATGACTACAACTTTGATGTAGAACTGAACTTCGACTTGATGAAAATTGATCAAGAGGAGATAGATGACTATGAGGTGCCCGAGGTGATCAAAGAATGGGTCGAAGACAAACCCAAACCAAACCTTGATCAAACCACCACTGTTAATATCGGAACCTCAAAAAACCTCAAAGAAATCTAGATAGGCCTAGACCTCACCCAAGACCAAAGATCCGACCTAATTGAACTCTTAACTCAGTTCCAGGATGTGTTTGCATGGTCGCATGAAGACATGATTGGCTTGTCCACTGACATTTGTTGGGTTTGTACGAAATTGTGACGCAATCAAATTGGAAAAATTAGTAGAAGCATGATATATCAGAGTTTGAAAATTTCTACAAAACCATTACCCGGATCATCCTTTATGCAAATTATTAATTTAAAACGATAAATAAGAAGTTATGGAATCATATCCTTGTAGAACGAAACTTCCACAGGTGCAAGTTCAACTCCTTGTTCGTCGCGATCTCCTTGAATATCCGTGGTAGATTCCTTCCTTTGATCAACGTTAGCCACCCAAGTGTTTGGCCTCTAGAGGTGATCCACCAAGGAAAAGGAATTATTCAAGAAGGAGGGTGGTTGGCTAAACCCTAGTTTTCTATCCTCTATAGAAAAGGAGTACTATCCAACAATTAGAATTGCATCAACTGATATCTAACATAAGACTCCTCTTATATAAATATTGGTCAACCCTTCTGTGACACCCCTAAATCCGGGTACTTCAATTCCACGGGATTTGGTGCTCACTATCTAAATAAAATACAACTACTGCCCATAATAAGGAATGCAAAATAAATTACAACCTTAAATAAATAATAAAATCATCCTTCTCAAAAAGATTACAACCTTGTTGAAATATCCCAGGGTATTCTAACCTTAACGTCAATAAATGCGGAAATAAAATATCACAACATAAATAAAGTCTTATTACAATCACATCATATTTATAAACAAGTCTTCACTTGTTCATCTTGTTCTTGCACTTATTAGTTAACGGAGCATCAACACTTTCAACTTTAGCTGCAAGGGTTATATAATGCAAGAGTGAGCAAACAAAAGCTCACTTGGAATAATAACAATAGTGATGACATAAATCGAATAACTTTAAATGATTTGAATAACATTTCTTTCATCAATACTAAAAAATTGAATATGGAATATAGAATTAATTTGAGGGTCGTAAGACCTTGAACTATGTCCTAGGTTATAAATATTTCTATTTAAAACCTTTAACAGTCGTTAGACTATATGGACTTTTAACTCGTACTTAGGGCGATCAGCCCTTCGTACCATGTATTGTGCACAAATATCTTAACGCTTTCGTATGGTAATCCCCTATCAAATAGGGTTTTTCGTCTTAGTATTTAATAACAAGTTCGCACCAAAGAAAGTTTGGTTTGGATAAGCTTCAAGGGTAATTTAGAGTTCAACTATCATCAACTAAGGAGTAGTTGAATCAACTTACAAGAGCTTAGAATTTGATAATAAAAGAATTAAGAAATAACTATGAGTCATAATAATAGACATCTTATTTAACAATCATGCTTTAGAAATAAACTTAAAACATTTGAAAGACAATATGGACCTTGCTTGAACAATTCAGTCAAGGTCTCAACAATTCAATAATGAACTTGCTCAATAAAATAACGATTAGAAAACTTGCATAACGTAAAAGTAATGTTTAGGAAACATGCCTCGAGCGTAAGCTAACAATTACTATCATGTTCCTTAATTAATCCTACATACACGTAATTTACAATAGTAACATAAATTAGTTACTATATAACTAATTCACATAACTAGTTAATCCATCTAAGTTAAGTCATTATTCTTTAAATATTAGGTTAAATCACGTATTATAACATAATAGGATCAACCCATACAATCTTAATAATAAATCAAACTATTTGTTTAAATAAGTCATAATCAACTTATAAGATTAAGTCATACTTTCACATTAATTAAATTATAATTAATCAAATTATAATTTACTTTATACATTTCTTTTTTACAAATTACTCGTGTGAAATACATTAATGAATCACTTTAACATCTTAATGTATGCCTATCATGTCATCAAGTTCATCACATTAGGTTAGCTTTTCATGATACGAACAAAACTACACAAAATAAAAAAAATAATTCCTCTTCTGCACCCCTCCCCCCCCCCCCCCCGCCGGGGCAGGTAATATACCTATGAGGGGTCGCCGGGGCGGGTGACCCTGCTGCGGCAACTCTTGGTTCGCAAACTGTGCAGAAAAAAGCCAATTTGGCTTATTTCTTCGCACCAAATTTTGATTTTTAGAACACATAATTCACATAAACTTTTGTAAAACATTAGTTTATGTTTCTAATCTTGTTCTAATACATATAAACATCAAAATACATAATTTAAAAACTCCATTTTTTTATTTTGAAGAAAAATTATTTTTCAGAGTTCTTGATGAAAATCAACACTGGAAGTTTGTTTCAAAGCCAATTCACATAATTCCAAGCATATTGATTTCGTTTCTATGCATGTTATCATAATCTGTAATCAATTTATACAATATATTACAATCAAACACGAATTTTGATTTTAAAAAAAAACTATTTTTCTAAAACTAATTTACTGTAACTTTTGATGAACATGATTTCTTCATGTTCATCATGTTTACATAAATTAAACAACTTAATTATGCATACAAATCAACTATAAACAGTTTATGAACACAAATTATATATATAATTCATGTTTATATAATTTTATGAAACTCATATATATATACAGAGAACTAAAATACGAAGAGCAACAAAATACAATTTCTAAAAACTATAAAGTTAGGATTATACCCTTTGTTAATTGATTGGAATAAAAAGATAATAATGGTTTGATTTCTCTAAGCTTTCTCCTTCCTCTTTCTTTCTTCTTCATTTTCTCTCTTCTTCTCTCTAACATTCTCTAATATTTCTTTCTAACACTGACTAACTCTCTAACTTAACTAACGTAATATAAAACTGATATATACATATAATATAAAACATAATAATAAAACATATAACTGACAAAATATTAAATCTCTACTTAATACATACCAGTTACATTTTTTGAAAATAAAAAACCACTAGAGCTTGTTTTGCAAAAACTCATTATTTTTAAAAATAGCTTTTTAGTAGTTAAGGCCATGTTTGGTAAAAGCTCTTTAACATAGGTGTAAGGGCCTTATTTGGTAAAACTATTTAAAATAGGTGTAATGGCCTTGTTTGGTAAAACTCTTTAAAATCCTTTTTATTTATTTTAAGAAATACTTTACCATATACTTTCAATGTTACACTTTATTTAATTAAATCCCAACATTCTTATTTAATTAAATACAAGCTAACATTAATTAATTAATTAAAATTACCACATAATACTAAATTGTTACATAATTATAATTACTCTCTAATTAAAATCTCATGTAATAATTACCACATAATATTCAATTAATTTAATTATCTCAATTAAATTAGAACCACACCACAAAATTGATTACACAACAATTTAATATTAAATAATCATTTAATTAACATATTGCACTTAATTAAATTACTCCATAACAATCACATAAATTATTTATTTAACTTAATAAATAAATCAATTAAAATATTTATTTAATTCAATAAATATTAAAATTAATATAAAAAATTCTCATTTTTTACAATCTTCCCTCCTTAAAAGGATTCTGTCCCCAGAATCACAACAAAAAAAAATCACATCCGCTACATTCTTCCCCCCTTAAAAGAATTATGTCCCTAGAATCGACATACAAGAAATTAAACAAACAATTGGGGATAGGTTTTCTTTATTACATTTTCGAGTTCCCACGTAACTTCTTCAACACGGTTCATCCAGATTACCTTAACATAAGGTATCACTTTATTTCTAAGTACTTATTCTTTTCTATCAACTATTTGAACAGGAACCACTTCATTAATTAAATCTTTATCAAACTTTAAAGGTTCATACTCCATCACATGCTTATAGTCGTGTTTGTACGGTCGCAACACGGAAATATGAAAAACGTTATGGATATTATCTAGCTCCGGAGGTAACACAATCTTATAAGCTACCTCGCCAACCCTTCGCAGTATCTCAAAAGGTCCAATGAATCGGGGACTCAGCTTCCCCTTCTTGCCAAATCGAATCTTCCCTTTCCAGGAAGATACCTTCAGGAAAACGAAGCTTCCTGCTTCAAACTCTTGGTTCTAACAATGATAATCGGCATACTTCTTCTGTCTGCCTTGAGCAGCAAAAAATCTCGTTCTGATTACCTTGACAATCTAAGCAGTTTGTTGCACTAATTCTGGTCCCAACAGTTATCGTTCACCAACCTCATCCAAGCACAATGGAGTCCTGCATTTCCTGCCGTGCAATGCTTCATAAGGCGGCATGCCAATACTTGCATGATAACTATTGTTGTAGGTGAACTCCACCAACGGTAGATGATCATCCCAGCTTCCTTTGAAGTCCATAACACAAGCTCCCAATATATCTTCTAAAGTCTGAATTGTTCTCTCGTTCTGGCCATCAGTTTGAGGATGGTACGCTGTACTCATTCAAAATTGTGTTCCCAAACATTCTTGTAATCGCTTCCAAAAATTTGACGTGAAACGCGGATCTCTGTCGGACACAATCAATACTGGAACACCGTGTCTAGAGATAATTTTATTTACGTATAGCTTCGCTAACTGATCTAAGTTGTATCTAATCTTGATCGGTAAAAAATGTGCTGACTTCGTCAGTCGATCCACTATAACCCATACTGCATCATAGCCCTTCTGTGTCGTTGGTAGACCAACCATGAAATCCATCGTGATATGTTCCCACTTCAATTTCGAAATCTCTAATGGTTACATTATTCCACTCAGTCGCTGGTGTTCTGGTTTGACTTTTTGGCATGTTAGATATTTCACAACGCATTCAGCCACGTCTCTCTTCATATTCGGCCACTAGAAATGTTGTTTAAGATTCTGGTACATCTTCGTACTCCCAGGGTGAATCGAATATCTCAAACTGTTAGCTTTGCCCAAAATTTCCTCTTTGACTTCTGGTACTGGCAGTAGCCAGATTCTCCCTTCAAATCGTAGCAGTCCTTCATTATCGATCTTGAACTTTATTTCTTTACCATCGGCTATTCTCTTCTGAATCTTCTCACATTCCTCATCACGAAGCTGTGCTTCTTTCACCTTGTCCACCAAGGTTAAACCAGAAGTTACTTGAAATAACTTCTCATCCAATTCCTTCGAATACCTAACTTCTAGTTCCAACTTAGACATCTCTTCTGTTAACTGGCCCTGATCAGTTAATATATTTAACTTCTCCCGACCCTTCCTACTTAAAGAGTCGACAACCACATTAGCTTTACCTGGATGGTAAAGAATCTCGCAGTCGTAGTCCTTGATAAGTTCCAACCATCTCCTTTGGTGCATGTTCAAATCTTTCTGTGTAAAGATATACTTTAGGCTCTTCTGATCTGTGTATATCTCAAACTTTTCTCCATAAAGGTAGTGTCTCCAAATCTTCAAAGCAAACACTACTGCCGCCAATTCCAAGTCATGGGTCGGATACCCTTTCTCGTAGTCCTTCAGTTGAAGTGATGCATAGGCAATGACTTTGCCGCTCTGCATCAGCGCACGACCTAATCCCTTATGTGAGGCATCACTGTATACTACGAAATTTCCTGTACTATCAGGAAACGATAACACAGGCGTAGTACTCAATCTTTTCTTTAGTTCTTGAAAACTCTCCTCACACTTTTCTGTCCAAATAAATTTAACTATTTTAAAAGTCAAATTCGTCAATGGGGTTGCGATTTTGGAAAAGTCCTGAATAAACCTTCTGTAGTATCCTACCAAACCCAAGAAACTCTTAACTTCAGACGGTGTCTTCGGATGATCCAAATTCATCACAGCTTCAACCTTCAACAAATCCACTGAAGTTACATCTTTGCCAAACACGTAACCAAGAAATTTCACACCTTCTAACCAGAATTTGCACTTCGAGAATTTTGAGTAAAGCTTCTCCCGTCTCAGCGATTCTAATGTCAGCCTTAAATGTTCAGTGTGTTCTTCCTCAGTTTTGGAATAAATCAAAATGTCGTCTATGAACACTACTACGAACTTATCTAGGAATGGCTTAAACACCCTATTCATAAAGTCCATAAATACAGCTGGTGCATTCGTTAGACCAAATGACATCACCAAGAACTCGTAATGTCCATACCAAGTTCTAAAAGCTGCCTTTGGTATATCTTCTCTTCTTACCTTCAACTGATGATACCCACTTCTCAAATCTATTTTTGAGAAGTATCTAGCACCTTTCAATTGATCGAACAAGTCATCGATCTTAGGTAAAGGATACCTATTCTTGATCGTAACTTTGTTCAAATCCCAATAGGCTATGCATAACCGCATCGATCCATCCTTCTTCTTGAAGAATAAAACTGGCGCTCCCCATAGTGAAAAGCTCGGTTGAATATACTTCTTGTCTAGTAATTCTTGCAGTTGAACCATCAATTCCTTCATCTCGACTGGAGCCATTCTGTACAGGGCTTTCAAAATTGGAGCAGTTCTCAGTGCTAAGTCGATCACGAACTCTATCTCTCTATCCGGCGGAAGTCCTGGCAAACGCTGGGAAATACATCCACAAACTCCCTAACCACTAATATCTCTTCTATCTTCGGTCTCTCCTTACAAGTATCCACTATGTAAGCTAAAAACCCTACACAACCTTGCTTCAATAACTTCTTGGCTTGTATAATTGTCAGATAACTCATTTGTCTAGGCGATTTGCTACCATAAAATACTACCTTCGACGGAGTCGTAAGGTTTACTGACTTCTTCTTGCAATCGATTATCGCTCCATGGTTGAACAACCAATCTATACCCATTATAACATCAAACTCCCCAAGTTTTATCGAAATCAAATCTACCCTCAATTCATGACCCTTAATGTCCAATCTACAGTTCTTGTAAACAAACCTAACAGGAATAACCTCCCTATTCGCAATCTTTATGTTCAAGGGTTAAACTAATTCCTCTTTAGGTAAGCCTAGGATCTTAGCAAAGTCATCAGATATGAATGAACAAGTAGCACTTGACTCAAATAATATGTAAGCATTAATACTATTGACCGAAATAATACTTGACTTCACATTCTTTGACTACACAACATCCTGCACCATCATGTTAAATGTTCAGGCAGTGGGTCGAACCGCCTGCAGTGGTCCAACAATAGTCAAAGCACCGTCGCTGCTATTTCCTCCATTTCCTGTTGACCCTCTTGCTGGCTTCCTCAGGCAAATTCGAGCCATTTGATCCTTAGATCCACATGTGTAGCAAGTTCCCTTCTTCGAGTTAGGACAATTCGGCGCAATGTGCCCTTCTTGACCACAGTTGAAGCATACTCATTTCCCCCTCAGGCACACTCTAGTGTGATTCTTTTAGCATGTAGCACATGCTTCAATCCTCCTTTTCTACTGACTTCCCTGTTGACTCCCAGCAGAAGTGTTATCGTCCCATTTCCTCTTCTGGTTGACAGCATCACTACCACCAGCCTTGTTGTCTGTCTCATTCTTTTTCTTCTTTTGATCCTGGTTGTATTTGGTCAACGCCTCTCTTCCACTGTCAGCGAGGATGGCCTTTTCCAGTACAGCTATAAACGTATTCAGTTGGAACATGGAGACTTTGCTATAGAGCCTGGGCTTCAATCCATGCTCAAATCTTCTCGCCTTCCTCTCGTTGATACAGACCTGGTACGTCGCAAACCTGGAAAACTTATTGAACTTCTCGGCGTATCCTGGCACAGTCATCGTTCCCTATTTTAGTTCTAGAAATTGAACCTCCATCTAGTTCTGCGAGCTTATGGGGAAATACATTTCAAAGAACATCTCTTTGAAACAGTCCCATGCCATAACAGCTTCTCCTTTGTGACACCCCCCAAATTCGGGTTCTTTAACCCCGATTCAGTCGTCACGATACAATACAAATATCCACCTCTAAACAACATACAATAACTAAATGCGGAATATAATAAACGTATGTCGTTCATTCAAAAGGTGTTACTAGTCCCAAGATTCGATAACCTTAATACAACCATACAAACATACCCTAAAATAGTTATTAGGGTTCATATTACATAACAGTAATTAAACTAATCATAAGTCAAAGTCTGCTCCTTGCGAACTATTCCTACATCTTTCCTTTACCCTTGTCCTTCCCTGAAGTCTCGGGCTTAACTGCAATAGAAGTCATGATATAGCAAGAATGAGCAACAAGTTTGCTCAGCAAGTTTAAATACAACAATAAGGATATATCATGATGAAAGAAATATATCTGACAATGAATTCAACAATATGAATATCGGAAGCAAGGATAATAATTGCTTTTAGAATAGATTGTCAAGTAGACTTTGGTTACTGGCTCCAGAATAAGTACTTGAGGGGATCAGCCTCGCGTACGCCATGTATATGCATAACATTCAACTCTGCTGTTTGTATCTTATATTAGATACGTGGGGTACTCCCCTATAATATAAGGGGTGTTCTCTTCAGTCTAAGAATCCCTACCATCAATTGATTTGGATAGCTTTTATAAAATTTCATACGATTGTCTGACCGAACAAGGGTTCAGACTTTATCTGACGCAGTTCAAGAATTATAGAACTTTAAATAATGTACAAGTCCAAGACTGTACGAACTAAAGTACACCAAGTTTGAATATCAATAAGATCGATGTGGAATAATTGTAAAGTAATTAAACCACCTAAAGCATGCTTGGAAATAAAGCTCAAGCTTAAATAAATAACTTTCAATACAATAATAACCTGCTCAATACAATATGAGAAGGATAGGAAAGTTGCACAAATAAGGAATGTAAGTCAGGGAAACTTGCTTACAAGATTCGTCAAATAAAATAGTGCAAGGGTTAGAATACTTGCAACACAATAAAAGTAGGGTTCGGATACTTGCCTGTTTACTCAGCTACAAATAGTCTAGCTTTAATTAAATTACGTTGAAACGACCTAACATTAACAAGTCGGTCTTTCAAATAGTATGTGTAAACTAATATGAGTCTACACTTACAAGAATCTAATCATCATATAGGTCTATCACATAGTTCACGTAAGTCAATTTACTATGCCTGAGTCCATAAACAACTAATTCTGTCTTAGATTTAATAAATATAGAATATCTAGTCTCTATGCATCAACATAGGCTTGAACACATAGCATTTTAATTTAAGCATGCAATACAGTTTAAGATAAACATATTGCAAGGTTCTGTCCATAACTCAAGGTTATAAGGTTCAATGCCAGTCATTCTTACACTTTAAGCAAATCAAGTTCATGCTTCAAGGGTCCACTACTAATGTTGTAATACCACATAGCGAGGCTAAACATTGCTAGGTAGGAATGCTCGTGCGTATACTACTCATGTATACTTTAATCACATAGTTCATACTTGAAATTCATTTCTTGAATACGTGTGCATAGGTGATATCCATGTTTAAACAAATGATGTTCATGTTAATATGTCTATAGGCATAATGAAATCTTAATACTCATGCTTGCATGCTCAGAATGTAGCTCACAAAACAATCGATGATATTAGTTCTTAAAATCTAAGTTTTCTTTGAAAATTTCACTAAGTCAACTTAGTACATGCAAGGCACCTCAACATATAATTCATATGCATTTGAAACACATATCTAAACCACATAAACGTTCTCATATGGTCAGAATTTAAAAGACATAAGTCTTGTCAAGTTCCTTTCAAAAAGTCTTTAAGTTTTTCTTTGAAAACCTCTTATTCTTCAATCATGTATGCTAGTGTGTGCTCACACTTTAGACTTAGTTCTCATATCAAAATAGACCATGAGATCATGATCATAAAATCAGAGTGTATACATGATACGTTAATGACAAGGTTCACTTTAACTAGTCTAGGTCCATTTTAAAACCATAAGGTTTCCTTCCATAATATATACCAACATGGCCAAAATTATATATGTAGCATCAAGAAACATGTAATATGAGTTAGTACCAGTTCTCAAGCTTGACCAAAGTGATATCACATGATAGCATATAACAGATTTGTAACATAAAGGTAAAATCTGGTTCAGGGCCTGGCGCAACTGCGCAGGTGTCTGGCCAGAGATAGAAACTGCTCTGCTCGGTAGAACTGTAAACCCATCTCACAAATTCTTCAACAATTCGATTCTACAAAAGTCATAATGCAGTTCTAACATATCTAGAAGTTTGTATAGCACTTAGCAAGTATCTCTTTAACCAATTAACATCCAATTCAAATGAAATCAAGAATGTATGAATTTCAAGAATAATGAACATGGACATGGGAATATACCTCTGCTGATATGAACTTGCTGCTAAACAAGTTCTATAATGCTGCTATAATACTCTCCCTTAATTCATTATAAACTCTCAGCAATTAAAATAAGAAGAATAGAAGCCTCATTATATAGACAATTCAATAACCAGACAATGCAATAATCTTCCAATTTAAACCAATGGGTTGAGTGAGAATTTATTGGTTAAGGATGAGTGGTTGAGAGTTGGTGAATCTCATCATGAAATCCACATCCCTTATAATCATTAGCTAGAATTGAATTTGAGAGGAGAGTAGTGTAGCTAGCTTCTCACGTGAAGAGGAAATTGAGGATGAGCACTCATATTGGTACACAACAAATATAACTCAGCAACTTGTAAATCATATGTGATGTATGCCAATACTTAGTTATATACTAAATACACTTAGGTTATATAATATATATACACATAGTATAAACTTAGGTTATAAATAAATTAGAGTCACAATGTCATTTCTAATGAGTAAATAATAATATAATGTATCAAGTAGTGTACATACATATAATCTATGTACATTTTATTAACATCGAATATAAAGCAATTGGGTATTATTATTACTCATTATCACAACGGTTATTATTATAATAACTTATTGAAATCATTATCAATTATCAATTGTTTATTGATATTAATATAAGGTAATAGGGTACACATTAAGATCTACCCACACGCATCATGTCACATAAACAATATTATTATGTAACTCACATAATATAATTATTTTTACTATATAGTATATATGTATAATATATAGCCACATTAATGCGTCACATTGCATAATATACACTATAAAGGTAACTACCATATACCAATGGTTTAATTATCGCATGCTTGCATAAAATAATTAATCGATTAAACATAACCTCATCATATTTATTAATAATTTACACTCTTATGTTTTATTATTCTCAACAACAATAAATTCATATGTTATCGATTAATTATCCAAAATATCAATTAATCAATTACGTTTAAACTACATCACTATATTCAAGTACATTGAATATTTAATTACTAATAATTCTATCAATTCTCTGATATGAAAGCCTTAGGGCTAGTCCACTAATTTAAATAAACCAGTAGTGACTCCCTTAAATATTCCTAGCAATTATTCGCATAGGCATAAACTCACATAACCACATAACCACACAAAGTTTAAATAAGCTCACAAAACTAACTCATTAAAGTTAAATCATATATTTAATTAATAATGGAGTTTATAATTTTACGATCATTACATCCTTCCCTAGTTTTTGGCCTGCCACCAGAAGCTAGCTTCCGACTTCAGTATGAACGTCGCAAAAGCCGTCTTCTGGTCATTGCTTACTCTGGCCACATCGAAAGCCTTCTCCATCTCCATTACCCACGTCTGGGCCTCTATCGGGTTCACCGATCCCTGGAATTCTGCCGGTCCTACTGCTTTGAACTCCTTAAACGTCGTGTTTTGAACTTGCGGCTGATTCGCAAGCGCTCCCGTCAGTAGGTTCACCAATTGTTGAACCGAATTGGGATTTATCCTGTCATTGTTGTTGTTGTTATTAGTAGATCCCTTGGGGTTTTGACGTGTAGGTCTTCTTCTAGGAGGCATCTTTCTGTTAAAACATACTCTTATTAGATCATTTACTCATTTCTTAAATATTCAGGTTCATACTTAAACATTTAAGTAAATTAATTCACATTTGAACACATAGCTCGTCAATAAACTTTGATATTTTAATCATTTATAGTTTTAAAACGTAGAATAGATAGTATCTCTGCTATTTACAACATATTTCCTGAACTGAATAAGTTACAGGATTACATCATTATCTTATCCCATTATTATCTCAAATTCTGGGATTTATATTTATTTATATAAAAAAATACATAATTAATGACTCTACTATCTAGGCATGTTAAGACGTCGCACAACCTCTCTACGTTCTTCTTCCATCACTCGGAACACTTTTCTGTGATCCACCATGTACCCCGGTAAATCTTTGAACTGAGCTGGGTAATAGAAGACACGATCTTGGTGATAGTAGTGTGCATACAAGCCAATCATGTATGATGATAAAGCACATACTTTGTAAACAATCTTATTTATTTATTAATAAAATATTCATTTAAGGCATATAATTATCTACATGGTGCTGTTTTTATAATATGTAAATAATCCATAGTTTTAAGCAATGCTTTTAGAATCATGATGAGATCATGATAATGAGATCTAAATTCTTAGAAAGCTTAAAAACTAAAATAGTTCCCAATTGTGGGATTACTAAAATGGGGATTAGTAAATCCGGATAGATTGGTACATATGTTGCTTGCTCATTGGATGAGGATGACTGATCTCATGGTCATTTGTGTGGAGACACTAAAGCAAGTATGTAGGTGCTTATTGGAGAATAAGTTCACTGAACGTGACTCGCTATGGAATACCTAATGGAGTTTTACTCGCCTGTCAATACGAATTCCTAATGTGATAGTAGTACAAGTGATCCTTGGACTTGAGATCATCATAGTATCTTGTATGTAATAAATTATACTTTGACTAATTCCTTAAGGCCTTTTAAGGCATATATAGGGTATGCTTGGGTATAATGAGTTACATATGGAGATAATGAATGATCAATAAAGAATCTACCACCTCTAGTAAAAGAGGAGATATGTCCTATGTGATTCGTTAAATGACAACCCAGGAATCCTTGGCCAAGGTAGAATGAAATTAGAAAGAGGTTTTTAATTTGCATTATTTGGAGTTGTGCATTTTCTAATCGAAATACATATGATTAAATAAATTAAGACTTGACAGTAAATCCATGTCTTATATTTAATTGGGACATTGTATGGTGGAAGGATTGAATTGTACAGTAACTATTAACTCACAGGTTCTTTTATTATTAATGTTGAAATCTATATTATCTGGAAAGTCGTTGATCGCTAGGGAGGCTTATCCCTATTGTAGAATAAATTTTATTTATTTAAATAGATTATTAGTTTAATTTATTTATTTAAATAAGATTAGAATTGTTCTAATTGATTTATTCATAACCGGTTTAATATGGAGAACCTAAAGGGTCACACCATAAAAGGAAGAAGAATTATTTAAGAAGAAAATGGCATGATAGTAATAATGCATTAAGTATAATTAATTTAATCTATCGTGATAGAATAAATTAAATAGCTTAATATTTATTATTTAATATTTTAGAAATATTAAATATAAATTAATAAGAGGAGTCTTATTAATATTATTATTATTATTATTATTTTAATTCTAAAGGAGTTTAGGAATTAATATAATATCAGTACTCTCTCTCAATTCTAATAAAGATTAGGATATAAATTAATTAAAAATATTTAATTAATTAAATAAAACCCCATTCTAATTGGATTAGGAGGGTTAACCTAATAACTATATAAGAGAGTCTTATATTAGAAATAAGGTACGTGAATTTTTCCAAAAGTTGGGAGTACACATATTCTATAAAGATAGAAACAAGGGTTAAGCCAATAACCCATCTTCTTGAGTTCTTCATCTTCCTTGGTGGATCACCGTTAGAGGCCAAACAATTGGGTGGCTGACATTGATCAAGGGAAGGAGACACTACAGAGGAATCAAAGGAATCAAAGGAGTAGAACTTGTACCTGAGGAAGCTTGGATCTTCAAAGGTATAATTCCATGTTCTATCTTTTCTGTTATTGATAACTAGCACAAAGCATGATCATGGTTATGGGTTTGTATATAATTTTTGAAAACCTAGTTTTTGCGCTTGCCCTATATATGTGATTTGATTGCATGATTGAGTTACGTACAAACCCAACAATGGTATCAGAGCCTAACTTTGTGCTAATTATAAATTTTATAATTTTATGTATGAATTGATGTGAGAATTGGATCGTTTTTCTGGACAAAAATCGTTTTCTGCAAGTTTTTGCGACGAACGGCGCAGCTGCGCTGCTGCCCAGTTCATTACTGGCGCAGCTGCGTCGGTCTGCAAAAACTGCTGCTTCAGGCTACCTGCGGAGCTGCGCAGCTGCCCAGTTCATTACTGGCGCAGCTGCGCCGGTACCTGGACAGACCCTGAAAATTGATTTTAATTAATTAAGTAAACTATTTATTTAATTGATAAAGTTTTAAAATAAAGAAGTTTATTTTATCTGAAATATGATTTCAGAATGCTAAAATTAAAGGAGTTTAATTTGGATTTATTTTTGATTAAAATAAAAGAGTTTATTTTGTTTCAAAAATAAAATTTAGCAAAACTTTTGTCCATTAAATAACATCGATCCATATATGGAATAACATTGTTATTCATGAGATGAATGGATATTTATTGATGCATATGTTGATGTGTATGATAATAAATGGGGTTGATTATGGACTATGACCAATGTGATTGTTTTTTATTTTGGATGAATGCTTGAATGTATGGGTTTTATAAAATGGGGTCTGCGTACCTCGTCTTCTC
This sequence comes from Panax stipuleanatus, assembly GCA_020205555.1. Taxonomy (NCBI): domain Eukaryota; kingdom Viridiplantae; phylum Streptophyta; class Magnoliopsida; order Apiales; family Araliaceae; genus Panax; species Panax stipuleanatus. Next base: position 108,383,835 of record CM035119.1, on the reverse strand, counting down.
TAGTTTTATTCTCGGTGTAAAATTCTATCTCCCTCTTATGTACTTTCCCTTGACTGCTGATCAAGGTTTCTATTTAATTAAAAATAGTTTATGTAATAGAGATAGTTAGAATTATCTTGAAGAAACTGGAGACCAAGGAGAAAGGAACGCGTGAAGACCCATTTGTATGGAGCCAGAGTTTAAATGTAATAGTTATATTTAAATTTAAATTCTTGCACTCCTAGGTTTGACCTTTTGGTTCACTTGGTGGCTCTAGTGAACCAATCTAAAATAAAAGTCCATAATCAATCCGGGTAGAATATAGTATTCTATATTGCATGCTAAATATTATATATATTATATTTTATGCAAACATGCTTCGCATGTTTAATAAAATGATGCGTATTTTATATATATATATATGTGCATGCGCGCTTAACAAGATGAGACAAACAATAACAAACCCCTCAAAGAAATAATATTAAGTCTGAAGCGTTCAAATGATATTTGGAATATCGAACGTCGCCTTCTAGCATGATTAATTAATAGAGTATTAAATATTTAATATGAGTTTGTTGTGCTATCCACAAGGCGAGTATTGAATATTTAAGATGTTAATTAATCACATTTGATGCTTATCAAGAAAATTGAACGATCTAGTCTTGTTGTGCTATCCACAAGGACGAAAATTTTTCTTTTTGAATTTATGGAAGTGCTAGGCTGGACTTAACTTAAATCATTTTAGTTCGGATGTGCACACACATGACCATTATGATTTAAGAGGCAAAATAAAAGAAGTTACATGGTGATGTAATTGACAAGAGTTATCTACCTATTTATTTGTATATCGCTTGTTGTGCTATCCCAAGGGTATATACATTTGAAATGGGATCCTTAATCTCACTAGCAAATCTTTAATTAGATGTTGCCGAACTATATAAGTGAGGGTAATATAGTTTGATAAAAATAGTGGGAGATACCAATTTAAAATAAAGACCTAAATTTATTTTGGTATGCAAAATTAATAAAATGAATGTTTGCTAAAATGTTGTTTTTCACATGCAGAATTTTAAAAATGTCAAAATCACTAATTTCACTGCGAAGCATACTTGATGCTAATAAGCTTACCGGGCCGAATTATACGGACTGACTAAGAAATCTGAGAATTGTTCTCACTGCTGAAAAGATTTCTTATGTCCTAAATTCCACTATCCCTGAATCTGTTTCAGAAACAGCCTCTGAGGAAGAGATTGCCACTTTCAATAAGTGGCAAGATGATGCATCTGTGGCTCAATGCATCATTCTCGCATCCATGAATAACGAGCTTCAGTGTCAGCACGAAAAAATGGATGCTCCTGCTATGCTGCTTCACCTCAAGGAGTTGTATGGTGAACAGAGTATGACTGCTAGATATGAGATATCTAAGGAGCTCTTCCGATCTCGGATGACCAAGGGCAAAGTGAACATAAAGGAACAAAAGAAATCTGAACCAGCTAGCGAAGGAATGTGCTTCCATTGCAACGAGCCGGGTCATTGGAAGAGGAACAGCAAGAAGTTTCTGGCAGACAAGAAGTTTGGAGAAGCTTCGACTTCCAATCAAGGTTTGTTTATGATTGAAATTAATTTTTTTGAAAGTCATAATTCTACTTGGGTATTGGATACCGGCTGTGGTTCTCACATATATAATAATGTGAAGGGACTGGTCAGAAGTAGAAAGCTGAACAATGATGAGGTGATCCTACGAGTGGGGAATGGAGCAAAGGTTGCTGCATTAGCTGTAGGAACTTATTATTTAGCAATGCCTTCGGGCAAGTCCATTTATCTTAATAATTGTTATTATGTTTCGAATATTATTAAAAACATTATTTCAATTTCTGTATTGGATATAGAAGGATTTAACGTTGTTATAAAGAACAATAGTTATTCTATTTATAAAGACGATGTTTTATATGGTGTTGGAAATTTGCGAAATGGACTTTATACACTTGACTTACAAGAAAATATTTTTCAAATTGAACAAACTAAGAAAAGGAAAAGAGATGATATTAATTATACCTACATGTGGCACTGTAGACTCGGTCATATCAATGAAACAAGATTATCCAAGTTGCATAAAGATGGGCTCCTTGAGTTATCTGATTATGAATCATATCCAACTTGTGAATCTTGTCTCATGGGTAAAATGACTAAATCTCCTTTTAGTGGAAAAGGAGAGAGAGTTACAGAATTGTTGGCATTGATTCACACAGACGTTTGTGGACCTATGACAACAAGTGCACGGGGTGGGTATTCTTATTTTATTACTTTCACTGATGATCACTCAAGATTTGGATATGTGTATTTAATGAAATATAAATCAGAATCATTTGAAAAGTTCAAAGAGTTCAGAAGTGAAGTAGAGAAACAAACGGGCAAGAGTATTAAGATACTTCGATCAAATCGAGGTGGAGAATACTTAAGCAGTGAGTTTCTCAATTGTCTCAGAGAAAATGGTATAATCTCACAATGGACTCCTCCAGGTACACCACAGTTAAATGGAGTATCTGAAAGGAGAAATCGAACACTGTTGGACATGGTTCGATCCATAATGAGTTTTACCGACCTTCCAATTTCCTTCTGGGGATATGCCCTAGAAACGGCTGCATACCTACTTAACAAGGTACCTACCAAATCCGCCCCAAAGACTCTATATGAGATGTGGAAAGGGAGGAAACCAAATCTTAAGCATGTTAAGACTTGGGGTTGTCCAGCTTATGTCAAAAAGTTTGAAAATGATAAGCTACAGACTAAATCCGATAAGTGTAGATTTGTGGGATACCCTAAAGAAACCGTAGGATATTATTTCTATCATCCAACTGATCAAAAGGTGTTTGTTGTGAAACATGCTACCTTCTTGGAGAAAGAGTTTATCCATGAAGGGGTCAGTGGGAGTAAGATATATCTTGAAGATGTTCAAGAACCACAAGTTACCACGGACCAAAGTCAAGTACCTAACCAAGTAGAAGAACCTACTGTACCACACCCTGTTTGTAAATCTGGAAGAGTACCGCAGATACCTGAGAGGTATGGATTCGTTATAGAGGATGACGATGAGGTACACATCATGAATGATGATCCATTGAATTACGAACAGGCTATGACGAATAAAGACTCAGGAAAATGGCTTGAAGCCATGAAATCCGAAATGGACTCCATGTATGAAAACAAAGTATGGACTTTGGTTTCACCACCTGAAGGTATTAAACCTATTGGGTGTAAATGGGTTTTTAAGAAAAAGACTGGAGCAGACGGAAAGGTAGAGACCTATAAGGCCCGACTGGTTGCAAAAGGTTTCAAACAAAGACAAGGAGTTGACTATGATGAAACCTTTTCACCAGTAGCCATGCTCAAGTCCATTCGGATTTTGCTTGCGATTGCAGCTTACAACGACTATGAGATCTGGCAGATGGACGTCAAAACGGCCTTCCTCAATGGGAAACTTGAGGAGGATGTGTATATGACACAGCCAGAGGGATTTATCTCAAAAGTTGGAACAAATCAAGTCTGTAAGCTATAACAATCCATTTTTGGGTTGAAGCAAGCTTCTCAGTAGATGGAACATTCATTTTGATGAGACAATCAAAGAGTTTGATTTTATCAAAAATGAGGATGAACCTTTTGTATACAAGAAGGTTAGTGGGAGCGCAGTATCATTCCTTGTATTATATGTTGATGATATATTACTGATAGGGAATGACATTCCTATGTTACAATCCATTAAAATCTGGTTATCTAAAAACTTCTCCATGAAGGACTTGGGTGAAGCATCCTATATTTTGGGGATAAAGATCTATAGAGATAGATCTAAAAGGATGCTCGGCTTATCCCAAGGAACGTACATTGATACGATGCTAAAGAGGTTTAGCATGGAAGATTCCAAAAGAGGTCTCATGCAGATGAGCCATGGAATAAATCTCTCCAAGAAACAAGCCCCAAAGACACCTGAGGAGAGAGACCGTATGAGTAAGATCCCTTATGCTTCTGCAATAGGATCTATCATGTACGGTATGATATGTACTAGACCGGATGTTGCTCACGCACTTAGTGTAACAAGCAGATACCAGTCGAATCTAGGAGAAGAGCACTGGAAGGCAGTGAAAAATATCCTAAAGTACTTGAGAAGGACTAAAGATATTTTTCTTGTCTACGGTGGGTCTGAATTAAAACTCGAGGGATTCACAGACTCAAGTTTTCAAACAGACCAAGATGACAGTAAATCTATTTCAGGGTATGTGTTTACCTTGAACGGAGGTGCAGTGAGTTGGAAGAGTTCCAAGCAGCAAACAGTTGCTGATTCAGTGACAGAGGCAGAGTATATAGCTGCAAGTGAAGCTGCAAAGGAAGCTGTTTGGATGAAGAAGTTCATAACTGAACTTGGTGTTGGGTTTGTACGAAATCGTGACGCAATCAAATTGTAAAAATTAGCGGAAGCATGGTATATCAGAGTTTAAAAATTTTCTACAAAACCATTACCCGGATCATCCTTTATGCAAATTATTAATTTAAAACAATAAATAAGAAGTTATGGAATCATACCCTTGTAGAACGAAGCTTCCACAGGTACTAGTTCAACTCCTTGTTCTTCGTGATCTCCTTGAATTTCCGGGTTAGATTCCTTCCTTTGATCAACGTTAGCCACCCAAGTGTTTGGCCTCTAGAGGTGATCCACCAAGGAAGATGAATTATCAAGAAGGAGGGTGTTTGGCTTAACCTTAGTTTTCTATCCTCTATAGAAAAGGAGTACTCTCCAACAATTGGAATTGCATCATCTAATATCTATTATAAGACTTCTCTTATATAGACATTGGTCAACCCTTCTAATCCTATTAGACATGGGATTTCTTTTAATTAATTAAACTCCTTTAATTAATTTAGGCTTCCCACCACATGGGAATAATTAATTAAATTCATTTAATTAATTTGTCTCCTAATCTTATTAGGAATAAATGAGAGTACTAAATATTAAATTAATTACTAAACTCCTTTAGAAATTAAAATAATAATAATTGTAATAATATTAATAAGACTCCTCTTATTAATTTATATTTAATATTTTCAAAATATTAAATAATAAACATTAAGCTATTTAATTTATTCTATCACCATAGATTAAATTAATTATACTTAATGCATTATTACGATTATGCCATTACCTTCTTAAATAATTATTCTTCCTTTTATGGTGTGACCCTTTAGGTTCTCCATATTAAACCGGTTGTGAATAAATCAATTAAAACAATTTTAATCTTATTTAAATAAATAAATTAAACTACTAATTTATTTAAATAAATAATATTTATTCTACAATAGGGATAAGCCTCCCTAGCGATCAACGACTTTCTAGATAATATAGATTTCAACATTAATCAAAAAGAACCTGTGAGTAAATAGTTACCGTACAATTCAATCCTTCCACCATACAATGTCCCAATTAAATATAAGACATGGATTTACTGTCAAGTCTTATTTTATTTAATTATATGTATTTCGATTAGAAAATGCACAACTCCAAATAATGCAAATTAGAAACTCCTTTCTAATTTCATTTCACCTTGGCCAAGGATTCCTGGGTTGTCATTTAACGAATCACATAGGACATATCTCCTCTTTTACTAGAGGTGGTAGATTCTTTATTGATCATTCATTATCTCCATATGTAACTCATTATACCCAAGCATACCCTATATATGCCTTAAAAGGTCTTAAGGAATAAGTCAAAGTATAATTTGTTACATACAAGATACTATGATGATCTCAAGTCCAAGGATTACTTGTACTACTATCACATTAGGAATTCCTATTGACAGGCGAGTAAATCTCCATTAGGTATTCCATAGCGAATCACGTTCAGTGAACTTATTCTCCAATAAGCACCTACATACTTGCTTTAGTGTCTCCACACAAATGATCATGAGATCAATCATCCTCATCCAATGAGCAAGCAACATATGTACCAATCTATCCGGATTTACTAATCCCCTTTTTAGTAATCCCACGATTGGGAACTATTTTAGTTTTAAAACTTTCTAAGAATTTAGATCTCATTAGCATGATCATCATCATGATTCTAAAAGCATTGCTTAAAACTATGGGTTATTTACATATTATAAAAACAGCAACATGTAGATAATTAAATGCCTTTAATAAATGAATATTTTATTAATAAATAAATAAGATTGTTTACAAAGTACGTGCTTTATCATCATACATGATTGGCTTGTATGCACACTACTATCAATCTCCCACTTGCACTAAAGCCAATCGCCATGGTATCTCATACCCATCTTCTCTAAGTGACGATCAAACTGCTGTTGTGTTAAAGCTTTAGTAAATGGATCTGCAATGTTGTCTTGAGAGTCTACACGCTCCAAGGTGACGTCTCCTCTTTCAATGATCTCCCTGATCAAATGAAATCGCCGCAACACGTGTTTAGATTTCTGATGAGACCTCGGTTCCTTAGCCTGTGCAACTGCTCCTGTGTTGTCACAGTAAATGGGAACTGCTTCTCCAATGCTAGGAACCACACCAAGTTCAGTTATGAACTTCTTCATCCAAACAGCTTCCTTTGCATCTTCACTTGCAGCTATACTCTGCCTCTGTCACTGAATCAGCAACTGTTTGCTGCTTGGAACTCTTCCAACTCACTGCGCCTCCGTTCAAGGTAAAAACATACCCCGAAATAGATTTACTGTCATCTTGGTCCGTTTGAAAACTTGAGTCTGTGAAGCCCTCGAGTTTTAATTCAGACCCACCGTAGACAAGAAAAATATCTTTAGTCCTTCTCAAGTATTTTAGGATATTCTTCACTGCCTTCCAGTGCTCTTCTCCTGGATTCGACTGGTATCTGCTCATTACACTAAGTGAATGAGCAACATCCGGTCTAGTACATATCATACCGTACATGATAGATCCTATTGCAGAAGCATAAGGGATCTTACTCATTCGGTCTCTCTCCTCAGGTGTCTTTGGGGCCTGTTTCTTGGAGAGATGTATTCCATGGCTCATCGGCATGAGTCGTTTTTTGGAATCTTCCATGCTAAATCTCTTTAGCATTGCATCAATGTACGTTCCTTGGGATAAACCAAGCATCCTTTTAGATCTATCTCTATAGATCTTTATCCCCAAAATATAGGATGCTTCTCCCAAGTCCTTCATGGAGAAGTGTTTAGATAACCAGATTTTAATTGATTGTAGCATAGGAATGTCATTCCCTATCAGTAATATATCATCAACATATAATACAAGGAATGAAACTGCGCTCCCACTAACCTTCTTGTACACACATGGTTCATCGTCATTTTTGATAAAATCAAACTCTTTGATTGTCTCATCAAAACGAATGTTCCATCTACGAGAAGCTTGCTTCAATCCATAAATGGATCGTTGCAGCTTACAGACTTGATTTATTCCAACCTTTGAAACAAATCCCTCTGGCTGTGTCATATACACATCCTCCTCAAGTTTCCCATTGAGGAAGGCCGTTTTCACGTCCATCTGCCAGATCTCATAGTCGTTATAAGCTGCAATCGCAAGCAAAATCCGAATGGACTTGAGCATAGCTACTGGTGAAAAGGTTTCATCATAATCAACTCCTTGTCTTTGTTTGAAACCTTTTGCAACCAGTCGGGCCTTATAGGTCTCCACCTTGCCGTCCGCTCCAGTCTTTCTTTTAAAGACCCATTTACACCCAATAGGCTTAATGCCTTCAGGTGGTGAAACCAAAGTCCATACTTTGTTTTCATACATGGAGTCCATTTCGGATTTCATGGCTTCAAGCCATTTCCCTGAGTGTTTATTACTCATGGCCTGTTCGTAATTCAATGGATCATCATCATTCATGATGCGTACCTCATCGTCATCCTCTACAACGAATCCATACCTCTCAGGTATCTTCGGTACTCTTCCAGATTTACGAACAGGGTGTGGTATAGTAGGTTCTTCTACTTGGTCAGGTACCTGACTTTGATCCGTGGTAATTTGTGGTTCTTGAGCTTCTTCAAGATATATCTTACTCCCACTGACCCCTTCATGGATAAACTCCTTTTCCAAGAAGGCAGCATGTTTCGCAACAAACACCTTTTGATCAGTTGGATGATAGAAATAATACCCTACAGTTTCTTTAGGGTATCCCACAAATCTACACTTTTCGGATTTAGTCTGTAGCTTATCATGTTCAAACTTTTTGACATAAGCTGGACAACCCCAAGTCTTAACATGCTTAAGATTTGGTTTCCTTCCCTTCCACATCTCATATGGAGTCTTTGGGGCGGATTTGGTAGGTACCTTGTTAAGTAGGTATGCAGCCGATTCTAGGGCATATCCCCAGAAGGAAATTGGAAGGTCGGTAAAACTCATCATGGATCGAACCATGTCTAACAGTGTTCGATTTCTCCTTTCAGATACTCCATTTAACTGTGGTGTACCTGGAGGAGTCCATTGTGAGATTATACCATTTTCTCTGAGACAATTGAGAAACTCACTGCTTAAGTATTCTCCGCCTCGATCTGATCGAAGTATCTTTATACTCTTGCCCGTTTGTTTCTCTACTTCACTTCTGAACTCTTTGAACTTTTCAAATGATTCTGACTTGTATTTCATTAAATACACATATCCAAATCTTGAGTGATCATCAGTGAAAGTAATAAAATAAGAATACCCACCCCGTGCACTTGTTGTCATAGGCCCACAAACGTCTGTGTGAATCAATGTCAACAACTCTGTAACTCTTTCTCCTCTTCCACTAAAAGGAGATTTAGTCATTTTACCCATGAGACAAGATTCACAAGTTGGATATGATTCATAATCGGATAGCTCGAGGAGCCCATCTTTATGTAACTTGGATAATCTTGTTTCATTGATATGACCGAGTCTACAGTGCCACATGTAGGTATAATTAATATCATCTCTTTTCCTTTTCTTAGTTTGTTCAATTTGAAATATATTTTCTTGTAAGTCAAGTGTATAAAGTCCATTTCGCAAATTTCCAATACCATATAAAACATCGTCTTTATAAATAGAACAACTATTGTTCTTTATAACAACGTTAAATCCTTCCATATCCAATACAGAAATTGAAATAATGTTTTTAATAATATTCGGAACATAATAACAACTATTAAGATAAATGGACTTGCCCGAAGGCATTGCTAAATAATAAGTTCCTACAGCTAATGCAGCAACCTTTGCTCCATTCCCTACTCGTAGGATCACCTCATAATTGTTCAGCTTTCTACTTCTGACCAGTCCCTTCACATTATTACATATGTGAGAACCACAGCCGGTATCCAATACCCAAGTAGAATTTTGACTTTCTGAAAAATTAATTTCAATCATGAACAAACCTTGATTGGAAGTCGAAGCTTCTCCAAGCTTCTTGTCTGCCAGAAACTTCTTGCAGTTTTTCTTCCAATGACCCGGCTCGTTGCAATGGAAGCACATTCCTTTGCTAGCTGGATCAGATTTCTTTTGTTCCTTTATGTTCACCTTGCCCTTGGTCATCCGAGATCGGAAGAGCTCCTTAGATATCTCATATCTAGCAGTCCTACTTTGTTCACCATACAACTCCTTGAGGTGAATCAACATAGTAGGAGCATCCATGTTTTCTTGCTGACGCTGAAGCTCGTTATTCATGGATGCGAGCATGATGCATTGAGCTACAGATGCATCATCTTGCCACTTTACAATGGTGGCAATCTCTTCCTCAGAGGTTGTTTCTGGAACAGTTCCAGGGACATGTGAGTTTAGGACATAAGAAATCTTTTCAGTAGTGAGAACTATTCCCAGATTTCTTGGCCAGTCCGTATAATTCGGCCCGGTAAGCTTATTAGCATCAAGTATGCTTCGCAGTGAAATTAGTGATTTTGACATTTTTAAAATTCTGCATGTGAAAAACAACATTTTAGCAAACATTCATTTTATTAATTTTGCATACCAAAATAAATTTAGGTCTTTATTTTAAATTGGTATCTCCCACTATTTTTATCAAACTATATTACCCTCACTTATATAGTTCGGCAACATCTAATTAAAAATTTGCTAGTGAGAATAAGGATCCCATTTCAAATGTATAAAACCTTGTGGATAGCACAACAAGCGATATACAAATAAATAGGTAGACAACTCTTGTCAATTACATCACCATGTAATTCCTTTTATTTTGCCTCTTAAATCATAATGGTCAAGTGTGTGCACATCCGAACTAAAATAATTTAAGTTAAGTCCAGCCTAGCACTTTCATAAATTCAAAAAAGAAAAATGTTCGTCCTTGTGGATAGCACAACAAGACTAGATCGTTCAATTTTCTTGATAAGCATCAAATGTGATTAATTAACATCTTAAATACGCAATACTCGCCTTGTGGATAGCACAACAAGCTCATATTAAATATCTAATACTCTATTAATTTATCATGCTAGAAGGCGACGCTCGATATTCCAAATATCATTTGAACACTTCGGACTTAATATTATTTCTTTGAGGGATTTGTTATTATTAGTCTCATCTTTGTTTAGCGCGCATGCACATATATATATAAAATACGCGTCATTTTATTAAACATGCGAAGCATGTTTGCATAAAATATAATATATATAATATTTAGCATGCAATATAGAATACTATATTCTACCCGGATTGATTATGGACTTTTATTCTAGTTTGGTTCACTAGAGCCACCAAGTGAACCAAAAGGTCAAACCTAGGGGTGCAAGAATTTAAATTTAAACGTAACTATTACATTTAAACCCGGGCTCCATACAAACGGGTCTTCACGCGCTCCTTGCTCCTTGGTCTCTAATTTTTAAAGATAATTCTAACTATTTCTATTACATTAAACTATTTAATTTAAATAGAAACCTTGATCAACAGTCAAGGGGAAGTACATAGGAGGGAGATAGAATTTTACATCAAGAAAAAAAAATTAGAGAAGACGAGGTACGCAGACCCCATTTAATAAAACCCATTCATTCAAGCATTCAACTAAAATAAAATCCAATCACATTGGTCAAATAGTCCATAATCAATCCCCATTTATTTTCATACATATCACCATATATATTAATAAATAAATATTCATCTCATGAATTAAAACATTCCATATATATATGAGTATCATTTAATGGGCAATTTTAAATTGCATGAAATCCAATTTCAAGATTAAAATAAACTCTTTATTTTAATTATAAAATTATTTAGAATATAATATATAAATATATCATATTTATTTATTTTTTTTAAAAAAATCACCTTCTTTTATTAAAAGAGTCCTGCAGGTTTATTAAAAAAGTCCTTTCTTGATGGGTCACATTCTTTTTGGAGTAAGAAAGAGACAACACCTTTTCTTTGCAGAATTCAAGATTAACACCAAAAAAAAAAAAATTGTGATTCTTCCCAAAAAAAGTCTTTTTTTTTTCTTTTTTTTTTTTAAAAAAAATATAATTTTATACAATAAAATTATGCCCAATAAATTATTTTAAATACATACCCATATGTATATGAAATCAAAAATAAATTAATAATTGCATAAAGATTTGGCTCTGATGCCACTGTTGGGTTTGTACGAAATCGTGACGCAATCAAATTGTAAAAATTAGCGGAAGCATGGTATATCAGAGTTTAAAAAATTTTTACAAAACCATTACCCGGATCATCCTTTATGCAAATTATTAATTTAAAACAATAAATAAGAAGTTATGGAATCATACCCTTGTAGAACGAAGCTTCCACAGGTACTAGTTCAACTCCTTGTTCTTCGTGATCTCCTAGAATTTCCGGGTTAGATTCCTTCCTTTGATCAACGTTAGCCACCCAAGTGTTTGGCCTCTAGAGGTGATCCACCAAGGAAGATGAATTATCAAGAAGGAGGGTGTTTGACTTAACCTTAGTTTTCTATCCTCTATAGAAAAGGAGTACTCTCCAACAATTGGAATTGCATCATCTAATATCTATTATAAGACTTCTCTTATATAGACATTGGTCAACCCTTCTAATCCTATTAGACATGGGATTTCTTTTAATTAATTAAACTCCTTTAATTAATTTAGGCTTCCCACCACATGGGAATAATTAATTAAATTCATTTAATTAATTTGTCTCCTAATCTTATTAGGAATAAATGAGAGTACTAAATATTAAATTAATTACTAAACTCCTTTAGAAATTAAAATAATAATAATTGTAATAATATTAATAAGACTCCTCTTATTAATTTATATTTAATATTTCCAAAATATTAAATAATAAACATTAAGCTATTTAATTTATTCTATCACCATAGATTAAATTAATTATACTTAATGCATTATTACGATTATGCCATTACCTTCTTAAATAATTATTCTTCCTTTTATGGTGTGACCCTTTAGGTTCTCCATATTAAACCGGTTGTGAATAAATCAATTAAAACAATTTTAATCTTATTTAAATAAATAAATTAAACTACTAATTTATTTAAATAAATAATATTTATTCTACAATAGGGATAAGCCTCCCTAGCGATCAACGACTTTCCAGATAATATAGATTTCAACATTAATCAAAAAGAACCTGTGAGTAAATAGTTACCGTACAATTCAATCCTTCCACCATACAATGTCCCAATTAAATATAAGACATGGATTTACTGTCAAGTCTTATTTTATTTAATTATATGTATTTCGATTAGAAAATGCACAACTCCAAATAATGCAAATTAGAAACTCCTTTCTAATTTCATTTCACCTTGGCCAAGGATTCCTGGGTTGTCATTTAACGAATCACATAGGACATATCTCCTCTTTTACTAGAGGTGGTAGATTCTTTATTGATCATTCATTATCTCCATATGTAACTCATTATACCCAAGCATACCCTATATATGCCTTAAAAGGTCTTAAGGAATAAGTCAAAGTATAATTTGTTACATACAAGATACTATGATGATCTCAAGTCCAAGGATTACTTGTACTACTATCACATTAGGAATTCCTATTGACAGGCGAGTAAATCTCCATTAGGTATTCCATAGCGAATCACGTTTAGTGAACTTATTCTCCAATAAGCACCTACATACTTGCTTTAGTGTCTCCACACAAATGATCATGAGATCAATCATCCTCATCCAATGAGCAAGCAACATATGTACCAATCTATCCGGATTTACTAATCCCCTTTTTAGTAATCCCACGATTGGGAACAATTTTAGTTTTAAAACTTTCTAAGAATTTAGATCTCATTAGCATGATCATCATCATGATTCTAAAAGCATTGCTTAAAACTATGGGTTATTTACATATTATAAAAACAGCAACATGTAGATAATTAAATGCCTTTAATAAATGAATATTTTATTAATAAATAAATAAGATTGTTTACAAAGTACGTGCTTTATCATCATACATGATTGGCTTGTATGCACACTACTATCACTTGGTGTGGTTCCTAGCATCGGAGAAGCATTTCCCGTATACTGTGACAACACCGGAGCGGTTGCACAGGCTAAGGAACCCAGGTCTCATCAGAAATCTAAACACGTGTTGCGTCGATTTCACTTGATCAGGGAGATCATTGAAAGAGGAGACGTCACCTTGGAGCGTGTGGACTCTCAAGACAACATTGCAGATCAATTTACTAAAGCTCTAACACAACAGCAGTTTGATCGTCACTTAGAGAAGATGGGTATGAGATACCATGGCGATTGGCTTTAGTGCAAGTGGGAGATTGATAGTAGTGTGCATACAAGCCAATCATGTATGATGATAAAGCACATACTTTGTAAACAATCTTATTTATTTATTAATAAAATATTCATTTAAGGCATATAATTATCTACATGGTGCTGTTTTTATAATATGTAAATAATCCATAGTTTTAAGCAATGCTTTTAGAATCATGATGAGATTATGATAATGAGATCTAAATTCTTAGAAAGCTTAAAAACTAAAACAGTTCCCAATTGTGGGATTACTAAAATGGGAATTAGTAAATCCGGATAGATTGGTACATATGTTGCTTGCTCATTGGATGAGAATGACTGATCTCATGGTCATTTGTGTGGAGACACTAAAGCAAGTATGTAGGTGTTTATTGGAGAATAAGTTCACTGAACGTGACTCGCTATGGAATATCTAATGGAGTTTTACTCGCCTGTCAATAGGAATTCCTAATGTGATAGTAGTACAAGTGATCCTTGGACTTGAGATCATCATAGTATCTTGTATGTAACAAATTATACTTTGACTAATTCCTTAAGGCCTTTCAAGGCATATATAGGGTATGCTTGGGTATAATGAGTTACATATGGAGATAATGAATGATCAATAAAGAATCTACCACCTCTAGTAAAAGAGGAGATATGTCCTATGTGATTCATTAAATGACAACCCAGGAATCCTTGGCCAAGGTAGAATGAAATTAGAAAGAGGTTTTTAATTTGCATTATTTGGAGTTGTGCATTTTCTAATCGAAATACATATGATTAAATAAATTAAGACTTGACAGTAAATCCATGTCTTATATTTAATTAGGACATTGTATGGTGGAAGGATTGAATTGTACAGTAACTATTAACTCACAGGTTCTTTTATGATTAATGTTGAAATCTATATTATCTGGAAAGTCGTTGATCGCTAGGGAGGCTTATCCCTATTGTAGAATAAATTTTATTTATTTAAATAGATTATTAGTTTAATTTATTTATTTAAATAAGATTAGAATTGTTCTAATTGATTTATTCATAACCGGTTTAATATGGAGAACCTAAAGGGTCACACCATAAAAGGAAGAATAATTATTTAAGAAGAAAATGACATGATAGTAATAATGCATTAAGTATAATTAATTTAATCTATGGTGATAGAATAAATTAAATAGCTTAATGTTTATTATTTAATATTTTAGAAATATTAAATATAAATTAATAAGAGGAGTCTTATTATTATTATTATTATTATTATTATTATTATTATTATTTTAATTCTAAAGGAGTTTAGGAATTAATATAATATCAGTACTCTCTCTCAATCCTAATAAAGATTAGGATATAAATTAATTAAAAGTATTTAATTAATTAAATAAAACCCCATTCTAATTGGATTAGGAGGGTTAACCTAATATCTATATAAGAGAGTCTTATATTAGAAATAAGGTACGTGAATTTTTCCAAGAGTTGGGAGTACACATATTCTATAGAGATAGAAACAAGGGTTAAGTCAATAACCCATCTTCTTGAGTTCTTCATCTTCCTTGGTGGATCACCGTTAGAGGCCAAACAATTGGGTGGCTGACATTGATCAAGGGACGGAGCCACTACAGAGGAATCAAAGGAATCAAAGGAGTAGAACTTGTACCTGAGGAAGCTTGGATCTTCAAAGGTATAATTCCATGTTCTCTCTTTTCTGTTATTGATAACTAGCATAAAGCATGATCATGGTTATGGGTTTGTCTAAAATTTTTGAAAACCTAGTTTTTGTGCTTCTGCCTTATTTATGTGATTTGATTGCATGATTGCGTTACGTACAAACCCAACACTTGGGCCCTATCTATTGCCGTATGGAAAGCACAGTCTGTCTCCCTCAGCTTGGCCTTCTTCTCTTGAACCTCGTCTTCAATAGTGAGAACTATTCTCAGATTTCTTAACCAGTCCGTGTAATTCGGCCTGGTTAGTTTATTAGCATAAAGTATGCTACGCAGTAAAATTAGTGATTTTGACATTTTTAAATTTCTGCATATGAAAAACAAATATTTTAACAAACATTCATTGAATTAATTTTATATATTCGAAAATAAATTAGGTCTTATTTTAGATTGGTATCTCCCACTATTTTCTTCAAACTATATTACCCTTATTTATATAGTTCGGCAACATCTAATTAAAGATTTGTTAGTGAGATTAAGGATCCCATTTCAAATGTATATAGCCTTGTGTGTGCACAACAAACGATATATAAATAAATAGGTAGACAACTCTTGTCAATCACATCAACATGTAACACCTTGTATTTTGCCCCTTAAATCATAATTGTCAAATGTGTGCACATCCGAACTAAAATGATTTAAGTTAAGTCCAACCTAGCACTTCATATATTCAAAAAAGAAAAATATTATTCTTGTGTGTCCACAACAAAATAATATTGTTCAATTAACTTTATAAGCATCAAATGTGATTAAATTAATATAATAAATACCCAATACTCACCTTGTTTGTGCACAACAAACTCGTATTAAATTTTTAATACTCTATTAATTTATCATAGTAGAAGGCGACGTTCGATATTCCAAATATCTTTGAACGCTTTGGACTTAATATAATTTCTTTGAGGGGTTTGTTATTATTTGTCTCATCTTGTTTAGCGCCCATGCACATATATATAAAATACGCGTCATTTTATTAAACATGTGAAGCATGTTTGCGTAAAATATAATATATATAATACTTAGCATGCACATATAGAATACTATATTCTACCTGGATTGATAATGGACTTTTATTCTAGTTTGGTTCACTAGAGCCACCAAGTGAATCAAAAGGTTAAACCTAGAAGTGCAATAATTTAAATTTAAACGTAACTATTACATTTAAACCCGGGCTCCATACAAACGGGTCTTTACGCGCTCCTTGCTCCTTCAAGATAATTATAACTATTACTATTACATTAAACTATTTAAATTAAGTAGAAACCTTGATCAGCGGTCAAGGGGAAGTACGTAGGAGGGAGATAGAATTTTATATCAAGAAAAATTAGAGAAGACGAGGTACGCAGACCCCATTTAATAAAACCCATACATTCAAGCATCCAATTAAAATAAAATCCAATCACATTGGTCAGTAGTCCTATAATCAATCCCATTTATTATTATACATATAACCATATGCATCAATAAATAAAAATTTATCTCATGAATTAAAATCATTCCATATATATATGAGTATCATTTAATGGGCAATTTTAAATTGCATGAAATCCAATTTCAAGATTAAAATAAACTCTTTATTTTAATTATAAAATTATTAAGAATATTATATATATATATATATATATATATATATATAATATATATATATATATATATATAATTTCGTACAAACCCAAACCAAACCTCGATCAAACTGTTAATTTCTAGTAGGCACACAATAGATCTAGAAGGGGGGGGGGGGTGTTGAATAGATCCTTTGCATTTTTAAAATCTTTTCCATTTTATTTTGTATTGCTAAGAAGTTAGCATATGACAAACATAAGAATCATTTCAAGAATAGTGAAATAGGTTAAATGTTCCCTTCATTGATATGTTGATAAACATTGATACATTGTTCTTAGAGTTAGTTTAGTTGTACGTAGTTAATACAAACATAGCAGTTATAGCAGTTAAGTACATAGTGTAATGATAGAAAGTAAATGACAGAATGTAAAAGACACAAGGGGTTTTAAGTGGTTCAGAGACACAAGCTCCTAATCCACTCTTCTGCACTCTCGCAGGAAATCCACTAAGGAAGGGCAGCACTCTGAATCACTAAGATTCCTTTAAGGCCAGCAGCCTTGGAACTTCAGTTCACTAAGAACTCTTCAAGCCCAGCAGGCTTGGAACTCCTTTAGTTCACTAAGTACTCTTCAAGCCCAGCAGGCTTGGAACTCCTTTAGTTCACTAACTCTTCAAGGCCAGCAGCCTTGGAACTCCATTTAGTCCCTCCGGACAAGGACCCCTCAGGCCCTGGCTACTTGTTGTTATAGTTGTTGTTGTTGTTGGTGCCTTGCTGCTAAGATGTCTTAAAGCTTGATCATCTTTGTACTTAGCAGCTTGGCGTGGCCCTTTTTGCATTATGCATAGAGTCTGGACCACTTCTTCTCAGGTGCAGCTGATCTTCATTTTGTTCAGCTCATCTTCTTCTGATGTCAGCTGTGCACCATCACCACATAGGTCTGCTAAGGCTTTTCATTGTGGGTCACCTTCTTCTGATCCTTAGCAACCCTTGAACACTTCTTGATTGATATGTAGACATGGTTCTGCATCTTCTCTTATTCAGCTTCGGGTTCTTTATGGTGATCCATAGAGTGGCTCTTCTGATCTTCTTTATGCTCAGCCACTTTCTTGAATGCTATCTTCTTGGCCTTCTCGGCTCTCAGCTTAGCTACCATCTTCAATGGCATTCTCATCCTTGTTGAGTGAAGCTTTAGTCTGTTCAATTCCTTCTTCAAATCTGCTTCACTTCCACCTTCGTAGTCTCACTGCCACTAAGACTTGTTATGTTCAGCTCTGGTGGAACTCGTAGAGTCAACAATGTAGCATTCCAACAACTCAACGATTCTTCAACTCAGCAACTCTTGATCTTTGAAGCTCTAGCTGTTATATACTCCCTCACAATCTTCCCATTGAAATATAGCCGTTGGGAGCTATTTGAATTGCTTCGCAGATCTTAAGTGATTTGGTGCAGACTGCTGATGTGACGTGACAGCTCCTTTTTGACTTTACTGACATAGCAGTCTGCTACTTCACCTACCGCCTTAGAGATGTCACTATTCCGTGTCAGGCTGGTAGTCACCTATATTTCTCCTTTCTGATTCTTTGATTCGAATCTACAAGAGTTGTCCTTTTGCATCGATGCTCTCAATTAGTAACGTTCGGATGTCAGTTTTCATATTAAGACATTGCCAGTGCTTCAATATTCAGATGCCCGAACTGTACGATTCTGAGGCAGATGTTCTTGGACCCTGATCGTAGTGTGTCTTATTGAATGTTGCTCTTTGAGTGGTTGAGATAACTTTACGATTCTGAAGAGTGTTCTTTAGATAAGCAATGTAGAACACTTCTTCCTTCTCTTGTGCAGTGCTTCAACACTTCTGCTTGCCTTGACTGATCTCAGGAACTGATAGCTTGACTTGTCGTTCTGGCCTCCTTCTAAATAGTAAGACACATCAGATTTGTGGCATACCCAGCTCTCTTTCTCCCGGTGATCTCCCGTTCACCTATCAATAAAGGTCTGACCCATGCTTAATCACTTCTATCTTGTTCTTCATAAGCTGGCCAGTATCTCTGTGTAAACTGCATTAGTTCCTGCTTGTTTGGCAAACACTACGATCCTGGTTAATCGCAAGATCGTTGTCTTCTATTCTCTTGACAGCTACTGCACTTGCTAACTTTCTCTAGTCAGTTACTTTATCTAAAGTCTTATTCTGATTGGCTTGTGGAAGACATCATGTCGAATGACTTCACAACTCAACCTGGATGACGATTGAGTTGGTGCTTAGATCTTTCGTTAGCTTGCATGGCATCCGTTGAGTGTTCTCTGGTTTCCTTCAGGTGGAATGTGTCTTTGCAGCTCAAACCAGAGGCTTCTTCTTTGGATTCTATGGGAGTGCTCATCTGTTGAGAATCGTGTTGACACTACGATTCTGCCTTGGCATTGTGAGCAACCTCTGTAGATGCCTTAGTCCTGCAAAATACTATTTAGCCTTGTTTCTGCAGACACTACGACTCCGAGATCAGATCTTGACAGACTACGATTTCTGCCTTCATGCTTGCTGTCCTCGTCTGATCTATCTCGACTACGATCTCTGCCTCTGATATGATCAGTAGACTCCACTACTTCAAGTGTGATCTACGATTCTTGACTTAGCTCTAGCAAATGCTCGGTCGGCTCATAGACAGGCTGTCTCTACGATTCTGAACATGACTTCCTCAGCAGACTATGGCTCTAAGAAAGTTCTTCTCGACACACTACGATCCTTTCTCGTCTCTCCTGGCAGACTACGAACTCCGAGATCTACTATCCTTGCAGACTACGATTCTATCTTGATAGTTCTGGAGTCTTCCTTGTCTCTCCTGGCAGACTACGATGCTAGTGCAGTGCTCGACGATCAGACAAGCCTATCTATTATATTTTATAAGATCAACCTAACAAGCTTGATCTTTCTATATTTATAGTCCTTGTACATCATTTCTTTTTAAGGACTTTACAAAGCTATTTTATTTATGTAGGATCAACCTAACATATTTGATCAATTTATTCTAAGTCCTTGTACATATATTCCTATTATCTATCAAAGGACTTTACAGCTTTCATCAATGCAAGCATACTTGCATATTCATTCATTTATATCATAATCAAATCATATAAAATAGGAATAACATTCTCATATATATTCCCAACATAAACCACCACGGTTAATATCGGAACCTCAAAAAACCTCAACGAAATCCAGATAGGCCTAGACCTCACCTAAGACCAAAGATCCGACCTGATTGAACTCTTAACTCAGTTTCAGGACTTGTTTGCATGGTCGCATGAAGACATGATTGGCTTGTCCACTAACATTTGTTGGGTTTGTACGAAATTGTGACGTAAACAAATTGCAAAAATTAGCGGAAGCATGGTATATCAGAGTTTAAAATTTTTTACAAAATCATTACCCAGATCATCCTTTATGCAAATTATTAATTTAAAATGATAAGTAAGAAGTTATGGAATCATACCCTTGTAGAACGAAGCTTCCACAGGTACAAGTTCAACTCCTTGTTCGTCGCGATCTCCTTGAATATTCGGTGTAGATTCCTTCCTTTGATCAACGTTAGCCACCCAAGTGTTTGGCCTCTAGAGATGATCCACCAAGGAAAAGGAATTATTCAAGAAGGAGGGTGGTTGACTAAACCCTAGTTTTTTATCCTCTATATAAAAGGAGTACTCTCCAACAATTGGAATTACATCAACTGATATCTAACATAAGACACCTCTTATATAGATATTGGTCAACCTTTCTAATTCTATTAGATATAGGATTTTATTTAATTAATTAAACTCCTTTAACTAATTAGGCTTCCCAACATATTGAGATTTAATTAATTAAAGTCCTTTAATTAATCTGCCTCTTGATCTTATTAGGAATAAATGAGAGTACTAATATTAAATTAATTCCTAAACTCTTTTATAAATTAAAATAACTATAATTATAATAATATTAATAAAAATCCTCTTATTAATTTATATTTAATATTTATAAAATATTAAATAATAAACATTAAACTATTTAATTTATTGTATCAACATAGATTAAATTAAATACACTTAATGCAGTATTACGATTTTGCCATTACCTTCTTAAATAATTATTCTTCCTTTTATGGTGTGACCCTTTAGGTTATCCATATTAAACCGGTTGTGAATAAATCAATTAGAACAATTATAATATTATTTAAATAAATAAATAAACTAAATTAATAATCTATTTAAATAAATAATATTTATTCTACAATAGGGATAAGCCTCCCTAGCGATCAACGACTTTCCAGATAATATAGATTTCAACATTAATCATAAAAGAACCTGTGAGTAAATAGTTACCGTACAATTCAATCCTTCCACCATACAATGTCTCAATTATTAATAAGACATGAAATTACTATCAAGTCTTATTTTCTTTAATTATATGTATTTCGATTAGAAAATGCACAACTCCAAATAATGTAAATTAGAAACTCCTTTCTAATTTCATTCTGCCTTAGCCAAGAACAATTGGGTTATCATTTAAGGAATCACATATGACATATCTCTTCTTTTACTAGAAGTGGTAGATTCTTTATTGATCATTCATTATCTCCATATGTAACTTATTATACCCAAGTATATCCTTTGATATACCCTAAGGGTGTTAAGGAATAAGTCAAAGTATAATTCATTACACACCAGATACTATAATGATCTCAAGTCCAAGGATCACTTGTACTACTATCACATTAGGTATTCCATAGCGAGTCACGTTCAGTGAATTTATTCTCCAATTAGCACCTACATACTTACTTTAATGTCTCCATACAAATGATCATAAGATCAATCATCCTCATCCAATGAGCAAGCAACATATGTACCAATCTATCCGAATTTACTAATCCCCTTTTTAGTTATCCCACAATTGGGAACTATTTTAATTTTAAGCTTTCTAAGAATTTAGTTCTTATTAGCATGATCAACATCATGATTCTAAAAGCATTGCTTAAAACTATGGGTTATTTACATATTATAAAAATAACATCATGTAGAAAATTAAATGCCTTTAATAAATGAATTATTTTATTAATAAATAAATAAGATCGTTTACAAAGTATATGTTTTTATCATCATACATGATTGGCTTGTATGCATACTACTTTCAACATTGTCATCCATCGACTTCCCATGAAAGATGGATTCAAGCCAGTCAAGCAGAAGCTCATGCGATTGAAACCTGAATGGAGTCTGAAAGTCAAAGAAGAGGTTGTCAAACAATTCAAAGTTGACATCATCATGGTATCCACGTACCCTTACTGGCTGTCAAACATAGTTCTCGTGCCTAAGCCCGAAGGGAAGGTACGAGTATGCGTGGACTACAGGGATTTGAACAAAGCTTGTCTCAAGGACAATTTCCTGGTACATTTCATCCACATCCTGATAGATAATACAACACATTATGGCATGTATTCTTTTGTGGATTGCTTTGCTGGGTACCATCAAATCATGGTCGTTGAAGAAGACAGGGAGAAGACAACCTTCATTACGCCCTAGGGAACCTTTTGCTACAGACGTTTATCCTTCGGCCTTATCAATGTCGGAGCCACATATCAGCGAGCTATAATGGCCCTATTTCATGACATGATGCACAAGGAGATAGTGGTTTATGTGGATGACATCATCGTCAAATCCCGGAAGGAGGACGATCACATCAGCCATCTCAGGAAGCTGTTCAACAGGTTGCGTAAGTACAATGTGACAACCTGAGAATTTATAAGATTAATAAAATCTTAAATGATTAAATAAAGGTTAAATAATAAGACCTAGACTAGAAATAGGGTATGGATTTAAAAATTTTGTGAAGGACTTATATAATTTTGTGTATTGTTTATATATTTATTTAACATATAAAGAGAATTAAGAATAAACTCTTATAACCTAATATATATTAGGTATGGAATTTAAATAACCTAAGGGTTATAATAGGAAAGGATGTTAGTATTTAAAATTTTTACTAACCTAAGAGACTAAGTTTATTATCTCAATTTATTAATTTATTAAAGCAAGTCTAATTGGATTAAGTAATTAAAGGTATATGAGTAAGGAATTGAATTGCAATTGAGTGAATAGAAACGCTAATTAAATAATTAGGATAGAATATAATTAAAATTTGTGAACTATGTTAATTTACATAGCCCAACTATTTTATTAGCAAGCCCAAAACATTAAATGAGTGGCCCAACTTAGTCCAATCTTTTAGCCCAATTGTAAAGGACTTGTTATACATTTAATTAAGTAATAAAGAATTATATAACATTAAAACTACAACAAAAATGTAAGGAATAGGCCACATTTTCGGTCAACCAAGAAGAGAAGGAAAGAGGGAATGTATACAATGATTACTTCACCTTTAGTTGTTCAACAACTCTCATCATTGTCCCTTAGGTGTCAAGCTCTCAATTTAACACCTTATTTCTCCACCACAACAAGTAATCTCAAACTTGCATGTAAAATAAGAAAGGGTAATGTATTGGGATATATGGATGAGTTATGCACAATATATCTATGCATATTTTACTAACAAACAAAATCAATTCTCTTTCTCTTTTTCTCATTTTCCAATTAGCTAAGTAAGAATACTAGAGAGAGACAAGAGAGAGGGAGAGAGGGATATTTCAGATGGATTAGGAAAACAAAGGAAGAGGCTTTGATCTTCCTTTTACCCAAAATCATCATCCCCTTTGATTGATCAAGGAAAAATATCCACAAAGCAAATGTATAAACACTTTTTATCAAAGTTATTTTTATTTGTTTGAATCCAAACTTGGATCTAATATTTCAAAACTTCAAAACTCTAGATCTATATAATTTAAAGTTTGTGGTGTTTAGATTTAACCATTTTTAAGATCAAAAGTTAGATCAAAAGCAAGAAAAAGGAAACTATGTTTTAAAAGTTAGAAAACCTTGATTTTCTTAGCATAAATTATGTTTTACTTGGATTTGGTGTATGTTTGGTGTAATATATCATGGATCATGGTAGATCCTTGATCTTAAGGTGTATTAGTATATATTATAATGGTTTATGATGTTTAATGTTTGGTTAATCAAGAGATCTAGGAAGATTTCTTAAAAAACACAAAAGTTTTAAAATCAGATTTTTGAGAAAACATAACCTAAAATTCAAATGACCATATCTCTCATTGTGTTTTGCATTTTTGAGTGTGGTTAATTTCTGGAGTTAGATCTATAAGTGTTCTAACTTTTTCAAGTGGAATCACTGAAAAAGGAGTTATAGATTTTCGTGTGGACTAAAATTAGCAAATGACGTAAAATATGAAAATGAAGAAAAGTAATTTGTCCAACAATTGTAAGGGCATTTTCGTCCACTTAGTTTATTAAATAAATTCCAATATTTTGGGAAATTAAAATATATGTTATAAAGTAGCTTGTGTCCAAAAATGAGCTCATTCTGACTTAAATTGAACAAGTTATGACAATTTTAACATTTACAGTTTTTCAACGAAAATCGCTATAACCAGAGTTGTATAACTCCGATGGCCAAGAAATTTAAATTGGAGGCTCACGTTAATACGTATAAGATCCCGCCAGGAGTTGGGAATTTCTAGAGTTAAGCACGATGTAGCAAATTTCTTAAGGAATTAACTAGAAATGGATTTTTGAAAAATACTTAAGGAAGTTGAAAAATTCCTGAAAAATTATTTTTGTGTATGAAATATGTGTATATATGTTTGGTCAAAGGGTGGAAAAATAATAAGATGATTTGGTTAAAAAAGGAGAATCCAGCTTGCTGGATTGCAATCTAGTTTATTGGTTGGCCATCGGGTTGCTGGATTGAAGGATAAATGAATCTAGGCTTGCTGGATGAGATATTTGGATAATCTAGGATGATGGATTGGTCTGTTTAGATAATCTAGGTTGCTGGATTGAAGGATTGATGAATCCATGCTTGTTGGATTTGAGGTTAATTAAATCCAGGCTTGCTAGATTGGATGTCAGTTTGAATCCAGGCTTGTTGGATTGGAGGTCAGTTGTATCCAGTCTGCTGGATTTGGAATAATTTTGTAAGACCCCAACTTTTATGAATAAAGATTTAATTTTCTTTATATATTATTTCGAAACAGTAAGGTGTTGTTTTGATAAATGTGAAAAGTTATGGGTGAAATGTGCAAATATTTTAAAATAAGCAAGTGGTTATAAAGTATTCATTGTTGTCGGGGAATATTCATTTGGTCGTGGAATATTCTTGTTGTCGGGGAATATTCGTACGACGGCGCAGCTATTTGTGGGCCCTACAACGGAATAACTGTCGGATATAGAAAGCGACAGAAATAACCTTTTTATAAAATAACGGCGTAGTTGTTACCGTTAGTACTGTTGAAATACCCGGTGGTTAAAATACAGTAATACGCGGTGTTGCACAGTAGCACACGGTATTGCACAGTATTTTGAATTATTGATTCTTACGTGAGAAGGCACTTACTCAATTATTGTTATAGTAATTACTGTTCAATATTTTATATTATTGATTCAATAATTGCATAATATTTTATTGACTCAATAATTGTTGCATTGATATTTTATTGACTCAATAATTGCTACGTTGCTATTTTATATGATTAATTCAATAATGGCTACAGTTGATATTTTGTATTATTGATTCAATAATTGTCACTGCACAGTATTTCACATTATCAACACAATAATTCATATTATTTGAATAATATTATTAGATAGCATTATTGACAATGTCTAAGGAAGTTCTGTCTAGGAGGGTTATTTAATTGCGCGCCAGTAAGGAGAAATCCTTATCGGAAGGCCCCCTCTTTCCTAGGAATGACCTGGTTGTCAATATTGTAGTTCTGTAATATTATTTATGAATAATTAATTATTGATTTATATGATAAGAAAATATTTATTTTGTGGATATAAAAGAAAGAATTAGCGCTGATGTGTTTTTATCAGTATTTTGGTGTGGAAAATCATCCGTTTATGGATTTCGGATAATTTATGTTTGAAATTTGGAAAAACTTCCATATACAAAGTTGTAGAGAATTAAATTTTCTATGGAAAGACATAGAGTTTGTATTTTTCTGACAAATGAGCTATTTATTATGAATTATTGAAGTTTCAAAAAATAAATATATTTTTTTATGGGTGGGCCCCACTTTTGTTGGTTGTTGAAATTTTTTTAATTTTTTTAGCAGCCGACGGGGGAAATTTTAAAAATAAAATATATTATTTTATTACTTTAGTGTTCTTTGGCATCCTAAGTTTTTCCTATAAATAGGGTGCTTAGGTTAGAACATAAAATCACACCAGAATTAGAAGTTTTCTCTCTCTATAATATCGATCGTATTTTTGTGAGTCTTTAGATACTTTGAGTATTACTATTCAGTGCAAGTTTCCTTCAGCCTTATATCCGATATACTAGTCAGAAGTACTATCCTTTAGAGGTAAGGGATGTTATTTTCTTTCATAAATGATGTTATTCTTTTCAATATCATTATACCAAAATATTGGCATGGATTTTATTATGAAATTCTTACTTTTTTCATCGGAGTTACTATTCACGTATACGACACTATTCACGGTAAAATTAAATTTTCTTCTATATGTCCAAGTTGCTTGTTAAAGTTCTTATCTTTGATTGGATCTAAGTTTTGAGCTTTATTCTTGAATTTTGCTCCACAACGTATTATTATGGAATATTCTTGAACTTGAATAAACTAAAATACGAATCCTTAATCTTATCCTTTATTTCACTGGATTCGTTATTTATAATATTTTTCATCATCCTCAGTCCTAAGTGGTGATATAACTGAATATCTTTGGCCTGTAGAGCAAAGATGAAAGATTACCTGATGAATATCTTTGGCCGTAGTGCAAAGATGACAGGTGTTGAGATGAACATGACCACTGATGATACAAATGAATATCTTTGGCCTGTAGTGCAAAGATGAATATTTGATTCGAGATGTATATTGATTGATGTTACAGGGATAAAATATTGATGATTAACGGTTATTTCCGCTGCGAATATTGATCTAAAACTTGTTGTCAATAATATTTTATCTGAATTGTTGAAGACTAACGATAATTTATTTTCCATTATCTTAGTCATAATATTCTTTACTGGGCTAGTTGAGCTCACCCTTTTCATCTGTTGTCCTCTTCAGGAAATGAGAATGTTGCAGAAACTAGTCGGGGGACAGAGTGATGGTCCGAGTTAGAGCAGTAGTAGTCCTCACTATTTTTAATAAATAGTGTGATAATAATTGTAATGAGGACTTAGTTTGAATATTAATATTTTTTACATATTAGTATTGACACTCACAGTTGTGTGGTCGTATTTTGCACGACCGTGTGATATAAAAGTTTGTATTTGAATTCTGTACCATGTATTTGGCAACTCAGAATGGGTTGGGTTGACTGGACCTATTCTGGGGGCGTCACAAATTTACTAAATTAAAATTCATTCTGAATCCAGGTTGCTAGATTAGGTATTCGACTTATTAAATTATAAAGGACTTATAAAATGAAAGACTCGATGTGTGCTAGGTTTAGACTTGTGTATATGTATAGTGTTAAGGTTATCTAATATTTGACTATGTGTTTAAATGTTAGATAGTTTACTTATAAGGTATGTTATGCTAATTAAAAGATCAATCTTATAACTGATAGGTCTTTCCAATAAAGCGATTAAATTAGATTGCGCAACAGTAATCGACAGTTCAGGCAAGTTTCCTAACTCGAACTCGAGTTATTATTGTAAAGCATGTTCGTGAATAATTATTGTTGATTATTCACATCTATACTGATTATTAATTTGCACATTGTGCATATTGTATATATTCATCAGGTATGAAAGGCTGATCACCTTCATTATCATATTGTTCAGTTGAATTTATTCATGTTCATTGTTGGCTATTCAGCATTATTGATTCATGTTCTTTCACAATTCTTATATTGTTGAAAGTTTGTCATCTTATTATTCTTTTCAATCATGATATATCTTCATTTGAACTTAAACTTGCTGGGCAAACTTGTTGCTCACCCTTGCTATGTTATGATAAATATTTTAGATTAAAGAAAAAACTTTGGACACAGTCAAAGGCAAAGGCAAGTTCCAAGATGGAATTATTATACGGTTAAAATGGTAATAGTATAGGATACAAATGACATTGTATGTTTTGTAGGATATTGAATGCAGGTATTAAGTAAGGTTACAGACCTTGGGAATTATTTTGTAAAAGTTATATTATAAATAATTTATGTTTATATTTTACGCAATAGTAATAGAAATGATGTATCGTAACGTACCAGGTCCGAAGTTCTGGGGACCCAGATTTGGGGGCGCTACATTTGATATCAAAGTTGTAGGTTATAAACCTTAGGCATGGTTACCTTAGGCTATAACTGCAGAAATGAAGAATAAGAATAAACTCAAATAGAGTTTAAATTCTAAGCGATGAATTTGGGTAAGGTATTATTAAGTCAATAAGATTCAAAGAAGAATCTTGACAAGTAATAAAGATTCAGAGTTACCTAACTCTGATAATAAAGATGAACAGTAGTAATGAATAGATAGAGTCTAAAAGACTATAAGTATAAAAAAAAAGAAGATCGTAAAACAAAACGATCATAACATAGAAAAGAATCGTAATATAATATGATTATAATATCAGATTACAACGTGATCTGATGAGGTCGAAGGAGGACAGATGATCAATCATTTGATTGAAAACTTTATAGCAAAATTGTTATATGAATATGGTACTATGAAATAGTACGAGTTAAACTCAGGAAAGAGTTGTGAATTATAGATACGGATTAAATGAAATTTGTATCGAGTAAAGAGGGAACTAGGATTATGTGGTATTTCAATTGAGGACTCATGTGATAGCTGAGTTGTACAAACCTTTGTAAAGGCGGGGGTTTTGTGCTTGGTCTAACGACTACTTAGTTTATCACATTGATAATCATTAAAATGTCGGTGTCGCGCTATTTGCTATATGTATGATGAGAAGGTGATTCTTTTCTCATATGTATAACGGAGAGGTAGAGAATATAAGATTAGGTGCGAGTTCTTTAAACTCATATGTATGGTAAGTTTGTGACTCATAATCGTATGGTGGAACCCCTCAGCGAATGGACGACCTTGGTCTGATTAGGATAAGTTCCAAAACCCATATGATTGTGGTAAGTTCCTGAACTCATAACGTGTGGTATGTTTGATGAAGTATACGGGGGTATAGGAAAATTGTGAATGAAGGATTGAGGATTTTTAATAGATAGAATTATTAAGTAATTGATCATTAGAAGAATTGATGTTGATGGTGGAAACATATGTATTCCAAATCTTCTATCTGTGTTAGACTTCAAAATTTTTGATATCAAGCTAAATTCACACTGATGTGCCTTTTTCGAAATAAAATGAATTTTTGTTATCTTCACAACATGGTGACAAGGGTGTGGAGATGGACTTTGAGCCATTATCACATCGTTACCTGTTGCGACATGATAACAACAAAAAATGAATTTTGGTTATCTTCAAAACATGGTTACAATTGTGTATGTGTGGACTTCGGGACCCTGACACATCGTTACCTGTTGCGACATGATAATTCCAAAAATAATTTTCAATAGTTTTGAACTGTTTAAAGAATAATCTACGCTAATTATTTCGGCTAGATAAAGATTATTTAAAATATCAAAATATATTTTATATATCATCAATGCATCATGGAACCTGATGTAAGGATTATAAAAGCGATGGAGTCATTAATGAAATATTACCTAGTGTTGGATGTGATCTAAAGATCGTCAGCCCACTATGGTATATTATTTTATGACAAAGTCACAAAAATGACGGAATCTAAAATGGACTATAAATACAATGCGGTATCATAACGTCATAAAATAATTTTCAGAATTTTAAAGAAAAGTTTAGTGTCAATTAAATTTGGCCAGACACATGTTTTGATTGATATTGGAATTATTGGCATATGTCTAAAGCTATTTGATTCAGCTAGACAATGTTTATGAAAATTCAAGTATCTCTTTGAGAACTTATCCCGAACCATATTGTTTAGATTCGGAATCTAGGCTGAGTATGAACATCCCTAAATTGGGAAATATTTTTGCGCCAATGGCGGTGATGATGAACGCGAATGTCGTTCCAAAATGTAGCATCTGATCAATGAAGGGCATACGGGCTGATCACCCACTGTGTCCGTACGAACAGAGTGATTTATAGATGAATTTCTGTTTAAACCTTTTCAAAAGTAAAAAATGAAATGTCATGGCCACTCAGCATTATATGAAAAGTTTTTTTTTTTACTCCTTAGGGAGAAGTCTGGGTAGAATGTGATGATAAATAGTTCCTTATAGAAGGAAGCAGTATGTACTCATTAAACTGAGAATGAAATCAGATAAAGGTTAAGTTGAAAATCTAGTTATAGTGGAAATAAAGGAGTAAGGATTAGTATGCTGAAATTTCGGGGACAAAATTCTTAGAAGAAGGAATGAATGTGACAACCCGAGAATTTATAAGATTAATAAAATCTTAAATGATTAAATAAAGGTTAAATAATAAGACCTAGACTAGAAATAGGGTATGGATTTAAAATTTTTGTGAAGGACTTATATGGTTTTGTGTATTGTTTATATATTTATTTAACATATAAAGAGAATTAAGAATAAATTCTTATAACCTAATATATATAAAGTATGAAATTTAAATAACCTAAGGGTTATAATAGGAAAGGATGTTAGTATTTAAAATTTTTACTAACCTAAGAGACTAAGTTTATTATCTCAATTTATTAATTTATTAAAGCAAGTCTAATTGGGTTACGTAATTAAAGGTATATGAGTTAGGAATTGAATTGCAATTGAGTGAATAGAAACCTTAATTAAATAATTAGGGTAGGATAGAATTAAAATTTGTGAACTATGATAATTTACATAGCCCAACTATTTTATTAGCAAGCCCAAAATATTAAATGAGTGGCCCAACTTTGTCCAATCTTTTAGCCCAATTGTAAAGGACTTGTTAGACATTTAATTAAGTAATAAAGCATTATATAACATTAAAACTACAATAAAAATGTAAGGATCAGGCCACATTTTCGATCAAGCAAGAAGAGAAGGAAAGAGAGAATGTATACAATGATTACTTTACCTTTAGTTGTTCAACAACTCTCATCATTGTCCATTAGGTGTCAAGCTCTCAATTTAACACCTTATTTCTCCACCACAACAAGTAATCTCAAACTTTCAAGCAAAATAAGAAAGGGTGATGTATTAGGAGATATAGATGAGATATACACAATATATCTATCTATATTTTACTATTAAACAAAATCAATTCTCTTGCTCTTTCTTCTCATTTTCCATCTAGCTAAGTAAAAATACTAGAGAGAGACCAGAGAGAGAGAGAGGGAAATTTATGATGGAGTAGGGAAACAAAGGAAGAGGCTTTGATCTTCCTTTTACCCAAAATCATCATCCCCTTTGATAGATCAAGGAAAAATATCCACAAAGCAAATGTATAAACACTTTTTATCAAAGTTATTTTTATTTGTTTGAATCCAAATTTGGATCTAAGATTTTAAAACTTCAAAACTCTAGATCTATATGATTTAGAGTATGTGGTGTTTATATTTAACCATTTTTAAGATCAAAAGTTAGATCAAAAGCAAGACAAAGGAAACTATGTTTTAAAAGTTAGAAAAACTTGATTTTCTTAGCATAAATTATGTTTTGCTTGGATTTGGTGTATGTTTGGTGTAATATATCATGGATTATGGTAGATCCTTGATCTTAAGGTGTATTAGTATGTATTATAATGGTTTATGATGTTTAATGTTTGGTTAATCAAGAGATCTAGGAAGATTTCTTAGAAAACACAAAAGTTTTAAAATCAGATTTTTGAGAAAATATAACCTAAAATTCAAATGACCATATCTCTCATTGTGTTTTGAATTTTTGAGTGTGGTTAATTTTTGGAGTTAGATCTATAAGTCTTCTAACGTTTCCAAGTGGAATCACTGAAAAAGGAGTTATAGATTTTCGTGTGGACTAAAATTAGCAAATGACATAAAATATAAAAATGAAGAAAAGTAATCTGTCTGAATATTGTAAGGGCCATTTTGTCCATATAGGTTATGAAATAAATTACAAACTTCTGGGACATTAAAATATATGTTATAAAGTAGCTTGTGTCCAAAAATGAGATCATTCCGACTTAAATTGACCAAGTTATGATCATTTTAATATTTGCATTTTTCGGACAAAAATTGCTATAACCGGAGTTGTATAACTCTGATGGCCACGACATTTAAGCTGGAGGCTCACGTTAATACGTATAAGATCCCACCAAGAGTTGGGAATTTTTGGAGTTAAGCACGATGTAGCAAATTTCTTAAAGAATTAACTAGAAATGGATTTTTGAAAAATACTTAAGGATGTTGAAAAATTCCTGAAAAATTATTTTTGTGTATGAAATATGTGTATATATGTTTGGCTAAAGGGAGGAAAAATAATAAGATGATTTGGTTAAAAAGGAGAATCCAGCTTGCTGGATTGCAATCTAGTTTATTGGTTGGCCATCGGGTTGCTGGATTGAAGGATAAATGAATCCAGGCTTGCTGGATGAGATGATTGGATAATCCAGGATGCTGCATTGGTCAGTTTACATAATCTAGGTTGCTGGATTGAAGGATTGATGAATCCAAGCTTGCTGGATTTGAGGTTAGTTGAATCCAGGCTTGCTGGATTAGATGTCAGTTTGAATCCAGGCTTGCCGGATTGGAGGTCAGTTGTATCCAGTCTGCTAGATTGGGTATAATTTGCTAAATTGAAATTCAGTCTGAATTCGGGTTGCTAGATTAGGTATTCGGCTTATTAAATTATAAAGGACTTATAAAATGAAAGTCTAAGTGTTAATTCACAAGTTATATGATACAGTAATGTTAAGTCTAAGTTAGTGCAATCGTACCCTTTAATGGTTGATGTATAGTAGCTGGGCTAAACGTCTCCTTCATATGGGGAAGGTATCTACGAATTAGTAACCGATCTAACTCACTGTGAAAATAGTGTAGACGAGACAGAAACTAATTTGTTAGTTGTTTGTGGAAAACCACTCAGTATACTATATTGAATATTATTAAAGACTCGATGTGTGCTAGGTTTAAACTTGTGTATATGTATAGTGTTAAGGTTATCTAATATTTGACTATGTGTTTAAATGTTAGATAATTTACTTATAAGGTGTGTTATACTAATTGAAATATCAATCTTATAACTGATAGGTGTAATAACCAAGAATTTCCAGTCACTTTGTAAATAGATATATCTATTATGAATGATATTGAAAACTTTGTGACATATAGTGATTGAGTGATTAAATTTAAATACAAATGTGTTATGAGAATTTTATAGGAAGTTCCTCATATAAAATAATTAAAGTAGTGGACTAGCCTAAGAATGATATTAATCATGGAAGTTGATTAAGATGATGAAACCTAATTGAATATACAATTTACTTATTGGTGGCAAGTCTAATTGGGTTATGAAAGTAAAGTGGTATTCTTGTTTTATGGGAATGTGTTATAGTCCAAGTAGTAAGTGTTACTAGTGGGCTAGCACAATTGAATGATTAAATCAAGCCTCACTAATTTCATTGGGAGATATAATTTAATGGCCTTAGTTAAATGAATTAACTTAGCCCAACTTGTGGAATTATAATAGTAGCCCAAGTAATATAAAAATAAACTTGACTACTAATAGTCCAAACTAATTAATTGCAAGCCCAAACACTAATCAAAAAAGGTCCAACCTTTGGTCCATGGAAGAAAGAACAATTAATCATTATAGTATGTATATAACACAATAAAAAAAAATCTATAACGGGTAAATAGGGGTATGGCCGGCCACATGGGGGCAAAAGGGGGAGAAAGATTCAAATTTTAACAAAACTTGGACAATATCTTGTATATATAATCTTTGAGCCCAACACCCATGACAAGTGTCATCCTCTTAGCATGCCCAACACATATGTTTAGTGACTAAGCTTGCAAGTAATGATTAAATTGGAAGTGAGTGGGTTGCATGCTTACAATTTCAATTATACACATTCCCACTAACTACACTTTATTTGCACACTTACACTTCAAAGCCCCTTTAGCTAGAGAAAGAAAGAAAACATAAAAAAGGGAGAGATTTTCGGCCAAGAGGAAGAAGACGAGAGGATCTTGTGCTTCATGCACACCAAGTTTGTAAGCTACTTTGGCAAGATAAGGAAGATATCAAGAAAAACTAGGTATTGATTCTCTTTATTTTTAAAGTTTGATTTCTTATTTGGTGGGTTTTTGCTGAAACAAAAGTCTTAAGCTTGATCTTTGATAAACTCTTCATTTATTGGTGTATAAATGTTTTATTTGATGATCAAAACATTTTTGAAGTTGAATCTAAGATCAAAAAGAGAGATTTGTACCATAAGAGTAAAGAAAGGCACATGCATGCATGCACTAGGTGATTTTATAATAGATTCTTGTGATGCATGTTGAATATGGGTAATATCATGATTAGAGTGTTAGATCATGGGTTTATCAAAGGAGACTTGTGGATTTTTATGAGTTCATGTGATTGAGATTTGGAAAAAGATGTTAGATGAATTTTTGAAGGAATTTTCGTTTAACTAGTATGCTTTATCATGTGCATGTTGAAATCTACAAGAGTTATTTGAGGTTTTCTTACTTGGTATGCTAGATGCATGAGTTAAGGGCTAAACCCCTTTGAAATCACTCAAATATGTTTTAAAATGAGCAAGCTATGAATTAAATCCCAAACTACCCAACTGTTGAGAATATGCTACTGATCAGCCAATTGTGGACTATTTTCGGTAGCCAAAAAAAAGTCAAATTTGGTGTTTGATATATGAAAAATATAGTTCGGGAAAACTCAAATCCAACGATACCAAATGGACCCAAATCCGAGATGTATATCTCGAGATATGAGTGTTTCCGTAAATGACCTCAGATCTGGAAAACGACTAAACTGTTGCAAATTTTCCTGCTGATTAGTCACTTTGGCACAAATTTTCGGGAGCTAAAAAAAATAGAATATGATGTTTGATGAATGGAAATTGGATTTTGGGAAGATACGAATCCAACGCCTTCGACGGAACCAAAATCCGAGTTGTAGACTTCGTTCTACGGGCGTTTCCGTGAAGGACCTCAAATCTGAAAATTTTGGGCGAAAATTTGAGTATCATTATGGAACGAAATGAAAGCAAGATATTGTAATAAATAAGTTTAAGGCCACTAATGGGCTATTAAGTTAATTACATATAAAATAAAATAAAATATAATTAATTAATTATTATTTAAATGATGTTAAGTAATAATTAAAATGGGTTAGTGTTAGTAAGATAACTACTTATTATTTAACTAAGCTTAAATAATAAATTGAGTTAATCAATTAATTAATTATTATTTAATTAATATTAAATAATGATTAAAGTATAATTAAGTAAGATTAAGTAATTACTTACTTACTTTGACATGAAAGTTTATAGAGTTAATTATTTATTATTTGAATAATAAATAAAGATGAATGTTAATTAATTATCCTTTTAAAATAATAAGGAATAATTAAAGAAGAATGAAGTGAATAAATTAAATATTATTTATTTAAAGAGGATGTAGTTATTAATTTTATTTAAAGGCAAATAATAATTTACTTGTCATTATTTAATTAACATTAAATAATGAGGAGTTATAATTGGTTATTTGTAAGTAATAACTTAAGGTAAATAGTTAATTACTATTTAACTAATATTAAATGGTAATCGAAAGAAGAGAGAGTTAACAATTGAACGAAATTAAATAACTCCTTAATTAAACAATTAAAATTATTTATTTAAAGATCTAATAAGTGTTTATCCCTTAAGGAAAGCCTTATTAATTATTAAATCATTAACCTAATATCAACAAAATATCTTATAGGATTAATGATAGTACATTAGATGCATGTACCCGGTGAATGTATTATTGGTGAGATAATAATACGAGTTAGCGTAGTGATGAAATATACGCAGTATTAATTGACAGATCTACCTTATCAAAGATAGGTCATTCAAAAATTATTAATTAAAGCTAGAAAGTTGTAGCTAGCTGAACAGGCAAGTTTCCCAACTCAAACTCGAGTTATTATTGTTCAAGTATGCTAGTGGATAAATATTATTGATTTTTCCACATCTTGATGAATTATTGTGATTCGCACTTGGTGCAAATTGAATTCATGTTCTACTATATGTTGAACTGTTTATGATATGGATCTATGCTAGTTGTGTCGGCTAGATCAATTATGTTTAATATTGCTTATGAGATGGATCTATGCTAGTTATGTCAGCTAGGTCAAGCATGTTTATAATTTGCTTATGAGATAGATCTATGCTAGTTGTGTCAGCTAGATCAAGTATGTTTAATATTGCTATGAGATGGATCTATGGTAGTTGTGTCAGCTAGATCAAGCAAGTTTAAAATTTGTTTTAAAGAGCTGTGCCTATTCAATTGATTTGATAAGGACTCTTGACTGAGAAAAGAATGTTATTGATGCATCATATTGGTAACAAGGATACAATAGTTGCTGTCAAGTGTTTATGCATATTACACCGGAGCGAAAGGCTGATCCCCTTGACTACCAAACCGTAAAGGACCAGTTTGAATACTGACACCCTTTGCAGATGTTCATGGTCAGGAGGACCACTCAGTATCTATGGTTCATGGTCAAGAGTGACCACTCCGAACCTATTTGTATCTATGGTTCATTGCCAAGAGTGACTACCCCGAACCTATTTTTCAATCGTTCGAATAAGAAGAAAGTAAATTCTTGTTCTTTTACCATCATATTCTATTGTTGAACATTGAGTGATAAATTCATTTCTATCATGATATATCTTCTTGTGTTTATACTTGCTAAGCAAATTTGTTGCTTACTCTTGCTATATCATGACATTTATTTCAGCTAAGCCAGGATCTTCTAAGAGAGACAAAGGAAAGGGCAAGGCTCAGGAGTAGTTTGTTATGAACTAAGAACGTATTTAGTTTAAATATTTGATGTAATCCTTTTGTAATATTAAGGGTATGTTTTATGTTGAGGTTGAGAGCTTGGGATTTATGATGAAGACTTTATATTAATGAACGTATGTTTATTATTCCGCAATAGTCTTAAAATATTTATGTTGATGATGGATTGTGAGCACCGAATCCGAGGTAAGAGGACCAGGGTTTGGGGGCGTCACAATAGGTCTTTTCAATAAAGTGATTAAATTAGATTGCGTAGCAGTAATCGTTGGTTCAAGCAAGTTTCCTAACTCGAACTCGAGTTGTTATTGTAAAGCATGTTCATGAATAATTATTATTGATTATTCACATCTATACTGATTATTGATTCGCACGTTGTGCATATTATATATATTCATCAAGTATGAAAGGCTGATCACCTTCATTACCATATTGTTCAGTTGAATTTATTCATGTTCATTACCATATTGTTCAGTTGAATTTATTCATGGTCAGTCGGAGCATAGGGTTACCCTTGTTTTATGGCAGTATTTGAGAATGGCAGCTGAGAATGTTAACAACGAAGTGAATGAGACCGTGGAGACACCTTTAATCACTAACCAGGAGAACGTGCAACAAGAAGGCAATGTTCATCTTGAAAACAACGTTGGTCAGACGATAAACGATGAGATGTTTAGAAGTTTTTTGCATTTCATGCAAAACCAGACGAGAGAGACTCGTGTGCAAAATACAGGTGGAGATAATAACAACACGCGAATTGTCACCGCCAAGCAGTTCAAAGAATTGGGACCACCAGAGTTTCTGGAAAAGCCGGATCCGATCAAGGCAGAGACGTGGATTAAACAAATTACCAAGATATTTGATGTCTTGGGATGTACGGAGGAACAGAAGGTTCCATTTGCCACGTTTATGTTCCGTGGAGAGGCAAATTACTGGTGGGAATCTGTGAAGCGTACCCAGCCAGCCGCACTC
Organism: Panax stipuleanatus; assembly: GCA_020205555.1. Classification (NCBI taxonomy): domain Eukaryota; kingdom Viridiplantae; phylum Streptophyta; class Magnoliopsida; order Apiales; family Araliaceae; genus Panax; species Panax stipuleanatus. Next base: position 108,345,783 of record CM035119.1, on the reverse strand, counting down.
AAGATGTCTTGGGAAGTGTTCCAAAAACTGTTCAATGACAAGTAATTTCCTGAAAGTATTCGTCATATGAAGGAAGTAGAATTTATCAGACTCGAGCAAAATAATATTACGGTATCCCAGTACGAGGCTAAGTTCGCGGAGCTGTCCAGGTTTGCACCTCATTTGGTGGAGAATGAGGAACGTATGACGCGGATGTTTCTAAGAGGTTTGAAACCCAAAATACGTTAATACCTCATTTCTCATAAATTTTCTATATATTCGGATGTAGTGAACAGGGCCCAGTTGTTAGAACGAGATAATGATTATGTTCAACCAAGGTACAACAACCAAGGTCGTATCGGTGGTAGCAGTCATCGGAGCAATGACAACTAGCGAGGAGGAAAGTATGACAGAAACGGTAACCACTCCAGTGGTAATCGTGGCCATGATAGTAGGAAAAACGAATCGGGAGGAGATTTCAAGAAGAGAAAATAGAACAATGAGAATATGAAGACGTCAACATCAACACCAGCATCAACTGTTTCTAGGGGAGGAGAACGACCACCGGTCGTATGCTATAAATACAGGAAAGAGGGACACATCAGCCCAAACTGCCCACAACAGTTCAAGGCATGCTATAACTGTGGAAAAGAAGGACATATAGCTTGTGATTGTCCTGTTGCGAAACCAAGTCCAGCGGGGGTGGTGATTCCAAAGACGGTTTCAGACAAGTCAAAGTCGGTGATTCCTGGAAGAGCGTTTGTCGTGACAGCCCAAAACGCGAGGAACCCACACGAGGTGATTACGGGTAAGCTAATCATAAACTCTTGCGAAGTTTACACCTTGTTAGATACCGGTGCTACCCATTCTTTTATTTCACCTATTTGCGCTCAACGTTTGAACGTGACTTCTGATAAATTAGACTTTGACTTATTTATTGAAACTCCGTTGGGAGAAACCTTTGTTACATCCACAGTTTACAAATCTTGCTTGATTCAGATTGGTACCCTTACCTTACCTGTTAATCTTATATCTTTGAAAATACTCGCATTTGACGTGATTTTAGGAATTGACTGGTTAACCACTTACTATCCCAAAATTGATTGTTTTCGTAAGGTCGTTAGTTTTCATATTCCTAATCAACCTGTTGTGCGAATCCAAACCACTAAACCACTAAAATCAGTCAATATCATTTCAAGTCACAAAGCTATTCGTTTATTGAAAAACGGATGTCAAGCTTTCTTAGCTCATGTCACTGATTTAAACCAGAATACATCAGATTTGAATGATATTTTCGTTGTTAATGAGTTTCCTGATGTGTTTCCCTAAGAACTTCTCGGTCTACCCCCAGAACGTGAAGTTGAATTCTTTATTGACCTTGAACCCGGAACAAAACCTATTTCTAAAACCCCATATCGAATGGCTCCTATTGAACTTCAGGAGTTAAAGGTCCAACTACATGAGTTGTTAGACATCGATTTTATTCATCCTAGTACGTCTCCTTGGGGTGCTCCTGTTTTATTCGTAAAGAAGAAAGACGGGAGTATGCGACTTTGTATTGACTATCGGGAGTTGAACCATATCACCATCAAGAATAGGTATCCGTTACCTCGTATTGATGACCTGTTCGACCAGTTGCAAGGAGCACAGTTCTTTTCAAAGATCGATCTTCGTTCTGGATATCATCTGTTGAAGATTAAAACTGAGGATATTCCGAAGACTGCTTTTAGAACTCGGTAAGGGCATTATGAGTTCTTAGTCATATCTTTTGGATTGACTAATGCTCCTGCTGCTTTTATGGATATGATGAACCGTGTATTCAAAAAGTATTTGGATCAGTTCGTTGTTGTCTTTATTGATGACATCCTCATCTATTCTAAAAGCCGTGAAGATCATGAGCACCACTTGAAGTTGGTACTTTAAAAGCTTCGTGAGAATAAGCAATATGTCAAGTTGAAGAAATGCGAGTTCTGGCTTGAAGAAGTAGCATTTCTTGTGCACGTGGTATCGAAACGTGGAGTATCTGTTGACCCGGCGAAGATTGAAGCAATACAAAGCTGGGAGCAACCTAAGTCGGTGACCGAAGTACAAAGATTTCTGGGCTTAGCTGGTTATTATCGGAGGTTCATAGAAGGATTTTCTCGAATCGCTACTCCATTAACTCAGTTGACTCGGAAAGATACAAAATTTGTTTGGAGCGAGGAATGCGAGAAGAGCTTCTAAGAGCTCAAGAGAAGACTTATCTCGGCACCTGTTCTGACAATACCATCTGGTTCGGATGGATTTGTTATTTACAGCGATGCTTCGGGCAAAGGGTTAAGATGTGTTCTCATGCAACATGGGAAAGTCGTAGCCTATGCCTCGCAATAACTCAAGGAATATGAGAGGAATTATCCTACTCATGATCTAGAGTTGCCAGCTGTTGTTTTTGCGTTGAAGATCTGGAGACATTACTTGTACGGAGAGAAAGTGGAGATCTATACAGATCATAAGAGCCTTAAATATTTCTTCACTAAGAAGGAACTCAACATGTGGCAACGATGTTGGCTTGAGCTGTTGAAAGATTACGATCATACCATCCAATACCATCCTAGAAAAGAGAACGTGGTAGCTGACGCGTTGAGTAGAAGATCATATGTGGGAACGAGTGCGATGATGTCAAGTATACGCGTAGAACCAGCTTTGATTGATAAAGTTAAAGCTGCTCAAGCTACAGATGCGGAGCTAATGAAGATGAAGAAGAAGGTGCAATTCCAGAAGCAAGAATCGATGAAGAGACTTCGAGTCAACTCCAGACTTTGTGTTCCTAACGATTCTGACTTGAAGCATAGAATCATGATGGAGGCACACAACACACCATTTGCAATCCATCCTGGGAGTACCAAAATGTATCGTGATCTTCGACATACATTTTGGTGGAGCAATATGAAGAGAGAGATCGCAGAGTTTATTTCGAGATGTTTGACTTGTCAATGTATAAAGGCGGAGCATCAAGTATCGAAGGGTCCATTACAACCACTGGAGATTCCGAAATGGAAGTGGGAACATATTAAGATGGATTTCGTTACGGGTCTTCCCAAGGTTTCTCAAGGTATAAATGCGATTTAGGTTGTTGTTGATAGGTTAACCAAGTCTGCTCATTTCTTGCCGATACGAGAGACTTATTCACTTGAACGTCTTGCTCATATGTACGTGAATGAGATTGTGAGATTGCATGGCATGCCAGTATCCGTAGTTTCGGATCATGACCCCAGATTTACTTCACGATTTTGGATCAGTTTGCAGAAAGCTATGGGCACGGATTTACGATTCAGTTTGGCTTATCATCCTCAAACGGACTGATAATCAAAAAGAACTATTCAAACTCTTGAAGATCTATTGAGACTTTGTGTTCTAGACATCAAAGGGAGTTGGGATAAGTACTTACCATTGGTGGAATTCTCCTACAATAACAGTTATCAGGCAAGTATAGGCGTGGCTCCATTCGAGGCATTGTATGGGAGAAAGTGTCGCTCTCCAGTATGTTGTAACGAGGTGGGTGAAACAACATTGTTGGGACCGGAGTTAGTACGTATGACTACAGAAAAGATCCAAATGATTCGACAACGTATACAAACAGCACAAGATCGACAAAAGAGTTATGCGGATCTTCATCGAAAGGACGTGGAATTTAATGTTGGGGACCATGTGTTATTACGTGTTGCTCCGTGGAATGGAGTTACGAGGTTTGGCAAGAGAGGAAAGCTCAATCCACGATTCATTGGTCTATTTGAGATTCTTGACCGAGTAGGAAATGTGGCTTATAGACTCGCTTTACCTCCAAGCATGTCTCGTGTTCATAACGTATTTCACATATCCGTGTTACGTAAATATGTGAAGGATCCAAACCAGATTATTGAGTTAGAACCAGAAGAGATAGCTGAAGATTTAACGTACGAGGAGGTACCTGTCAAGATCTTGGATAGGAAGGAGCATGTCCTACGCTGGAAAATTATACCTCAAGTTAAAGTTTTTGTGGAGAAACCATGCTATTGAGGAAATGACCTGGGAGTTGGAATCGGAAATGAAAGCGAGGTATCCTCACCTTTTCGACATACCAGGTACGTACGTCAATTTCGAGGATGAAATTTCATAAGGAGGGGAGGTTGTAAGACCCCAACTTTTATGAATAAAGATTTAATTTTCTTTATATATTATTTCGAAACAGTAAGGTGTTGTTTTGATAAATGTGAAAAGTTATGGGTGAAATGTGCAAATATTTTAAAATAAGCAAGTGGTTATAAAATATTCATTGTTGTCGGAGAATATTCGTTTGGTCGTGGAATATTCTTGTTGTCGGGGAATATTCGTACGACGGCGCAACTATTTGTGGGCCCCACAACGAAATAACTGTCGAATATAGAAAGCGACAGAAATAACCTTTTTATAAAATAACGACGTAGTTGTTACCGTTAGTACTGTTGAAATACCCGGTGGTTAAAATACAGTAATACGCGGTGTTGCACAGTAGCACACGGTATTGCACAGTATTTTAAATTATTGATTCTTACGTGAGAAGACACTTACTCAATTATTGTTATAGTAATTACTGTTCAATATTTTATATTATTGATTCAATAATTGCATAATATTTTATTAACTCAATAATTGTTACATTGATATTTTATTGACTTAATAATTGCTACGTTGCTATTTTATATGATTAATTCAATAATGGCTACAGTTGATATTTTGTATTATTGATTTAATAATTGTCACTGCACAGTATTTCACATTATCACCTCAATAATTCATATTATTTGAATAATATTATTAGATAGCATTATTGACAATGTCTAAGGAAGTTCTGTTTAGGAGAGGTTATTTAATTGCGCGCCAGTAAGGAGAAGTCCTTATCGGAAGGCCCCCTCTTTCCTGGGAATGACCTGGTTGTCAATATTGTAGTTCTGTAATATTATTTGTGAATAATTAATTATTGATTTATATTATAAGGAAATATTTATTTTGTGGATATAAATAAAGGAATTAGCACTGATGTGTTTTTATTAGTATTTTGGTGTGGAAAATCATCCGTTTATGGATTTCGGATAATTTATGTTTGGAATTTGGAAAAACTTCCATATACAAAGTTGTAGAGAATTAAATTTTCTATAGAAAGACATAGAGTTTGTATTTTTCTGACAAAGGGGCTATTTATTATGAATTATTGAAGTTTCGGAAAATAAATATATTTTTTATGGGTGGGCCCCACTTTTGTTGGTTGTTGAAAAAATTCTGATTTTTTAGCAGCCGGCGGCGGAAATTTTAAAAATAAAATATATTATTTTATTACTTTAGTCTTCTTTGGCATCCTAAGTTTTTCCTATAAATAAGGTGCTTTGGTTAGAACTGAAAATCACACCAGAATTACAAGTTTTCTCTCTCTATAATATCGAGTGTATTTTTGTGAGTATTTAGATACTTTGAGTATTACTATTTAGTGCAAGTTTCCTTCAGCCTTATATCCGATATACCAGTCAGAAGTACTATCCTTTTGAGGTAAGGGATGTTATTTTCTTTCATAAATGACGTTATTCTTTTCAATATCATTATACCAAAATATTGGCATGAATTTTATTATGAAATTCTTACTTTTTCCGTCTGGATTACTATTCACGTATACGGCACTATTCACGTATACGGCACTATTTACGAAAAAATTAAATTTTCTTCTATATGTCCAAGTTGCTTATTAAAGTTCTTATCTTTGATTGGATCTAAGTTTTGAGCTTTATTCTTGAATTTTGCTCCACAAAGTATTATTATGGAATATTCTTGAACTTGAATAAACTAAAATACGAATCCTTAATCTTATCCTTTATTTCACTGGATTCGTTATTTATAATATTTTTCATCATCCTCAGTCCTAAGTGGTGATATAACTAAATATCTTTGGCCTGTAGAGCAAAGATGAATGATTACATGATGAATATCTTTGGCCGTAGTGCAAAGATGACAGGTGTTGAGATGAACATGACCACTGATGATACAAATGAATATCTTTGGCCTGTAGTGCAAAGATGAATATTTGATTCGAGATGTATATTGATTGATGTTACAGGGATAAAATATTGATGATTAACGGTTATTTCCGCTGCGAATATTGATCTAAAACTTGTTGTCAATAATATTTTATCTGAATTGTTGAAGACTAACGATAATTTATTTTCCATTATCTTAGTCATAATATTCTTTACTGGGCTAGTTGAGCTCACCCTTTTCATCTGTTGTCCTCTTCAGGAAATGAGAATGTTGCAGAAACTAGTCGGGGGACAGAGTGATAGTCCGAGTTAGAGCAGTAGTAGTCCTCACTATTTTTAATAAATAGTGTGATAATAATTGTAATGAGGACTTAGTTTGAATATTAATATTTTCTACATATTAGTATTGACACTCACAGTTGTGTGGTCGTATTTTGCACGACCGTGTGATATAAAAGTTTGTATTTGAATTCTGTACCATGTATTTGGCGACTCAGAATGGGTTGGGTTGACTGGACCTATTCTTGGGGCGTCACAAATTTACTAAATTAAAATTCATTCTGAATCCAGGTTGCTAGATTAGGTATTCGACTTATTAAATTATAAAGGACTTATAAAATGAAAGACTCGATGTGTGCTAGGTTTAGACTTGTGTATATGTATAGTGTTAAGGTTATCTAATATTTGACTATGTGTTTAAATGTTAGATAGTTTACTTATAAGGTATGTTATGCTAATTGAAAGATCAATCTTATAACTGATAGGTCTTTCCAATAAAGCGATTAAATTAGATTGCGCAGCAGTAATCGACAGTTCAGGCAAGTTTCCTAACTCGAACTCGAGTTGTTATTGTAAAGCATGTTCGTGAATAATTATTGTTGATTATTCACATCTATACTGATTATTAATTCGCACATTGTGCATATTGTATATATTCATCAGGTATGAAAGGCTGATCACCTTCATTATCATATTGTTCAGTTGAATTTATTCATGTTCATTGTTGGCTATTCAGCATTATTTATTCATGTTCTTTCACAATTCTTATATTGTTGAAAGTTTGTCATCTTATTATTCTTTTCAATCATGATATATCTTCATTTGAACTTAAACTTGCTGGGCAAACTTGTTGCTCACCCTTGCTATGTTATGATAAATATTTTAGATTAAAGAAAAAACTTTGGACACAGTCAAAGGCAAAGACAAGTTCCAAGATGGAATTATTATACGGTTAAAATGGTAATAGTATAGGATACAAATGACATTGTATGTCGTGTAGGATATTGAATGCAGGTATTAAGTAAGGTTACAGACCTTGAGAATTATTTTGTAAAAGTTATATTATAAATAATTTATGTTTATATTTTACGCAATAGTAATAGAAATGATGTATCGTAACGTACCAGGTCCGAAGTTCTGGGGACCCAGATTTGGGGGCGCTACATTTGATATCAAAGTTGTAGGTTATAAACCTTAGGCATGGTTACCTTAGGCTATAACCGCAGAAATGAAGAATAAGAATAAACTCAAATAGAGTTTAAATTCTAAGCGATGAATTTGGGTAAGGTATTATTAAGTCAATAAGATTCAAAGAAGAATTTTGACAAGTAATAAAGATTCAGAGTTACCTAACTCTGATAATAAAGATGAACAGTAGTAATGAATAGATAGAGTCTAAAAGACTATAAGGATAAAGAAAAAGAAGATCGTAAAACAAAACGATCATAACATAGAAAAGAATCGTAATATAATATGATTATAATATCAGATTACAACGTGATCTGATGAGGTCGAAGGAGGACAGATGATTAATCGTTTGATTGAAAACTTTATAGCAAAATTGTTATATGAATATGGTACTATGAAATAGTACGAGTTAAACTCAGGAAAGAGTTGTGAATTGTAGATACGGATTAAATGAAATTTGTATCGAGTAAAGAGGGAACTAGGATTATGTGGTATTTTAATTGAGGACTCATGTGATAGCTGAGTTGTACAAACCTTTGTATGGGCGGGGGTTTTGTGCTTGGTCTAACGACTACTTAGTTTATCACATTGATAATCATTAAAATGTCGGTGTCGCGCTATTTGCTATATGTATGATGAGAAGGTGATTCTTTTCTCATGTGTATAACGGAGAGGTAGAGAATATAAGATTAGGTGCGAGTTCTTTAAACTCATACGTATGGTAAGTTTGTGACTCATAATCGTATGGTGGAACCCCTCAGCGAATGGACGACTTTGGTCTGATTAGGATAAGTTCCAAAACCTATATGATTGTCGTAAGTTCCTGAACTCATAACGTGTGGTATGTTTGATGAAGTATACGGTGGTATAGGAAAATTGTGAATGAAGGATTGAGGATTTTTAATAGATATAATTATTAAGTAATTGATGATTAGAAGAATTGATGTTGATGGTGGAAGCATATGTATTCCAAATCTTCTATCTGTGTCAGACTTCGAAACTTTTGATATCAAGCTAAATTCACACTGATGTGCCTTTTTCGAAATAAAATGAATTTTTGTTATCTTCACGACATGTTGACAAGGGTGTGGAGATGGACTTTGAGCCATTATCACATCGTTACCTGTTGCGGCATGATAACAGCAAAAAATGAATTTTTGGTTATCTTCAAAACATGGTTACAATTGTGTATGTGTGGACTTCGGGACCCTGACACATCGTTACCTGTTGCGACATGATAATTCCAAAAATAATTTTCAATAGTTTTGAACTGTTTAAAGAATAATCTACGCTAATTATTTCGGCTAGATAAAGATTATTTAAAATATCAAAATATATTTTATATATCATCAATGCATCATGGAACCTGATGTAAGGATTATAAAAGCGATGGAGTCATTAATGCAATATTACCTAGTGTTGGATGTGATCTAAAGATCGTCAGCCCACTATGGTATATTATTTTATGACAAAGTCACAAAAATGACGGAATCTAAAATGGACTATAAATACAATGCGGTATCATAACGTCATAAAATAATTTTCAGAATTTTAAAGAAAAGTTTAGTGTCAATTAAATTTGGCCAGACACATGTTTTGATTGATATTGGAATTATTGGCATATGTCTAAAGCTATTTGATTCAGCTAGACAATGTTTATGAAAATTCAAGTATCTCTTTGAGAACTTATCCCGAACCATATTGTTTAGATTCGGAATCTAGGCTGAGTATGAACATCCCTAAATTGGGAAATATTTTTGCGCCAATGGCGGTGATGATGAACGCGAATGTCGTTCCAAAATGTAGCATCTGATCAATGAAGGGCATACGGGCTGATCACCCACTGTGTCCGTACGAACAGAGTGATTTATAGATGAATTTCTGTTTAAACCTTTTCAAAAGTAAAAAATGAAATGTCATGGCCACTCAGCATTATATGAAAAGTTTTTTTTTTTACTCCTTGGGGAGAAGTCTGGGTAGAATGTGATGATAAATAGTTCCTTATAGAAGGAAGCAGTATGTACTCATTAAACTGAGAATGAAATCAGATAAAGGTTAAGTTGAAAATCTAGTTATAGTGGAAATAAAGGAGTAAGGATTAGTATGCTGTAATTTCGGGGACAAAATTCTTAGAAGAAGGAATGAATGTGACAACCCGAGAATTTATAAGATTAATAAAATCTTAAATGATTAAATAAAGGTTAAATAATAAGACCTAGACTAGAAATAGGGTATGGATTTAAAATTTTTGTGAAGGACTTATATGGTTTTGTGTATTGTTTATATATTTATTTAACATATAAAGAGAATTAAGAATAAATTCTTATAACCTAATATATATAAAGTATGAAATTTAAATAACCTAAGGGTTATAATAGGAAAGGATGTTAGTATTTAAAATTTTTACTAACCTAAGAGACTAAGTTTATTATCTCAATTTATTAATTTATTAAAGCAAGTCTAATTGGGTTACGTAATTAAAGGTATATGAGTTAGGAATTGAATTGCAATTGAGTGAATAGAAACCTTAATTAAATAATTAGGGTAGGATAGAATTAAAATTTGTGAACTATGATAATTTACATAGCCCAACTATTTTATTAGCAAGCCCAAAATATTAAATGAGTGGCCCAACTTTGTCCAATCTTTTAGCCCAATTGTAAAGGACTTGTTAGACATTTAATTAAGTAATAAAGCATTATATAACATTAAAACTACAATAAAAATGTAAGGATCAGGCCACATTTTCGATCAAGCAAGAAGAGAAGGAAAGAGAGAATGTATACAATGATTACTTTACCTTTAGTTGTTCAACAACTCTCATCATTGTCCATTAGGTGTCAAGCTCTCAATTTAACACCTTATTTCTCCACCACAACAAGTAATCTCAAACTTTCAAGCAAAATAAGAAAGGGTGATGTATTAGGAGATATAGATGAGATATACACAATATATCTATCTATATTTTACTATTAAACAAAATCAATTCTCTTGCTCTTTCTTCTCATTTTCCATCTAGCTAAGTAAAAATACTAGAGAGAGACCAGAGAGAGAGAGAGGGAAATTTATGATGGAGTAGGGAAACAAAGGAAGAGGCTTTGATCTTCCTTTTACCCAAAATCATCATCCCCTTTGATAGATCAAGGAAAAATATCCACAAAGCAAATGTATAAACACTTTTTATCAAAGTTATTTTTATTTGTTTGAATCCAAATTTGGATCTAAGATTTTAAAACTTCAAAACTCTAGATCTATATGATTTAGAGTATGTGGTGTTTATATTTAACCATTTTTAAGATCAAAAGTTAGATCAAAAGCAAGACAAAGGAAACTATGTTTTAAAAGTTAGAAAAACTTGATTTTCTTAGCATAAATTATGTTTTGCTTGGATTTGGTGTATGTTTGGTGTAATATATCATGGATTATGGTAGATCCTTGATCTTAAGGTGTATTAGTATGTATTATAATGGTTTATGATGTTTAATATTTGGTTAATCAAGAGATCTAGGAAGATTTCTTAGAAAACACAAAAGTTTTAAAATCAGATTTTTGAGAAAATATAACCTAAAATTCAAATGACCATATCTCTCATTGTGTTTTGAATTTTTGAGTGTGGTTAATTTTTGGAGTTAGATCTATAAGTCTTCTAACGTTTCCAAGTGGAATCACTGAAAAAGGAGTTATAGATTTTCGTGTGGACTAAAATTAGCAAATGACATAAAATATAAAAATGAAGAAAAGTAATCTGTCTGAATATTGTAAGGGCCATTTTGTCCATATAGGTTATGAAATAAATTACAAACTTCTGGGACATTAAAATATATGCTATAAAGTAGCTTGTGTCCAAAAATGAGATCATTCCGACTTAAATTGACCAAGTTATGACCATTTTAATATTTGCATTTTTCGGACAAAAATTGCTATAACCGGAGTTGTATAACTCTGATGGCCACGACATTTAAGCTGGAGGCTCACGTTAATACGTATAAGATCCCACCAAGAGTTGGGAATTTTTGGAGTTAAGCACGATGTAGCAAATTTCTTAAAGAATTAACTAGAAATGGATTTTTGAAAAATACTTAAGGATGTTGAAAAATTCCTGAAAAATTATTTTTGTGTATGAAATATGTGTATATATGTTTGGCTAAAGGGAGGAAAAATAATAAGATGATTTGGTTAAAAAGGAGAATCCAGCTTGCTGGATTGCAATCTAGTTTATTGGTTGGCCATCGGGTTGCTGGATTGAAGGATAAATGAATCCAGGCTTGCTGGATGAGATGATTGGATAATCCAGGATGCTGCATTGGTCAGTTTACATAATCTAGGTTGCTGGATTGAAGGATTGATGAATCCAAGCTTGCTGGATTTGAGGTTAGTTGAATCCAGGCTTGCTGGATTGGATGTCAGTTTGAATCCAGGCTTGCCGGATTGGAGGTCAGTTGTATCCAGTCTGCTAGATTGGGTATAATTTGCTAAATTGAAATTCAGTCTGAATTCGGGTTGCTAGATTAGGTATTCGGCTTATTAAATTATAAAGGACTTATAAAATGAAAGTCTAAGTGTTAATTCACAAGTTATATGATACAGTAATGTTAAGTCTAAGTTAGTGCAATCGTACCCTTTAATGGTTGATGTATAGTAGCTGGGCTAAACGTCTCCTTCATATGGGGAAGGTATCTACGAATTAGTAACCGATCTAACTCACTGTGAAAATAGTGTAGACGAGACAGAAACTAATTTGTTAGTTGTTTGTGGAAAACCACTCAGTATACTATATTGAATATTATTAAAGACTCGATGTGTGCTAGGTTTAAACTTGTGTATATGTATAGTGTTAAGGTTATCTAATATTTGACTATGTGTTTAAATGTTAGATAATTTACTTATAAGGTGTGTTATACTAATTGAAATATCAATCTTATAACTGATAGGTGTAATAACCAAGAATTTCCAGTCACTTTGTAAATAGATATATCTATTATGAATGATATTGAAAACTTTGTGACATATAGTGATTGAGTGATTAAATTTAAATACAAGTGTGTTATGAGAATTTTATAGGAAGTTCCTCATATAAAATAATTAAAGTAGTGGACTAGCCTAAGAATGATATTAATCATGGAAGTTGATTAAGATGATGAAACCTAATTGAATATACAATTTACTTATTGGTGGCAAGTCTAATTGGGTTATGAAAGTAAAGTGGTATTCTTGTTTTATGGGAATGTGTTATAGTCCAAGTAGTAAGTGTTACTAGTGGGCTAGCACAATTGAATGATTAAATCAAGCCTCACTAATTTCATTGGGAGATATAATTTAATGGCCTTAGTTAAATGAATTAACTTAGCCCAACTTGTGGAATTATAATAGTAGCCCAAGTAATATAAAAATAAACTTGACTACTAATAGTCCAAACTAATTAATTGCAAGCCCAAACACTAATCAAAAAAGGCCCAACCTTTGGTCCATGGAAGAAAGAACAATTAATCATTATAGTATGTATATAACACAATAAAAAAAAATCTATAACGGGTAAATAGGGGTATGGCCGGCCACATGGGGGCAAAAGGGGGAGAAAGATTCAAATTTTAACAAAACTTGGACAATATCTTGTATATATAATCTTTGAGCCCAACACCCACTCTTAGCATGCCCAACACATATATTTAGTGACTAAGCTTGCAAGTAATGATTAAGTTGGAAGTGAGTGGGTTGCATGCTTACAATTTCAATTATACACATTCCCACTAACTACACTTCGTTTGCACACTTACACTTCAAAGCCCCTTTAGCTAGAGAAAGAAAGGAAACATAAAAAAAAGGGAGAGATTTTTGGCCAAGAGGAAGAAGACGAGAGGATCTTGTGCTTTATGCATACCAAGTTTGTAAGCTACTTTGGCAAGATAAGGAAGATATCAAGAAAAACTAGGTATTGATTCTCTTTATTTTTAAAGTTTGATTTCTTATTTGGTGGGTTTTTGATGAAACAAAAGTCTTAAGCTTGATCTTTGATAAACTCTTCATTTATTGGTGTATAAATGTTTTATTTGATGATCAAAACATTTTTGAAGTTGAATCTAAGATCAAAAAGAGAGATTTGTACCATAAGAGTAAAGAAAAGCACATGCATGCATGCACTAGGTGATTTTATAATAAATTCTTGTGATGCATGTTGAATATGGGTAATATCATGATTAGAGTGTTAGATCATGGGTTTATCAAAGGAGACTTGTGGATTTTTATGAGTTCATGTGATTGAGATTTGGGAAAAGATGTTCGATGAATTTTTGAAGGAATTTTCGTTTAACTAGTATGCTTTATCATGTGCATGTTGAAATCTACAAGAGTTATTTGAGGTTTTCTTTCTTGGTATGCTGGATGCATGAGTTAAGGGCTAAACTCCTTTGAAATCACTCAAATATGTTTTAAAATGAGCAAGTTATGAATTAAATCCCAAACTACCCAACTGTTGAGAATATGCTACTGATCAGCCACTTGTGGACTGTTTTCGGTAGCAAAAAAAACTCAAATTTGGTGTTTGATATATGAAAAACGTAGATCGGGAAAATACGAATCCAACGATTCCAAATGGACCCAAATCCGAGATGTATATCTCGAGATATGAGTGTTTCCGTAAAGGACCTCAAATCTGGAAAACGACTAAACTGTTGCGAATTTTCCTGCTGATCAGTCACTTTGACACTAATTTTCGGGAGCTAAACAAAACAGAATATGATGTTTGATGAATGAAAATTGGATTTTGGGAAGATACGAATCCAACGCCTTTGACGGAACCAAAATCCGAGTTGTAGACTTCGTTCTACGGGCGTTTCCGTGAAGGACCCCAAATCTGAAAATTTTGGGCGAAAATTTGAGTATCATTATGGAACGAAATGAAAGCAAGATATTGTAATAAATAAGTTTAAGGCCACTAATGGGCTATTAAGTTAATTACATATAAAATGAAATATAATTAATTAATTAATTGTTATTTAAATGATGTTAAGTAATAATTAAAATGGGTTAGTGTTAGTAAGATAACTACTTATTATTTAACTAAGCTTAAATAATAAATTGAGTTAATCAATTAATTAATTATTATTTAATTAATATTAAATAATGATTAAAGTATAATGAAGTAAGATTAAGTAATTACTTACGTACTTTGACATGAAAGTTTATAGAATTAATTATTTATTATTTGAATAATAAATAAAGATGAATGTTAATTAATTATCCTTTTAAAATAATAAGGAATAATTAAAGAAGAATGAAGTGAATAAATTAAATATTATTTATTCAAAGAGGATGGAGTTATTAATTTTATTTAAAGGCAAATAATAATTTACTTGTCCATTATTTAATTAACAATAAATAATGAGGAGTTATAATTGGTTATTTGTAAGTAATAACTTAAGGTAAATAGTTAATTACTATTTAACTAATATTAAATGGTAATCGAAAGAAGAGAGAGTTAACAATTGAATGAAATTAAATAACTCCTTAATTAAACAATTAAAATAAGATATTTAAAGATCTAATAAGTGTTTATCCCTTAAGGAAAGCCTTATTAATTATTAAATCATTAACCTAATATCAATTAAATATCTTATAGGATTAATGATAGTACATTAGATGCATGTACCCGGTGAATGTATTATTGGTGAGATAATAATCCGAGTTAGCGTAGTGATGAAATATGCGCAGTATTAATTGACAGATCTACCTTATCAAAGATATGTCATTCAAAGATTATTAATTAAAGCTAGAAAGTTGTAGCTAGCTGAACAGGCAAGTTTCCCAACTCAAACTCGAGTTATTATTGTTCAAGTATGCTAGTAGATAAATATTGTTGATTTTTCCACATCCTGATAAATTATTGTGATTCGCACTTGGTGCAAATTGAATTCATGTTCTACTATATGTTGAACTGTTTATGATATGGATCTATGCTAGTTGTGTCGGCTAGATCAATTATGTTTAATATTGCTTATGAGATGGATCTATGCTAGTTATGTCAGCTAGGTCAAGCATGTTTATAATTTGCTTATGAGATGGATCTATGCTAGTTATGTCAGCTAGATCAAGTATGTTTAATATTGCTATGAGATGGATCTATGGTAGTTGTGTCAGCTAGATCAAGCAAGTTTAAAATTTGTTTTAAAGAGCTGTGCCTATTCAATTGATTTGATAAGGACTCTTGACTGAGAAAAGAATGTTATTGATGCATTATATTGGAAACAAGGATACAATAGTTGCTGTCAAGTGTTTATGCATATTACACCGGAACGAAAGGCTGATCCCCTTGACTACCAAACCGTAAAGGACCAGTTTGAATACTGACACCCTTTGCAGATGTTCATGGTCAAGAGGACCACTCAGTATCTATGGTTCATGGTCAAGAATGACCACTCCGAACCTATTTGTATCTATGGTTCATGGTCAAGAGTGACTACCCCGAACCTATTTTTCAATCGTTCGAATAAGAAGAAAGTAAATTCTTGTTCTTTTACCATCATATTTTATTGTTGAACATTGAGCGATAAATTCATTTCTATCATGATATATCTTCTTGTGTTTATACTTGCTAAGAAAATTTGTTGCTTACTCTTGCTATATCATGACATTTATTTCAGCTAAGCAAGGATCTTCTAAGAGAGACAAAGGAAAGGGCAAGGCTCAGGACTAGTTTGTTATGAACTAAGAACGTATTTAGTATAAATATTTGATGTAATACTTTTGTAATATTAAGGGTATGTTTTATGTTGAGGTTGAGACCTTGGGATTTATGATGAAGACTTTATATTAATGAACGTATGTTTATTATTCCGCAATAGTCTTAGAATATTTATGTTGATGATGGATCGTGAGCACCGAATCCGAGGTAAGAGGACCCGGGTTTAGGGGCGTCACAATAGGTCTTTTTAATAAAGTGATTAAATTAGATTGCGTAGCAGTAATCGATGGTTCAAGCAAGTTTCCTAACTCGAACTCGAGTTGTTATTGAAAAGCATGTTCATGAATAATTATTATTGATTATTCACATCTATAATGATTATTGATTCGCACGTTGTGCATATTGTATATATTCATCAGGTATGAAAAGCTAATCACCTTCATTACCATATTATTCAGTTGAATTTATTCATGTTCATTGTTGGCTATTCAGCATTATTGATTCATGTTCTTTCACATTTCTTATATTGTTGAAAGTTTGTCAGCTTATTATTCTTTCTAATCATGATATATCTTCATTTGAACTTAAACTTGCTGGGCAAACTTGTTGCTCACCCTTGCTATATCATGATAAACATTTTAGATTAAAGTTGAAACTTCGAATACAGTCAAAGGCAAAGACAAGTTCCAGGATGGAATTATTATACGGTTAAAATGGTAATAGTATAGGATACAAAAGACATTGTATGTCGTGTAGGATATTAAATGCAGGTATTAAGTTAAGGTTAACCTTGGGAATTATGTTGTAAAAGTTATTGTATAAACAATTTATGTTTATATCTTCCGCAATAGTTATAAAAATGATGTATCGTAACGTACCAGGTCCGAGGTTCTGGGAAACCGGATTTGGGGGCGCTATAGTTGGTATCAAAGTTGTAGGTTATAAACCTTAGGTAGGGTTACCTTAGGCTATAATCGTAGAAATGAGGAATAGGAATAAACTAAAATAGAGTTTAAATTCTAAGCAATGAATTTGGGCAAGGTATTATTAAGTCAATAAGATTCAAAGAAGAATCTTGATAAGTAATAAAGATTCAAAGTTACCTAACTCTGATAATAAAGATGAACAGTAGTAATGAATAGATAGAGTTTAAAAGACTAAAAGTATAAAGAGAAAGAATATTGTAAAACAAAACGATCATAACATAGAAAAAAATCGTAATATAATACGATTATAATATCAGATTATAACGTGATCTGATGAGGTTATAGGAGGATAGATGATCAATCGTTTGATTGAAAATTTTATAGCAAAATTGTTATTTGAATATGGTACTACGAAATAGTACGAGTTAAACTCAGGAAAGAGTTGTGAATTATAGATACGGATTAAATAAAATTCGTATCGAGTAAAGAGGGAACTAGGATTATGTGGTATTTCAATTGAGGACTCATGTGATAGCTGAGTTGTACAAACCTTTGTATGGGCGGGGGTTTTGTGCTTGGTCTAACGACTACTTAGTTTATTACATTGATAATCATTAAAATGTCGGTGTCGCGCTATTTGCTATATATATGATGAGAATGTGATTTTTTTTCTCATGTGTATAACGGAGAGGTAGAGAATATAAGATTAGGTGCGAGTTCTTTAAACTCATACGTATGGTAAGTTTGTGACTCATAATCGTATGGTGGAACCCCTCAGCGAATGGACGACTTTGGTCTGATTAGGATAAGTTCCAAAACCCATATGATTGTGGTAAGTTCCTGAACTCATAACGTGTGGTATGTTTGATGAAGTATACGGGGGTATAGGAAAATTGTGAATGAAGGATTGAGGATTTTTAATAGATAGAATTATTAAGCAATTGATCATTAGAAGAATTGATGTTGATGGTGGAAGCATATGTATTCCAAATCTTCTATCTGTGTTAGACTTCGAAACTTTTGATATCAAGCTAAATTCACACTGATGTGCCTTTTTCGAAATAAAATGAATTTTTGTTATCTTCACAACATGGTGACAAGGGTGTGGAGATGGACTTTGAGCCATTATCACATCGTTACCTGTTGCGGCATAATAACAACAAAAAAATGAATTTTTGGTTATCTTCAAAACATGGTTACAATTGTGTATGTGTGGACTTCGGGACCCTGACACATCATTACCTGTTGTGACATGATAATTTCAAAAATAATTTTCAATAGTTTTGAACGGTTTAAAGAATAGTCTACGCTAATTGTTTCGGCTAGATAAAGATTATTTAAAATATCAAAATGTATTTTATATATCATCAATGCATCATGGAACCTAATGCAAGGATGATAAAAGCGATGGAGTCATTAATTCAGTATTACCTAGTGTTGGATGTGTTCTAAAGATCGTCAGCCCACTATGGTATATTGTTTTATTACAAATTCACAAAAATGACGTAATCTAAAATGGACTGTAAATACAGTGCGGTATTCTGACGTCATAAAATGATTTTCAGAATTTTAAAGAAAAGTCAAGTGTCAATTAAATTTGGCCAAAAACATGTTTTGATTGATATTGGAATTATTAGTATATGTCTAAAGCTATTTGATTCAGCTAGACAATGTTTATAAAAATTTAAGTATCTCTTTGAGAACTTATCCCGAACCATATTGTTTTGATTCGGAACCCAGGCTGAGTATGAACATCCCTAAATTGGGAAATATTGTTGCCCCAATGACGGTGATGATGAACGCGAATGTCGTTCCAGCATATTGCATCTGATCAATGCGGGGCATACGGGCTGATCACCTAATGTGTCCGTAAGAACAGAGTGATTTATAGATGAATTTCTGTTTAAACCTTTTCAAAATTGAAAAATGAAATTTCATGGCCACTCAGCATTATACGAAAATTTCTTTTTTTTACTCCTTGGGGAGAAGTCTGGGTAGAATGTGATGATAAATAGTTCCTCATAGAAGGAAGCAGTATGTACTCATTAAACTGAGAATGAAATCAGATAAAGGTTAAGTTAAAAATCTAGTTCTGGTGGAAATAAAGGAGTAAGGATTAGTAGGCTGTAATTTCGATGACGAAATTCTTAGAAGAAGGGGTGAATGTGACAACCTGAGAATTTATAAGATTAATAAAATATTAAATAATTAAATAAATATTAAATAATAAGACCTAGACTGAAAATAGGGTATGGATTTAAAAAAATTGTGAATGACTTATATGATTTTGTGTATTGTTTATATATTTATTTAACATATAAAGAGAATTAAGAATAAATTCTTATAACCTAATATATATTAAGTATGAAATTTAAATAACCTAAGAGTTATAATAGGAAAGGATGTTAGTATTTAAAATTCTTACTAATCTAAGAGACTAAGTTTATTATCTCAATTTAATAATTTATTAATTTATTAAAGCAAGTCTAATTGGGTTAAGTAATTATGGTAAGGAATTGAATTGTAATTGAGTGAGTAGAAACCCTAATTAAATAATTAGGGTAGGATATAATTAAAATTTATGAACTATGCTAATTTACATAGCCCAACTATTTTATTAGCAAGGCCAAAATATTAAATGAGTCGCCCAACTTAGTCCAATCTTTTAGCCCAATTGTAAAGGACTTGTTAGACATTTAATTAAGTAATAAAGCATTATATAACATTAAAACTATAATAAAAATGTAAGGAGTAGGCCACATTTTCGATCAAGCAAGAAGAGAAGGAAAGAGAGAATGTATACAATGATTACTTTACATTTAGTTGTTCAACAACTCTCATAATTGTCCATTAGGTGTCAAGCTCTCAATTTAACACCTTATTTCTCCACCACAACAAGTAATCTCAAACTTTCAAGCAAAATAAGAAAGGGTGATGTATTGGGAGATATAGATGAGATATACACAATATATCTATGTATATTTTACTAATAAACAAAATCAATTCTCTTGCTCTGTCTTCTCATTTTCCAACTAGCTATGTAAAAATACTAGAGAGAGACAAGAGAGAGAGAGAGAGGGAAATTTATGATGGAGTAGGGAAACAAAGGAAGAGGCTTTGATCTTCCTTTTACCCAAAATCATCATTTTCTTTGATAGATCAAGAAAAAATATCCACAAAGCAAAGGTATAAACACTTTTTATCAAAGTTATTTTTATTTGTTTGAATCCAAACTTGGATCTAAGATTTCAAAACTTCAAAACTCTAGATCTACATGATTTATAGTATGTGGTGTTTATATTTAACCATTTTTATGATCAAAAGTTAGATCAAAAGCAAGAAAAAGAAAACTATGTTTTAAAAGTTAGAAACCATGATTTTCTAAGTATAAATTATGTTTTGCTTGGATTTGGTGTATGTTTGGTGTAATATATCATAGATCATAGTAGATCCTTGATCTTAAGGTGCATTAGTATGTATTATAATGGTTTATGATGTTTAATGTTTAGTTAATCAAGAGATCTAGGAAAATTTCTTAGAAAACACAAAAGTTTTAAAATCAGATTTTTGAGAAAACGTAACCTGAAATTCAAATAACCATATCTCTTATTGTGTTATGAATTTTTGAGTGTGGTTAATTTCTGGAGTTAGATCTATAAGTCTTCTAACGTTTCCAAGTTGAATCACTGAAAAAGAAGTTATAGATTTTTGTGTGGACTGAAATTAGCAAATGACGTAAAATCTAAAAATAAAAAAAAAACAATCTGTCTGGAAATTGTAAGGGCCGTTTTGTCCACTTAGTTTATGAAATAAATTCCAATCTTTTGGGACAATAAAATATATGTTATAAAGTAGCTTGTGTCCAAAAATGAGCTCATTCCGACTTAAATTGACCAAGTTATGACCATTTTAATATTTTCATTTTTTTGACAAAAATTGCTATAACCGGAGTTGTATAACTCCGATGACCACTAAATTTAAACTGGAGGCTCACGTTAATACGTATAAGATCCCGCCAAGAGTTGGAAATTTTTGGAGTTAAGAACGATGTAGCAAATTTCTTAAGGAATTAACTAGAAATGGATTTTTGAAAAATACTTAAGGAAGTTGAAAAATTACTGAAAAATTATTTTTGTGTATGAAATATGTGTATATATGTTTGGCCAAAGGGTGGAAAAATAATAAGATGATTTGGTTAAAAAAAGGAATCCAGCTTGCTGGATTGCAATCTAATTTATTGGTTAGCCGTCGGGTTGCTGGATTGAAGGATAAATGAATCCTGGCTTGCTGGATGAGATGTTTGGATAATCCAGGATGCTGGATTGGCCTGTTTAGATAATCTAGGTTGCTGGATTGATGGATTGATGAATCCAGGCTTGCTGGATTTGAGGTTAGTTGAATCCAGGCTTTCTGGATTGGATGTCAATTTGAATCCAGGCTTGCCGGATTGGAGGTCAGTTGTATCCAGTCTGCTGGATTGGAAATAATTTACTAAATTGAAATTCAGTCTGAATTCAGGTTGCTAGATTAGGTATTCAGCTTATTAAATTATAAAGGACTTATAAAATAAAAGACCAAGTGTTAATTCACAAGTTATATGATACAGTAGTGTTAAGTTTAAGGTAGTGCAATCGTACCCTTTAATGGTTGATGTATAGTAGCTGGGCTAAACGACTCCTTCATATGGGGAAGGTATCTACGAATTAGTAACCGATCTAACTCACTGTGAAAATAGTGTAGATGAGACGGAAACTAATTTGTTAGTTGTTTGTGGGAAATCACTCAGTATACTATATTAAATATTATTAAAGACTCGATGTGTGCTAGGTTTAGACTTGTGTATATGTATAGTGTTAAGGTTATCTAATATTTGACTATGTGTGTAAATGTTAGATAGTTTACTTATAAGGTATGTTATGCTAATTGAAAGATCAATCTTATAACTGATAGGTCTTTGCAATAAAGCGATTAAATTAGATTACGCAGCAGTAATCGACAGTTCAGGCAAGTTTCCTAACTCGAACTCGAGTTGTTATTGTAAAGTATATTCGTGAATAATTATTGTTGATTATTCACATCTATACTGATTATTGATTCGCACGTTGTGCATATTGTATATATTCATCAGGTATGAAAAGCTGATCATCTTCATTACCATATTGTTTAGTTAAATTTATTCATGTTCATTATTGGCTATTCAGCATTATTGATTCATGTTTTTTCACAATTCTTATATTGTTAAAAGTTTGTCAGCTTATTATTCTTTTCAATCATGATATATCTTCATTTGAACTTATATTTGCTGGGCAAATTTGTTACTCACCCTTTCTATATCATGATAAACATTTCAGATTAAAGAAGAAACTTCGGACACATTCAAAGGCAAAGACAAGTTCCAGGATGGAATTATTATATGGTTAAAATGGTAATAGTATAGGATACAAATGACATTGTATGTCGTGTAGGATATTGAATGCATGTATTAAGTTAAGGTTACAGACCTTGGGAATTATGTTGTAAAAGTTATTATATAAACAATTTATGTTTATATCTTCCGCAATAGTTATAGAAATGATGTATCGTAACGTACCAGATCCAAGGTTCTGGGGACCCGGATTTGGGGGCGCTACATACAATCTCAAGCTGAATTCGGACAAATTCGCTTTTGGTGTCAAATCGGGTAAGTTATTGGGATTTCTAGTAAGCAATAGAGCAATTGAGCTGGATCCCGCCAAGATTAAAGCTATCACGGAGATGCTCGTGCCCCGAACAAAAAAAGAAATACGAGGATTCCTGGGTAGAATCAATTTAATAAGTTAGTTCATTTCTCAACTCACATCGACGTGTGAACCCATCTTCTTGCTGCTAAGGAAGAATTCCTCCATAAAATGGAATGAAGATTTCCTAAAAGCCTTCCTTGCCATCAAGAAGCAGCTGATCAAAGCGTCTGTCTTGGTACCCTCGAGGGATGAAATTCCGCTGTTTATGTACTTATCCGTTAATGCCAACGCAATGGGCTGTATGCTGGGACAGAAAGATGATGGTAGCAAGGAAAGAGTTATCTACTACATCAGCAAAAGTATCAGCAGCGGCGAACAGAAGTGCAACCTGATTGAGAAGACATGTTGTGCATTGGCATGGGCCACTATGAGGTTACAACACTATCTACATGGGCACACGACTTACTTCATATCCCGAATTGATCCATTAAAGTACGTATTCAACAAGCCAATATTTAATTGTCGATTATCCAAATGGAAGTTGATACTTTAACAATTCGACATTATCTATGCGATTCAGAAGTCCATCAAAGGTCAGGGCATTGCAGAACAACTAGCCGAAGCACCTTTTGGAGGTTTTGAGCATTTGGAAACTTATTTCCCGGATGACGGAATCATTACAATTCAACAAAAACCTCAGGATAATACAGTCCAACCCTGGAAAATGCATTTCGATGGAGCAGTGAACATGGATGGTGCTGGAGCTGGGGCAGTCCTGGTCTCTAGTACAAGAGAACAGTATCCTGTGGCTACCAAGATGCAGTTTGTTAAGACCAACAACATGGCTGAGTATGAAGGTATGGGGTTGAAATTAGCCCAATCCATGGGTATCCAGCGTCTACTAGTCTTTGGAGATTTTGAGTTGGTTATCAGACAAACCACCGGGGAGTATCATACCAAAGAATTACATTTGCTGCCCTATCACCGCCAGATCATCAACATATTGAATTTTGAAGAGATAACCTTCATCCACATCCCTCGAGGTAGGAATGACTTTGCATATGCATTGGCAACATTGGCTTCACTAATCAACGTATCGGGTAAGAGGGGAATTCCTGACATCAAATTCACAAACCAAAAGTCCCCGACATATGGGAATTATATTTGAGAAGTATTAGATGAAATACCTCCTATAAAACAGCCTTGGTATCAAGACATCAATGAATATCTCCGAGATGGATCTACACCCGCTGGGGCAAGCCAAGCCGGATGAAAGCGAATTCACAAGATGGCCATGGAGTTTTATTTGAGCGGAGATGCACTCTATAAAAGGGATCTGGAATAGGCCTTTTAAGATACCTTGATAAAGAGCAAGCCTAGAGATTGATGGATGAAGTCCATGGTGGAGTCTGTGGTCCACACATGAGCGGTCATTTGCTAGCCAAGAAGGTATTAAGAATGGGGCAATACTGGATCTCCCTCAAAGTTGACTGTGACGATCATGTCAGGAGATGCTAACAATGCCAAGTCCATGGAAATGCCATACACGCTCCTCCAAATGAACTGCACAATATGAGTTCTCCATGGCCTTTCACCATGTGGGGAATGGATGTGATTGGGCAGATAGAACCCAAAGCCAACAATTGACATCGATTCATCTTCACCATGATTGATTACTTCACCAAGTGGGTTGAAGCTGCCTATTTTCCCAAAGTCACCAAGGTAGTAATCATTGTTTATAACCGAAACGATGTCGTCTGTCGGTATGGACAGCCGAAGGTGATCTTCTCAGACAATTCCAAGAACCTAAACAATCGGATGATGAGAGATTTATGCAGCAAGTTTTATATCAAGCATCTCAATTCTGTCATCTACCGACCCAAGATGAATGGTGTTGTTGAAGCGGCCAATAAGAACATCAAGAAGATCATGCATAAAATGTCCGCCAATCATAAAGGATGGTCTGACCTGTTACCTCTGACTCTGTTAACATACAGGACATCAATGCGTACTTCTACTGGGGCAACCCCTTATTCATTGGTCTATGGCATGGAAGCAATACTTCCCATAGAGTAGAAATGGAGTCCTTGAGGGTCTTAATAGACGCTCAGATGGAGGAAGATCAGTGGTTGCAAGAGCGGTACCACTAGCTATCCTTGATAGATGAAAAGAGGGTTGCAGCCATTTTTCACGGACAGTTTTATCAGCAAAGGATTGCTCGATCATACAACAACAAAGTCCAAATTCGGTAATTCAAAGAAAACGACTTGGTATTGAAGAAAGTCTTGGCCAATCAAGATGAAGCCAAAGGAAAGTTTGCTCCGAATTGGGAAGGTCCTTTCATTGTTAAAGAAGTATTGATAGGAGGAGCTATCAAATTGCAAGAGATGGAAGGGAGCAAATTTCCCCAACTCATCAACTTAGACACAGTGAAAAGGTACTATATCTAAAACACATGTCAGCTATCATCCTGGTCCTGCGAATCAATCAAATCATTTCGGTTTTCACTAGAAGATTGAACTATGAATGACATGATCTCTCTCCGCATGGGAGTACGTAGGCATCCATTCCTGGTGCGGTCAAACCGAACAAAAAGTTCAAAAACCCATCAGGCCAAACTCAAAAGAGACGCTTCTCAAAATTCTCATACATAACTTGAACTACGAATGGCCTGATCTCCCTCCACCCGGGAGTACGTAGGCAGCCATTCATGGTGCGGTGTGACCTTCAAAGGAAGAACAAAAACCAATAAGAACCAGTCCCAAGACACCGTAACCCGATAAAACCCAAATTCTATCAAGTCTCCTTGGTCAACAGGCTCTGCTGAGATATTCTCTAGCATCTCACTGTCCATCCATCAAGGAAAAGCTCATAATACATCAACAACAACAAGTTATGAAAGAAGTGGTAATCACTCAGCAATGACAAAACATATCCAACAGGGAAATGAATCAAAATATATTTCTCTAATATATAATACTGTTTAATATATACAAGGTTTCCTGTTGGATAAAATCTAGTTGCGCACAACACACAAGTATACGTGGTCAACAAGTAATAAAGTGAAAGTAGAGTATCGTTTTCACAAGGAATTATTTAATAAAAATCACCAAATACTAACCCATAACCAACTTAATCTTATTTAAACTAATGAATTAACAATATATAATTAAACTAATTCTAACTACCCCTAGAATATACCTAGAATATGAAGACTTGAGACTATAATTTCACCTATTGTTTCATTTAAATCAATACACTTCCCGTTAAATCACATTAATTATCTCGAATTGTTAATCAAGAACACTAAGGTAAAATATGACCATCTCTTGATGTACCATACCCATATCAACTTAAATCCACATATGATAAAACCAAGTAGAACACCCTAATTAACTAATCCACTATATCTTACAATTAAAGAGAGTTTAAGCCCAAGTTCTTATCAGATTACATATGGTGTAAACGTATATCTCTATCCTAAACACAAATCATGAATTCTAACGCCATGCAGAAAACACAATCACATGCTATTATAATCATATCTAAACCCATAATCCATCTCTCGATTTTATATGAATTATCACGGTAATTGATAGCTAAACAATTAAGCAAATATTCACTAACCATTATAGACAATTTAATAACAATGAACAAGACTAACAAGGAAGCATATCAAAGTAAACTACGCAACAAGATCCATTATATTCTGAAAATAGATATTAGCTCATGATTAAGTCAAAATCCATAATCCACAATTGTTTATACATTGAAAGATAAAAAGATAGAAGTAAAGAGAAGTTATGAATTGAGGTATGCAAATATGAATTTCTCTTGCTTCACTCTGAATCTCCAATGATCTTCAATTGCTCCAATCTTCCACTTTAATCTAATATAGGGTTTTAATCTAATGGAATATATCACTCCAAATCCTTGTGTATTTTTCTCCTTTTATAGCCCCCTGATAATCCTTCTCCAAATCAACTCTTCAAAATCCTTCTGGGCTTAGAATTCTTCATAGCAGCAAAATTTCCAAGTCTGGTCGTGCCCAAGTGCCTAGGCCCTTGAATTTGTACTGATTCGAGAGCCTAGGCACTTGACTAAGACCCCATATTTACAAAAATGCCATTCTGATGATTTTTAATGATTTTTAATTATTTTCTCTTCCAAAATGACCAATTTGACCCTCCATCTCCATCCTACAAGAAATAAACACAAAAATAAATAAGATGATACTAAAAACACTTAAGGATAACACTAATTAAGTTTAATAATATCGAATTCGTAGGTATGAAACTCACTCATCAAATACCCCCAAACTTAAACATTTGCTTGTCCTATAGCACTGAACTACTTAAGTAATGAATCACCATGAATTTTAACAACAGCCTCAAAGGATTTCCTCTAATGATAACTCCAGAATTATTTATTTTTGAAAACATGCAAAGCCTAAAGTTTTAACTTACTCATCAATTCCACCACTGTTCATGATTCTTTACGTTCGTGTGTGCATCCAAATGTTCCACTAGTCATAACTCAAATATCACCAATTACTCATGCAATATTTTCAATATCAACTCTTAAAACTTAATTTTCACATCAATTCCATTACTAAAGGCAAGACATAAATTTAGAGGATCAAATAGATATTTAAACATTTAAGCACACATGAACCCTTCCCAAATATTTCAAAAAAAAAATTCTTTTTCTCTTTTTAGTGAGTGCGTTTTACGCTCTATCTCACTTCCCATTAAACGAGTGCATTTTACGCTCCATCTTGTGCCTATGTTTATGAGTGAGTGCGTTTTACGCTCCATCTCAATCCACCACATGAATCATTATTTCTACTCGGGATGATTCCAATTTCTTTTCAAAACACCCCAAGATTTCCCCCAAACTTATGGTAATGCCTAAATTTCACTTTGAATGATGCTTCAATAATATTTCTCGAGTTTCAAAGATACCTTTCACAAGCATTTAACCAATATTATTTTTACGCCCAAGTAGCTAAATAGATGGATATGTGTTTATAAGTTCAAAAGACTCACAAGTAATGTAAAAACCAACTTGTAAGTCGAAATCTAGACTAAGCATGCTCATCAATTCTTCAAAACTTTAAAACTCGCTAACCACCCACTTATCATTGACCAAAATCAAAAAATTCCATCAAAACATTGCCAAAGTAACATGATAAATATCCCCAAACTTAAAATAGACATCGTCCTCAATGGCTAAGATATGAAAAAGTAAAGTAGAGGACTTCCCTGAAAATACAGCATCTTCCTCATTGTCCGCTAGGTTTAGAGAATATGTTAAGCATATTGGAGCAAATTGGGCACCACCGCACTTGAATTCGACTTGAAAAACCTATAAACCCACAATAGAAGTAATCTTATTAAATAATAACTAAATTTAAAATTACTAATATAATACCTAATAAAATCAAAAATTCAAAATTAACATTGGGTTGCCTCCCAATAAGCGCTTGTTTTATTGTCTCAGCCAGACTTCTTCAACTCTCTATCCAATTCCGCTTTCTAAAATTGAGGAACCTTCCATCCATTAGTAGCAATGTATCTTTTGAGAGCTTCCCAACAGCAAGGGCCATTGAATCACAGCCACCTAGCATGATCTTTTTAAATAAATTCTTTTTTAACACCTTCAAGTAGCTAGGTGTTTGCCTAAAAGTGTCTGTGAAGAGATTGTGGCATTGAAGATTGTCAAAAATAACGGGTTCTTCTTCTATCTTTCCTTTCTCATCCCACTATAGCTCCAAAGTTGTACTAGCTCAATATCACATATAGCCTTGCCTATGACATGACTACCAATTGGACACGGCTTTGCAAATCTGACCGGATCCTTGAATTTTGGTGGAGAGGGCACTTGGGGAACTAACAGAATCTGTTCCGTCTTCTTTGGAATTCACAGTTAAATCTTCGCTGACATTGTTTTCCTTTTTCCCACTTGTCTCCTCTCTCTCAATATCTAGATCATTTGGCACATCCAGTTGTAGATTTGGTTCAGGCTCTCCATCAGTTTCAAAATCCAGGTCATAAAGCCAAGTGTTTAGAGGACGGTTGTTTAAGGCTTTGGTAATTTGCTCTATCTGATTATCAAGATTTCAAATTGACCTCTCTTGATTAATCCTCTTCTCCTCATTCGACACTATGAACATGGACAACAATTCCCCCAGTATTGAATTATCTGTTTCAGTTTCAGAATCCATATATTAAGGACCATTGGTTGAGGTAGTGATGAGTTGCTTCATCTGGTTCTGAAAATTTTGGTTCGATATTTCTTGACTCATCCTCATCTCCTCTTGGTTTGCTATGAGTTTTGACATGAATTCCTCCAGATTTGACTTTTCTTCTTCTGGCAATGGAGGTGGACATGAGAATTCCGGTGTGTATATTGGATTTGGAGCGTAGTATTGGTCTTTATAATTGTAGCTCCATGAAGAATCTGGGTGATATCCTTAATCTTCGTGATAGTTAGGATAAGCATAGTTGTTGAGGTAATCACTACCATACTGTCTCAGTCCAAAACTGACAGTGCATTGATGACTCGGATGGTTGCCAACACAATAATTACAAACTACTGCTATCCTTCGAATACGTTGGGCTGCAAGAACATCCAACCTCTTTGAAAGTGTCTCAAGCTGTGATGACAATGTAGAAAGTGCATTAAGTCCATCAATCCTTGTTTTCCTTGGTTGAGTCATTCTCGTATATAGTCACTGATAAGCAAAGTCATCCATGGTACCTGAAAAGAGAGAAATATAGGAAAAGAATTAAAATAAAATAAAAAAATGTTTAAATTAAGACTAATTTGATTGAAAATAATATTGGTAAATAATTATTAAAATAATTCCCCGACAATGGCGCCAAAAACTTATTGGGTAAAATCTAGTTACGCACAACATGCAAGTATACATGGTCAACAAGTAATAAAGTGAAAGTAGAGTATCGTTCCCACAAGGAATTATTTAATAAAAATCACCAAATACTAACCCGTAACCAACTTAATCTTATTTAAACAAATGAATTAATATTATGAATTAACAATATATAATTAAACTAATTCTAACTACCCCTAGAATGAACCTAGAATATGAAGACTTGAGATTACAATTTTACCTATTGTTTCATTTAAATCAATACACTTCCCGGTAAATTAGATTAATTATCTCGAATTGTTAATTAAGAACACTAAGGTAAAATATGACCATCTCTTGATGTACCATACCCATATCAACTTAAATCCACAGATGATAAAACTAAGTAGCCCTAATTAACTAATCTATTATATCTCTATGTAAATTACAATTAAAGAGAGTTTAAGCCCAAGTTCTTATCAGATTACATGTGGTGTAAAGGTATATCTCTATCCTAAACACAAATCATGAATTCCAACGCCATGCGAAAAACACAATCACATGCTATTATGATCAGATCTAAACCCACATAATCCGTCTCTCGATTTCTTATGGATTTTCACGGTAATTGATAGCTAGGCAATTAAGCAAATATTCACAACTAATAGTAGACAATCTAATAACAATGAACAAGACTAACAAGAAATTATATCAAAGTAAACTACGCAATAAGATCCATTATAATATCAAAATAAAGTTTAGCTCATGATTAAGTCAAAATCCATAATCCACAATTGTTTATATATTGAAAGATAAAAATATAGAAGTAAAGAGAAGTTAGAAATTGAGGAATGCAAATCTGAATTTCTCTTGCGTCACTCTGAATCTCCAACGATCTTCAATTACTTCAATCTTCCACTCTAATCTAATCTAGGATTTTAATCTAATGGAATATATCACTCCAAATCCTTGTGTATTCTTCTCCTTTTATAGCCCTCTGATGATCCTTCTCCAAATCAACTCTTTAGAATCCTTTTGAGCTTAGAATTCTTCATAGCATCAAAATTTCCAAGTCTGGCCGTGCCCAAGCGCCTAGGCGCTTGAGTAAGACCCCATATTTACAAAAATGTTATTATGATGTTTTTTAATTTTTTTCTATTCCAAAATGACCAATTTGACCCTCCAGCTCCATCCTACAAGAAATAAACACAAAAATAAATAAGATGATACTTAAAATACTTAAGGATAACACTAATTAAGTTTAATAATACCGAATTCGTAGGTATGAAACCCACTCATCATGTCCTGTATATGAAAAAAATGGCTATTCTAGTATGTGCAGGAAAATAAATCTAGTCTATGGACCCTTGTACAAGTGGGATAGCAATGCCAACATGGCATCTCTCTAAGAAGATGGAGAAGTAGCTGCAAGCTCAATACCCTCGGTCTCCATATGAGCAAGAACATTCACTTCCATCTATATAGTGACGATGTGACCATCTATGTAAGCACTCATATCTGCCACCAGGCCGTGTGTATATGATCGGAGGGCAGTGCTGTTAGCAATATAAACATCTCGGGTAGCTATGGCCTCATCCCTCTCCATAAAAGCAGCATCCTAGGCAATCAAAGTCTCCTCAATCTCATCAAAAGCGGCAACTCGGGAAGATCGAGCTTCATCTCACTCAACAAATGCTGCATCCCTAGTAGCTCGAGCCTCGTCTCTATCAACAAAAGATGTATCCCTGCCAGACAGGGTCGTCAACATCAACGCCCTAGCCTGATCTCTCTCAAAAGTCATCCAACCTAGTGAATCAGCAATAGCTGGATATTTCCCAGCATGAATACTCGAAGGGTCGCTAAGTAAAGCCGCTGTCAAGCCGGTAAACAAATCATCCTCCGTGGGAGAATCACGATCCTCTAAAGGCTCCTTCGCATCTAAATCAAAACTTGGAGCTGCCTGGATAACCGAAGCTGCTTCTATATCAGCCTCCAACCATGCCGAGTACTCTGGAGAACGATCCGGATGGCTAGTAGAGAAATCAGCCCTCTGCCTATGAGTCCAACACTCATAAATCCTGATCAGGTCAACTGATGACAAAGAAGAAGCTGATATCCGCTGATCAATGGCCCCCTCAAACTGGTGAAGGCTATGAAACTGATCAAACTAACCCATGACTGCCAGCGGATGGTAAGTGGTCACCCCTCTCAAACCCGCTAGAGGCAAATAATCCATACCGACTGCATTAGTGACGAAGCTATAAGGGTAGACAAGCCTTGAGCATGGTAAGATCGGAAAGGGATGCTCAATATCTGATAAAAAGGCTGACCATATCGCTGCATCTGAACACTCCGCTGGCTGGAATGAGTAGGACATGGCTATCTCGTGGGTAAAGCAGTACCCATGGTGTCTGAAGGTGCCAATCGAACACAAATCTGTCATGAGCCATATATACAGCAGAACAGAGCTACCTCTAAAAAACCCCTCAAGATGGGTGCTGCAAAATGTAGCCGACATTATGGTCTTGGCCAGTATCATCTGTAGAATAGTACTACCCTGTCTAAGGGCACGGACCACAACCATCAAGTCGATATCCAAATGGTCTAAATATAGTGGCATGTAAACATAAGCAATGATGCACATCAGTAGAACGTCTACATGAGCAAACTGCCACTCATCTACTGGAATAAAAAATCTCCAGAGTGTCGCTGGTAGCTGTCTAGCCGACCAAAGCGATCGATCAGAAAGTTAATGGATATCACATGACCTAAAATGATCTCTTCAGCAACAACTCTGCGTCTCAGACCCGACATAGTCATAAATGCTCTCCTCATGTCACTGATGGCGGTCCGGGCACAAGGCAGATCCAGCACCAAACCTATAAGGCGCTCATACTCCTCTAAGGTAGGAGTCAACTCATAAAGGCCAAATCAAAAAACCTGCCGCTTAGGTATCCAGCATGATAAGATGCCATCCACAAATCCATACGGAACCTGGAAAGCTAGAAGAGCTAGAGAATGCCCTAGCATCTGGTCTACTATCCTTCTGGCTGTAAAGGGCAGACTGTCATACCAAAACTACAATAAAGATGCCACTAAAGACGGCAGCGAATGCTCAATACGGTTGACGGTGGATGGCGACATCTGTATCACCGTATCATAAGACCAATAAGGGGTCAAATCCAAACTCACCTATCTAAATGCATATCCATAACATAATAAATGCATAATGACAATGATAAAAATGATGCAATAGATAGGAAATATCATGCATATCTAGAATAAACTATCTACTGCAAGCATCATCTTTATCTGCTAATAAAATATGAAATAAAAAGTACAGGGAAGTGGGGCATAGCCGCCCAACTACTAACAGAGGCCTATCAAAAGATATAGCAAGAAGAGGGGCACAGCTGCCCAATAGCTAAACAAAGGCCTATCCAAAGATATAGCGAGAAAAGCTATCCAAAGAGATCAAGAATATCTATCTCCAAGCTATTAACCTGCTCCAGCTCTTCCTAAGTCAAAAAGTCTCGGCCAGTGGGAATGTCCAGTCGATACAAGGGAGGATCAGCACCTGCAAAGCTGGTAGAAAATGGACCTGTGGATGGGCCAGCTCCAGAACTGGAAAGATCAAAAGAATCTTCCTCGGATGGATTCCGACCAAGGTGCCTGATGAACAAATGAGCCCTCTCCAACTGTTGGGTCAGTCCTGTAATCTGGTCCAGATGAGTAGGATCTCAGAGGCAAGTTATCCAGTCTGTCATCATCACAGATCCTGACACCATGTCTGCCATCAAACTGGGTTGCACGAGTCTGAGCCCCAATGATACGAGGACTCCACCAGCTGTGAAATGCCTCCTGGATGTAAGGACCCTCTGACAGGGTGAAGCCATCTATTCCCACCAGTGGAATGTCTGTGAGTCGATGAGCTATTGGACAATGATGCCAAGCAGGAGGAACAAAGGGAATGCAGATATCTCCTGTGGTGCTCCGAATAGCACGCTCTCCTAAATAGAGCTCCCAACCTTCCTCTGTCAAAAATGGAACTCGGTGAGTGGACAATGCAAACTCTTGGTCAGTGGGAAAGCCGTCCTCAAACCCGACTGTCAAAGAGTTTGAGGTATACGGGACCAACGAGATCGACCCGGCAGTCAATAGCTCTAGCTGTAGGTGGGACTGGGTGAATCCCTTGGCTACACGGACCTCCGTCAATGTGTAGTGATGCCAATATCGTCCCCTCGGATAAGTCTCCAGGCCCAAAGTAGTGGTTGGGAGTAGGCAAGGGAGCCTCTCATATGCCAAAAACTGGCCATACAAATATCAAGAGTCCTCAGTGATAAAGACTGATAAACACAAATGAGGAAATCAAAAAGGTACAAGAGAAATGTACTCACCAGCAGGAATAGGTAAAAACCTAGCAAAGGCTCCGTCACGCCCTCCGAGCGCATATGCATCCCACAGAGAAAATAGGTAAAGATTTAGGTACCCTAATCGAAATCACTGAGGTGCTCCATATATCGAGTAGCACTGACCAGGGAAAGCCCCACTCTGGGCATCTCTACTCAAGGGACCAGAACGGATCGTCTGACCCTTGATGGCCATCGCAGGAACTCCCAAGAGGGACCGAACGACATTGGGTGAAATGTCAGCCATAACCGGCACTGGCTCACCTGCAAACTCTATCCCGGTGATGAACCTTCAGTCTATAGGCGTCATCATCACCTCGTAATCTAATAAATGGAGAGACTAGGTTTAGTGGAACTAGCGCTTAGACAAAGCCCTCAGATAACCCCAGGGGCAAAGGCGGGGAAGGACAGAAAAGAATGTCTGAAACCCCCAAGTGTCAACAATGGCCCTATACTCCAGATGTAGGGTATGGTACAAGGAGTGGACATTAAACCAGTTCCCTCTGGGTTGTGTAAAGCTGGGAACTTGCATCAAATAGCCAGCCCAGATCAAACCTGTGCCCCAAAAATGGAAAAAGAAAGCGAGAAAATCCAGAAGAAAAACTTCAATCACCTCGTTGGCATGAAGATATCTCGATGGATGGCTCCTAAAATATCCCAGGAGTTCTTTAAGCGGCACCACAATGGCTGGAAGCTCCCCACGTGGAGCCTGAGCTGGTGCAGGAACAACAAATGGGACTTCTTCTTCGTCTACATCAACCGGCAGCTCAGCCCGGATAGGACGAATAATAGACTCAACTAACCTGCGAGGCGGCCGTGCTAGACGTGGCTGAGGAACATCAGAAACTCTCCTCTGCCTCACTCCTGAAGTGACCCTACTAGCACTACCGGGTCTATCTGGCTCCATAAATTGGATAAAGTCTCCAAATCACCTCAAAAAGGGTGAGGTAAACCTTAAACATGTGGCTTTTTAAATTAAATTACAGCTTTATGCATTTTTAAATCCTAGAGCATGCATTAGTTACCAAAAATTCTAGTAGAGTCAAAATTGCATGCTCATTAAATACTTAGGGCTTTGAAAAAATTTCACCAGAGTCTCCTCTGTAAAATAGACTGTCCGCATGTACACAGGCATGACTAGGTGGCCATTCAGTAGCACACCTACCCAAAAATAAAAATAGTTCAAATTTATGAAAAAAATTAAAAGTAAACTCCCCGTGGTAGATAAATTACCACAGGCATTCTTAGTTGAAAATCCAGGATCCCTTGGCCTCAGAAAGGATGAGTAAACTGATCAAAAAGGTCGTCAATTGACTGTCTCAGAAATTAAATTTTTTTACATCAAAATGCTCACTACAGTAAAATATGCATATTTACTAAGTCTGAAAATTTTTATCAAGTCATATAGGCACATCTATTTGATACATTGTGTTCAAAAGCATATTACGTGGTTTATAACATTCTAACGATCAAAACTGGAAAAGAAAGGATGTAAACATTACCAGAGATGTGCAGAACGTTTATACGATGATGGAATCTGAAAAAAACTACTCGAACTCCGTAGATCTAAAGAAGAAAATCTGATTTCCTTTAGGATTCAAACTTGAAAATGAATCTGAGAAGCCATGGCTGCCCATCATAAACTCGCAGGATGGAGTAGCCCCACCTGCGGCTGCCATATCCCTACCAACGGCTCCTTAAGGTGGGGCCCAATCCCTCTGGTTTGGTCCAGTTCGAGTAAAAATGGAGTTTACAAAAGCTAAAAAGTTAAATCTAGAAAAGAACTGCAACGCGATTGAGCAGATTAGCCTGAAATACTACGTATAAGCGGTGGATTCCTGACGGATGGGAGAACTTCATATAAGCCATTGGTTATGATCCTAAAGTGATATCCGGGGGCCAATGATGAAAACTGCTAAAAAATTGTAAAAAACTATTGAAAACTGCCGCTGTCAGAGCATCGGGTAGGTCCGACGGTATGAACGACAAATTTTGATTGTATCAAGGCATGCAGATTGATCTAAGGGTGTGATTAGTCAGAAAGAGTACCCCTAAGTCAAGATTGATCAAGGTTCGACAGTTTAGCCGTTGGCGATAACTCTAGCGAAGCATCGGGAATGGTCCGGTGGTATCAGCCGTTGAAGGCTACTTCAGCGAAGGTCAGAGGGTCTGACACTATCAGCCGTTGGCAACAACTCCAGTGAAGCATGGGGAATAGTCTAGTGGAATCAGCCGTTGAAGGCTACTTCAGTGAAGGTCAGAGGATCTGACACTATTAGCCGTTGGCGACAACTCCAGCGAAGCATGCCTAACGGTCCGATGGTAGCAGCCGTTGAAGGCTACTTCAGCGAAGGTCAGAGGATTTGACACTATCAGCCGTTGGCGACGACTCCAGCTAAGCATCGGGAACGGTCCAGTGATATCAGCCACTGAAGGCTACTTCTGCAAGGTTAAATGGTTTGACACTATCAACAGTTGGCGACAACTCCAACGAAGCATCAGGAATGATCTAGTGATAAAGCCGTTGGAGGATACTTCAAAAAGGTCAGATTGAATGACACTATCAGCCGTTGGCGACAACTCCAGCGAAGCATCGGGAATGAGCCGGTGATGGAAATAGTGTATAAGTTTATCCCGACAGAGGACAGATGATTGAATGTGTTATTTAAATCCCCAGAAGGAGAATCGAGAAAGATCGGGGATTTAATCGACCGTTGCAAACTACCGTTAGAGTAGGCACTGAGGAGGTTCGGTGATGGTCAAACCCTGCAAACTACCGTTCGAGTCAGAATCGAGTCAAGGTCAATAGACCAGTGTAAACTATCAGTCAGATAGGCATCCACAGGAACATCGGCATCAACTTAATAATAATTCAAACCGTTGGCAACAACTCCAACGTAGCGTCGGGAATGGTTCGATGATGTAAACCAGTTGGAGCTATCATCAGGATAGGCATCGGGAATCTCCCATCGGGTAACTCATAACAAAAAGAATACCCCCAGCGGAGAATGAAGTCAGAAAGCTTATCAGAAGGATAAGAGTGTTGATAACAACCCCAACGTCGAGTTCAAAAATATCCAACGGCATCAGCAAAGAGAAAATCTTCCCCAAAAGGCTATCATGGACGACGTCATCCCCAGCAAAAAATGGCGTAAACAGACAGTCATAGCCTACCACCACAAGGTATCTAACATTCATAACATAACACATCATGCATTGTATTACATTTGTATATGTCATCTTTCTAGTGTCTAACATTCTTTATCCTGTTCATTCCATTGCATTGCATAAACATGATAAAAAGGGGCATCTGTAGACACTCGAAATTTTGCATTCCTGTTACTAAATCTGCATGAGGGTAAAACTATCTTTTTTCTCCCGGTCACTACACTGAGATGTCAGTCAAACCCTGGTGACAATACCGGGATGTCAGCAGCCTCGAAGACAACCCCGAGATTTCAAGCTCAACCCCGGTCACTACATCGGGATGTCAAGTTAAACCCTGGTAACACTGGGATGTCAAGTAAAGCCCCGTCGATAATACCGGGATGTCAAGCAGCCCTGGAGACAACCCCGGGATGTCAAGCTCAACCCCGATCAATACACTGGGATGTTAAGTCAAACCCCGGCTACATTGGGATGTCAAAAAAAGCCCCGATGACAATACCGGGATGTCAAGCAGCCCCGGCGACAACCCCAGGATGTCAAGCTCAACCCCGGTCACTACACCGGAATGTCATTCAAACCCAGGCTACACCAGGATGTCAAGTGAAGCCCTGGTGACAATATTGAGATGTCAAGCAGCCCCGAAGACAACCACGGGATGTCAAGCTCAAGCCCGATCACTACACCGGGATGTCAAGTCAAACCTCGGCAACACCGGGATGTCAAGAGAAGACTTGGTGACAATTTTGGGATGTCAAGCAGCCCTGAGAATAACCCCAAGATGTCAAGCTCAACCCCGATCATTACACTTGGATGTCAAGTCAAACCCCGGCAACACCAGGATGTCAAGTGAAGCCCCGGTGACAACACTGGGAGATCAATTCAACATTCAGAGACAATCCCGAATCATCACATCATACCCAAAGATAACCCTAGAAAACCAAGTCAGCCTTAGAGATAACCCTGAGGACAAGCAGAATTGACTGGGATCAAAACCTCGGAGACAACCCCGGGAAAATGATTGAAGACCGTGCCAGTACAGGAGACAACCACTGGAGGGGAAAAATGGTCATTTTAACAACTTAAATTCAATTTGGTCAAAATTAAGCCAAATTAATGCAATGATGGTCAGAAAGAACCATAACATTGATCCCGAGGGAAAATAGGACAATACAGCTCAATGGATAAACTGCGAAGAAACAAAGATCCAATTATAAAATCATCTTCTTGGAATCAGAAAAGGTTAAGTCCCATGTCATTGTGACGCTCTTGAAAAGGGCTTTCCGGAAAGGTATAGCACTCTGCAAACGGATGCTTTGATCAAAAGTTAGAAAGTTACGAACCAGACATCGCGTTGCTTGGAGTGCACGTAATTTGATACGATGGGACCCACCATATGGGCCCCACCCTGGGGAGCCACAGGTAGACCCGTGGCTTTCGCGAGTAGACCCGCTACCATCGGGTCTTTAAACATAAGTTCCCCCTTGCCAAAAAAAAGAAAAAAAATAGAAAACAATCTGAAACTCCGCCCATTTAGTTTCCTAGCCCGACTTTTAGTACTCCAAACTTAGATTTTATTACTCTAACACGTAGGTATACTCATATACTACAACATACCAAAAATTAACCGGTGGAAACGTCTATTTGAAGCCTACCTAGTGGCAAAAAGCACGTGTAGCAATCCTTTGTAAGTATTTTTACGATCATAACTCGTTTCCTACTTCATTACGTATTTATACACATGCACGTAAAGTTTCATCTCCTAGTTTTACCCGAAACTCAGTTTTGTGGTCGTTTTTGCTTACATTTTAGTACATTTTAGTATATATATATATATACACGTTTTTTTTGCATTTGCACAGCCTGGATCGTCGATCCGTGGCTTTTAATCGCTTTTATGTATATATATGTATATATGTATTAATTTGTTTGGCCTGGTCGCTGACTCGTGGCCTTTTTGGCTTTATTATGTATATATTTGACTATATACATACTAATTTTTAATTCTATCAAGCCCGAATTGCAAATCCGTGACAGTTACTACTTTTATATATATAACTATATATATATATATAAATTTTTCTGACTTCGTTTGGCATGGATTGCTAATTCGTGGCCTTTATTGCTTTAACATATATATACTAACTGTATATACTAACATTTATATTTCAGTTTGGCATGGATTGGAAATCCGTGGCCTTTTTACCGCTTTTATAAGTGTATATATATATATATATATATATATATATATATATATATATATATATATATATATATATATTTACATTCAAGTTGAGCCTAGAGAAATTCGTGGCTCTTTACCGCTTTTATAAATATATATATACTTACATTCTGTCAAGCTTGGATTATTCCGTGGCTCTTTTACTGCTTTTATAAATATATATATATATATATATATATTTACATTCTGTCAAGCTTGGATCATTCCGTGGCTCTTTTATAGCTTTTATGAATATATATATATATATATATATATATATATATATATATATATATATATATATATATATATATTTCTGTTCGGGCCTGGGATTGGAAATCCGTCGCCCTTTACAGCTTTTATATATATATATATATATATATATATATATATATATATATTTAATTACATTTTTTGTCCGGGCCTGAGATGTGAAATCTGTCGCCCTTTCCAGCTTTTATATATATAATTATATATATATATATATATATATATATATATATATTCTTTCTTTTTTGTGATTAAATATTTGTTTTAATTATTCATTTGATATGAATTTGTTTTAATCTAAAGTTAGTGGTTTAGATTTATTTGAATTTAGCCTTTTTCTACCTTTCACACGGTTCAAAATAGTTCCAACCGGAATCGGGAAGCTAGAATGGTTAAGATTTAATTAAATCTAGTTTCCTTTCTAGTTTTGTTAAACATTAAAGCAACCTCGCGACCCTCGGTGGGAGCTGTCGTTAGCACTCCAAAATTAATACCTTACTTCTTCTCTACTATCACTAGAATGAGTATAGCAATAAGCA
This sequence comes from Panax stipuleanatus, assembly GCA_020205555.1. Lineage (NCBI taxonomy): Eukaryota > Viridiplantae > Streptophyta > Magnoliopsida > Apiales > Araliaceae > Panax > Panax stipuleanatus. The sequence goes on along the minus strand of CM035119.1, from coordinate 108,305,516 downwards.
AAGATCGATTCCACAGAGAGTGTATTATTTTATATTTATCCAATTATTTTCTAATGAATTGAGATTTTTGTTTTGAATAACTAAATTAACAAAAGTAAATTTAGAAGAAATATTAATAAGTAAAAATCTTTAATTCTTCAGTTAAGTATCACCTTTTTACAATCATGGATTAATCAAGTTTTACAATATTTATCCTTCAATGAGATTAACAACCCTAGATAATCGCGATCGCTAATTATCCAAAATTCTCCTTATGTGTAAATCTAATGCGACGATCGCCAACAAAAGATCCTAACTATCATATAACCCAGAACTATCAGTCTAGATTTAATACAATAGAAGCATTAAGAATGAGAATTAGATTGTTCCAAGCAACAATTGCATAATCAAGAATTATTTAACTTATCTTCTGAAAACCTTAACAATACCCAAAAGCTTGTCTACAATCAAGTATCATTAATTGCTACTGATGATTAGACGTACATCGTTTGCTTAATATATATCTCAATTTAGCAGATGATATTTATCAGATTAATCTAACTGGCCATATCAAATTAATCAGATAGTATAGAATATAAGAAAGTTTATGTAGATAATTAGAATAAATCTCACATACGAAAGAGTAAATAAAGTAAACTTGCTCAAACTGTTAATTATGAATAAAGTTTAACATCCCTTCAGAATTGAATTGAGTAGTTTAGCTTGACATGCTTTGATTCCCCAAAACTAGGGTTTAGATGAATGTACAAGATGATCTATATAAACTAATCTCTTGGAATATATCCCCCTAATCCTTGTGTATTCTTCTCCATTTGTAGCCCTCTTATTTACAGCCCAACTTGCAGCCTTTATTTAGCCCAAGTCCTATTCGAACAAGGAAAGCTCCTCATCAGCCGCGCCTACCCACCCCAACAGATATTTATACCCTGACACACCCGCCCCGGCGGGTGTTTGTACTGTCCGGCCAGCTCTAAGTCCTCCCCGACGGGAGTTTGGACTATGGAAATCCGCCCCAGTGGGTATTGCTCCGGTGCCTGCGACATCCTTTGGTAAAATGAGCATAACTTTTGATACAGAAAGAGTTACGGGGCGTGCTACCAGTCAAATCAAAGATGTCGACGAGATCTACAACTTTTATACTTTGAGAATTGATAGAATGTAATTGGATCAGGGTTGAAATTGGCTCCAAGTGACTGCTATGTAAATTACAACTTCCAAACTCTGAGGTTTCAACTTCTGCTTGGTATAAAGGTCATAACTTTTTCTTTTGAACTTCGATCGGAACGATTCAAGATGTTACGGAAAGCTAAGGAATAGCTCTACAATAAAATCCAAGTCCCAAGCCAAGACCATGAATCCAACTTAGCATTAAAAACCTAGCAATCTTCCCGTTTTTCTCGTTTCATCTCCATTTTGGCCTGAAACCCATAAACAAACCTATTATGCCCTTGTTAACAACCAAACATGCAGTAGACTATGCATAAAGGAATCAAAATAAATGAATATCATACACTCGTCACTCGGATTTTTATCTAGTGGGAATAAGAAGCTTTGGCTACGCGTATGCTAGGATTTGACTGATGAATCCTTGGTTTTTGCGACGTCTGGATGAAAATATACATTTTCTGTAAATATCTGTGCTTTGCAGGTTTTCATGGCCTCCTTCTGTGAGCCTAGGAATCGTTGGATTCATGATCAAACTGATTAGAATCTGATTCCCACGATGTACAAACTTCACATTACAAATGTACCCTACCAATTTTTCTGTAAAAATATACATCCGAAAGACCTTAAAATGGTTATTCTGGTCTAAGGTCTCAAACATAATGAAATATGGTTTGTCGTGCTAGAGTCACTCCAATAGCAGTCATGCCCATGAGAAGACCTACATTTGTATAAAAATTCTGTGGTCGAGGATGCTTCGCAGCTCGACAATCACCATTTAAATCGAGCCAAAGGCTAAAAATAAAAAAATGGAAGAATTAACATGCTTCAATTCCTACATGAGCGTAAGGGTTTGAAAATCACCTTTCAAAACATCGTTTTCATATCTTGTCTAAAAATGGGACTTTTGAAAATCAAATCAAACCCTTCATATATAGGTTCAACGAAGCACAATAATACTTTCAAATCAAACAAACATAGGCCCAATTTCTTCCAGCATTCACACACACATTGCAAATAAAAAGGGAAATATTGAAAAGATGTGGTTGGTACAACCATTTTCAAATCTACCAACTGGCGACTATGTAAACCGTTCAAATCGTCGACATAATACATGTTGTCCTTTTCCTAAAAAACTTCACCCTTCATAAAACAGATAAGGCAATAAGGGTAGAAAACAACAGACTTAGGAAGAGAAAAAGATCGGGTTCAAAGCTGACCTGATTTTTTTCCGACATCGACAATCATCTTTTATTTCATTTATTTAAATAATGATTATTTGATTAATTAAAGTGTGACAATTAAACTATGTAATAAACACTTTAATTAAAATAATGGGAAAGGAGTTAATAAATGAGGCAAACAAACAAGCCCTTATGAGAGTGGGTGTCAGTTAAAACCATTATGAAGTTAACTGACACAATTATCTCTGACAGTTAAGTTTATATACGTATATCATATGTATTAGGCCTTATGTATTATATCAGTATTCTTTCATATATCATATATTCATTAGAGAAGAACTTAGAGAGTGTTTGAGAGAATTGGAGAGAAAAGATTGAAAAAGTAAAAGAAGTTCCTTTCATTTAATCAGAAAAAGCAAGGGTAATACCTTACCTAAATTTTATATTTTTACGTCATTATGTTTTCTCCGTTGAAGCAAATTGAGTTCTCTGATAAATTAAAATTCATGAAGTTATTATGTATTACTTTGATGTTAGATGTTATCATGCATGCTTAATCTAATTGTATGTGATTTATATCTATTTTTGAGTAATTAATCCTTGTAATCATTCTTTAATTAGAATTTCATAAGTTACAGAGAATGAACATATGAATATAGCCTTTATATACAAAATTTCATGCTTTAATTATTTATTAAATTTGCAATTGATGGTTGATTATGATTATGCATGTTAAAAAGAAGAGAACGAACTTTAAACGGACAGATTCAGAGTTATAACGAATCTGTAATGACGAATTTCATGACTTTTGACGAAACTTTGCAAAATACCAAATAGAGTAAATTTATGTGTTCTAATTTGATTGTTTATGTAGTTTAAGTTGTTAAAAACATGCTAGAAACATTGTGTGATGTTTTTATTAAGTTTATAAGTCATGGATAACAATAAAATTGTTGTTTGATCTTAATTTTGGCATTTTTGGCCTTTTCCCTGTGTTCTTCGCGAACTGTCAGACCATACTGCGACTTGGCGTCGCAGCGCCTGTTCTATGAAGGAACTCGGCGCTGCAGCGCCTGGTCAAGGCTTGGTTGACGTAGTCACGATGTCACAATGCCAGTTTTGTGAAGAAAACCAGCGCTGCAGTGCCAGGCCAAGGAACTGCTGACGTGGTCTCAGTGCTGCAGCGGCGGTCCCCAGAGCAAACTGGGTGCTGCAGCGCCACCCAGCAGAATGACCCAGTGAATTTTATTTAAGTGTTCAAAGTTCAGAAATATGTTTTAAAATGTTATGTAATGAACATGACGATATGTTAAGCATATATTAAGAGGTTAAAATAATTTATTAACTTGTTTTACATGATTAATTAATAAGTTAAATACTTTATGTAAACTCGTTATTTTTGAAAAGTCTTGTAACGTGTTCAAACACTGATGTTTGTGACTTGATGATTATAATCAGACTTACAATTAATTTGTATTGTGAATGTAATAGTACGTAGAATTAATTGAGGAACCTGAATTATAACTGTAGCTTGTACACGAGGGAAGTTTCTAAACTCAAACCTTTTATTGGACAAGTTTTCTATCCTCGATTTATTATTGTTATGCAAGTTCCTTAACTCTAAATTATTCGTTGAGCAAATCCTAAACTTATTTTTCTAAATCAATCAAGTTCATATTCTTGTTTATTCAAGTTATGATTCCGAATGAGATATTATGATTCTTCTTAAAGTATTACTTCGGTTATACAATGTTTATTCAATTGTATACTCTTGAGATTCATTATTCGAATTGATTATCAATTTATTGTTTAACCTTGTAAGACTAGTGAACCTTTGTTGATTCAACTAGTCCATAGTTGAAGAGTGTTCTAAATTCTAGAAGTGTTATTGAGCTTATTGTGAAACCTGAATATTTGTACGATGCTAAATCAGGATATTAAATTATTACAACGAGTATGATATGCAATGATCCTTAGAAAAAGGAAATGAATAAGTTAAAGGGTTAAAGAATATATAATACTCGAAGTGTTCCAAGTTTAAGTGAAGGTGATGAAATAAAACCTACATTAAGGTAATGTGTTAAGTTATTCAACGATAATTGTGGATGAGATTTAGTGAAAACCGAGTAAGGGAGGTTTCGTTGATTCAGAGGACAGAATCCTTATAAGGAGGGAAGGATGTGATAACCCAAATTTTCAAGAATTAATAAATGAAAATTTATTAAATAAAATTCTTTTTATGAGATGTTTCAAGTACGAGTATGTGTATATGTATTATATTCTGAAATGTGTGATTTGGTATGAAGAGAATTATATTGTTAGAAGTTAGAAGTTCGAAGTATTGTTAACGACCGATGTCGAGAGTTGTATTATATGAATTTTGGGGTCGTTACACTTATTCAAACCAAACTTCCTTTGGTGTGGACTCTGATGTCAAACTAAGATGAAAACTTTTTATAGGGGATTATGTATGCGTTAGTGTTGAGATGATGTGCACATTCATGGTACTAAGGGCTGATCCCTTTAAGTACGAGTAGTAGAGTCCATATAGTCTTAAGATTGTTAAAGGTTTAATGTAGAAACACTTAACAACCTGAGATATAGTTCTTGGTTTGATGACCCTCAGATGTTCTTTTGATTCTTATATTCATTTCTTGATTAAGAAGCCGAGCTTTTTACTATTCATAACTCTTTGATTTCTCGCATGTTATTATTACTTGTAGACACTCAAAATTTTCTCTAGTCCTGTAGAAGACACTTGATTTTTGCATTCCCGTTACTAACCCTACAGGAGGGCAAAACCATCTTTTTAACTCAGTTTAACCCCAGTCTCAATATCGGGATGTCAACTCAACCCCACTCTCAATGCCGGGAAGCCAGGACAGCCCCGGTCTCAACTCGGGAGGTACAAGTCAGCCCCGGTCTCAACCTGGGAGGTATAGGTCAACCCCGGTCTCAAATCGGAAGGTACAGGTCAGCCCCGGTCTCAACCTGGGAGGTACAGGTCAGCCCCAGTCTCAATCCGGAAGGTACAGGTCAGCCCCGGTCTCAACCTGGGAGGTACAGGTCAACCCCGTTCTCAACCTGGGAGGTTTAGGTTAACCTCGGTCTCAACCCGGGAGGTACAGGTCAGCCCCGGTCTCAAACCAGGAAGTGCGGGTTTTCCCCAGTCTCAACCCGGGAGGTACAGGGGAGCCCCAGTCTCAACCCGAGAGGTACAGGTCAACCCCAATCTCAACCCGGGAGGTACAGGTTAGCCCTGGTCTGAACCCGGGAGGTACAGTCAGCCCCGGTCTCAAATCGGGAGGTACAGATCAACCCTGGTCTCAACCCGGGAAGTACAGGTCAGCCCCAGTCTCAACTCGAGAGGTACAAGTCAGCCCCGGTCTCAACACGGGAGGTACAGGTCATCCCCGGTCTCAACACGGAAGGTTAGGTCAAGCTCCGGTCATAACCCGGGAGGCCAACTATACTTTGGAGACAACCCTGAAGCCTCACATCATCTTTAAAGACAAACATGGAAGAACCAAGTCAGCCTCAAAGACAACCCTGAGGACAAACAAAATCGGCTAGGATCCAAACCTCGGAGACAACCCCGCGAAGTCAGCCGAAGGCAATGCCAGCACTGAAGGCAAACTCGGAAGGGGAAAAATGGTTATTTTACCAATTTAAAGCCGATTCGGTCAAACTTGAGCCTAATTGATGCCACCATGGTCAGAAAGAACTATAACAATGATCCCGAGTGGAAAAGCGCAAGACAGCTCAACGAATAAACTGCGAGGAATCAAAGACCCAGTTATGAACCCATCTTTTTCAACTCAAAAAAGGTTTAATCCTATGTCATTGCGACACTCTCGGCGAGAGCTTTCCGGAAAGGTACAGCACGTCTCAAACGGAAGCTCCTATCAAAAGTTAGAAAGTTTTGAATTTGAGCTCGTATTACTCAGAGTGCACGTACTTCGATAGAATGGGACCCACCACGTGGGACCCACCACATGGAGCTGCACCTCTACCTGTGGCTGCCGCAGGTAGAGCCGTTTCCATTGGGTCTATAAATAAACGTGCACCCCCAGCTCATTTTATATCTAAAAATGCTTTAACCTCTGCCCGTTTGGTTTCTCAGCCCCCCTCTTGTACTCCAAACGCATATTTTATCACTGTAACACGTAGATATACTCATAAACTACCATATATCAAAAATTAACTGGTAGAAACAGACGTTTAAAGCATACGATCTGGCAAAAAGCCCGTGTAGCAGTCCATTGTGAGTATTTTCACGATCAAAAAGTTTATATTATTTCATTGCACTTTTATACACTTGCACATTAATTTTTACTTTTTGATTAGGAACGAAACTCAGTTCTGTGGCCGTTTTGCTTACGTTTTCGCACATTTTAGTACAAAAACTCATTTTCTGGCATTTCTACAACTTGGATCGTCGATCCGTCGCTTCTAACAGCTTTTATATACATATATCTTTGTTTTTAGCCACTTCGTCGGACTGGGTTATTTTCCCAGTCCTAATTTGGCTTTTTAATGTATATATTTAACTATATATATACTAACTTTTCAATTCTGTTGAGTCCGGATGTCAAATCCGAGGTAGTTTACTGCTTTTATATATATAACTATATATATATATATATATAATTTTTCCTGACTTATTTGGGCCTGGATTTATACTTCATGGCCTTTTTATTGCTTTAATATATATATATATATATATATATATATTAACTATATATATTATTATTTACATTCCAGTTTGGCCTGGATCATTCTGTGGCCTTTTTACTATTTTTTTAAAATATATATACTTACATTTTCTGTCCAGGAAAAGGATAGAATGTCTGTCGCCCTTTACAGCTTATATATATATATATATTTCGTCAAGCCTGGATTACTCCATGACATTTTACAGTTTATATATATATATATATATATATATATATAAACTATTCAACAGGTTGACCATCTCAGGAAGCAATTCAACAGGTTGCGTAAGTACAACCTCAAGTTGAATCCAGCCAAATGTACTTTGGTGTCAAATTGGGAAAGTTGTTGGGATTTCTAGGGAGTAATAGAGGCATTGAGCTGGATCCTGCCAAAATTAAAGCCATCACTGAGATGCTGATAAGTAATTTTTATAGCCACTTATTTAGATATAAACTAACTTGTTTTGTTGTGTAAACTCAAGTACTAATGTAGCTTTTCATGCATTTTTGCTTTCTTTTGTAGTTTTCACGTTTGGGAACTCTCTTGATGCACAAGTGGCTAGAAAGAATGAAAGAATGCTAAAAGGGGCAAGAAGCAATGAAATGAGATGATGAACAGGAGCAATGAGGCTGCAAGAAGCAATGAATGGGAACATGTCAGGAAAATACAGCATAAGAAATCAAAATTCAGCATCTGATGCATAGCGCAGCTGCGCCAGCTTCATGCCTTAAGGCAGCGCAGCTGCGCTAGAAGAGCTTTGCAGGTCACCCTGCTGCGCAGCTGCGCCAGTTACATGCATTGAAGGAGTGCAGTTGCGCCGGTCTATTTCTGCAGTTGACTTTCACTAAAGCTAGCCAATTGAAATGTAGCTAGGGAAGGAGGCAAATAGGAGGGGACGATATAATTAGACCTATTGGAGATGATTTTGGATATCTCCCCTTTGGGAGCCTTAGCTTAATATTGTTCTATCTTTTTTCTTTAATTTCAATATGAGATTAGAGTAGATTTAAATAGTCAGTTTCTAGATTTGATTGGATCTGAAGGTTGAAGCATTTGGATAGCATCAAAGATTTAAACTTGGAGCAAAAAATCAGATTTGCATTCTCTATCTATATATTCTCTTTGTTCCCTCTTTGTAATCTTATGATGTTTATTCAATTTGTGGATGGTAGATCTAATTTTAGTATGAGTTAGATTATATTTTGAGATTTCAATGGACCCTATTGAATAGTTTATTTTGATATTCATCTATGTTGGTTTTATTGATTGTCATGCGGTTGTCTATTATGGTTATATTCAATTGCTTAATTACCTAGTTATCAATTACCGTAATAATCCATATGGACTTGAAAGACGAAGTATGGGTTTAGATCTGATCGTAATAGCTTGCGTTTGTATGATCTATATGTTCGAATGTATGATTCGTGCTTAGGATAGACATATACAGAAGCACCACTTGTAGTCAATTGAGGACTTGGGCTTAAACCAAAATTATTTGTAAATCACATAGACATATAGTGTTTTAGGTAATGTGGGTGTTCATATGTATTCTATCATCTGTGGATTATATATGATATAGATTTGGTACATCGAAAGATGGTCTTATCTCACTTTCGTGTTCTCGACTAACAATTTGTGATGATTAATTTGACTTAGCAGGAAGTGCATTGATTTAGATGAATCAATAGGGGGAATTGAGATCTCATATCTTCATTATCTGGTTTTATTCTAGGATTAATTAGTTTTAGTTTAATTAATTATCTGGTTATGGGCTAGTGGTTTGGTGACTTTTATTAGTTAATTATCCGTGGGAACGATACTCTACTTACTCTTTATTACTTGTTGACCGTGTATACTTGCACGCATATATTGATCGGTAAAACAACCAACAAGTTTTTGGCGCCGTTGTCGGGGAATTAATTTGATAAATTTTTGCCAACATTAGCTCCAATCAAATTAGTCTTAATTTAAACATTTTTATCTTGTTTTAATTCTCTTCTTATATTCTTTCTTTTCAGGTACCATGGATTTCAGTGCTTATCCATGGTTTTACACGAGGAAAGATCAACCAAGGGAAACAGGGATTGATGGACTCAACACAATTGCTACATTATCAGCACAACTTGAGACACTCTCGAGAAAGTTGGACGTTGTGGCAGCCCAACAGAGTCGAGAGATGGCAGTTACCTGTGATTATAGTGCTGGCACCTATATGAGTCATCAGTGCCCCATCAGTTTTGGACCTGTGAAGTATGGGGGTGATTACTTTAACCATAATGATGATCTCAATTATTGTCAAGATTGGGGCTATCACCCAGATTCTTCAGGGGGCTATTATTAAGACCAATACTGGGATCCATGTCCAGCATACGCACCAGAAGTCACCTTCCAAACTCCAATCAATGATCCTCAATACATGGATTCTGAGGGTGAAACAAAAAAGGCAAGATTGGTGGAAGAATGTTGCATAGCATCAATGAAGGAAGAATTAATTGATCAAGCAAAGTCAATTAAGAATCTTCATAATTGGACGGATCAAATTTCCATGGCTTTAATGAAGGAGGAATTGATTGAGCAAGGGATGAAAACTCAAAATCTTCAGAATCAATTATCTCAAATGTTTGAAGCCGTGAACAATGGCTATCAAAATAATGGGTGCTATGACATGAATGCTGAAACTGATGGAGAGCCCGAAGTGTACATGCAACTGGATGAACTGAAAGAAGTGGACATTGAGGAGACAAATGGGGTTATGGAAAATGATGACTATGAGCCGACCTTTATAGCACCCCAAGTGCCTTCTCCGCAAAAGTTGGAAAAGCTAGTGATTTTTGCACACCCATGCCCTCTTGGTAGTCACATCGCAGGCAAATATCTTTATGATAGTGATGCATTCTTGAAACCATGGTGGTCCGAGGAAGAGAAAATAGAAGAAGAGTCCGTTGTGTTGTTTATGCCCCAATGCCCAAATCGGTTTACAAACACAACGGAAGAAGCACCTAGCTATCCGAACTTCAAAATGGTGAATTCATGTACAAGAAATATGCTAGGTGGTTTCAATCCAAAGAATCTCGTGAAGGGGAACCTCCCAACGCACACTGCAGTTTTAATGGATGGAGGGTTTCTCTCTTATAGTAGAGGAATTGGATAGCGGTGTCAAGAAGAAAGTCTAGCTTTCGAACTATAAACCGAACGCTCGATGGGAGGCACCCCATCAAATCTCTCTCTCCTTATGTGTTTAATTCTCCATACACTTTTTATTATTTCCCTCTCTATGTTTAATTATTTTTGTTGTAAATATTTTATAATAATTTGTGATAATTTTAGTGATTTAATAAAGTTTGTGTGCCTTTTTCAGATTCCATTCAATTGGTAGCAAAGTCTATGGTAAGTTGAAATGAGAAGCTGCAGAACAAATTAAATGAAATTTCTGAATATTGGCGTGGCCGCGGCAATACAAGCCTAATGATCAGAGCTCCCGCCCCATTTCCCAAACCAAAAAATGAAATCCACAGAGCAGCGCAGCTACGCCAAATTTGTGCTGCCTTCCTGCGCAACTGCTCCAGACAAAGCATCCTTAACAACCACATAGAGTAGTTACGCCATCTTTAAGGGCAATCCCTGCGCAGCTGCGCCAGGCTCTCCAGAATGTTTTTAAATGAGACCGGCCCATGTTCTATTTCATTCCTCACTTAAAATCAATCCATTGTTTTGGTAGCTTCCATTCCCAAACCTCATACTATATCTCTCAACTCTCAGAAGCAAACACAGACACACACGAAATCTCTTATCGTCGATCAACCCCTCCCCTAATCCAACTCTATAAACTCCATCCTTACCAAAATTCTAGCCCCACTTCTCTTCTATCATCAACCTAGCCTGTCAAACTCGAACTTCCGATCATTTAACACAGTTAGTGTGTACACTATCTGTTCGATCAAAGTCCATAGCAGACTTCGGGTTCACATTTGTCCATTTGTTCAAGACACTTAGGGTGGCATCATTTGTTTAATCAGAGAATTCAGAGGACACAACAGAAAAGGGAAGATTTTGGGTTTCATTGGAGTGCACTGCAACTATTTGATTCAAGTTCTGATAAAGAAAAGGACTGAATTTTTGACAGAGTTCTGGGGGCTTATAGAGGGTTTGTTCTGCTTATTTATCAGACCATGGTACTATTATCTACATGCCCAACCAAGCAGTATGCCTAAATGAATTCGCACTCCCTCTCCTCCTTCTGCACCTCCAAGCAGTGACCACGACGAAAGCAGATCCAGAGATACATTAGATAGTTTCAGATTTATCAACATGGCAGCTCAGCTATACTATATGAATGTTCTGGACAGAAAAAATTATGTGAAGGAAAGAGGGCTGAAACCGGGTAATAATGATGGGATGATGAAGAAACAGATTATCGAACATGGTTGGGCACTAGTTATGGCCAAACCACTATCAGCCATTATACCCCTCATCAAAGAATTCTATGCCAACGCGCAAAAGACACAAAATGGGATATCTTATGTTAGAGGGAAGCAAGTGCCCTACACCAAGCAAGCTATCAATGAAATATTTAAAGTGGATGTTGTTCCTTCTGGCTCAACAAATTTGGCAGAATCCCAGCGTATGAAAATTGACTTAGATAAGCTGATCAAAGAACTGTGCAAGCCAGGCACTAAGTGGACGACATACGCAGGCACAGACAGAAAAGTTTGCTTTCCCTAGACTGCCTTGAGTCGCTATGCCAAATCTTGGTACAGTTTCATATACGCGAGCATACTCCCTTCCAGTCATCATGTTGAGGTTACTATTGATCGAGCCACCTTACTTTATGGCATCGTCAAGAATAAAGTGATTGACATATGACACATCCTTAATCAATCTATGTTGAGGTTCATGAGGGGGAGCACTTCAGGAAGGATCTCGCACGCATCGGTGATCACACGTCCATGCCTAGCTGCTGGAGTGGTGTGGGATACTGAGGCTCTGCAGCTCCTGATGCGCGATATAAATCATACAGCCATTCAGAATTATAGAATTTAGGAGGGTGCTGAGTCTCATCATCGAGGACTGGGATTCATTATTGGAGATTCTGATGATGAGGAAGAAGAAGAAGAAGAGGAAGGTATTCCAGTGCAGGCTCAGCAGGCAGCAGGTTCAACTCCCGCAGAATTTGCTAATCAGAAGAGGGAGATACAATAGCTAATAAGTGGCTTTTATGACCACTTATTTCAGATAGTAACCAACTCATTCTGTTGCTTAAACTCAAGTATCATTGTGCGTTTTATGTGTTTTTGGTTTGTTTTGTGATTTTCAGGTTTAGAAATTCTCCGGGCCCAAACTAAGCTTAAAAGGGCAAAAGAACGCTTAAATGGGACAAAGCACTGAAATGGGCTTCAAGCATGAAGATAGCATGGGTGAGGAAGCAATGAAGGTGATGCCATGAGTCTAGAGGCCAAAAGGAGCAAGAATGGCCTTTGAAGCAAAAATGGGAATGAAGTGCAATCCGGACATCGTTTGGGTGGTTCATGTTCATTTCATGTTCTTGGATTGGAACTTGGTTCATATTTTAGACCATCTTATAAACATTCTGGAACATCTTGAATCATCCAAATTGGAGTTCGGAGGCGAGAGTTATGCCCCGTATACCAATGGACGTCAAACCTCACGGTTTTGAGTTTTCATGCACAGCTGTCACTTGGAGCTCAATTTCAGCCTTCATCCATCCATTATTTTTCAATGCTCAAAGAATTAAAGTTGTAGAGCTCTTCGATAGCTTCGATTTGACAAGTGACAGGCCTCGTAACTCCTCCCGGATCAAAAGTTATGGCCATTTTACCAGAGGACTCTGCAGTAAAAAATCCTTGGCGCGGGAGGGCGGATTTCTAGGGTATTTTGGGCGCGGCCGCGTCAGTCCCCAGCTGTGCCAGACTTGACTTTTCAATTGAACGGGACTTGGCTATTGATTGGGATATAAGGGGGATCGTTTGTGGCAAGAAAGGGCATCATATATTGGCCCTAAGCCCTAGTTCCTCTCTTTTCTTCCTTTACATCTTGTTTAATCTAGATTAGGAGTAGATTAGAGAGTAGATTAGTGCTAGTTTAGTTAGTTAGTTAGATTCTAGGGTTAGATTAGAGAAGAAGATTGAAGCAAGAGATTGACATTGAAGATCCACACTTGGAGAAAGAACAAAGATTTGCAATTTCTATCTCTTCACTCTCCTTGTATTCAATTTGTATTTGGATAATGTATAATCTACTTGTGGATAATATATTCGAGTTGTCTATGACTTAAATCATATTTTGAGGTTTCAATGGAACCTAATGAGTAGTTTAATTTGATATTCCTTCTATGATGGTCTTATTTGATTACTATGTGTTTGTCTATTGCGATGTATGCTTTCATTGCTTAATTGAGTCATGACCAATTACTGTGATAACCCACATGGGATTGAAAGACAAAGTGTGGGTTTAGATCTAATCGTAGTAGCGGGCGATTGTACATTCACATGGCGTTGGACGTATGATTGGTGCTTAGGATAGACATATACCGAAGCGCCGCTCGTAGTCAATAGAGGACTTGACCTTAAACCCTATTTATTTGTAAACACCATAGACATATAGGGGTTTAGATAATGTGGGTGTTCACGTGCGTTCTATCATCTGTGGATTGCACGTGATATGGATTAGGTGCATCGAAAGATGGCCTTCTCTTACCTTCGTGTTCTCGGCTAACAACTGTAATGATTAATTTGACCTAGTTGGAAGTGTATCGACTTAGACGAATCATTAGAGAAAATTGGAATCTCTTATCTTCATTATCTGATTTTACTCTAGGATTAATTAGTTTAAGTTTACTTCCTTGCCTAGTTTAAAGTAGTTTTAATTCTTTCTCTTTACCACCCGTTTAAATAAGACTGAAATGATTATGTGCTAGTGCTTTGGCGACCTTTTATCTGTTAATTCCTCATGGGAACGATATCTTTACTCACTCTTTATTACTTGTTGACCACGTATACTTGCTCGTTAATTGTGTCATCTAAATCGGACCAACAAGTTTTTGGCGCCGTTGCAGGGGAATTATTTGGATAACTGTTTGCCAACATTAGTTAAATCAAATTAGTCTTACTTTAAATATTTTATTTTTATTTTTGTTTAATTCTCTTCTCATATTCTCTTTTCAGGTACAATGAACTTAAATTTCTATCCATGTAATGGTACAAGGCAAGAGCAACCAAGGGAAGCATACACTGATGGCGTCAACCCAATTGCAACACTTTCAACACAGCTAGAGGTTCTCTCGAGGAAGCTGGATACTGTCTCAGCTCAGTAGAATCGAGAGACGGCAGTGACCTATGACTACGGTGCTGGGAGCTACGTGAGCCATCAGGAGCCTATCAGTTATGGACAGAAGCAGTATGGGGGTGGTTATTCCTACACTGAACCTTATCCCACGTATAAACATGATTGGGGGTATCACCTAAACCCTTCATCAGACTACTATCAAGACCAACACTAGGATCCAAATCCCGCATTCGGCCCAGAATGCACCTTCTAGACTCCAGTTTACGAGCCTCAACACAATTTTGAGGGTGACACAGAAAATGCAAGCTTGGAGGAAGGAAGTGGCATAGAATCACTAAAGGACATCTTGAATGAGCAACAGAAGTCATTCAAGAGTATTCAGAACTGGGCAGAGAAGATTAGCAAGGCCTTGATGATAGAGGATGAACAAGGGATGTAAAACCATACTGTGAGCTATCAAGAACAATATGAGCCAAGTCTAATTTATGCACCAGAACCCCCATATCAATCCCCATGTTTACTAGGAGAACAGTCTCCATTGGAATTCATATATAGGAGCTTAGAAAGCCAAGAGGAGAGGCTTAGGATCTAAGAGCAATTAAGCCAGAACTTTTAGAATCAGATGGCCCTAATCCACAACACTCCTACCAATGAGCATTAGTACATGGAGCCCGAGGCTGAAACAGAAAAGGAAGGATTGGAAATTATGTGGGGGAATTCCATAGCATCGACAAAGGAGACCTTGATTGAGCAAGAGCAATCGATTGAGGATCTTCAGATTTGGGTGGAGCAGATTAGTACCGCATTAAGAAAGGAGGAGGTATGTGAACAAGAGACAACAGTGCAAGATTTTGTGCCTCTAATGACTGAAACCGTGAGTTATGACCCTCAAAAAGATTGGTGCTATGAGATGGATGCAGATACTGATGAAGAGCCTGAGGTGCACTTGGAATTGGATGAGCAAAAGGTAATGGATATCGAGGAGCCAATTGGGGTAGTGGAGTATGAATGTGAACCAACAGTGACAATCCCCCAAGAGCCTCCTCCGCCTGAGTGGAACAAGCCAGTCAAGTTTGCACACCCTTGCCCCCTTTGTAGCCACATTACAGATACGAATCTCTATGACATGAGAGAGTTCGTGAGCTTCAAACCATGGTGGTCAGAAGAGAAGAGAATAGAAGAAGAGTCTGTTGTGTGGTCTATACCTCCATGCCCCGATCACTTCACCTGCACAACGGAACCCGTGCCTAGCTCCCCGACCTTTTGTCCGGGGAATTCATATACATATCCGATGCTAGGTAGTTTAAATCTGAGTCCTCCTCTATTGGGAAGCCTCCAAAAGCATATAGCAATTCTGATGGATGGAGGGGTTCTCCAATATCGTCAGGGAGTCGGATAGCAGTGGTCAGACACAGTCCAGCTAGAGGACTATAAATCAAGTGCTCGATGGGAGGCACCCCATCATTTCTCTTTCTCCCTCCTTGTTTAATTCTCCATTTCCTGCTTTCTATCATACTTCCCTCCCCCTTGTTTACTTCTTATTAGTTTAGTATTTAGTTTAAAATTTCTGAATGCTCGTAGATTAGGAGTTCCATGCTTATATTTTTGAACTTAGGCATTAGTGCATATCTTTTTGGGACCATGAAGCTTATGGCACATATTTTGATACACTTGCACATTGCGTATACACCTTTAGAGAATTTTTGGGAATATAAATGCATATATGTTTCCATATTCATTCTCTTGATGTAAATAGATTTTATATACTTTTGTTAGTCTAGGAGGGCTTAATAAGTATTATCTGTGTATTTTAGGTCAAAGGCTGCTCGGAATGAATGAAAAGCAAAAGCCAACCTCAGTTCATGCCAAAAATCTACAGCAACAAAATCTGATGGTCAGCGCGGCCACGCCCAATCCAAGGCATTACCACGCGCGGCCGCGCCACACATAAACTGGGCTTGTCTTGGGAAAAATCCTGCAGATTTTGGGGGGTACCACTTCATGTCAATTATTAGCAGCCCCCAAGCCTCAGTCCCTATAATCCCAAACCCTCAGTTCCTTAATGCAATCCCCCATCTCTTCTATTTTATGCAATTCCCCCCCCCCCAACTACAAGCCTTAGTTTTGAAAACCTCCTACTTCCTCAATCCAAAGTACCAATTCTCATCCACCTCATCCTCTCAACCTGATCAATTAAGATATTGAGTGTGGGATCTCTAGCAGAGCAAGATTGATATGGAGTTAGGTTGGTTCGTTGAGTACAGTGCTGAGCGGGGTTTATTTTGCCAGAGCAGAGAGAGGCGGGGAAACTTTTGAGAGGGCGCCATTTCATTTCATGCAGCATCAGAAGCCAAATAGGGGAGTTTCTTTATACCTTTACCTTCAATGAGGACATTGAATAGTTTAAGTTTGGGGGTATTGGCTTTATTTTGCATATAGGGTAGTTGCATTCATATTGCATATTGTGTTTGTTTATTTAGTGCATGTAGGTTGTAAATAGTTAAAATTTGTGAAAATTTTAAAAAATTTCTTTTGTTTTTGCATTCTGTGTTAGAGCATACTGCATGAATCCAGTTTTAAGTTGGTTAGTTATGTATGTTGCCTGTGAAGAAACTGAAATCACTTGATTGTTGAACTGATTTAAGACATAAGCCTGATTTCATGGTCATATATGTAAATCCTTACCTGTCAGATACTATGTAACTAGTAAGCACGATAGAGTAAACACCATGATGTGCTAAGTTTAAATGTTTACATACTTGTCTTATGGTGGAAAAACTATGTTTTAATAAAAGAGTTTCAGTTCGCATATAATAATAACTAGACTGTTAAAAGCTTAAGTTTGGGGGAAACAGGGGACATGCGTGATTTATGCGGGGAGATGGAGTGTAACACGCACTCCCTTGCAAGAAAAGAAAAAGAAAAAGAAAACAAAAGAAAATGCATTGAAAAACTAAAAAAATAGAATAAACACTTCGGCTAGAAGCAGTTGATTGAAGCGCCTATCTTGGTACCTCCAAGGGACGAATATTCATGTACTTATCAGTCAACACCAATGCCATGGGCTATATGTTGGGATAGAAAGATTATAGTAGCAAGGAGAGAGCCATCTACTACATCAACAAAAGATTCAGCAGTGGTAAACAGCAGTACACCTCGATCGAGAAGACATGTTGTGCGTTAGCATGGGCCGCCATGAGGTTGCAACATTATCTGCATGGGCACACGACCTACCTCATATATTGCATGGATCCGCTAAAATATATATTCAACAAGACAATTTTGAATTGTCGACTTTCCAAATGGCAGTTGATCCTGCAACATTTCGACATTGTCTATGTGACTAAGAAGTCCATCAAAGGTCAAGCCATTGCAGATCAACTAGCCGAAGCACCATCAGGAGGGTTCGAACCTCTGGAGACTTATTTTTCGGATGATGGTATCATGACAATTCAGCAAAGACTTCAAGGAAACGCAGTCCGACCATGGAAAATGTATTTTGATGGAGCAATAAACATGGAAGGTGCCGGAGCTGGGGCAGTCCTTATCTCTGGTACAGGAGAACAATATCTTGTTGCTACCAAGCTGCAGTTTGTCAACACCAACAACACAGCTGAGTATGAAGGCTGGATAATGGGGCTAAAGTTAGCCCAATCCCTGGGTATCAAACATCTATTGGTCCTTGGAGATTCTGAGTTGGTTATCAAACAAACCACTGGGGCATATCATACCAAAGAACTGCATTTGCTGCCCTATCATCGATAGGTCGTCAAAATATCAATGGAGTTTGACGACATAACTTTCATCCATATTCCTCGGGGTACGAATGACTTCACTGATGTATTGGCAACGTTGGCTTCCTTAATTCGCATATCCGATAGGAGTGGGATTCCCGACATCAAATTCACAAGCCAAAAGACCCCAACATACGGGAGTTACATTGGAGAAGTATCAGATGAAATACCTCTTATCAAACAGCCTTGGTATTAAGACAACAGGGAATATTTCCGAGATTGATCTACACTCGTTGTGGCAAGCCAATTCGAATGGGCTCGGATTCACAAGATGGCTATAAAGTTCTATCTGAGTTGAGACGCACTCTACAAAAGGGATGTTGGAATAGGTCTCTTAAGATGCCTTGATAAAAAGCAAGCCCAGAGATTGATGGATGAAGCCCACAGTGGAATCTGTGGTCCACACATGAGCGGTTATTTGCTGGCCAAGAAGATATTGAGAACAGGGCATTACTGGATCTCCCTCAAAGCTGACTGCGACGACCATGTCAAGAGGTGCTACCAATGCCAAATCCATGGAAATGCTATACATGCTCCTCCAAATGAGCTGCACAATATGAATTCACTATGGCCTTTCTCTATGTAGGGATTGGATGTGATAGGTCCAATTGAACCCAAAGCCAGCAATGGGCATTGATTCATCTTCACCATGATCGATTACTTCACCATGTGGGTTGAAGCTGCCTCTTTTCCCAAAGTCACCAAAGAGGTCATCATTGGTTTCATCAGAAACAATGTCGTCAGTCGATATGGAAAATCGGAGGTGATCGTATCAGATAATGCCAAGAACCTAAACAATCAGATGATGAGAACTATGCAGAAAGTCCCACATCAAACATCTCAATTCTGTCATCTATCGGCCCAAGATGAATGGGGCTGTCGAAGCGGCCAACATGAACATCATGAAGATCATGCAGAAAATGTTCGCCAATCACAAAGAGTGGTCTGACTTGTTTCCTTTAACCTTGCTAGCATACAGGACGTCAATGCGTACTTCTACTGGGGCTACCCCCTACTCATTGGTCTATGGCATGGAAGCAGTACTTCCCATAGAAGTAGAAATAGAGTCTCTGAGAGTGTTGATAGATGCTCATATGGAGGAAGACCAGTGGTTGCTAGATTGGTACCACCAACTGTCCCTGATAGATGAAAAGAGGGCTACAACCATTTTTCACGGGTATTTATATCAGCAAAGGATTGCTCAATCGTACAAAAGGAAAGTCCGAATACGGCAATTCAAAGAGAACGACTTGGTATTGAATAAAGTCCTGGCCAATCAAGACGAAGCCAAAGGAAAGTTTGCCCCTAATTGGGAAGGTCTTTTCATTGTCAATGAGGTGTTGACAAAAGGAGCTATCAGATTACAAAAAATGGACAGGAACGAATTTTCTCAAATCATCAATTCAGACACCGTAAAAAGGTACTATGTCTGAAACACATGCATACCAGCATCCTGGTCCTGTGAATTAAATTAGTTCGTCTCTCACACAAAACGAAACTACGAGTGACCTGATCTCCCTCAACCCAGGAATACGTAGGCAGCCATTTCTGGTGCAGTTAAACCAACCAAAAAACTCAAAAACTCATCTAACCAAACTCAAAAGAGACACTTTTCCAGCCTCTGTCACACAAAATGGAACTACGAATGACCTGATCTCCCTCAGCCCGGGAGTACGTAAGCAGCCATTTATGGAGTGGTTTAACCTTCAAGAAAAAATTAAAAACCAATAAAAACCAGTCCCAAGACACCGAAATCATATGAAACCTAAATTCTATCAAGCCTCCATGGTCAATGGGCCCATTTGAGATATTCTCCGACATCTCAATGTCAATCCATAAAGGAGAAGCTCGTGATACATCAAAAACAGCAAGTCAGGAAAGAAGTGGTAATCACTCAGCAATGACAATACATATCCAAACAGGGAAGTGAATTAAAATATATTTCTCTTATATATAATACTGTTTAAAATATACAATTTGTCCTGTACATGACAAAAATGGCTGATCTAGTATATGCAGGAAAAATAAAGCTAGTCTATGGACCCAAAGATAAATGGGACAGCAGTGCCAACATGGCATCTCTCTCTGAAGATGGAGGAGCCGCTACAAGCGTAATACCCTCAGCCTCCATACGGGTCAAAACATCTACATCCATCTGCATAGTGGCACTGTGATCATCAATGTAAACACTCATATCGGCAACCAGACCATGAGTATATGATCAGAGAGCAGTACTATCGGCAATGTGGAAATCTCGGGAAGCTATGGCCTCATCCCTCTCTACAAATGCAGTGTCCCTGGCAATCAAATTATCCTCAATCTCGACAAAAGCAGCATCTCGAGAAGATCGAGCCTCATCTCTCTCGACCAATGCCGTATCTCGAGTGGCTCGAGCCTTATCTCTATCAGCAAAAGCTATATCTCTTCCAGACAGGGCAGTCAACATCAGCGCCCTAGCCTGATCTCTATCGAAGGTCATCCTAGTTAGTGAATCTTCCAAAGCTGTATCTGTCCCGACATGAATAATAAGCGGGTCACTAACTAAGACTGCTGTCAAATTTATGAACAAATCGTCCTCCGTAGGAGAATCAGGATCCCCCATAGGCTCCTCTTCGTCTGAATCCACAATGGGAGTTGACTGGATGAGCGCGACTGCTACTATATCAGCCTCCAACCACACTGAATACTCTGGAGAACAACTCGGATGGCTAGTAGAGAAATCAGCCCTCTCCCTATGAGTCCAACACTCATAACTACTAATGCATGGTAGGTGGTCACCCCTCGCAATCCCGCTAGGGGCAAGTAGTCAATGCCAGATGCATGGGTGATGAAGCTATAAGAGGAGACCAGCCCTGAGCATGGTCGAATCGAAAAAGGATGGTCAATATTTGACAGAAAAGCTGACCAGGTCTCTACATCTGAACACTTCGCTGGCTAAAATGAGTAGGACATAGCTATCTCATGGGAGAAGCAGTACCCCTGATGTCTGAAGAAGCTAATAAGACGCAAATGGCTCGTGAGCCATACATACAGAAGGATAGAGCTACCTCTAAAAAATCCCTCCGAATGGGTACTGCAGTAGGTAGCTGACCTCAATGTCTCGGCCAATATCATCGGCAGGATGGTGCTACCCTGTCTAAGGGCACGAACCATGACCATCAAGACCAGGTCCAAATGGTCCAAATACAGTGGCATATATACATAGGCCACGATGCACATTAGCAAAACATCTATCCTGGCTAAATGCCACGCCTCTGTCGAGATGATAAAATGCCCAGCATGTCGATCGTAGTTGTCCAACCTACCAAAACGATCAATCAAGAAGTCAATTGAGATCACCCGTCTGAAAATGATTGCATCTGTGACTAAACTCTGACATAGACTCGACATCCATAGAAATGGTCTCCACATTTCACTAATAGCAGTACGGGTGCACGGCAAGTCCAAAGCTAAACCAGTAAGCTGCTCGTACTCCTCCAGAGTCGGAGGAAACGCGTTCCGCCTTAAGCGAAAAACCTGCCTCTCAAGTATCCAACAGGATAAGAGGCCATCTAGGAATCCATATGGGACCTAGAAGTCCACCAAAGCTAATGAATGCCCTAACATCTGATCTACTGTCCCTCTGGCCGTAAAGGGCAGGTTATCATACCACGACCTCAAGGACGATGCCACCACAGATGGTGGTAGCTGCTCAATGCGACAGACTATCGAGGACGACATCTGTATCATCGTATCACAAGACCATCTAGGGGTCAAATCTGAACTCATCTGTCTAAATGCATATCGATGACATAATACATGCATAATGACAATAATAAATATGATGCAATATTTAGGAAATATCTTGCATATATAAAATAATATATATACTACAAGCATAATCTTTGTATACTAATAAAGTGCAAAATAAAATTATAGGGATATGGGGCACAACCCCCCAACTACTAGCAGTGGTTTATCAAAATAGGGCACAACCGCCCAACGGCCAAAACAGTGGCCTATCAAAAGATATAGCTACAATAGCTATCCAAAAAGGTCAAGATAATCTATACTCAGGCTGTTAACCTGCCCCTTCTACTCCGTGGATACAAAGTCTCGGCCATCAGGAATGTCAGGGCTGTACAAGGGAGGATCAGCAGCTATAAAACTGTTAGAAAACGGACCCGTGGAAGGGCCTGCTCTGGAGCCGGAAGGATCAAAAGAAGATGCCCTTGATAGATCTCTGCCAAGATGCCTGAAAAACGAATGAGCTCTCTCCAACTTGTTGGGTCAGTCCTGTAATCTAATCCAAGTGAGTAGGCTCCCTGAGGCAAGTTATCCAATCTGTCATCATCACAGACCCCGACACTATATCTGCCATGAACTAGGTAGCACGAGTCTGAGCCCCAATAGTGCGAGGACTCCACCAGCTGCTGAATGCCTCTTGGCTGTATAGACACTCTGACAGGGTAAAACCATCTATGCCATCCATCGGAATGTCTGTAAGTGGCTGAACTAGTGGCCAATGGTGCCAAGCAGGAGGAACAATGGGAATGCGTATATGCCCCGTGATGCTCCTAATAGCACGCTCTCCTAAATAGAGCTCCCAACGGCCGTCTATCAAAAATAGGACTCTGCGGGTAGATAATGCATACTCCCGGCCAGTGGGGAAATCACCCTCAAACATGACCATCAAAAAGTATGAGGTATACGGTACCCATGATATCGATCCGGCTATCAAAAGCTCCAACTGCAGGCGGGAATGGGTGAATCCCTTAGCTATAAGGACCTCTGTCAAAGTGGAGTGGTGCCAACGCCGTTCTTGAGGATAAGTCTCCATGCCTAAAGTAGTGGTGGGATGTAGGCAAGGAAGCCTCTCATATGTCCAGAAATGGCCATGTAAATATCAAAAGTCCAACGTGACCAAGACTGACAAACGTAAATGCAAAAATCAAAAAGGTACAAGAAAGATGTACTCACCAGCAGAAATGGGTAGAACCCTAACCAAGCCTCCGTCACACCCTCCGAGCGAATGCGCATACCTCAGAGAAAATAGGCAAAGGTGTAGGTACCCCAATTAAAGTCACTGAGGCGCTCCACATATCTAGTGGCACTAACCAAGGCAAAGGACTCCGTCGCAGAGTTGTTCCCAAGGAAACAACCCTTGATGATCACCAAAAACAATCGCTGTAAGATGTAATCCCTAACCCTCTGATCATCATGCAGAGGCTCAAGCAAAGTCCCACTCTGGGCATCTACGCTTAAGGGACCAGATTGGACCGTCCGACTTTTGATCGCCGTCGTAGGAACTCCCAGCAAGGACCGAATAGCAGTGGGTGTAATGACAGCCACAACAAGCACTGGCTCACCCTCAAACTCTATCCTGGTGATGAACCTCTAATCCATAGGGGCCATTATCACATCGCAATCCAGCAAATATAGAGACTGAGTCTGGTGGAACCAGCGCTCGGACAAAGCCCTCATGAAACCCAATGGGCAACGGCAGAGAAGGATAGAAAAAAATGCCCCCAGATGTCAACAATGTTCCTATAATCCTGGTGTAGAGTTTGATAAAGAGAATGCACATTAAACCAGTTCCCTCGAAGCTGCAAAAAGCCAGGAACTTGTATTAAAAGCCAATCCATGTCAAAAACTTGTGCCCCGAGAATGGCAAAAGAAAGAATGAAAATCTAGAAAGAAGAAAACTTCGGTCACCTCATTGGCGTGAAGGAACCTTGATGGATGGTAACTCAAATCTCCCAGTAGATCCTAGATTGGCATAACAATGCTTGGGAGCTCCGCATGTGGAGCCCGAGCTGGGGCTGGAGCAACAAACAGAGCCTCATCATCATTTATGTCTACTGATGGCTCATTCTGGATCGGACGAATCACTGACTCAGCCAATCTACGAGGCGGCCGGGCTGGCCGTGGCTGAGGAACATCGGAGGCTCTCCTCCATCTAACTCCTGAAACGACTCGGCTAGCACTCCCGGGTCTATCTCGGTTCATTACTTGGACAAAGTCTCCAAATCACCTCAAAAAGGGTGAGATAAGCCTAAAACCTGTGGCTTATTAATTTAAAGTAGTATTTCATGCATTTTTAAATCCTAAAACATGCATAGGTCAGTCAAAATTCCCAGTAGATTCAAAACTGCATGTTTATTACATGCTCAGGCTTTTGAAATTTTTTTGCCAGAGTTTTCTTTGTAAAATGGGCTGCCGCATGCACACATGCATGTCTACGTGGCCATTCAGTAGCACACCTTCCCAAGAAGAAAAACAGTTCATATTTATGAAAAAAAATCAAAAATAAACTTCACATGGTAGCCAATTTATAATGGACATTTTTTAGTTGAAAATCCAGGCTCGCTAGGCCTCAAAAAGGACGAGTAAACTGATCAAAATAAGCTGCAATTGACTGTCTCACAATTTAAATTTTCTTACATCAAAACGTGCGTTACAGTAAAATAGGTATACTTATAAAGTAATTTTTTTAGCAAGTCATATAAGCATTCATTTTTGATACATTGCGTTGAAAAGCACCCTACATGGTTTACACAATTCTAACGATCAAAACTTGAAAAGACAGAATGCAAACGTTACATGCATAATGACAATAATAAACATGATGTAATATTTAGGAAATATCAAGCATACATACAATAATCTATATACTACAAGCATCATCTTTGTCTGTTAATAAAGTGTAAATTAAAAGTATAGGGATATGGGGCACAACCCCCCAACTACTAGCAGTGGTCTATCAAAATGGGGCACAACCGCCCAACAGCCAAAACAGTGGCCTATCAAAAGATATAGCTACAATAGCTATCCAAAAAGGTTAAGATAATCTACACTCAGGCTGTTAACCTGCTCCTTCTCCTCCGTGGATACAAAGTCTCGGCCATCAGGAATGTCTGGGCGGTACAAGGGAGGATCAGCCCCTGTAAAACTGTTGGAAAATGTACTCGTGGAAGGACCTGCTCCGGAGCCAGAAGGATTAAACGAAGATGCCCTTGATGGATCTCTGCCAAGATGCCTGATAAATAAATGAGCTCTCTCCAACTTGCTGGGTCAGTCCTGTAATCTGGTCCAAGTGAGTAGGCTCCCTAAGGCAAGCTATCCAATCTATCATCATCACAGACCCCGGCACTATATCTACCATAAATTAGGTAGTATGAGTCTGAACCCCAATAGTGCAAGGACTCCTCCAGCTGCTGAATGCCTCCTGGCTGTATGGACCTTCTGACAGGGTAAAGTCATCTATGCCCTCCATCGGAATGTCTGTAAGTGGCTGAACTAGTGTCCAATGGTGCCAAGCAGGAGGAACAATGGGAATGCGCATCTGCCCCGTGATGCTCCTGATAGCACGCTCTCCTAAATAGAGCTCCCAACCGCCGTCTATCAAAAATGGGACTCTGCGGGTAGATAATGTATACTGCCGGCAAGTGGGGAAATCGCCCTCAAACATGACTGTCAAAAAGTCTGAGGTATACAGTACCCATGATATCGATCCGGCTGTCAAAAGCTCCAACCGCAGGCGGGAATGGGTGAATCCCTCAGGTATAGAGACCTCTGTCAAAGTGGAGTGCTGCCAACGTCGTCCCTGAGGATAAGTCTCCATGCCTAAAGTAGTGGCAGGACGTAGGCAAGGAAGCCTCTCATATGCCCAGAAATGGCCATGTAAATATCAAAAGTCCAACGTGACCAAGACTGACAAATGTAAATGCAAAAATTAGAAAGGTACAAGAAAGATGTACTCACCAGCAGAAATGGGTAGAACCCTAACCAAGCCTGCATCACACCCTCAGAGCGAATGCGCATACCTTAGAGAAAATAGGCAAAGTTATAAGTACCCCAATCAAAGTCACTGAGGCGCTCCACATATCGAGTGGCACTAATCAGGGCAAAGGACTCCGTCGCAGAGTTGTCCGTAAGGAAACAACTCCCGATGATCACCCGAGACAATCGCCGTAGGATGCAATCCCTAACCCTCTGATCATCAGGCAGACGCTCAAGCAAAGCCCCACTCTGGGCATCTATGCTCAAGGGACCAGATCGGACTGTCCGACCCTTGATTGCCGTCACAGGAACTCCCAGCAGTGACCGAACTGCAGTGGGTGTAATGTCAGCCACAACAAGCACTGGCTCACCCTCAAACTCTTTCCTGGTGATGAACCTCTATTCCATAGGGGCCATCATCACCTCACAATACAGCAAATGGAGAGACTGAGTCTGGTGGAACCAACGCTCGGACAAAGCCCTCATGAAACCCCATGGGCAAGGGCGGAGAAGGATAGAAAAAAATGCCTAAAACCCCCAGGTGTCAACAATGTCCCTATAATCCTGGTGCAGAGTGTGATAAAGAGAATGCAAATTAAACAAGTTCCCTCGAAGCTGCAAAAAGCCAGAAACTTGCATTAAAAGCCAAGCCATGTTAAAAACTTATGCCCCGAGAATGGCAAAAGAAAAATAAAAATCTAGAAAGAATAAAACTTCGGTCACCTTGTTGACGTGAAGGAACCTCGATGGATGGTGACTCAAATCTCCTAGTAGATCCTGGACTAGAAAAATAATTCCTGGGAGCTCCGCATATAGAACCCGAGCTGGGGCAGGAGCAACAAACGGAGCCTCATTATCATTTATGTCTACCGACGGCTCATTCTGCATCGGACGGATCACTGACTCAGCCAATCTACGAAGCGGCCGGGCTGGCCGTGGCTGAGGAACATCGGAGGCTCTCCTCCATCTAACTCCTGAAATGACTCGGCTAGCACTCCTGGGTCTATCTCGGTTCATTACCTGGACAAAGTCTCCAAATCACCTCAAAAAGGGTGAGGTAAGCCTAAACCCTGTGGCTTATTAATTTAAAGCGGTATTTCATGCATTTTTAAATCCTAAAACATGCATGGGTCAGTCAAAATTCCTAGTAGATTCAAAATTGCATGTTTATTAAATGCTCAGGCTTTTGAAATTTTTTTTCCAGAGTCTTCTTTGTAAAATGGACTGTCCGCATGCACACATGCATGTCTAGGTGGCCATTCAGTAGCACACCTTCCCAAGAAGAAAAATAGTTCATATTTATGAAAAACAAATCAAAAATATACTTCACATGGTAGCCAATTTACAATGGACATTTTTTAGTTGAAAATCCAGGCTCGTTAGGCCTCAAAAAGGATGAGTAAACTGATCAAAAAGAGCTACAATTGACTGTCTCACAATTCAAATTTTCTTACATCAAAACGTGCGTTACAGTAAAATATTATACTTATAAAGTAATTTTTTTAGCAAGTCATATAAGCGTTCATTTTTGATACATTGCGTTGAAAAGCACCCTACGTGGTTTACACAGTTCTAACGGTCAAAACTTAAAAAGAAAGAATGCAAACGTTACATGCATAAAGACAATAATAAACATGATGCAATATTTAGGAAATATCATGCATATAAACAATAATCTATATACTACAAGCATCATCTCTGTCTGTTAATAAAGTGTAAATTAAAAGTATGGGGATATGGGGCACAACCCCCCAACTACTAGCAGTGGTCTATCAAAATGGGGCACAACCGCCCAACAGTCAAAACAGTGGCCTATCAAAAGATATAGCTACAATAGCTATCCAAAAAGGTCAAGATAATCTACACTCAGGTTGTCAACCTGCTCCTTCTCCTCCGTGGATACAAAGTCTCGGCCATCAGGAATGTCTGGGCGGTACAAGGGAGGATCAGCCCCTGTAAAACTGTTGGAAAATGGACCCGTGGAAGGGCCTGCTCCGGAGCCGAAAGGATCAAACGAAGATGCCCTTGATGGATCTCTGCTAAGATGCCTGATAAATAAATGAGCTCTCTCCAACTTGCTGGGTCAGTCCTGTAATCTGGTCCAAGTGAGTAGGCTCCCTAAGGCAAGCTATCCAATCTATCATCATCACAGACCCCGGCACTATATCTGCCATAAACTGAGTAGCATGAGTCTGAACCCCAATAGTGCGAGGACTCCACCAGCTGCTGAATGCCTTCTGGCTGTATGGACCCTCTGACAGGGAAAAACCATCTATGCCCTCCATCGAAATGTTTGTAAGTGGCTAAACTAGTGGCCAATGGTGCCAAGCAGGAAGAACAGTGGGAATGCGTATCTGCCCCGTGATGCTCCTGATAGCACGCTCTCCTAAATAGAGCTCCCAAACGCCGTCTATCAAAAATGGGACTCAGCGGGTAGATAATGCATACTCCCGGCAAGTGGGAAAATCACCCTCAAACACGACTGTCAAAAAGTCTGAGGTATACGGTACCCATGATATCGATCCGACTGTCAAAAGCTCCAACCGCAGGCGGGAATGGGTGAATCCCTAAGCTATAGGGACTTCTGTCAAAGTAGAGTGCTGCCAACGCCGTCCCCGAGGATAAGTCTCCATGCCTAAAGTAGTGGCGGGACGTAGGCAAGGAAGCCTCTCATATGCCCAGAAATGGCCATATAAATATCAAAAGTCCAACGTGACCAAGACTGACAAATGTAAATGCAAAAATTAAAAAGGTACAAGAAAGATGTACTCACCAGCAGAAATGGGTAGAACCCTAACCAAGCCTCCATCACACCCTTATAGCGAATGCGCATACCTCAGAGAAAATAGGCAAAGGTGTAGGTGCCCCAATTAAAGTCACTGAGGCGCTCCACATATCGAGTGGCACTAACCAGGGCAAAGGACTCAGTCGCAGAGTTGTTTGCAAGGAAACAACCCCCGATGATCACCTGAAACAATCGCCACAGGATGCAATCCCTGACCCTCTGATCATCAGGAAAAGGCTCAAGCAAAGCCCCACTCTGGGCATCTACGCTTAAGGAACCAGATCTGACCGTCCAACCCTTGATTGCCATTGCAGGAACTCCCAGCAGGGACCGAACAGCACTAGGTGTAATGTCAGCCACAACAGGCACTGGCTCACCCTCAAACTCTATCCTGGTGATGAACCTCTAATCCATAGGCGCCATCATCACCTAGCATCTAGCAAATGGAGAAAGAGTCTGGTGGAACCAGCTCTCGGAGAAAGCCCTCATTAAACCCCATGGGCAACGGCGGAGAAGGATAGAAAAAAACTCCTAAAACCCCCAGGTGTCAACAATGTCCCTATAATCCTGGTGCAGAGTGTGATAAAGAGAATGAGCATTAAACCAGTTCCCTCGAGGCTGCATAAAGCCAGGAACCTGCATCAAAAGCCAATCCATGTCAAAAACTTATGCCTCGAGAATGGCAAAAGAAAGAATGAAAATCCAAAAAGAAGAAAACTTCGGTCACCTCGTTGGCGTAAAGGAACCTCGATGGATGGTGACTTAAATCTCCCAGTAGATCCTAGACTGTCATAACAATGCTTGGGAGCTCCGTACATGGAGCCCGAGCTGGGGAAGGAGCTAAAAACGGAGCTTCATCATCATCTATGTCTACCGACGGCTCATTCCGGATCTGACGGATCACTGACTCAGCCAATCTACGAGGCGGTCGAGCTGGCCGTGGCTAAGGAACATCAGAGGCTCTCCTCCATCTAATTCCTGAAACTACTCGGCTAGCATTCCCGGGTCTATCTCGGTTCATCACCTGGACAAAGTCTCCAAATCACCTCAAAAAGGTTGAGGTAAGCCTAAAACCTGTGGACTATTAATTTAAACCAGTATTTTATACATTTTTAAATCCTAAAACATGCATGGGTCAGTCAAAATTCCCAGTAGAGTCAAAACTGCATGTTTATTAAATGCTCAGGCTTTTGAATTTTTTTTGCCAGAGTTTCCTTTGTAAAATGGACTGTCCGTATGCACACAAGCATGTCTAGGTGGCCATTCAGTAGCACACCTTCCCAAGAAGAAAAATAGTTCATATTTATGAAAAAAAATTAAAAATAAACTTCAAATGGTAGCCAATTTATAATGAACATTTTTTAGTTGAAAATCCAGGCTCGCTAGGCCTCAAAAAGGATGAGTAAACTGATAAAAAAGAACTTAAATTAACTGTCTCAGAATTCAAATTTTCTTACATCAAAACGTGCGTTACAGTAAAATATGCATACTTATAAAATAAAAAATAATAATTAGCAAGTCATATAAGCATACATTTTTGATACATTGCGTTGAAAAGCACCCTACGTGGTTTACATAGTTCTAACGGTCAAACATGAAAAGAAAGAATGTAAACGTTACCTAAGATGTGCAGAATGCGTGGCCGCTGACGGAATCAAAAAAAAAGCTGCCCGAACTCCGTATATCTGAAAAAGAAAATCAGATTTCTACAAAAACTCAAAACTAAAAATGAGTTTAAAAGCTCCCTTCTGCCCATTTTAAAATAGCAGGAAGGAGCGGGCCTACCTGCGTATCCTCAGGATGGGCCCCTCCCCCTTCGGTTCGGTCTAGTTCGAGTTGAAACGGAGTATATATGAGCTGAAAAGTCAAATCTTAGAAAAAATAGCTAAGCGATTAAGTGATTTGTTGTCCTGAAATCATGCGTTTAAGTGGCGGATTACTGACAGAAGTTGAAACTTCATGAAAGCCATTGGTATTCATCCCGAAGTAATATCCGGGGACCAACGATAAAAACTGCTAAAAAACTGATCAAAACAGCCAAAAACTGCCACTTCCAAAGCGTCGGGTCCTGACCGATGACAGTTCAGCCGTTGGCACAACCCCAGCAAAGTGTCGGATACTGACCAATGACAGTTCAGTCGTTGACACAACCCCAGTGAAGCGTCGGGTACAGACCAATGATGGTTCAGCTATTGACACAACTCGAGCGAAGCGTCAGGTACTGACCGATGATATTTCAGCAGTTGGCACAACCCTAGCGAAGCGTCGAGTACTGACCAATGATAATTCAGCCGTTGGCATAACCCCAGGGAAGCGTCGGGTACTGACCGATGACAGTTCAGCTGTTGGCACAACCCCAGCGAAGCGTCGGGTACTGACTGATGATAGTTCAGCCGCTAGCACAACCCCAGCGAAGCGTCGGGTACTGATCGATGACAATTCAGCCGTTGGCACAACCCCAACGAAGCGTCGGGTAATGACCGATGACAGTTTAGCCGTTGGCACAACCCCAGGGAAGCATCGGGTACTGACAGATGACAGTTCAGCCGTTAGCACAACCTCAGTGAAGCGTTGGGTACTGACCGATGACAGTTCAGTCGTTGGCACAACCCCAATGAAACATCGGGTCCTGATCGATGACAGTTCAGCCGTTGTCACAAACCCAGCGAAGCGTTGGGTACAAACTGGTGACAGTTCAACCGTTGGCACAAACCCAATGAAGCGTCAGGTACTGACCGATGATAGTTTAGCCATTGGCACAACCCCAGCGTAGCGTTGGGTACTGACCGATGACAGTTCAGCCGTTGGCACAACCCCAGCGAAGCATCGTGTACCGACCGATGACAGTTCAGCCGTTGGCTCAACCCCAGCGAAGCGTCGGGTATAAACCGGTGACAGTTCAGCCGTTGACTCAACTTCAGCGAAGCATCGGGAATTATCCGGTGGCGAAAATAGTATATCAATCTATCTCCACTAAGGACAGATGGTGGAATCTGTTATACACATCATCAGAGGGAGCACCAAGAAGGATTGGTGATTCAACCCCCTGTTGCAAACTACCGGTGTAAATTATCATCAGGATAGGCATCGGAAGCACCCACTAAGGTAACTCGGCAACAAAGATACGTCCCCAGCAGAGGAGCCTTCTGAAATGTACAACGA
This sequence comes from Panax stipuleanatus, assembly GCA_020205555.1. Taxonomy (NCBI): domain Eukaryota; kingdom Viridiplantae; phylum Streptophyta; class Magnoliopsida; order Apiales; family Araliaceae; genus Panax; species Panax stipuleanatus. The sequence goes on along the minus strand of CM035119.1, from coordinate 108,273,648 downwards.
CATTAGCCGAAGGAAAATATGCACTACAAAGAGTATTGACAAACGGGGGAAACCATTGGCCTTAAACCAAGGTAGCATCAATAATATCATCCCCATAAGAGTCCACAGGTCCATCACGGATAACGTCATCTCTAACAGAAAGAGACGAGAACAATCTGTGATAGCCTAACTCCGATAACCTATAAGTGATATCCTACCAGTAATCGCATGACAGTGTTATCCCAAGGGTTATCATGAATGACGTTATCCCCAGCATAGAATGAAGTGGACATTCAATGATAACCCTAATCCTCAAAGGCATCTAACATTCATCACATATAATGCCATGCAATGAATTGCATTTGCATTTCTAGTGTATATCAATCTTTATCCTGTTCATTCCACTGCAATGCATGAACATGATAAAGAGGGGCATCTGTAGACACTCGAAGTTTTCTTCAGTTCTATAGTAGACACTTGATTTTTACATTCCTGTTACTAACCCTGTAGGAGGGCAAAATTGTCTTTTCAACTCAGTTCAACCCCGGTCTCAATATCGGGATGTCAACTCAACCCTGGTCTCAATGCCGGGATGTAATAACCAGGAAGTTCAAGACACTTTATATGTATATATACATTATTGATATTTAAAACTTTGTACTATATAGTGATTTAATATGTGATAACATATGTGAAGTGGTGAATGGCTAAATAAATATATATACTATAGCTATGGATATATACATTTATAGACTTCATTAAAAAATGAAGGCTTCATAACCTAATTATACATTAGGTGAGATAATTAAATAACCTAATGGTTATGGTAATAAGGAATAGTTAGTATTTGATATGTATACTAACTTAAGTGGAGAATTTTACTATTGCAAGTGATTAATAATTTTAAACCTAATTATAGTAAACCTAATTAGGTTACAAGTTAAAGATATATGTGTAATTATTAAATTCTATAAGATTGGAAATGAAAACCCTAAATAACCAATTAGGGTAATATATATATATATATATATATATATATATATATATATATATATATATCTTAGAATTGTTAAATAATGCTTATTACATAGCCCAAAACAATTAAAGGAGAAGCCCAAAAGAAATAAAATGCAAGCCCATACCTAGCCCACTTGATTAAGAGAATTTTAGACCTTTGATTAATCAAATTTGTGCCTTGAAATAAAAGAAAAATGGAGGGATTATAGGGCTATGAAAAACCAGCCACATTAGGCTAATCCAATTCCATAAGAAGAAGTTCTTACAACAAGGACAAGTGTGTCATGATCCCATTGGTGAAAAATCTAATTAGCATCCTTAATGACATGATTAGGCATAATTAAAAAGAGATAAGGCTAACCCTATTGTCTAAGGGACAAAAAGAATATGGGGGATATTAGCTTAATCCCCACATCCCATTTCATTTCATTACATTACTTCATTTCATTTCATTTCTCCACCATTCTTCTTCTTCTATTTTCTCCCAACTAGCAAAAAACAAAGAGAGGAAGAGAGAGATATATATTCGGATAATGGGAAGGGGGAAGAAGGAAGTTGTTCATGCATCCCAAGTTTCTAACTTACTTTGGAAAGAAAAGGAGGACATCTCACAAGATAAGGTAAGAAAAATAGAACCCTAGTTTTATGTTTTGTATGTTCTATGTGATCTTATGAGAGATTCATGGAAGTGCAAGTTCTAAAAGGCTAGAGTCTTATGTGAATGATAAATCTTGGGTATAATATGTTTAACTTGTTCATCTATATAAGTTTGTGTTGGAAATTTGGGGAAAAGGAAGTTAAAGTAGTTTTTAAGAAAAATTTATTTAAAAGGGGTGAACTATGCTTTTCATTTTGAAATTTACAAATGATTTTTATGATTTTGTTTCTTGTTATGCTAGAACTACAAGTTAAGGGAAAAATCTCTTTGGAAGCATGTAAAAATGTTAAAAAATGAGCAAGATATGGATTTATTACCAAAACACTCCAACTATGAACTCATGTTGCGAGAACAGTCACTTCTGGGCTATTTTTTGGGATCAAAACAGATCCAAATTTGATGTTTGATGAATGAAAATTATAGTTTGGGAAGATACGAATCCAACGAGTTCAATTGGATCTAAATCAGAGTTGTAGATTTTATTTTATTCAAGTTTTAGTGAAGGACCCCAAATCTAGAAGAAAAAAAATTAGAAAGCCATCTGCCGGTTCACTATTCCCGAATCGACGCAGATTTTCTGGCGACCGGTTTGGCACTTTTCCGGCCGGTTCCAGCGACGATTCTTGGACCCAATCTTTCTAAAATTATGAAGAATATTAAGATATTTAATTCACAATTTTTCGGAACAGTTATGTAATTATTAAGTAATTAGTGGTTTAAACTCATTTAAATCATTTTAAAACTTACTAATTTATGATTTTTAATGCCATTAATTGATTATTAAACTAATTACATGTAATTTGAATGTAATTAACTATTTAATTATTATCTAAGTTGTATTAGGTGATAATTAAGTAGAGATAGTATTAATTAAGTAACTATTGATTATTTAATTTAGATTAAATAATAAATAGAGTTAAACCATTGATTAATATTAATTAATGATTAAAGAATGCTTAAGTAAGATTAGATAATAATGTAATTACTTACTTGCATTGACATAAAATTTATAAAATAATTATTTATTATTTAGTTAATATTAAATAATAAATAAAAACAAATGATAATTAATAACTCTTAGATTAATAAGAAAGAATAATTAAAGACTTATGAAGTGAATTAATTATTTATTATTCAAGGATAAATAATTAATTAATTAATATTAAAAAAGGACAAATGTTAATTAATTGTTCATTTATTAATAGTAATGAATAATTAAAGACTAATGAAGAAAATAAATTAATTATTTTTTAGTCAAGGACAAATAATTAATTAATTATTATTAAATAATAATTAAAGACAAATAATATTAATTCTTTATTACTTAATTAACATTAAATAATAACTAGATGTAATTAGCTATTATTTATTAAATAAGAACTAAAGATAATTAATTAATTACTATTTAACTAATATTAAATGATAATTAAATGAAGATAGAGTTAATAAATGAATATAATTTAAATGACTCATTAATTAAACATTTATAATAAATTGTTCGAGGATCTAATAAGTGTTTATTACTTAAGAAAAACCTTATAAAATTATTAAATCATTAACCTAAGATTTATTAAATATCATATAGGATTAATGATGGTACATTATACTACGTGTACATTGTGATTGAATGATTTGTTAGATAATAGCATAAGTAAGCGTATAGATGTACAATTATACACGGTACTAATTAGTAAACCAACATTGTCAATGCTAGGTTGCTCAAAGAGTTTTAATTAAAGCTAGTTAGTCGTAGTTCGTCGAACAGGCAAGTTCCCTAACTCAAAATCGAGTTATTATTTTTGAAGCATGTTAGTGAATAATTATTGTTGGTTATTCACATCTATACAGATTATTGAGATTCGTACTTTGTGCAATTGAATTCATGTTCTATTATTATTGAACTGCGAATTAGATTAAAATTCTTCATTCATGAACTGTATATGAGATAGATCTATGCTAATTGTATCAGCTAGATCAAGCATGTTAAAATTTGTTAAATCAAATGTGTTTTAAAAGCTATTCCTATTAAATTGATATAATAAGAACTCTTAACTGAGAAAAGGACGAATTTGATTAAAGCATGATATCAATACTGGATTATTAAGTGTTTATGCATAGATAACGGGGTATGAAAGGCTGATCCCCTTGATTACCAAAATTTATTAAAAGGTCCAGTTTAAATGCTGAGAACCTTGGCAAATGTTCCAGGTTACTTCAAACCACTCAGTACCTGTTATTCAATTATTCGAATATTCAACTGTTGACTATTAATTCATGTTCCTTCATAATTTTATACTGTTGTTGAACATTGAAAGCGAAACTTCTTTCTAATCATGATATATCTCCCTTGTATATAAACTTGCTAAGCAAATTAGTTGCTTACCCTTGCCATATCATGACATTTATTTCAGTTAAGGCAGAATCGTCCAAAGGGGACAAAGAAAAGGGGAAGGTTCAAGAATAGATGCTAGAAGGAACTTATGTATTGGTTTATTTTAAATGTTATTGGTTATGTAAACTCTTTATAGTATTAGGAGTATGATTCAGTTAAGGTTAGTGAACCTTGGGACCATGTGTAAGACTATTATTATTATGATAAACAATCTATGTTTATTCTTCCGCATTAGTTATAATGTATGCTTGTTGTTAAGTATCATGAACACCGAATTCGAGGTTACAAGACCCGAATTTGGGGGTGTCACAAGGGAAGCCAGAACAACCCCGGTCTCAACCCAGGAGGTACATGTCAGCCCCGGTCTCAACCCGGGAGGTACAGGTCATCCCCAGTCTCAACCCGGAAGATCAGGTCAAGCTCTGGCCATAACCTGGGAGGCTAACACAACTTCAGAGACAACCCCAAAGCCTCACATCATCTCTAGAGACAAACATGGAAGAACCAAGTCAATCTCAGAGATAACCCTGAGGACAAACAGAATTAGCTAGGATCCAAACCTCGGAGACAACTCCGGGAAGTCAGCCGAAGGCCATGCCAGCACTGAAGGCAACCTCGGGATGGCCAAAATGGTCATTTTACCAACTTAAAGTTGATTTAGTCAAACTTGAGCCGAATTGATGGCACCAAGGTCAGAAATAACCATAACAATGATCCCGAGTGGAAATAGCGCAAGACAGCTCAACGAATAAACTGCAAGGAATCAAAGACTTGGTTTTGAACCCGTTTTTTTGGACTCGAAAAAGCTTTAATCCTATGTCATTGAGACACTCTTGGATAGAGCTTTCCAAAAAGGTACAACACGCCTCAAACGAATGCTCCTATCAAAAGTTAGAAAGCTTCGAATCTGACCTTGCATTGCTCGAAGTGCACGTACTTCGATGCAACGGGACCAGCCACATGTGCCCCACCACGTGGAGCCGCACCTCAACCTACGGCTGCCACAGGTAGAGCTGCTTCCATCGGGTCTATAAATAAACGTGCACCCCCAGCTCATTTTATATCAAAAAATGCTCTGAACCTCTGCCCGTTTGGTTTCTCAGCCCCCCTCTTGTACTCCAAACCCAGATTTTATCACTCAACACGTAGATATACTCATATAATATCATAAATAAAAAATTAACCGATAAAAATGGACGTTTAAAGCCTACGATCTGGCAAAAAGCCCGTGAAGCAGTCCATTGTGAGTATCTTCACGATTAAAAAGTTTATATTACTTCATTGCACTTTTACACACTTGCACATTAATTTTTACTTTCTAATTATGCCCGGAACTTAGTTCCGTGGCCGTTTTGCTTACGTTTTCGTATATTTTAGTACATAAACTCATTTTCTGGCGTTTTTACAACTCGGATCGTCGATCCGTCGCTTCTAACAACTTTTATATACACATATCTTTGTTTTTAGCCACTTCGCCGAATTAGGTTATCTTCCTAGTCCGGATTTAGCTTTTTAATATATATATTTAACTTTATATATACTAACTTTTCAATTATGTCAAGCCCAGATGTCAAATTCGAGATAGTTTACTACATTTATATATATAACTATATATATATATATATATATATATTCTAAATTATTTGGGCCTGGATTTATACTTCGTGGCCTTTTTATTGCTTTAATAAATATATATATATACTAACGATATATAGTATTATTTACATTCCAGTTTGGCCTGGATCATTTTGTGACCTTTTTACGGATTTTTTAAATATATATATACTTATATTTTCTGTCCGAATAAAGGATAGAATGTTCGTCGCCCTTTACAGCTTTTTTATATATATATTTATATTTTGTCAAGCCTGGATTACCTTTTGGTATTTTATAATTTATATATATATATATATATATATATATATTTCAATTCTATCCAGCCTGGATTACTTCGTGGCTTTTTATAGCTTTTATAAATATATATATATATATATATATATATATATATATATATATATATTTCTATTTCAGTTCGGGCCTCGGAGTGAAAATCCACCGCCCTTTACCGCTTATATATATATATTTTAATTCTGTCCAGCCTTGATTACTCCGTGGCTTTTTACAACTTTTATAAATATATATATATATATATATATATATATATATATATTTCCTTTCAGTACGGGCATCAGAGTGCAAACCCATTGCCCTTTACAGCTTTCGTATATATAAATAAATAAATATATATATATATATATATATATATATATAAATATATTGCTTTACCCATTACGAGTAAATTACTGCTTTAATATTCATTTGATATAAATCGGCACTGACATTTCTACGGGTGAACTAGATTTCTTTAAATCTCGCCAACTCTAGCTTTCAAACGGTTCAAAATAGGTCAAGACAGAACCGAGAAGTTAGAATGGCTGAGATTTACATAAATCTAGCATTTTTCTAGTTTCAGTTATGAAAGCTACCCCGCGGCCCTTAGATTGCTATCTAGTTGGAATGAGACGTTTCAGTTACATGCGAGCTAGGATTTACTGATGAATCCTTGGTTCTAGCGATATCTGGATGTAAATATACATTTTTGTACATATTTGAGTTGTGCAGGTTTTATTGGCTTCTCTTTGTGAGCCTAGGAATCGTGGGATTCATTATCAAACTGATCAGAATCTAATTTCCACGATGGACAAACTCCACTTTACAGCTGTACCCTGCCAGTTTTTCTGTAAAAATGTACATCCGAAAGACCATAAAATGGTTATCCAGGTTTAAGGTCTCAACATAATGAGAATAATGGTTTTTTATGTCAGATTCACTCCGATGGATGTCATGCCCATGAGAAGACCGACACTTGTATATATGTTGTGGTCGAGGATGCTTCGCAGGCCTACAATCACCATTCAAATTGAGCCAAAAGGCTAAAAAGATAAAACGGAAGTGTTGACATGCTTTAATTCCTATAATAACGTAAGGGTTTGAAAACCTGCTTTCAAAACATCATTTTAATAATCTTGTCTAAATAAGAGACTTTTGTAAATCAAATCAAACTCTTCGTAGTGTTTTCAATCAATCAAACATATGCCCAATTTCTTTCAGAATTCACACACACATATTGCAGATTTAAAAGGGAAATATTAAAAAGATGAGGTACCGTTACACGGGTGATGTGGGGTGCCTAACACCTTTCCCACACTTAACCAAGCCCCCGAACTCAAAACTTCGGTTTCAAAGATCAAGTTTCGACAGTGTCCAACAATTGGGCCTCTTTTCAAATAAAACTCGGTTAAGTTGGTACAACCATTTCATATCTACCAACTTGCAACTCTGTAAAACGTTCAAATTGTCTACATGAAACATGTTGGCCTTTTCCTAAAAAATCCTTCAAAACCTTTTTCACAATAAAAAGAATAAGGGTAGACAAAACATAGGAAGAGAGAAAGATTCGGGTCCAACCCGACCCGTATTTTTTCCCCGACGTCGACATTACTATTATATTGTTATACTTGTGGGCAATCGTGTTCACTCTTGCATAATAACATTGTAGCTAAGATTGAAAGGACTGACAAGCCTTCTACTAGCAAGGCCAAGGGCAAAGTTAACAAGTGATGAATACTTGTTATTTTATTTGAGAATATTATGTTTAAGACTTATGATGATTGTTTAAGACTTATTTGTTAATTTACGTTTCCGCATTTAATATTTAAGGTTAGTTTAACCTATGATTTATTTATTATTCAGATGATGTAACCCTTAAGGGGAGGATTTCTATTTATTTCATGGTTTGCATTTATTACGGGTAGACAGATATATGATGATTGGACAGTGAACACCAAATTTTGTAAAAATTGAAGTACCCGAATTTGGGGGTGTCATATGGGAAGGCTCATCTATGGGTCTGTCTCAAGGGGAAGTCAATGTGTTACAACTACGGGCAGGAGGGGCATATTCCACCCAACTGTCCTAACCCTATGAAGAACCAGGGATGTTTCGTGTGTGGGTTGATTGACCACATGGCAAGGAACTACTCGAAAAAGGGGTCAGATGTAGTAAGGGTACTAGTAGTGGTAAATTAGCCATTATTGGACCAACACATACATTTAATATGACAGTCCAAGATGCAGTTGCATCAGTGGATGTAGTGGCAGGTATTATCCTAGTCAATGAACTAAATGTCTATGTGCTATTTGATTCGGGTGATACTTGTTCTTTTATAGCATGTGAATTTGCTAGACGTTTAGGATTACTCCATGAAAGATTAGAAATACCTTTAAACATTAAGGTAGCGAACGAATTGTTGTATAGATATTAGGGGTAACCAATTATCGGTAGATTTAATACCGATAAAGTTGGGAGAATTTGATATAATTCTCAAGATGAGGTTGTTTAACCACGAGGCAATAATAGATTGTCAAAAGAAAAGTGTAAACATTCGGACTTCGAAGAAGCCAAAGGTAGTGTTCTACGGTAGTAAATCATCGGGACGCTCTTGTTGTCATACCATGACAAAAACTAAAAAGTTATTGAAGAAAGGGTGTGTAGGATATCTTGTTGGGTTTCTACGAAATCATGGGCGTAATCAAATTGCAAAAATTAGAGGAAGCATGGTATATCAGAGTTTAAAATTTTCTACAAAACCATTACCCGGATTATCCTTTATGCAAATTATTAATTTAAAACGATAAATAGGAAGTTATGGAATCATACCCTTGTAGAACGAAGCTTCACCAGGTACGAGTTCAACTCCTTGTTCTTTGTGATCTCCTTGAATTTTCGGGTTAGATTCTTTCTTTTGATCAACGTTAGCCACCCAAGTGTTTGGCCTCTAAAGGTGATCCACCAAGCAATAGGAATTACCAAAAAGGAGGGTGGTTGGCTAAACCCTATGTTTCTATCCACTATAGAAAAGGAGTACTCTCCAACAATTAGAATTGTATTATCTGATATCTAACATAAGACTTCTCTTATATAGATATTGGTCAACCCTTCTACTCCTATTAGACATAGGTTTTCATTTAATTAATTAAACTTCTTTAATTAATTAGGCTTCCCAACATATTAGGATTTTTTTTGCTTCCTATTCTTATTAGGAATAAATGAGAGTACTAATATTAAATTAATTCCTAAACCTCTTTAGAAATTAAAATAATAATAATTGTAATAATACTCCTCTTATTAATTTATATTTAATATTTCTAAAATATTAAATAATAAACATTAAGTTATTTAATTTATTCTATCACCATAGATTAAATTAATTACACTTAATGCATTATTATGATTATGTCATTACCTTTTTAAATAATTATTCTTCCTTTTATGGTATAACCCTTTAGGTTCTCCATATTAAACTAGTTGTGAATAAATTAATTACAACAATTCTAATCTTATTTAAATAAATAAATTAAATTAATAATCTATTTAAATAAATAATATTTATTCTATAATAGGGATAAGTCTCCCTATCGATTAACGACTTTTCAGATAATATAGATTTTAATATTAATCATAAAAGAACCTATGAGTAAATAGTTACTGTACAATTCAATTCTTCCACCATACAATGTCCAAATTAAATATAAGACATGGAATTAATGTCAAGTCTTATTTTATTTAATTATATGTCTTTCGATTAAAAAATACACAACTCTAAATAATGCAAATTAGAAACTCCTTTCTAATTTCATTCCGCCTTGGCCAAGGACTATTTGGTTGTCATTTAACGAATCACATAGGACATATCTCTTCTTTTACTAGAAATGGTAGATTCTTTATTGATCATGCATTATCTTCATATGTAACTTATTATACCCAAGCATACCCTTTGATATACCCTAAGAGTTATAACGAATAAGTCAAAGTATAATTCATTACACAAGATACTATGATGATCTCAAGTCCAATGATCAGTTGTACTACTATCATATTAGGAATTTCTATTGACAGACAAGTAAAATTCCATTAGGTATTCCATAGCGAGTTACGTTCAGTGAACTTATTCTCCAATAAGTACCTACATACTTGCTTTAGTGTCTCCACACAAATGATCATGAGATCAATCATCCTCATCCAATGAGCAAGCAACATATGTACCAATCTATCTGGATTTACTAATCCCATTTTTTGTAATCCAACGATTGAGAACTATTTTAGTTTTAAGCTTTCTAAGAATTTAGATCTCATTAGCATGATCAACATCATGATTCTAAAAGCATTGCTTAAAACTATGGGTTATTTGCATATTATAAAAACAGCATCATGTAGATAATTAAATACCTTTAATAAATGAATACTTTTATTAATAAATAAATAAGATCGTCTCGAAAGTATATGCTTTATCATCATACATGATTGTCTTGTATGCATACTACTTTCAATCTCCCACTTGCACTAAAGCTAATCGCCATGGTATCTCATACCCATTTTCTCTAAGTACCGATCAAATTGTTGTTGTGTTAAGGCTTTAGTAAATGGATCTGCAATGTCGTCTTGAGAGTCTACACGCTCCAAGGTGATGTCTCTTCTTTTAATGATTTCTTTAATCAAAGTGCCGCAACACATGTTTGGATTCAAGATGAGACTTAGGAACTATTCCTAGTTCTGTAATGAACTTTTCATCTGAAACATCAACTTGCAGCTTCACTTACAGTTATATACTTTGTCTTTGTCACTAACCTATCAATATTTTGCTGTTTGGAACCTTTCTAATTCACTGCACCACCTTTCAAGGTAACGACTTACCCTAAAGTGGATTTGTTGTCGTCTTGGTCAGTCTGAAAACTTGAGTCGGTTTAGTCCTATTGTTTAATTCAGAACCCATCATGTGTCATGATGACATTCTTAGTGTCAGTTAAGTAATTTAGGATGTTTATCACTGTCCTATAGTGATCTTCTCCAGAATCTGACTGATCAATATCAAGTCTCGTATATTTCATTGCATACATGATAGTAACTCATGCGATCTCTCTTTTATTGAGGATAATTTTAGAGAGATACACTCCATGGCTCATCATCATGAGACACCTTTTTGGAGTTTGCCATGCTAAATGCCTTTAGCATCTAATGAATATACGTTCATTGGGTTAAGTCAAACATCCTTTTAAATCTATCTATACAGATTTATATCCTCAATATAGGATGTTCTACCCAAATCAATCATGGATGAATGTTTAGACAACTTTATTTTGATCGATAGTAGCATAGGAATGTTATTCCTTATCAGTAATATATCATCAACATATAATACAAGGAATGAAACAGCGCTCCAACTAACCCTTTTTGTGCACACAATGTTCATACTCGTTTTTGATAAAATCAAACTCTTTTGATTGTCTCATCAAAATAAATGCTCCATCTCTGAGAGGCTTGCTACATCCCATAAATGGATTGTTATAACTCATATATATGAATTGTTTCAACCATTAAAACAAATCCATCTGGCTGTATCATACATACATTCTCCTATAATAATTTATATTTGAGGAAGGGCGTCTCCACATTCATTTTGCCAGATTTAGTAATAATAAACTGCAATCGCAAGTAAAATCCAAATGGTCTTGTGCATTACTTCAAGGATCCACTTTAGATTTTATGGTCATCTACCATTTCTCTGAGTCTTAATTACTCATATCCTGTTCGTAATTTAATGGATCATCATCATCCATGATGTGTACCTCATCGTCATCCTCTATGACGAAGCCATACCTCTCATGTATCTTTGGTACTCTTCCAGATTTACGAATAGGGTGTTGTACAGAAGGTGTTCTACTTGGATAGGTTCATCTAATTGATCTATAGTGTTTTGTGGTTCTTGAATTTCTTCAAGATCTATTTTTCCTCCGACTAGCCCCTTCAAGGATAAACTCTTTTTCCAGGAAGGTAGCGTGTTTCGCAACAAACACCTTTTACTCAATAGGATTATCGAAATAGTATTCCAAACTTTCTTTAGGATATCCCACAAACGTGTACTTATCAGATCTCTTCCCAAGCTTATCATTTTGAAATCTTTTCACATAAGCTGAACATCCTCAAATCTTAACATGCTTAAGACCAGGTTTCCTCTTTGTCCACATCTTATATGGAGTCTTGGGACGGATTTCAAGGGGACTTTATTTAGTAGATATGTAGTCGTTTCTAGGGTATGACCCCAGAATAAAATTGGAAGATCGGTAAAACACATCATGCAACGAACCATGACCAAGAATGTTCGATTTCTCCATTTAGATACTCCATTTAACTGTGGTGTACTTGGTGAAGTCGATTGTGAGATTATTCCATTATCTTTGAGACAATTGAGAAACTCACCGCTTAAGTATTCTCCACCTCGATCTGATCGAAGAATCTTAATACTCTTGCCCGATTGTTTCTCTACTTCACTTCTGAACTTTTTCAACTTTTCAAATGATTCATATTTGTATTTCATTAAATACACAAATCCAAGTCTTGAGAGATCAACAGTGAAAGTAATAAAATAAGAATACCCTCCCCTTGCATTCGTTGTCATAGGTCCATAAACGTTTGTGTGAACCAACGCTAACAACTCTATAACTCTTTCTCCTTTTCCACTAAAAGGAGATTTAGTCATTTTACCCATGAGACAAGATTCACAAGTTTGATATGATTTATAATCGGATAGCTCTAAGAGCCAATCCTTATGCAACTTGAAAAATCTTGTTTCATTGATATGACCGAGTGTATAGTGCCACATATAGGTATAATTAACATTATCTCTTTTCATTTTCTTAGTTTGTTCTATTTGAAATATATTTTCATGCAAGTCAAGTATGTAAAGTCCATTTCGCTAATTACCAACACCATATAAAATATTATTTTTATAAATAGAATAACTGTTGTTCTTTATTATAATTTCAAATCCATCCATATCTAATACATAATTTAAAATAATGTTTCTAATGATATTCGAAACAAAATAACAATTATTTAAATAAATGGACTTGCCCGTAGGCAGTGCTAAACAATAAGTGCCTACAACTAATACAACAACCTTTGCTCCATTTTCCACTCATAGGACAACCTCATCCTTGTTCAGCTTTCTACATTTGACCAGTCCCTGCACAGTATTACATATGTGAGAACCACAGCCGGTATCCAATACCCAAGTAGAATTTTAATTTTCTGAAAAATTAATTTCAATCATGAACAAACTTGATTGAAAGTCGAAGCTTCTCCAATCTTCTTCTCTGCCAAAAACTTCTTGCAGTTCCTCTTCCAATGACCCGACTCGTTGCAATAGAAGCACATTCCTTTGCTAGCTGGATCAGGTTTCTTTTGTTCCTTTGTGTTCACCTTGCCCTTAGCCTTCTTAGATTTCTTTTTTTCAGAAGATACCTTGGGTCTCTTCCTTTTCTTGGAAGAATCCACCATTAAGACATAGTTCTTTTTGGCTGGGAAGTGACCTTCTGCAGTTTTCAACAAGTAAATCAGGCAAGCTGACATCTAACTTATTCATGTGAAAATTAACAATGAGCTACGAGAAGGTCTCAGGGAGTGACTGTAAGACCAAGTTTTGACTCAACTCCCCATCCATGACAAACCCAAGTTGTCCAAGGCGTTCAATCAGATTGATCACCCTTAGGACATAAGTCTCTACGGCATTGCCCTCGGTCATCCGAGATTGAACGAACTCCTTAGATATCTCATATCTAGCAGTCCTACTATGTTCACCATACAACTCCTTGAGATGAAGCAACATAGTAAGAGCATCCATGTTTTCATGCTGACGCTGAAACTCGTTATTCATGGATGCGAACATGATGCATTGAGCCACAGATGCATCATCTTGCCACTTTACAATGGTGGCAATCTCTTCCTCAGAGGCTGATTCTAAGAACAGTTCCAAGGACAGGTGAATTTAGGACATAAGAAATCTTTTCAGCAGTGAGAACTATTCTCAGATTTCTTAACTAGTCCGTGTAATTCGGCCCGGTTAGTTTATTAGCATCAAGTATGTTACGTACTGAAATTAGTGATTTTGACATTTTTTAAAATTTCTGTATGTGAAATAACAATATTTTAGCAAACATTCATTTAATTAATTTTATATACCAAAAAAAATTAGGTCTTATTTTAAATTGGAATCTCCCATTATTTTTTTCAAACTATATTACCCACACTTATATAGTTCGACAACATCTAATTAAAGACTTGCTAATGAGAATAAGGATCCCATTTCAAATGTATATAGCCTTGTGGATAACACAACAAACGATATATAAATAAATAGGTAGACAACTCTTTGTCAATTACATCAACATATAACTTCTTTTTATTTTACCTCTTAAATCATAATGGTCAAGTGTGTGCACATCCGAACTAAAATTATTTAAGTTAAGTCCAACCTAACACTTCCATAAATTCAAAAAAAAATATTATCTTTGTGGATAGCACAAGAAAATAATATTGTTCAATTTTTTTGATAAACACCAAATGTGATTAAATTAATATCTTAAATACGCAATACTTGTATTAAATATTTAATACTCGTATTAAATATTTAATACTCTATTAATTTATCATGCTAGAAGACAACGTTCGATATTCCAAATATCATTGAACGCTTTAAACTTAATATGATTTCTTTGAGGGGTATGTTATTATTTGTCTCATCTTGTTTAGCGCGCATGCACATATATATATAAAATACGCGTCATTTTATTAAAACATGCGAAGCATGTTTGCATAAAATAATATATATATATATATATATATATATATATATATAATACTTAGCATGCACTTATAAAATACTATATTCTACCCAGATTGATTAATTCTACTTTAGTTCACTAGAGCCACCAAGTGAACCAAAAAGTCAAACCTAGGAGTGCAAAAATTTAAATTTAAACATAACTATTGCATTTAAACTCGGGCTCCATACAAACGGGTCCTCACGCGCTCCTAGCTCCTTGGTCTCCAATTGTCTCAAGATAATTCTAACTATCTCTATGACATAAATTATTTAAATTAAATAGAAACCTTGATCAACAGTCAAGGGAAGTACATAAGAGGGAGATATAATTTTACATCAAGAAAAAAATTCAGAGAATACAAGGTACGCAGACCCTATTTAATAAAACTCAATTCATTCAAGTATTCAACTAAAATAAAATCCAATCACATTGGTCAATAGTTCATAATCAACCCCATTTATTATCATACATATCACCATATGCATCAATAAATTACATTCATCTCATGAATTAAAATTATTTCATATATATATGAGTATCATTTAATGGATAATTTTAAATTGCATGAAATCCAATTTCAAGATTAAAATAAATTATTTATTTTAATTATAAATTATTAAGAATATTATATATATATATATATATATATATTATGTAATATAACCATATATATAATATAACATATATAACGTTACTATATATATAGTAACTTTTTGAATCCTCATTCACTTAACATATATATATATAGGATAAGGCTCTGGAACGAACAGTTCGTTTGCGAACATATGTAGGGCCAAGTGTTGAAGATCGTTGATTGGCCCAAATATTTACCATCATATATTCGTAATTAGTGTTAAATATTCTTATCTAATCAACAACCTTCAACACTTGGCCCTACATATGTTCGTAAACGAACTGTTCGTTCCAGAGTCCTATCCTATATATATAAGCTTTTTTGAATTTTGCATGTTTCACTTTTGGCTACTTTATATACTATATATATATATAAATTAACGTAATATATATAGATAAATGAATCATGCTTCTTTATATACTATATATATAAAGTAACGTGACTCAGCAGACATGATCCTATTTGATTCACATTAACAAGTATACTCACAAGCAAGAATACTCACATTAAAACACGGAATACTCATACGGAATACTCATGCGCTAGGAGTGCATGAATTATATTTAAACATAACTATTACAATTAAATTTGGGCTCCATACAAATAGGTCTTCATGTGCTCCTTGCTCCTTGGTCTCTAATTCTTCAAGATAATTCTAACTAGTCCTATTACATAAACTATTTAATTTAAATAGAAACCTTGATCAGTAGTCAAGGAGAAGTATATAGGAGAGAGATAGAATTTTACATCAAGAAAAATTAGAGAAGACGAGGTACGCAGACCCCATTTAATAAAACTCATACATTCAAGCATTCATCTAAAATAAAATAAAATCACACTGGTCAATTGTCCATAATCAACGCCATTTCTTATCATATATATCACCATATGCATCAATAAATAAAATATTTAATATATCCATTGATATCGATTTAATGAGCAATTCTAGTTAGTTTTGAAATCCAATTTCAACTCTAATTTGTTATCATGGAATTCAATTCCAACTCTAATTAGTTAGCATGAAATCAAATTCTAATTAAAATAAACTTCTTTATTTTGATCAAATTCCAAATCTTATAAACTCCTTTATTAATCTGGAATTACAAAAAAATATTTAATTTTAATTTTAATTAACAAAAACATTTTAACTTGAGTAAAACAAAAAAAATTATATTTTTGGAGGGTTGGCGATTCGGCGCTGCTAGTGAACTAGCATCAAGCGCGGCGGTGCCACGTCACCAGAAACCAGAGATAGCTGGTTGACGTTGCGACGCGTCTTAAGAGCTAGCTTCAGGCGCTGCAGCGCCATGTCAGTACTATGGACACGGAGCCAACGCTGCGGCGCTAAAGTAAAGCCTGGACACAGGCGTTGCGGCGCCGCTGGGTAGAATCAGTTTTTTTAGTTAGCGAATTGTACAGTTTTTCTACAAAAACATGATTCCTATCTTACTATTTTTCCCAATTAAATTGTTCAAAACACATATCAGTATATATATCAAATCAAAACAACTATTAACTTACATAAAGGTTTGGCTCTAATGTCACTGTTAGGTTTGTAACAATCTAAGTAGCGGAAGCGTGGTAAAAAAAGGATTTTAAAATTTTACAAGCCATATACCCGGATCATCCTTTATGCACAATTATTAATTAAACAAAAGAGAAGAAGTTATAGAATCATACCCTTGTCGAACTAAGATTTCATAGGTACGAGTTCAACTCCAAATCCTTCGTGATCTCCTTGAGTTCTCCGGAATTGATTCCTTTCTTTGATCAATGTTAGCCACCCAATCGTTTCGCCTCTAGAGGTGATCCACCAAAGAAGAAGAGATATTCAAGAAGGCGGGTGTTTGGCTAAACCCTAATTCTATCTCTATAGAATGTGTATACTCTCCCAACTATTAGAATAGTGTAATGTCTAACCTTATTTCATAATAAGACTTTCTTATTTATAGATGTAGGCAATCTGTGACGCCCCCAAATCTGGGTTCCTCTCTTTCCTCGGATCTGGTGGAGTCACGATACTACTATCTTCGAACTATTACATTTTTATTCATAACTTAAAGAATAACTTGCTTTATTACAATTTAGAATATAAATTCTATTCATATCCAAGATCTCGTCTTTACATTATATTCGATGTTACTAAAATGCGGAATAATTTAAACTTTTCAATATCCTTGAATAAAATCTTTTATTGATTTCCCAATCTTAAATTAATTACAAATCTTGAATCAACTATATAATATGATTCACTATATCTGAATTATTGTATAAACGTTTACATCTCAATTCGATATCCCCTATGTATTACTAATACATTTATACAACACAACATGTAACAATCTTTGTAACCACTATCATGTACATCTCCTAGAACCTTAAACATGGTTCAAAACAATAACTTCAACAAAATAATAATCTTCTTGCGATACTATTGAACTTTATCAATCAAGTAGCACGTAACTTTATAGCGAGTCCTTAACCTGCAAAAGTGGTTATTTGCAAGAGTGAGCTCGACAGCTCAGCAATGCTAACAGTTTTCATTCATCACATAGCATACAACAACATACTCAATTCATGCATTTATAAACAATTTATATTTACTACGCATGTTACTTTTCACATAACAAGTATATCATCAAAGATCAACTTTCAATCTCATTTATATCTCATATACAGTTCATATATAAGTTCACATTATCACAGTATAATATAATTCAACTAACATTTATTGAATTCATATATCAAATAGGAACTGAAAGACTTGCATGATTCGTAGTTTAACAACTACGACTTAACTGCTTAAGAATATCTGCACTTCGTGTAATCCTACACAGTTATATTAACCATAGAGATCACACTCATTAGTTATATGCATCCACCCATTCTCAATGTAATAATAAAGGTTACATTGTTGTCTAACTTGGTTCTTAGAACCTTGTTTCACTTTCCTTATCATACGCTTAGTATAGCTAGGTTCGTATAGATATACTTTAACCATACTTAATATCAATATTAACACACTTAACTATCTTAGTGTTCGACACATATTTAAAACTCATAAATCTATAATCCATATTGCTCTTACGTTTCTCAAAACTTATCGAAACCATTACATTCAAACTTTCTAAGTTTCACCTTTTAATATCCTTGTCATACTTAAACTAGTCATGCAAGGCTACTATGTTCATCATGCATACATGTTTATAAGTGTATTAACTCAAGTTTTAAAGCCTAGCATGCTCGTTCAAATCAAATTCAAAGTTACATGGTTTTCATGTCAGACTTTCATATACCTTAAGTAATTAAAGTCCATGCTTCAAGGCCAACTACTAAGGTCATATTACCAAATAAAGAGGCTAAACAATACTAAGTAGGCATGCTCGTGCTTATACTACACATGTATACCTAATCACATAGTCTATGCTTTAGAATTTTATTTCTTGAATACGTGTGCATAGGTGACATCCATGCTTCATCAAATGATGCTCATGTAAACATGTCTATAGGCATAATGACATCCTAATGCATATGCTTGCATGATCATAACATAATTCATATGGTAATTGATGTCCGTAGCTTTCACACTCTAAGCTTTTCATTGGAAAACACACTAAGTCAACAAGGCATCATAGTACATGCATGGCATCTATATATATTTCATATGCACTAGAAACTCATATTTAAACCACATAAATATTCTCAAATGGTCAGAATCTAAAAGACAATAGTCTTGGTCAAGTTCGTTTTCGAAAGTCTTAAGTTTATTATTTTGGAAATTGTCTTAACTTCCAATACTAGTGTACGGTTAATACTTTAAGCATGCATTTCATGTTAATACACCATAAACATCAAAATCCCAAATCTTAAAGTAACATGTTAACGTCCACGTTCAAAGCCCGCATTTTCATTAGTGAAGCTCACTAACAAAACCTAACATGTTCATGCTATCTATATATAGGTTGACATGTACGATATGCATTTCTAAGTCATCTAAACATGCTCACGAAAATCAGAATGCGTACATGGTATTTACATGTCAATCTCCACCTTCAAAACTTACATTCTCGTTGGAAATGTTTACTAACGAGGTCCGACATGCTCATGTTACACTATGAAACATATATTCGTAAGTTAATACGCTTCTCATGCATTCCTAAATCATATAGTTATGTATGAAAAATCAGAATGTCGACATGAAATGTTTGTGAAGAAGTTCACTTTAATCATTTCTAAGTTCACTTCTAACTAGAAAGTTTTTTTATCAAAAGTGTATGCTATTATGGCCATAAACATACATGTTGTATCAAGGGACATGTTTATAGGAGTTATACCAGTTTTCATGCTTGTCTTAAATAATATCAATAAGTTATCACATAGCAGGCTGCTACAGAAAATAGAAAACAAAGTCCAGGACCCTGCGCAGCTGCGCAGCTCCTAGGTATAAACCCGACGAATCTGCGCCGGTGTCCGGCCAGTCCAAGAATTGTTCTGTTTCGGCAGAAACCAGCCCAACCTCAGAAAATTCTTACGAATTCACTTCAATTCCTAGTCATGTAACAGTTCTATCGTATCTAGAAGCTTGTATATCACATAACAATCATATTCCATAATTCATTAAACGTCTAAACTACATAATCAAGAATTTGCCATTGAAGAACATGAATGGGAATATAGAAATTATACCTCTGAAATTCCTATTTGAGTTTGCTGATACAACCAATTCTCCCTCACTGATATCTCTCTCAATAGCTTACTATCAATTCTACACTTATATGAAAATCTCAGCAATTCAAAATGAGAAGGAGAAGAGCTAATTTATAGGTAAATTCAATACACGGTTCATGATTTTGCTTACCATTTCAAAACAATGGATGAAGCAATTATCTAATGGTTAGCAAATAGTTGGTGAGGAGTTGGTGATTCTCATCATGAATCCCACTCCCCTTGTAATCATATGCTAGACTTTGATGAATCTGAGAGAAGAGTGTAGGGTAGCTAGCCATGTGGGTATACACGTGAAGAAGAATTTGGGCACTCAATGTTGGACAAATAATGAAACTCAGCAATTTGCAATTCATATGTATTAACACACTTGGGTTATACATTACCTATCATGTATACATATTTCATTTCCTATAACTTAGGTTATAAATAAATTACAAATAAAATTTCTAGTTACAATGTATCAAGTAAAGTTACACATAGATATACATCACATATAATCTATGTACATTTCCTTAATACCGAATATAATACAATTGGGTATTATTATTACATTACATTGTCTCCTTTATTATTAAATTTTATTAATTCAATAATTGTTTACATTATATCCATGGTATATTATTTTATTGTATACCCATATACACATTGTCACACACACATTTCGTATAACTCTTACAACTCAACAAACTTTACTTTATAGTTTATATACATAAATAACATTGTCACATCGCACTTTACACTTCGTATAATATATAGTTAACTACCATACGTTATACTTTTTATTCGCATGCTTGCATATAGAATTAAATAATTTACTTATCTCATCAATTAATTAATAATAATATTAATCAATCCCTTTCTCATTAATCAATGGAATTATAATTTCTACACTAATTGATTAACACTTTATATGATTTATTATCACGTTAAATAAATATAAATCTTATTATATTTATAAATCATTTACTTATTAATCAACATATTATCACATAATTACTTGATAATATTATATTATCCAAAATAATAATATAATATGATAATATACCTCATTCCTTATCAATACAATTTTCGATTATATTCATAATCAATCTCTTTATTATTATATTACCACTAGCCATAATAATAAAGCAATATACTATTATAATAACAATTAATATAGATTAATTGTTTAATTAAAAAATTCTTCCATCCTTGAATTAATTAATCGTCGGATCTATTATCGTGCCACACAAGGCATCTCACACAAGCTTACGTCGAGCTTATCATTATTCTCAACACTTATTTATTTCCACCACACTTATTATTCTTTTAATATAATATTTGTGTGACTCAAGCACTTAAATGCTAAATTATCTCAATTAATTATACTTATAATAAGAACGACCTTTACGCTTATAATAATTAATATATATTCTATTAATTATTCAAAATAATATCCACGATAAAATAATAACTTAAGTTATTTAATATATAACTTAGTTTTCTTTCATTAATTAAACTCTCTTGAAAATATATTTAAAATTATGTATTTATCCATATCATAAAATATTATGTTTTCTCCAAATAAGCACATTCATTATTAGAAAATACTTTATTTATTGACTCAAGATATTATAATATAATATAATATCGAATAATTACATGTACTACACATGTACATATATTATATATATAAAATAGATAGTAAGTTTATTTTCTATTAAAATAAATTATTTCCATCAATTTATTTACATATAGCAAATATGTTTTAATATATTTACTATATTAACCAATCACACCTCATACAAAAACATATAAGGTAATATTATTATTCAGAAATAACATTTCCTCCTTTTATTAAAATAATTCAATATTAAAAATTATTTTAATACCCTTTATTAGAAATATATAATAATTAGTTCTCTTTCTTTTCGATAAATTATTCCCAAAATAATTTCTTCAAATATTCATTATTCATTTAAAGATATAATATTTTCCATCTCCCTTATATATATTTATTAACGTTATTCGCACGTCAAACTTTCTCACATATTACCACTCTAAGTAATATATATATAAAGTATCAACTATAATTACATATTCAACACACATATTAATTCACTCATTTACTTAAGTAAATTAAACACTACACTATATCATTTAGGTTCAATATTAACATTATATTATTTCATAATATAACTCCCAACTTAAATTAACTAATATTTATTGTTATTAATTAATTTCTTAACTAACTCATGCTTCACTATCCAAACCTATTCACAGATAGCTTAAGTGCTATTAATAACCTATATTATAAACATACTAGTTATTAATACACATACACAAGAATATGGTGATTATACATTAAGGATATTTAATGTCACCAACTTACTATGATAAAATAATTATTTAATATCGATAGGAATTTATCCACTTTCTTTATCTCCCCTGAATCGTCTCTACGCTAAATAACAAATATATATTAATAATATATTTATAAATCACATAAACATATATTACATAGTCCATAATATCCTATGCAATATAATATCACATACCTCATATCACATATATATATATATATACTCTTATTCGAACCCATCTCACACTTTAAGAATTTTATTTATTAAATTCGTATTATTAATAATTTCTGAAAATTCGGGTTCTCACATAACCCTTCTAAACCTTTTAAGAATTGGGTTTCATATTAATTAATTAAACCATTTTAATTTATTAGGCTTCCCAATCCTATTGGAAATATTTAAACTCTTTTAATTAATTAACCTCCTAATCTTATTAGGAATATATGGGATTGAGAAAGTATCTTATTAATTAAGTTCCAAACTCCTTTAGAAATTAAATAATAATAATATTAAGACTCCTCTTATTAATTTATATTTATTACTTTCAAAATATTAAATAATAAATATTAAGCTATTTAATTTATTCTATCACCACAGATTAAATTAAATATACTTAACTTATTGTTATGATTATGTCATTAGCTTCTTTAATAAATATTCTTCCTTTTATGGTGTGACCCTTTAGGTTCTCCATATTAAAACGGATGTGAATAAATCAATTAGAACAATTCTAATCTTATTTAAATAAAAAATTAAACTAATAATTCATTTAAATAAATAACATTTATTCTACAATAAGTCAGCCCTCTTAGCGATCAACGACTTTTTAGATAATATAGATTTCAACATTAATCATAAATGAACTTGTGAGTAAATAGTTACCGTAAAATTCATTCCTTCCACCATACAATGTCCCAATTAAATATAAGACATGGATTTACTATCAAGTCTTATTTTATTTAATTATATGTATTTCGATTCTAAAATGCACAACACCAAATAATGCAAATTAAAAACAAGTTTCTAATTTCATTATATCTTGGCCAAGGACTAATGGGTTGTCATTTATCGAATCACATAGGACATTCTCTTCTTTTACTAGAAGTGGTAGATCCTTTATTGATTATTCATTATCTCTATTCATAAATCATTATTACCAATCATACCCTTTGATATACCCTTAAGTTCTTAAGGGACATGTCAAAGTATAACTCATCAGACGCAAGATATTATGATGATCTCAAGTCTAAGGATTATTTTTAATATTAATAGGCAAGTAAAACTCTATTAGGTATTCTTTAGCGAGCCACGTTCAGTGAACTTATTCTCCAATAAGCACCTATATACTTGCTTTAATGTCTCAACATAAATGATTATGAGATCAATCAACCTCATCCAATGAGCAAATCAATGTATGTACCAATCTATCCAGATTCACTAATCCCCTTGTTAGTAATCCAACGATTGGGAACTATTTTAGTTTTAAGTTGTCTAAGAATTTAGATCTTATTAGCCTGATCATCATCATGATTCCAAAAGCATTGCTTAAAACTATGAGTTTATCATATGATATAAAAACAGAACCATGTAGATAAATTAAATGCCTTTAATTGAATAACACTTTTATTAATAAATAAATAAGATTGTCTCAAAGTATATGCTTTATCATCATACATGATTGGCTTGTATGCATACTACTTTCATAAGCAGTTATCAATTGGGAGCAACCAAAAACACCAACTGAGGTGCGGAGTTTCCTAGGGTTAGTGGGATACTATCGAAGATTCATCCAAGATTTTTCTAAGATAGCTACTGTAATACCCAATAATTTTCATATATTATTAAAGGGATATATTAATGGAAATGAATATTTATCTGAATATAAATATTTATGTGTTATGAGATGAGTTAATTCGAATGAATTCAAATTGAAATTATAATAATTAAGAAGAATGTGGAGTTTATAATAAGCTCGTTCAAATGCGTTGTGTGGCACGATGATAGATTCGATGATGGATTAATTAATTCATGGACGAATGAATTATTAAGTGAACAATTAATCTATATTAATTGTTAATTGTTATTATGAGAAATATAATAATAGTCTGTTGATTTATTATTTTTGCAAGTAATAGTATAATAATAAGAAAATGGTTTATAAATATGATAAGATTTGTATTTATTAAACTATTGAGGAGTATGATTATTTATCCTATAATAATTGATAAGGGTAAATTAATGAAGGAATTACTACGTGAACAATTAATCAAATATTAATTGTTATTTAATTGTAATAGAATACTAATGGTGATAGTATGATGATTATTATTATTGCAAATAATAGAATAATAATAAGTAACTTGTTTATCAAGATAATAAGATTATATTTATTTATTTATCGAGGAATGATAATTAATCACATAATTGTTAATAATGTTTGTTGTGGAAATGAATTGATAATATAGTGGTTACTTAATTAATATAATATTTGCTCAATTAATTGCTTTGTGCAAGCATGCGATAATTAAATGTATAATGTATAGTAGCTACCTATATGTTATAAAAAGTGTAGTGCAATGTGACTATACAATTATACATAAACTATATAGTAAAGTTATTGAGTTGTGAAAGCTACATGAATAATGCCTATGTGACAATGTGAGTGTGTGGACATTAAATTAATATCTCTTGAATATATGATAAACAATTGCTAATGGATGATGATTTCAATATTCGATTCAATAATAAATGAGATAATGTGTTAATATCCGATTAAATTATACTGGTAAGATAAAATGTACATGGATTATATATGTGCAAATTATATTTACTACATGGTAGTATTATTTACTTATTGGAATTATATTGTAACTCTAATTGTAATCTAAAAATATGTATGTGATAGCCTAAGTAAATAACACATGTGTGATAAGCTAAGTATGTATATATGCATGATTGCTGAGTTTATATTGCTTGTCCCTCAATACTCATTCTCCCTCAAACATGAACACTCAAGGCTAGTCTATTCCTATAACATCAAACTCAGCAAACCTCCATAGCTCTCTAGCAAATGATGAACAAGGAAGTGGGCAAAATAGTGTAATTCACCAACTAATTACCTACTCTTCCTTAACCAACATACAAATCTTCAGTTCATTGGTTTGAATTAATGGGAAAATGCATTGTCTGGATTATAGTTCTTATATAAATATAGCCTCTTCTCCTTCTAATTTGATTTGTTGAGATTTTCTAAGAAGTGAATTGAGAGCATATAGAGAGTGAGTACTTATATACATATCAATAGAGGGAGAAGAGAGAATTAGCAACAAGCTCATATTGCAGAGGTATAATTCTTTCATTGTTCTTCATTATTATTTTCTGAGATTTCTTAATTCTTGAATTGAGTATGAAATTCATGATAATGTGAATGGAGAATGCTTGTTAGTTGATATGATGACTTATATGTATGTCAGTGAGATAATGTAGTTGGTTTAAAAGCAAATTCGTAGGAAATTTCTGTGTTTGGGCTGGACTTCTGCCGAAGCAGGCCACTCTCTGGTGCGAACCAGACATGGCGCAGCTGCACCGATTTAATACTGTGCCGATCTCTGGAATGAGTTGCTTGTTTTCTACAGGAACCTGTCATGTGTAAATGGTTATTATGACTTAGACAAAGCATGATAACATGAATAACATGTATAAGCAAGTATATTGACATAGCTTGAGTACGTTTAACCATGATAACATACATTCTTGATGAAAAAGATTATAGCTTGAAAACGAACTTAAAGTCTTATAAACAAACTTTGACATGTTATATCCATATTATTGTTCTGATTTTTCAAGCATGTTAGTATGACTTAGAAATGCATGAAAGACATGTTGACTTATGTATATGTGTTTCATAATGTAACATGAGCATGTGGACCTCAATAGTGAACGTTACTAACAAAAATATAAGTATTGAAAGCAAACTTTGACACGTATGTACCATATCCATATTTTGATTTTGCGAGCATGTTTATATGGCCTTGAAATGCGTGACGGACATGTTAACATATGTATATATATGCATGAACATGTTAGGTCTTATTAGTGAACTTTACTCATGAAAGTATAAGTTTTGAACGTGCACCTTGACATGTTACATTGAGATTTGGATTCCGATATTTATGGACATGTTTGATAGTACTCTTAGACTTGCTAACGTATCATACATGTATGCCTACCATGTCAGATGTCGTGAAATCAAGTTAAGCATAAATGAAATATGTTTTCAAATAAATGACGACACTAGTTACGCAATTAAGATGTAGAAACATGTGAGCATGCTTATTGATAGATTATATGACCGTTTCACATGTTTACACGACGAGCACGATAGCTTATGTGATATCATGACATAATATGACCGTAAAATTAATTGAGAGTTAATCTTAGAATCATTTCGTGAAGGGTTGAATTTAGAACGATTATGAAAGCATGAAAGGACCCTTTAACATGTATATGTGTTATGTGATATCATATGTTGATACTTGAATCCGATTTTGACGGTTAACTTATAACAATGCCATAACATACTAAATAAAATATGTTTGGAATTTATTATGGTCTTATGTGTTAATGGTGATATAAGAAGATGATTAACTTGAGAAGAGGAACGTTAGGGATAAAAGACAATAAAAGTTATATTAGTCGAGACTTGTGAATTAAATATGATACTATATATGGTATAACTGTGTAGCTAATTTAAAACTTAGCTTATGTGTTGATCGTATATCCAAGATAAGATATGATGTTAAAATATATGACTAATGGATATCATATATATACGTAACTATATTACGATAGGGATTCGAAAGTGTTGATTTACTTTACGTGGATAGACTACGTATAAGGCAAGTATTCGAACCCTATTCTTTATTGAGCATTATTTAAGTTGTACTATTATTGGTTGTACAAGAAAATCGTTGAAAGTATGATTCATATCTCATGACTTAATACTTCGTAAGATTAGAAATGAAATTGTTTTCAAACCTTGATTCGAACAATAATTGTTCACATATATATTTTAAAAGGAAACTATCCAAGCCATTGATTCGGCTAGACTATTGATATATGATCGAAAGCTATCCAAACCAAAATAACTTGGTGCGGACTCTTATAACTGAGATGAACAACCTTCTTGGTAGGGGAATTATATATTTTTCGGGAGACCGACCTGCGCACATGAGAATGATTAAATGTTATGCATAACGTAGGGTACTTCAGGCTGATCACCTGTTATACTTGCTTTTGTTGGATTATCAGTATATTACTGTTAATTCTAGTAGAAGTTCATAGTCCTTAGAGACTGCTCAGTATTCAATTATCTTGAAATCTTAAATTTATTTAGTATTGAATCATATTGATATTATTCTATCCTTAGCAACTGTTATTGAGAGTTGTTGATATTTTTTGCTATCCTTGAACTATCATATCTTGCGATACCTTTTTTTGGGATTCGAGAATTATATTACTCACCCTTATTGTTATATTACTTGCTGAGCAAACTTGTTGCTCATTCTTGCTTTCCCTAAAAATATTTTCAGTTAAGGCAGAGCAGGGTGGACTTTCGGGAGTCAATAAGGGCAAGGGCAAGGCTACCGACTAGCTAGCCCCTTTTATGATCTAAGTATTATGATGTTGTATTAAGTCTATTAAGATGATGTATTAAGACTGATTTAGAACCATGTTTAAGCTTAAGTAGGTTATGTATTAAGTCTTGATTTGATATTATTATGTAATCTGTGACGCCCCCAAATCCAGGTACTTGAAACCCGAACTTGGTGCTACACGATATCATTTCTTTGAGCGGAATAATTATAACAAACTTAATTTACATATCAGAGTTGTCTAATCCCAGGTACACGACCTTTAAACATTCATTACATGATGGATAATAAATAATATTATCTTAATAAAGTATAACTATTACACACGATTCCATAAAGCTTATTCTTGCAGCTTCCATTCCCCTTGTTTTTGCCAGAGCCTTCTGGTTGATCACGCTTAGCTGAAAACATTTAATTTAAAGCAAGAATGAGCATTTAATTGCTCAGCAAGTAATAGCAGTTAATAAACTTTAGCTGGAAGAAATAAATATTTTCTTTGAGGTATACTTCTACAACGAATCAATAGTTGTGAAGTCTTTCGAAACATATCTTAATAACATATCAAATCGTTTAAAATTTTGAAACGACATAGTGACTATAAATGCTGAGTGGTCAATAGACCATGAACTTTTATTTTTTTATTTTTGAAAAGGTTTAAACAGAAATTCATCTGCAAACCGCTCTGGTCTGACGGACATGTAAGGTGATCAGCCCCGTTATGTCCTGTATTGATCAATACTATCTGTTTGAACGATAATTCGTTCACTCTGTTCGCCTTGGGCACATAAATAATTTTTCCATTAAGGGTTGTTCATACTCAGTCTGGAGTCCTAACTAAACAATTCAGTTGGACTACTTTATCATAACCAATACTATCTAACAGTGCAATTCAAACTATGTCTAGCCGAGTCAAATAGCTTAGACAGTCTTTAAATCATGAACGCATACCAAAATTTTACAGTGTGTAACAGAATTTGTCATATCAAAGAATTTCTAGTTCTAGAGTTCTTTTATGAGTACAACAGTTCATACAAGTGGGGACACTTGTATGATAACAGACAATAATGAGATATTAATAAATAATAACTGAATTGAATAAAATTCCACAATATAAGAATAAGTTCATAAGTGAATCATGGATATCATTACAGATATGAAGAATTGACAATAATTATTCATGAATATGCTTTTAACTTACTGGGATCCATCGCATAGAATAACTGCGAGGAGTAGAGATACTTGATCAATATAACATTTGAGTAAGGTTAGAGAACTTGCCTTGGTCGCTGTTTACTGCTACACAATATAGCTTAGGCTTCTATCTTTAATATGAAGTCCTATCACCAATAGAATTATTTTTTTAATTAGAATAATACAACTTATCACATAATACTGCTTATTTGCAGTCATCATACAGCTTAACATGTTGTCACATATTCATAACAGTCATTAAAATACATAAGAACGTATATCTAGTCAAACTATGTCGATTTGGTTTGAGTTCGGTATCGTTTCAACATCCCAATTGCATTATCGGATAATTAACGAATTTATTTTTAATGAAACTTTGTTCAAGAACTTAAATATTATATTAGATAATTTAATTATCATTTATAATATTTTTTTCAAACTTTAAAATCATTTATAATGATTTTTCAAACACTTATATCATTTTTAATGATTTAATTGTCAATTAATATCATTATATTAATGAACTTCATGTCAACACTTTAAAAGTTATTTATTATAACTTGGAAATATTTTAAAACCTTAATATTACCTTTAAATAATTTTTAAGATATTAACATCATTTTTAAATAATTATCATTAATAATAAAATATTAATGTATTTCATTTTCAAATATTAAAAGTTATTTATTATAACTTAAAATATTTTTAAAACATTAATATTATTTTCAAATGATTTTTAAAGTATTAACATCATCTTTAAATAATTATCATTAATATTAAAATATTAATGTTATTTATATCAAAATATTAAAAGTTATTGATTATAACTTAAAATATTTTTATTACATTTATTTCACCTTTAAATGATTTATAAAACATTAAAATTATTTTTAAAATATTAAACTATTTTTAACTAATTTATTTAATATAATTATTAAATAAATTAGATATCATTAATAAATTAAAATATTAATGAAATTTATGTCAAAATACTAAAAATTAATTTAATTTTTTTTTTTATAACTTTATTATGAATTCATAATATTTACTTTCTATTTATTCTATAATTTTCGTCCAAAGTTGGGTCCTCCACGGAAACGCTTGTAGACGGAAATCTACAAGTTCAATTTGGGCCCACTTAGTATCGTTAGAACCATGACTTCCCGAGCTACGTTTTAGGCTCAAGAAACAATCCATTTTGCCCGATATAGCACCCAGAAAATAGGCCACTACCGACTGCCTTTTACAAGCCTTTAAGTCATTTTCTGTTTTGGAGTCTCTCACAGAAACGCTTGTATTACGAGATCCACAACTCCGATTGAGGCCCAATCGGACTTGTTGGACTCGTAACTTTCTGAACTACACTTTCTATTTATCAACCAAAATTTTCAGATCTGTTATGTGCCCAGAAAACCAGACTAAAGTGACTGTCAAAACAAAGTCCCGAATTTCATTTCCAGATTTGAGGTCTTTTACGAAAACGTTTGTAAAACGAAAACTACAACTCCGATGGAGACCCAATCGGACTTGTTGGATTCCTATTTTCCTGAATTTCCTTTTTCTATTATTAAACACCAGATTTGGACTAGTCTAGGTCCCGAAAAACAGCCACAAACTGACTGTCAGTGCAAAACTTTTCTAGTTTGTAGTGTTTTGGTAATAAATCCATAGATCCTTCATTTTTCATCCCTTTTTAGGTGATTCAACTTGGGTAAGGTTACTAACTCACGGATCTAACACTACCAAAAAGAATTTCTAGAAAACTCTTTATAGATCTTATAAAACAAAAGCCATTTTCATACCTTTTAAAAATAATATTTCAACCAAAAATCTTTTCTTCCATTTTCTTTCCATAAACTTAGCATACAAGCTATGGGTTCTCCAAATAAATCATGTAAACCACATAATCCACCATAAACAAGGCTTCTAACAATAAATCACAAATAATAAACAAGATCCATCATATATCTACATTTTATACAACAATAACTACACTTTAAAGCTTAAGAAAAGAGTTTTATATATACATTCTCCTAGTTATCCTTCTCTTCCTTCCAAAGTATGTAAGAAACTTGGGATGCATGAAAGTTCTAACTCTCCTTTGAGCTATAGAGGCTGCCGAAATCAGCCCTTGCACTCTCTTGTTTTACTTTTTCTTTTTCTTAGCAACTCGGAAAGGAAGAGAGAAAATGAGAGAGAATGAAGTAAAATTGATTTTGTTTCTTGTTTGTATACAATGAATGTATCTACCAACACATTGCTTGCTAGCCTTGGTTTACTTGTAAACTTGAACATAATGGTTGGCTTCATTATTTGGTTGACACATAAGAGAGTGGTTGGAGAGTTAGTAGGATAAAAATCACATTTCACCACACTTGGACAAGTAAATAAATTTTTAATTTTTCTCCCCATTTCACCCCTATGTGGCCGGGTATTACCCTTCAATTTATTCCATTATTATTTTATTTTATTTGTCAAATTAAGCTTAAACAAATGACTACAATGCCCTTCTTCAAGTGGGCTAAACTTGGGTCATTCTTTTAATTTTTTTGGGCTTCTATTTTATTTGTTTGGGCTAGGTAAACTAACAAGACCCAAAACCTTAATCTTATCTTACCCTAATTAGTTACTTAGGATTTTCATTCCATTCAATTTGGAATTTAAAATATTTGCTTATATATATTCAATTTCATAACCCAATGAGACATGTCTCAAATAGGTTTAAAATAATTTATAACTTGAGATAATAAAATTTGTCTATTAGGTTAGTATAATTTTACATACTAACATTCTTTATTAGCACATAATCACATTCTTTTATCATGCACGCATTCCCATATTCACTTAATATACACACTTTCATTTAAATACAAACATAATCAATTACTATGTTTATATTTAAATAAAATAAATACATTCTTAACATATATTCATATAATTATGCCAATAATCATATTTATACGTAAAATCCATAATCATAAATCATAGTAATATACTTACATATATTTGAATACAAATATAGTTAATAATCATATTTAATATTCAAATTCCTTAATAAAATAATTTCTTATTATTCATAACATAAATATACTTTCCTTATAAATATAATTATACAATAATTGTATTATTCATGAAATTTCATAGTATAGATCAAAATTTAGGGTTTTGATCTATATTCACACTTTATATCATATATACCATTATTAATTAAGTTAAAATAATTAATTTAACTAATCTTGATTAATTTATATAATAAAATAATTATTATAATAATTCTATAAATCATTTCTTATATTATTGAAATAATATATTAGTCATATTTTCATGAAAATTAAATAATAAAATATTTTTACTACAAAATTAATTTTTTATAAGAATATAATTTATAATAATCAACAATTCTTTTATCGAAAAATTAATTCGAAATCATTCATGTAATAAATAAATATATATTTATCACATATATACATATTCTTTACCTTGCACATATTCCTACATTTATTTTGATAAACATAATATATATATATAAAAAAAATTTATATTCAAAATTTATTATTTAATTATATAAAAATATTGGGTTATTACATAATCTATTAAGTACTGCAGGTTGAGAGACTTGGGAGAATAATTATAATAAATTATTGTAAATTATTCTAGATTAGATCTTCTGCTGTGAATGTATGGTTTAGATATTATTATTGTATTATTATTAGAACGTGACAAACCGAATTCGAGAGACCAGTGGCGGTCCGAATTTGGGGGCGTCACATCTACTCCATTAATAAATTTGACGAGGAAGACTGTGAAGTATGTGTGGACGGAGAAGTGTGAGTACAGTTTTCAAGAACTGAAGAAGAGGTTAAGTCAAGCACCTATATTATCTTTACCAGATGATACGAGAAATTTTGTAGTTTATAACAATGCTTCGCATAGAGGACTGGGTTGCGTGTTCATGCAGCATGGCAAGGTCACTGTGTATGCATCACGGCAGTTAAAGGATTATGAGAAAGGATATCCTACTCATGATCTAGAACTGCAGCGGTAGTTTTTGCCTTAAAGATTTGTAGGCACTACCTATATGGGGAGAAGTGTAAGATATACACGGACCATAAAAGTCTGAAATATATCTTCACGTAGAAGGAGTTCAATATGAGACAGAGAAGGTGGTTGGAGTTAATTAAAGATTACGATTGCGATATCTTATATCATTCAAGGAAGGCGAATGTTGTGGCCGACGCCTTAAGTAGGAACGGTCGGGAGAAGATATCGATGTTAACGAATCAGAATGATTTAGTAATAGAGATGGCAAGCATGGAGCTAGAAGTTAGATTACCGAGCAAATCGGGAGAGATTATGTATGATAGAGACTCGACCAACAATTATAGAACGGGTGAAGGAAGTTAAACTCAAGGATGAGGAGTGCGATCAGCTGAAGAAGAGGATTGAAGATGAAGAGAAGACTAAGTATAGCCTGGACAAGGAGGGGTTACTACGTTTTGAAAGAAAAATTTGGGTTTCGTGTAATGCGGAATTTAAAGAAGAAATAACGAAAGATGCCTATAGTTCGAGGTACTCGATACATCCAGGTAGCACCAAGATTTATTAAGACCTTCGACAGAACTTTTGGTGGCCAAACATGAAGAGAGAAATAGTAGAGTATGTTAGTAAGTGCTTAACTTGTCAGAAAGTTAAGGCTGAACACCAACGATCGAGTGGATTGTTACAATCGTTAGAGATTCCGGAATGGAAAAAGGAGAACATCACGATGGAATTTGTGGTGGGACTTCCAACTACACAGAAAGGATATGATGCTATTTGGGTAATAATGGATCGTTTGACGAAGTCGTCTCACTTTTTATCGATAAGAGTCAGGTATAACCCAGAGTAGTTAGCTAAACTTTATGTCAAAGAAATCATTTCAAGATATGGAGTACCAATTTCGATTGTGTCAGATCATGATCCACGATTCACATCAAATTTCTGGAGGAGTTTACAAGAGCATATATGAACACATATAAGGTTGAGTACGGCATACCATCCTTAGACTGACGGACAAAGTGAACGAACAATTCAGACGCTAGAAGATATGCTAATATCTTGCGTTATGGATTTCAAGGGGAGTTGGGATGAACATCTACTTTTAGTATAGTTCTCTTACAACAACAGTTCTCATGCAAGTATAGGCATGCCTCCTTATGAAGCGTTATACGGAAGAAAGTGCAGGACGCCACTATGCTAGGATGAAGTAGGTGAATGTCGAATGTTGGGACTTGAGATAGTACAACAAATGGCAGACGTGGTGAAGTTAATACGTGCCCAACTAGTAGCGGCTCAAGACAGACAGAAGAAATATGTGTATCCACATTGTGAGAAGAGGGATTTTGAAGTCGGTTCGTATGTCTTTCTAAACGTATCCTCATTGGAAAGGGAAGATACACTTTGGGAAGAAGGAAAAGTTGAGTCCGAGGTTGATAGGACCTTTTGAGATCTTAAGGAGAGTAGGAGAGGTAGCTTCTATAATAGGTTTACCTCCAGATTTGGAGCATATACATAATGTGTTTCACGTGTCAGTATTGCGTCCTTATAAACTGAACTATAAGCGCTTAATAGAATATGAACCTATTCTGGTTGAAAAAGACTTAACGTACGAAGAACTTCCTATTCAGATTATTGATAGGAAGGAACAAGTCTTAAGAAATAAGGTAAAACTTTCGGTGAAGGTGGTATGGAGGAACCACAATGCTGAAGAAGCAACATGGGAACTCGAAGATAAAATAAAGAAAAATTTTCCCCATTTATTTGCTTAACTTGTATCAAGATTTTGGAGACAGAATCCTTATAAGGGGGGAAGAATGTAACGACCGAGAAAATTAGATTATTTTGTGAATTAATTTTTCTTTGATTATAATGAATTAAATGAGACTATATGTTTATTAAGTGGAGTAAGCTGTTTAAAGGTCGTTCTATGACCTAGAATGTATGAATATTGTAGACACTAGAGATTTTGTTCTCCTGTTACTAACACTGTAGGAGTGCAAAGCCGTCTTTCCAACTCAACCCCGGTCCTAATACCAAGCCTCCAATCGCCACCCATGCCGGTCCTTTAACTCAAATTCGATCCTAAATATCGGTAATCCAGTTAAATCTGATCACCGATATCAATAATCCAGCCAGCTCCTATAGTCAATCGGACCGTCAATTAAGCTCTGATAGTCAATCAGACGGTCAATCCAGCTCCGATAGTTAATCGGATAGTCGATCCAGCTCCGATAGTCAATCAGACCATCAGATCATCTCCAATCTCAATATTGGGACATCAGATCAAACCCAGTCACCAATATCGGACAACCACATCACCGATCAACCATATCGGGATGCCAACTCAGCCCCGACAGCAACCCGGAAGGTACAAATCAGCCTCGGCAGCAACCCGGGAAGTATAGATCAACCCCGACATCAGCCCAAACAGTCAGGTCGACTTTAGACATAAAGCTAAAGCATCACAACAATTCCATAAGAAAACCTGGAACAAACACATCAACACTGGGGACAAACAGACTCGAATGGGATCCAAGTCTTGGGAACAACTCCCGGAAGTCAACTAGAGGCCATAACGACATCAAGGGCAACCCCGAGAGGGGAAAACTGGTCATTTTACCAACTCTCAGCCGATTCAGTCAAAATTAAGCCGAATTGATGCCACCAACGTCAGAAAGAACCACAATGGTGATCCCGGGTGAAAACAGCACTGGACGGCTTGATGGATAAACTGCGGAGAAATGAAGACCCGGTTGTGAACCCACCTTTAGGGACTTAAAAATGGTTAAAACCATTGTCATTGTGACACTCTTAGCAAGGGCTTTCCGAAAAGCTATAGCACGTCCCAAACGGACGCTCCGATCAAAAGTTATGAAGTTTCGAACCTGACATCGCATCTGTTGGGTTTGTATGTAACGCAATCATGCAATCAAATCACATAAATAGGGCGGAAGCGTAAAAAACTAGTTTTCAAAATTTATACAAACCCATAACCATGATCATGCTTTGTGCTTGTTATCAATAACAGAAAAGAGAGAACATGGAATTATACCTTTGAAGATCTAAGCTTCCTCAGGTACAAGTTCTACTCCTTTGATTCCTTTGATTCCTCTGATAGTGGCTCCTTCCCTTGAATAATGTCAGCCACCCAAATGTTTGGCCTCTAACGGTGATCCACCAAGGAAGATGAAGAACTCAAGAAGATGGGTTATTGACTTAACCCTTGTTTCTATCTCTATAGAATATGTGTACTCCCAACTCTTGGAAAATTTCACATCCCTTATTTCTGATATAAGACTCTCTTATATAGATATTAGGTTAACCCTCCTAATCCAATTAGAATAGGGTTTTATTTAATTAATTAATTAAATACTTTTAATTAATTTATATCCTAATCTTTATTAGGATTGAGAGAGAGTACTGATATTATATTAATTCCTAAACTCCTTTAGAATTAAAATAATAATAATAATAATAATATTAATAAGACTCCTCTTATTAATTTATATTTAATATTTCTAAAATATTAAATAATAAATATTAAGCTATTTAATTTATTCTATCATCATAGATTAAATTAATTATACTTAATGCATTATTACTATCATGCCATTTTCTTCTTAAATAATTCTTCTTCCTTTTATGGTGTGACCCTTTAGGTTCTCCATATTAAACCGGTTGTGAATAAATCAATTAGAACAATTCTAATCTTATTTAAATAAACAAATTAAACTAATAATCTATTTAAATAAATAACATTTATTCTACAATAGGGATAAGCCTCCCTAGCGATCAACGACTTTCCAGATAATATAGATTTCAACATTCATCATAAAAGAACCTGTGAGTTAATAGTTACCGTATAATTCAATCCTTCCACCATACAATGTCCCAATTAAATATAAGACATGAATTTACTGTCAAGTCTTAATTTATTTAATCATATGTATTTCGATTAGAAAATGCACAACTCCAAATAATGCAAATTAGAAACCTCTTTCTAATTACATTCTACATTGGCCAAGGATTCCTGGGTTGTCATTTAACGAATCACATAGGACATATCTCCTCTTTTACTAGAGGTGGTAGATTCTTTATTGATCATTCATTATCTCCATATGTAACTCATTACACCCAAGCATACCCTATATATGCCTTAAGGAATTAGTCAAAGTATAATTTGTTACATACAAGATACTATGATGATCTCAAGTCCAAGGACCACATGTACTACTATCACATTAGGAATTCCTATTGACAGGCGAGTAAAACTCCATTAGGTATTCCATAGCGAGTCACGCTCAGTGAACTTATTCTCCAATAAGCACCTACATACTTGCTTTAGTGTCTCCACACAAATGACCATGAGATCAGTCATCCTCATCCAATGAGCAAGCAACATATGTACCAATCTATCCGGATTTACTAATCCCCTTTTTAGTAATCCCACGATTGGGAACTATTTTAGTTTTAAAGCTTTCTAAGAATTTAGATCTCATTAGCATGATCAACATCATGATTCTAAAAGCATTGCTTAAAACTATGGGTTATTTACATATTATAAAAACAGCACCATGTAGATAATTAAATGCCTTTAATAAATAAATATTTTATTAATAAATAAATAAGATTGTTTACAAAGTATGTGCTTTATCATCATACATGATTGGCTTGTATGCACACTACTATCAATCTCCCACTTGCACTAAAGCCAATCGCCATGGTATCTCATACCCAACTTCTCTAAGTGACGATCAAACTGCTGTTATGTTAAAGCTTTAGTAAATGGATCTGCAATGTTGTCTTGAGAGTCTACACGCTCCAAGGTGACGTCTCCTCTTTCAATGATCTCCCTGATCAAGTGAAATCGCCGCAACACATGCTTAGATTTCTGATGAGACCTGGGTTCCTTAGCCTGTGCAACCGCTCCGGTGTTGTCACAGTATATGGGAACTTCTTCTCCAATGCTAGGAACCACACCAAGTTCAGTTATGAACTTCTTCATCCAAACAGCTTCCTTTGCAGCTTCACTTGCAGCTATATACTCTGCCTCTGTCACTGAATCAGCAACCGTTTGCTGCTTGGAACTCTTCCAACTCACTACACCTCCGTTCAAGGTAAACACATACCCTGAAATAGATTTACTGTCATCTTGGTCTGTTTGAAAACTTGAGTCCGTGAATCCCTCGAGTTTTAATTCTGACCCACTGTAGACAAGAAAAATATCTTTAGTCCTTCTCAAGTACTTTAGGATATTTTTCACTACCTTCCAGTGCTCTTCTCCTGGATTCGACTGGTATCTGCTTGTTACACTAAGTGCGTGAGCAACATCCGGTCTAGTACATATCATACCGTACATGATAGATCCTATTGCAGAAGCATAAGGGATCTTACTCATACGGTCTCTCTCCTCAGGTGTCTTTGGGGCCTGTTTCTTGGAGAGATGTATTCCATGGCTCATCGGCATGAGACCTCTTTTGGAATCTTCCATGCTAAACCTCTTTAGCATTGTATCAATGTACGTTCCTTGGGATAAGCCGAGCATCCTTTTAGATCTATCTCTATAGATCTTTATCCCCAAAATATAGGATGCTTCACCCAAGTCCTTCATGGAGAAGTTTTTTTTTAGATAACCAGATTTTAATGGATTTTAACATAGGAATGTCATTCCCTATCAGTAATATATCATCAACATATAATACAAGGAATGATACTGCGCTCCCACTAACCTTCTTGTATACACATGGTTTATCCTCGTTTTTGATAAAATCAAACTCTTTGATTGTCTCATCAAAACGAATGTTCCATCTACGAGAAGCTTGCTTCAACCCATAAATGGATCGTTGTAGCTTACAGACTTGATTTGTTCCAACTTTTGAAATAAATCCCTCTGGCTGTGTCATATACACATCCTCCTCAAGTTTCCCATTGAGGAAGGCCGTTTTCACGTCCATCTGCCAGATCTCATAGTCGTTGTAAGCTGCAATCGCAAGCAAAATCCGAATGGACTTGAGCATGGCTACTGGTGAGAAGATTTCATCATAGTCAACTCCTTGTCTTTGTTTGAAACCTTTTGCAACCAGTCGGGCCTTATAGGTCTCTACCTTTCCGTCTGCTCCAGTCTTTTTCTTAAAAACCCATTTACACCCAATAGGTTTAATACCTTCAGGTGGTGAAACCAAAGACCATACTTTGTTTTCATACATGGAGTCCATTTCAGATTTCATGGCTTCAAGCCATTTCCCTGAGTCTTTATTACTCATAGCCTGTTCGTAATTCAATGGATCATCATCATTCATGATGTGTACCTCATCGTCATCCTCTATAACGAATCCATACCTCTCAGGTATCTTCGGTACTCTTCCAGATTTACGAACATGGTGTGGTACAATAGGTTCTTCTACTTGGTTAGGTACCTGACTTTGGTCCGTGGTAACTTGTGGTTCTTGAACTTCTTCAAGATATATCTTACTCCCACTGACCCCTTCATGGATAAACTCTTTCTCCAAGAAGTTAGCATGTTTCGCAACAAACACCTTTTGATCAGTTGGATGATAGAAATAATACCCTACGGTTTCTTTAGGGTATCCCACAAATCTACACTTATCGGGTTTAGTCTGTAGCTTATCATTTTCAAACTTTTTGACATAAGCTGGACAACCCCAAGTCTTAACATGCTTAAGATTTGGTTTCCTCCCTTTTCACATCTCATATGGAGTCTTTGGGGCGGATTTGGTAGGTACCTTGTTAAGTAGGTATGCAACCATTTCTAGGGCATATCCCCAGAAGGAAATTGGAAGGTCGGTAAAACTCATCATGGATCGAACCATGTCCAACAGTGTTCGATTTCTCCTTTCAGATACTCCATTTAACTGTGGTGTACCTGGAGGAGTCCATTGTGAGATTATACCATTTTCTCTGAGACAATTGAGAAACTCACTGCTTAAGTATTCTCCACCACGATCTGATCGAAGTATCTTAATACTCTTGCCCGTTTGTTTCTCTACTTCACTTCTGAACTCTTTGAACTTTTCAAATGATTCTGATTTGTATTTCATTAAATACACATATCCAAATCTTGAGTGATCATCAGTGAAAGTAATAAGATAAGAATACCCACCCCGTGCACTTGTTGTCATAGGTCCACAAACGTCTGTGTGAATCAATGCCAACAACTCTGTAACTCTCTCTCCTTTTCCACTAAAAGGAGATTTAGTCATTTTACCCATGAGACAAGATTCACAAGTTGGATATGATTCATAATCGGATAGCTCGAGGAGTCCATCTTTATGCAACTTGGATAATCTTGTTTCATTGATATGACCGAGTCTACAGTGCCACATGTAGGTATAATTAATATCATTTCTTTTCCTTTTCTTAGTTTGTTCAATTTGAAATATATTTTCTTGTAAGTAAGGTGTATAAAGTCCATTTAGCAAATTTCCAATACCATATAAAACATCGTCTTTATAAATAGAACAACCATTGTTCTTTATAATAACGTCAAAACCTTCCATATCCAATACAGAAATTGAAATAATGTTTTTAATAATATTCGGAACATAATAACAATTATTAAGATAAATGGATTTGCCCGAAGGCATTGCTAAACAATAAGTTCCTACAGCTAATGCAGCAACTTTTGCTCCATTTCCCACTCGTAGGATCACCTCATCATTGTTCAGCTTTCTACTTCTGACCAGTCCCTGCACAGTATTACATATGTGAGAACCACAGCCGGTATCCAATACCCAAGTAGAATTATGACTTTCAGAAAAATTAATTTCAATCATAAACAAACCTTGATTGGAAGTCGAAGCTTCTCCAAGCTTCTTCTCTGCTAGAAACTTCTTACAGTTCCTCTTCCAATGTCCCGGCTCATTGCAATGAAAGCACATTCCTTTAGCTGGTTCAGGTTTCTTTTGCTCCTTTTCTTTCCCTTTTCCCTTAGCCTTCTTAGATTTCTTCTTTTCAGAAGACACCTTAGGCCTCTTCCTTTTATTGGAAGAATCCACCATCAAGACATGGTTCTTCTTGGATGAGAAGTGACCTTCTGCAGTTTTCAGCATGTTAAGCAGCTCAGGTAAGCTGACATCTAGCTTATTCATGTGAAAATTAACCACAAACTGCGAGAAGGTCTCAGGGAGTGACTGCAAGACCAAGTCTTGACTCAACTCCCCATCCATGACGAACCCAAGCTGTCCAAGGCGTTCAATCAAATTGATTACCTTCAGAACATGAGTTTCGACAGTAGTGCCCTCGGTCATCCGAGATCGGAAGAGCTCCTTAGATATCTCATATCTAGCAGTCCTACTCTGTTCACCATACAACTCCTTGAGGTGAAGCAGCATAGCAGGAGCATCCATTTTTTCGTGCTGACGCTGAAGCTCGTTATTCATGGATGCGAGCATGATGCATTGAGCCACAGATGCATCATCTTGCCACTTATTGAAAGTGGCAATCTCTTCCTCAGAGGCTGTTTCTGAAACAGATTCAGGGATAGTGGAATTTAGGACATAAGAAATCTTTTCAGCAGTGAGAACAATTCTCAGATTTCTTAGCCAGTCCTCATAATTCGGGCCGGTAAGCTTATTTGCATCAAGTATGCTTCGTAGTGAGATTAGTGATTTTGACATTTTTAAAATTCTGCATGTGAAAAAACAACATTTTAG
The DNA here is from genome assembly GCA_020205555.1 of Panax stipuleanatus. NCBI lineage: Eukaryota > Viridiplantae > Streptophyta > Magnoliopsida > Apiales > Araliaceae > Panax > Panax stipuleanatus. Next base: position 108,231,622 of record CM035119.1, on the reverse strand, counting down.
CAAACATTCATTTTATTAACTTTGAATACCAAAATAAATTTAGGTCTTTATTTTAAATTGGTATCTCCCACTATTTTCATCAAACTATATTACCCTCACTCATATAGTTCGGCAACATCTAATTAAAGATTTGCTAGTGAGATTAAGGATCCCATTTCAAATGTATATAACCTTGTGGATAGCACAACAAGCGATATACAAATAAATAGGTAGACAACTCTTGTCAATTACATCACCATGTAACTCCTTTTATTTTGCCTCTTAAATCATAATGGTCATGTGTGTGCACATCCGAACTAAAATGATTTAAGTTAAGTCCAGCCTAGCACTTTCATAAATTCAAAAAAGAAAAATTTTCGTCCTTGTGGATAGCACAACAAGACTAGATCGTTCAATTTTCTTGATAAGCATCAAATGTGATTAATTAACATCTTAAATATTCAATACTCGCCTTGTGGATAGCACAACAAACTCATATTAAATATTTAATACTCTATTAACTAATCATGCTAGAAGGCGACGTTCGATATTCCAAATATCATTTGAACGCTTCAGACTTAATATTATTTCTTTGAGGGGTTTGTTATTATTTGTCTCATCTTTTTAAGCGCGCATGCACATATATATATAAAATACGCGTCATTTTATTAAACATGCGAAGCATGTTTGTATAAAATATAATATATATAATATTTAGCATGCAATATAGAATACTATATTCTACCCGGATTGATTATGGACTTTTATTCTAGTTTGGTTCACTAGAGCCACCAAGTGAACCAAAAGGTCAAACCTAGGAGTGCAAGAATTTAAATTTTAAATGTAACTATTACATTTAAACCCGGGCTCCATACAAACGGGTCTTCACGCGCTCCTCGCTCCTTGGTCTCCAATTTTTTCAAAATAATTCTAACTATCTCTATTACATTAACTATTTAAAATTAAATAGAAACCTTGATCAACAGTCAAGGGGAAGTACATAGAAAGGAGATAGAATTTACATCGAGAATAAAACTAGAGAAGACGAGGTACGCATACCCCATTTTATAAAACCCATACATTCAAGCATTCATCCAAAATAAAATCCAATCACATTGGTCATAGTCCATAATCAACCCCATTTATTATCATACACATCAACATATGCATCAATAAATATCCATTCATCTCATGAATAACAATGCTATTCCATATATGGATCGATGTTATTTAATGGAAAAAAGTTTTGCTAAATTTTATTTTTGAAACAAAATAAACTCTTTTATTTTAATCAAAAATAAATCCAAATTAAACTCCTTTAATTTTAGCATTCTGAAATCATATTTCAGATAAAATAAACTTCTTTATTTTAAAACTTTATCAATTAAATAAACAGTTTACTTAATTAATTAAAATCAATTTTCAGGGTCTGTCCAGGTACCGGCGCAGCTGCGCCAGTAATGAACTGGGCAGCTGCGCAGGTAGACGGAAGCAGCAGTTTTTGCAGACCGGCGCAGCTGCGCCAGTAATGAACTGGGCAGCTGCGCAGCTGCGCCGTTCGTCGCAGAAACTTGCAGAAAACGATTTTTGTCCATAAATACGATCCAATTCTCACATCAATTCATACATGGAATTATTAAATTGATAATTAGCACAAAGTTAGGCTTTGATACCACTGTTGGGTTTGTATGTAACGCAATCATGCAATCAAATCACATAAATAGGGCGGAAGCGTAAAAAACTAGTTTTCAAAATTTATACAAACCCATAACCATGATCATGCTTTGTGCTTGTTATAAAAAACAGAAAAGAGAGAACATGGAATTATACCTTTGAAGATCTAAGCTTCCTCAGGTACAAGTTCTACTCCTTTGATTCCTTTGATTCCTCTGATAGTGGCTCCTTCCCTTGAATAATGTCAGCCACCCAAATGTTTGGCCTCTAACGGTGATCCACCAAGGAAGATGAAGAACTCAAGAAGATGGGTTATTGGCTTAACCCTTGTTTCTATCTCTATAGAATATGTGTACTCCCAACTCTTGGAAAATTTCACATCCCTTATTTCTGATATAAGACTCTCTTATATAGATATTAGGTTAACCCTCCTAATCCAATTAGAATAGGGTTTTATTTAATTAATTAATTAAATACTTTTAATTAATTTATATCCTAATCTTTATTAGGATTGAGAGAGAGTACTGATATTATATTAATTCCTAAACTCCTTTAGAATTAAAATAATAATAATAATAATAATATTAATAAGACTCCTCTTATTAATTTATATTTAATATTTCTAAAATATTAAATAATAAATATTAAGCTATTTAATTTATTCTATCATCATAGATTAAATTAATTATACTTAATGCATTATTACTATCATGCCATTTTCTTCTTAAATAATTCTTCTTCCTTTTATGGTGTGACCCTTTAGGTTCTCCATATTAAACCGGTTGTGAATAAATCAATTAGAACAATTCTAATCTTATTTAAATAAACAAATTAAACTAATAATCTATTTAAATAAATAACATTTATTCTACAATAGGGATAAGCCTCCCTAGCGATCAACGACTTTCCAGATAATATAGATTTCAACATTAATCATAAAAGAACCTGTGAGTTAATAGTTACCGTACAATTCAATCCTTCCACCATACAATGTCCCAATTAAATATAAGACATGGATTTACTGTCAAGTCTTAATTTATTTAATCATATGTATTTCGATTAGAAAATGCACAACTCCAAATAATGCAAATTAGAAACCTCTTTCTAATTACATTCTACCTTGGCCAAGGATTCCTGGGTTGTCATTTAACGAATCACATAGGACATATCTCCTCTTTTACTAGAGGTGGTAGATTCTTTATTGATCATTCATTATCTCCATATGTAACTCATTACACCCAAGCATACCCTATATATGCCTTAAGGAATTAGTCAAAGTATAATTTGTTACATACAAGATACTATGATGATCTCAAGTCCAAAGACCACATGTACTACTATCACATTAGGAATTCCTATTGACAGGCGAGTAAAACTCCATTAGGTATTCCATAGCGAGTCACGCTCAGTGAACTTATTCTCCAATAAGCACCTACATACTTGCTTTAGTGTCTCCACACAAATGACCATGAGATCAGTCATCCTCATCCAATGAGCAAGCAACATATGTACCAATCTATCCGGATTTACTAATCCCCTTTTTAGTAATCCCACGATTGGGAACTATTTTAGTTTTAAAGCTTTCTAAGAATTTAGATCTCATTAGCATGATCAACATCATGATTCTAAAAGCATTGCTTAAAACTATGGGTTATTTACATATTATAAAAATAGCACCATGTAGATAATTAAATGCCTTTAATAAATAAATATTTTATTAATAAATAAATAAGATTGTTTACAAAGTATGTGCTTTATCATCATACATGATTGGCTTGTATGCACACTACTATCAATCTCCCACTTGCACTAAAGCCAATCGCCATGGTATCTCATACCCAACTTCTCTAAGTGACGATCAAACTGCTGTTGTGTTAAAGCTTTAGTAAATGGATCTGCAATGTTGTCTTGAGAGTCTACACGCTCCAAGGTGACGTCTCCTCTTTCAATGATCTCCCTGATCAAGTGAAATCGCCGCAACACATGTTTAGATTTCTGATGAGACCTGGGTTCCTTAGCCTGTGCAACCGCTCCGGTGTTGTCACAGTATATGGGAACTGCTTCTCCAATGCTAGGAACCACACCAAGTTCAGTTATGAACTTCTTCATCCAAACAGCTTCCTTTGCAGCTTCACTTGCAGCTATATACTCTGCCTCTGTCACTGAATCAGCAACCGTTTGCTGCTTGGAACTCTTCCAACTCACTGCACCTCCGTTCAAGGTAAACACATACCCTGAAATAGATTTACTGTCATCTTGGTCTGTTTGAAAACTTGAGTCCGTGAATCCCTCGAGTTTTAATTCTGACCCACTGTAGACAAGAAAAATATCTTTAGTCATTCTCAAGTACTTTAGGATATTTTTCACTACCTTCCAGTGCTCTTCTCCTGGATTCGACTGGTATCTGCTTGTTACACTAAGTGCGTGAGCAACATCCGGTCTAGTACATATCATACCGTACATGATAGATCCTATTGCAGAAGCATAAGGGATCTTACTCATACGGTCTCTCTCCTCAGGTGTCTTTGGGGCCTGTTTCTTGGAGAGATGTATTCCATGGCTCATCGGCATGAGACCTCTTTTGGAATCTTCCATGCTAAACCTCTTTAGCATTGTATCAATGTACGTTCCTTGGGATAAGCCGAGCATCCTTTTAGATCTATCTCTATAGATCTTTATCCCCAAAATATAGGATGCTTCACCCAAGTCCTTCATGGAGAAGTTTTTTTTTAGATAACCAGATTTTAATGGATTTTAACATAGGAATGTCATTCCCTATCAGTAATATATCATCAACATATAATACAAGGAATGATACTGCGCTCCCACTAACCTTCTTGTATACACATGGTTTATCCTCGTTTTTGATAAAATCAAACTCTTTGATTGTCTCATCAAAACGAATGTTCCATCTACGAGAAGCTTGCTTCAACCCATAAATGGATCGTTGTAGCTTACAGACTTGATTTGTTCCAACTTTTGAAATAAATCCCTCTGGCTGTGTCATATACACATCCTCCTCAAGTTTCCCATTGAGGAAGGCCGTTTTCACGTCCATCTGCCAGATCTCATAGTCGTTGTAAGCTGCAATCGCAAGCAAAATCCGAATGGACTTGAGCATGGCTACTGGTGAGAAGATTTCATCATAGTCAACTCCTTGTCTTTGTTTGAAACCTTTTGCAACCAGTCGGGCCTTATAGGTCTCTACCTTTCCGTCTGCTCCAGTCTTTTTCTTAAAAACCCATTTACACCCAATAGGTTTAATACCTTCAGGTGGTGAAACCAAAGACCATACTTTGTTTTCATACATGGAGTCCATTTCAGATTTCATGGCTTCAAGCCATTTCCCTGAGTCTTTATTACTCATAGCCTGTTCGTAATTCAATGGATCATCATCATTCATGATGTGTACCTCATCGTCATCCTCTATAACGAATCCATACCTCTCAGGTATCTTCGGTACTCTTCCAGATTTACGAACATGGTGTGGTACAATAGGTTCTTCTACTTGGTTAGGTACCTGACTTTGGTCCGTGGTAACTTGTGGTTCTTGAACTTCTTCAAGATATATCTTACTCCCACTGACCCCTTCATGGATAAACTCTTTCTCCAAGAAGGTAGCATGTTTCGCAACAAACACCTTTTGATCAGTTGGATGATAGAAATAATACCCTACGGTTTCTTTAGGGTATCCCACAAATCTACACTTATCGGGTTTAGTCTGTAGCTTATCATTTTCAAACTTTTTGACATAAGCTGGACAACCCCAAGTCTTAACATGCTTAAGATTTGGTTTCCTCCCTTTTCACATCTCATATGGAGTCTTTGGGGCGGATTTGGTAGGTACCTTGTTAAGTAGGTATGCAACCATTTCTAGGGCATATCCCCAGAAGGAAATTGGAAGGTCGGTAAAACTCATCATGGATCGAACCATGTCCAACAGTGTTCGATTTCTCCTTTCAGATACTCCATTTAACTGTGGTGTACCTGGAGGAGTCCATTGTGAGATTATACCATTTTCTCTGAGACAATTGAGAAACTCACTGCTTAAGTATTCTCCACCACGATCTGATCGAAGTATCTTAATACTCTTGCCCGTTTGTTTCTCTACTTCACTTCTGAACTCTTTGAACTTTTCAAATGATTCTGATTTGTATTTCATTAAATACACATATCCAAATCTTGAGTGATCATCAGTGAAAGTAATAAGATAAGAATACCCACCCCGTGCACTTGTTGTCATAGGTCCACAAACGTCCGTGTGAATCAATGCCAACAACTCTGTAACTCTCTCTCCTTTTCCACTAAAAGGAGATTTAGTCATTTTACCCATGAGACAAGATTCACAAGTTGGATATGATTCATAATCGGATAGCTCGAGGAGTCCATCTTTATGCAACTTGGATAATCTTGTTTCATTGATATGACCGAGTCTACAGTGCCACATGTAGGTATAATTAATATCATCTCTTTTCCTTTTCTTAGTTTGTTCAATTTGAAATATATTTTCTTGTAAGTCAAGTGTATAAAGTCCATTTAGCAAATTTCCAATACCATATAAAACATCGTCTTTATAAATAGAACAACCATTGTTCTTTATAATAACGTCAAAACCTTCCATATCCAATACAGAAATTGAAATAATGTTTTTAATAATATTCGGAACATAATAACAATTATTAAGATAAATGGATTTGCTCGAAGGCATTGCTAAACAATAAGTTCCTACAGCTAATGCAGCAACTTTTGCTCCATTTCCCACTCTTAGGATCACCTCATCATTGTTCAGCTTTCTACTTCTGACCAGTCCCTGCACAGTATTACATATGTGAGAACCACAGCCGGTATCCAATACCCAAGTAGAATTATGACTTTCAGAAAAATTAATTTCAATCATAAACAAACCTTGATTGGAAGTCGAAGCTTCTCCAAGCTTCTTCTCTGCTAGAAACTTCTTGCAGTTCCTCTTCCAATGTCCCGGCTCATTGCAATGAAAGCACATTCCTTTAGCTGGTTCAGGTTTCTTTTGCTCCTTTTCTTTCCCTTTTCCCTTAGCCTTCTTAGATTTCTTCTTTTCAGAAGACACCTTGGGCCTCTTCCTTTTATTGGAAGAATCCACCATCAAGACATGGTTCTTCTTGGATGAGAAGTGACCTTCTGCAGTTTTCAGCATGTTAAGCAGCTCAGGTAAGCTGACATCTAGCTTATTCATGTGAAAATTAACCACAAACTGCGAGAAGGTCTCAGGGAGTGACTGCAAGACCAAGTCTTGACTCAACTCCCCATCCATGACGAACCCAAGCTGTCCAAGGCGTTCAATCAAATTGATTACCTTCAGAACATGAGTTTCGACAGTAGTGCCCTCGGTCATCCGAGATCGGAAGAGCTCCTTAGATATCTCATATCTAGCAGTCCTACTCTGTTCACCATACAACTCCTTGAGGTGAAGCAGCATAGCAGGAGCATCCATTTTTTCGTGCTGACGCTGAAGCTCGTTATTCATGGATGCGAGCATGATGCATTGAGCCACAGATGCATCATCTTGCCACTTATTGAAAGTGGCAATCTCTTCCTCAGAGGCTGTTTCTGAAACAGATTCAGGGATAGTGGAATTTAGGACATAAGAAATCTTTTCAGCAGTGAGAACAATTCTCAGATTTCTTAGCCAGTCCTCATAATTCGGGCCGGTAAGCTTATTTGCATCAAGTATGCTTCGTAGTGAGATTAGTGATTTTGACATTTTTAAAATTCTGCATGTGAAAAAACAACATTTTAGCAAACATTCATTTTATTAACTTTGAATACCAAAATAAATTTAGGTCTTTATTTTAAATTGGTATCTCCCACTATTTTCATCAAACTATATTACCCTCACTCATATAGTTCGGCAACATCTAATTAAAGATTTGCTAGTGAGATTAAGGATCCCATTTCAAATGTATATAACCTTGTGGATAGCACAACAAGCGATATACAAATAAATAGGTAGACAACTCTTGTCAATTACATCACCATGTAACTCCTTTTATTTTGCCTCTTAAATCATAATGGTCATGTGTGTGCACATCCGAACTAAAATGATTTAAGTTAAGTCCAGCCTAGCACTTTCATAAATTCAAAAAAGAAAAATTTTCGTCCTTGTGGATAGCACAACAAGACTAGATCGTTCAATTTTCTTGATAAGCATCAAATGTGATTAATTAACATCTTAAATATTCAATACTCGCCTTGTGGATAGCACAACAAACTCATATTAAATATTTAATACTCTATTAACTAATCATGCTAGAAGGCGACGTTCGATATTCCAAATATCATTTGAACGCTTCAGACTTAATATTATTTCTTTGAGGGGTTTGTTATTATTTGTCTCATCTTTTTAAGCGCGCATGCACATATATATATAAAATACGCGTCATTTTATTAAACATGCGAAGCATGTTTGTATAAAATATAATATATATAATATTTAGCATGCAATATAGAATACTATATTCTACCCGGATTGATTATGGACTTTTATTCTAGTTTGGTTCACTAGAGCCACCAAGTGAACCAAAAGGTCAAACCTAGGAGTGCAAGAATTTAAATTTTAAATGTAACTATTACATTTAAACCCGGGCTCCATACAAACGGGTCTTCACGCGCTCCTCGCTCCTTGGTCTCCAATTTTTTCAAAATAATTCTAACTATCTCTATTACATTAACTATTTAAAATTAAATAGAAACCTTGATCAACAGTCAAGGGGAAGTACATAGAAAGGAGATAGAATTTACATCGAGAATAAAACTAGAGAAGACGAGGTACGCATACCCCATTTTATAAAACCCATACATTCAAGCATTCATCCAAAATAAAATCCAATCACATTGGTCATAGTCCATAATCAACCCCATTTATTATCATACACATCAACATATGCATCAATAAATATCCATTCATCTCATGAATAACAATGCTATTCCATATATGGATCGATGTTATTTAATGGACAAAAGTTTTGCTAAATTTTATTTTTGAAACAAAATAAACTCTTTTATTTTAATCAAAAATAAATCCAAATTAAACTCCTTTAATTTTAGCATTCTGAAATCATATTTCAGATAAAATAAACTTCTTTATTTTAAAACTTTATCAATTAAATAAACAGTTTACTTAATTAATTAAAATCAATTTTCAGGGTCTGTCCAGGTACCGGCGCAGCTGCGCCAGTAATGAACTGGGCAGCTGCGCAGGTAGACGGAAGCAGCAGTTTTTGCAGACCGGCGCAGCTGCGCCAGTAATGAACTGGGCAGCTGCGCAGCTGCGCCGTTCGTCGCAGAAACTTGCAGAAAACGATTTTTGTCCATAAAAACGATCCAATTCTCACATCAATTCATACATGGAATTATTAAATTGATAATTAGCACAAAGTTAGGCTTTGATACCACTGTTGGGTTTGTATGTAACGCAACCATGCAATCAAATCACATAAATAGGGCGGAAGCGTAAAAAACTAGTTTTCAAAATTTATACAAACCCATAACCATGATAATGCTTTGTGCTTGTTATAAAAAACAGAAAAGAGAGAACATGGAATTATACCTTTGAAGATCTAAGCTTCCTCAGGTACAAGTTCTACTCCTTTGATTCCTTTGATTCCTCTGATAGTGGCTCCTTCCCTTGAATAATGTCAGCCACCCAAATGTTTGGCCTCTAACGGTGATCCACCAAGGAAGATGAAGAACTCAAGAAGATGGGTTATTGGCTTAACCCTTGTTTCTATCTCTATAGAATATGTGTACTCCCAACTCTTGGAAAATTTCACATCCCTTATTTCTGATATAAGACTCTCTTATATAGATATTAGGTTAACCCTCCTAATCCAATTAGAATAGGGTTTTATTTAATTAATTAATTAAATACTTTTAATTAATTTATATCCTAATCTTTATTAGGATTGAGAGAGAGTACTGATATTATATTAATTCCTAAACTCCTTTAGAATTAAAATAATAATAATAATAATAATATTAATAAGACTCCTCTTATTAATTTATATTTAATATTTCTAAAATATTAAATAATAAACATTAAGCTATTTAATTTATTCTATCATCATAGATTAAATTAATTATACTTAATGCATTATTACTATCATGCCATTTTCTTCTTAAATAATTCTTCTTCCTTTTATGGTGTGACCCTTTAGGTTCTCCATATTAAACCGGTTGTGAATAAATCAATTAGAACAATTCTAATCTTATTTAAATAAACAAATTAAACTAATAATCTATTTAAATAAATAACATTTATTCTACAATAGGGATAAGCCTCCCTAGCGATCAACGACTTTCCAGATAATATAGATTTCAACATTAATCATAAAAGAACTTGTGAGTTAATAGTTACCGTACAATTCAATCCTTCCACCATACAATGTCCCAATTAAATATAAGACATGGATTTACTGTCAAGTCTTAATTTATTTAATCATATGTATTTCGATTAGAAAATGCACAACTCCAAATAATGCAAATTAGAAACCTCTTTCTAATTACATTCTACCTTGGCCAAGGATTCCTGGGTTGTCATTTAACGAATCACATAGGACATATCTCCTCTTTTACTAGAGGTGGTAGATTCTTTATTGATCATTCATTATCTCCATATGTAACTCATTACACCCAAGCATACCCTATATATGCCTTAAAAGGCCTTAAGGAATTAGTCAAAGTATAATTTGTTACATACAAGATACTATGATGATCTCAAGTCCAAGGATCACATGTACTACTATCACATTAGGAATTCCTATTGACAGGCGAGTAAAACTCCATTAGGTATTCCATAGCGAGTCACGTTCAGTGAACTTATGCTCCAATAAGCACCTACATACTTGCTTTAGTGTCTCCACACAAATGACCATGAGATCAGTCATCCTCATCCAATGAGCAAGCAACATATGTACCAATCTATCCGGATTTACTAATACCCTTTTTAGTAATCCCACGATTGGGAACTATTTTAGTTTTAAAGCTTTCTAAGAATTTAGATCTCATTAGCATGATCAACATCATGATTCTAAAATCATTGCTTAAAACTATGGGTTATTTACATATTATAAAAACAGCACCATGTAGATAATTAAATGCCTTTAATAAATAAATATTTTATTAATAAATAAATAAGATTGTTTACAAAGTATGTGCTTTATCATCATACATGATTGGCTTGTATGCACACTACTATCAGCATCGCCCAGCATGCACTCACTTTGAGACGACGAAGTCGGGCATGTGGGCCCCACCTTGGGGAGCCGCACCTCTACCTGTGGCAGCCGCAGTTAGAGCTAAGGCTCTCTGGCCTATAAATAAAAGTGTACCCCCCCTTTATTTTCATGTTTTCGAAACGCAGCGAAGCTCTGTCAGTCTGATGTTTTGACTTTTACACCTCTTCCAAACCCAAATATTTTCACTCCAACATGTAGATATACCCATATACTACCACATATCAGAAAATAATCGATAGATTTGGATGTATAGAGCCTATGATCTGGCAAAAAGACTGTATTGTAGTCCATTGTAAGTATTTTTACAATCAGAAAGTCAATACTATTACTTTGCACTGTTTTCTACTTGCACACAAAGTTTTATCTTCTAAATATGCCCGGAACTTAGTTCTGTGGCCGTGTTTTTTCAAAATTTGGTACATTTTTATACATAAACGTAGTTTTTTGCATTTCTACAACTCGGATTGACGATCCGTTAGCTCCAGCAGCTTCAATGCACTAGTACACACATTTTTGGCAACTCCGCCAGACTGGGTTGTCTTCCCAATCCGGATTTGGCCCTTTTATATATATATTTAACTGCAAATGTACTAACATTTCAATTCTGCCAAGCCCGAATGTCAAATCCGTGGTAGTTTATCATTTTATATATATTTACGCATATATAAGAGAATTTCACCATCACTGGTACTCATATCAGTCCTGATTGACTACATTTCTGTCAATATATATATATATATATATATATATATATATATATTTTCAGTCCGGCCTGGATTACTTTGTGGCCATTTACTACTTTTGCACACTTCGCCATACTGGGTGCTCTCCCCAGTCACTGGTTGACTACTTTTCTATTAATTTCAATTCCATTACAGGCACCGGCGAGAAAACCCATCGCCATTATTATTATATTTCTATATATATATATATATAATTCATTACTGTCACATCCTGGATTATTTCGTGGCTATTTATAGTTTTTTATAAATATATATATTTCAATTCTAGTCCGGGCTTGCGAGTGAAAACCCATCGCCCTTTTACAACTTTTGTATATATAATTATATATATATATATATATCTATATATATATATATATTACTTTACTCAATTTATTCAACTGTTGCATTTAATATTCATGTGTATATAAATATGCACTGACATATCTGCTGACGGACTAGATTTATCCAAATGTCGCCAATTCTAGCTTTCAATGGTCGAAATAGGTCCTGACAGAACCTGGAAGCTATAATGGCTGAGATTTCTTTAAATCTAGTTATTTTTGTAGTTTCAGCTTTGAAAGCAAACTCGCGTCCCTTAGATCGCTATCTAGTGGGAACAAAACGCTTTGGCCATTCACAGCCAGGATTTATTGATGAATCCTTGGTTCCATTGCAATGTGAGGATGTATATATATCCATTTCTGTGCAAATTTGAACTGTGCAAGTTTATGGGCTACTCATATGTGAGACTAGGAATCGTGGGATTCACGATCAAATCGATTGAGATCTGATTCCCATAATGGACAAACTCCAGTTTACAGATGTACCCTGCCAGTTTTTCTGTAAATGTATATACACAGACCTTAAAACGGTTATCCGGATTTAAGGTCTCATCATAATGAAATGTCCATTATCATGTCAGTGTCCCTCCGATGGTTTTCATACTCATGAGGAGACCGACACTTGTCTATTTCTGTGGTCGGGGATGCTTCGTAGCCCGACAAATCACCATTCACATGCAGCCTTAAGGCTATAAAGATAAAAAAAATTGAAAGTAGCGATACACTTAAATTCCTATGGTAGCGTAAGGGTTTGATAAACCAGCTTTCAAAACATCATTTTCAATCAAAAGAAAAGCTTTTGTAAATTAAATTAAATGCTTTTGCAAATTAAATCAGAGATTGATTTTCAAATCAAATCAAACTCTTCGTATATAGGCTCAATGAAGTCTGTCAAAGCTTTCAATCAATCAAAAAAATAGGCCTAATTTTCAAACACCATTCACTCACGCATTCTCAGTTTTAAGGGAAATATTAAAAATATGCAGTACCGTGTTTACACGGGAGTCGTGAGGGTGCCTAACTCCTTCCCCACACTTAACCAAGCCCTCGAACTCAAAAGTCCAATTTCAAAGATCAAGTTTTGACAGTGTCTAGCAATTGGGCCTCTTTTCAAATCAAACTCGGTTGAGTTGGTACAATCATTTTCCAATCTACCAACTGGCGACTCTAAACGTTAAAATAGTCGATATAAATACATTTTGGCCTCTTTCCTAAAAAACCCTTCAAAACCTTTTTCCTAAATAAAAAGAATAATGGTAGAGATAACATAGGAAGATCGATTTGAGGAAACTCGGGTTGCGAACCAACCCGCGGGGTTCTTAAATTTTCCAACGTCGACAAATGGCAACTCTGCTGGGGACCGTAGACGGCTTTAGCCGCTTTCAAATCTTTTCAAACATTTCCCTTTTAAAACTATTGAATGCGTAAAATTCTACGTCTCCACAGTCAATGAATGAGTGAATGCTACGTCTTTACATTGAATAAATGTGAATGAATGCTTTCTTGCTTTTTAGTTCTTCACACCCATATTTAGTGCTTCACACCCATGTTATCATTTACACAACGGTGAGGCACGATGCATGTGAATGTATGTTGTGTGTCCTTCTCACAAGGAGGATAAATCGGTCGGTGTTAAGTAATGACTCTGGGGACGATTAAGTCTCTAGGGGTGCCTCATGAAAATACACCACTCAGATTCGCTCCAGTTGAACGATCAGATTAACTTCCCTTCTAGTAGATTGTGATGATCTGGGAGCCTTCATACCGAAACAAGAACCGCGAGAGTAAACCTAGGATAGGTCAGGCTCTGATTAACCAAATTCGACGGGAAGCTTCTTCTTACCTTCCTCTTTTAATTCCATGTCAAGTCTCCAATAACTGAGGAGCACAATGTAAATATTAATAATGAAAGATTTACTTTCCTTGTTAGATAAATACCATGTCATCCTGCAATCAAAATGACTAACCTCTGTTTTGCAGGATAAACTCTAAAAACACATTATGTATCCAATTCGTGCCTACCTCAGGAAATTGACACGCCTACGCTTTATTGTAGCTAAAAAGTGGTCTCACAACTAGATTATAATCTGAAAAGGGACAAAGCCTATCCACCGACATGGTTGAAAGTAGCCAATGTGAGTCGGGTTCCGTATCTCGAAAAGAGTTTGAGGGACTTAAGAATCAAATAGCAGAGTTGGTTATCCTTCTAAGAGAACAAAGCAAAAACAGCCAGGGCCAGCTAATACTTAATCAAACAGATACCTCCTCACAGGGTGGTAATCAAAGTGCTAACAAAAAGGGGGAAATACAGATCCCTGAACAGCGATACAGTAAAAGAACTAACAAAACCTCTGAAATCACATATCTCAGAGAAGATTGGGAAATTGGCGATATCTATAGGAAAGTCTAACAAATGAAAGAAACCATCCGAACAATCAAAGGGACTGGAAACCTTGGAAGTGTCACATATTCAGATCTATGCATATTCTCAGGGGCTAGATATCCTGACAAATTCCTAGTCCCAGAGATTGAAAAGTACAATGGGGCAGGCGATCTTTATACACATTCGAAAGTAGACATTGGCGAGCTAGGGTCTTATGCTGAAGATGAAAGCCTCCGAATGCAGCTTTTCCAAAAGAGTCTCACTGGAGAGGCTAGGACTTGGTATGCCCGACTTAACAATGTCAAAATCCACAGTTGGGAAGAGATAGCTCATGCCTTCCTAACTCAATACAGCTCCCAGTCTCAGATGGCTCTAAATTGATATCAATTGACCAAAGTTAAAAAGTAGAGCAATGAGTCTTTCTGTGAATATGCCCAAAGATGGAGACGTCTGGCAGCACAAGTTAGCCCGCCAATGATCGAAGCTGAAATGGTGATGACTTTCATAGACATCCCAGAGGCACCTTACTATGAGAGGATCCTGGCCAGAATAGGAAAGCCATTCTCAGAGATGATCAAACATGGCAAAATGACAGAGATGGGCCTGAAAGTAGGCAAGATCAAAGATCTCACAGCCTTAAAAGTAGTCGCCGATCATATACAATCTGGTAGTTATACGAGTGATCCCATAAGGGTAACCAAGGAGGGCGATGAAGATGTATCCCTTGTTGCACAAGGGCAGTCTAGGAGACCTAACTAGGCCCCTCATTTGAAAGAGGGAAAGCAATCTGCCATTACAACAGATTGCATTTAACAATTACTAGGAGAGAAAGAGAAAATTTGAAAGACCGGAAAATCGGGTGTTCACTCCACTAGGCGATTCCCTTGAAAACATGTTGGTGATATTAGTAGATCACAAGAAAATTACCAAACTGGATCCACCTCTGGATCCAAAAAGCAAAAGATACAATCCTAGCCAGAGATGTGACACCCCCGAATTCGGGTCCTCTGACCCCGGTCCGATCGCCACGATACAATACTAACATCAACCTCTAACAACATACGATAACTAAAAATACAGAATATAATAAACGTACGTCGTTCATTCAAAAGGTGTTACTAGTCCCAAGATTCGATAACCTTAATACAGTCATAAAAGCATACCCTAGAATAGTCATTAGGGTTCATATTACATAACAGTAATTTAATTAAACATAAAGATAAAGTCTGCTCCTTGCAAACTAATCCTACATCTTCCTTTTACCCTTATCCTTCCCTGAAGTCTCGGGCTTAACTGCAATATAAGTCATGATATAGCAAGAATGAGCAACAAGTTTGCTCAGCAAGTTTAAATACAACAATAAAGGATATATCATGATGAATAGAAAATATCTGACAATGAATTCAACAATATGAATATCGGAAGCAAGAGTAATGATTGCTTTTAGAATAACTGATAGTCAAGTAGACTTCGAACTATAAAATTCCAATGGAATCAATAGCTAATTTACCCTTTGGTTAATGGCTACAGAATAGTACTTGAGGGGATCAGCCTCGCGTACGCCATGTATATGCATAACATTGAACTCTGCTGTTTGTATCTTTTATTAGATACCTGCTACTCCCTTATAATATAAGGGTGTTCTTTCAGTCTAAGAATTCTTACCATCAATTGGTTTGGATAGCTTTTATAAAATTTCATTTACCTGTCTGACCGAATAAGGGTTCAGACTCTATCTGACACAATTCAAGAATTACAGAACTTTAAATGATGTACAAGTCCAAGACTGTACGAACCCAAGTGCACCAAGTACGAATAACAATAATATCGATGTGGAATAATTGTAAAGTAATTAAACCACCTAATAGCATGCTTGGAAATAAACTTCAAGCTTTAAATAATTAACTGTCAATACGATAGTAACCTGCTCAATACAATATGAGATGGATAGGAACTTGCACAATAAAGAGTGTAAGAGGACTTGCATTCAAATCAAGTGAAGTTAAGAAACTCGCTTACACGATTCATTGAATAAGGTAGTGCAAGAATTTAGAATTCTTGCAACACAATAAAATTAGGGTTCGGATACTTGCACAAATAAGAATTAAAGAACTTGCACAACCAAATAGTGAAGTTGGGAGACTTGCCTGATTGCTCAGCTATAATTAAGTTCTAGCTTTGATTAAATCTCGCTGAAATAACCTAACATTAATGAGTCGGTATTCCAATTAGCATTTATAAACTAATATAAGTCTATACTTATAATAATCCACTTATAGTATAAGTTTATCACATAAGATCACGTTCAATATCAAACATACCATTTATAGCATCATAATATGCTAACTGTTAAAATCAGACTTAAACAAATTGTCCGGACCTGAAAGTGTCCCGACGTAACTCTAGCATGCAACTACTGACATTAAACCAATACACATGCTTATCAAGTTAAAATTTCTCTTTCGAAACTAGCATGCTCTTTCTATATTCAATTTGAAGTCATGTTTTCATGCCGGTAGTTCACATACTTTAACTAATACAAGTTCATGCTTCAAAGTTGATTACTAAGGTCATGTTATCACATAACAAGGCTAAACAATACTTAGGAAGCATGCTTGTGCGTATACTACTCATGTATACATGTTAATCACATAGTTCATGCCTTAGAAATTTATTTCTTGAATACGTGTGTATAGGTGATATCCATGTTTCATCACATGATGCTCATGTTAACATGTCTAGAGGCATAATGAATCCTAATATACATACTTGCGTGATTATAACGTAACTCACATGGTAATCGATGCTTTATCTTTCATACTTTAAGTTTTCATTGAAAAGTACACTAAGTCAACTTAGTATATACAAGGCTTCTCGACATATAGTTTATATGCATTTGAAACACATATCAACGCCATATAAACATATTCAAATGGTCAGAATCTACAAGATAAATGTCTTGGTCAAGTTCACTTTGAAAAGTCGTAAGTTTCTCATTTCGAAAACCTTTAAAACCATCAATCCCGTATGCTAACGTGTTTAACATTTTAAACATGCCTTTCAAGTTAATATAACCCTACTATCATGCTCATAATATCAGAATACACATACTCGATAGGTTCATAACAAGTTTACTTTAGAAATTTCTAAATTCATATTTGAAATTGTAAGTTTTCTTTTAAATCATATGCTTTCCCTCCCTAATATATGTGCTAACATGGCCACATGCCTCATGCTACGCCAAACTACTCATAGATGCACATGAATTCAGTTCACATACTTGCTCCAACAAAACATTACATAATAGTCTGAACAGAAATCAAAAAGAAGCCAAAAATTCTGTAGCAGGCCTTGCGCAGCTGCGCCGGGCACAGACCAGACGCAGACGCAGACGCAGGCTACTTCGGCAGCTTGCTAGCCCAATTCAGAAATTTTCATACAAAAATCAATCTAAACATATTACAATGCATTTCTATCAGGCTTATAACACATAACAACCATTTCTCCAATCAATTAACATCCAATTCAATTGAAATCAAGAATCAAAGAATTAGAAATTCACAGAAACATGAAGAACAAGAATGTAATTGATTATACCTCTGTTATTGGAAACTAAACTTGCTGCTATCTCTCACCCTCTCAATAAAATTGCTCTACTTACCAATATCTCAGCAATTGCAATATAGAAGGAGAAGAGCTTATTTATAGAGGATTCAATATACAGACAATGCTATTGTATTCCAAATCAAACCAATGGAAGGAATGAGAATTTGATGGGTAATTAAGGTTTGGTAGAGTTGTTGAAAAACACTGTTATGCCCACTCCCCTCATGATCATTTGCTACTCTTTGCTGAGATTGAGAAGAGAGAATAGAGTAGGCTAGCCTATTGAGTGTTCACGTGAGGAAGGGAATGGTCACTCATTATGGGACAATGCTACTAATCTCAGCAATATGAATACAACACACTAATGTTATATATATATATATATATATATATATATATATATATATATATATATATAGTATATACTTAAGCCACAATGTCACTTTAATTAATAACACAATGTATCAAATAGGGGTACACATAGATATATCAACATATAATCCATGTACATTTTCCTTAATACCGAATATAATTCAATTAGGCATTATTAGTATTTACCAACACAACTGTTATTATAATTATTATAACAACTTATTGAAATCATTTATCAATTAATAATTATTCATTGATATTACTATATGTTGATGAGGCATACATGAATGTTTACTTACACACTTCAAGTCACATAAGAAATATTATTGTGTAACTCTACTAATGCATATAAATCTTACTATATAGTCTATATATAATATACATAGCCACATTAATGTGCACATTGCACTTTATATAATATGAAGATAATCACCACATATTACAAGGTTTAATATATTGCATACTTGTATAAAATAATTAACCAAGTAAATATAATATTATTATATTTATTAATCTCTTACTCATTAATTATTATTTATTATTAATCAATACATTATCAATTAATTACTCATAATTGAAATTCATCAAACACGTTCAAATCCTGCCACGATATTCAAATAAGTTGAATATTTAATTATTAATAATGTCATCAATTGTCTGATATTAAATCCTTAAGGTCAGTCCACTAATTTAAATAACTCATTAGTGACTTCCTTTAATCATTTCACAAATTCTCACCACCACATAAGGTTTAAATAAACTCACAAAACTAACTCGTTAAAATTAAATCACATATTTAATAAATAAGGCGTTTAAAATTCATGGTCGTTACAAGAGATGTTCTTACCATTCAGGATCTTCAGGACACAATACACAAGATTGTTGGTCCTTAAAGCATTAAATCCAAAACCTGATCGAAAACGGCAATATTGTGGTCCAACAACATGACCATCCCAATGACTACCCCAACCTTCTGATGCCGAATGATACAGAGGAAGTAAACATGATCGGGTCAGGAAGCGATGAACTGCATCCAAATCATAAATACATATGAAGGATAGAGGAATACCCCCAAAGGAACATAACAAATGTCCTCAAGTTGGAAAATACAGAGGATGGTATGACAATAATGCAAAAATTTGATACGATCTAACACCAAGTAACTCTGCTGGCTAATCTGGTAGTACGCCAACATCAGGATACGAGGCATGTTTTCACTCAATTATCAGAAAACCAAGAGAAAGAGAAGGTTCTTCAGAATGTAAGCCTATCTCCCTCCAAGATCCACCGGCTAAATGAAGAGGATCAAAGCATGTTGAATGAACGAGAAAGATGGAATGATAAAACTACCAGAAGATCTCAACAAAGGAAAAATCGTCCAAAGGAATGCGAATTCCCAAATAAGAAACATCAATCAACATGCCAAACACTGGCAAACCCTTAAAATCCTACGGCACAGAAAGTCAGGGAGAGTAGGCAAAGAAGGGTATGCACACCTTTGGGGGACTCGTTAGAAAATATATTAGCCCTGTTGATTTTTCAAAAAAAGATCACTAAGCTCGCTCCATATATGGATCACAAAGGAAGGCAATATGATCTCAACAAGAGATGTGCTAATCATTCCAGAGCGCCAGGACATGCGACCGAGGAATGTTGGGCTCTGAAACACAAAATCCAAGATCTCATTGAAAATGGAGAACTGAAGAAAGAATTCCCCATGACCAGAAAAGGCGAGAGGGATATAAAGAGCTCAAAATGTCCACTCGAAGCGGGCAGTTCAAAGGATGTGACGGCTATGAGCACCAATCCTGGCAGAACACAAGGTGGACCTATCCTAATACTGGGAGTGACCGAGGAGACAAAAGAATCTCCCAAAGAAGTTCATTCACCATCATCAAATATCTTGTTGCCCAAATCCAACAACTGCATGCCTAACCTTATCCTTCTGGAAGATGAGGAGGAGATATTGATCCTTCCCCGTATGGAAAAAGCACAAAAGGAAAGTTCCTTGCGAGAGATACCACATCAGTGTGAGGGGGATTTCATACTCAAATCCTCTCAAGGCTATGAGAAAGGTGAAGGAGCAGACAAAGAAAAAGGTGGCAAAGTTCTCAAAGAAGCCAACCCCTCGAGGAATCTGGAGTTCATACCTTTCTGCGACGAGTCCAATTTAAGCCTCCTTAAGGGATATGCTGATTCAGGAGGCGATCAATTAATGGCAAGGATTGAAGAAATTCAGAGTCAAGAGGAAACCTCTATCACAAGCCTCGAAGGCGACATAACCACTGACGACTAGACTATCAGGCCTCAGCTAGTCAAGAGGACGTAGATCTAGAGGAAAGTTACGAGTTTCAGGAGTTGTTGGAACGTTATCACTTTCTTAAGCCTTATGCTTTTTTTCCATCTATGTAGATGATAAAAAAAGAAAACAAAACAAAAGACCAAAAAAATAAATTCAAAAATAAAAAAATCAAAAATCGAACCTTTCAAACAACCAAGAACTACGAACGACCTGATCTCCCTCAACCCGGGAGTACGTAAGCAACCATCTGAGTGCGGTCAAACCAAATAAAAAATTCAAAAACCCTCAAAACCAAATAAAAAATCAAAAACATATCGAACCAGACTCAAAATCCAAGATAAACTCCTTTTAAGCCTCTCCAACCAAACAACCAGGAACTACGAATGACCTGATCTCCCTCAACCTGGGAGTACGTAAGCAGCCATCTATGGCGCGGTTTTACCATCAAGAAAAAGAAAAAAACTAAAGACCAGTTTCAAGACACCAAAGATAAATAAAAGCCAAATTTTATTAAACCACCTGGTCAGCAGGCCCTACTGAGGAAAATCAGTGCTGGACTCTAAACCCGTGGATAAGCAGGATAACAGTGCTAATATGGCAACTCTCTGAAGATAACGGAGAAGCTGCAAGCTCCTAACCCTCGGTCTCCATATGAGCCAGAACATCCACTACCATCTGCACACTAAGGCCTCGTCCCTCTCATCAAAGGCAGCCTCCCGAGTAGCTCGAGCCTCGCCTCTATCAACAGAATCCACTACCTGTTAACCATGGGAGTCATGCGATTAAAGACTTTAGCGATCTTAGCATCTTTTTAGCCCATGGTTCAAATACAACAAAGCAATCCTCCCAGATGACAAGCAAGACTAGGGCAAGTTCAAAGTTAACGACAACCCGATGTTGGGACAGTTACAACAAGACTGAACTAATTTTGGAAATTGCACAATTTAATACTGGGGCATTTATCAACCATCCAATCAACATGCACCAGTCGGCACCATCAGTATGGTCCATCACCATCCAAACTTCCATCATTGGCGATCCGGTATGACCAATCGACCTTTGCCAATCATAATGTTCTTAGAACACTGTGATCCGCTTATAAGGTATGACTCTTTCATCTCTTTGTGAGCTTTCAAATTCCATACATTAGCAATAATACACATAAGTCCTGCATTATGGTCTCAGAAAAAGAGAAAAAAAAAGGAAAAAAAAAAAGAAGAGATTTTTGCTTAACTTGTTATGAATTGGATTAATTCTGATAAGTGTCTGTGGAGCAAGAATCATGAAAGCGATTACTGAATTAAGACTATTTAACCTTTTGATTAGGCATGACGTCCTAGTTCAAAGCACTTTTTAAAGCAAACTTGACCTCATATGCATGTCTGCACTTTGCGATTGACCTAACTCTTAGTTGTGGGGTATGAAACTATGACGACAGGGATGACAACTAGTAGCCAGCCTAATATCTTGAATTATGGTCTGGGTTACTCGAGTTATTAAGCCTTTACACCTGGTGCCCTAAAGCCGTCTGGTTTGGGAGCCACCGGCCTAACGCTCGTTACATGGGTAACTCAGTGCCTAAGAAAATGAGCATTACAAGAAGTCAAAACCTGAGCAGATCCGAATCGTGGCCTAGGTTACTCGAGTAATTAAGCCCAAGGGGTGTCTCTACACCTGATGCCCTAAAGCCATCTGGTTTTGGAATCACCGGCCCAACACTCGCTACACGGGTAATTTAGAGCCTAAGAAAATGAATCTTGTGTAGGCTCAGGCGAAGATCAAAAGAGTAGACCGCCAAACTTATCTCAAAGTGTGGCCTTTGTTACTCGAGCCAGTAAACCATTAGGGGTGTCTCAACACCTAGTGCCCTAAAGCCGTTAGGTTTGGGAGTCATTGGTCCAAAACTCGTTACATGGGTAACACTAAAAAGCCTAAGAAAATGAGACAAAGTTAAGTGAGAAAAGCATAAAGTTTTGCAAGATAAAAATGAGGTTATCTAGAAATCATAGAAGAGAAACCCCTGCTAAGGGTTGCGTCACACATAGTGCACATATCATATGATCTTAATCTTGTGAATAGCAGTGTCTAGAGAAAAGATGAGGTATCTCTCATGAAGGGAGATAAGTCTTTTGAATCTAATCCTACCCATGAAAAATGACCATCCGCTAAAAAGTTTTCTTACGATTTCATAACTTGTCAAGCGAAAATTTGGTTTTCCTTAGAAAAAATTCATTTTCATACTCCCTTTCAAAATCTTTATCGATAAGATGAGAGCTCGGTGAATACAAGCATTCAATTTCATAAACTTTAACTTCAAATGCCTCATTCACAAGATCATACTAATCCCGACGGCCCTAGCCATAAAGCTGTCGGCACATATTGTTGTTTGTCTGAATGTGCAGGATATTGCTCACCGTGGATATGGTCAACAAAGCGAGTTTTTTTTTATGAACCCCAGTACCAACCTGCGAAAGGGCTGGGGCATTTCTCCATTCCAAGAAATGGAAAGGATCTACAAAGGGACCAAGTTCCTCATCAAAAGAAGAAGGAGAGTGCCTGAAAGAAATCAAAGAGGGAGAGTTCCTAAAAGAAATCAAGGCGACATTAGCTGTCCCTCTACAAGAAGGGAAAAATCCTCAACCGAGTCCTTAACTCGGGAATAACAGATGCTCGATGACAAATAGATCTAGCGAAGGAAATCTGCATCATCAAATATGTCAAACTGCGCCAAGTCCTCACAAGTCGAGGCCCCTACACTGAAGTTCAAATCTAGGTAAGGAAAGAACGGGCTACATCCTCTAGGACGTCAGCATCACCCGGGTCATCTGCCAAGCCAAAGCTAAACCAACAGGGTCACAAGTAAAGAGCTGGCCCCTTTTGACACTCAATGATTAGCCGTTGGCACAATCCCATCAAAGCATCGGGGAATGATCCAAGGACGAATACAGTATATAAAATTCGATCCCCAATATCGGTCCTTTAAGCCAAATTTGATTTCCAATATCGGTCCTTTAACTCAAATCCGATCCCTAATATCGGTCCTTTAAGCCAAATCCTATCCCCAGTATCGGTCCTTTAACCCAAATACGGTCCCCAATATTGGTAAATCAAATCATATCAACCCCGATCTCAAATCGGACAGATGATGGAATCTGTTATACAAACCTTTAGAAGGGGCATTGAGATGGATCCAATGCTGTATGCCGTGGAATGCTACTTTAGCGAAGATATCAGGATACCTCCTAATAATTCCATCAGTGTTTAGACCACCAGAGGGACCAGCATCAAATCCAGATCCAGAAAATAGTAGCCCCTGCGAGATCCTCACCAAAAATGGCACATAAAATGGTAACATCCAAATCTGCTCTGCGAATGACAAAAGAAGCCATACGGGAATTAGAGCTGCTAAGTCTATTAAAATCGATGTCTGAAAAGAAACTCCAAATCACCTCAGAAAAGGGTGAGGTATGGTTCTATATCAATTCAATTAAGCATATGCATTAACCTAGGACAAATTAAGATCGTCTTATCATGTCTGGTCTGCACATGTGCAACTAGCGCTACATTAGCGCACATCTCCATCAAAACATTAGGCATACATACCTAATAGAGTCAAAAATGCATACACATTTAACACACAAACTCGATGAAAAAGTCTGCTACCGTTCAAGTAGGCATCAGGATAGTCCAATGATCAACCATTGTCCCTACCATCAGAGTAGGCACTGTTGCAAACTATCGATGTAAGTTATCATCAGGATAGACATCGAGAGCACCCAATGAGGTAACTCGACAAAAGAGATATATCCCCATTAAAGGAGCCTTCAAAAATGCACAACGACATTAGCCAAAAGAAAATTAACTCGGATAGTATCGACAGATTGGGGAAACCATTGGTCTTAAAACCAAGATAATAGCAAAGGGCCATCACCGACGACGTCATCCCCAATAGAAATATGGGAAACATTTCAGTTTATCTTCATCAAACAGAGCATCAGAAGCTATGATAGAAATCAAACCGTTCAAGTCAACACCAACATAGACATCATCAGCACTGATGAAAGTCAACCGTTGAGATCAGCCCTAACACAGGCACCGGTAAAGGTAATGCGATGCGATGCGATGCGATATGCGATGCGATTTGCGATGCGATGCGATTTGCGATGCGATATGTGATTTGAAAAAACATGTTAACATTCATTGCATTGAGATTTGCATCATTAATATCTTGTCATATTTCAAGTGTCTAGCAATCTTTATCCTGTTCATTCCATTGCATTACATAAATATGATAAAAAGGGGCATCTGTAGACACTTAAAATTTCGTTCTTCTTTTACTAACACTGTAGGAGTGCAAAGTCGTCTTTTCAACTCAACCCCGATCCTGATACAGAGCCTCTAATCCAAACCCGGCCACCCATGCCGGTCCTTTAACTCAAATCTGATGCTCATATCGGTAATCCAGTTAAATCCGATCAACGATATCGGTAATCCAGCCAGTTCCTATAGTCAATTGAACTGTCAATTCAGCTCCGATAGTTAATCGTCCTGTCAATTCAGCTCCAATAGTCAATCGGACCGTCGATCCAGCTCCGATAGTCAATCGGACCTTAAATTCAGCTCTGATAGTTAATCAGACCATCAAATCATCCCCGATCTCAATATCGGGACATCAGCTCAAACCCGATCACCAATATCGGGACAACCACAACACCGATCAACCATATCGGGATGCCAACTCAGCCCCGACAATAACCCGCGAGGTACAAATCAGCCCAGGCAGTAACCCGGGAAGTACAGATCAGCCCCGGCATCAGCCCGGGAAGTCTGGTCAACTTCATACATAAACTTGAAGCATCACAACAATTCCAGAAGAAAACCTGGAAGAAACCCGTCAGCCATAGAGGCAACACTGTGGACAAATAGACTCGAATGGGATCCAAGTCCTGGGAACAGCTCTCGGAAGTCAACCAGAGGCCATGCCGACACCAAGGGAAACCACGGGAGGGGAAAAATGGTCATTTTACCAACTCTCAGCCGATTTAGTTAAAATCAAGCCGAATTGATGCCACCAAGGTCAGAAAGAACCACAACGGTGATCCCGGGCGAAAACAACACCGGACGGCTCGATGGACAAACTGCGGGGAAACGAAGACCCAGTCATGAACCCACCTTTATGGACTTAAAAAGGGTTAAAACTAATGTCATTGTGACACTCTTAGTGTGAGCTTTTTGGAAAGCTATAGCACGCCCCAAACTGACGCCTCGATCAAAAGTTATGAAGTTTCGAACTTGACATCGCATTGCCCGACATGCACACACTTCGAGACGACGAAGCCATGTGACGCCCCCAAATTCGGGTTCCTCTCTTTCCTCGAATTCGATGCAGTCACGATGCTACTATCGTCAAACTATTACATCTTTTAATCTGTAGTAAAAGAATACAACTTTGCTTATTACAATTTAGAATATAAATTCTATTCATATTCAAGATCTCGTCTTTACATCATATTCTATGTTACTAAAATGCGGAATAATTTAAACTTTTCAATACCCTTTGAATAAATTCTTCTTATTGATTCCATAACTTTGAATCAATTATATTTTTTGAATCAACTATATAATATGAGTCGAATTACCGTATAAAGGTTTACAACTCAACTCGATGTCCTCTATGTATTAACTAATACATCTTTACAATGCAACAAGTATTAAACATCGTAAGTATATATCAAGCACACTCTTAGAACCTAAACGTGGTTCAAGTAATAATCTAAACAATATTCTTCATTGTGATACTATCTATCTTTACCAATCAAGAAGCACGAAGTCTTTATCGTAAGTCCTTAACCTGCAAAAGTGGTTAGTTGCAAGAGTGAGCTCGACAGCTCAGCAATTCTTACAGTTTTCATGCATCACATAGCATATAACATCATACTCAGTTCATGCATTTATAAACAATTTATATTTACTACGCATGTTACTTCTCACATAACAAGCATATCATCAAAGATCAACTTTCAATCTCATATATATCTCATATACAGTTCATGTATAAGTTCACATCATCACATCATAATATAATTCAACTTACAGTTATTGAATTCATATATCAAATAGGAACTGAAAGACTTGCCTGATTCGTAGTTTAACAATTACGACTTAACTGCTTAAGATATTTGCGCTTCGTGTAATCCTACACAGTTATATAATCATTGATTAATATCCATTAGTCATACATTCATACATTCTCAATATAATAATAAGTATTACATTGTTTTCTATCTTGGTTCTTCGAACCTTGTTTCACTTTCTTATTATACGCTTAGTATAGCTAGGTACGTATAGATATATCTAAACCATATATACTTACTACTATCCTTTATATACATGTATCACACACTTAACTAAAGGTGTTTGACATATATTTAAAACTTATATGATCCTTATTATTCATACGTTTCTCAAACCTTAACGGAATTATAGTTTCTGAGTTTTATATAATCATTGTACAAATCAACACTTAATCCATCATTAAGATTCTATTTTATAACTCAGAAATAATAATGTAAACATGCTACTATGTTCATCACGTATACATGTTTATAAGAGCATTAACTCAAGTTTGAAACCTAGCATGCACATTCTATGCCCACTTCAAGGTTATATGTTTTTCATATACGCTTAACTTGATTTCACGACAACTAACATGGTAAGCATACATGTATGATACATTAGCGAGTCTAATAGTACTATCAAACTTGTCCATAAATATTGGAATCCAAACCTCAAGGTAATATGTCAAGGTACACGTTCAAAACTTATACTTTCATTAGTAAAGTTCACTAATAAGGCTTAACATGTTCATGTTATATATATGCATATGTTAACATGTTTGTCATGTATTTCAAGGCCATATAATCGTGCTTGCAAAATCAAAATATGGATATGGTACATACGTGTCGAAATTTGTTTTCAAAACTTACACTTTCGTTATAAATGTGCACTAGTGAGGTATGTATGCTCATGTTACATTATGAAACCCATATACGTAAGTCAACATGCCTTTCATGCATTCTTAAACCATACTAATGTGTCTCAAAAGTCAGAATATAAACAAGACTTATATACGCCCAAATTCGTTTATAAAACCTTAAGTTTATTTTCAAACTATAAGCTTCTTCATCAAGTTTGTATCTCGTCATGGTCAAACCTACTCATGCTATGTCAATATACTTGCTTATACATGTTACTCATGCTTGCTAGCTGGTTTAAGAAATCAGTTAACCTACTATCACTCACAGCCTAAACAAAAAATTAGAATTTGGTGCAGGGGACCGGCGCAGCTGCGCTACGCCTCAGTTATAAACCGGCGCAGCTGCGCCGTGTGTGGTTCATGCTAGAGAGCAGCCTGCTTCGGCAGTTTTCCAGTCCAAACACAGAAACTTAATACGAACTTGATTCTAATCAGCCATATAACAGTCTAAACTTATATATAAGCTAGTATAGCAACTAAGGAGCAATTAACAAACATTGCTTGATCACATAATCATGGATTCCATACTCAATTCAAGAATTAGAAATTTACGGAATTTCAGAAAACATGAATTGAAGAAAATGAAAGGTATATTATACCTCAGCTAACAACTTGGGCTTGCTACTACTAAATTCTCTCTCAATTCAAGAACGCTTTTACTAAGGTATGCAATGCTCTCCACTTAACACTTAAGCAAAATTCTCAGTAAATGAAATTGAAGAAGGAGAGCCCCATTATATAGAGGAATGAATACACAGTCAATGCTTCAATCCCCCAAATTAAACTAACGGATGAATAAATTGCATGAAAGTTATAGAGTCGTAGGTAATTAGTTGGTGAATCAAATCATTATTCCCACTCCCCCCATTAATCATGAGCTAAAATTTGCTGAGTTTGAGGAGTAGGAAGTAGACTAGCTTGGAGCATATCACGTGAAGTAGAATTATGACTATCATTATGGGACAAGGCATTGTATCTCAGCAACTTGCTTACAATTACCACATACTAATGTTATATATATATATATATAATCTACCACTTACTAAGGCTATATCACACTTCATTTCATAAACACATAGGTTATAAATGGGGTTACCATGTAATCCTAATAAATAAATACTACTATTATGTAGTAAATTTTAACTCACACATATAAAATCCATGTACAGTTCATCCCACCGGATATAATTCTTTCGGGTACCTTCACAGTGTATTGTCTCCTTTATTATTAAATTTCATTAATTCAATAATTGTTTACCATATATTCATGATATATTATTTTATTGTATACTTAATATACACATTGTCACACCCACATTTCATGTAACTCACATAGTTTAATTAGTCTTGATATATGGTCCCTATATATAGTATAGTCACATAATTGTTGCATCACACTATATAATATAGTTGCACTACACTTCACACTTCATATAATATATAGTTAGTTACTATACGCTATACATTTTATTCGCATGCTTGCATATAGAAGTAAATAATTTACTTATCTCATCAATTAATTAATAATAATATTAATTAATTCCTTCTCGTAAATCAATTATTAATCTTTATAACAATTGATTAATATAAATCTTATAATATTTATAATTCATATATTCATTAATCAACATATTATCAAATAATTACTTGATAATAGTATATTACCCATAACGATTATAAGACAATATATCTAATTCTTCATCAATACAATTCCGATTATATCTATACTCAATTTCCTTATTATTATAATATCACTAGTTATAATAATAAATCAACATATTATTATAATAACAGTTAAAATAGACTAATTGTTTAATTAATAAATCTTCCGTCCTTGAATTAATTAATTCATCAACGAATCTATTATCGTGCCACACAAGGCATATCTCAGAAGCTTACACTAAGCTTATTCTCATTCTCGACACTTATTTATTTCCACCACATTACTCACCCACCACATGTTCAATTTACTTAGGACTATTAAGCCACAAGGTTCACACACACACACATACACACACACACACACACACACACACACATATATATATATATATATATTGCGAATAGAAATATTCAAATATTATTTATAACACTTACGGTACTATAGCAACTCAAGTTATTAAAATAACTTAGTTTTCTTTTATAAATTAAACTCTCTAGGAAATACATTACTATTATAACAATTATGTATTCCACTATAACATAAAAATATTATATATCCTTCAATTAAAGGCATTCATTATTAGAAAATAATTTACTTATTGTCTCAAGATATTATCCTTAATATAATATCAAATAATTACATGTACGACACATGTATATATATCATATATAGAAAATAGATAATAAGTTTATTTTCTTTTATAATAAATTATTTCCATCAATTTATTTACATATAGCAAATATGTAATATATCTATCATATTAATCAATCACACCTTATACAAAATATATAAGGTAATATTACTATTCAAAAATAACATTTCCTCCTTTTATTAAAATAATTCAATATTAAAAATTATTTTAATATCTTTTATTAGAAATATATAATATTTATTTCCCTTTCCTTTCTATAAATTGTCCCCAAAATAATTTCTTCAAATATTCATTTAAAGATATAATGATTTCTATTTCTCTTTAATAACGTATATATATATATATATATATATATATATATATATATATATATTAACGTTATTCGTACATTAGACTTTCTCACATATTACTATTCTAAGAAATATATATAAAAGTACCAACTATAATTACATATTCAACACACATATTAATTCACTCCTTTACTTAAGTAAATTAAACACTGCACCATATCATTTAGGTTCAATATTAATATTATATTATTCCATAATATAACTCCCAACTTAAATTAACTAATATTTATTCTTATTAGTTAATTTCTTAACTAACTCATGCTTCACTATCCAAACCTATTCACGGATAGCTTAAGTGCTATCAATAACCTATATTATAAACATACTAGTTATTAATACACATACACAAGAATATGGTGATTATACATTAAGGATATTTAATGTTACCAACTTACTATGATAAAATAATTCTATAAATTATTTAATATCGATAGGAATTTATCCACTTCATTTATCTCCACTGAATCGTCTCTACGCTAAATAACAAATATATATTAATAATATATTTATAAATCACAAAAACATATATTACATAGTCCATATTACCCTATGTAATATAATATCATATACCTCATATCACATATATATATATATATATATATATATATTCTTATTCGAACCCATCTCACAGTTTAGGAATTTTATTTATTAAATCCTTAATTAATAATTTTCTGAAAATTCGGGTTCTTACATCCTCTCCCCCTTATAAGGATTCCGTCCTCGGAATCACCGAAACATTCTCTACTCGGTGGTATTTCGAATATTACATATTCTTTTGAATAAGTTTTATTCATTCTCTTTTCGGAAGTTTTATTATAACTTGCTCACTTGCATTCTACAACATTCTCCTTTATAATGAACATTCTACTTACTACTTTCATCATTCAGATGAATAAGAATTTTCCACGATTTTTCAATAATCGGGAAGTAGTATGAATAACTCAGATTCCAATTTATGCTGAGGGGTCACACAAGACCGTGAACTCTTTTCTAGGTTTACTAGTGCTTCAACACAATCCTTCACACTGCAAACCAGAGTGTTTATCAATTACAAAGACTGAAAACACCCTCCACACGTACACTAGGTGGCCAGCCTATTGTACCACTACGTTGGGCCGCAACGTAGTGTTTTGTAACGACTATATACGTTACGCTCGGAACCATTGTCCCCGAAAACATGTTCCCTTATAGGGTTGTTCACCTCAACTTTTCAACATCTGAATCCGCACCAGAGCAATCTGGTTTGGCACAAATACACAAGAATGCTTGAATTCTATAATCTCTTTTCAATAGTCGCCTAGCTGAATCAAATAGCTTAGACTCTCATCAACAATTCGGACATCAATCGAAATAATTTAGTCAAATTTTCATAATTCGAAAGAAAACCAAAAACCGTTTTATGACGTCATGATGCCGCACCAACTTAGCAGTATGTTTAGGATTTCGTTATTTTGTGACTTTGCCATAATACATCATACCATAATGGGCTGACAATCTTACGATCACTTCCGACACTAGGTTCGATTGCATTAATAAGTCCATCGTTTTACCATCATACACTATATCAAATGATGCACATGGTCAAAATACATTTTGAAAAATTTTCAAATTTATTTTTGTCTTAGCCGAAATAAATAGCTTAGACATTTTAATAATGGTGTCGTTTTTTATTTTTAAAAGTCATTGCTTCAGTCATCAGACCCAATATTTTTCTAAAGAAAACCGAAGTGCAAACACTAGCACGAAGTCAATAAATTTTGAAAATCTAGCATAGCTAGAAGATTTAGAAAAAAAATCCAAATTTCTCCATCACTTCAATCTCTTACTACCATCAATGCTCACTATTCCAAAACTCTTATATAATATATCTATTCTCAGTACAGTTCACAAACTTACCACACCATGGAAGCTCAGGAACTTACCACAATCATATGGGTTGAGGAACTTATCCTAGTCAGACCAAAATCGTCCATTCACTGAGGAGTCCCACCATACGATTATGAGTCACGAACTTTTCATAGGCATGAGTCTTAAGAACTCGCACCTAATCTTAATATTATCTAATTATATCTTAGAAATCTCTATCTATAAATATGAGAAAAGAATCACCTTTCCACCATATATAGAATGATACCGCGACACTAACATTCCAACGATTATCAATGTGATGCACTTAGTGCAAGCACAAAACCTCTACCCATACAAAAGTTTGTACAACTAAGCCATCACATGAGTCCTCAGTGGAAGTCCAACACTTAACTCTATCTTACTCTATTACTTGCTCGTTACGAGCTTTCTACGTTTCATCACATAAAACTCCTCATGAGTTCATCTCGTACTTTTCATAGTACATTCACTTATAGCATCAAGCTATACACACTTAGTTGTTACAGACTATCTATCATTTCACAGTTCAATCTGATCACGTTGTGATCATCACTATACCTCAGGGTTCTTTCCCTACTATCAACTAAACTCCATTCGAGTTCATTCTCATTATCTTTGTCATATACATCTTATAGACATTGTCTTCACATTTTTATTACCGGAGTCAGGTAACTCCTGATTCTCATTCTCTAGATACTTCGAGATTCTTCTTTGAATCTTCGCTTAGATATATTTTAATCTTTATCTTTCACTCTCTCAGGTTATAGTCTAAGGTACACTTACCTAAGGTTTATAACCTACAGCTTTGATACCAACCTGTGACGCCCCCAAATCCAGGTTCCTCTCTTTCCTCGGATCCGGTGCAGTCACGATACTACTATCATCGAACTATTACATCTTTTAATCATTAGTAAAAGAATACAACTTTGCTTATTACAATTTAGAATATAAATTCTATTCATATCCAAGATCTCATCTTTACATCATATTCGATGTTACTAAAATGCAGAATAATTTAAACTTTTCAATATCCTTTGAATAAATTCTTCTTATTGATTCCATAACTTTGAATCAATTTCATTTCTTGAATCAACTATATAATATGAGTTGAATTACCGTCTAAAGGTTTACAACTCAACTCGATATCCTCTATATATTAACTAATACATCTTTACAATGCAACAAGTATTAAACATCATAAGTATATATCAAGCACACTCCTAGAACCTAAACGTGGTTCAAGTAATAATCTAAACAGCATTCTTCATTGTGATACTATCTATCTTTATCAATCAAGAAGCACGAAGTCTTTATCGTAAGTCCTTAACCTGCAAAAGTGGTTATTTGCAAGAGTGAGCTCGACAGCTCAGCAATTCTTACAGTTTTCATGCATCACATAGCATATAACATCATACTCAGTTCATGCATTTATAAACAATTTATATTTACTACGCATGTTACTTCTCACATAACAAGCATATCATCAAAGATCAACTTTCAATCTCATATATATCTCATATACAGTTCATATATAAGTTCACATCATCACATCATAATATAATTCAACCTACAGTTATTGAATTCATATATCAAATAGGAACTGAAAGACTTGCCTGATTCGTAGTTTAACAATTATGACTTCACTGCTTAAGATATTTGCGCTTCGTGTAATCCTACACAGTTATATAATCATGGATTCATATCCATAAGTCATACATTCATACATTCTCAATATAATAATAAGTATTACATTGTTTTCTATCTTGGTTCTTAGAACCTTGTTTCACTTTCTTATTATACGCTTAGTATAGCTAGGTATGTATAGATATATCTCAACTATACATACTTACTATTATCCTTCATATACATGTATCACACACTTAACTAAAGGTGTTTGACATATATTTAAAACTTATATGATCCTTATTATTTATACGTTTCTCATACCTTAACGGAATTATAGTTTTCGAGTTTTATATAACCATTGTACAAATCAACACTTAATGCATCATTAAGATTCTATTTTATAACTCAGAAATAATAATGTAAACATGCTACTATGTTCATCACGTACACATTTTTATAAGGGCATTAACTCAAGTTTGAAACCTAGCATGCACATTCTATGCCCACTTCAAGGTTATATGTTTTTCATTTATGCTTAACTTGATTTCATGACAACTAACATGGTAAGCATACATGTATGATACATTAGCGAGTCTAAGAATCTATCAAACATGTCCATAAATATCGGAATCCAAACCTCATGATAATATGTCAAGGTACACGTTCAAAACTTATACTTTCATTAGTAAAGTTCACTAATAAGTCTTAACATGTTCATGTTATATATATACATATGTTAACATGTTTGTCATGTATTTCAAGGCCATGTAATCGTGCTTGCAAAATCAGAATATGGATATGGTACATACGTGTCAAAGTTTGTTTTCAAAACTTACACTTTCGTTAGAAATGTGCACTAGTGAGGTATGTATGCTCATGTTACATTATGAAACCCATATACATAAGTCAACATGCCTTTCATTCATTCTTAAACCATACTAATGTGTCTCAAAAGTCAGAATATAAACATGACTTATATAAGCCCAAATTCGTTTATAAAACCATATATTTTTTTTAAACTATAAGCTTCTTCATCAAGTTTGTATCTCGTCATGGTCAAACCTACTCATGCTATGTCAATATACTTGCTTATACATGTTACTCATGCTTGCAAGCTGGTTTAAGAAATCAGTTAACCTACTATCACTCACAGCCTTAACAGAAAATTAGAATCTGGTGCAAGGGGACCGGCGCAGGTGCGCTGCGCCTCAGTTATAAACTGGCGTAGCTGCGCCGTGTCTGGTTTATGCCAGAGAGCAGCCTGCTTCGGCAGTTTTCCAGCCCAAACACAGAAACTTAATACGAACTTGATTCTAATAAGCCATATAACAGTCTAAACATATATATAAGCTAGTATAGCAACTAAGGAGCAATTAACAAACATTGCTTGATCACATAATCATGGATTCCATACTCCATTCAAGAATTAGAAATTTACGGAATTTCAAAAAACATGAATTGAAGAACATGAAAGGTATATTATACCTCTGCTAACAACTTGGGCTTGCTGCTACTAAATTCTCTCTCAATTCTAGAATGCTATTACTAAGGTATGCAATGCTCTGCACTTAACACTTAAGCAAAATTCTCAGCAAATGAAATTGAAGAAGGAGAGCCCCATTATATAGAGGAATGAATACACAGTCAATGCTTCAATCCCCCAAATTAAACTAACGGATGAATAAATTGCATGAAAGTTATAGAGTGGTAGGTAATTAGTTGGCGAATCAAATCATTATTCCCACTCCCCCATTAATCATGAGCTAAAATTTGCTGAGTTTGAGGAGTAGGAAGTAGACTAGCTTGGAGCATATCACGTGAAGGAGAATTGTGACTATCATTATGGGACAAGGCATTGTATGTCAGCAACTTGCTTACAATTACCACATACTAATGTCATATATATATATAGTCTACCACTTACTAAGGCTATGTCACACTTCATTTCATAAACACATAGGTTATAAATGGGGTTACCATGTATTCCTAAAAAATAAATACTACTATTATGTCGTAAATTTTAACTCACACATATAAAATCCATGTACAGTTCATCTCACCGGATATAATTCTTTCGGGTACCTTCACAGTGTATTGTCTCCTTTATTATTAAATTTCATTAATTCAATAATTGTTTACCATATATTCATGATATATTATTTTTCTGTATACTTAATATACACATTATCACACCCACACTTCATGTAACTCACATAGTTTAATTAGTCTTAGTACATGGCCCTTATATATAGTACAGTCACATAATTGTTGCACCACACTATATAATATAGTTGCACTACACTTCGCATTTCATATAATATAGTTAGTTACTATACGCTATACATTTTATTCGAATTCTTGCATATAGAAGTAAATAATTTACTTATCTCATCAATTAATTAATAATAATATTAATTAATCCCTTCCTCGTAAATCAATTATTAATCTCTATAACAATTGATTAATATAAATCTTATAATATTTATAATTCATTTATTCATTAATCAACATATTATCAAATAATTACTTGATAATAGTATATTGCCCATAACGATTATAAGACAATATTTCTCATTTTTCATCAATACAATTCCGATTATAGCTATAATCAATTTCCTTATTATTATAATATCACTAGTTATAATAATAAATCAACATATTATTATAATAACAATTAATATAGACTAATTGTTTAATTAATAAATCTTCTGTCCTTGAATTAATTAATTCATAAACGAATCTATTATCGTGCCACACAAGGCATATCTCACAAGCTTACACTAAGCTTATTCTCATTCTCGACACTTATTTATTTCCACCACATTACTCACCCACCACATATTCAATTTACTTAGGACTATTAAGCCACAAGGTTCACACACACACACACACACGTATATATATATATATATATATATATATATATATATATATATATATATATATATATATATATATTACGAATAGAAATATTCAAATATTATTTATAACACTTACGGTACTATAGCAATTCATGTTATTAAAATAACTTAGTTTTCTTTTATAAATTAAACTCTCTAGGAAATACATTACTATTATAACAATTATGTATTCCACTATAACATATGTCTCCTCCAATTAAAGGCATTCATTATTAGAAAATAATTTACTTATTGTCTCAAGATATTATCCTTCATATAATATCAAATAATTACATGTACGACACATGTACATATATCATATATAGAAAATAGATAATAAGTTTATTTTCTTTTATAATAAATTATTTTCATCAATTTATTTACATATAGCAAATATGTTATATATCTATCATATTAATCAATCACACCTTATACAAAATATATAAGGTAATATTACTATTCAAAAATAACATTTCCTACTTTTATTAAAATAATTCAATATTAGAAATTATTTTAATATCCTTTATTAGAAATATATAATATTTATTTCTCTTTCCTTTTCATAAATTGTTCCCAAAATAATTTCTTCAAATATTCATTTAAAGATATAATGATTTCCATTTCTCTTTAATAACGTATAAATATATTTATTAACGTTATTCGTACATTAGACTTTCTCACATATTACTATTCTAAGTAATATATATAAAAGTACCAACTATAATTACATATTCAACACACATATTAATTCATTCCTTTACTTAAGTAAATTAAACACTGCATCATATCATTTAGATTCAATATTAACATTATATTATTCCATAATATAACTACCAACTTAAATTAACTAATATTTATTCTTATTAGTTAAATCCTTAACTAACTCATGCTTCACTATCCAAACCTATTCACAGATAGCTTAAGTGCTATCAATAACCTATATTATAAACATACTAGTTATTATTACACATACACAAGAATATGGTGATTATATATTAAGGATATTTAATGTCACCAACTTACTATGATAAAATAATTCTATAAATTATTTAATATCGATAGGAATTTATCCAGTTCCTTTATCTCCACTGAATCGTCTCTACGCTAAATAACAAATATATATTAATAATATATTTATAAATCATAAAAACACATACTACATAGTCCATATTACCCTATGTAATATAATATCACATACCTCATATTACATATATATATATATTCTTATTCGAATCCATCTCACAGTTTAAGAATTTTATTTAATAATTTTTAAAAATTCGGGTTCTTACAAGCCAGGCATGTGGGCCCCACCTTGGGGAGCCGCACCTCTACCTACGGTAGCCGTAAGGCTTCCTGGCCTATAAATAAACGTGCAACCCCTTTCATTTTCAAGTTTTTGAAACGCAGCGAAGCTCCGCCCGTCTGATTTTTTGACTTTTACACCTCTTCCAAACCCAAATATTTTCACTCCAACACGTAGATATACCCATATACTACCATATATCAGAAAATAACCGGTATATTTGGACGTATAGAGCCTATGATCTGGCAAAAAGCCTGTATTGCAGTCCATTATAAGTATTTTTACTATCAGAAAGTCAATACTATTACTTTGCACTGTTTTCCACTTGCACACGAGTTTCATCTTCTAAATATGTATGGAACTTAGTTTCATGACCGTTTTCGTTAAAATTTGGTACATTTCTGTACATAAACATAGTTTTTTGTATTTCTACAACTCGGATTGACGATCCGTCTGCTCCAGCAGCTTCAATGCACTAGTACACACATTTTGGGCAACTCCGCCAGACTGGGTTGTCTTCCTAGTCCGGGTTTGGCCATTTTTTATATATATTTTATTGCAAATGTACTAACATTTCAATTCTGTCAAGCCCGGATGTCAAATCCGTGGTAGTTTACCGCTTTTATATATATTTACCCATATATAAGCGAATTTCACCATTACTGGTACTTATATCAGTACTGGTTGACTACATTTCTGTCAATATATATATATATATTTATATTTTTAGTCCGGCCTGGATTACTTCGTGGCCATTTTACTGCGTTTGCACACTTCGCCATACTGGGTGCTCTCCCCAGTCACTAGTTGACTACTTTTCTGTTAATTTCAATTCCAGTACAGGCACCGGTATGAAAACCCATCGCCTTTATTACTGTTTTTCTATACATATATATATATATATATATATATATTTCATTATTGTAATAGCCTAGATTATTTCGTGGCTATTTATAGTTTTTTTATAAATATATATATTTTAATTCCAGTCCGGGCTTGCGAGTGAAAACCCATCGCCCTTTTACAGTTTTTGTATATATATATATATATATATATATTGCTTTACTCAATTTATTCAACTATTGCATTTAATATTCATGTGTATACGAATCTGCACTAACATATCTGCGGGCGGACTAGATTTATCCAAATCTCGCCAATTCTAGCTTTCAACGCACCAAACAGGTCCCGACAGAACCTAGAAGCTATAATGACTGAGATTTCTTTAAATCTAGTTATTTTTGTAGTTTCAGCTTTGAAAGCAAACTCGCGTCCCTTAGATCGTTATCTAGTGGAAACGAGACGCTTTGGCCATTCGCAGCCAGGATTTATTGATGAATCCTTATTCCATTGCGACGTGATGATGTATATATATATATATATCCATTTCTGTGCAAATTTGAACTGTGCAGGTTTATGGGTTACTCATATGTGAGCCTGGGAATCGTGGGATTCACGATCAAATCGATTGGGATCTGATTCCCAGGATGGATAAACTCCAGTTTACAGATGTACCCTGCCAGTTTTTCTGTAAATATGTACATACATAAACCTTAAAACGGTTATCTGAATTTAAGGTCTCATCATAATGAAATGTCCATTATCATGTCAGCGTCCCTCTGATGGTTTTCATACCTATGAGGAGATCGACACTTGTCTATTTCTGTGGTCGAGGATGCTTCGCAGCCTGGCAAATCACCATTCATATGCAGCCTTAAGGCTATAAAAATAAAAAAAATTAAAAGTAGCGATACGCTTCAATTCCATTGGCAGCGTAAGGGTTTAATAAACCAGCTTTCAAAACATCATTTTCAATCAAAAGAAAAGCTTTTGTAAATCAAATTAAATGCTTTTGCAAATCAAAGTAGAGACAGATTTTCAAATCAAATCAAACCCTTCATATATAGGCTCAACGAAGTCTGTCAAAGCTTTCAATCAATCAAATCAATATACCCAATTTTCAAACAGTATTCACTCATACATTCACAATTTTAAGGGAACTATTGAAAAGATGCGGTACCGTGTTTACACGGGAGTCGTGGGGTGCCTAACACCTTCCCCACACTTAACTAAGCCCCAAAACTCAAAACTCCAATTTCAAAGATCAAGTTTCGACAGTGTCCAGCAATTGGGCCTCTTTTCAAATCAAACTCGGTTGAGTTGGTGCAACTATTTTCAAATCTACCAACTGGCGACTCTAAACGTTAAAATCATCGACATAAATACATGTTGGCCTCTTTCCTAAAAAACCATTCAAAATCTTTTTCCTAAATAAAATGAATAAGGGAAAAGAGAACTTAAGAAGATTGATTTGAGGAAACTCGGGTTGCAAACCGACCCGTGGGGTTCTTAAATTTTCTAACGTCGACAAATATGGTTAGGATTCAGGTTATGAGCTAGAATTAAATGGAATGAATTTCCAAGATAAAAATAAAAGCTGTCCTATAAATTTCAAAAAAATCTCTACTCATCCATATATACTCGGTAATTATTTTTGAATTTCCGAGAAACGCGTAGTGTTAGAATTCTGAGAAGAGATGGATTATCCAATAATAATTCAGTTATGATAAACAAAGTTTTCGCTTGAGGACTTAAAACTTAATGGTTATGGAAAGTGAATTTCTAAGAAAAGAAAAGGTTTAGTATAATAAGAAAGATTATTATACATGAAGAATACGAGTATGTAACGACCGAGAAAATCGGACTTTTATGTAAATAAATTTTATTTGAGTTTATTGAATAAAATTGAAATATATGTTAATTAAACTAAGTAAGTTATATGAAGGTCGTTTATGACCTAGAATGGTGGTATGATCGTAGGTTTCTGGCTATATGCTAGAAATAAATGATTTGAATTTCCAAGATGAAAATAAAAGTTTTTCGAGAAATTCCCAAAAATCACTACTAATTTGGAACAGCTCAGGAATTATTTTTGAAATTTTGAGAAACACGTAATGATAAAATTCTAAGAAGAGACAGAATATCCAATAATATTTTAGTTATAGCAAACGAAGTTTTCGATAGAGGACTTAAAATCGTAAGGGCTAGGGAAAGTGAAATCAATGAAGAAATGATCAAGTGTAATAATAATGATTATTATACGTAATGAATATGAGTATAATACTAGTTATTATACGAGTATAATACGGAGATTAATACGACGTATAATACGAATATCATACGAAGAAATATGAGAATTATATGATAGGAATACGATAAGTCTTAATGGACTTTAACCATGTGACTTGGACATTTGTCAAGCCCAACTTGACAAATGAGGGCGGCCCAATGAGGATTTATATCAAGGCCCAACGATAACTTAAATCAAGGCCAAGAATAGGGGCAATTTGAATTAATTATAAGCCCGAACCAAGAACCGAAGTCGTGCGTTGAACCAATGGGTCACCAGATGGGTAAAACCCATGGACCAAGTCACGTGGGGCCCCATGGGTGGCACATGGCCATGGCTTAGTGGGGAAGCAAAGCTAAGTAGGTGTAAATAGTGAGTAGGTGGGGCATGATGACCATTTTGCCCCCACTTTGTAATTTCTATATCAGCTAGCTTAGGTGTTCATTAGTTTGTTTACAAAACTTGATCACCTATATTGAGAGAGAGAGAGAGAGAGGGAGAAAGAGAAGAGCTATTAACAAAGAATCAAAGAAGAAAGAAAGCTAGCTAGGACTTTTGTCAAGAACAAAACTTAAGAACACGATGAACACAAGAGCTAAAACTAAACTTTCATCTTTCTTTTTTTCTTATAAAGTTGATAGAGAAGTGAATTAGTGGATCATGTCTCACCCGAAGTAATAAGGATGGCTATATAGTGGGCTTTAAACATTAATAACCATGAACAAGTGAAATCATAATTTAATGATTAAGCACTTAATGAAGAAAAAACCATCAAAACATAGATCTTGTTGTTGATGGACAAATTAAAAACAATCTCGTATAAGTTAGATGCAAATTATTGGTTAGGAACTTAGATGATTAACCAATGGATTGATTCAATTTGGTTTGGAGTAAAAATCTCGAGTAACGAAGTTATGACAAAATTTACGAAATTAGAAGTTAATTGTTGAAATCGTAGAATTCCCATAATGTAGTCAAAAGTCACCGTTTAACTCAGAAACCTAGGTTTTCAGTGGCGTATCGTAGAATAAGGTAATTAAGAGTCGTGGACTCAAGAATGGTAGAATTCAGACTTAAAACGAAGAAACGAGCTTTGAACATTCACGAACGTTTAACGACCGCGTAATAAAAATTTAAACAGTGAATTTATTATTAATGGATTTAGAAACTTATTCTGTCCAGATATAATCGAAGTATATGAGATATGTGAGTTAATGGCTTTGAACGAGCCAATTCCAAGTTATAACAATCGTGTTACAAGCTCAGGATTTTCATGTAATTGAAAAACTTAAAAAAAAATTCAAAGGCTCAGAGAAGGCGCTGCAGTGCCGCCCATGCCTAAGAAACTGGCGTCGCAACGCCTGGCCGGGGAGCTTTGCACAGCTAACTGGCGCTGCAGTGCGGCTATTAACACTATAAGTGGCGCCGCAGCGCCCTTAACATAATTTTTTTTGACGCAAGCTTTTGTTAATCCAACTTTTCACGTGGCAATTATGGGGCATTATATACTTAATATATATGAAGAGAGAATTTATAAACAATATGTTTAACGATGATTTTAGGAATTAAACATTGATTAAAAGCATTTAAACTTTAAACTTGAAATGTGAAACCGTCAACTGTGAATCGTATTCGAGTTTAACGCACGTCTTTTAGTTATATGGTATGTAATAGATATGGGTGATACAAGAATGATAAAAATGAAGATAAAACTTATGTAATTCTTATATGGAGTCCGTTATAGATAATCCGGGGGAAAGATGCTCGAGTTAACGAACCAATTAGGGATTCATCTGTCGTTGTTCTTCAACGATGATTGACGAGTGTCGGTTTATGACATATGAATTTTAATAAGTTGTAATGAATGTTAAGTATCCTTAAACGAGAATTATTAATGAAATAATTTCAATTAAGTTATAGAAGAGAAATACGTTTGTTTAAACAATGTGTTTAGATTGTTGGTAGCTAATGTTAGTGTGCTATGTGAATGTATCATGTAAAAACTGTAAAGACGAAGAAAGGTTGATTTAAAAGTTTGAAGACACTTTAGGCAAGTTTTCCAAACTTTTGTTTACACTTTAAGTTGGACAAGCTATTAATATGCATGGTTTTCTATGCATGAACTGTTATTGAATAGTCGATGCCATTTGATTCGGCTAGACTGAGATTTAAAGTATTTTGGTTGATTTTTCCAGAAATGTTTCAAAATATTCATAATGTTGCTATCCTATGCCAATTGCTTTGGTAAGGATTCAAAGGTAAGCATGAATATGAAAACACAAAGGTTTTAAAGTCGTTGAATCGACGGGCACGTGAGGTTGCCAAAACTTAAACGTAAATACATTTAACAAAATGAATGTTGATCAACATAGAGTACTATAGGCTGATCACCTAAATGTGCTCGTAAGCTATATCGAACATGCGGTGTTAGTGCCGGGTTGTTCTTTTCATTAATGGAACTAAAGAGAATATTCGTGGTTTTTGACCAACTCAGAATTCTCAAGTGACTATATATCCTTTGGAATGGTTTTAAAGGAATCAAAATGCTATTTTGATTATTCGCAATACTTCATAACTATTGTGCAGTTATTGAAGATTCAATCATATGATTCTTGATTTTATGTTTGAAGTATATAATGTTTGAACTTGCTGATCTAGTTATGCTCATTCTTGCTTAAATTATATGATTGCAGCTAAGAGCGAACAGACATAAGGATTCGGTAAGGATAAGGGCAAAGCCAAGATGGATAAATAGATTATCCTTGTAATAGCATATTATTATTTTTGTAATAAATGATATTATAATATAGAACGAATGTAATGGTTACAAAGAACCTAGGAAGGGATTACTATAATGTAATATTTTGTAAACTTATGCTTATCATTGAAGTCTTCAATTGAATGTATGAGTAGATATTAGCACCATGCAACACCATATATGTGGGTTGAAAGTACCCAAATTTGGGGGCGTCACAGGTTGGTATCAAAGTTGTAGGTTATAAAACTTTAGGGGGGAAACCTTAGGCTATAACCTTGAGAAGAGAAGTAGAAGTTAGAAGTAAATAAACTCGAGTAGAGTTTCAAAGAATAAAGTAACCTTTAACATATTAAATATGATATGTATGTATAATATTTTGATGTTGGGTACTAATCAAGATATTGTGTCTTATTGTAGATGTCAGGAGATATTTGTGACCACCCGAAAAATCGAATTGTCCAGAAATTTAGGTTAAAGAATTATTAATTAATAGAATGAATAAATTTTTATTAATTATATTCTGGGTTATGTGTTTATTAGTTAAGTGTGGGGAAAGTGTTAGGCACCCCACGACTCCCGTATAAACACGGTACCGCAATCTTTTCAATATTTTCCATAAAACTGGAATGCATGAGTGAATGCTGTTTGAAAATTGGGCATGTTGATTTGATTGATTGAAAGTAGTGCTTTTCTTCATTGAACCTATATACGAAGGGTTTGATTTGATTTTTGAAAATCAGTCTTTAACTTGATTTGCAAAAGCATTTTGATTAGATTTGCAAAAGCTTTGAAATTTAATTTGACAGTGAAGTTTTGAAAGTTGTTTATCAAACCCTTACGCTGACATAGGAATTGAAGGCTTTTGATACTTCCAAATTTGATAGCCTTAAGGCTGCATATAAATGGTGATTTATCGGGCTGCGAAGCATCCTTGACCACAGAAATAAGCAAGTATCGGTCTCCTCATGGGTATGAAAACCATCGAAGGGACGCTAACACGACAATCCATGTTTTCACTATGATGAGACCTTA
This sequence comes from Panax stipuleanatus, assembly GCA_020205555.1. Lineage (NCBI taxonomy): Eukaryota > Viridiplantae > Streptophyta > Magnoliopsida > Apiales > Araliaceae > Panax > Panax stipuleanatus. The sequence continues at coordinate 108,186,631 of CM035119.1, read as the reverse complement.
AATCCGGAGAACCGTTTTAAGGTCTGTTTACATGTACATTTTACAGAAAAACTGACAGGGTACATCTTTAAATCTGAGTTTGTCCATCGTGGGAATCAGATTCTGATCAGTTTGGTCAGGAATCCCATGATTCCTAGGCTCACATAAGAGTGGCTAGAAAACCTGCACAGTTCAACTTTGTACAGAAGCAGATAAATATCCCAAAATAGCCAGAACCAGGGATTCATTCAGTAAATCCCGGTCCGCATAGCCGAAGCGTCTCGTTCCCACTAGATAGCGATCTAAGGGATGCGAGGTTGCTTTTGAAGATGAAACTATAAAAATAACTAGATTTAAAGAAATCTCAGCCATTATTGCTTCCAGGTTCTGTCTGGACCTATTTGAACCGTTGAAAGATAGAATTAGCGAGATTTGGATAAATCTAGTTCGCCCGCAGAAATGTCAGTGCAAATTTTTATACAAATGAATGTTAAATGCAGCAGTTGAATAAATTGAGTAAAGCAATATATATAGTTTAATATATATATAAGCTGTAAAGGGCGATGAGTTTTCACTCGCAAGCCCGGGCTGGAATTGAAATATATATATATATAAAAAACTGTAAATTGCCGCGAAATAATCCAGCCTGTGATAGAAATAATATATATATATATATATATATATAAATAGTAAAAAGGTGATGGGTTTTCACGCCTGTGCAAGTATTGGAATTGAAATCGACAGAAAAATAGTCACCTAGTGACTAGGGAGAGCACCCAGTATGGGGAAGTGTGCAAAAGCAGTAAAATGGCCACGAAGTAATCTAAGTCGGACTAAAAATATATAAATATATATATAAATATATATATATATATATATATATATTGACAGAAATGTAGTCAACCAGAACTTATAGGAGTACCAGTGATGGTGAAAGTCGCTTATATATGCGTAAATATATATAAAAGTAGTAAACTACCTCAGATTTAAAATTTGGGCTTCACATAATTGAAATGTTAGTACATTTACAGTTAAATATATACAAAAGAGGGCCAAACCCGAGTTGGGAAGATAACCCAGCCCGACGAAGTTACCAGAATGTGCATACTAGTGCATTGAAGCTACTAGAGCTGACGGATCGTCAATCCGAGTTGTAGAAATGTTTAAAACAGAGTTTATGCACAAAAATATATAAATTTTTGGTGAAATCGGCCACAGAACTAAGTTTTGGGCATATTTAGATGATGAAACTTTATGTGCAAGTGTAAAGCAGTGCAAAGTAGTAGTATTGACTTGCTGGTCGTAAAAATACTTACAATGGACTGCAATACGGGCTTTTTGCCAAATCGTAGGCTTTAAACGTCCAAATCTACCGATGGTTTTTTGATATGTGGTAGTATATGGGTATATCTACGTGTTGGAGTGAAAATATTTAGGTTTGGAAGAGGTGTAAAAGTCAGAAAATCAAACTGCCAAAGCATCGTTGCGTTCTGGCTTTTTTGAAAATGAACGGGGGGCACGTTTATTTACAGACCAGGGAGCCTCCACTCTACCTGCGTTAGCCGTAGGTAGAGTTGCAGCTCCTCGAGGTGGGGCCCACATGCTTGGTCTGGTCGTCTCGAGGAGCGTGTATGCCGGGCAACGCGATGTTAGGTTTGGAACTTCATAACTTTTGATCAGAGCGTTCGTTTGGGGCGTGCTATAGCTTTTTGGAAAGCCCTCACTGAGAGTGTCATAATAACATTGGTTTTAACCATTTTCCCCAAATATTGGTTAATGACCGGGTCTTTGTTTCCCCACAGTTTGCCTGATGAGCCGTCTGGTGCTGTTTTCACCCGGAATCGCCGTTGTGGTTCTTTCTGACCTTGGCGGCATCAATTCAACTTGAGTTTGACTGAATCAGATGAGAGTTGGTAAAATGACCATTTTACCCTTCCCGAGATTTCCCTTTGTGTCTGCATGGCCTCTAGTTAATTTTCGGGTGCTGTTTCCAAGACTTGGATCCCATTCGAGTCTGTTTGTCCCCAATGTTGCCTCTGTGGCTGACGTGGTCATTTTAGGTTTTCCTCTGGAAGTGTTGTGGCACTTCAGGTTTATGTCCGAAGTAGAACTGACTTCCTGGACTGATGCCGGGGCTAAGTTGTACTTCCCAGGTTGTTGCTGGGGCTGATTTGTACATCCCGGGTTGCTACTGGGGCTGCTTTGTACCTCTTGGGTTGTTTCCGGGGCTGTATTGACATCCCAATATGGTTGATCGGTGTTGTGGTTGTCCCAATATCGATGATCGGGTTTGAGCTGATGTCCCGATATTGAGATCGGGGATGATCTGACGGTTCGATTGACGATCAGAGTTGGATTAACGGTTCGATTGACTATCGGAGCTGGATAGACGGTTCGATTGACTATCAAAGTTGGATAGACAGTTCGATTGACTATCGGATCTGGATTGACGGTCTGATTGATGATCGGAGTTGGCTGGAGTGCCAATATTGGTGATCAAATTTGATTGGAGTTGACCGACATTGGGGATCAGATTTAAGTTAATCGATATTGGGGATCAGATTTAGGCTAAAGGACCAACATTGGTGGCCAAATTTAGATTAGATGTTTGGTGTCGGGACCGAGGTTGGCTTGATTGACAGTTTTACCCTCTTATAGTGTTAGTATTAGGGCAAGGAAAATTTTTAGTATCTACAGATGCCCCTCTTTATCATGTCAATACAATGTAGTGGAATGGACATGATAAAGATTGCTAGACACTTGAAATATAACAAGATAATAATGATGTAAATCGCAATGCAATGGATGTTAACATGTTTTCGCAAATCGCATATCGCATCGCAAATCGGATCGCTTATCGTATTGTATCGCAAATCGCATCGCATAACGCATCGCAAATCGCATCCTTTCGCATTACCTTTACCGGTGTTGGTGTTGGTGCCGATATCCACGATTGACTTTCATCAATGCTGCTGATGTCTATGCTGGTGTTGACTCCAATGGTCTGATTACCCTTGGTGTTGCTGACGCTTGTTTGATGAAGATAAACTGAAGTGTTTCCCATATTTCTGCTGGGGATGATGTCGTATATGATGTCCCTTGGTGCTACCTTGGTTTAAGCCCAATGGTTTCTCACATCTGCTGATACTCTTTGTGGGGCATACTTTCTGATGCCGTTTGTATATTTTTGAAGATTCCTCTGCTGAGGATACATTTCTTTTGCCGAGTTACCTCAGTGGGTGCTCTCGATGCTTATCCTGATGATAATCTTACACTGGTAGTTTGCAAAAGTGCCTGACCCTGATGGTAGGGGCAATGGTTGATCATTGGACTTTTCCGATGCCTACTCGAACGGTAGAAGACTTTTTCATCGAGTTTGTGTGTTCAATGTGTATGCATTTTTAACTCTATTGGGTATGTATGCCTAATGTTTTGATGGAGATGTGCGCTGATGTAGCGCTTGTTACACATGTGCAAACCTGACATGATAAGATGATCTTAATTTGGCCTAGGTTGATGCATATGCTTAATTGAATTGATGTAGAACCATACCTCACTCTTTCTGAGGTGATTAGGAGTTTCTTTTCAGACATGGATTTTGATAGGCTTAGCAGCTCTAACTCCCGTATGGCTCCTTTTGTCATTCGCAGGTTCAGATGTTCCCTTTTCATATATTGTCTCTAGTGGGGATGGATCAGAGTTGATCTTACGGCCCGATAGGAGATCGGAGTTGATTTGATTTGATTGACCTCGGTGATCCCTTTGAGGATGTGCATAACATATTCCATCATCTGTCCGTTGTGAAGATGGAGTATTGTGACAACTCGAGAATTTATAAAATCTTAAATGATTAAAATAAAAGTTAAAGAATAAAACCTAGATGGGAATTTGAGGATTTAGTTAAAATTTTAAAGAACCTATATTATTTGATTTGAATTCTTAAAATGTGTATATGTATAGGTACACACACACATATATATATATATATATATATATATATATTTATATATATATATTTAGTGATGTGATATATATGTTTGTACAAGAGGAATGATAAGAATAAAGATAATATGAGATTTGTGGATATTTCTCAAAGTATTAAATTATTTGGTATGTGTATGAATATTATTTGATTGCTTATATTTGTTTATTATATAATAAGCAAATAAAAGAAACTAATGTAGCCTAATATATAAATTAGGTATAGGAATTTAATAACCTGAGGGTTATAATAGGAAAGGATGTTAGTATTTAAAATAATAACTAACACTAAGAGATTAAGTTTATTATCTCAAATTATTAATTTTATTAAAGCAAGCCTAATTGGGTTAAGTAATTAAATATAGTTGAGTAAGGAATTTATTTGCAAAGGTGTGTAATAGAAATCCTAATTAAATGATTAGGGTAGAATATAATTAAAATTGTGGACTATGCTAATTTACATAGCCCAATTTTTTTATTAGCAAGCCCAAAATAATTAAATTGGAGCCCAATCTTTTAGCCAATTGAAGAGGGGTATTTTGGACCTTTAGTAAAGTTTAATATTATAAAAAAACAAACCAAATTTGGAGAAAAAGAGACATGTGGCCTGTTATAACAAGAGGACGAAAGAAGGAGAGCCATGTGATGTAATTATTGGATTTACTAACTCCTTACCAACTCTCCACCTAACCTCCTAATGTGTCACCCTTATAAGCTAGCCACCATTTTATTCTTTCTTGTAAACAACATCATAATAATGAGTAAGAAAGATAGCAAGAGATATTGCGTAAATGAATATAGATATATCAATAATATCTACACAAAGCTTACTAACAAACAAAAACCTTATTCTCATCTCTCTCATTTCATTTTTCTTAACTATCCAAAACAAAGCTAGAGAGAGAAAGTCAAGTGAGATTTTAGCAGCCACAGGGGGTAAAGGGAAGGTGATTTTGATCAATCATACACCCAAGATCAACATCTAGTTTGGAAGATTAAGAAAGGCTAGCAAGAGATCAAGGTATAAACCACCTTTGATTTAAGTTATTTTTTGTTGTTTGAATAAAAATTTGGATCTATGGTTCATAACTCCAAAACCTTAGATCTACATATTTATAAGTGTTATATGTTTAGATCTATCACTTTTGATGATCAAAAGCAAGAAAAAGGAAACTATATTTTAAAAGTTAGAAAATTATAATTTTCTTAGTATAAATTATGTTTTGTTAGTGTTTGGTGAAGTTTTAATAAAATATATCATGGATCATGGTAGATCCTTGATATGAAAGTGTATTAGTATGTATTATGATGGTTTATGATGTTTAATGTTGGGTTAATTAAGAGATCTAGGAAGATTTCTTAGTAAACACAAAAACTAGAAAATCAAATTTTGGGAAAAACGTAACCTGAAATTCAAATGACCATATCTCTCATTGTATTTCAAATTTTTAAGTGTGGTCAATTTATGGAGTTAGATCTAGAAGTCTTCTAACTTTTTCAAGTGTAATCACTGAAAAATTCCATGTAGATTTCCGTCTGAACAGTTTTTAGCAAAGGACGCGAAAATTGAAAATGATAAAAAGCAATCTGTTCGGAAATTGTAAAGGTAGTTTCGTCCACTTAATTTGTGTAATAAATTCCAAAATTTGGGGACATGAAAATAAATGATATGAAGTAGCTTGTGTCCAAAAATGAGTTCATTCCGACTGAAATTGAGCAAGTTATGACTATTTTAATATTTGCGTTTTTTCGATGAAAATCGCTATAACTGGAGTTCTATAACTCCGATGGCCACGAAATTTAAACTGGAGGCTCATGATAACATGTGTTAGATCCCGCCAAGAGTTGGGAATTTTTGGAGTTAAGCGTGAGGTAGCAAATTTCTTAAGGAATTAACTAAAAACAAATTTTTGAAAAATTCTAATGGAAATTGAAAAATTCCTGAAAAATTATTTTTGTGTATGAAATATCTGTATATATGTTTGGCCAAAGGGTGGAAAAATAATAAGATAATTAGATTAAATAATGGGAATCCAGCTTGCTGGATTGGCCATCAAGTTGCTGGATTGCAATCTGGTTTGCTGGATTAGCCATCAATTTGCTGGATGAGATTTGTAGACAATCCAGGATGCTAGATTGGTCTATTTGGATAATCCAGGTTACTGGATTGGATATCAGTTTGAATCCATATTGCTGGATTATGGGATTGTGTGAATCCAGGTTGCTGGATTAGGAATTCGACTTACTTATTTTTGAAGGACTTATAAATAGAAAGACTAAGTGTTAATTCATAAGTTATATGATACAGTAGTGTTAAGTCTAAGGTAGTACAATTATACTCTTTAATGGTTGATTTATAGTAGCTGTAAACGACTCCTTCATATGGGTAAGGGATCTACGAATTAGTAACCGATCTAACTCTCTGTGAAAATAGTGTAGACTAGACGGAAACAAATTTGTTAGTTGTTTGTGGGAAACCACTCAGTATACTAAATTGAATAATATTAAAGACTCGATGTGTGCTAGGTTTAGACTTGTGTATGTGTATAGTGTTAAGGTTATATAATATTTGACTATGTGTTTAAATGTCAGATAGTTTACTTATAAGGTATGTTATGCTAATTGAAAGATCAATCTTATAACTGATAGGTCTTTACAATAAAGCGATTAAATTATATTGCGTAGCAGTAATCGACGGTACATGCAAATTTTCTCTAACTCAACTTTGAATTATATTTCAAAGTATGTTCGTGAATAATTATTATTAATTATTCACATCTATACTGATTATTGATTCGCACTTAGTGCATGTTGTATATGTTCATCATGTATGAAAGGCTGATCACCTTTATTACCATTTGGTTCAGTTGAATTTATTAATGTTCATTGTTAGTTATTCAGCATTATTGATTCATGTTCTTTCACAATTATTATATTGTTGAAAGTTTGTCAACATATTATTCTTTTCAATCATGATATATCTTCATTTGAACTTAAACTTGCTGGGCAAACTTGTTGCTCACCCTTGCTATATCATAATAAACAGTTCAGATTAAAGAAGAAACTTCGGACACAGTCAAAGGCAAAGACAAGTTACAGGATGAAATTATTATACGGTTAAAATGGTAATAATATAGGATACAAATGACATTGTATGTCGTGTAGGATATTGAATGCAGGTATTAAGTTAAGGTTACAGACCTTGGGAATTATGTTGTAAAAGTTATTGTATAAACAATTTATGTTTATATCTTCCGCAATAGTTATAGAAATGATGCATCGTAACGTACCAGGTCCGAGGTTCTGGGGACCCGGATTTGGGGGCGCTACAGTTGGTATCAGAGCTGTAGGTTATAAACCTTAGGTAGGGGTACCTTAGGCTATAACCACAGAGATAAGGAATAGGAATAAACTCAAATAGAGTTTAAGTGCTAAGCTATGAATTTGGGCAAGATATTAATAAGTCAATAAGATTCAAAGAAGAATCCTGACAAGTAATAAAAATCCAGAGTTACCTAACTCTGATAATAAAGATGAACAGTAGTAATGAATAGATAAAGTCTAAAAGGCTAAAAGTATAAAGGAAAAGAAGATCATAAAACAAAACGATCATAAGATAGGAAAGAATCGTAATATAATACGATTATAATATTAGATTACAACGTGATCTGATGAATTCATAAGAGGACAGATGATCAACCAAATGATTGAGAACTTTATAGCAGAATTGCTATACGAATAGGGTACTATGAAATTGCACTATTAAAACTCAGGAAAGAGTTGTGAATTGTAGATACGGATTAAATGAAATTTGTATCGAGTAAAGAGGAAACTAGGATTATGTGGGATTTCAATTGAGGACTCATGTGATAGCTGAGTTGTACAAACCTTTGTATGGGCGGGGGTTTTGTGCTTGGTCTAACGACTACTTAGTTTATCATTTTGATAATCATTGAAATGTTGGTGTCGCGCTATTCGCTATATGTATGTGGAGAAGGTGATTACTTTCTCATATGTATGATGGATAGGTAGAGAATATAAGATTAGGTGCGAGTTCTTTAAACTCATACGCATGGTAAGTTCATGACTCATAATTATATGGTGGAACCCCTCAACAAATGGACGACTTTGGTCTGACTAGGATAATTTCCTAAATTCATATGATTGTAGTATGTTCCTGAACTCATAACGTGTGGTATGTTTGATGAACTATACGGAGGTATAGGAAAATTATGAATGAATGATTGAGGATAATAGAAATAAATAGAATTATTAAGCAATTAATCATTAGAAGAATTGAAGTTGATGGTGGAAGCATAGGTATTCCAAATCTTCTAGCTGTGATAGACTTTGAAATTTTTGACATCAAGCTAAATTCGCACTGATGTCCCTTTTTTCAAAATAAAATAAATTTTGTTATCTTCACAACATGGTGACAAGGGTGTGGAGATGGACTTTGAGCCATTATCACATCGTTACCTGTTGTAGCATGATAACAGCAAAAATGAAGTTTTGGTTATCTTCAAAACATGGTTACAATTGTGTATGTGTGGACTTCGGGACCCTGACACATCGTTACCTGTTGCGACATGATAATTCCAAAAATGATTTTCAGTAGTTTTGAACGGTTTAAAAGAAGAGTCTACGCTAATTGTTTTGGCTAGACAAAGATTATTTAATATATGAAAATGTATTTTATATATCATCAATGCATCATGGAACCTGGTGCAAAGATGATAAAAATGATGGAGTTATTAATGTAGTATTACCTATTTTTGGATGTGATCTATAGATCATCAGCCCACTATGGTATATTGTTGTATGACAAAGTCATAAAAAAGACGGAATCTAAAACGGACTATAAATACAGTGCGGTATCATGACGTCATAAAATAATTTTCAGAATTTTAAAGGTAAATTATTGCCAACTGAATTTGGACGGACATGTTTCGATTGAAATTTGATTCAGCTAGACAAATGTTTATGAAAATTCAAAGTATTCTTTGAGAAATTATCCCGAACCAAATTGTTTTAGTGCGGAATCCTATGATAAGACTGAGGTGAACTATGTCGATTGGATAAAATAATCCAATCTATTTGTAGAGTAAATATTCGCGAGACAAGATTGATACGTCGTACATGACGTAAGCGTACGATAGGTTGATAACCTAAAAGTACTAGTAGTGGTAGTTTACTTTCTTTATGATTGTAAACATACCTAGTAATTTGCTGTTTTGCAATATAAATATCGTTAAAACTATGGGTTCATGGTCTATATAACCCCTCAGTATGATATTGTTGGGCCGTTTACGTGTTAACAAAAATGGACACAAAAACACGTGCAAGTGTACACGGTCAACAAGTAATAACTCGGTAAGTCGAGATCGTCCCACAGAGAACGGAGTCAGGCCTAATATATCATGCAACAGCCCATTAGTTATCTTTGTCAACTTAAATGGTTGTCACAATGTTCTTTAAGTAATTAAACAAAATTTAAACTAGACTTAACCAATTAATAAGCGAGGGGTTCAAATTAGAGGGATATGGGATCCTAAGTTCATCTAATGCATCATCTAGGTTAACTACACCTCATGTCAAATATGAGTAATCACATAGGAATGCTAGCCGGGAGCACGAATGTGAGACAGGGCTATTCTTCAATATACCAAGTCCAAATCATATAATGTCCACAATTAAGATATAAATCACATGAACAACGGTAAAGCCTAAACCACTATATTTTTATGCAATTTATAAGTTAAACCGATTTAAGCGCAAACTCCCATTAGACTACATATGGCCATACGATATATTTCTATCCGGCTAGCGAATCACAAAACTCATCCAATGCAAGTTTCACAAACATATGCTAACATGGAAAAAATCTAAGTTTACACTTCATTTTTCAAGTCCATATAAACTATTAGAGTAGATGTTGATCAAGCATCTAGGCATACAAAGCAACCATGCTAGGCAAACCATACATTATCATCCATATATATCAAAGAGGCATAAACCCTAGATTTAGCAAATAGAATCCATTAGAATCCTATAATGGAAGTTAGTTCATCACTGAACCTCCCACCATTATGGGATTCAAACCAAGCATTTCCACAATCTAAATAAGAGAGGAAATAAAGAGAATAGAATTGCAAATCTTGATGGTTCTCTTCCAATAGAATGTTTCAAGCTTGAGTTTAGACCACCAAATAGAGCTTCAATGAACCCTAGGAACTAAAATGCTACTAGAGCAAGAAGGAAGAAAAAGAGAAGCCTCCACAACCTTCAAACTCTCTAACCTTAGAAAGTAGGAACCAAACTTACAAGTAAAAAATGTTAAGTCTGATATGTTCTAAGTTATTCTCGTTCCTTTAGGCATAAAGCCTTAAAATAGATTAGAAGCAGCCAAGAAAACAATTTAAAAAGTTTATTCTCAGTCAAGCCCCTGCGCAGCCGTGCGGCCCCAGAGTATAGTTGGGGCGCGGGTGCGCCAATATTTAGAGCGGCCATCTGTTTGCTAGCCTGCACGGGCGCGCTGCTGTTGTGCTTGAACCTGGCGCGGCCGCGCTTGCCATTTTCTGCAATTTTGTCAATTCAACTGCTGGCTTTCTGATGCGATGCCTTGCATTCTTGCTACTTCGTCATTGCTTTATCTTAAGTGCTTTTTTTTCCTTCACTTGCTGCTATGATGCCAAGCCTTCCTCTGCTCCCCACAAGCTCTCTGACTAGCCATTGCCACCTTCGTGCCAGTTCAGCCCATGCCATATTTCCAAGCTCATGCCATATACTCATATTCATGCCATTCCATGCCTTTATTACGCAATTTCCTACTTTTTTGGAGTTTCCTGCCAAAAACATGCAAAACAAAGAGAAATGCATTAAAAGACACTAAAGTGATTGAGTTTAAGCCATAATCACAGTAAATTGGCGTCCAATAAGTAGGTATAAAACCTACTTATCAAATACCCCCAAACTAGAACTATTGCTTGCCCTCAAGCAAAAACACAAATGCAACTTCATGATATGCAACTAACTACATGAAATGAATCCCACAGTTTTAGCCATAACATGAACTCCAGTCAGAAGTGCCTCAGAGAGATGACAAGACAATAAACAATGTATCGGCCCAAGCTACAATTATATAGACAGACAATCTGTAAATCATAACCTATTACTCCGATGTAGTGTGTGTGTGCAATGTCATAAGCAAGCTTGATATAAACAAAGATTCCACATGCTATGCTTCTAAGGGAGGAAAATAGAGGTTTTAAAAAGAGAATTTTTCATTTATCCCAAACAATAACCAAAGCAACACATAGATACAAGTCGATGTACAACTAGGGCTTATTATGCTATTATTTACCCGACTGTGCAATGCTAGGCCTCCTTAGGCTTTTCAATGATACCCATTTAACTAGTTTTCGACCAACGACTCCCAAACCATAAAGGCCTTAGGGCGCTGGGTGTAGAGATAATCCCCTAGGGAGTACTTGCTCGAGTTTCAAAGGCCACGAGACTTCGCTAGCCAAGGCATTTATTCTATTTTTGTATTTTTCTCAATTTTTTTCTTTTCTTTTTTCTTTTTCTTTTAAAAGGAGAGTGCGTCTTACGCTCCATCTCTTCTTAAAGCATGCATACCCAAAGTTTTTCAACAGACTTGTATGCCAGTGTTGTTAAGGTCATTATTGATTTTATTACACCATTCTAGTAATTAAAAACAAATTTTTTTTCCTTTAGAAGACAAGCATGCACTAATCTAGCTGACAAGTACATAAAGACACACTGTGCTATCCGGTGACATCAAAGTAACAGGTCTAGATTACATTCTGTATAAAAATATAATTGAGCTTAAGCAACTAACAGAGTTCAATAATCTATCCTATCTCGATGTCATCATCGGCCAAATCGAAATTCAACAGGCTAAAAACAAGGGATTATGCAATGCAATGTAATAAAACACAACTAAATAAACAAAATAAAGAATAACTAGAAAAATTTTTATGCAAAATTTAACCAACACATACTAGAATGCAATGCGACTACTATATACAACCTAACATGCAATAAAAACTACATAAAAATACACTACATGCAAGTACTATGCAATTTACTGAATGCAATTAAAGTAGATGCAAAAATTTAAACAAACATGTAAAATAAACATGCAACTACTATATACTAACGCCCTATACCCCCAAACTTAAATAAATCAATATCCTCATTGAGGGTAAAGGGTCAGAAAAACTCGTCTACTACTCGGCATGGCCACCCTCCACTGGTGGTTTATCTGGCGGCGGATATGACATCTCAGAATCGAACACGGGCTACTCTAGCATAGTGCTCTGCTGAGCAAATGCCTCAGCCAACGCACGGGTCATCCCATTAGTAAACGCTACAAAGTTGTGATGCAGGGAGTCGATCTTCCTCTCAATATACAGCATTTGGCGACCATGATCTGCTGGAGGAGGGGCTACTGCCTCGTCGGGCTGTGGCTGCGGTGGCGAGATTGGCGGAGGTACTGTCACAATGAAACCTTTTCCTCTCGGGTGTGCCTTGACCCCTGCCCAATCCACAAAATGCTTGATCATGCTGTGAGTCACGTCCCCACTGGGCATCTGAATCTTCTCATCGGGCCAATTGAGCCCTGCCTCCGCATAAAGATGGGCTATAATGGATGTATGTGGGATGCGGCCTGTGGTACTTCCTCTCATGAATCGTAGCATGTTCTGATTAATCAAATGGCCAACGTCAATGTATTTTCCCGTGATAATTCCCCACAAGATGATGGTTCGCTCGACTGTAACTTTATGTTGATGAGTGGATGGCTTCAGATTGGCACAAAGGAACAAGTTCCATGCCTTAGCGTAGCGGTTCAGTCCCGAGGCAAGAAATGTTGTATATTCATCAGTGGTGTCCTCTTTTATCTTCCACACTGTGCCAGGCGCACATAAGTACCTAATCACTTGATCCAAATCATTCTTAAATCTTTCGGCCTCGACCCAATTCACTTGCCCAGCCGGCACTAACGACAAATTCAGAACCTCCCGAATTGCATCCGGGTAGTAATCAATGGTTTGGCCCCTAATAAAGGATCGGCCACTTTGCGTGATACTTGCGTTTGCATAGAATTTCCGGACCAACGCCAACGGCACCGGCAGTGGCGTGGCACAAACCCTTTACCAGCCCATCTCATGAATCATAGCCCTCATGTCTCCATCCTCCTTTATCGGCTTTAACCCCTGTTCCTTAACAATCGATTTCGCTGCGATCCGGTAATAAGCATTTTGGGCCTCGATAATGATAAATTTGGTCAGATCGACGGTGATGTCATCATCAGAGCCGCTGTGAGCCGGCGAAGCAGCGGAGGCAGAAGCAGCAGTGCGTGATCGTTTTGGACCCATGAGATTTTTCAAAAATATACCCTAGTAATTGAAAAATAACCCCCAAACTAGTATGGCAGCCACTGATTTCCATAAACCCTATTTGCCCACTTTGAAAATCTTTAATTGATGAACTTCCCCCAACTTGTGATGAATGTCTCTGCAACTGCAATCAAAAGCTACTTTGCACAAAAATTCCACCAAACTTCTTCTATAATAAACCGAAATAAAAACCCTAACTTGGATGATGATGAATAGTGGGTAGATTTCGTGTGGGAATAGGAGTGGGGGCTGAGATTGAGAGAGAATTAGAGTTGTGGGAGAAGGAATTAGGGTTAGGAAAGGGAGAGAGTAGGCTTATGAGAAAGGAGATTTGGAGTGTATGTGAGAATACGCGTGTGTGAATAAAGGAGGCTGATCGGATTGGTATAGGGTATAAGGCTAAGAATCGGTTTTAAACATTTTTAAAAGGGCGTCTGACTGGGGCATGGCGCGGACGTGCTAGCATAAGCCTTGCTGGATGCGCGGGTCAGGGCTGCTGTCTGGATTGCTGAAGATTGGCATGGGCGCACCTGTAAATAGCCTAAATTTGGTGCGGGCACGCGACCCTGCTCCTGGCCAAAATTTTTCTGCTTTCTGATCCTGTTCTGCAGCAACTTTATGAAGGCATAAGAAGCAATATTTCACAATTAAATCACCTGTACATAGAATAACAAAAATTAAACCTAACTGCAACTAATCCTCAAAAAAATGCATATGCAAGAGGTATGTACTGTTCAATTCATAACAATGCTATGCAAGCGAATATTTTATATTCGAATTCCCAAAAATTGTCATATGCTTATATACAATATGCAAATATGTTCAAAATATGTTCAATGGGCTTCTAGCTCCAAAAATCTGTGCAACTATGCCTAAGTGCAAAAACATAGGCAATGATCTTTCAATTCCCATAGATATATACAATTGAGTATTTCACTCCCAAAAGTTTCATGCTACATGCCTAATGTTCAAAAATATAGGCGATGAGCATTCCAACATCACAATGTTCAAATATAGGTAGACTTTTTCAAAATGCTTGGAATTAAACGCGGGAAGGGAAATATAGAGATAAGTAACAAGAATTAAACAGGGGAGAGAAATATTTAGAAATGCAATGCAAGAATTAAACTTGAGGAAGAGATAGAGATGATGGGGTGCCTCCCATCTAGCGCTTGTTTACCATAAGCTAGACTCTCTCTGAATTGATTAAGTTGCAGAAAGGATTGAGGCGACCTTCCTGCTGTCAACCTCTCCACCAAAGTAGTGCTTCAGCCTTTGTCCATTGACCTTGAATGGGTTATCCGGGCACTGCCCATAAATTTCCACTGCGCTATGCGGGAACACAGTTTTCACTATAAAGGGGCCCGACCACCGAGATTTGAGCTTTCCGGGAAATAGCCTGAGACGATAATTATATAGCAACACCGCTTGCCCCGGCTCAAACGTTCTCTCTAAAATCTTCCGGTCATACCACCTTTTTACCTTCTCCTTATAGAGCTTGGAATTCTCATAGGCTTGCAATCTAAACTCATCAAGCTCATTAAGTTGAAGAAGCCTTTTCTCCCCCGCCGACTTTAACTCAAAATTCAACTTCTTAATGGCCCAGTAGGCTTTATGCTCAAGTTCCAGGGGGAGATGGCATGCTTCCCAGTATACCAGTTGATATGGGGACATCCCTAATGGAGTCTTATACGCAATTCTGTAGGCCCACACTGCATCATCCAGTTTAAGGGACCAATCTTTTTGTGTGGGATTCCCAATCTTTTCTAGTATTCTCTTCACCTCACGATTGGAAACCTCAGTCTGGCCATTTGTTTGGGGGTGATATGCAGTAGTAGTACGATGATTAACCCCATACATGGCCAGGAGTGCTGAAAATTGACGATTGCAAAAGTGTGTGCCCTCATCACTGATGATGGCTCTAGGAGTCCTGAATCTTGTGAAAATACTCTTTTGAAGAAACCTTAGAACTACTCGAGCATCATTTGTTGGTAGAGTTGACACTTCCACCCACTTCGATACGTAGTCGACTGCCAATAAGATGTATAAGTTCCCACAGGATGAAACAAAGGGTCCCATGAAGTCTATCCCCCACACATCAAAGATCTCCACTTCGAGGATTGTATTCAAGGGCATTTCATTACGCTTAGATATATTCCATACTCTCTGGCATCTGTCACATTTCTGAACAAAGCTGTACGCATCTTTAAAAATAGTTGGCCAATAGAAACCCTCTTGTAGAACCTTAGCCGCTGTCCTCTCACCTCCATAGTAACCTCCATACACTGAGGCGTGGCAATCCTACAATATACCCTCTATTTCGCTGTATGGAATGCATCTTCTAATCATCTGATCGGAACATTACTTAAATAAATAAGGCTCATCCCATACAAACCATTTCACATCATGTAGGAACTTCTTTTTTTGATAGCCAATCAAGTTAGAAGGGATTATCTTCCTCACTAAGTGGTTTGCAAAATCTGCAAACCATGGACCTTCACCTTGCACCACGAACAATTGCTCATCCGGGAAGGACTCATTGATCAAAACTTTGTCGTTTACATCCCTTCCCGGATTTTCCAATCTAGATAAGTGTTCCGCCACTTGATTCTCAGTTCCCTTTCTGTCCTTAATTTCCAAATTAAATTCTTGCAAAAGAAGTATCCACCTTATCAAACGAGGTTTTGCATCTTTCTTTGCCACCAAATACCAAATTGCTGCATAATCTGTGTACACAATAACTTTAGTCCCAATCAAATACGCACGGAACTTGTCAAAAGCATACACAACTGCTAAAAGTTCCTTCTTTGTGGTGGTGTAGTTTAACTGAGCATCAGTGAGGGTCTTGCTTGCATAATATATCACATAGAAGATCTTATCCCTTTGCTGGCCCAAAAAAGCCCCCGCAGCAAAGTCACTTACGTCACACATTAATTCAAATGGAAGGTCCCAATCTGGCGCTGTAATCACAGGTGCTGTAGTTAACTTCTTCTTCAAATGTTCAAAGGCATTCAAGCATTATCCATCAAATTTAAACTGCACATCCTTCTCTAACAAACTGCAAAGAGGCTTCACAATTTTCAAAAAGTCCTTTATGAATCTACAGTAGAAGCCTGCATGCCCCAGAAAACTATGAACACCTTTAACAAAAGTCGGTGGAGGCAAATTTTCAATTGTTTCCAATTTAGCACGGTCCACCTCTAATCATTTCTTAGACACTTTGTGTCCCAATATTATACCTTCTTGTACCATGAAATGGCACTTTTCCCAATTCAAGACCAAATTTGTCTCCATGCATCTCTTCAACACCATCACTAAATTTGCTAAACATAGATCAAATTAATCTCCAAACACTGAGAAGTCGTCCATGAAAACTTCCACATTGTGCTCCACCATATCCGAAAAAATTGCCATCATACATCTCTGAAATATGGCTGGGGCATTGCACAATTTAAAAGACATTCTTCTGAACGCGAATGTTCCGTATGGACATATGAAAGTTATATTTTCCTGGTCTTCTGAAGCTATTATAATCTGATTATAACCTGTATACCCATCCAGAAGGCAATAGTACTCGTAACCTGCCAGCCTGTCCAACATCTGATCAATAAACGGAAGTGGAAAATGGTCTTTCCTTGTAGCCTTATTCAGTCTGCGATAATCTATGTAGACTCTCCACCCCGTTACTGTTCTGGTCGGTATCAGCTCGTTGTTCTCGTTCGACACCACAGTCATCCCCCCTTTCTTCGGCACACACTGTACTGGGCTCACCCAAGAGCTGTCTGATATCAGATATATTATCCTTGCGTCTAACCACTTCAGAACCTCCTTCTTAACCACTTCTTTCATAATCGGGTTTAATCTGTGTTGTTGCTACACTAACGGTTTACTGTCATCTTCCAGCAGGATTTTGTGCATGCAAAACGATGGGCTGATCCCTTTAATGTCTGCTATAGTCCATCCTATCGCTGATTTGAACTCTCTTAGAACTCTTAGTAGCTTTTCTTCCTGGCAAGATGTTAGTGCCGCAAAAATAATAACAGGCAACTTTGAAAAATCATTTAAAAATGCATACCTTAAGTGATCAGGAAGAGGTTTCAATTCAAGGTTTGGAGGCATCTCAAGTGAAGGTTCGAGTGGTGCTAATGTCTCTCCAGCATCTTTGAGTGGCTCCAGAGGAATCTTAAATTTTTGAAATTTTGGTACTGTGTCAAGCATCTGTAAAAATTTAGCAATCTCAGTGTCCTCCATCTCTGACTCCCCCAATAATGCACACTCCGGCTGATCAATATCAATCAGCTTTTCACTTTCTTCAATCAACATTCTGTCCACCAAATTAACTCGAAAACATTCTTCCTCGTCGGTAGAAAATTTCATAGCCTTAAACACGTTAAATGTGACTTCTTGATCATGTACTCTCATTGTCAATTCACCTTTCTGAACATCTATCAGAGTTCGTCCTGTGGCTAATAAAGGTCTCCCTAAAATGATTGGTATATTTTTGTCTTCTTCGTAATCCAAGATGATGAAGTCAGCTGGAAAGATTAATTTATCCATTTTGACCAGTACATCTTCCACAATACCCCGTGGAAACGTGATGGACCTGTCAGTAAGCTGTAGTGAAATATTTGTCGGCCTTGGAGTCGGCAATCCCAACTGATTAAAAACTGACAGAGGCATCAAGTTGATGCTCGCCCTTAAATCACACAGACATCTGCTGAAAGACATCTTTCCAATGGTACATGGTATCGTGAAACTGCCCAGGTCCTTTATCTTCAGAGGTAGCTTTTGTTGAAGCACTGCACTACATTCTTCAATCAAGGAAACTATCTCAAAATCCTCCAGTCATTTCTTCCTTGACAAAATTTCCTTCACGAACTTTGCGTAGCTTGGCATTTGTTCTAATGCGTCAACGAAGGGTATACTGATCTGCAGCTTTTTAAACACCTCCAGAAACTTGGCAAATTGCTTATCATCCCTTTTCTTTTGCAACCTTTGTGGATATGGAACCGGAGGGTGGACAATTTGTGGTGGAACCTTAGGTTTCTCCATGGTTACCTCTTTCTTTGCTTCAACTACATTACCCGCATCATTCTCATCAAGCAAAACAGGCTCAGAGTTTTCTGCATACTGGCGCGCCCGCGCCAGGTTTTGGTCTTCTTGGGGCGCGGCCGCGCCATCCTCCAAGTTTGAAATCTGCTTCCCTGATCTCAGGGTGATAGCTTGGCACTGCTTTTTTCCATCCCTTCTTGGATTTGTTTCCGTATTACTTGGCAAAGACCCTTGCGGTCTATTGTTCATTGCATTTGCCATCTGGCCCATCTAAGTTTCCAAATTCTTTATCGCCACTGCTTAGCTCTGGATCATAACCTCAGTATTAGGCATAGCTTTGAGCATCCTCTCCTCCATTTCCAACTTCTTTTCTGTCTGAGGTGCCGATGGTTGATGATGTTGCTGTTGTTGAAATCCAGGAGGGTAAGGTGTTTTTTGTGCATATTGTTGGTGGGATTGTTGTTGATATTGTGGTTGAGAATGAAATTGTTGTTGTGGTGGTTGAGCCGATTGGTATTGATGTTGTTGGTGTGATGTATAATATTGAGTTTGAGATATTTGAGGTTGGGATGATTGAGCATTGTGATAGGGTTGGGACTGTTAAGCATTCTGGCTATTGCTCCAACTAAAGTTCGGATGGGTCCTATTGTTCGGATGGTAAGTATTTTGAAACTGATTCTGGGGTTTTTGGTAGTTTCTCACAAACTGTACTGATTCTGAACTAATAGCACATTGGTCTGTTTGATGTGACCCCGCACAAATCTCACAGACACAAGCAACTTGCTTGACTTTGTCCTCCGCCAACGAATCAATCTTCTTTGCCATGGCTGCCATTTGGGCAAACAATGATGTAATGGCATCTACTTCTAACATCCCTGCAACTTTCGATTGTGGCATCCTGGCCGTTGGATTTTGATACTCATTCACCGCCATGGTCTCAAAGAGCTCATACGCTGTCAAGAAATATTTAGTCCAAATAGCTCCCCCCGATGCAGCGTCAATAATTGGCCTTGATTGCCATCCCAACCCATTGTAGAAAGAGTTTATAACCATCCAATCTGGCATGCCATGGTGCGGACACTTCCTTAGCATTTCCTTATAACGTTCTCAAGCTTCATACAATGTTTCCCTTGGATGCTGTGCAAAGGTACTCAGGTCTCTCTTCATGGCAGCAGTCTTAGCTATAGGGAAGAACTTGGTTAAGAATTTTTGAGCACAGTCTTCCCATGTAGTTATTGACCCTGAAGGTAATGAATGTAACCAACTTTTTGCCTTATCCCTCAAGGTGAAAGGGAATATTCTAAGTTTCATGGCATCATCTGGGACGTTGTTGTATTTAAACGTGTTACATATTTCTATGAAGCTCATAATATTCTCGTTGGGGTCTTCGGAAGGCGCACCCCCAAATTGGATATTATTCTGTATCATCTGCAATGTTCCTAGCTTTATCTCAAAAGTGTTCGCCGCAATTGCTGGCCTCACTATACTTGATTGCAGATCGGTGAGTTTGGGCATGGAATAGTCTTGCAAGGCCCTATGCTCTTCAGCCATTTGATGAGGTGGTTCAGGTTCTATTTGCGGATTGGTGTTTCTGATGTTTGCTCTCCACGCTCTACCGTTTATGTGCTCTTGTCGAGGCACTAACTCAGGATTTAAAGCTCGCGTGTGCATAAACTATCCACAAGTACCTGAAACACGAATAAAAAATAAAGTTAGAAAGGAGATAAGAAGAGATTTGTTCAAGTCAACCAAATCTAACGAAAGCTGATGTGAATAGTATTAAGCTAAAACCGTAGTCCCCGGCAACAGCGCCAAAAACTTGTTGGGTCATTTACGTGTTAACAAAAACGGACACAAAAACACATGCAAGTGTACACGGTTGACATATAATAACTTGGTAAGTCGAGATCGTCCCACAGAGATCGGAGTCAGGCCTAATCTATCATGCAATAGTCCATTAGTTATCTTTGTCTGCTTAAACAGTTATCACAATGTTCTTTAAGTAATTAAACTAAATTTAAACTAGACTTAACCACTTAATAAGCGAGGGGTTCAAATTAGAGGGATATGGGATCCTAACTTCATCTAATGCATCATCTAGGTTAACTACACCTCATGTCAAATATGAGTAATCACATAGGAATGCTAGCCGGGAGCACGAATGTGAGACAGGGCTATTCTTCAATATACCAAGTCTAAATCATATAATGTCCACAATTAAGATAGAAATCACATGAACATCGGTAAAGCCTAAACCACCATATTTCTATGCGATTTATAAGTTAAACCGATTTAAGCGCAAACTCCCATTAGACTACATATGGCCATACGGTATATTTCTATCCGGCTAGCGAATCATAAAACTCATCCAATGCAAGTTTCACAAACATATGCTAACATGGAAAAAATCTAAATTTACACTTCATTTTTCAAGTCCATATAAACTATTAGAGTATATGTTGATCAAGCATCTAGGCATACAAAGCAACCATGCTAGGCAAACCATACATTATCATCCATATATATCAAAGAGGCATAAACCCTAGATTTAGCAAATAGAATCCATTAGAATCCCATAATGGAGATTAGTTCATCACTGAACCTCCCACCATTATGGGATTCAAACCAAGCATTTCCACAACTTAAATAAGAGAGGAAATAGAGATAATAGAATTGCAAATCTTGATGGTTCTCTTCCAATAGAATGTTTCAAGCTTGAGTTTAGACCACAAAATAGAGCTTCAATGAACCCTAGGAAGTAAAATGTTACTAGAGCAAGAAGGAAGAAGAAGAGAAGCCTCCACAACCTTCAAACTCTCTAACCCTAGAAAGTAGGAACCAAACTTGAAAGTAAAAAATGCTAAGTCTGATATGTTCTAAGTTATTCTCGTTCCTTTAGGCATAAAGCCTTAAAATAGATTACAAGCAGCCAAGAAAATAAGTTAAAAAGTTAATTCTCAGTCAAGCCCCGGCGCGGCCACGCGGCCCCAGAGTATAGTTGGGGCACGAGCGCGTCAATATCCAGAGCGACCATCTGTCTGCTAGCCGGCGCGGGCGCGAGGCTGTTGTGCTTGAACCTGGTGCGGCCGTGCTTGCCATTTTCTGCAGTTTTCTCAATTCTACTGCTGGATTTCTGATGCGATGCCTTGCATTCTTGCTACTTCTTCATTGCTTTATCTTAAGTTCTTCTTTTTCTTCCTTCACTTGCTGCTATGATGCCAAGCCTTCCTTTGCTCCTCGCAAGCTCTCCGACTAGCCATTGCCACCTTCGTGCCAGTTCAGCCCATGCCATATTGCCAAGCTCATGCCATATACTCATTTTCATTCCATTTCATGCCTTTATTACGCCATTTCCTGCTTTTTTGGAGTTTCCTGCCTAAAACATTCAAAACAAAGATAAATGCATTAAAAGACACTAAAGTGCTTGAGTTTAAGCCATAATCACAGTAAGTTGGCGTCCAATAAGTAGGTATAAAACCTACTTATCAGATATAAAATTTTTTAACTCCTTAAAGAGAAGTCTGGGTAGAATGTGATGATGGAATAGTTCCTCATAAAAAGAAGCAATATGTACTCATTAAATGAGACTGAAATCAGGTAAAAGGTTAACTTGCAAACCTAGTCTTGGTGAATAAAAGGAGTAGGGAATAGTAGACTGTAATTTCGAGGGCGAAATTCTTAGAAGAAGGGGTGAATGTGACAACCCGAGAATTTATAAAATCTTAAATGATTAAAATAAAGGTTAAAGAAGAAAACCTAGATGAGAATTTGAGGATTTAGTTAAAAAATTTAAAAACCTATATGGTTTGATTTGAATTCTTTAAATGTGTATATGTATAGGTACATATATATATATATATATATATATATTTATATATATTTAGTGATGTGATATATATGTTTGTACAAGAGGAATGATAAGAATAAAGATAATATGAGATTTGTGGATGTTTCTCAAAGTATTAAATTATTTGGTATGTGTATGAATATTATTTGATTGCTTATATTTGTTTATTATATAATAAGCAAATAAAAGTAACTAATGTAACCTAATATATACATTAGGTATAGGAATTTAATAACCTAAGGGTTATAATAGGAAAGGATGTTAGTATTTAAAATATTAACTAACACTAATAGATTAAGTTTATTATCTCAAATTATTAATTTTATTAAAGCAAGTCTAATTGGGTTAAGTAAATAAATATAGTTGAGTAAGGAATTTATTTGCAAAGGTGTGTAATAGAAATCCTAATTAAATGATTAGGGTAGAATAGAATTAAAATTGCGGACTATGCTAATTTACATGGCCTAATTATTTTATTAGCAAGCCCAAAATAATTAAATTGGAGCCCAATCTTTTAGCCAATTGAAGAGAGGTATTTTGGACCATTAGTAAAGTTTAATATTGTAAAAAAAACAAACCAAATTTGGAGAAAAAGAGACATGTGGCCGGTTATAACAAGAGGAAGGAAGAAGGAGAGCCGTCTGATGTAATTATTGGATTTACCAACTCCTTACCAACTCTCCACCTAACCTCCTTATGTGTCACTCTTATAAGCTAGCCACCATTTTATTCTTTCTTGAAAGCAACATCATAGTAATGAGTAAGAAAGATAGCAAGAGATATTGGGTAAATGAATATAGATATATCAATAATATCTACACAAAACTTACTAACAAACAAAAACCTTACTCTCATCTCTCTCATTTCATTTTTCTTAACTATCCAAAACAAAGCTAGAGAGAGAAAGTCAAGTGAGATTTCAGCAGCCACATGGGGTAAAGTGGAGGGGATTTTGATCAAGCATACACCCAAGATCAACATCTAGTTTGGAATATTAAGAAAGGCTAGCAAGAGATCAAGGTATAAACCACCTTTGTTTTAAGTTATTTTTTGTTGTTTGAATAAAAACTTGGATCTATGGTTCATAACTCCAAAACCTTAGATCTACATATTTATAAGTGTTATATGTTTAGATCTATCACTTTTGATGATCAAAAGTTAGATCAAAAGCAAGAAAAAGGAAACTATGTTTTAAAAGTTAGAAATTTTTAATTTTCTTAGTATAAATTATGTTTTGTTTGTGTTTGGTGAAGTTTTAATGAAATATATCATGGATTATGGTAGATCCTTGATCTTAAGGTGTATTAGTATGTATTATGATGGTTTATGATGTTTAATGTTGGGTTAATCAAGAGATCTAGGAAGATTTCTTAGAAAACACAAAAACTAGAAAATCAGATTTTGAGATAAACGTAACCTGAAATTCAAATGACCATATCTCTCATTGTGTTTCAAATTTTTGAGTGTGGTCAATTTATGGAGTTAGATCTAGAAGTCTTCTAACTTTTCCAAGTGGAATCACTGAAAAATTCTATATAGATTTCCGTCTGAACAGTTTTTAGCAAAGGACGCGAAAACTGAAAATGACAAAAAGCAATCTGTCCAAAACTTGTAAGGGCCGTTTTGTCCACTTAATTTGTGTAATAAATTCCAAACATTTGGTACGTGAAAATATATGATATGAAGTAACTTGTGTCCAAAAATGAGCTCATTCCGACTTAAATTGAGCAAGTTATGACTATTTTAATATTTGCATTTTTTCGACGAAAATCGCTATAACTGGAGTTCTATAACTCCGATGGCCACGCAATTTAAACTGGAGGCTCACGATAACAAGAGTAAGATCCCGCCATGAGTTGGGAGTTTTTGGAGTTAAGCGTGATTTAGCAAATTTCTTAAGGAATTAACTATAAACGGATTTTTGAAAAATACTAAAGGAAATTGAAAAATTCCTGAAAAATTATTTTTTTGTATGAAATATGTGTATATATGTTTGGCCAAAGGGTGGAAAAATAATAAGATAATTAGATTAAAAAATGAGAATCCAGCTTGCTGGATTGGCCATCAGGTTGCTGGATTGCAATCTGGTTTACTGGATTGGGCATTAATTTGCTGGATGAGATGTTTGGACAATCCATGATGCTAGATTGGTCTGTTTGGATAATCCATGCTACTGGATTGAATGTCAGTTTGAATCCAGGTTGCTGGATTGTGGGATTGTGTGAATCCAGGTTGCTGGATTATAGTTCAGTTTGAATCCAGGTTGCTGGATTAGGAATTCGACTTACTTAATTATAAAGGACTTATAAAATAAAAGTCTAAGTGTTAATTCATAAGTTATATGATACAATAGTGTTAAGTTTAAGGTAGTATAATCGTACTCTTTAATGGTTGATGTATAGTAGCTAGGCTAAACAACTCCTTCATATGGGGAAGGGATCTACGAATTAGTAACAGATCTAGCTCACTGTGAAAATAGTGTAGACTAGACGGAAACTAATTTGTTAGTTGTTTGTGGAAAACCACTTCGTATACAATATTGGATATTATTAAAGACTCGATGTGTGCTAGGTTTAGACTTGTGTATATGTATAGTGTTAAGGTTATCTAATATTTGACTATGTGTTTAAATGTTAGATAGTTTACTTATAAGGTATGTTATGCTAATTGAAAGATCAATCTTATAACTGATAGGTCTTTACAATAAAGCGATTAAATTATATTGCGTAGCAGTAATCGATGGTGCAGGCAAGTTTTCTCTAACTCAACTTTGAGTTATATTTCAAAGCATGTTCGTGAATAATTATTGTTAATTATTCACATTTATACTGATTATTGATTCGCACTTAGTGCATGTTGCATATGTTCATCAGGTATGAAAGGCTGATCACCTTCATTACCATTTGGTTCAGTTGAATTTATTCATGTTCATTGTGACACCCCCAGATCCAGTCAACCCAACCCATTCTGAGTCGCCAAATACATGGTACAGAATTCAAATACAAACTTTTATATCACACGGTCGTGCAAAATACGACCACACAACTATGAGTGTCAATACAAATATGTAAAAAATATTAATATTCAAACTAAGTCCTCATTACAATTATTATCACACTATTTATTAAAAATAGTGAGGACTACTACTGCTCTAACTCGGACCATCACTCTATCCCCCGACTAGTTTTCGCAACATTCTCATTTCCTGAATAGGACAACAGAAGAAAAGGGTGAGCTCAACTAGCCCAGTAAAGAATATTATGACTAAGATAATGAAAAATAAATTATCGTTAGTCTTCAACAATTCAGATAAAATATTATTGACAACAAGTTTTAGATCAATATTCGCAGCGGAAATAACCGTTCATCATCAATATACATCTCGAATCAAATATTCATCTTTGCACTACAGGCCAAAGATATTCATTTGTATCATCAGTGGTCATGTTCATCTCAACACCTGTCATCTTTGCACTATGGCCAAAGATATTCGTCAGCTAATCATTCATCTTTGCTCTACAGGCCAAAGATATTCAATTATAACACCACTTAGGACTGAGGATGATGAAAATAATATAAATAACGAATCCAATGAAATAAATGATAAGATTAAGGATTCGTATTTTAGTTTATTCAAGTTCAAGAATATTCCATAATAATACTTTGTGGAGCAAAATTCAAGAATGAAGCTCAAAACTTTAGATCCAATCAAAGATAGTAGCTATAACAGACAATTTGGACAAATAGAAGAAAATTTAATTTTTTTCGTGAATAGTGCAGTATACGTGAATAGTGCCGTATACGTGAATAGTAACCCCACGGAAAAAGTAAGAATTTCATAATAAAATCCATGACAATATTTTGGTATAATGATATTGAAAAAAATAACATCATTTACGAAAAAAATAACATCCCTTACCTCAAAAGAATAGTACCTCTGACTGGAATATCGGATATAATATCGAAGAAAACTTGCACTGAATATTAACACTCAAAGTATCTAAATACTCACAAAAATACGCTCGATATTATAGAGAGAGAAAACTTCTAATTCTGGTGTGATTTTCAATTCTAACCTAAGCACCCTATTTATAGGAAAAGCTTAGGATGCCAAAGTAGACTAAATTATTAAAATAATATTATTTTTTAAAAAATTTCCGCCGCCTGGCGGCTATCAAAACATCAGAATTTTTCAACAAAAATGGGGCCCACCCATTAAAAAAAATATTTATTTTTTAAAACTTCAATAATTCATAATAAATAGCCATTTTGTCGGAAAAATACAAATTCTATGTCCTTTTATAGGAAATTTAATTCTCTACAACTTTGTAGAAGGAAGTTTTTCCAAATTCCAAACATAAATTTTTCGAAATTCATAAACGGATGATTTTCCTCATCAAAATACTGATAAAAAACACATCAGCACTAATTCCTTCTTTTATATCCACAAAATAAATATTTCCTTATCATATAAATCAATAATTAATTATTCACAAATAATATTACAGAACTACAATATTGACAACTAGGTCATTCCCAGGAAAGAGGGGGCCTTCCGATAAGGACTTTTCTTTACTGGCGCGCAATTAAATAATCCCTCCTAGATAGAACTTCCTTAGACATTGTCAATAATGCTATCTAATAATATTATTCAAATAATATGAATTATTGAGTTGATAATGTGAAATACTGTGCAGTGACAATTATTGAATCAATAATACAAAATATCAACTGTAGCCATTATTGAATCAATCATATAAAATAGCAACGTAGCAATTATTGAGTCAATAAAATATCAACGTAGCAATTATTGAATCAATAAAATATCATGCAATTATTGAATCAATAATATAAAATATTGAACAGTAATTACTTTAACAATAATTGAGTAAGTGCCTTCTCCCGTAAGACTCAATAATTCGAAATATTGTGCAATACCGTGTACTACTGTGCAACACCGCGTATTACTATATTTTAACCACCGGGTATTTCAGCAGTACTAACGGTAACAACTACGCCGTTATTTATAAAAAAGTTATTTCTGTCGCTTTCTATATCCGACAGTTATTCCGTTGTGGTACCCACAAATAGCTACGCCGTTGTACGAATATTCCCCGACAACAAGAATATTCCACGACCAAACGAATATTCCCCGACAACAAGAATATATTATAACCACTTGCTTATTTTAAAATATTTGTACATTTCACCCATAACTTTTCACATTTATCAAAACAACACCTTACTGTTTCGAAATAATATATAAAGAAAATTAAATCTTTATTCATAAAAGTTGTGGTCTTTCATTCAATGTTAGTTATTCAGCATTATTGATTCATGTTCTTTCACAATTATTATATTGTTAAAAGTTTGTCAATATATTATTCTTTTCAATCATGATATATCTTCATTTGAACTTAAACTTGCTGGGCAAACTTGTTGCTCACCCTTGCTATATCATGATAAACTTTTCAGATTTAAGAAGAAACTTCGGACACAGTCAAAGGCAAAGACAAGTTTCAGGATGGAATTATTATACTGTTAAAATGGTAATAGTATAGGATACAAATGACATTGTATGTCGTGTAGGATATTGAATGCAGGTGTTAAGTTAAGGTTACAGACCTTGGGAATTATGTTGTAACAGTTATTGTATAAACAATTTATGTTTATATCTTCCGCAATAGTTATAGAAATGATGCATCGTAACGTACCAGGTCCGAGGTTCTGGGTCCCGGATTTGGGGGCGCTACAGTTGGTATCAGAGCTGTAGGTTATAAACCTTAGGTAGGGGTACCTTAGGATATAACCACAGAGATAAGGAATATGAATAAACTCAAATAGAGTTTAAGTGCTAAGCTATGAATTTGGGCAAGATATTAATAAGTCAATAAGATTCAAAGAAGAATCCTGACAAGTAATAAAAATCCAGAGTTACCTAACTCTGATAATAAAGATGAACAGTAGTAATGAATAGATAAAGTCTAAAAGACTACAAGTATAAAGGAAAAGAAGATCGTAAAACAAAATGATCATAAGATAGGAAAGAATCGTAATATAATACGATTATAATATCAGATTACAACGTGATCTGATGAGGTCATAAGAGGACAGATGATCAATTAAATGATTGAAAACTTTATAGCAAAATTGCTATACGAATAGGGTACTATAAAATTATACTATTAAAACTCAGGAAAGAGTTGTGAATTGTAGATACAGATTAAATGAAATTCGTATCGAGTAAAGAGGGAACTAGGATTATGTAGGATTTCAATTGAGGACTCATGTGATAGCTGAGTTGTATAAACCTTTGTATGGGCGGGGGTTTTATGCTTGGTCTAACGACTACTTAGTTTATCATTTTGATAATCATTGAAAAGTTTGTGTCGCGTTATTCGCTATATGTATGTGGAGAAGGTGATTATTTTCTCATATGTATAACGGATAAGTAGAGAATATAAGATTAGGTGCGAGTTCTTTAAACTCATACGTATGGTGAGTTCATGACTCATAATTGTATAGTGGAACCCCTCAGCAAATGGATGACTTTGGTCTGACTAGGATAAGTTCCTAAGTCCATATTATTATGGTAAGTTCTTGAACTCATAACGTGTGGTATGTTTGATGAACTATACGGAGGTATAGGAAAATTGTTAATGAAGGAATGAGGATAATAGAAATAGATAGAATTATTAAGCAAATAATCATTAGAAGAATTGAAGTTGATGGTGGAAGCATAGGTATTCCAAATCTTCTAGCTGTGATAGACTTCAAAAATTTTGACATAAAGCTAAATTCGCACTGATGTGCCTTTTTTAGAAATAAAATGAATTTTTGTTATCTTCACAACATGGTGACAAGGGTGTGGAGATGGACTTTGAGCCATTATCACATCGTTACCTGTTGCGGTATGATAACAGCAAAAATGAAGTTTTGGTTATCTTCAAAACAAGGTTACAATCCCTGACACATCGTTACCTGTTGCAACATGATAATTCCAAAAATGATTTTCAATAGTTTTGAACGGTTTAAAAGAAGAGTCTACGCTAATTATTTTGGCTAGACAAAGATTATTTAAAATATCAAAATGAATTTTATATATCATCAATGCATCATGAAACCTGGTGCAAAGATGATAAAAACGATGGAGTTATTAATGTTGTATTACATAGTGTTGGATGTGATCTATAGATCATCAGCCCACTATGGTATATTGTTGTATGATAAAGTCATAAAAATGACAGAATCTAAAACGGACTGTTAATACAGTGCGGTATCATGACGTCATAAAATGATTTTCATAATTTTAAAGGTAAATTATTACCAACTGAATTCGGACGGACATGTTTCGATTGAAATTTGAATTATTAGTATATGTCTAAGCTATTTGATTCAGCTAGACAAATGTTTATGAAAATTCAAAGTATTCTTTGAGAAATTATCCCGAACCAAATTGTTTTGGTGCGAAATCCTATGATAAGACTGAGGTGAACTATGTCGATTGGATAAAATAATCCAATCTATTTGTAGCGTAAATATTCGCGCGACATGATTGATACGTCGTACATGATGTAAGCGTACGATAGGTTGATAACCTAAAAGTACTAACAGAGGTAGTTTACTTTCTTTGTGATTGTAAACATACCTAGTAATTTATCGTGTTGAGATATAAATATCGTTAAAACTATGTGTTCATGGTCTATATGACCCCTCAGTATGATATAAATTTTTTTAACTCCTTAGAGAGAAGTCTGGGTAGAATGTGATGATGGAATAGTTCCTCATAGAAGAAAGCAATATGTACTCATTAAATGAGAATGAAATCAGGTAAAAGGATAACTTGCAAACCTAGTCTTGGTGAATAAAAGGAGTAGGGAATAGTAGACTGTCATTTCGAGGGTGAAATTCCTAGAAGAAGGGGTGAATGTGACAACCCGAGAATTTATAAAATCTTAAATGATTAAAATTAAGGTTAAAGAATAAAATCTAGATGAGAATTTGAGGATTTAGTTAAAAAATTTAAAGAACCTATATGGTTTGATTTGAATTCTTAAAATGTGTATATGTATAGATACATATATATATTTAGTGATGTGATATATATGTTTGTACAAGAGGAACGATAAGAATAAAGATAATATGAGATTTGTGGACATTTCTCAAAGTATTAAATTATTTGGTATGTGTATGAATTTTATTTTATTGCTTATATTTGTTTATTATATAATAAGAAAATAAAAGAAACTAATGTAGTCTAATATATAAATTAGGTATAGGAATTTAATAACCTAATTAGTATTTAAAATATTAACTAACACTAAGAGATTAAGTTTATTATCTCAATTTATTAATTTTATTAAAGCAAGTCTAATTGGGTTAAGTAATTAAATATAGTTGACTAAGGAATTTATTTGCCAAGGTGTGTAATAGAAACCCTAATTAAATGATTAGGGTAGAATAGAATTAAAATTGTGGACTATGCTAATTTATATGGCCCAATTATATTATTAGCAAGCCCAAAATAATTAAATTGGGGCCCCAATCTTTTAGCCAATTGAAGAGGGGTATTTTGGACCTTTAGTAAAGTTTAATTTTGTAAAAAAAACAAACCAAATTTGGAGAAAAAGAGACATGTGGCTGGTTATAACAAGAGGAAGGAAGAAGGAGAGCCATGTCATGTAATTATTGGATTTACCAACTCCTTACCAACTCTCCACCTAACCTCCTTATGTGTCACTCTTATAAGCTAGCCACCAATTTATTCTTTCTTGCAAGCAACATCATAGTAATGAGTAAGAAAGATAGCAAGAGATATTGGATAAATGAATATAGATATATCAATAATATCTACACAAATCTTACTAACAAACAAAAACCTTACTCTCATCTCTCTCATTTCATTTTTCTTAACTATCCAAAACAAAGCTAGAGAGAGAAAGTCAAGTGAGATTTCGACAGCCACAGAGGGTAACTGGGAGGAGATTTTGATCAATCATATACCCAAGATCAACATCTAGTTTGGAAGATTAAGAAAGGCTAGCAAGAGATCAAGGTATAAACCACCTTTGATTTAAGTTATTTTTTGTTGTTTGAATAAAAACTTGGATCTATGGTTCGTAATGTCAAAACCTTAGATCTACGTATTTATTAGTGTTATATGTTTAGATCTATCACTTTTGATGATCAAAAGTTAGATCAAAATCAAGAAAAAGGAAACTATGTTTTAAAAGTTAGAAAATTATAATTTTCTTAGTCTAAATTATGTTTTATTTGTGTTTGGTGAAGTTTTAATGAAATATATTATGGATTATGGTAGATCCTTGATCTTAAGGTGTATTAGTATGTATTATGATGGTTTATGATGTTTAATGTTGGGTTAATCAAGAGATCTAAGAAGATTTTTTAGAAAACACAAAAACTAGAAAATCAAATTTTGTGAAATACGTAACCTAAAATTCAAATGACCATATCTCTCATTGTGTTTCAAATTTTTGAGTGTGGTCAATTTATAGAGTTAGGTCTAGAAGTCTTCTAACATTTCCAAGTGGAATCACTGAGAATTCCATGTAGATTTCCGTCTGAACTGTTTTTAGCAAAGGACGTGAAAACTGAAAATGACAAAAAGTAATCTGTCCAGAAATTATAAGGGCAGTTTCATCCACTTAATTTTTGTAATAAATTCTAAACTTTTGGGACATGAAAATATATGATATGAAGTATCTTGTGTCCAAAATTGAGCTCATTCTGACTGAAATTGAGCAAGTTATGACTATTTCAATATTTGTATTTTTCCAACGAAAAGCGATATAATCGGAGTTCTATAGCTCCGATGGCCATGAAATTTAAATTGGAGGCTCACGATAACATGTGTATGATCCCGCCAAGAGTTGGAAATTTTTGGAGTTAAGCGTGAGGTAGCAAATTTCTTAAGGAATTAATTATAAACGGATTTTTGAAAAATACTAAAAGAAATTAAAAAATTCCTGAAAATTATATTTGTGTATGAAATATGTGTATATATGTTTGGCCAAATGATGGAAAAATAATAAGATAATTAGATTAAAAAATGGGAATCCAGCTTGTTGGATTGGCCATCAGGTTGCTGGATTGCAATCTGGTTTTCTGGATTGGCCATCAATTTGCTAGATGAGATGTTTAGACAATCCAGGATGCTAGATTGGTCTGTTTGGATAATCCAAGTTACTGTATTGGATGTCAGTTTGAATTCAGGTTGCTAGATTGTGGGATTGTGTGAATCCAGGTTACTGGATTATAGTTTAGTTTGAATCCAGGTTGCTGGATTAGGAATTCGACTTACTTAGTTATAAAGGACTTATAAAATAATAGACTAAGTGTTAATTCCTAAGTTATATGATACAGTAGTGTTAAGTCTAAGGTAGTATAATCATACTTTTTAATGGTTGATGTATAGTAGCTGGGCTAAACGACTCCTTCATATGGTGAAGGGATCTACGAATTAGTAACAGATCTAGCTCACTGTGAAAATAGTATAGACTAGACGGAAACTAATTTGTTAGTAGTTTGTGGGAAACCACTCAGTATACTATATTGAATATTATTAAAGACTCGATGTGTGCTAAGTTTAGACTTGTGTATATGTATAGTGTTAAGGTTAGCTAATATTTGACTATGTGTTTAAGTATTAGATAGTTTACTTATAAGGTAAGTTATGCTAATTGAAAGATCAATCTTATAACTGATAGGCCTTTACAATAAAGCGATTAAATTATATTGCATAGCAGTAATTAACGGTGCAGGCAAGTTATCTCTAACTCAACTTTGAGTTATATTTCAAAGCATGTTCGTGAATAATTATTGTTAATTATTCACATCTATACTGATTATTGATTCGCACTTAGTGCATGTTGCATATGTTCATCAGGTATGAAAGGCTGATCACCTTCATTAACATTTGGTTCAGTTGAATTTATTCATGTTCATTGTTAGCTATTCAGCATTATTGAATCATGTTCTTTCACAATTATTATATTGTTGAAAGTTTGTCAACATATTATTCTTTTCAATCATGACTTATCTTCATTTAAACATAAACTTATTGGGCAAACTTATTGCTCACCCTTGCTATATCATGATACACATTTCAGATTAAAGAAGAAACTTCGGACACAGTCAAAGACAACGACAAGTTCCAGGATAGAATTATTATACGGTTAAAATGGTAATAGTATAGGATACAAATGACATTGTATGTCGTGTAGGATATTGAATGCAGGTATTAAGTTAAGGTTACAGACCTTGGGAATTATGTTGTAAAAGTTATTGTATAAATAATTTATGTTTATATCTTCCGCAATAGTTATAGAAATGATGCATGATTACGTACCAGGTCCGACGTTCTGAGGACCCGGATTTGGGGGCGCTACAGTTAGTATCAGAGCTGTAGGTTATAAACCTTAGGTAGGGGTACCTTAGGCTATAACCACAGAGATAAGGAATATGAATAAACTCAAATAGAGTTTAAGTGCTAAGATATGAATTTGGGCAAGATATTAATAAGTCAATAAGATTCAAAGAAGAATCCTGACAAGTAATAAAAATCCAGAGTTACCTAACTCTGATAATAAAGATGAACAGTAGTAATGAATAGATAAAGTCTAAAAGACTAAAAGTATAAAGAAAAAGAAGATCGTATAAAAAAATGATCATAAGATAGGAAAGAATCGTAATATAATACGATTATAATATCAAATTACAACGTGATCTGATGAGGTCATAAGAGGACAGATGATCAATCAAATGATTGAAAACTTTATAGCAAAATTGCTATACGAATAGGGTACTATGAAATTGTACTTTTAAAACTCAGGAAAGAGTTGTGAATTGTAGATACGAATTAAATGAAATTCGTATCGAGTAAAAAGGGAACTAGGATTATGTAGGATTTCAATTGAGGACTCATGTGATAGCTGAGTTGTACAAACCTTTGTATGGGCGGGAGTTTTGTGCTTGGGCTAACGACTACTTAGTTTATCATTTTGATAATCTTTGAAATGTTAGTGTCGCGCTATTCGCTATATGTATGTGGAGAAGGTGATTATTTTCTCATATGTATGACGGATAGGTAGAGAATATAAGATTAGGTGCGAGTTCTTTAAACTCATACGTATGGTAAATTCGTGACTAATATTTGTATGGTGGAACCCCTCAGCGAATGGACGACTTTGGTCTGACTAGGATAAGTTCCTAAATCCATATGATTATGGTAAGTTCCTGAACTCATAACGTGTGGTATGTTTTATGAACTATATGGAGGTATAGGAAAATTGTGAATGAAGGATTGAGGATAATAGAAATGGATAAAATTATTAAGCAATTAATCATTAGAAGAATTGAAAGTTGATGGTGGAAGCATAGGTATTTCAAATCTTCTAGCTGTGATAGACTTCGAAATTTTTGACATCAAGCTAAATTCGCACTGATGTGCCTTTTTTAGAAATAAAATGAATTTTTGTTATCTTCACAACATGGTAACAAGGGTGTGGAGATGGACTTTGAGCCATTATCACATCGTTACCTGTTGCGGCATGATAACAGCAAAAATGAAGTTTTGGTTATTTTCAAAACATGGTTACAATTGTGTATTTGTGGACTTCGGGACCCTAACACATCGTTACCTATTGCGACATGTTAATTCCAAAAATGATTTTCAATAGTTTTGAACGGTTTAAAAGAAGAGTCTATGCTAATTGTTTTGGCTAGACAAAAATTATTTAATATATCAAAATGTATTTTATATATCATTAATGCATCATGGAATCTGGTGCAAAGATGATAAAAACGATAGAGTTATTAATGCAGTATTACCTAGTGTTGGATGTGATCTATAGATCGTCAGCCCACTATGGTATATTGTTGTATGACAAAGTCATAAAAATGACGGAATCTAAAACGGACTGTAAATACAGTTCGGTATCATGACGTCATAAAATGATTTTCAGAATTTTAAAGGTAAATTATTGCCAACTGAATTTGGACGGACATGTTTTGATTGAAATTTGAATTATTAGTATACGTCTAAGCTATTTGATTCAGCTAGACAAATGTTTATAAAAATTCAAAGTATTCTTTGAGAAATTATCCCGAACCAAATTGTTTTGGTGCGGAATTCTATGATAAGACTGAGGTGAACTATGTCGAATGGATAAAATAATCCAATCTATTTGTAGCGTAAATATTCGCGAGACATGATTGATACGTCATACATGACCTAAGCGTACGATAGGTTGATAACCTAAAAGTACTAGCAGAGGTAGTTTACTTTCTTTATGATTGTAAACATACCTAGTAATTTACTATTTTGCGATATAAATAACGTTAAAACTATGTGTTCATGGTCTATATGACCCCTCAGTATGATATAAATTTTTTGAACTCCTTAGAGAGAAGTCTGGATAGAATGTGATGATGGAATAGTTCCTCATAAAAGGAAGCAATATGTACTCATTAAATGAGAAAGAAATCAAGTAAAAGGTTAACTTGCAAACCTAGTCTTGGTGAATAATAGGAGTAGGGAATAGTAGATGTAATTTTGAGGGCGAAATTCTTAGAAGAAGGGGTGAATGTGACAACCCGAGAATTAATAAAATCTTAAATGATTAAAATAAAGGTTAAAGAATAAAACCTTGATGGGAATTTGAGGCTTTAGTTAAAAATTTTAAAGAACCTATATGGTTTGATTTGAATTCTTAAAATGTGTATATGTATAGGTACATTTATAGATTTAGTGATGTGATATATATATTTGTACAAGAGGAATGATAAGAATAAAGATAATATAAGATTTATGGACATTTCTCAAAGTATTAGATTATTTGGTATGTGTATGAATATTATTTGATTGCTTATATTTGTTTATTATATAATAAGCAAATAAAAGTAACTAATGTAACCTAATATATAAATTAGGTATAGGAATTTAATAACCTAAGGGTTATAATAGGAAAGGATGTTAGTATTTATAATATTAACTAACACTAAGAGATTAAGTTTATTATCTAAATTTATTAATTTTATTAAAGCAAGTCTAATTGGGTTAAGTAATTAAATATAGTTGAGTAAGGAATTTATTTGCCAAGGTGTGTAATAGAAACCCTAATTAAATGATTAGGGTAGAATAGAATTAAAATTGTGGACTATGCTAATTTACATGGCCCAATTATTTTATTAGCAAGCCCAAAATAATTAAATTGGAGCCCAAAATTTTAGTCAATTGAAGAGGGGTATTTTGGACCTTTAGTAAAGTTTAATATTGTAAAAAAAAAATAAACCAAATTTGGAGAAAAAGAGACATGTGGCCAGTTATAACAAGAGGAAGGAAGAAGGAGATCCATGTGATGTAATTATTGGATTTACCAACTCTCCACCTAACCTCCTTATGTGTCACCCTTATAAACTAGCCACCATTTTATTCTTTTTTGCAAGCAACATCATAGTAATGAGTAAGAAAAATAGCAAGAGATATTGGGTAAATGAATATAGATATATCAATAATATCTACACAAATCTTACTAACAAACATAAACCTTACTCTCATCTCTCTCATTTCATTTTTCTTAACTATCCAAAATAAAGCTAAAGAGAGAAAGTCAAGTGAGATTTTGGCAGCCACAGGGGGTAAAGGGGAGGGGATTTTGATCAATCATACACCCAAGATCAACATCTAGTTAGGAAGATTAAGAAAGGCTAGCAAGAGATCAAGGTATAAATCACCTTTGGTTTATGTTATTTT
Organism: Panax stipuleanatus; assembly: GCA_020205555.1. Classification (NCBI taxonomy): domain Eukaryota; kingdom Viridiplantae; phylum Streptophyta; class Magnoliopsida; order Apiales; family Araliaceae; genus Panax; species Panax stipuleanatus. The sequence goes on along the minus strand of CM035119.1, from coordinate 108,149,577 downwards.
TTGTTGTTTGAATAAAAACTTGGATCTATGGTTCATAACTCCAAAACCTTAGATCTACATATTTATAAGTGTTATATGTTTAGATCTATCACTTTTGATGATCAAAAGTTAGATCAAAAGCAAGAAAAAGGAAACTATGTTTTAAAAGTTACAAAATTATAATTTTCTTAGTATTAATTATGTTTTGTTTGTGTTTGGTGAAGTTTTAATGAAATATATTATGGATCATGGTAGATCCTTGATCTTAAGGTGTATTAGTATGTATTATGATGGTTTATGATGTTTAATGTTGGGTTAATCAAGAGATCTAGGAAGATTTCTTAGAAAACACAAAAATTGGAAAATCAGATTTTGGGAAAAACGTAACCTAAAATTCAAATGACCACATCTCTCATTGTGTTTCAAATTTTTGAGTGTGGTCAATTTATAGAGTTAGATCTAGAAGTCTTGTAACTTTTCCAAGTGGAATCACTAAAAAATTCCATGTTCCGTTTGAACAGTTTTTAGCAAAGGACGCAAAAACTGAAAATGACAAAAAGCAATCTGTTTGGAAATTGTAAGGGCAGTTTCGTCCCCTTCATTTGTGTAATAAATTCCAAACTTTTGGGACATGAAAATATATGATATGAAGTAGCTTGTGTCCAAAAATGAGCTCATTCCGACTTAAATTGAGCAAGTTATGACTATTTCAATATTTGTATTTTTCTAACGAAAATTGCTATAATCGAAGTTCTATAGCTCCGATGGCCACGAAATTTAAATTGGAGGCTCACGATAACATGTGTACGATCCCGCCAAGAGTTGGAAATTTTTAGAGTTAAGCGTGAGGTAGAAAATTTCTTAAGGATTTAAATATAAATGGATTTTTGAAAAATACTAAAAGAAATTGAAAAATTCCTGAAAATTATTTTTGTGTATGAAATATGTGTATATATGTTTCGCCAAATGAAGGAAAAATAATAAGATAATTTGATTAAAAAATGGGAATCCAGCTTGCTGGATTGGCCATCAGGTTGCTGGATTGCAATCTGGTTTGCTAGATTGGCCATCAATTTGCTGGATGAGATGTTTAGACAATCTAGGATGCTGGATTGGTCTGTTTGGATAATCCAGGTTACTAGATTGGATGTCAGTTTGAATCCAGATTGTTGGATTGTGGGATTGTGTGAATCCATGTTGCTGGATTATAGTTCAGTTTGAATCCAGGTTGCTGGATTAGGAATTCGACTTACTTAGTTATAAAGGACTTATAAAATGAAAGGCTCAGTGTAAATTTATAAGTTATATGTTACAGTAGTGTTAAGTCTAAGATAGTATAATCGTACTCTTTAATGGTTGATGTATCGTAGCTGGGCTAAACGACTCCTTCATATGGGGTAGGGATCTACGAATTAGTAACCGATTTAACTCACTGTGAAAATAGTGTAGACTAGACGGAAACTAATTTGTTAGTTATTTGTGGAAAATCACTCAGTATACTATATTGAATATTATTAAAGACTCGATGTGTGCTAGGTTTAGACTTGTGTATATGTATAGTGTTAAGGTTATCTAATATTTGACTATGTGTTTAAATGTTAGATAGTTTACTTATAAGGTATGTTATGCTAATTAAAAGATCAATGTTATAACTGATAGGTCTTTACAATAAAGCGATTAAATTATATTGCGTAGTAGTAATCGACGATGCAGGCAAGTTTTCTCTAACTCAACTTTGAGTTATATTTCAAAGCATGTTCGTGAATAATTATTGTTAATTATTCCCATCTAAACTGATTATTGATTCGCACTTAGTGCATGTTGCATATGTTCATTAGATATGAAAGGCTGATCACCTTCATTACCATTTGGTTCAGTTGAATTTATTCATGTTCATTATTAGCTATTCAGCATTATTGATTCATATTCTTTCATAATTATTATATTGTTGAAAGTTTGTCAACATATTATTCGTTTTAATCATGATATATCTTCATTTGAACTTAAACTTGCTGGGCAAACTTGTTGCTCACCCTTGCTATATCATGATAAATATTTCAGATTAAAAAAGAAACTTCGGACACAGTCAAAGGCAAAGACAAGTTTCAGGATGAAATTATTATACTGTTAAAATGGTAATAGTATAGTATACAAATGACAATGTATGTCGTGTAGGATATTGAATGCATGTATTAAGTTAAGGTTACAGACCTTGGGAATTATGTTGTAAAAGTTATTATATAAACAATTTATGTTTATATCTTTCGCAATAGTTATAGAAATGATGTATCGTAACGTACCAGGTCTGAGGTTCTGGGGACCCGGATTTGGGGGCGCTACAAGTATTATATGACTTTCGCTCCTAGATCATCTCCCGATGCTTTGTTGGGGTTGTGCTAATGGCTGATCTTTGAGTGTAAAAAGGGACAAGCCCCCTACTTGTGGCCTTGCTGGGTTGGATGCTGGCTTGGCTAATTACCTAGGCGATGCAGACATCCTGGAGGATGTAGCCCGTTCTCTCATTGCCTAGATTTGAACTTCAGTGTAGATGCCTCGACTGATGAGGACTTAGCGCAGGTTGACATGTTTGATGATGCAGATTTCCTTCGCTAGATCTTTTTGTCATCGGGCATCTGTTCTTCCCTAGTTAAGGACTCTATTGAGGATTTTTCCCTTTTTGTAGAGGGACAGCTGATGTCGCCTTGATTTCTTTCAGGAACTCTCTCTTTTTTACATATGGAACTTGGTCCCACCGTAGATCCTTTCCATTTCTTGGAATAGAGAAATGCCCCAGCCCTTTTGCAGGTTATTACTGGGGTTCATAGAAAAAACTCACTTTGTTGACCATGTCCATGATGAGCAATATCCTGCACATTTAGACAAACAACAATATATGCCGACAGCTTGATGGCTCGGGCCGTCGAGATTAGTATGATCTTGTGAATGAGGCATTTGAAGTTGAGAGTTTATGAAATTAAATATTTGTATTCAATGCGCTATCATCTTATCCCTAATGATCTTGAAAGGGAGTATGACAATGAATTTTTCCTAAGGAAATCCAAATTTTCGCTTGACAAGTTATGAAATCACAAGAAGACTTTTAAGCGTTCATGGTCATTTTTCATGACTAGGATTAGATTCGCAAGAATTATCTCCCTTCATCAGAGACACCTCATCTTCGCTCTAGACACTGTTCTTCACAAGATTAAGATCATATGACATGTGCACTATGTGTGACGCAACCCTTAGCTGGGGTTTCTCTTTATGACTTCAAATGATGTCATTTTTATATTGCACAACTTTTTGCTCTCGCTTAACTTTATCTCGTTGTCTTAGGCTTTTCAATATTACCCATGTAATGAGTTTTGGACCAATGACTCCCAAACCTAACGGCTTTAGGTCACTAGGTGTTGAGACACCCCTTAGGGTTTATTGGCTCGAGTAACAAAGGCCACTCTTAGAGATAAGTTAGGCGGTCTACTCTTTTGATCTTCGCCTGATCTGGTACAAGATTCATTTTCTTAGGCTCTGGGTCACCCATGTAGCGAGTGTTGGGCCGGTGACTCCCAAACCAGACGACTTTAGGGCACCAGGTGTAGAGATACCCCTCGGGCTTAACTACTCGGGTAACCTAGGCCACGCTTCGGATCTACTCAGGTTTTGATTTCTTGTAATGCTCGTTTTCTTAGGCACTGAGTCACCCATGTAACTAGCGTTGGGCCGGTGGCTCCCAAACCAAATGGCTTTAGGGCACCAGGTGTATAGACACCCCTCGGGTTTAATAACTCGAGTAACCCAGACCACGATTCGAGATATTAGGCTGGCTACAAATCGTCATCCTTGTCGTCATAGTTTTATACCCCACAACTAAGAGTCAGGTCAATTGCAAAGTGCAGACATGCATATGAGGTCAAGTTTGCTCTAAAAAGTGCTTTGAACTAGGATGTCATGTCTAATCAAAAAGTTGAATAGTCTTAATTCTCTAATCGCTTTCATGATTCTTGCTCCACGGACGCTTATCAGAATTAATCCAATTCATAACAAGTTAAGCAAAAATCTTTTTTTTTCTTTTTCTGAGACTCTAATGCAGGACTTATATGTATTATTGCTAATGCATGGAAATTAAAAACACATAAAGAGATGAAAGAGTCATACCTTATCAGCGGATCGCAGTATTCTAAGAAAATTATGATTTATAAAGATCGATTGGTCATACCGGATTGCCAATGATGGAACCTTGGATGATAATGGACCATGCTGATGGTGCCGACTGGTGCATGTTGATTGGATGGTGGATAAATGCCCCAATGTTAAATTGTCGCCATTCCCAGAATTGGCCCAGTCTTGTTGTAAGGGTCCCCACATCGGGTTGTTGTTGACTTTGAACTTTCCCCAGTCTTGCTTGTCATCTGGGAAGATTTCTTGGTTGTATGCTTGACCTGTGGGCTGATAAGATTCCAAGATCGCAAGAGTCTTTGATAGGATGACCCTTATAGTGAGCATGTAGTGGATTTTGGTTTTAATGCTTGGATGCCCCAATCATTGTCTTTGATTTGTAAGAGCAATTGGTTTTGATGACCTTTCTTCTTGTTTGATGAAGGTTTCAGATTGAGGCTTCAGCTCTTCGAAGGTCTTTGCGGATGTTTATGCTTTATATATTGCTGTGTTGTTGTTCCAACTTTGACGACTGATGTCGAGATGCCTTCGGACTCCAATAAATTTTACTAAAGGGCTTGTGATGGTTGGTGATGATGGCTTTGACCTTGACTTTGGTTGATGACCTACCGACTTTCCCTGCCGGGATAGGTCTGGCTATGACAGATTTGATAGCTCGGATGACCTTTGAGAGTGATCAAGCCAGGGCATTGATGTTGACGGCCCATTCTGGTAGAGATATGACTTCTGTTGATAGAGGCGAGGCTCGAACCACTCGCGAGGCTTCCTTTGTTGAGATGGATGAGGCCATAGTATGCAGATGGCAGTGGATGTTCTGGTTCGTATAGAGACCGAGGGTTAGGAGCTTGCAGTTGCTCCCTTATCTTCAGAGAGATACCATGTTTGCACCGTTATCCCGATTATCCACTGGTTCAAAGACTAGCCTTGATTTTCCTCAACAAGCCCTGTTGACTTGGTGGGTTGATAGAATTTGGCTTTTATTTATCTTCGGTGTCTTGGAACTGGTCTTTCATTCTTTTGTTTTTTCTTGAAGGTCAAACCGCGCCGTAGATGGCTGCCTACGTACTCCCGGGTTGAGGAAGATTAGGTCATTCGTAGTTCAGGTTTTCATGAAAGGCTTGAGAAGTGTCTTCCTTGGATTTGATTTTGGTTTGATATGTTTTTGAATTTTTGTTTTTGGATTCGAGAGTTTTTGAATTTTTTGTTTGTTTTGACCGCACCAAGATGGTTGCCTACGTACTCTTGGGTTGAGGGAGATCAGGTCTTTCGTAGTTCATGCTAATGCATGAAAGGCTCGCCTTTTGATTTTTTTCCTTTTTTTGATTTTTTTGATTTTTTTTTGATTTTTTTTGGTGTTTTGATTTTGTATGCATGGAAAATAAAAGGCATAATGCTAAGAAAAGGATAACGTCCCAACATCCTCTGGAAATCGCAACTTTCCTCTAAATCTACGTCCTCCTAGCTAGCTGAGGCCTGATAGTCTAGTCGTCCATGACTATGTCTCCTTCGAGGCTTGTGATAAAGTTTGCATCTTGGCTCTAAATATCTTCAACTCCTGCCATAGATTGAGCGCCTCCTGAATCAGCATATCCCTTAAGGAGGCTTAAATTGGACTCGTCGCAAAAAGGTATGAATCCCAGATTCCTCGAGGGGTTGGCTTCCTTGAAAATTTTGCCATATTTTTCTTCGTCTGCTTGAGCTTGAGAGGTTTGGACTATGAGATAACTGTCAAATTATTGTTGTACTTCTCGCAAGGAACTTCCCTTTTGGGTTTTTTCTTCACGGGGACGGATCAGTATCTCCTCCTCATCTTCCAGAAGGATAAGGTCAGGCATGTAGTTGTTGGCTTTGGGCAACAAGACATTTGATGATGGTGGATGATCTTCATTGGAAGATTCTTTTGTCTCCTCGGTCATTCCCAGTATTAGGATCGGTCCACCTTGTGTTTTGTTAGGATTGGTGCTAATAGCCGCCCCATCCTTTGAACTGCCCGTTTCAAGTGGACATCTTGAGTTCTTTATCTCCCCCTCTCCTTTTCTGGTCATGGGGAATTCTTTCTTTAGTTCTCTATTTTCAATGAGGTCCTGGATTTTGTGCTTTAGAGACCAGCATTCCTCAGTTGCATGTCCAGGTGAGTTAGAATGATAGCAACACATCTTTGTGGCATCATAACTTCTCGTCTCGGGCTTGGTAGGAGGCAAAAACTCAGTAATCTTTCTTTGCGCATCCAACAATGCTAACATATTTTCCAATGAGTCCTCTACAGGTGTGAATACCCTTCTTCGCCTACTCTCCCCGACTCTCAGTGCTGTAGGATTTCGAGGGCTCGTGTTTGAAATATCTCTTGATATTTCCTATTTGGGAGTTCGCATTCATCCGGACGATCTTCCCTTTGGTGAGATCTTTAGGTAATTTTATCATTCGACCTTTCTCGTTCAATGAACATGCTTTGATCCTCTTCATTTAGTCGGCGGATCTTGGAGGGAGATATGCTTTCATTATGAATAACCTCCTCTTTCTCTTAGCTTTCTGATATTTGAGTGAAATGCTGCCTTGTATCCTGATGTTGGCGCACTACCAGATTAGCCAGCAAAGTCACTTAATCTTGGATTGCATCCAATTTTTGCATTATTATCATACCCTCCTCTGAATTTTCTGACTCGAGGACATTTATTCTGTTCCTCCGGGGGTAATCCTCTATCCTTCGTATGTATTTACGATTTGGATACATTTCATCGCTTCCTGACCCGATTATTTTTACTTCCTCTGTATCATGTTGTAGCAAAAGGTTGGCATTGACATTTGGATGGTCATGTTGTTGGACCACAAGATCGCCTTTTTCGATCAGGTTTTGAATTTTATGCTTTAAGGACCAACAGTCTTCTGTATCGTTTCCCTGAGATCCTAAATGGTAAGAACATCTCTGGCTCAGATTGTATCTTTTGCTTTTTAGATCTAGAGGTGGAGCCAGCTCGGTAATCTTGTTGTGATCTATTAACATCACCAACATGTTTTCAAGGGAATCGCCTAGTGGAGTGAAAACCCAATTTTCAGTTCTTTCGAATTTTCTCTTTCGCTCCTAGTATTGATTGAACGCAGTTTGTTGTGACGATAAACTATTTTCCTTCTTCCAAATGGGGGGACTATGGTTGGGTCTCCTAGACTGCCCCTGTACAATGAGGGATACATCTTCATCTCCTTCTTTGGGTACCCTTATGGGATCGCTCGCATAGTTGCCATACTGTAAATGATCGGCGACTACTTTCAATTCTGTGAGATCTTTGATCTTGCCTGCTTTCAGGCCCATCTCTGTCATTTCTCCATGTTTGATCATTTCTACGAATGGCTTTCCTATTCCGGCCAGGATCCTCTCGTAGTAAGGTGCCTCTTGGATGTCTATGAAATTCATCACCATTTCAAATTCTGTCATAGGCGGGCTGACTTGTGCTGCCAGACGTCTCCATCTTTGGGCATACTCACAGAAAGACTCGCTGCTTTACTTTTGACTTTGGTCAATTGATATCGATCCGGAGCCATCTGAGACTGGAAGTTGTATTGAGTTAGGAAGGCGTGAGCTAACTTTTCCCAACTATGAATTTTGGAATTGTCAAGTCGGGCATACCACGTCCTAGCCTCTCCAGTGAGACTCTTTTGGAAAAGCTGCAATCTGAGGTTTTCGTCTTTAGCATAAGACCCTAGCTCGCCAATGTATACTTTCAAATATGTATAGGGATCGCCTGCCCCATTGTACTTTTCAAACTCTGGCACTTGGAATCTGTCCGGATATCTAGCCCCTGGGAATATGCAGAGATCTGAATAGGTAACACTTCCAAGGTTTCCTGTCCCTTTGATTGTCCAGATGGTTTCTTCCATTAGTCGGACTTTCCTTCGGATATCTCCAGTTTCCCGATCTTCCCTGAGATTTGTGATTTCAGGGGTTTTGTTGGTTCTTTTACTGAATCGAGGCTCAGGGATCTGCATTTCTCCCTTATTGTCATCGCTTTGATTGCCACCCTGTGAGAAGGACTCTGCTTGATTGAGTGTTGGCTGGCCCTGAGTGTTTTTTGCTTTGTTCTCTTAGGAGGATAGCCAACTCTGCTATTTGATTCTTAAGTCTTTCGAACTCTTTTCGAGATACGAAACCTGACTCGCATTGGTTACTTTTAGCCATGTCGGTGGATATGCTTTGTGCCTTTTCAGATTATGATCTAGTAGTGATAACATTTTTTCACCTACAACAAAATGTAGGCGTGTTAGTTTCCTGATGTAGGCAAAGGATTGGATGCATGACGTGTTTTTTAGAGTTTATCCTGCAAAACAGAGGTTAGTCGCTTTGATGGCATGATGACAGGATATTCAATTTACAGGAAAGTAAATATTTCATTATTGATATTTAAATTGTGCTCCTCAGTTATTGAAGACTTGACATGGAATTGAAAGAGGAGCCTCCACTCTATTTGCGGTAGCCGCAGGTAGAGTTGCGGCTCCCTTAGGTGGGGCCCACGTGCCTGGTTTGGTATTCTCGAGGTGTGTGCATGCCGGGCGACGCGATGTCAGGTTTGGAACTTCATAACTTTTGATCGGAGCTGCCGTTTGGGGCGTGCTATAGCTTTTTGGAAAGCCCTCGCTGAGAGTGTCGCAATGACATTGGTATTAACCCTTTTTAAGTCCCCAAAGATAGGTTCATGATCGGGTCTTTGTTTCCCCACAGTTTACCTGATGAGCCGTTTGGTGCTGTTTTCACCCGGAATCACCGTTGTGGTTCTTTCTGACCTTGGCGGAATCAATTCAGCTTGAGTTTGATTGAATCGGATGAGAGTTGGTAAAATGATCTTTTTTCCCCTCCCGAGGTTTCCCTTGGTGTCGGCATGGCCTCTGGTTGACTTCTGGGAGCTGTTTCCATGACTTGGATCCCATTCGAGTCTGTTTGTTCCCAGTGTTGCCTCTGTGGCTGACGTGGTCATTCCAAGTTTTCTTCTGGAAGTGTTGTGGCGCTTTAGGTTTATGTCCAAAGTAGACCTGACTTCCCGGACTAATGCCGGGGCTGAGCTGTACTCCCGGGTTGGTGTCGGGGCTGATTTGTACATCCCGGGTTGCTATCGAGGCTGCTTTGTACCTCCCGGGTTGCTGTCGGGGCTGCGTTAACATCTCGATATGGTTGATCGATGTTGTGGTTGTCCCACTATCGATGACCTGGTTTGAGCTGATGTCCCAATATTGAGATCGGGGATGATCTGACGGTCCGATTAACGATTGGAGTTGGATTGACGGTCCTATTGACTATCAGAGCTGGATAGACGATCTAATTGACTATTGAAGCTGGATAGACGGTCCAATTGACTATTAGAGCTTGATTGACGTTCCGATTGACGATCGGAGTTAGCTGGAGTACCGATATTGGTGATCGAATTTGATTGGAGTTAACCGACATTGGGGATCGAATTTAGGTTTACCGATATTGGGAATCGAATTTAGGTTGAAGGACCGGCATTGGTGGCCGGATTTAGATTAGATGTCTGGTGTCGGGACCGAGGTTGGCTTGATTGACGGTTTTGCCCTCCTATAGTGTTAGTATTGGGGCAAGGAAAATTTTGAGTGTCTACAGTTGTTTAGTATTATGTAATAACATGTTGGTTAGCATTCTGGGTTGGTAGAACATATTTTTATAACATCTAGATACATCAAAATAAGGTTTTAAGCAATCTAAACATTATAGAAAAACAGGCATGACAGCCTAAAGTCAGAGCCTTTAGATCTTCATGTGTTAATGTTTTGGTTTGTTAGTTGTATCATAGTTGTAGTATGGCATGAGCTTAGTAAACTAGAATTGAAATCATGTTCATTAGATCAATATACTGAAAGTTATAACTGGTCAAAAGTCGTTGACCGATCACGAAATATTAATTTCTGGAAAACCCAGAAAATACCCAAAAAGATTCTGACAACTGTTTGTGTAACGCCCGAGAAAATCAGACTTTTATGTAAATAAATTTTATTTGATTTTATCGAATAAAATTTAATTATGTTTATTAAACTAGTAAGCTATTTAAAGGTCGTTCTATGACCTAGAAAATGCAAATGTGGTTAGGATTCTGGCTACGTGCTAGAAATAAATGGTTTGAATTTCCAAGACGAAAATAAAAGTTTTCTGAGGAATTTTTCGTAAAATCACTATTAATTCGTTTCTGCTAGGAAATTATTTTTAAAATTCCGAGAAATGCGTAATTATAGGATTTAAAGACGGGATGAAATATCTAATAATATTTCAGTTATAGATCACAATGTTTTCACGTGAGGACTTAAAACCATAAGGGTTAGGGAAAATAAAACCTAAGAATAAATTGGTTAAGTATAATAATAATACTAGATATTATACGAGTATAATAAGAATAGGATACGAGAATTAATACGACGTATAATACGAACTTTATATGAAGAAAATGTGTCTAATTTGAATTAATTTTAATAACCAAACTATTTGATCGAACCGATGAGTTAACGGGTGGGTTAAACCCATGAGGGGCCCATAAGGCACATGGGGAGACATGGGGGGACATGGGATGACATGTGGGGTGCATGTGATAGCACAATCTAGCACATGGGCTTGACATGGGCTTAAGGAAGTTTGGCCTAAACACCAAACTACCCTTGGTCTTGCAAAACCTATAAAAGGGAAGCTTGGTTGATCATTTGGTGGTTTAACAAAGTTAAACAACTACTATATTGAGAGAGAGAAGATAGTAAGAAACAAAGCAATCAAAGAGTAAAAAAGGCTAGCTAATTCTTTTGTCAAAACAAAAGTCCAACCCCTCAAGAACAACAAGAGGTATAACATTCAAACTTTAAATTTCAACTTCCTTTAATATATAATTGATAAAGAAGTGAATTGGTAGAGCATGATTGGTAAGAAGTAAGGATGGCCTTGTAGTGGACTTAAAACACAAATAAGAAATGAATAAGTGGAATCATAATGGTTGATTAAGAACTCAATAAACAAACTATCAAAATCTTGAGAGTTATAATGATATGTAAGTGAAACCATTAAAACATAAAAGTTTATATTGGTTAGAGTCACTAATGAATAACCAATGGATTGATTCCATTTGGTTCGGAGTAAAAAAATCTTGAATAACGAAGTTATGGTGGAAGTTACGAGAATTAGACGTTAAACGTCGAAATCGTAAAATTCCCGATATAGAAGTCAAAAGTTGCTGTTTAATTCGAACCTTGGTTTTCAATGGCGTAATGTATAATTAAGTAAATAAGACTTGAGGGAGCAAGAACGAACGAATTCGGACTTAGAATGAAGAATTGAGCGTCGAACGTTCACAAACGTTTAACGAACGCGTAAAAATTGATAATAGGTGAATTTCTCGCCAACGGATTTAGAAATGAATTTCGACTGGATGAAATCGTAGAACATAAGATATGTGAACTAATGACTTTGGAATGAGCCAACTTCGAGTTGTAACGATCGCCGCAGCGCCGCCTAGGCCTTGTGTTCCAGCGCTGCAGCGCCAGTTCAAGGCTGACATACTGCGAGACAGTGCCGCAGCGCTGCCTTTAAATCTAAGGTTGGCGATGCAGCGCCCTTAACAAAATTATTTTCGACATGAAGGTTTGTTAACACAACTTGTTATATGGTAATTACGGGGCAAGAATTTGGTTAATATTTATGAAGAGAGAACCCTTAAATAACATGTTTTATGATGGTTTTAAGAATTAAACATTGAATAAATATATTTAAATTTAAAACTCGAAATTCAATAATGTACACCATGAATCATAGTTGAGTTTAAAGTGCGCCTTAAGGTTATATGACATATAATAGAGGTGTATAGTACAAGAATGATATGAAAATGAAGTTAAAACTTACGTAAATTCTATACGGAGTTCGATAACGGTAATCCAGTGGAAATGTGTTCAACTTAGCAAACCGATTAGGATTTCGCCTGTCGTTGTGCCTAACGATGATTAACGAGAGTCGGTTTATGGCATATGAATGTTAATAAGCCGTAACAAATGTTAAATAACTTAAACAGATATTATTAACTTAACAATTTAGATAAGTTATACAAGAAGGAGAAGATATGTTATACAATGTGTATCAATTATTGAAATATCACTGGTATTCTATGTGTTTATGTCTTGTAGAAGTTATAAAGACCGAGTAAATTACTAGAATGATTAAAGACGCAAAGGTAAGTTTGCTAAACTCTTGTCTACAGGTTATATTGGACAAGTTGTCAATTTGCATAGTTTCCTATGCGTAAACTGTTATTGAATTGTCGATGGCATTTGATTCAGCTAGACTGAGACTTAAAGTATTTTGGTTGGTTTTTCGACAAATCTTTCCAAAATATTCGTAATGTTGCTATCCTGTGCCAATTGCTTTGGTACGGATTCAAAGCTAAGCCTGAGTATGAATACATAAATATTTTACGTCGTTAAATCGACATGCACGTGAAGTTGCCAAAACATAAACGTAAATATGTTTAATGGATGAGTGTTGATCAACATAGAGTACTGCAGGATGATCACCAAGATGTGCTCGTAAGCTATATCGAACTTACGGTCTCAGTGTCGGCTTGTTCTTTTCATGAATGGAAACTAAATGAATGTTCATGGTTGTTGACCAGCTCAGATTCTTAAGAGACTATAAGTCATTGGGAATGATTTTAAAGGAATCAAAACGCTATTTTGATTATTCGTAGTACTTCATAACTATTGTACAATTATTAAAGATGAAGTCATATGATTCTTGATTTTATTGTTGCAAATTATAATGTTAAACTTGTTGAGCTAGTTATGCTCATTCTTGCTTAAAATTATATGATTTCAGCTAAGAGCGAACGGACCGAAGGATCCGGTAAAGACAAGGGCAAGTCCAAGATGGATAAATAGTTATCCTTGTAATAGCATAGTATTATTTTTGTAATGAATGATATTATGACACAAAACAAATGTAATGGTTACAAAGAACTTGGTAAAGGATTAATATAATGTAATATTTAGTAAACTTATGTGTAGACACTCAAAATTTTGTTCCCCTGTTACTAACACTGTAGGAGGGCAAAACTGTCTTTTCAAATCAACTCCGATATCAATACCGGGCCATCAACTCAACCACGGTCTCAATACCGAGCCATTAAATTATCCCCAGTCTAAATATTGGGTAGTAAACTAATCCCCGGTCTCTACCCGGGAGGTACAGGTCAGCCCCGGTCTCAACTTGTGAGGTACAGGTCAGCCCTGGTCTCAACTTGGGAAGTACAGGTCAGCCTCAGTCTCAACCCGGGAAGTACAGGTCAGCCCCGGTGTCAACCCGGGAAGTACAGATCAGCTCCGGTCATAACCTGAAAGGTATAGGTCAGTCCCGATCTCAACCCAGGAGGTACAGGTCAGCCTCGGTCTCAACTCAAGAGGTATAGGTCAGCCCCGGTCTCAACCCGGGAGGTACAGGTCAGCCTCGCTCTCAACTTGGGAGGTACAAGTCAACCATTGTCTCAACCCGGGAGGTCAGGTCAACTTCGAAAATAATACTAAAACCTCATAACATCTCCAGAGGTAAACCTGGGAGGACCAAGTTAGCCTCAGAGATAACCCTGAGGACAAACATAATCAACTAGGATCCAAACCGTGGAAACAACCACATGAAATCAGCCGAAGGCAATGCCAGCATTGAAGGCAACCCCGGGATGGGCAAAATGGTCATTTTACCAACTTGAAGTCGATTCGGTTAAACTCAAGCTGAATTGATGCCACTAAGGTCAAAACGAACCATAACAATGATCCCGAGTGGAAACAGCACAAGACAACTTAACAGACAAACTGCAAGGAATCGAAGACCTGGTTATGAACCCGTCTTTTTGGAATCGGAAAAGGTTTACTCCTATATCATTACGACACTTTCGGCAAGGGCTTTCCGGAAAGGTGCAACATACCTCCAAAGGACGCTCCGATCAAAAGTTAGAAAGTTTAGAATCTGACTTCGCGTTGCTTGGAGTGCACGTACTTAGATGCAATGGGACCAGCCACGTGGGCCCCGCCACATGGTGCCGTACCTCTACCTGCGTCTGCCGCAGGTAGAGCAACTTCTCCCGGGTCTATATATATGAGGTGACCCCCAATTCATTTGAAAAAATGAAAACCGCTCTGAACCTCTACACGTTTCGTTTCTCAGCCATATTCTTGTCCTCCAAACCAAAATTTTTTCACTCTAACACGTAGATATACCCACATACTACCACAAAAATTAACCGGTAAAAACGGACATTTAAAGCTTATAATTTGGAAAAAAGCTCGTGTAGCAGTACATTGCGAGTATTTTTACGATCAGGAAGTACAAATTACTTCATTGCACTTTTATACACTTGCACGTTAAGTTTCACTTTCTAAATATGCCCGGAACTCAGTTCCGTGGCCATTTTTGCTTACTTTTTGTACATTTAATACATAAACGCATTTTTTGGCATTTTTACAACTCGGATTGACGATCCATCATTTTTAACAGCTTTTATATATATAAATATATACATATATGCACCCTTCACCGGACTAGGTTATCTTTTCAGTCCCGGTTTGACTATTTTCTGTCTATATTTAACTATATATATACTAACTTTTCAATTCTGTCAAGCCCGGATGTCAAATTCGAGGTAGTATTCGGCTTTTATATATATAACTATATATATATATATATACATTTTTCAGACTTTATTTGGCCTGGATTTATACGTCGTGGCCTTTTTATTTCTTTAATATATATATATATTATTTTTATTTACATTTTAGTTTGGCCTAGATCATTCTATGGACTTTTTACTGCTTTTATACATATATATATATATTTACATTTCTGTCCGGGCAATGGATAGAATGCCTGTCGCCCTTTACCGCTTTTCTATATATATATTTACATTATATCCAGCTTGGATCATTTCGTTGCTTTTATACAGCTTATATATATATACATTCTAGTCCGGGCATCAGAGTAAAAACCCACCACCCTTTACCGCTTATATATATATATATATCCATTCTGTCAAGCCTGGATTACTCCGTGACTTTTTATAGCTTTAATATATATATATATATATATATATATATATATATATATATATTTACATTCCAGTCCGGGCATTGGAGTGAAAACCCATCACCCTTTATAGCTTTCGTATATATAACTATATATATATATATATATGCTATTACTCATTCTGATTCAATTGTTGCTTTAAATATTCATTTGATATGAATCGGCACTAACATTTCTAAGCACGAACTAGGTTTCTTTAAATCTCGCCAACTCTAGCTTTCAAACGGTTCAAAATAGGTCCAGACAGAACCAAGAAGCTAGAATGACATAGATTTACTTAAATCTAGCAATTTTTCTAGTTTTAGTTATGAAAGCAATCTCACGTCCCTTAGATCGCTATCTAGTGGGAACGAGATGCATCGTCTATGCATAAGCCAGGATTTATTGATGAATACTTGGTTCTGGCGACATCTGGATGTAAATATATATTTTTTGTACACATTTGAATTGTGCAGGTTTTATTGGCTTCCCTCTGTGAGCCTAGGAATCGTGGGATTCATGATCAAACTGATCAGAATCTGATTCCCACAATGGACAAACTCCACTATACAAATGTACCATGTCAGTTATTTTGTAAAATGTACATCTAGAAGACCTTAAAACGGTTATCCGGGTTTAAGGTCTCAACATAATGAGAATAATGGTTTGTCGTGTCAGAGTCACTCCGATGTCTGTCATGTCCATGAGAAGACCGACACTTGAATATATGTTGTGGTCGAGGATGCTTCGCAGCCTGATAATCACCATTCAAATTGAGACAAAAGACTAAAAAGATAAAATGGAAGTATTGACATGTTTCAATTACTATGTTAGCGTAAGGGTTTGAAAACCTGCTTTCAAAACATCATTTTAATAATCTTGTCTAAATAAGAGACTCTTGCAAATCAAATCAAACCCTTCGTGTATAGGTTTAACGAAGCCTATCCATGCTTTCAATCAATCAAACATAGGCCCAATTTCTTCCAACATTCACATACACATTGCAGATTTAATAGGGAAATATTGAAAAGATGCGGTACCGTGTTTACACTGGAGTTGTGGGGTGCCTGACACCTTCCCCACACTCAACCAAGCCCCCGAACTCAAAACTTCGGTTCCAAAGATCAAGTTTCGACAGTGTCCAGCAATTGGGCCTCTTTCAAACAAAACTCGGTTGAGTTGGTACAACCATTTCAAAACTACCAACTGGCGACTCTATAAAACGTTCAAATCGTCGACATGATACATGTTGGCCTTTTCCTAAAAAACCCTTCAAAACCTTTTTGTACAATAAAAAGAATAAGGGTAGATAAAACTTAGGAAGAGATAAAGATCCGGGTTTGACCCGACCCAAATATTTTTTTTTACATCGACAGGTGGCGACTCTGCTGAGGACAATAGAGGGCTTAGGCCGCGCTCAAATCTTTTCAAAATTTCCCATTTATATCTGCATATATATGAATGCTGCATCTTTAGATTGAATGAATGCATTAATGCTGCGTCTTTATTAGTGCTTTGCACCCATATTAGTGCTTCGCGCTAATGTCATCATATGCATACGGTGAGACGCGATTTATGTGAATGTATGTTGTGTGATTCCTCCACCAGGAGGCAAACTCGTCGGTAACAGAGTAATGTCTTCGAGGACGGCTAAGTCTTCGAGTCTCATGATCAAGCACCACTCAGATTCGCTCCAGTTGAAAGATCGGATTAATTTTCTCTCTAGTAGATTGCGATGATCTGGGGACCTTCATGCCAAAAAATCCGTGAGAGTAGCCTAAAATAGGTCACCCTCTAATTAGCCAAATTCGAAGGGAAGCTTCTTCATGCCTTCCTCTTTCAATTCAATGTCAAGTTTTTAATTCCAATGTAAATAGTATAATGTAAAAATACATTCCATGTTTTGTACATCTTGTCATATCATCCTGTCATCAAAACAACTGACCTCTGTTTTGCAGAATAAGATCAAAAAACCTTAAAACACATAATGGCATGCATCCTATCCCTACCTATCTCAGAAATTGGCACGCCTATGTTTTGTTGTAGGTGAAAGATTGGTCCTGTCACTAGATCTAAGTCTAAGAAAGCACTAGGTCCATCTTCGGACATGGCTTCCAGTGCTCAGCTAGAATCCACCCCTGTCTCTAGGGAGAAGTTTAAAGGACTAAAGAACCAGATAACCGAATTGGCCAGTTTCTTGAGAGAACAAAGTAAGGCTCTTAAAGGAAAGCAAGCACAGGGTCACACAGAACCCGGTACACCCGGTGGTAGTCAATAGACAGGGAAGAAGGACACTCAGATTCCTGAATCACAGAATCAGGATACTACCAGCAAAACCCCTGAAATCACCATCCTCAACAAAGAACAGGAAGCTGGTGACATTTTAAAGAAGGTCCAACAGATGGAAGAAATAATCCGGTCTATCAAAGGGACTGGGGCATTTGGCAGTGTTAATTATTCAGACTTATGCATTTTCCCTGGGGCTCATTACCCTGAAAAATTTTAAGTCCCTGATTTTGAGAAATACGATGGATTGGGAGACCCCTATACTCACTTGATGGTGTTCATTGGAGAGCTCGGATCCTATGCAGAGGATGAGAAACTTCGAATGCAGTTATTTTAGAAAGGTCTAACCGGAGAGGCTATAGCATGGTACGCCCGTTTGGACAACTCTAAGATTCACAGCTGGGAAGAGCTGGCACATGCCTTCCTCAATCAATACAGTTTCCAGTCTCAACTGGCTCCAAACAGATATTAAATAACCAAAATCAAGAAATGAAATGCTGAGTTATTTAGAGAATATGCTCAACGCTGGAGACGAATGGTAGCACAAGTCACTCCACCTATGACTGAGTCCGAGATAGTCATGACCTTCATTGGCATCCAAGAAGCCTAGTATTTTGAGAGGGTCCTAGCAGGCATAGGAAAGCTATTCTCGAAAATGATCAAGCACGGCGAAATGGAAGTAATGGGGCACAAATCTGGGAAGATAAAGGATCTGACCGCCTTAGAAGCGGTTGCCGAACATATCCAATCAGGGAATTACGGGAGTAATCCCTGGAAAGCACACAAGAAGAAAGACGAAGAAGTC
This sequence comes from Panax stipuleanatus, assembly GCA_020205555.1. NCBI lineage: Eukaryota > Viridiplantae > Streptophyta > Magnoliopsida > Apiales > Araliaceae > Panax > Panax stipuleanatus. The sequence goes on along the minus strand of CM035119.1, from coordinate 108,131,254 downwards.
TCCTTAGTATTGCAAGGACAAAATTAGAGGAGCTAGTCAAGCAGTATGCCTATTCAAAGGAGGAACTATTCCCTTTTTCAAGCTCTAGCCCAACCTTAAAACCCACCATTCCAGAAAAATTTGGAGGCCAGGCATCGGAGAACGTTCACCACCTTAGGGTATTCCCTCGAGAATGTGCTAAAACTATTGACAGCACAGAGAAAGATTGTGCAACTTCTTCCACCAACCAATACCGATGGACGAAATTTTGACCCAAGCAAAAAGTGTGCTTATCATTCTGGAGCTCCGGGACATGATACACAAGAGTGTTGGTCTCTCAAGCACAAAATCCAAGACTTGATTGACAATGGAAAGATTATGGTGACCAAACTGGAGCAACTACACGTGCAGGATAATCCCATCCCTCAGCACAAAGAGGAGGGTGTCAACATGATTAGCACACAAAATGAAGAAGGGTCCAAGTACCTCCGATACATCGGAGAGTCAACTCCACCTAGCAATAACATCCCAGACAGTTGGGAAGTCTTAGAAAGGCGATTCCTGATAGAACAAGAGATCAATTCTATCAAGGAACAGATTGGACAGTTAGCAGAACTGGTCATATACCAACATTAGGTCACCAGACAGCTGATAAACTAGACCAACCAGTCTGATGAAAATCCTTCCACACCAAAAATCAGTCGCATTCCTCTATGGGACCATTATCGTTTTCATCAACATGAACCCTGGGTCTGCAAGATGGCCAAGGAAGAGAAGTTCCAGGCTGATAGGGAATTCGCTTTTCAGAGGAATTTCACCAACTAAGCCAGCCGATGAAAGAAATCCTATAGATATTAATCAACGATGGGATGGTCACAGATCTGTTACCCCAGTTAACCCTCGATCTAGAAAATTCAAACCTGAAAGAATCTGCCAGTACCACTCCAATGAACTCGGCCATGATACTGAGGACTGCTGGGCACTTCGTCATTTAATTCAGAACATGATTTAAAGTGGTGAACTGATAAAGGGGAATCAAGATTATGGACTCCTAGATGAAGAAACGCTCTTTATTCCCACTGTGTGGAATCAGCATATAGTGGCTGTTATTTCCTGTGATAAGTAACCAACCCTCACACCTCTAATGTTACCAGGGAAAAAGAGCCAAGAAGAACAAAATCTTGTGAAGGTGGATGCGCCCGAACCTTTTATATTACCATTCAGACCCCAATATCCAGTGATCAGTCTGAAGAGAGTCCCGTGGAACTATGGGAATGATGAAGGTTCCACCTCAAACAACATTGCCATCGTACCAAAGGAGATTCCATTGTACCTACCTCAGCGGGTGATCAAATCAGTCATCAAAGCCAAAGAAAAGGTGGCTGAAGAGAAAATAGAAGAGTTCCTCAGTAAAATGGGACACAATGAAATCAAAGTGGTGCAAATCCTAAAATACGCATGCAAGCAGATGTCCATTCTAGATCTGGTCTTATCATTGGTGGATCATCGCAACATTCTGGTGAAAGTACTGGAGAAAGCCCATCTGCCAAAGACAGTGGATGCCGAGATATTTTGTAATGTGATAGAACACATCTTTAACAGCAATGTGATATCTTTCACTGACGATGATATACCTGCAGAGGGAACGGGTCATCGCAAGTCACTACACATAGCTGTAATGTCATCTGGGTATGTGATCAGAGGTGTACTCATAGATGGAGGATCATCTCTTAACATCTATCCCTACGACACCTTGGAGAAAATGCAGATTAACCTGAAACGGATCAAAACCAGTCATGTGGTCATCCGGGCTTTTGATGGATCTCGTCGACAAGCAATGGGAGAAATTGAGCCTTCTCTAGATATTGGTCCACACATTTTTTATGTATCTTTCCAGGTGATCAACTTCACCATCGGATACAACTTATTACTTGGCAGGCCATGGACCCACATGGCAGGAGCCGTTCCATCCATCCTTCATCAGCAACTCAAATACATTATCAACGACAACCTAGTCATAGTGACCGCTGAACCGAAATACCCTGTCTGCATATAGGGAGACATGCCGGTGATCTGCCTGGATGCAGAGATTGAACCTGCTAGTTTTTAAGCCTTGGAGGTGAGTGATACTCAATACCTACCAATGGCGGCAGTAGCTCTGAAACCAAAGGTTTCTCCTGAAGTGATGACAGTGGGCTAGGAGATGGTATCTTTGGGTTTCCAACTTGGAGAATGGTTAGGAAAGAATCAACAAGGTATTAAGAGTCCTGTACAAATCCTGAACCAGTCAGGGAAAGCCGGATTGGGTTATTCATTCGGGTCAAGCCGTCGGAACCCACATAAGAATCCAAAGGCTCATGCTCCCATTATACTATTCCCAAACCTAAATGATACTGGATTTGTGAAACCAATGAGGAAAATCCCTGTTGGTGTGTCAGCCATGTTGTTTCCTCCAATCATACCAGTATATGAAAGAAAGACCCCAAAGCATGAAGGGAAGTGCAAAAAGGGAAAAGAAAAGTTCCTGTATGAAGGACGAGACCCATTTACTAACATGCATGTCAGCATACACTATGAGGGTATGAACACTGTTATCCCAGACAGTGACGACGAGGATCAAATCTAAATTCCTTGCATTAAGAAAGAGAAGGGGGGCAGTTCAAAGAAAAGCCCCAGCCCTATTTGGAAGGATGATTTAGTCATCATCCGATATGAGGTAGACGAGCATAATTCCTTGATCGTCCCTGTTCATGAGGATCTAACCATGGACAACTAGAGCAGCGTCCCTTGCCTCATTTAAAAAGGGTAAAGGGGTAGAAGATCCATCTGCCCTGTAACATGCTTTCATTTACTGCTTATTTTTGATTGCACATCTATAGCAATAACTTTTGTCATGCTTTACAAAATGCTTTGTATATTTAAGCAGTTGCATATATTAAAGTGAAAGCATTTTCTTTTTAGGACTCCAGAGTTGGATTTGTTTGTCACTGCTGATGAGATGACAACCTGTAACAGTGACTACAACTTTAATACAGAACTGAACTTCGACTTGATAGAAGTTGATCAAGAGGAGGAAGATGACCATGAGGTGCCCAAAGAGATCAAAGAATGGGTCGAAGACAAACCCAAACCAAACCTTGACCAAGCCACCACTATCAACATAGGAACCTCTGAAAACCTCAAAGAAATCTAGATAGGCCTAGACCTCACCCAAGACCAAAAGGCCGATCTAATCGAACTCCTAACAAATTTCCAGGGTGTGTTTACATGGTCACATGAAGACATGATTGGCCTGTCTACTGACATTGTCATCCATCGAATGCCCATCAAAGATGGATTCAAGCCCGTAAAGTAGAAGCTTAGGCGTTTGAAACCTGAATGGAGTCTGAAAGTCAAAGAGGAGGTCGTTAAAAAATTCAAAGCTGGCATCATCATGGTATCAACATACCCGGAGTGGCTGTCAAACGTAGTCCCCGTGCCTAAACCCGGAGGGAAAGTACGAGTATATGTAGATTACAGGGATTTGAACAAAGCCTGCCTAAAGGACAATTTCCCATTACCTTTCATCCACATCTTGATAGACAACACAGTGCAGTATGGTATGTATTCCTTCGTGGATTGCTTTGCTTGTTACCATCAAATCATGGTCGCTAAGGAAGACAGGGAGAAAATAGCTTTCATCACTCCCTATGGAACCTTTTGTTACAGACGATTGTCCTTTGACCTTATCAATGTCGGTGCCATATATCAGCGAGCCATGATGGCCCTGTTTCATGACATGATGCATAAAGAGATAGAGGTTTATGTGGATGACATCATCGTCAAATCCTGGAAGGAGGACGATCACATCGACCATCTCAGGAAGCTAGTCAGTAGGTTGCGTAAGTATAACATCAAGCTAAATCCAGCCAAATGTGCTTTTGGCGTCAAATCAGGCAAGCTGTTGGGATTCCTGTTGAGCAATAGAGGCATTGAGCTAGATCCTGCCAAGCTTAAAGCCATCACTAAAATGCCTGTACCCCGAACAGAGAAGGAGATACATGGATTTCTGGGAAGGATCAATTTCATAAGTAAGTTCATTTCCCAGCTCATAGCAACTTGTGAACCCATCTTCAAGCTTCTAAGGAAGAATTCCTCCGCCAAATGGAATGAAGATTGTCAGAAAGCCTTCCTTGCCATCAAAAAACAGCTAATCAAAGCACAAGTCATGGTACCCCAAAGGGATGGAATTCCCCTGTTTATGTACATGTCCGTCAATGCCAATGCAATGGGTTGTATGCTACGACAGAAAGATGATAGTAGTAAGGAGAGAGCCGTCTACTACATCAATAAAAGATTCTGTAGTGGCGAACAGAAGTACACCCTATTCGAGAAAACCTGTTGTGCGTTAGCATGGGCAGCCATGAGGTTACAACATTATCTGCACGGGCACACGACCTACCTCATATCCTGCATGGATCCGCTAAAATATGTATTGAAGAAGCCAATATTGAATTGTCGATTATCCAAATGGCAGTTGTTCCTCCAATAGTTCGACATTGTTTACGTGACTCAGATGTCCATCAAAGGTCAAGGCAGTGAAGATCAACTAGGTGAAGCACCATCAGGAGGGTTTGAACCCCTGGAAACTTATTTCCCGGATGATGAGATCATGACAATTCAGCAAGGTCTCCAAGAAAATGCAGTCCAACCATGGAAAATGTATTTTGATGGAGCAGTAAACATTGAAGGTGCCAGAGCTTGGGCAGTCCTTATATCTGGTATCGGAGAACAATATCCTATTGCCACAAAGCTGTAATTTGTCAACACCAACAACACGGCTGAGTATGAAGGCTGCATAATGGGGTTGAAGTTAGCCCAATCCATGGGTATCAAACACTTATTGGTCTTTTGAGATTCTGAATTGATCATCAGACAAACCACTGGGGCATATCACACAAAAGAATTGCATTTATTGCCCTATCATCGGCAGGTCATCAAAATATCCATGCAATTTGAAGACATAACCTTCATCCATATACCTCAGAGTAGGAATGACTTCGTTGATGCATTGGCGACGTTGGCTTCCTTGATCTGTATATCCGATAGGAGTGGGATTCCCGACATCAAATTCACAAGCCAAAAGGCCCCGACATAAGGGAATTACATTGGAAAAGTATCAGATGAAATACCTTCTCTCAAACAGCCTTGGAATCAAGATATCAAAGAATATCTCCGAGATAAATCTACACCCGCTAGGGCAGGCCAATCCGAACGAAAGCGGATTCATAAGATGGCAATGAAGTTCTATCTAAGCGGAGATGCACTCTATAAGAGGGATGCTGGAATCAAGCTCTTAGAATGCCTTGATAAAGAGGAAGCTCAGAGATTAATGGATGAAGTCCACGGTAGAATCTGTGGTCCACACATGAGCAGTCATCTGCTGGCTAAGAAGATATGGAGAACAGGGCATTATTGGATATCTCTCAAAGCTGACTACGATGACCACGTCAAGAGGTGCTACCAATGCTATATCCATGGAAATGCCATACACGCTCCTCCAAATGAGCTACACAATATGAGTTCACCATGGCCTTTCTCCATGTGGGGAATGGATATGATAGGCTCAGTAGAACCTAAAGCCAGCAATGGTCATCGATTCATCTTCACCATGATTGATTACTTTACTAAGTGGGTTGAAACTGCCTCTTTTCCCAAAGTCACCAAAGAGGTCATCATTGGTTTCATTAAAAACAATGTCGCCTATCGATATGGACAACCGGAGGTGATCGTATCAGACAATGCCAAGAACTGATAGTAGTGTGCATACAAGCCAATCATGTATGATGATAAAGCACGTACTTTGTAAACAATCTTATTTATTTATTAATGAAATATTCATTTATTAAAGGCATTTAATTATCTACATGATTGCTGTTTTTATAATATGTAAATAACCCATAGTTTTAAGCAATGCTTTTAGAATCATGATGATGATCATGCTAATGAGATCTAAATTCTTAGAAAGTTTTAAAACTTAAATAGTTCCCAATCGTGGGATTACTAAAAAGGGGATTAGTAAATCCGGATAGATTGGTACATATGTTGCTTGCTCATTGGATGAGGATGATTGATCTCATGATCATTTGTGTGGAGACACTAAAGCAAGTATGTAGGTGCTTATTGGAGAATAAGTTAACTGAACGTGATTCGCTATGGAATACCTAATGAAGTTTTACTGGCATGTCAATAGGAATTCCTAATGTGATAGTAGTACAAGTGATCCTTGGACTTGAGATCATCATAGTATCTTGTATGTAACAAATTATACTTTGACTTATTCCTTAAGACCTTTTAAGGCATATATAGGGTATGCTTGGGTATAATGAGTTACATATGGAGATAATGAATGATCAATAAAGAATCTACCACCTCTAGTAAAAGAGGAGATATGTCCTATGTGATTCGTTAAATGACAACCCAGGAATCCTTGGCCAAGGTGAAATGAAATTAGAAAGGAGTTTTTAATTTACATTATTTGGAGTTGTGCATTTTCTAATCGAAATACATATAATTAAATAAAATAAGACTTGACAGTAAATCCATGTCTTATATTTAATTGGGACATTGTATGGTGGAAGGATTGAATTGTATGGTAACTATTAACTCACAGGTTCTTTTATGATTAATGTTGAAATCTATATTATCTGGAAAGTCGTTGATCGCTAGGGAGGCTTATCCCTATTGTAGAATAAATATTATTTATTTAAATAGATTATTAGTTTAATTTATTTATTTAAATAAGATTAAAATTGTTTTAATTGATTTATTTACAACCGGTTTAATATGGAGAACCTAAAGGGTCACACCATAAAAGGAAGAATAATTATTTAAGAAGGTAATGGCATAATCGTAATAATGCATTAAGTATAATTAATTTAATCTATGGTGATAGAATAAATTAAATAGCTTAATGTTTATTATTTAATATTTTGGAAATATTAAATATAAATTAATAAGAGGAGTCTTATTAATATTATTACAATTATTATTATTTTAATTTATAAAGGAGTTTAGTAATTAATTTAATATTTAGTACTCTCATTTATTCCTAATAAGATTAGGAGACAAATTAATTAAATGAATTTAATTAATTATTCTCATGTGGTGAGAAGCCTAAATTAATTAAAGGAGTTTAATTAATTAAAAGAAATCCCATGTCTAATAGGATTAGAAGGGTTGACTAATAACTATATAAGAGGAGTCTTATAATAGATATTAGATGATGCAATTTCAATTGTTAGAGAGTACTCCTTTTTTATAGAGGATAGAAAACTAAGGTTTAGAAAAACACCCTCTTTCTTGATAATTTCTCTTTCTTGGTGGATCACCTCTAGAGGCCAAACACTTGGGTGGCTAACGTTGATCAAAGGAAGGAATCTAACCAGGAAATTCAAGGAGATCACAAAGAACAAGGAGTTGAACTAGTACCTGTGGAAGCTTCGTTCTACAAGGGTATGATTCCATAACTTCTTATTTATCGTTTTAAATTAATAATTTTCATAAAGGATGATCCGGGTAATGGTTTTGTAGAAATTTTTAAACTCTGATATACCATGCTTCCGCTAATTTTTGCAATTTGATTGCGTCACAATTTCGTACAAACCCAACAAGAACCTAAATAATCAGATGATGAGAGAACTATGCAGCAAGTTCCACATCAAACATCTCAATTTCGTCATCTATCGGCCCAAGATGAATGGGGCTGTCGAAGCGGCCAACAAGAACATAAAAAAGATCATGCATAAAATGTCTGCCAATCACAAAGAATGGCCTGACCTGCTGCCTCTAACCCTGTTAGCATATAGGACGTCAATGAGCACTTCTACTAGGGCTACCCCGTACTCATTGGTCTATGGCATGGAAGCAGTACTTCCTATAGAAGTAGAAATGGAATCTTTGAGAGTTTTGATAGACGATCAGATGGAGGAAGATCAATGGTTGCAATCGCGATACCACCAACTATCCCTGATAGATGAAAATAGGGCTACAACCATTTTCCACGGGCAGTTATATTAGCAAAGGATTACTCGATCATATAACAAGAAAGTCTGAATCCACCAATTCAAAGAAAACGATTTGATGCTGAAGAAAGTTTTGGCCAATCAAGACGAAGCCAAAGGAAAGTTTGCCCCAAATTGGGAAGGCCCTTTCATTGTCAAGGAAGTGTTAACAGGAGGAGCTATCAGATTACAAGAAATGGACGAAAGAGAATTTTCCCAACTCATCAACTCAGACACCATAAAAAGGTACTATGTCTGAAACACATGCATACCAGCATCCTGGTCCTGCGAATCAATCAAATCATTCAGTTTTCACTAGAAAAATGGAACTACAAATGACATGATCTCCCTCAACCCGGGAGTACGTAGGAAGCCATTCCTGGTGCGATCAAATCAAACAAAAACACAAAAATCATCAAACCAAAAGAGATACTTCTCAAGCCTCTCTCATACAAAAAACTTAACTACGAATAACCTGATCTCCCAACACCCGAGAGTACGTAGGCAGTCATTCATGGTGCGATTTGATCTTCAAGAAAAAATAAAAAACCAATAAAACCTAGTCCCAAGACATCGAAATCATATGAAACTAAAATTCAATGAAGCCTTCATGGTCAAAAGGCCCATCTGAGATATTCTCCGACATCTCAATGTCAGTCCATCGAGGAGAAGCTCGTAATACATCAACAATAGCAAATCATGAAAGAAGTGGTAATCACTTAGCAATGACACTACATTTCCAATAAGGAAGTGAATCAAAATATATTTCTCTAATATATAATATTGTTAAACATATACAATATGTCCTGTACATGACAAAAATGGCTGATCTAGTATGTGCAGGAAAATAAAGCTAGTCTATGAACCCATGAACAAGCGGGACAACAATGCCAACATGGCATCCCGCTCTGAAGATGGAGGATCCGCTGCAAGCGCAATGCCCTCAGCCTCCATATGGGCTAAAACATCCATAGCTATCTTCATAGTGGCACTGTGATCATCAATGTAAACACTCATATCGACAAACAGGCCATGAGTATAGGATCGGAGAGCAGTACTGTCGGCAACGTGGAAATCCCGGGAAGCTATGGCCTCATCCCTCTCTACAAAAGTAGCGTCACTGGCCATTAAAACCTCCTTAAACTCCTCAAAGGATACATCTCTGGCAGATCGGATCTCATCCCTCACCACAAAAGTTGCATCCCTTGCAATCAAAGTCTCCTCAATCTCAACAAAAGCAGCATCTTGAGAAGATCAAGCCTCCTCTCTCTCAACCAATGCCATATCCCGAGTGGCTTGAGCCTCATCTCTATCAGCGAAAGCTATATCTCTGCCAGACAGGGCAATCAACATCAGTGCCCTAGCCTGATCTCTCTCAAAGGTCATCCTAGCTAGTGAATCTGCCAAAGCTGGATCTGTCCCGGCAAGAATGATAGGCGGGTCACTAACTAAGGCTTCTGTCAGACCCATGAATAAATCTTCCTCCGTAGGAGAGTCAGGATCCCCCATAGGCTCCTCCTCATCTGAATCCACAACCGTAGATGACTGTATAAATGCAGCTGATGCTATATCGCTCTCCAACCATGTTGCATACTCTGGAGAATGATCCGGATGGCTAGTAGAGAAATTAGCCATCTCCCTATGAGTCTAACACTCATAAATCCTGATCATGTCGGCTAACGACATAGAGTAAGTTGACATCCTCTGATCAATAGCCCCCTTAAACTGGTGCAGGCTCTAGAACTGATCGAACTAACCCATAACTGCCAAAGGATGGTAAGTGGTCATTCCCCTCAATCCCGCTAGAGGCAAGTAGTCCATGCCAGATGCATGGGTGATAAAGCTATAGGGGGAGACTAGCCTTGAGCAAGGAAGAATCGAAAAAAGATGCACAATATCGGATAAAAAAGCTTACCATGTCTCTACATCTGAACACTTTATCGGTTGAAAGGAGTATGACATGGATATCTCATTGGTGAAATAATACCCCTGGTGTCTGAAGAAGCCAATCAGGCACAAGTGGGACATGAGCCACACGTACAACAAGAAAGAGCTACCTCTAAAAACCCCATCTGGATGGGTACGGCAGTAGGTAGCTGACCTCAATATCTCAGCCAATATTATCGGTAGGATGGTGCAACCTTGTCTAAGGGCCCAAACCACGACAATCAATCTGACGTCCAAGTGGTCCAAGGGAAGTGGCATATAAACGTAGGCCACAATGCACATCAACAAGACATCTACACGGGTGAGCTGCCACTCATCTACTGAAATGATAAAATCCCCAGAATGTCACTCGTAGCGGTCTAGCCGGCCGAAGTGATCGATCAGAAAGTCTATGAATATCACATGTCCTGCAATAATCTCCTCAGTGATAAATCTGCGTCTCAGACCCGACATAGTCATAAATGGTCTCCGCATGTCACTGATGGCTGTACAAGCGTAAGGCAGATCTAGTGCCAAGCCTATAAGATGCCCATACTCCTCTAAGGTAGAAGTCAACTCGTGGAGCCCAAAGCAGAAAACTTGTTAATCAGGTATCCAACATGATATGATGTCATCCACAAACCCATACGGAACTTAGAAAGCTAAAAGGACTAGAGAATGCCCTGGCATTTGGTCTACTGTCCCTCTGGCTGTGAGGGGCATACTGTCATACCATGACTATAATGAAGATGCCACCAAGGACGGTGGTGAGTGCTCAATATGGATGACGGTGGACGACGACATCTGTATCACCGTATCACAAGACCATCCAGGGGTCAAATCTAAACTCATCTGTCTAAGTACATATCCATAATATAGTACATGCATAATGATAATGATAAACATGATGCAATAGATAGGAAATATCATGCATATCTATAATAAACTATCTACTGCAAGCATCATCTCTGTCTTCTAATAAAGTGCAAAATAAAAGGTACAGAGATATAGGGCACAACCCCCCAACTACTAACAGCGGCCTATCAAAAGATATAGCTACAATAGCTATCTAAAAAGATCAAGAATGTCTACACTCAGGTGGTTAACCTGGTTCATCTCCTCCGTGGACACATTATCTTGGCCATCAGGATTGTCAGGTTGGTACAAGGGAGGATCAACCCTTGTATAACTGCTAGAAAATGGACCTGAAGAGGGGCTCGCTCTAGAGCTGGACGGATCAAAAAAGGATGCCTCTGATGGATCTCGGCCAAGATGCCTGATAAATAAATGAACTCTCTCCAACTGCTGGGTCAGTCCTATAATCTGGTCCAAGTGAGTAGGCTCCTTGAGGCAAGCTATCCAGTCTGTCATCATCACAGACCCCGACACCATATCTGCCATGAACTGGGTGGCAAAAGTCTGAGCCCCAAAAGTACGAGGACACCACTAGCTGCTGATTGCCTCCTGGCTGTATGAACCCTCTGACAGTGTAAAGCCATCTATCCATCGGAATGTATGTAAGTGGCGGAACTAATGGCCAATGATGCCAAGAAGGAGTAACAATGGGAATGCAGATCTGCCCCGTGATGCTCCTGATAGCACGCTCTCCTAAATAGAGCTCCCAACCTCCCTCTGTCAAAAAAGGACTCTGCGGGTCGACAATATAAACTCCCGACCAGTGGGGAAACCGTCCTCACACCCGACTGTCAAAATGTCTGAGGTATACGATACCCACAATATTGATCCTGTTATCAAAAGCTCAAGCTGTAGGCAGGAATTGGTGAATCCCTTAGCCACAGGGACCTCCATCAGAGTTGAGTGGTCCCAACGCCGTCCCTGAGGATAAGTCTCCTAGCCTAAAGTGGTAGTGGGACGAAGGCAAGGAAGCCTCTTATATGCCCAGAACTGGCCATGTAAATATCTAAAGTCCTCAGTGACCAAGACTGATAAATGTAAATGCAGAAATCAAAAAGGTACAAAGAAGATGTACTCACCAGCAGAAATGGGTAGAACCTTAACCAAGCCTCCGTCACACCTTCCGAGCGTATGCGTATGCCTCAGAGAAAATAAACAATGGTGTAGGTACCCCAATCAAAGTCAATGAGGCGCTCTACATATTGAGTGGCGCTAACCAAGGCAAAGGACACCAACGCAGAGTTGTCCGCCAAAAAATAACCCCTGATGATCACCAAAAATAGTCACCGCAGGATGCGATCCCTAACCCTCTGATCATCAAGAAGAGGCTCAAGCAAAACCCCACTCTGGGCATCTACGCTCAAGGGACCAGATCAGACCATCCGACCCTTGATCGTCGTCACAAGAATTCCCAGCAGGGACCGAACGGCAGTGGGTGTAATGTCAGCCATGATAGGCACTAGCTCACCCTCAAACTCTATCCCAGTAATGAACCTCTAGTCCATTGGGGTCATCATCACCTCACAGTTCAACAAGTGAAGAGGCTGAGTCTGGTGGAACCAGCGCTCAGATAAAGCCCTCATGAAACCCCAGGGCAACGACGGGGAAGAATATAAAAGAACGCCTGAAACCCCTAGGTGTCAACAATGTCCTTGTAGTCCTGGTGTAGAGTGTAATACAGATAATGTACATTAAACTAGTTCTCTCGAGGATGCGTAAAACCAGGAACCTAAATTAAAAGCCAACCCATGTCGAAAACCTGTGCCCCGATAACGGCAAAAGGAAGAGAAAAAAATCCAAAAATAGAAAAAGCTTCAATCACCTCGTTGGTGTGGAGGAACCTCGAGGGATGACGACTCAAATCTCCCAACAGATCCTGGGTTGGCACAACAATGCCTGGAAGCTCCGCACATGGGGCCTGCCTTGGAACGGGAGTAACAAATGGAGCATCCTCATCGTCTATATCGATCAGCGACTTATCATAGGCCGGACGAATCACCGACTCCGCTAGCCTATGAAGCGGTCGGGCTGGACGTGGCTGAGGAACATCAGAAGCTCTCCTCCGCCTAAGGCCTAAAATGACCCTGCTGGCACTACCAGGTCTATCTCAGTCCATAGCCAGGACAAAGTCTCCAAATCACCTTAGAAAGGGTGTAGTAAGCCTAAAACTTGTGGCTTATTAATTTAAATCAGTACTTTATGCATTTTTAAGTCTTCAAACATGCATTGGTCAATTAAATATCCCCAGTAAAGTCAAAACTACATGTTTTTCAAAATCTAAATCCTAAAAAAATGCATGGGTCAGTCAAAAATCCCCAGTAGAGTCAAAACTGCATATTTATTAAATGCTCGGGCTTTCGAAAAAATTTCGTCAGAGTCTCCTTTGTAAAATGGATTGTCCGCATGCACACAGGCATGTTTAGGTAGCCATTCAGTTGCACACCTTCCCAAAAATAGGAGCAATTCTTATTTATGAAAAAAATCAAAAATAAACTTCACATGGTAGCCAAATTACCATAGACATCTTTTAGTTGAAAATCCAGGCTCACTAGGCCTCAAAAAGGATGAGTAAACTGATCAAAAAGAGTGAAAATTGACTGTCTCAGAATATAAATTTTCCTACATTAAAACGTGCATTGTAGTAAAATATACATACTTATGAAGTCAGAAAATTTTTAGCAGGTCATATAGGCATACATTTTTGATACATTGCATTTAAAAGCACCCTACGTGGTTTACATACTTCTAACATTTAAAACTTGAAAAGAAAGGATGTAAACGTTATCTGAGATGTGCAGAACGTGTGGCTACTGTCGGAATCTGAAAAAAGCTGCCCGAACTCTGTAGATCTGAATGAGAAAATCAAATTTTTATCGAAACGAAAAACTAAAAATGACTTATGAGCGTTGCTGCTGCCCAATATAAAAATGCAAAAAAGAGCGGCCCCACCTGTGGCAGCCACACCTCTACTTAAGGCTCCCTAGGGTGGGCCCCAGCCCCTCCGGCTCAGTCCAGTGAGAGTTAAAACGGAGTTTATATGAGCTAAAAAGTTAAATACGAGAAAAAACTGCTACGCGATTTAGCTGATTGTCCTGAAATCCTGCGTACAAGCTGCGAATTCCTGACAGAAGGAAAATATTCACGAAAACCATTGGTTATCATCCCGAAGCAATATCCGAGGACCAATAATAAAATATGCTTAAAAACTACAGAAAAATGGCACAGAACTGCCAAAAATCAACACTGTCGAAGCGTCAGGTACTGACCGATGAAAGTTCAGCCGTTGGCTCAACCCCAGCGAAGCGTCGGGTACTGACTAATGATAGTTCGGCCGTTGGCACAACCCCAGCAAAGCATCGAATACTGACTGACGACAGTTCAGCCGTTGGCTCAACCCCAACGAAGCGTCGAGTACTAACTGATGATAGTTCAGCCGTTGGCTCAACTATAGCAAAGCGTCGGGTACTGACCGATGACAGTTCAGTCGTTGGCTCAACCCCAGCGAAGCGTCGGGTACTGACCGATGACAGTTCATCCATTAGCACAACCCTAGCGAGCTGTCGTTTACACTCCTAAATTAACCTCACTTTTACTTTATGAATTCAAACAATTAGCACAGTAGTAAGCAAGGATCGATCCCACAGAGAGTGATTTATTTTATATTTATCCTATGATTTCTAATAAAAAGGGGGTTTTAAATTGATTAAACTAAATTGTCAAGAATAAAGTAATAAGAAGTAACAATGAATAAAAATCTTCAATTCTTCAGTTCAGTATCACCTTTTCACAATTATGGATTAATCAAGTATAACATTATTTATCCTTCAATGAAATTAATAGCCCTAGGTAACAACAAGCTCTGCTACCCGAAACTCCCCTTATATTGTCACTCAATGAAACAAGCTCTTCACAAGATTCTAACCATTATATAACCTAGAACAAGCTCTCTATATTTAATATAACAGCAGCATTAAGAACTAAGGAATTACACTATTCCAAGCAACAAACACATAAGCTCGGATTGTTTAACTTGTCTTCTGATAATCATAGCAATACTCAAAAGCTTGTCCACAATCAGGTATTACTAATTGCTACTTGTGATTAGAAATAATATCAATTACACGTAATACTATTCCTTGATCTAGCATATGACACCAATTCACTAATTTAATCCTGCAGAATCACGTTAGTAAATTGAATAGCATACAAGAAGTTAAAATAGATTATCAGAATAAATCTCATGCAAGAAGGAATAATTAAAATAAACTTGATCAAACCATTAATTATGAATAAGGTTCAACATCCCTTCCGAACTGAATTGAAAGAATTAGCTCATCCTTCAAATAAATCTAAATCTAATATGAAAGAGAAATAATAAGATTATATCATAATATAAGAGAATGGATCCCCTATTTATAACTATTAAAAACCTAAGAATATTTCCTTTACTTGCATCCAAATCCGTGTAGGAAAAGAATTAGCAGCTGACCAGCATAGTGCCCCGCCCCAGCAGGGGTCTTCACTGCCCAGCGGGATGGAATTTGTACGGAGCCTCTTTGTTGATATTTGCTTTCCAAGCTTCTGCCAAAACCGTGGTCCCACTTGATAATTTTCTTCTTGCATGCGTGGCCACTTCATATAATTTGTTAGACAATTATTGAGTTGAAATCGTGAGCTGCTAGGACATTTAGGAGATGGACTTGTGAGCTGCTTATTTATTTGCAATCTACTGAATCCATGGGCCCATGAATCCGCGAGCTGCTATAAGATCAAACCACGGCCCACCCACAAGTCAGCTATCATGATGATGATTGATAATTTAATAGGAACGTGAACTGCTCTATTTCCTTTGCATGTTGCTCCACCCGTGAGCCCACTTGACATGTTATACAAGCTGCTGGTGTAAGACCCCAACTTTTATGAATAAAGATTTAGTTTTCTTTATATATTATTTCGAAACAGTAAGGTGTTGTTTTGATAAATATGAAAGTTATGGGTGAAATGTGCAAACATTTTTAAAATGAGCAAGTGGTTATAAAATATTCTTGTTGTCGGGGAATATTCGTTTGGTCGTGGAATATTCTTGTTGTCGGGGAATATTCGTACGACGGCGTAGTTAATTGTGGACCCCACAACGGAATAACTGTCGGATATAGAAAGCGACAGAAATAACTTTTTACAAGATAACGGCGTAGTTGTTACCGTTAGTACTGTTGAAATACCCGGTGGTTAAAATACAGTACGCGGTGGTGCGCGGTAGCACACGGTATTGCACAGTATTTCGAATTATTGAGTCTTACGTGAGAAGGAACCTACTCAATTATTGTTACAGTATTTACTGTTCAATATTTTATATTATTGACTCAATAATTGCTACGTTGATATTTTATATTATTGACTCAATAATTGCTGCATTGATATTTTATTGACTCAATAATTGCTACGTTGCTACTTTATATAATTGATTCAATAATGGCTACAGTTGATATTTTGTAGTATTGATTCAATAATTGTCGTTGCACAGTATTTCACGTTATCAACTCAATAATTCATATTATTTGAATAATATTATTAGATAGCATTATTGACAATGTCTAAGGAAGTTCTGTCAAGGAGGGGTTATTTAATTGCGCGCCAGTAAGGAGAAGTCCTTATCGGAAGGCCCCCTCTGTCCTGGGAACGACCTGGTTGTTAATATTGTAGTTCTATAATATTATTTGTGAATAATTAATTATTGATTTATATGATAAGGAAATATTTATTTTGTGGATATTAAAGAAGGAATTTATGCTGATGTGTTTTTATCAGTATTTTGGTGTGAGAAATCATCTGTTTATGGATTTCGGATAATTTATGTTGGGAATTTGGAAAAACTTCCTTCTGCAAAGTTGTAGAGAATTAAATTTCCTATGAAAGGACATAGAATTTGTATTTTTCTGACCAAGGGGCTATTTGTTATAAATTATTGAAGTTTCGGAAAATAAATATATATTATAAAGGGTGGGCCCCACTTTTGTTGGTTTGTTGAAAAATCAGAATTTTTGGAGCAGCCGGCGGCTAAGAATAAAAAATAATATTTTATTATTTTAGTCTCCTTTGGCATCCTAAGCTTTTCCTATAAATAGGGTGCTTAGGTTAGAATTGAAAATCACACCAGAATTCGAAGTTTTCTCTCTCTATAATATCGAGTGTATTTTTGTGAGTATTTCTATACTTTGAGTATTAGTATTCAGCGCAAGTTTCCGTCAATATTATATCCGATATTCCAGTCAGAAGTACTATTATTTTGAGGTAAGGGATGTTATTTTCTTTCGTAAATGATGTTATTCTTTCCAATATCATTATACAGAAATATTGTCATGGATTTTATGTTGAAATTCTTACTTTTTCCGTCGGAGTTACTATTCACGTATACGGCACTATTCACGTATACGGCACTATTCACGGAAAAATTAAATTTTCTTCTATTTGTCCGAATTGCTTGTTAAGGTTACTATCTTTGATTGTATCCAAGTTTTGAGCTCTATTCTTGAATTTTGCTCCATAATTGATTATTACGAGGTATTTTTGAATTGGATATACTAAAATACGAATCCTTAGTCTTTGTCTTTTATCTCACTGGATTCGTTTTTTTAAAATATTTTTCATCATCCTCAGTCCTAAAAGGTGATGTAACTGAATATCTTTGGCCTGTAGTGCAAAGATGAATATTGATTCGAGATGTATATTGATTGATGTTACAGGGATAAAATATTGATGATGGACTTTTAAATCATAGAAGATAGTAGACTTGATTCTCTGCTTAACTCTTCTAATGATTTGTTATTTCCGCTGCGAATATTGATCTAAAGTTGGTTGTCCATTATATTTTATCTTATTTGTTGAAGACTAACGATAATTTGTTTCCCATTATCTTAGTCATAATATTCTTTACTGAGCTAGTTGAGCTCACCCTTTTCATCTGTTGTCCTCTTCAGGAAATGAGAATGTTGCGGGGACTAGTCGGGGGACAGAGTGATGGTCCGAGTTAGAGCAGTAGTAGTCCTCACTATTTCTGATAAATAGTGTGATAATAATTGTAATGAGGACTTAGTTTGAATTTTAATATTTTCTACATATTTGTATTGAGACTCACAGTTGTGTGGTCGTATTTTGCACGACCGTATGATATAAAGTTTGTATTTGAATTCTGTACCATGTATTTGGCGACTCAGAATGGGTTGGGTTGAATGGACCTATTCTGGGGGCGTCACAGTTGGTATCAGAGCTTAGGGATATGATCTCTGGCGGAGATCAGGGAGTAGAACTAGGAGGGGAGAGACGAGTAAATCCTTCGCTAGTATGTCCTACCTAAGCTTATGTGGTATTTAATTGGTCAGTCGGAGCATAGGGTTAATATGTGATATTTTGATTTGTTTAATTAACCCTTGTTTTATGGCAGTATTTGAGAATGGCAACTGAGAATGTTAACAACGAAGTGAATGAGACTGTGGAGACACCTTTAATCGTTAACCAGGAGAACGTGCAACAAGAAGGCAATGTTCATCCTGAAAACAACGTTGGTCAAACGATAAATGATGAGATGTTTAGAAATTTTTTGCAGTTCATGCAAAACCAGACGAGGGAGACTCGTGTGCAATTTACAGGTGGAGATAATAACAAAACGCGAGTTGTCACTGCTAAGCAGTTCAAAGAATTGGGACCACCAGAGTTTCTGGGAAAGCCAGATCCGATCAAGGCGGAGACGTGGATTAAACAAATTACCAAGATATTTGATGTCTTGGGATGCACGGAGGAACAGAAGGTTCCATTCGCCACGTTTATGTTCCGTGGAGAGGCAGATTACTGGTGGGAGTCTGTGAAGCGTACCCAGCCTGCCGTACTCCAGATGTCTTGGGAAGCGTTCCAGAAACTGTTCAATGACAAGTACTTTCCTGAAAGTATTCGTCATATGAAGGAGGTAGAATTTATTAGACTCGAACAAAACAACATGACGGTATCCCAGTACGAGGCTAAGTTCGCGGAGCTGTCCAGGTTTGCACCTCATTTGGTGGAGAATGAGGAACGTATGACGCGGATGTTTCTAAGAGGTTTGAAACCCGAAATACGTCAATACCTCATTTCTCATAAATTTTCTTTATATTCGGATGTAGTAAATAGGGCCCAGTTATTAGAACGAGATAATGATTATGTTCAACCGAGGGACCACAACCAAGGTCGTACCGGTGGCAGCAGTCATCGGAGCAATGACAACCAGCGAGGAGGAAAGTATGACAGAAGCGGTAACCACTCCGGTGGTTATCGTGGCCATGATAGTAGGAAAAGCGAATCGGGGGGAGATTTCAAGAAGAGAAGGTACAACAATGAGAACGTGAAGACGTCGACATCAGCACCAGCATTAACTGTTTCGAGGGGAGGAGAACGACCACCGGTCGTATGCTATAAATGCGGGAAAGAGGGACATATCAGCCCAAACTGCCCACTACTATTCAAAGGATGCTATAACTGTGGAAAAGAAGGACATATAGCTCGAGATTGTCCTGTTGCGAAACCAAGTCCAGCGGGGGTGGTGATTCCAAAGGCGGTTGCAGACAAGTCAAAGTCGGTGATTCCTGGAAGAGCGTTTGTCGTGACATCCCAAAACGTGAGGAATCCGCACGAGGTGATTACGGGTAAGCTGATCATAAACTCTTGCGAAGTTTATACCTTGTTAGATACCGGTGCTACCCATTCCTTTATTTCACCTGCTTGTGCTCAACGTTTGAACTTGACTTCTGATAAATTAGACTTTGATTTATCTGTTGAAACTCCGTTAGGAGAAACCTTTGTTACATCTACAGTTTACAAATCTTGCTTGATTCAGATTGGTACCCTTACCTTACCTGTTGATCTTATATCTTTGAAAATACTTGCATTTGACGTGATTTTAGGAATTGACTGGTTAACCACTTACCATGCCAGAATTGATTGTTTTCGTAAGGTTGTTAGTTTTCATATTCCTAATCAACCTGTGGTACGAATTCAAATCACCAAACCATTAAAATCAGTCAATATCATTTCAAGTCATAAAGCTATTCGTTTATTGAAAAACGGATGTCAAGCTTTCTTAGCTCATGTCACTGATCTAAATCAGAATACATCAGATTTGAATGATATTTCCGTTGTTAATGAGTTTCCTGATGTATTTCCCGAAGAACTTCCCGGTCTACCCCCAGAACGTGAAGTTGAATTCTTTATTGACCTTGAGCCCGGTACAAAGCCCATTTCTAAAACCCCATATCGAATGGCTCCTATTGAACTTCAGGAGTTAAAGATCCAATTACAAGAGTTGTTAGATATCGGTTTTATTCGTCCTAGTACGTCTCCTTGGGGTGCTCCTGTTTTATTCGTAAAGAAGAAAGACGGGAGTATGCGACTTTGTATTGACTATCGAGAGTTGAACCATGTCACCATTAAGAATAGGTATCCGTTACCTCGTATTGATGACCTGTTCGACCAGTTGCAAGGAGCGCAATTCTTTTCAAAGATCGATCTTCGTTCTGGATATCATCAGTTGAAGATTAAAACTGAGGATATTCCAAAGACTGCTTTTAGAACACGGTACGGGCATTATGAGTTCTTAGTCATGTCTTTTGGATTGACTAATGCTCCTGTTGCTTTCATGGATATGATGAACCGTGTGTTTAAGGAGTATTTAGATCAATTCGTTGTTGTCTTTATTGATGACATTCTCATCTATTCTAAAAGCCGTGAAGATCATGAACACCATTTGAAGTTGGTACTTCAAAAGCTTCGTGAGAACAAGCTATATGCTAAGCTGAAGAAATGCGAGTTTTGGCTTGAGGAAGTAGCATTCCTTGGGCACGTGGTATCGAAACGTGGAGTATCTGTGGACCCGGCGAAGATTGAAGCAATACAAAGCTGGGAGCAACCTAAGTCGGTGACCGAAGTACGAAGCTTTCTGGGCTTAGCTGGTTATTATCGGAGGTTCGTAGAGGGATTTTCTCGAATCGCTACTCCATTAACTCAGTTGACTCGGAAAGATATGAAATTCGTTTGGAGCGAGGAATGCGAGAAGAGCTTCCAAGAGCTCAAGAGGAGACTTATTTCGGCACCTGTTCTGACAATACCATCTGGTTCAGATGGATTTGTTATTTACAGCGATGCTTCGGGCAAAGGGTTAGGATGTGTTCTCATGCAACATGGGAAAGTCATAGCCTATGCCTCGCGACAACTCAAAGAATATGAGAGGAATTATCCTACTCATGATCTAGAGTTAGTAGCAGTCGTTTTCGCGTTGAAGATCTGGAGACATTACTTGTACGGAGAGAAAGTGGAGATTTATACAGATCATAAGAGCCTTAAATATTTCTTCACTCAGAAGGAACTCAACATGCGACAACGACGTTGGCTTGAGCTGTTGAAAGATTACGATCATACTATCCAATACCATCCTGGAAAAGCGAACGTTGTAGCTGACGCGTTGAGTAGAAGATCATATGTGGGAACGAGTGCGATGATGTCAAGTATACGCGTAGAACCAGCTTTGATTGATAAAGTTAAAGCTGCTCAAGCTACGGATGCGGAGCTGATGAAGATGAAGAAGAAGGTGCAAGAAGGTGCAATTCCAGAAGCGAGAATCGATGAAGATGGAATACTTCGAGTCAACTCCAGACTTTGTGTTCCTAACGATTCCGACTTGAAGTATAGAATCATGATGGAGGCACACAACACACCGTTTGCAATCCATCCTGGGAGTACTAAAATGTATCGTGATCTTCGACATACATTTTGGTGGAGCAATATGAAGAGAGAAATCGCGGAGTTTATCTCGAGATGTTTAACGTGTCAACGTGTAAAGGCGGAGCATCAAGTACCGAAGGGTCCATTGCAACCACTGGAGATTCCGAAATGGAAGTGGGAACACATTACGATGGATTTCGTTACGGGTCTTCCCAAGGTTTCTCAAGGCTTAGATGCGATTTGGGTTATTGTTGATAGATTAACCAAGTCTGCTCATTTCTTGCCGATACGAGAGACTTATTCCCTTGAACGTCTTGCTCATATGTACGTGAATGAGATTGTGAGATTGCATGGCATGCCAGTATCCATAGTTTCGGATCGTGATCCCAGATTTACTTCACGATTTTGGATCAGTTTGCAGAAAGCTATGGGTACGGATTTACGATTCAGTTCGGCTTATCATCCTCAAACAGACGGACAATCGGAAAGGACTATCCAAACTCTTGAAGATCTATTGAGACTTTGTGTTCTAGACTTCAAAGGGAGTTGGGATAAGTACTTACCATTGGTAGAATTCTCCTACAACAACAGTTATCAGGCAAGTATAGGCATAGCTCCATTCGAAGCGTTGTATGGGAGAAAGTGTCGTTCTCCAGTATGTTGGGATGAGGTGGGTGAAGCAACATTGTTGGGACCGGAGTTAGTACGTATGACTACGGAAAAGATCCAAATAATCCGACAACGTATACAAACGGCACAGGATCGACAAAAGAGTTATGCAGATCTTCATCGAAAGGACGTGGAATTTAATGTTGGAGACCATGTGTTATTACGTGTTGCTCCGTGAAAAGGAGTTACAAGGTTTGGGAAGAGAGGAAAGCTTAACCCACGATTCATTGGTCCATTTGAGATTCTTGACCGAATAGGAAATGTGGCTTATAGACTCGCTTTACCTCCAAGCATGTCTCGCGTTCATAACGTGTTTCACATATCCGTGTTACGTAAATATGTGAAGGATCCAAATCACATTATTGAGTTAGAACCAGACGAGATAGCTGAAGATTTAACGTACGAGGAGTTACCTGTCAAGATCTTGGATAGGAAGGAGCATGTCCTACGCTCGAAAATTATACCTCAAGTTAAAGTTTTGTGGAGAAACCATGCAATTGAGGAGATGACCTGGGAGTTGGAATCGGAAATGAAAGCGAGGTATCCTCACCTTTTCGACATACCAGGTACGTACGTCAATTTCGAGGATGAAATTTCATAAGGAGGGGAGGTTGTAAGACCCCAACTTTTATGAATAAAGATTTAGTTTTCTTTATATATTATTTCGAAACAGTAAGGTGTTGTTTTGATAAATATGAAAGTTATGGGTGAAATGTGCAAATATTTTTAAAATGAGCAAGTGGTTATAAAATATTCTTGTTGTCGGGGAATATTCGTTTGGTCGTGGAATATTCTTGTTGTCGGGGAATATTCGTACGACGGCGCAGTTAATTGTGGACCCCACAACGGAATAACTGTCGGATATAGAAAGCGACAGAAATAACTTTTTACAAGATAACGGCGTAGTTGTTACCGTTAGTACTGTTGAAATACCCGGTGGTTAAAATACAGTACGCGGTGGTGCGCGGTAGCACACGGTATTGCACAGTATTTCGAATTATTGAGTCTTACGTGAGAAGGAACCTACTCAATTATTGTTACAGTATTTACTGTTCAATATTTTATATTATTGACTCAATAATTGCTACGTTGATATTTTATATTATTGACTCAATAATTGCTGCATTGATATTTTATTGACTCAATAATTGCTACGTTGCTACTTTATATAATTGATTCAATAATGGCTACAGTTGATATTTTGTAGTATTGATTCAATAATTGTCGTTGCACAGTATTTCACGTTATCAACTCAATAATTCATATTATTTGAATAATATTATTAGATAGCATTATTGACAATGTCTAAGGAAGTTCTGTCAAGGAGGGGTTATTTAATTGCGCGCCAGTAAGGAGAAGTCCTTATCGGAAGGCCCCCTCTGTCCTGGGAACGACCTGGTTGTTAATATTGTAGTTCTATAATATTATTTGTGAATAATTAATTATTGATTTATATGATAAGGAAATATTTATTTTGTGGTTATTAAAGAAGGAATTTATGCTGATGTGTTTTTATCAGTATTTTGGTGTGAGAAATCATCTGTTTATGGATTTCGGATAATTTATGTTGGGAATTTGGAAAAACTTCCTTCTGCAAAGTTGTAGAGAATTAAATTTCCTATGAAAGGACATAGAATTTGTATTTTTCTGACCAAGGGGCTATTTGTTATGAATTATTGAAGTTTCAGAAAATAAATATATATTATAAAGGGTGGGCCCCACTTTTGTTGGTTTGTTGAAAAATCAGAATTTTTGGAGCAGCCGGCGGCTAAGAATAAAAAATAATATTTTATTATTTTAGTCTCCTTTGGCATCCTAAGCTTTTCCTATAAATAGGGTGCTTAGGTTAGAATTGAAAATCACACCAGAATTCGAAGTTTTCTCTCTCTATAATATCGAGTGTATTTTTGTGAGTATTTCTATACTTTGAGTATTAGTATTCAGCGCAAGTTTCCGTCAATATTATATCCGATATTCCAGTCAGAAGTACTATTATTTTGAGGTAAGGGATGTTATTTTCTTTCGTAAATGATGTTATTCTTTCCAATATCATTATACAGAAATATTGTCATGGATTTTATGTTGAAATTCTTACTTTTTCCGTCGGGGTTACTATTCACGTATACGGCACTATTCACGTATACGGCACTATTCACGGAAAAATTAAATTTTCTTCTATTTGTCCGAATTGCTTGTTAAGGTTACTATCTTTGATTGTATCCAAGTTTTGAGCTCTATTCTTGAATTTTGCTCCATAATTGATTATTACGAGGTATTTTTGAATTGGATATACTAAAATACGAATCCTTAGTCTTTGTCTTTTATCTCACTGGATTCGTTTTTTTAAAATATTTTTCATCATCCTCAGTCCTAAAAGGTGATGTAACTGAATATCTTTGGCCTGTAGAGCAAAGATGAATGATTACTTGATGAATATCTTTGGCCTGTAGAGCAAAGATGAATGATTACTTGATGAATATCTTTGGCCTGTAGAGCAAAGATGAATGATTACCTGATGAATATCTTTGGCCTGTAGTGCAAAGATGACAGGTGTTGAGATGAATATGACCACTGATGATACAAATGAATATCTTTGGCCTGTAGTGCAAAGATGAATATTGATTCGAGATGTATATTGATTGATGTTACAGGGATAAAATATTGATGATGGACTTTTAAATCATAGAAGATAGTAGACTTGATTCTCTGCTTAACTCTTCTAATGATTTGTTATTTCCGCTGCGAATATTGATCTAAAGTTGGTTGTCCATTATATTTTATCTTATTTGTTGAAGACTAACGATAATTTGTTTCCCATTATCTTAGTCATAATATTCTTTACTGAGCTAGTTGAGCTCACCCTTTTCATCTGTTGTCCTCTTCAGGAAATGAGAATGTTGCGGGGACTAGTCGGGGGACAGAGTGATGGTCCGAGTTAGAGCAGTAGTAGTCCTCACTATTTCTGATAAATAGTGTGATAATAATTGTAATGAGGACTTAGTTTGAATCTTAATATTTTCTACATATTTGTATTGAGACTCACAGTTGTGTGGTCGTATTTTGCACGACCGTATGATATAAAGTTTGTATTTGAATTCTGTACCATGTATTTGGCGACTCAGAATGGTTTGGGTTGAATGGACCTATTCTGGGGGCGTCACAGCTGGACCGTGTGGTCCAATTCGTTTCAAGCTGGGACGTGAGCTGCTACTTGACTTGTGATAATGTGCTTGGAAGTTGATTTAGAATAGGAACACACAAAAAACCGTGGGCCCATGTGCTTTCCTTTAGTAATTAAATTGCAAGCTTCTTGTTGTTGACATATACCAAGTGAATTGCATGGACCTTAGTTACCCAATTGGGTCAGCCCAATTGGTCCCAAATTAAACTCGAATTTGTCCCGTTTCAATATATTAGCTCCAAATAATTCTGAAATCAATAAACACAGTAATTAAGCTCATATCCACATGAAATATGTAATAAAACTAAATATAAAGGAATAATAATCATCGAATATTATGTACTTATCAAATTCCCCCACACTTAGCTTTTACACGTCCTCGTGTAAATCAAAAGTTTGATTTCCAAAAAATAATTCTATTCAACCAGTATGTCAAAAGATTTAAGATCAAATCATGATTATCAATACTAAACCCACAAAACTATAATTAACGTTCATCAATCAACTCAAGATAACCACCTTGTCATTTCACCAATGAATTTCATTAAATCAAATTGTAATCACATAATCCCTATTCTATGATCTACACACTTACTCAACTTAATTATCATGGAGCAAAAACCGTGCACACCACTCAAAAACTCAAAACATATTTTTTTCTACTTTAATTTTTTTTTCTCCAAGACCCCTTTCGTTTTTCTAATTTGTTTCCGGTGAATGCATTTTATGCTCCGTTTCACCTTCCTCAATCATTTTTTTGTAAGTGAGTGCATTTTATGCTCCATCTCACTTATCCACACGTGTTTATGGGAAAGTGCGTTTTACGCTCTATCTCATCCCACCACATGACTTCTCTTGTGTTTCTTTTTCAACAATTTCACTGGTTTTCAATTTTTCTTATTATTTTTTTTCACATGGTCCTGCAAAAAACTTAAGTAGTTCAATAGTTCTAGAGCATGAGATTAGTGCACATAGACAACTCCACAGATAACTTAGCCAACTAAGCATATATCACATGTTCAAGTACTCATGAGACAAATTCAACTCAAATCAATTATTATGGATCATAACTTAGTGTTTCTCAATCATTAACCAATTAAACATTAAATAGATTTTAAATTTTTAGCATTGATTTCCAATTTTTGACTTTAACCTTCGAACACAGGCAAATAGAATTATGGAAGTCAAATTTTTCAAAAAAAATTCACGGGCAATTTTCAAGTTTCCTTTCAAAATATGGTGATCAATATCCTAAAAATAAAATAAAAACCTAAGTCTTTCCCCCCACACTCAAACCTTACATTGTCCCCAATGTAAGAAAATCATGCAAATAAGAAAGAACTACATGCAATTAAAAAAAAACTAAATAGTAAAGGGATAGAAAGATCAAATCTGGACTCTTGGGTTGCCTCCCAAGTAGCTGCCCTTGTTTATTGTCATCGGCTTGACATCATCCTTCTCTTCTATGTAATTGGAGTTGTGAACTTTAAGTGGACTGGTAGCAATTTCATCCTTAATTGAGGAATATTGTATACTTCATGATCCTGCTCCTTTCCAGCCACCAAATCCTCCTCGTATAATTGTATTCGATCAAAAGATTCCTGCATTGAATAATCCACAACATCAATAACAAAAATAGATTTAATATTACCAAGATACCTTTTAGCCTCATCTGTGTTGAACTGGAACTTTGCATTGTCCAATTCCATGGTAAAGGTACGATGGTGTGTAACACTCATTGTTTCTGTTAGTTGTACTGATGGAGATGAATCCACGTCTTTCTTGTCGAGATCTGCAGAATTTATCAAATTATTATCTTCTTCCTCTTGTTCCTTCTCTTCATTAAATTCCATATTATAGTCCGTTCCTAGAGTAAGCTCTGAATCCTCCTGCTCCTCTTCATCAAATCCCATTGTACTGGAGTTCTCAACAAACGGAGGAGGTAACTCCTCAAAGCCTTGAGATTCCAACCTCCCTACTGTGGTTGCAAGCTGACCAACTTGGTCCCTCAGACCTTGAACAGAAGTTCTTATCTCCTGCTGGAACTGCTGTGTCTGACTCATGAACTGTAGTGTTTGGCTCATGAATGCCTTGAACATATCCTCCATAGATGTCCCAGAATTGACAGGTACTTCGTAGCTCAAGTCGTGCTGATCTCTCCATCCAGAATTGTGAGTTTCTGCCCAAGGATCACATTGATGTGGATTTTGTCCGGAGAATGTCCCCAAAGCATTAACTTGATGAACAATTACATCCTCTTGCACTATGAGACAATCATTTGTTGTATACCCTGATTTTGAGCAAATTCCACATACTTTTGCAACTGGTACGTTTCCTATTGTTAATTGTTGCACCACAGCAGTTAAGTTAGAAATCTGTTGTACCAATTCACTCGTGCTTACCTCACTTACCCTTTGTGGAGCATGATCGTATTGTTGTGAGTTAGCAGCCATGTTTGCAATCAGATTTCTTGCAGCCTTCGGTGTCTTGTCTACTAATGCTCCTCCACTAGCCGCATCGATCATACTTCTTTTCGTTGGTATCAGCCCTTCGTAGAAGTACTGAATCAAGTGTTGCTCATCGATTTGGTGGGGAGGGCAGCTGGAACACAACTTCTTGAACCTTTCCCAATACTCGTAGAGAGTTTCTCCATTGAACTGCCTGATTCCACATATCTCCTTCCTTGTATCAGCAACTCTTGATACAGGAAAATACCTCTCCAAGAATAGCCTTTGCATATCAGTCCATGATCGTATCGATCCTGAAGGAAGATAGTATAACCAGTCTTTTGCCAAATCTGCTAAGGAGAATGGAAAAAGCCTAAGCTTAATCTGCTCATCTGTCACTCCTTATGATTCCATCGTGGAACACACCACATGGAGCTCCTTTAGATGCGTATATGGATTTTCACCTGTAAGACCATGAAAAATAGGCAAAAAGTGAATTAGTCCGTAGTTAAGTTCAAAAGCAACATCTAAGGTAGGATATTCAATACACAAGGATGGTTGATCAAGGTCTGGAGTAGCCAGTTCTTTTAAAGTCCGATTGTTGTTCGGCACAGCCATCTTTTCCTTTTTAAGTGTTGGAACAAGAGCTTCTTTTGTATCTGCAGTTTTCTCTATTTCTTGATCAAAATTTAAGTTAATAGAGTGAGAGGATTGAGTCATAAAAAAAATAAAAATAAAAATAAAATAATAAAAATAAATAAAAACAAAGAATAAACAAAAACAAATAACACTCCCCGGCAACGGCGCCAAAATTTGGGAGCTGTCGTTTACACTCCTAAATTAACCTCACTTTTACTTTACGAATTCAAACAATTAGCACAGTAGTAAGCAAGGATCGATCCCACGGAGAGTGATTTATTTTATATTTACCCTATGATTTCTAATAAAAAGGGGGTTTTGAATTGACTAAACTAAATTGTCAAGAATAAAGTAATAAGAATTAACAATGAATAAAAAGCTTCAATTCTTCAGTTCAGTATCACCTTTTCACAATTATGGATTAATCAAGTATAACATTATTTATCCTTCAATGAAATTAATAGCCCTAGGTAACAACAAGCTCTGCTACCCGAAACTCCCCTTATATTGTCACTCAATGAAACAAGCTCTTCACAAGATTCTAACCATTATATAACCTAGAACAAGCTCTCTAGATTTAATATAACAGCAGCATTAAGAACTAAGGAATTAGACTATTCCAAGTAACAAACACATAAGCTCGGATTGTTTAACTTGTCTTCTGATAATCATAGCAATACTCAAAAGCTTGTCCACAATCAGGTATTACTAATTGCTACTTGTGATTAGAAATAATATCAATTACACGTAATACTATTCCTTGATCTAGCATATGACACCAATTCACTAATTTAATCCTGCAGAATCACGTTAGTCAATTGAATAGCATACAAGAAGTTAAAATAGATTATCAGAATAAATCTCATGCAAGAAGGAATAATTAAAATAAACTTGATCAAACCATTAATTATGAATAAGGTTCAACATCCCTTCCGAACTGAATTGAAAGAATTAGCTCATCCTTCAAATAAATCTAAATCTAATATGAAAGAGAAATAATAAGATTATATCATAATACAAGAGAATGGATCCCCTATTTATAACTATTAAAAACCTAAGAATATTTCCTTTACTTGCATCCAAATCCGTGTAGGAAAAGAATTAGCAGCTGACCAGCATAGTGCCCCGCCCCAGCAGGGGTCTTCACTGCCCAGCGGGATGGAATTTGTACGGAGCCTCTTTGTTGATATTTGCTTTCCAAGCTTCTGCCAAAACCGTGGTCCCACTTGATAATTTTCTTCTTGCATGCGTGGCCACTTCATATAATTTGTTAGACAATTATTGAGTTGAAATCGTGAGCTGCTAGGACATTTAGGAGATGGACTTGTGAGCTGCTTATTTATTTGCAATCTACTGAATCCATGGGCCCATGAATCCGCGAGCTGCTATAAGATCAAACCACGGCCCACCCACAAGTCAGCTATCATGATGATGATTGATAATTTAATAGGAACGTGAACTGCTCTATTTCCTTTGCATGTTGCTCCACCCGTGAGCCCACTTGACGTGTTATACAAGCTGCTGGACCGTGTGGTCCAATTCGTTTCAAGCTGGGACGTGAGCTGCTACTTGACTTGTGATAATGTGCTTGGAAGTTGATTTAGAATAGGAACACACAAAAAACCGTGGGCCCATGTGCTTTCCTTTAGTAATTAAATTGCAAGTTCTTGTTGTTGACATATACCAAGTGAATTGCATGGACCTTAGTTGCCCAATTGGGTCAGCCCAATTGGTCCCAAATTAAACTCCAATTTGTCCCGGTTCAATATATTAGCTCCAAATAATTCTGAAATCAATAAACACAGTAATTAAGCTCATATCCACATGAAACATGTAATAAAACTAAATATAAAGGAATAATAATCATCGAATATTATGTACTTATCAGAAGCGTCGGGAACTGACCAATGACAGTTCAGCAGTTGGCACAACCCCATCGAAGAATCGGGTACAGACTGGTGACAGTTCAGCCATTGGCTTAACCCTAGTGAAGAATCGGGTACAGACTGATGACAGTCCATCCGTTGGCTCAACCCCAAAGAAAGGGTCGGGTACAGACCGGTGACAGTTCAGCCATTGGTTCAACTCCAGCAAAGAATCGGGAATGATCCGGTGGTGCAAATAATATATCAATCTATCCCCACAAAGGGCAGGTGATGGAATCTGTTATACAGATCCTGAGAGGGAGTACCAAGAAGGATTGGTAATTCAACCCCCTATTGCAAACTACAGGTGTAAATTATCGTCAGGATAGGTATCGGAAGCACCCACTAAGGCAACTCGGTAACCGAGATATATCCCTAGCAGAGGAACCTTTAGAAATGTACAATGGCATCAGCCCAAAGGGAAATATGACTTACTGAAAGTATTGACTGACATGGGAAACCCTTGGTCATAAACCAAGGTAACATTAATAATATCATCCTTATCAGAGTCGACAGATCCGTCACGGATAACATCGTCCCCAACAAAAAATGACGAGGACAGTTGGAGATAGCCTATTGGGGATATCCTACTAGTAACAGCCTGACAATGCTGCCCCAAGGGTTATCATGAATAACGTTATCCCTAGCAAAAGATGACATGAACATTTGATGATACCATTTTCCCTCAAAGGCATCTAGCATTCATCACATATCATACCATGCATTGCCTTGCCTTTGCATTTGCATTTCTAGTGTCTAGCAATCTTTATCCTATTCATTCCACTGCATTGCATGAACATGATAAAGAGGGGAATCTGTAGACACTCAAAATTTTGTTCCACTATTACTAACACTGTAGGAGGGCAAAATTATATTTTCAAATCAACCCTGGTATCAATATCGTGCCATCAACTCAATCCCGATCTCAATACCGGGCCATCAAATCAACCCCGATCTCAATACTGGGCAGTCAACTCAACCCCAGTCTCAACCCGCGAGGTACAGGTCAGCCCCGATCTTAATTTGGGAAGTACAGGTCAGCCCCAGTCTCAACCCGAGAAGTACATGTCAGCCCCGGTCTCAACCCAGGAGGTACAGGTCAGCTCCGGTCTCAACCCGGGAGGTATAGGTCAGTCTTGATCTCAACCCGGGTGGTACAGGTCAGCCTCGGTCTCAACCCGGGAGGTACAGGTCAGCCCTGATCTCAACCCGGGTGGTACAGGTCATCCCAGATCTCAACCCGGGATGTACAGGTCAGCCCCAGTCTCAACCAGAGAGGTCAGGTCGACTTCAAAAACAATCCTAAAACCTTATAACATCTCCATATGAAAACCTGGAAGGACCAATTTAGCCTCAGAGACAAACATGAGGACAAACATAATCAACTGGGATCCAAACCTTAGAAACAATGCTAGGAAGTCAGCCGAAGGCCATGCCAGAATTAAAGGCAACCCCGGGAGGGGAAAATGGTCATTTTACCAACTTAAAGCCGTTTCGATCAAACTCAAGCCGAATTAATGCAACTAAGGTCAGAACGAACCATAACAATGATCTCGAGTGAAAAAATTATAAGATAGCTTAATGAATAAAATGGGAGGAAACGAAGACCTGGTTATGAAACCATCTTTTTGGACTCGAAAAAGGTTTACTCCAATGTCATTGCGACACTCTCGGCGAGGGCTTTCCGGAAAGGTACAACACACCTCCAACGGAAGCTCCGATCAAAAGTTAGGAAGTTTTGAATCTCACCTCGCGTTTCTCGGAGTGCATGTACTTCAATGCAACGGGACCTGCCACGTGGGCCTCGCCATGTGGAGCCTCACCTCTACCTGCGGCTGCCGCAGGTAGAGCTGCTTCACCCGGGTCTATATATATGAGGTGACCCCCAGCTCATTTAAAAAAAAGAAAAACACTCTGAACCTCTGCCCGTTTTATTTCTCAGCCATATTCTTGTCCTCCAAACCCAAAATTTTTTACTCTAACACGTAGATATACCCACATACTACCACATATCAAAATTTAACCGGTAGAAACGGAAGTTTAAAGCCTACGATTTGGCAAAAAGCCAGTGTAGCAGTCCATTGTAAGTATTTTTACGATAAGGAAGTTTATATTACTTCATTGCACTTTTATACACTTGCACGTTAAGTTTCACTTTCTGAATATGCCCGAAACTCAGTTTCGTGGCTGTTTTTGCTTACTTTTTGTACATTTTAGTACATAAACACATTTTTCTGGCATTTCTACAACTCGGATTGACGATTCGTCACTTTTAACATCTTTTATATATATAAACATATACATATATGCACCCTTCACCGGACTAGGTTATCTTTCCATTCCCGTTTTGACTATTTTCTGTCTATATTTAACTATATATATACTAACTTTTCAATTCTGTCAAGCCCGAATGTTAAATCCAAGGTAGTATATGGCTTTTATATATATAACTATATATATATATATACATTTTTTAGACTTTATTTGGCCTGGATTTATACGTCATGGCCTTTTTATTGCTTTAATATATATATATATATATATATATATATATATATATTATTTTTATTTACATTCCAGTTTGGCCTAGATCATTCTGTGGCCTTTTTACTACTTTTATACATATATATACATATATATATATATATATACACATTTCTGTCCGGGCAAATGATAGAATGTCTGTCGCCCTTTAACGCTTTTCTATATATATATTTACATTCTATCAGCCTGGATCATTTCGTGGCTTTTATACAGCTTATATTTATATATATATATATATATATATATATATATATTTACATTCCAGTTTGAGCATCGGAGTGAAAACCCACCGCCCTTTATATATATATATATATATATATTTATATTTCAGTCCGGGCATCGGAGTGAAAACCCAACGCCCTTTACAGCTTCCATATATATAACTATATATATATATATATGCTATTACTCATTTTAATTCAATTGTTGCTTTAAATATTCATTTGATATGAATCGGTATTGACATTTCTGCGGACGAACTAGATTTCTTTAAATCTCTCCAACTCTAGATTTCAAACGGTTCAAAATAGGTCCAGACAGAACCGGGAAGCTAGAATTGTTTACATTTACTTAAATCTAGCAATTTTTCTAGTTCAGTTATGAAAGCTACCTCGCGGCCCTTAGATCGCTATCTAGTGGGAACGAGACGCTTCGGCTATACACGAGCCAAGATTTACTGATGAATCCTTGGTTCTGGCGCCATCTGGATGTAAATATATATTTTCTGTAGATATTTGAACTGTGCAGGTTTTATTAGCTTCCCTCTGTGAGCCTAGGAATCGTGGGATTTATGATCAAATTGATCAGAATCTGATTCTCACGATGGACAAACACCACTTTATAAATGTACCCTGCTAGTTCTTCTGTAAAATGTACATCTAGAAGACCTTAAACTAGTTATCCGGGTTTAAGGTCTCAACATAATGAGAATAATAGTTTGTCGTGTCAGAGTAACTCTGATGGCTGTCATGCCCATGAGAAGACCTACACTTGTATATATGTTGTGGTCGAAGATGCTTCGCAGCCCAACAATCACCATTCAAATTCACCCAAAAGGCTAAAAAGATAAAACGAAAGTATTGACATGTTTCAATTCCTATGTTAGCGTAAGGGTTTGAAAAGCTGCTTTCAAAACATCTTTTTAATAATCTTGTCTAAATAAGAGACTCTTGCAAATCAAATCAAATCCTTCGTATATAGGTTCAATGAAGCCTGTCCATACTTTCAATCAATCAAACATTGTCCCAATTCTTTCCAGCATTCACATACACATTGCAGATTTAAAAGGGAAATATTGAAAAGATGTGGTACCGTGTTTACACGGGAGTTGTGGGGTGCCTAACACCTTCCCCACACTTAACCTAGCCCCCGAACTCAAAACTTTGGTTTCAAAGATCAAGTTTCGACAGTGTCCAGCAATCGGGTCTCTTTCAAATAAAACTCGGTTGAGTTGGTACAACCATTTCAAAACTACCAACTGGCGAGATAGTACTAATACCCGTAGCGGAGGTACCTATTGTGATCCTAGAGGAGACTGATCCAGAGGAGGAGGATCCATCTAAATATTCTGATAATTTTGATTTTTCATCATTGTTTGACGGTATGTCTGAGGAGGAGGTGGAGACGGTACAGATTAATCCGGTACTGCCTATTGAGGAGGAGAAGATAACACTGGCAGAGTCTATGAAGGCTTTGTTCATGGCAGTGTTAGACCTAAATATTCAGCTGAGCAAGGAGCTGCGTTATCTTTGGGAGGAAGTTCACGACATCCAGGAAGAGAAAGGGTGTTAGAGTTTATGCCCTAGAGGCTAATTCTTTGATGTAATTATTTAAACATTTTTTGATATTATATTTGATTGAATAAATGAATTATTTTATTATGGTTTTATTTACTGCGTTATATAAATGTTAACATAATAAAAGTCCTTAGAATAGTGATACAAATTATATGGCTTCAAGTATGTGACTTGAACATGAGATCATATAGTTATAATTAGTATCATTACTCTTAAATGTCCCTAGTCGAGTGTCATTGTTAATGGGACAACAATGATACATTGAGACTAGTATGTGGATTGACTGATGGCCAAATCTCATTGGTCATAAATATATGAGATATTGAGTCAATGCATAGGTACATGTTAGAGAACAATGTACTGGGCAGACCCACCATGAGAATTCTACGTGGAGCATTATGCAAAGTGTCATAAGCAATTCTCATAGTGACAATGATGTAATGATCCTCCGACCTGAAATCACTATATTACTACACGAGAATTTATGTACTTTGATATCATCAAAGGCCACCTTTAATAGGTGGACGATAAAGGTGATTATTGGGTATATCATGAATCGTGTGAGGAATATGAGTGATCTAGATGGAATTTAACCCTCCTATATATTAGGGGTGATATCCATAGGCCTCTTGATTGAGTAGGACTATGAAATGCATGGCCATGCTCAAATAGTGATTTGTTTCATATAGTCTACTCATCGATCAAGAAAACTCAGATTAAATTATGAAGAGGATGACACATTCCATGCCTCGAATTTAATCTAGGATGTCAAGGTTAAAAGGATTAAATTACATTGAAACATTGGTCACGAAAAGGTTGTATCGAATCACCGATCTTATTATTATTTGGGTAGCAGTGATGCATTACTAGATGCCGCTCACTGTTTATAATTTTATAATATGATTTTAAAATTATTGCCAACATAATAATAACCTATAGGGTCACACACTTAGAACGTAATTAAAAGGGAATTAATTTAAATTGTATAGATTTAAATATATCAATATGATTGATAGTATTTAAATTATGAATTTAAATTAATAGGATAATTTGTATATATATATATTAATTAAATAAGACTTAATTAAGATATAATATATATATATATATATATAAATTCGGATTTTATATTTCTAATTGGATTAGGTTTTGGTTAATTCCTTTAACTGCTATATATATGATATATCAGCCGTTTAGGGTATCATCGATATCAAAACCCTAGCCGCTCTTAGAGAGAGACTAGAGAGAAAAATTTCAAAAAAAAGTCCAGATCCTTGGCGGCTAGTACCGCAGCTTTCCTTGCTGCAGATAGTGTGACGATTCGCGGGACGTTCGTGTGGATACCGTAGAGGCGCAGTTCCGTTGGATTGCGTTGAGGATTCGAAGCAGTTCTAGAATCTCCATCGTCTCCTTTCAGGCTTGAATAATCTGTAAAATATATCTTAACCTCTGAATTAATATATTTTCGCATGGATCCTATTTTAGGGTTTCGAAAATTTTTAATTTCCGCTGCGTTTATGTGCCGAAAACCCTACAAAGGGGACATTGAGGTCTTCTGGGAGGTGGAGCATGACGAGAAGGTGCTGGCGAAGGATAAGGTTCGGGATCTAAAACTTGAGGTCCAAGAACTGAAGGCAAAGCTTCTGAACAAGAAGCAGAAGATAAGTCGAATGTGCTATATACAAAGGAGTTCGCATCAGGATTATCAACATCAGATTGCTGAGTATCTTGTAGAGGAAGGGCAGACTTGGCATATTATTAGCTGGAATATGGTGGCCTTTATGGCCGATTCGAATTACGACAATGCCGTTAGGCAGATGTAGTCCAGTTATAGTAGCTATGTAGATATTGTGTAGCTAGTAGTGACGTAAAACCCTCTTTTGTATAAACAAAGATTAGTCTTTTGTAAATCCCAACTTTTGGAAATAAATTGGAGGATAGTGATGTAAATGGCTAAAGCTATGTAATGCCTAAAGTTGTAGTGTTATACTGCAAGTAGAAGTATATGAATACAAGAAGTTTATTGAAATACTTGTTAATGTGTTTGAGTTATTATTTATTGTTAATAATTGTAATACCCGAGAATTTCCATATATTATTAAATGAATATAATAATGGAAATGAGAATTTATTTAATATAAATGATTTTGTGTTATGAGATGAATTAATTCAATTATATAAAATTGAATAATTATTATAATTGAGAAATTTATGGAGTTTACGATAAACTCGTTGATAGCCTTGTGTGGCACAGTGACGTAATATAAGAATGATTACATTAACTTAAGCGAACAATTAATCTATATTAATTGTTAATCGTAGAATATTAATTAATTGTCATTGTAGAATAATTGTTATAGAATATTATGGTGATTAATTAATAATATGTGATTATTATTATTGCAAGAAATATATAATAATAATACGCAACGAGTTTATATATATAATAAGATTTATATTAAAGTGATAATTAATCATATAAGGGTTAATTAAATTGTTATGGAGATTAACAATTATATTGATTGATGAAGGATGGGTGTATATTATTAATTAATAAGATGAGTAATTCTATGTGCAAGCATGCGAATTAAATGTGTAACATATAGTAGCTAACTATGTATTATATGAAGTGTAATATGACACTATTATATAGTAAGGTTTATTGAATTATGGGAGTTGCATGAAATGCCTATGTGACTATGTTATATATAAAATATGTAGTAAAGTTTATTAACTTGAAAGGGTTACATAAAGTATTTATGTGGCAATTGTATGTGAAGAGTACATTAAAATAATGTATCATGAATATATATAATAAATAATTATAATTGATGATTACTTACATATATAATGGAATAATAGAATTTAATGAAGGAGATAATGTGATGTGAGTACATCCGAGTAAATTATACCGGTGTGATAAAATATACATGGATTATATGTGTGCAAAATTTCAATTATTACATTAGTTGAATTACATTGTGACACCTAAACATATGTTGAATACACATGAAATATATAAACTCAAGTAAATGGTATGTATATTATAAAGTGTGGCATGTAGTTCATTTGCAAACTATCAGAGTTTCATTCCTTGTCCCATAATAAGAGACTCAGTTCACTCTCACGTGAAACACTAATGATGCTAGCCTACTCCTATAATCTCAAACTCAGCAACATAGGCTAGAAAATGAGGAGCAAGGGTGTGGCTATCATGATGGATTTCAACCACCATTACCAACCCCCTAATAACCTCCCTGCAATTCAAATTCCCGTTGGTTCAATTTGTTGTACATATACATTGTCTGGGTCTTGGTTTTGCTATTTATATGGCCCCTTCTCCTTCACGTTTCAATTTGTTGAGAGTTGCTAAGAAGTTAAAGAAGTATAATCAGTGTGTGAGGAGTTCAATTCAAACTTGGATTGCATTGCAGAGGTATAAAACCTCTCCCTTATTCCCCATTTCTTGTTCTCTGAAGTTTTCTAACTTCTTGAATCCAGTATAAAATTCATGAAGTTATACTTGGATAATGTTTGTGGGTTGTGGTATAAGACTTATAATCATAGTAACTTGCTAGCAATCGAATTCTTACAACAACTCCCATGTTCTTCATTTTCCATTTTTTATGTTTCTGCAATTATTCTTGAATTTCAATTTCTGATTATGCCAAATTGGACTGTAATTGGATTGAAGGAAGTTTGTTTAGTTGCTATATGGCTTATATACATGTTTGAACTGGAATGCTGTTGTTTAAAAACTATTTTTGTGAAGTCATTTTGTGAGTTGGGCTAGAAACTGTCGTGGCTGCCTGCTGTCTGGTGCGAACCAGTAGTGGCGCAGCTGCGTCGGTTTAAGCCTGGGATGAGGCGCAGTTGCGCCGGCACCCTTCTACAATTTTCTGCATCCTGCTTGATTCTGCTAAATGTTGATTGTTGCGATAAATTAGTACAAGCATGCTAGCTTGAGTAATACTTATATATAAACATATTGAGACAATGTGAGCATGTTTTACTGAGAGTTGCATGCACACTTATAGTTTTGAGATAAACTTAGCGTTTTATAAACAAACTTCGATGTTTGGAAATGAACTCGATATGTATACTTGCCATGTTAACATTCTGACCTTACAAGCATATTAGTATGATATAAAGATGTTTGAGAAGCATGTTAACTCGCGTATATAGGTTCTATAATGAAATGTGAACATGTGGACCCTGCTAGTGCACATTCCTAACAAAAGTGTATGTTTTGAACACAAACCTTGACTTGCTATGCCATGTTAATATTCTGATTTTGCGAGCATAGTAGTATGGTTTAGAAATGCACGAACAACCCATTAACTTGTGTTTATATAATTCGTAATGAGGCGTGAGCATGTTGAACTTGTTAGTGAACGTTACTAACAACAATATAAGCTTTAAATGTGGACTTTGACATGTTATATTAGGGCTCAACATTCTGATATTTTGAACATGATTGAATATGTTTTGAAGGCATCATACATGTACGTACTTGTTAGATGTAATGCAAGTTAATCAAGCATGAGTTCGATTAAGTCACGAACTAGTAACAGTGCTAGAATCACACATCCATGACATAGAAACATATGAACATGCGTATCAATAAAATATATGACTACTTTATATGTCTAAATGATAAGCATGACAACTTATGTAAATTCATGGCATTGTATAACCCTAAGTCGTTAGGGATCGTGAATTAAAATTAAATCATATATGATTGGAATTAGAAAGGTTAAACAAGCATGAAAGTAACATTTAATATGTATACATACTTTGTGATATCATATGAACCCGATTTTGACGGTTAACTTATGAGAATCCCATACCTTGCTAAAATAAAATATATTTTAGTATTGCTTGTAGTTGTACGTGATATTAATAATATGAGAGCATGTTTTCTAATTGTTGCGATCTTACATGATATAAGAATGTGTTTAAACTCTAAAAGAGGAACGTTAAGGATAGAAATTATATTCTATATAACTGTATAGCTAGGTTAAGACTTAACTTATGTGTTGATCGTATATTCGAAGACAAAATGTGAAGTTAAATTATATGACTAATGAATATCATATATATACGTAACTATATTACGATAGGAATTCGAAAGTGTTGATTTACTTAACGAGGATAAACTACGCATAAGGCAAGTATCCTAAATCCTTGCATTACTTTATTCAACAGATATCGTAAGCAAGTATCCAAACCTTATCTCTTTGGATGCAAGTATTCTATTCTTGTATATTGCGAACTAGTTTCCTACTTAATCGTTTGAATTGAATTAGCACACTTGAACTCTTATTTCATTAAAGCTATTATTCATGTTGAACTTAGTATTGTTCTTGAATATTGTGAAAGTGTCTATGCCATTTGATTCGGCTAGACTTATATTATTGAAAAACGACCCAAACCAATTGATTGGTGAGGGATCTTGTATTTGATTGAGAAGAACAAAATATAACTATCGGAGAACCGACGTGCGCACTTGAGTATGATTGATTGCTATGCATAACGATGGTACTTTAAGCTGATCACCTGTTGTACCTGTTTTTGTTGGATTTTCAGTTTAATACTCTTAATTCTAGTAGAAGTTCATAGTCCTTAGTGACTGCTCAATATTCAGTTATCTTGAAATCTTAAATTGATTTATTATTGAATCACATTGATATTATTCTGTCCTTAGCGACTGTTATTTAAAACTGTTGATATTCTTGTTATCCTTGAACTATCAAACCTTGCTATACTCTTTTGAGAATTGAGAATTATTATTACAAACCCTTATTGTATATTACTTGCTGAGCAATTTGTGCTCATTCTTGCTTTCCCTAAAACATTTCAGTTAAGGTCAAGCAGTGCGGACCTCCGGGCATAGATAAGGGCAAGGGAAAGGCTACTGAGTAGCTTAAATTATGTAGGACTTTTGATTGTAATAAAGAACTTATGATATTATGTACTAGTTAAGGTTATTTATGCTTAAGATATGTCTAAGCTATGTAATCACTGTTTAAGTTACGAGACCTTGGGGCGTGAATAAATTATATTATTTAAATGTAATCTATTTGGTATTAGTTGTGTATTATTCCGCTGTGCGATGCGACATTTAGTCGTATTATTATTGTGATGTATTACCATGAGCACGTGACGAACC
The DNA here is from genome assembly GCA_020205555.1 of Panax stipuleanatus. Classification (NCBI taxonomy): domain Eukaryota; kingdom Viridiplantae; phylum Streptophyta; class Magnoliopsida; order Apiales; family Araliaceae; genus Panax; species Panax stipuleanatus. Next base: position 108,090,276 of record CM035119.1, on the reverse strand, counting down.
GAATTTGAGAGACCCAGTGACGGTCCTGGAATTTGGGGGCATCATAATAATAACCAACTGAAGGAATAAATAATAATGAAACTATTTTCGCATTAACAGAAAATGCCGCCAAGAAGACGACAAACAAACCAAGAAGCAGAGCCTCATAATGAGGAAGAGCAAGGGAATCAGAATAACCAAATAAAAGAATTTGTGAACTTATTAATTGCGACCTTTAATACGACCAGAGAGAACATACGAAATAATCACGCGGTAGGTCGTGCGACTACCTTTAATGAATTTAAGATTATAGGCCAGCCTGAGTTCTATTGAACTACGGATCCTATCGCTGCCCAAACTTGGGTAAAAGAAATAGAGAAGTCATTTTTAATAGCAAATGTCATGGAGGCGCAAAGGACTTCTTTTACGACTTATATAATGAAGGGTGAGGCCAACTACTGGTGGGAGGCAAACCAAGGTAGGGCCGGGATAGAAGCCGTTACGTGGACACAGTTCAAGGAGTTATTCATTAAGAACTACTTCCCCACGAGCATGCAAGGGAGGATGGAGATTCAGTTCTTAGAACTGAAGCATGGGGACATAACGATTCCCCAATACGCAACTAGATTCAATGAATTGGAGAGATTTGCACCACATCATGTGGACACGGAGTTAATGAAGGATAGGAGGTTTGAGCAGGGATTAAAACCCTGGCTCTTTAGTCTAATATCGGTATTCCAAAGTATTACTGTTGGAGCCGAGTTAGAGAAGGCAATAATAGCCGAGGGTGGTAGTGAGGCTTTGAGCCAATACCACAAGGAAAAGAAGAATAAGAACAAGACTGATGTGTCAGTCATAATAGAGGGAGCTAGTGGAAGTGGTCAGAAGAGGAAGGGTTTTAGATCTGGGAATACCGAAGTCAAAGAAGGGGATCCTAATAGGAGGATCGAGGCGTGAAAGAAATGCCGAAAGACTCATCTAGGAGTCTTACTCAAGGGAAAAGTGGTATGTTATAACTGTGGATAGGAAGGGCACATTTTGCCTAACTGTCCCAGTCCTAAGAAGAATTATGGGTGATTTATGTGTGGATATACGGACCACATGGAAAGGAACTGTTCGAAGAAGGGGTCGAATAGTAGAAAAGGAGCTAGTGCTAGTAAGCTAGTAATTGGTGGTTTTGCACCACAGGGTAGACCGACGACCCGTACTTTTAATATGACGGTCCAGGATGTGGTTGCATCAAGCGACATTATAGCAGGTATTATCTCGGTCAACGATAAAAATGCATATGTATAGTTTGATTCGGGTGCAACTTGTTCATTTATAGCATGTGAATTTGCTAAACGGCTAGGATTACTCCCTGAAAGACTTGTTATACCTTTGAATATTAAGGTAGCAAACGAAGAAATAATTCCTGTTGATTATGTTCATAGGAGTTGTTGTGTAGATATATGAGTTAACAAGTTATCGGTAGATCTTATACAGATAAAGTTGGGATAATTCGATGTTATTCTCGGGATGGACTAGTTGTTTAACCATGGGGTAATTATCGATTGCCAAAATAAAAGTGTGAACCTTCGAATTTCTAAGAAACCCAAGGTAGTGTTTTACGGCAGTAAATCACCAGGACGCTCTTGTTGTCGTACCATGACATAAGCCAGAAAGTTGCTAAGGAAAGGATGCGTAGGTTATCTGTACCATGTTGTTGATACCCAGCGATTGGGAGCAACATTGGAACAGATACCTATAGTCAACGAATTTGTGGACATATTTCTAAACTATTTGCCAGGTCCCCGATTGGGAGATCGAATTAGTTATAGATGTTGTGTCAAGGACGACACTAGTTCTAAAGGCACAGTATAGTATAACACAAGTAGAATTAAAGGAGTTAATGATTCAGTTGCAAGAATTGTTGCATGTGACACCCCCAAATCTAGGTACTTTGTTTTCACAAGATTTGGTGTTCACTTTCTAAATAACACATGCATCTACCCAATAAATAGGAATGTAAAATAAAATACAACCTCATCAACAAATAAAATCTTCCTTATGAAAAAGGATTACAACTTTAATCCAAAACTATCCCAGGTTTGCTAACCTTAACATAACAAATAAGTGTGGAATAAAACATCATAAACTAGGTCTTATTACAATCAAGATTTATAATAACAAGTCTTCACTTGCCCATCTTTCCTTTCCCTTTACTTGTTGACGGTATGTCAACATTATCGGCTTTAACTGCAAGGGGTTATAAAATACGCAAGAGTGAGCAAACAAAAGCTCACTTGGAATGTACAATGATATGCCATGATTGAATAACTTCAAAAGAATTTGAATAACTTTTCTTTCATCAAAATAAAGAATTGAATAATAATTCTTTCATCATATTTAGAATTTGAATATAGAATTTATCTGAGGGTCGTCATACGACCTTGAACTATGTCCTAGATTATAAATATTTTTATTTAAACCTTTAACAGTCATTGAGACTATGGACCTTTAACTCGTACTTAGGGGGATCAGCCCTTCGTAGCATGTATTGTGCACAAACATTCAACTCTTTCACGTAGTAACCTCCCCTAATAAATAGGGTTGTTCATCTTAGTATTTGAACACAAGTCCGCATCAAAGAAAGTTTGGTTTGGATAACTAAAAGAAAATTTGGAGTTTTAACTATCATCAACTAAGGAGCAGTTGAATCGACTCACAATACTTTAATAGTTCGATAATATAAGAATCATGAACCAAATGTAAGATACAACAATAGATTTCATGATAACTAGGAATGCTTTGGAATAACTTAAAGCATTCGAAAGATTGGTGGATCTCGCTTGAATAATTAAGTCAAGAACACATCATTATGATAATAACTTTAATACTTGTGCATTATGAATATTAGAATACAATATAACTTGTACAATACATAACAAGTTAAGAATCAAAAATAAACTTGTATGATATAATGTGCAAGGTTAGAAACCTGCACAATGAAAAGATACAATGATAAAGCTTGCATAGAGTACAAGAATGGTTTAGAAAACTTGCACAATATAAACAACAAGTTAAGAGATAGGAAACTTGCCTCAAGCGTAAGCTACACTTTAATAAATACAATCACTTCCACAATTACCCTACACATTACATTATATTTAAAACATCTATTAGTACCTAACTATAACGTTCAAACTGTTGAACTTCTTACTTAAGTTCAACTCACAACGTTGTTCACAACATAAGTTGTTAACTAGTCATAAATGTGAGTTTAACTCACGGTCATACACGTATAGCACTTCAAACTATTATATCGTACTCTAGGATAATAATTCCAAGTACACACATAATATACTAATGTAAGACTTCAAATTATCTTAAACACATCAAAAGTATGTTATCTCATTAACTATTACACTTAACAAGTCATCAATATGCGTTAGATAAACAAACACGACACAAAAACTTAACAAAGCAAAAACAAAATCCCCGGACAGCAAGATGCCCCGCTGGGGCGGGTCCTCCATGTGACAACCTGAGAATTTATAAGATTTTAAATGATTAAATATAGGTTAAATAATAAGACCTAGACTGGAAATAGAGTATGGATTTAAAAATTTTGTGAATGACTTATACGGTTTTGTATATTGGTTATATTTTTTTTTAACATAAGGAGAATTAAGAATAAATTCTTGTAACCTAATATATATATATATATATATATATATATATATTAGGTATGGAATTTAAATAACTTAAGGGTTATAATATATAAGGATGTTAGTATTTAAAATATTAACTAACTCTAAGGGATTTATTTTATTATCTCAATTTATTAATTTTATAAAAACAAGTCTAATTGGGTTAAGTAATTAAATATATTTGATTAAGGATTTGATTTGAAATTGAGTGAATAGAAACCCTAATTAAATGATTACGGTAGGATAGAATTAGAATTAGTGGACTATGTTAATTTACATAGCTCAATTATTTTATTAGCAAGCCCAAAAGAATTAATTTGGAGACCAAATTTTTAGTCCAATTAACAAGGGACATGTTAGACATTTAGTAAGCTAAAAATTGTAATAAAAAAAAGACAAAAGTTGAGAGAAGTGGGCCACATAGCCGGTTATATAGAGGAGAAAAGGAGGGGGATAAATGTAATCATTATCCACTTTAGTTGGTCACCAACTCACCTTAGGTGTCACCCCATGGAATGAGCCACCTTATTTCTCCACCACAACAAGTAAACTAAGCTTAGAAGATAAATGATTGAAGAGAGGAAGAAAGAGAGAAGTTGGTAGATGAATATAGATATACATAAAATATCTATACATTTTATTAAACAAAAATCTATCTCTTTATTCTCTTTTATCTCTTTCCTAAACTTTAAAAAAATAAAGTAGGAGAGAGACAAGAGAGATGGAGAGGATTTTGATGGGAAGAGAGAAAGAGAGGAAGAAACTTTGATCTTCACTCTACTCAAAATCATCATCCACTTTGATAAATCAAGGAAGTATAGACACAAATCAAAGATATAAACACATTTTATCAAAGTTATTTTTAGTTGTTTGAATCAAAACTTGGATTTATGGTTCAAAACTCCAAAATCTTAGATCTATGTATTAATAAGTGTGTTATGTTTAGATCCATCACTTTTGATGATCAAAAGTTAGGTCAAAAATAAGAAAAAGGAAACCATGTTTTAAAAGTTAAAAAATTTTGATTTTCCTAGCCTAAAGTATGTTTTGCTTGGATTTGGTGTATGTTTGGTGTAATAGAATATGGATCATGGTAGATCCTTGATCTTAAGGTTTATTAGTATGTGTTATGATGGTTTATGATGGCTAATGTTGGATTAATCAAGAGATCATGAAAGTTTTCTTACAAAACACAAAAATTGGAAAATCAGTTTTTTAGAAAATAGGACATAAAATTCAAACGACCATATCTCCTAGCGTATTTTTAATTTTTTAGTGTGGTCAATTTTTAGACTTAGATCTTTAAGTCTTCTAACTTTTTCAAGTGGAATCACTGAAAAATTCCATGTAGATTTTCGTCTGGACAGTTTTTAGCAAAGTAGGAAAAATCTATAAAACCATAAAAACAATCTATCCGGATTTTTGAAGGGCAGTTTTGGCCACTTAATTTGTGTAATAAATTCCAATATTTTGGGAATTAAAATATATGATATGAAGTAGCTTGTGTCCAAAAATGAGCTTATTCTGACTTAAATTAAGTAAGTTATGACTATTTCAATATTTACGTTTTTCTAACAAAAATTGCTATAACCGGAGTTCTGTAACTCCGATGGCCACGAAATTTAAACTGGAGGCTCACGTTAATACGTATAAGATCCCACCAAGAGTTGGGAATTTTTGGAGTTAAGCACGATGTAGCAAATTTCTTGAGGAATTAACTAGAAATGGATTTTTGAAAAATACTTAAGTTGAAAAATTCTTGAAAAATTATTTTTGTGTATGGAATATATGTATTTATGTGTGGAAAAAAAATAAAAAAATAATAAGATGATTAGGTTAAAAAGGAGAATCCAGGTTGCTGGATTGGAATCCAGTTTGCTGGATTGCAATCTGGTTTGCTGGATTGGCCACCAGGATACTGGATTGGTATGTTTGGATAATCCAAGATGCTGGATTGATCTATTTGGATAATTCAGGTTGCTGGATTGGTGGTCAGTTGAATCCAGGCTTGCTGGATTGGATGTCAGTTTGAATCTTGGCTTGCTGGATTGGAGGTCAGTTGAATCCAGTCTGCTAGATTGGAAAATAATTTACTAAATTGAAATTCAGTCTGAATTCAGGTTGCTGGATTAAATATTTGGTTTACTAAATTATAAAGGACTTATAAAATGAAAGACTAAGTGTTAATTCACAAGTTATATGATACAGTAGTGTTAAGTCTAAGGTAGTTCAGTCGTACTCTTTAATGGTTGATGTATAGTAGCTGGGCTAAACGACTCCTTCATATGGGGAAGGTATCTACGAATTAGTAACCGATCTAACTCACTGTGAAAATAGTGTAGACGAGATGGAAACTAATTTGTTAGTTGTTTGTGGGAAACCACTCAGTATACTATATTGAATATTATTAAGACTCGATATGTGCTAGGTTTAGACTTGTGTATATATATAGTGTTAAGGTTTTATAATATTTGACTATGTGTTTAAATGTTAGATAGTTTACTTATAAGGTATATTATGCTAATTGAAAGATCAATCTTATAACTTATAGGTGTTTTCAATAAAGAGATTAAAATAGATTGCGTCACAGTAATTGACGGTATAGGCAAGTTCTCGAACTATACTTTTAATTAAGCAAGTTCCTATACTCTTTTATTGAGTAAGTTTCCTAACTCAAACTCGAGTTGTTATTGTAAAGCATGTTCGTGATTAGTCATTATTGATTATATCACATCTGTACTGATTATTTATTCGCACTTATTGCATGTTGCATATGCTCATCAGGTATGAAAGGCTGATCACCTTCATTACCATTTGCTTCAGTTAAATTTATTCATGTTCATTGTTGACTATTCATCATTATTGATTCATGTTCTTTCACAATTCTTATATTGTTGAAAGTTTGTCAGCTTATTATTATTTGCAATCATGATATATCTTCATTTGAACTTAAACTTGCTGGGCAAACTTGTTGCTCATCCTTGCTATATCATGATAAACATTTCAGATTAAAGACGAAACTTCGGACACTGTCAAAGGCAAAGACAAGTTCCAGAATGGAATTATTATACGGTTAAAATGGTAATAGTATAGGATACAAATGACATTGTATGTCGTGTAGGATATTGAATGCAGGTATTAAGTTAAGGTTACAGACCTTGGGAATTATGTTGTAAAAGTTATTGTATAAACAATTTATGTTTATGTCTTCCGCAATAGTTATAGAAATAATGTATCATAACGTACCAGGTCCGAGGTTATGGGGACCCGAATTTGGGGCCGCTACACTCCACGGGTAAAAGCCACGCTAGGGCGGGGCCCACTACTGGTGGGAACCCCCCAGCTCGCGAACGGCAGAGAAATAAGCCAATTTGGCTTATTTCTTCACACCGAAATCCAATTTTTCTCTACATGATGTACATAAAACTAAATGACAAGAAAATTTTAGACTCTTAGCATGATTATAACATACAAAATCATTACAACACATAATCAAAAACTAAGTTTTCATGATTTTTTGAAAAAAACACAATATCAAGCGTTCTTGACGAAAATTGCTATTGCGAATTCATTTTTTAACCAATTCATGAAATTCCAATTGTAATAACTCTAATTCTTAACATATTAAGATAACCCATAATCAATAATCAAACACCAATTTGATAGTTTAAAAAGGCTATTTTCAAAATTAGTTACAGTAAATCATTATGAACATAATTTCTTCTTGTTCATTGAAATTACGTGGATTGAATTGCTAAATAAACTATATAACTCATATACAAACATGCTATAACACATATCACACATAAATTTCATGCTCACATCAATTTTGTGAAAATAAATTTTACAAAGAGTTCTAAACAATGAAGATATTGAAAAACACAATTAAAAGTTATGGAGTTTATGATTATACCATTTTCTAGCTTGGATTAGGAGAAGAGATGGAGATGATAATGGTGTATAGTTCTCCTTTTGCTTTCTCAAAGCTTCTTCTTCGTCTTCTTCTTCTTCTTCTTCTTCTCTCTTTTTCCTCTTCTTCTTCTCTGAGTATTCTCTCTAACTCTCTCTATTTTTTTTCTTTCTTTGTTTTATAAAACTAACTGACTAACTTTTAAACTAACGTATATTATAGATATATAATATACACATACATATATAATATATATGTAACTTATAATATTAATATAGCTAATAAGTAATATACTAATTGCTATACTAACTACTACTTATTACATAGGTTACAAAAAATTGAATTTGAAAAGCCATAAGGCCATGTTTGGCAAAACCACATTATTTTTAAAAAAAATAAATTTTTATTAATTAAGGCCATGTTTGGTAAAACAAGTTTAAAACAAAAGTAAGGGCCTTGTTTGGTAAAATTAATTTAAAAACCTTTTCAATTCTTTTAATAAATCCTTTAACCTATGGTTTAGATGCTACACTTTATTTAATTGCAACCTTCTAATTTAATTAAATAAAAGCTAACATTAACTAATTAATTAAAATTGCACATAATACCAAATTGTCACACACTTGCAATTTTCTTAATAATCATAATTCATGCAACAATTAGTAAATCACTATAAACACTTAGCACATAATATTACTCTAATTTAATTATTCTCAATTAAATTAGAATTATGCTACACCATTACTTACACATCAATTCAATTAATTATATTGTACTTAATAAAATTACTCCACAACAATCACATAATTTATTTATTTAGCTCAATAAATAAATCAAATCAAATATTTATTTAATTCAATAAATATATGAAAATCTCATTCGTTACATTAGATAAGAAGTACATTCAACCCAGTATTTCTCCGTGGGGAGCACCGATATTGTTTGTAAAGAAAAAGGACGGATCGTTGAGGCTTTGTATCGACTACCGAGAGTTGAACAAACTAACAATAAAGAATAGGTACCAATTGCCCAGGATCGATAATCTCTTTAATCAGTTGAAAGGGGCGAAGTATTTTTCTAAGATTGATTTGCGGACGGGGTATCATCAGTTGAAGGTTAGAGAAGAGGATGTACCAAAGACAACATTCAGGACTAGTTATGGTCATTACGAGTTCTTGGTAATGTCTTTTGGGTTAACTAATGCCCAGCCGCATTCATGGATATGATGAACAGAGTGTTCAAACAGTATTTGGACAAGTTTGTCATAGTGTTCATTGATGATATTCTAGTCTATTCTATGACGCCAGAAGATCACACTGAACATTTAAGACTAGGGTTGGAAGCACTACGAAAGGAGAAATTGTATGCGAAATTCACTAAGTGTGAATTTTGGTTAGAGAGAGTAAAGCTTTTGGGGCACGTCATCGACAAGAAAAGGATTTTAGTGGATCCAGCGAAGGTGGAAGCAGTTATTAATTGGGAACAACTGAAAACACCGACTTATGTGCGGAGTTTCCTAGGGTTGGCGGGATACTATCAAAGGTTCATTCAGGACTTCTCTAAGATAGCTACTCTGTTAACAAATTTGACAAGGAAGACCATCAATTACGTGTGGGCAAGGAAGTGTGAAGATAGCTTTCAAGAGCTGAAGAAGTGGTTAAGTCAAGCACATACATTGTCTTTATTAGATGACACGGGGAATTTCGTAGTATATAGTAATGCTTCACATAAAGGACTATGTTGCGTGCTCATGCAGCGTGGCAAGGTCATTGCGTATTCATTTCAGCAGTTAAAGGAGTATGAGAAAGGTTATCCTACTCATGACTTGGAACTGTCGCGGTGGTTTTTTCCTTAAAAATATGGAGGCATTACCTATACGGGGAGAAATGTGAGATATACACAAATCATAAAAGTTTGAAGTATATCTTCACATAGAAGGAGTTGAATATGAGGCAGCGAAGATGGTTGGAGTTGATAAAGGATTACGACTGTGAAATCCTGTATCACCCAGGGAAACCGAACGTGGTGGCCGATGCGTTAAGTAGAAAGGGTCGGGAGAAACTATTAATGTTAACAACTCAAGATGAGTTGGTAACAGAGATGGCGAAGATGGAAATAGAAGTAAGATTACCCAGTGAAGAGGGGGAGAAATTGTTTGCAATGGAGATTCAACCTACGATTGTGGAAAAGGTGAAGGATGTGCAACTCATAGATGGTGAGTGTGAACAGATAAAGAAGAAGATTGTAGACAATACCGAGGATAAATAAAGTCTTGATAACGAAGGGTTATTAAGATTTGAAGGACGAATTTGGGTTCCGAGTGAGACGGAGTTGAAGGAAGAAATAATGGATGAAGCTCATCACTCGAGGTACTCGATTCATCCTGGTAGTACCAAGATGTGTCAAGACCTTCGACAGAACTTTTGGTGGACAAATATGAAAAAAGGGAAATAGCAGAGTATGTAAGTAGGTGCTTAACTTGTCAGAAAGTTAAGGCTGAACATCAGCGACCCAATGGTTTACTGCAATCATTGGAAATTTCGAAATAGAAGTGGGAGCATATCACGATGGACTTTGTGGTAGTACTTCTGACGACGCAGAAAGGGTACGACGCTATTTGGGTAATGGATTATTTGACAAAGTCGGCTCATTTCTTGCCGATAAGAGTCAAGTATAACTTGGACCAGTTAGCTAATCTTTATGTCAAAAAGATTATTTCAAGACATGGAGTGCCAGTTTTGATTGTGTCAAATCTTGACCCACGACTCACATCGAATTTTTGGAAGAGTTTGCAAAAGCAGATGGGAACGCCGTTGAGGTTGAGCACGACGTATCATCCACAGACGGATGGACAAAGTGAGAGGACAATTCAAACGCTAGAAGACATGTTAAGGTCTTGCGTTATGGATTTTAAGGGAAGTTGGGACGATCATCTACCAATGGTAGAGTTTGCCTACAACAATAGTTATCACGCCAGTATAGGCATGCCGCCTTACAAAGCATTGTAAGAACCCGAATTTTCAGATATTATTAAATAAGAATTTAATAAATAAAATTCTTAAAGTGTGAGATGGGTTCGAATAAGAGTATATATATATATATATATATATATATATATATATGTGTGTGTGTGTGATATAAGGTATGTGATATTATATTACATAGGATAATATGGACTATGTAATATGTGTTTACATGATTTATAAATATATTATTAATATATATTTGTTATTTAGCGTAGAGACAATTCAGTGGAGATAAAGGAAGTGGATAAATTCCTATCGATATTAAATAATTTATAGAATTATTTTATCATAGTAAGTTGGTGGCATTAAATATCCTTAATGTATAATCACCATATTCTTGTGTATGTGTATTAATAACTAGTATGTTTATAATATAGGTTATTAATAGCACTTAAGCTATCCGTGAAAAGGTTTGGATAGTGAAACATGAGTTAGTTAAGGAATTAACTAATAAGAATAAATATTGGTTAATTGATAGTCGAGAATTTTATTACAGAATAATATAATGTGAGTGTCAAACCTTAATTAACTATGGTAATATGTGAGATAGTCTAATGTGCGAATAACGTTAATAAATATGTATACGTTATTAAAAGGGAGATGTAAATCATTATTTTATTTAAATAAATATTTAATATTTAAAGAAATTATTTTGGGGATAATTTATAGAAAAGAAAGAGAAATGATTATTATATATTTCTAATAAAGGATATTAAAATAATTTCTAATATTGAATTATTTTAATAAAAGGAGGAAATGTTATTTTTGAATAATAATATTACCTTATATGTTTTTGTATGAGATAATAGGTATGATTAATTAATATGATAAATATATTAAAATATATTTGCTATATGTAAATAAATTGATGGAAATAATTTATTATAATATAAAATAAACTTATTACTTAGTTTCTATATATAATGTCGTACCTGTGATTATTTCTAATAGATATTATATTAATTATAAAATCTTGAGACAATAAGTAAATTATTTTCTAATAATGAATATCCTTATTTGGAGAAAATATAATATTTTATGTTATGGCTAACTACATAATTTCTAATGTATTTTCAAAAGGAGTTTAATTTATAAAAGGAAACTAAGTTATTTTAATAACTTGAGCAGTTATAGTACAGTAAGTGTTATAAATAATATTTGAATATTCTATTCGTAATATATTTATATATGGACCTTGGACTTAATAGTTCTAATTTAATATGCTATAAGTAGTAATGTGGTGGGAGATGAGTAAGTGATGGGAATAATAATAAGCTTGAGATTAAGCTTGTGAGAAATGCCTTGTGTGGCACGATAATAGATTCGGTAATGAATTAATTAATTCAAGGACGGACGAATTATTAATTAAACAATTAATCTATATTAATTGTTAGTATAATATGTTGATTTATTATTATAACTAGTGATAGTATAATAATAAGAAAATTGATTATAGATATAATCGAAATTGTATTGATGAGGAATGAGATATATTGTCTTATAATATTAATTATTGTTATAGACAATATACTTGTATCTAGTAATTATTTGATGGTATGTTGAATTATTATTGCAAGTGATAGCATGATAATAAGTATATTTGTTATAAATATAATAAGATTTATATTTATTTAATGTGATAATTAACCATATAAATGTTAATTAATTGTTATGGAGACTAATAATTACATTAGTTAATGAGGGATGAATTAATTAATATTTTATTAATTAATTAATTGCCATTGAATATAATAATATATAAACGAGTAGATTATATTTGCTCAACTAGTTGACATATGCAAAGGATGCGATAATTAAACCGTTAGTACATGGTAGCTAACTATTTATTATACATATAATACAAGGTGACGCATTAATATGGCTACACATGATATATGTAGACTATATAGTAAAATTAGTAAATAAATGTGTACATGAGGTAATGTGAGTACATGTGTGAGTGAGCTAAGTACCACATGGATATTATAAGGAGTAAGCAATTGTTAATTGATATTGTTTTTATTGAGTTATTATAATTACAATAATAACCGTTATGAGAATGAATAATAATCATACCCAATATTCGGTATTAAGAAAATGTACATAAATTATATATGTGCACAGTAAATTTACTACATGGTAGTATTATTTATGTATGGGAATTACATTGTGACTTAAATGTATATAGAATGTATATTTGTAACCTAAGTAAGCATGGTAGGTATATATATATATAACCTTAGTGTATTATATTTGCAAGTTGCTGAGATTCATTTGGCCTGTCCCAATATGATAGTCACTTATCTTTCTCACGTGTATAACTCATGAAGGCTAGCCTATACCTCTTCTCTCAAACTCAGCATTTCTAGCTATTGATCATGAGGGGGAGTGGGCATAACAGTGTTCTTCAACTACTCTACCAACCCATCTCCTTAACCATTATACAATCTCTAAATTTGTTGGTTTAATATAGTGTAAGAAAGCTTTGTCTGGATATCCAATTCTCTATAAATGAAGTTTCTTTCCATCTCATTTTCATTTGCTGAGAATTTTGCTTAAGTGTTAAGTGGAGAGCATTGCGTACTTTAGTAATAGCATTCTAGAATTTAGAGAGAATTTAGTAGCAGCAAGCTCAACCTACATAGTAGAGGTAATATACCTCTTGTTCTTCATTTTATTTTCTGTCAAAACTCTAATTCTTGAATTGAGTATGGAATCCATGACTATGTGATCAAGCAATGTTTGTTAATTGCTCCTTAGTTGCTATACTAGTTTATAGATATGTTTAGACTGTTATGTGGCTGATACAGAATCGAATTGATAAGAAAATGTTGAGTTGGGTTAGTAAACTGCCGAAGCAGCCATTTCTGTTTCTGGCCAGCCAGCGACGCAGCTGTGCCGGGCCCTAAAACTTGAAAATTTTTCTGCAGTCTGCTGCAGATTCTGTTAAGTAATAATAGTTTAAAGTAGCTTAAACAAGCATGCTAGAAGGCTTAACATGCCTATAAGAGTATATTAACATGACATGCACCCGCATTGCTATGATTGCATGCATGATTCATAAAGGTTTATAATATCCAAAAGTAAATGTAAAGTTTTGTAAACGAAAATAACTTATACGAACCATGTCGACATTCTGATTTTTTTCAAGCATGATTATATTATTTAGGAATGCATGAGAAGCGTATTAACTTATTAATATATGTTTCATAGTATAACATGAGCATGCCAGACCTCGTTAGTAAACAATTCTAACGAAAATGTTAGTTTCAAAGGTGAACCTTGGCACGTAAATGTCATGAATACATTCTGATTTTACGAGCATGTTTAGATGACTTAAAAATGCGTGTCGAATATGTTAACACATGAATCTAGATAGCATGGACGTATTAGCCCTATTAGTAAGATTTACTAGTGAAAGTATACGTTTTGCACGTGAGTCTTGACATGTATATTGAGATTTGAATTCTGATATTTGTAAACAAGTTTGATAGTACTCGTAGACTCGATCATGTATCCTACATGTATATACACCATGATTAGGTGTTGTGATTCAAGTGAAGCATAAACGAAGCATGTTTTCAAAAGTAAAACGGTGTTAGTTGCATGAATATGGTATAATTATTCATGAGTATGCCTAATACAAAGTATATGAATATCCCATGTGTTTAAAAGGCGAGCATGTTAGACTTTATGACTTTATAGCCTTGAATGGACTTAAGTTTTTACGGGTATTAACTTAGAACCTATATCATGTAAATTGAACGTGAAAAGGTTGAACGAGCATAAAAGTATCCTTTAATATATAAATGTGCTATGTAAGATCACATGTTGATACTTGAATCCGATTTGAAGGTTAACTTACAATAATGCTATAAAATGCTAAAAAGAGTATGTTTGTTATTTGTTGTGATCTTGTGTGTTAGTAATGATATATGAGAATGATTAACTCAAAGGATGGACTATATGTAAATAGATTAGTGGTAGGTGGGCATGTGTATATGAAGATTGTTAGTAAGTACGTATGGTTAAAGTATACGTATACTTGCATAGTTATTCTAGGAATACGATAGGAATGTGAGACGAAGGTTCTAAGAACCAAGTTAGACAACAATGTAACCTTTATTATTACATTGAGAATGTGTGGATACATATAACTAATGGGTGTGATCTCTATGGTTAATATAACTGTGTAGGATTGCACAAAGTGCAGATATTCTTAAGCAGTTAAGTCGTAGTTGTTAAACTACGAATCAGGCAAGTCTTTCAGTTCCTATTTGATATATGAATTCAATAACTGTTAGTTGAATTATATTATGATGTGATAATGTGAATTTATATATGAATTGTATATGAGATATAAATGAGATTGAAAGTTGATCTTTGATGATATACTTGTTATGTGAAAAGTAGCATGCGTAGTAAATATATATTGTTTATAAATGCATGAACTAAGAATGATGTTCTATGCTATGTGATGCATGAAAACTGTTAGAATTGCTGAGCTGTCGAGCTCACTCTTGCAAATAACCACTTTTGCAGGTTAAGGACTCACGGTAAAGTTCTGTGCTACTTGATTGATAAAGTTCAATAGTATCGCAAGAAGATTATTATTTTGTTAAAGTTATTATTTTGAACCATGTTTAAGGTTCTAGGAGATGTACACGATAGTGGTTACAATGATTGCTATATGTTGTGTTGTATAGATGTATTAGTAATACATAGAGGATATCGAGTTGAGATGTAAAAATCTATACAGTAATTCGAATAGAATGAATCATATCATATAGTTGATTCATGAATTTGTAATTGATTCAAAGTTATGAAATCAATGAAAAGATTTTATTCAAAGGATATTGAAAAGTTTAAAATATTCCGCATTTTAGTAACATCGAATATGATGTAAAGACGAGATCTTGGATATGAATAGAATTTATCTTCTAACTTATAATAAGGAAAGTTGTATTCTTTTACTAATGATTAAAAGATGTAATAGTTCGACGATAGTAGTATCGTGACTGCACTGGATCCGAGGAAAGAGAGGAACCCGAATTTGGGGGAGTCACAGGTTGGTATCAGAGCTGTAGGTTATAAACCTTAGGTAAGTGTACCTTAGACTATAACCTGAGAGAGTGAAAGATAAAGATTAAAATATATCTAAATGAAGATTCAAAGAAGAATCTCAAAATATCTAGAGAATGAGAATCAGGAGTTTTCTAACTCCGGTAATGAAAATGTTAAGACGATGTCTATAGATGTCTATGACAAAGATAGTGAGAATAAACTCAGATGGAGTTTGGTTGATAATAGGGAAAGAACCCTAAGGTAAACCGATGATCACAACGTGATCAGATTGAACTGTGAAATGATAGATAGTCTGTAATGACTAAGTGTGTATAGCTTGATGCTATGAGAGAATGTACTATAAAAAGTGCGAGATGAACTCATGAGGAGTTTTATGTGATGAAACATAGAAAGCTCGTAACGAGCAAGTGATAGAGTAAGATAGAGTTGAGTGTTGGACTTCCATTGAAGACTCATGTGATAGCTTAGTTGTACAAACTTTTGTATGGGCAGAAGTTTTGTGCTTACACTGAGTGCGTCACATTGATAATCGTTGGAATGTTAGTGTCGCGGCATCATTATACATATGGTGGAAAGGTGATTCTTTTCTAATATTTATTTTGGTAGATAGAGATTTCTAAGATATAATTAGATAATATTAAGATTAGGTGCGAGTTCTTAAGACTCATGCCTATGACAAGTTCATGACTCATAATCGTATGGTTGGACCCCTCAGCGAATGGACGATTTTGGTCTGACTAGGATAAGTTCCTCAACTCATATGATTGTGGTAAGTTCCTGAGCTTCCATGGTATGGTAAGTTGGTGAACTATACTGAGAATAGATATAGTATTAAGAGTATTGATATAATGAGCATTGATGGTGGTAAGAGATTGTAATTGATGGAGAAATTTGGATTTTTCTAAATCTTCTAGCTATGCTAGATTTTCAAAATTTATTGACTTCGTGCTAGTGTTTGCACTTCGGTTTTCTTTGGAAAACATTGGGTCGGGTGACTGAACCAATGAGTTTTTTAAAAAGCAATAACCGTTATTCGTATGTCTAAGCTATTTATTTCGGCCAAGATAAAAATGATTTGAAAATCTTTCAAAATGTATTTTGACCATGTGCATCATTTGATATGATGTAGAATGGTAAACGATGGAGTCATCAATGCAATCGAACCTATTGTTGGTTGTGATCGAAAGATCGTCAGCCCACTATGGTATAATGTAATATGACAAATTCATAAAATGGCGGAATCCTCAACATACTACTAATCTGGTATGGTATCATGACGTCATAAAAGAATTTTTGATTTTCTTGTGAATTATGAAGAAGGTCAATTAAGTTGGCTAAATTATTTCGATTGATGTTCGAATTGTTGATGAGAGTCTAAGCTATTTGATTCGGCTAGGCGACTGTTGAAAAGAGATTATAGAATTCAAGCATTCTTGTGTATTTATGCCAAACCGGATTGCTTTGGTGCGGATTTAAAAGTTAATAAGCTGAGTTGAACAACCCTATAACGGGAACATGTTTTCGGGGACAATGGTTCCGAGCGTAACGCATATAGTCGTTACAAAACATTACGTTGCGGCCCAACATAGTGGTACAATAGACTGGCCACCTAGAGTACGCGTGGAGGGTGTTTTCAGTCTTTGTGATTGATAAACACTCTGGTTTGCGGTGTGAAAAATTATGTTGAAGCATTAGTAAACCTGGAGAAAAGTTCACGGTCTTGTGACCCCTCAGCATAAATTGGAATCTGAGTTATTCATACTACTTCCCGATTATTGAAAAATCGTGGAAGATTCTTACTCTTCTGAAGGATGAATGTTGTAAGTAGAATGTTCCTTAGAAAAGAGATAGTGATAAAATGCGATCGAGAAGGTTATAATAATAAAACTTTCGAAAAGAGAATGAATAAAATTATTCAAGAGAATATGTAATAATCGGAATGACACCGAGTAGAGGAAGTTTCGGTGATTCCGAGGACCGAATCCTTATAAGGGGGAGTGGATGTAAGAACCCAAATTTTTAGATATTATTAAATAATGATTTAATAAATAAAATTCTTAAAGTGTGAGACGAGTTCGAATAAGAGTATATATATATGTGATATGAGGTATGTGATATTATATTACATAGGGTAATATGGACAATGTAATATGTGTTTACATGATTTATAAATATATTATTAATATATATTTGTTGTTTAGCATAGAGACGATTCAGTGGAGATAAAGGAAGTGGATAAATTCCTATCGATATTAAATAATTTATAGAATTATTTTATCATAGTAAGTTAGTGGCATTAAATATCCTTAATGTATAATCACCATATTCTTGTGTATGTGTATTAATAACTAGTATGTTTATAATATAGGTTATTAATAGCACTTAAGCTATCCGTGAATAGGTTTGGATAGTGAAGCGTGAGTTAGTTAAGGAATTAACTAATAAGAATAAATATTGGTTAATTAATAGTTGAGAATTTTATTACAGAATAATATAATGTGAGTGTCAAACCTTAATTAACTATGGTAATATGTGAGATAGTCTAATGTGCGAATAACGTTAATAAATATATATACGTTATTAAAAGGGAGATGTAAATTATTATTTTATTTAAATAAATATTTTATATTTGAAGAAATTATTTTGGGGACAATTTATAGAAAAGAAAGAGAAATTATTGTTATATATTTCTAATAAAGGATATTAAAATAATTTCTAATATTGAATTATTTTAATAAAAGGAGAAAATGTTATTTTTGAATAATAATATTACCTTATATGTTTTTGTATGAGATAATAGGTATGATTAATTAATATGGTAAATATATTAAAACATATTTGCTATATGTAAATAAATTGATGGAAATAATTTATTATAATAGAAAATAAACTTATTACCTATTTTTTATATATAATGTCGTACCTGTGATTATTTTTAATAGATATTATATTAATTATAATATCTTGAGACAATAAATAAGTTATTTTCTAATAATGAATATCCTTATTTGGAGAAAACATAATATTTTATGTTATGACTAACTACATAATTTCTAATGTATTTTCAAAATAAGTTTAATTTATAAAAGGAAACTAAGTTATTTTAATAACTTGAGTAGTTATAGTACCGTAAGTGTTATAAATAATATTTGAATATATTATTCGTAATATATTTATATGTGGACCTTGGACTTAATAGTTCTAATTTAATATGTTATAAGTAGTACTGTGGTGTGAGATGAGTTAGTGATGAGAATAATAATAAGCTTGAGATTAAGCTTGTGAGAAATGCCTTGTGTGGCACGATAATAGATTCAGTAATGAATTAATTAATTCAAGGAAGAAAGAATTATTAATTAAACAATTAATCTATATTAATTGTTAATATAATATGTTGATTTATTATTATAACTAGTGATAGTATAATAATAAGGAAATTGATTATAGATATAATCGGAATTGTATTGATGAGAAATGAGATATATTGTCTTATAATATTAATTATTGTTATAGACAATATACTTATATCTAGTAATTATTTAATGGTATGTTGAATTATTAATTCAAGTGATAGCATGATAATAAGTATATTTGTTATAAATATAATAAGATTTATATTTATTTAATGTGATAATTAACCATATAAATGTTAATTAATTGTTATGGAGACTAATAATTACATTGGTTAATGAGAGATGGATTAATTAATATTTTATTAATTAATTAATTGCCATTGAATATAATAATATATAAACGAGTAGATTATTTTTGCTCAACTAGTCGATGTGACATCCTAGATTTTTAGAATTTATAAATGAGAATTTAATAAATAAAATTCTTATTATCTGATGTTTTGAGTTTAAGTATGTGAATACGTGTCATATATGGTGAAATATGTGAATCTATGTGAAGATAATTTAAATATTAATGTTAATATTTATTGGAGTAAATAAATATTTTAATTGAATTATTTATTGAGTTAAATAAATAATTATGTGATTATTATGGAGTAATGTAATTAAGTGTAGTATATTAATTAAATGAATATTTAGTATTTAATTGATATAATGATTTTATGTTATAGTTCTAATTTAATTGAGATAATTAAATTAGATGAGTAATGTGATGAGTGTTACATGCAATTATAATTAGCAATTAATTATAATTATGTGACAATTTTATGTGCTTAATTGATGTTAGACTTTTAATTAAAAAAATTAGAATGTTAAGATTTAATTAATTAAAGAGTAGCATTAAAGTATGTGTTAAAAGGATTTATTAAAATAAAGAAAAGAGTTTTTAAATGATTTTTTTTCCAAACAAGGCCCTTACTTTTGTTTTAAAACTGTTTTACCCAAACATGACCTTAACTACTAAAAATCTGTTTTTAAAATAACTTGTTTTGCCAAACAAGCCTTAGGGCTTTTAAAAAAAAAAATCAAAGGTGTAACCTCTATTTTAATTGTAATTAGTATAGGATTTATTATATACATTAATATTGTAAGTTACATATTATGTATATATGTTGTATGTATATTTTGTATATACGTTGGTTAAAAGAACAAAACAAAGGTTTGTCTGTGTTAGAGAGAAAACACAGAGAAAGATGGAGTGAAAAGAGAAGAAGGGAAGAAGAAGAGAAAGAAAGGGGAAAGTGACCTTGAAAGAATTCTCGCTAAGCCATTATTTTCTTCTCCTAAGCATAATCAAAGGGGATAACTTCTAAATTTAGTTTTAATAATGTGTTTTATGTTGTGGAACTTCTCTGTAAAAACGTTTTTCATGAAAGTTAGTAATTTTGTTGAATATATGTTGGAATTTTGTTAATATACTGTTTATAAATTTAATTAGATGCCATAAACAATGATTTTCAGAAATCAAATTGATTGTAGAAATATGTTTTAATAGAAAAGTTATGTTCATATGAGTTCATATGAGTTTTAGGTATTATGGTTGATTTTAGTTTGAAGAAATTGATGAAATTGATATATGTTAATATGTTTATTAAGAATCTGTTTGATGCTATCTTCAATTACGTATATAATGCATGTATATAGAGTTAAATTGCTTGAGAAAGTGATTTACAGTGAATGGTTTTATAAAATATATAAGTTTTATGAAAATATCAAATTTGATTTCTAAAACTCTTGATTATTATTGTTTAAATATTTTTGTGTTTGGAGATATGTTATATGAGTGTATTGTATCAAGTATATGCTATACATTGTTCTAGTAGCTTGTTATTGCCGTTTGATGGCATGTTGGGTTTAATCGGTGAAACAGGGAGGCTGCACTGCCTGCTTCTGTCTGCGTACCTGCGCAGCTGCGCCGGGAGCACAGCCAGAAGCAGCGCAGCTGCGCCACTGGGTTTTCTCAGGCTGGTCACCTGCGCAGCTGCGCCGGGAGCACAGCCAGAAGCAGCGCAGCTGCGCCACTGGGTTTTCTCAGGCTGGTCACCTGCGCAGCTGCGCCGGTGCCAAGGCTTGTGGCTACGCAGCTACGCCGTGTCCTGGGCAGAGACAGTGAGTTTTATTTAAGTGTGCAGTTTATTTTTATGACTAAGTTATATTGTTGCTAGAATAATGATCATATATTTAAGTTGCAATAGCATGTTGATAACATGAATTTAACAATTTGGTAATTGTAAAAGAAAAGAGGTTTTGAAAACCTTAAAGTATTAATTGAATTATTGTTTAATGGTGAATTGGTTAATTATAATTTATATAATTATAATCAAGAGTAAATGTTTAAATTAAATTATAATTTTTGTTAAATTATAATGAATATTAGTTGATTTATTTTAATCAATTAGATGTTAATTTAAATTATAATTTATGTAATTATAATTTAATAAATGCATGTTTAATTATGAATTATAAATTGATAATTGCATGATTAATTATAATTTGTGTAATTATAATGCATGATATAGTTTAATTGATTATAAGTTATAATTTGTTTAATTATAACTTAATATGTGATTATAATTTGGAATAATTATAATCAAGGTAAAAGTGTAATTTAAATTATAAATTATATAATTATAATTTAATGAGGGCATGAATAAAAATTGAGTATTTATAATCTAAGTAATGGGTTAAGTTAAGTATGCTTAAATTATGATTTAATGCATGATGTAATTGATTCATTATAAATTATGATTGTTTAATTGTAGTTTGATTAAAGTGGATGTTCAAATCATAATTTGTTTAATTATAATTTAAAATGAGTATGTAATTATTAGTTGATTAATCATGAGAAATGTAAAATGACTATGTGATGTGATTAATTATGTGGTAATTAATTATTAACTTATGAGTTAAAGAGGAATGAGTTAACCTAAAGTGGATAACTAAATATTAGGATTAGCTATGTGATAATTAACTGATATTGTTAATTATACATAAGGTTTGACAGCGAGTGTCAAACGAGTAAATAGAAGAGAATTTGAAAGTATAAAGTATTATTTACTTAGACATTTGATAAGCATTGCTAGGTGACTAATAATTGATGCGTATGGTAATACGTTATGTAGGATCATGAAGCAGATTATATTAAGCTATTTTTCGGTAATTGGTAATCTACGAGCCAGACAAGTCTTTCGGTTCCTATTTTCTATGTGAACTTGATGATATTATGAACTGTTTTAAATTGTATTGCAAAGAGTATGCTATGTTGTATATGTTGCAAGCATGAAATGTTAAAGTCAATTTATGACTACATTGATTGATTTAATAATGTTGATTGAGTAAGGAACTCAATCTTTATATTTGTTATGTGATTAAAGCATGTATGCCATGTTACTTTAATATTGAGTATGTTAATTATGTGCTATGTGATGCATGAAAACTGTTAGATCTTGCTGAGCTGTCGAGCTCACTCTTGCAAATAATCATTTTTGCAGGTCAAGGATGCAAGGTAAAGATACGTGTTAAGTGATTTATAGAGATCAATGTTAAAGAATATTAATTTTGTTAAATTTCAAATTGTAGTTGATGTTTTCATTGTAACTTAATTGTTAAGTTGTAAGTTGAGTTATCCGACGTATAATGGATATTGCTTAGTGATGTAAGACTTTGTATAGTCCCTTCGTTGTAGCGATTCATGTAATAGAATTGAATCAAATATTTGTAATGTTAAGGTTGCGATTCAGGGCAATATAGAAAGAAAGTTTATAAAAATTTTAAATATTCCGCATTTTTAGTGATTTTAATATCGAATAATGACGTAAAGATAGATTAAAGATGTATTGCTAATGATCAAGGATGAGAATTATATTGTATGAATTTTGGGGTCGTTACAGTCGACATATGCAAAGGATGCGATAATTAAACCGTTAGTACATGGTAGCTAACTATATATTATACATATAATACAAGGTGACGCATTAATATGGCTACACATGATATATGTAGACTATATAGTAAAATTAGTAAATAAATGTGTACATGAGGTAATGTGAGTACATGTGTGAGTGAGCTAAGTACCACATGAATATTATAAGGAGTAAGCAATTGTTAATTGATATTATTTTTACTAAGTTATTATAATTACAATAATAACCGTTATGAGGATGAATAATAATCATACCCAATATTCGGTATTAAGAAAATGTACATGAATTATATATGTGCATAGTAAATTTACTACACGGTAGTATTATTTATTTATGGAAATTACATTGTGACTTAAATGTATATATAATGTATATTTGTAACCTAAGTAAGCATGGTAGGTATATATATATAACCTTAGTGTATTATATTTGCAATTTGCTGAGATTCATTTGGCTTGTCCTAATATGATAGTCATTTCTCTTTCTCACGTGTATAACTCATGAAGGCTGGCCTATACCTCCTCTCTCAAACTCAGCATTTCTAGCTATTGATCATGAGGGGGAGTGGGCATAACAGTGTTCTTCAACTACTCTACCAACCCATCTCCTTAACCATTATACAATATCTCAATTTGTTGGTTTAATATAGTGTAAGAAAGCTTTGTCTGGATATCCAATTCTCTATAAATGAAGCTTCTTTCCTTCTCATTTTCATTTGCTGAGAATTTTGCTTAAGTGTTAAGTGGAGAGCATTGCATACTTTAGTAATAGCATTCTAGAATTTAGAGAGAATTTAGTATCAGCAAGCTCAACCTACATAGTAGAGGTAATATACCTCTTATTCTTCATTTTGTTTTCTGTCAAAACTCTAATTCTTAAATTGAGTATGGAATCCATGACTATGTGATCAAGCAATGTTTGTTAATTGCTCCTTAGTTGCTATACTAGTTTATAGATATGTTTAGACTATTATGTGGCTGATACAGAATCGAATTGATAAGAAAATGTTGAGTTGGGTTATTAAACTGCCGAAGCAGCCATGACTGTTTCTGGCCGGCCAGCTGTAACGATTGTGAATTTATACAAATAATTTAAAATATTTTTTGAGTTAAATAAATATTTTATGTGATTTATTTATTGAGTTAAATAAATAAATTATGTGATTTATGTAGTGATTTAATTATGTGTTATATATTAATTAAATGAATATTTAATAATTTATTTAACTGATGTATATTAATTTATAGTATAGTTTTAATTTAATTGAGATAATTAAATTAGATGAATTGTGTGGTGAAGTGTTAAATGAATTATAATTAGCGAGTAATTATAATTATGTGATTAATTGATGTTAGATTTTAATTGATTAAATTAGATGATTAATATTTAATTAATTAAAGTGTGACATTAAATTGTATGTATTAAAATGGTTTTTAAATGATTTTACCGAACAAGACCCTTGCTTTTGTTTTAAAGGACTATTGCCAAACAGGGCCCTTAGACTAGCTAAACCTAAATTACCTAAACTATGTTTGGAGTTAATAAAAACTAGTTTTTAATTTTTCTTGTAGCCAAACAAGCCAAGTTGGCTTTTGAATTTTGTAACTTACGTTATAATTAGTAGTTAGTATATACTTATTATATGGGAGTTACATATATTATATATTACTTGTATTATATATTATATGTATATTTTATTAGTACATTAGTTTTACAAAACAAAACAAAGAAAGAAAAGAGGAAGCAGAGAAGAAGAATACAGAGAAGAAGAAGAGAACTTTGAGAATATAAGTGGAAAACTCTACATCATCATCTCCATCTCTTCTTCCAATTCAAGCTAGTAAGATTATACTCTTAACCATAGAATCAATTCTTATATGTTGTATTTCTTATTGTCAAATTATGGTTTTATGAAGTTGTATAATTATGACTATGTATAGATGATGTTCTTATGTAATTGTATGCCATGGAAAGATTTTCAAAATACAATTGTTGTAAAAACCAGTTTTGAAGTTATGATCCTTATATTTTCATTATCTGTAAAACATGTTTGGAAGTTGTATAGCATGATGGATATATATATATATATATATATATGTAATTGTGTTCATATCATGTCTATATGTGATGGTTTGCTTAATTAGTTGTTTAATTCATGAATATATATGATATAAATGGAGAATTTATATTTTCAAAAGTCACAGTGAAGTGTCTGGGGAAAAATAAAGTTTCTCATAGAAATCAAACTATATGTTGAACGTTGATTTTTGTAAAAATTAATTGTGAAATATGTTATTATGTTTAGAAATTAGTTGATTGGGATTGGAGTCGTGAGAATTGATTTCAAAACAAATTCACAGTGTTCAATTTCATCCAGAACACTGACATTGGTATTTTCTTTAAATTTTTGTAAAAATTAAGCGTTGTAATCTTGTTAATTGATGTATTAGTGTGTTCAACACATGTTAAGAGCTTTGCACTTTATTTTTGTAAAGTTTTATATAAAAATTGTTGGCTGAATTGAGAACTCATTGTAGAGAATTAAGTCAATTTGGCTTTTCTCTGCACTGTTCGCGAAGCTGCTCTGTTTTTGTCCGCTGCCGGCGCAGCTGCGCAGGCAGTAAGGGTAGAAGCGGCGCAACTACGCCTCTGGGTTTTCTCAGGTTTGATCCCTACGCAGCTGCGCCGGTGTCAAGGCTAAAGGTGGCGCAGCTGCGCCGTGTTCTGGGCAGAGGCAGTAACTTTAGTTTCTTGTGCAGTTTTTTTTTAAAGCCTAGTTTAATTATTCATTTATAGTGGATATATATTTAAATGATATAATATGTTGTTATATGATTGTGACAAATTCATATTGGGGAATAAAAGAAATTGTGAAAACCTAACATAGTATTTAAATTATAAACTATAATTGTTTAATTGCACATAAGTTACTTAATTATAATTTGATTAATTATAATTAAGAGTAAATATTTAATTTAAATTATAATTTTTGTGAAATTATAAGGTATAGAAGTTGATTTATTTTAATCAATTAGATGTTAATTTAAATTATAATTTATGTAATTATAATTTAATAAATGCATGTTTAATTATAGATTATAAATTGATAATTACATGATTAATTATAATTTGTGTAATTATAATGTATGATATAGTTTAATTGATTATAAATTATAACTTATTTATAATTTAAAAGGTAATTATAATTTGATTAAGTGTTTGAATTATAATTGTTTAATTATAATTTAGCTAAATACATAATTGATTTAATTATGTGAATATGTATGTGATGTAATTAACTATGTGAAAGTTGATTATTATTATTTATTTAATTAGAGTGAGTTAACCATGAGGGTTAACCACTTATGTGAATCAGTTATGTATTAACTAATTTAGATTGTTATAATTGAATGTGTATAGGAAGTGTTTAAGTACGTGGTTGAGTTAAGTAGCTTGCGCTTAAGGCAAGTCTTCTAACCCTAAACTTGTTAATTATATACAAATTATTGAATTCATATATTCATTGTTAAGAATGTCCTTTCCATTTCTGTATTGGACAATTGTTTATTTAATTGAAATGATCTTAACTTATTATTCAAGTAAGATCCAGTTATTATTTTAAATGCTATAAGTTGATTCTAAAGCATATGTTAGTTCATAATTCTGTTATTTACGAATTATTGATAGTCGATTCAACTAATCCTTAGTTGATGAACGTGAAATCTAAATTACCCTTGTAAGCTTATCCAAATCAAACTTTCTTTGGTGCGGACTTGAATTCAAATTGCTGAGTTGAACAACCCTATTTAATAGAGGAGGTTACTGCGCATAGCGTTAAGATGTTTGTGCACAATACATGGTACAAAGGACTGATCCCCTTAAGTACGAGTTAAGGTCCATAGTCTTATTGACTGTTAAAGGTTTAAATAGAAATATTTATAACCTAGGACAAGACTTCAAAGGTCTTAGGACACTCAGATAAATTCTATTTTTGAATTGTAATTGCGATGAAAGAATTATTATTCAATCCTTTATTGTTGAAGCGAATCATATTATTCAGATTCTTTGAAAGATATCCTTTCATGTATATATTATTGTTAAATTCCAGTGAGCTGTGGTTTGCTCACTCTATCATTAAATAACAATTTCAGTTAAGGTTGATAACGCTGATGCTCCGACTACAAGTAAGGGCAAGGGAAAACAAAGCAAGTGAAGACTTATTTTTATTTAACTGAGAATGATTGTATTAAGACTTGACTTTTATGTTTTTATTTCCGCACTTATTATATTCATGTCAGGGTTAGAGTAACCCGGGATTATTTTAAAAAGGTTGTAACCCTTGTTGTAAGGGAGATTTATTTATTTTAATTTTAATTGTAGGTTATTTTGCATTATTCATTGGGTAGATGTATGTTATATTAGCAAGTGAACACCAAATCATGTAGAAACAAAGTACCCGGATTTGGAGGTGTCACACCAGCGGCGCAGCGGCGCCAGTTTTATACTAGCCAGCGGCGCAGCTGCGCTAGGCCCTGAAACTTGAAAATTTTTCTGCAGTCTGCTGCAGATTCTGTTAAGTAATAATAGTTTAAAGTAGCTTAAACAAGCATGCTAGAAGGCTTAACATGCCTATATGAGTATATTAACATGACATGCACCCGCATTACTATGATTGTATGCATGATTCGTAAAGGTTTATAATTTCTAAAAGTAAACGTAAAGATTTGTAAACGAAAATGACTTATACGAACCATGTCGACATTTTGATTTTTTCAAGCATGATTATATTATTTAGGAATGCATGAGAAGCGTATTAACTTACGAATATATGTTTCATAATATAACATGAGCATGTCGGGCCTCGTTAGTAAACAATTCTAACGAAAATGTTAGTTTTAAAGGTGAACCTTGGCACGTAAATGTCATGAATACATTCTGATTTTGAGAGCATGTTTAGATGACTTAGAAATGTGTGTCGAATATGTTAACACATGAATCTAGATAGCATGGACGTATTAGACCCTATTAATAAGATTTACTAGTGAAAGTATACGTTTTGCACGTGAGTCTTGACATGTATATTGAGATTTGAATTCTAATATTTGTAAACATGTTTGATAGTACTTGTAGACTCGATCATGTATCCTACATGTATATACACCATGATTTGGTGTTGTAATTCAAGTGAAGCATAAACGAAGCATGTTTTCAAAATAAAACGGTGTTAGTTGCATGAATATGGTATAATTATTCATGAGTATGCCTAATACAAAGTATATGAATACCCCATGTGTTTAAAAGGCGAGCATGTTAGACTTTATGACTTTATAGCCATGAATGGACTTAAGTTCTTACGGATATTAACTTGGAACCTATATCATGTAAATTGAACTTGAAAAGGTTGAACGAGCATGAAAATATCCTTTAATATGTATACGTGCTATGTAAGATCACATATTGATACTTGAATCCGATTTGACGGTTAACTTACAATAATGTTATAAAATGCTAAAAAGAGTATGTTTGCTATTTGTTGTGATCTTGTGTGTTAGTAATGATATATGAGAATGATTAACTCAAAGGATGGACTACACTAGCTATATGTTAATAGATTAATGGTAGGTGGACATGTGTATTTGAAGAATGTTAGTAAGTACGTATGGTTAAAGTATACGTATACTTACATAGTTATTCTAAGAATACGATAAGAATGTGAGACGAAGGTTCTGAAATACCCTTATAATAATAACTGGATTAATAATCAAAACGCTACTCAAATTATAGTTTTGATCAGCTATTCACTATTACCTCCTTTACTTTTTTTAGTCAGCTTAAAATAAATAATTTGGCTAGTCTGTTGAATTCATATAACATATACTCAAAATAACAATAACCACAATAATGATAATAATAAAAATTAAAAAATTTATTCATAAAAGTTTTAATCATGTAAAATTCTCGGTCCTTACATTCTCCCCTCCTTATAAGGATTCTGTCCTCGGAATCACCATCACTGTATACTTAATTTATATCTGTCCTTCGACCTTTATTCCTTTTCCTCTCCCATTCAGAAACGAAAAACTCTTTGCTCAGCCTAAGTTTTATTTGACTCGTCATGACTCATAATTTCCTTAGTTGAAATTAACCTTTTATATTTACTTGGTATATTATAATCTAATTATTAATAGAATTCAAATTCTTCCTTCAAGATCCTTTTATTAACGAGTTGTTTATCTTAACTATGTCTTTTCTTGGAATTTTCTTTCGTATACCTATATCTAAGCGATCCTACTGTTTACAAAGGTAAATGTATTTTTCTTAGCAAACTTCCGGTACGTAAGAAAAATAGGTTGACCATTATATGGCTATGAAATTTTCTCTAAGATGAACTCTTCTCGGTCTGCACGGCTCCATAATTTATAATATGTTTATAATTAGAATCTCATTTATTCCTTTCCAGATCTAGAATGGTTCAATAGATCTCGGACATGATTTTCTTTTCTTACCAAAAATTATTTTACACATTCAAGTAAACACTTTTAAGAACATATGATTCTTAACCTTAAGCTCTCATCTTCTCAACCAGTTCCCTAAACATGCCATGCTCTTCTGTTTCTTCTTTTTCTGTTGTTCCCTCTTCTAGCTTAATATGAATTCAATTTGGATTTGAGTCTCCCTCTTCACTTAGCTCCAACTCCGGTACTCTTCATGAGCACTCTCTAAATCTACCATAGGTTTGTCTTCTACAGCTTCAAATACTATTCTATAAACTACTTCCATTGGCACTTCTAGTATCCTACCCTCTGGATTTTTCCCTATCAGCCCAACTGATTTTGGTTCAGATACTAGCTCAAACGGAACGACCATTTTCTTACTCACTTATGTGAATATCCTTAAATTCTTTATCTCCTATCAATTTTATTAACTAGACCAGTACTTATTATACATTGTATACACATAGCAAGCAATAGTTTCCTTTAAGTTAGTTTTTATCTTATTTTAAGATGAATTTCCTCAATTCATATCCTATAAACTCTTTTTGAGTTTATATTTTCACTAACTTTTCTGCCACACCTATTCCTCCAAGGTTATAGCCTAAGGTAACCCTACCTAGGGTTTATAACCTACAGCTCTGACACCAAATTGTGACGCCCCCAAATTCTCTACATTCTCTGTAGCATATTTGGTGCTCACATAAATATTTCAAAAGATAATAATTCCTATCAATCCAAGATTCATAGTATTCCATAACGAACAGTAGTTCTCGTCAGAACATTTATTGTGTTGGGATACCCTCACATGGATGAATAGGTTTATAATCTTATGGATATTTCTTTCATATCAATATCTCCTATCTATCAGACATTAACAGTACAAATGATAAGATTGTTCTTGGAACTGAAGGGCGACCTCAGTGCTTACAGAACTTTTAAGATCATTCAATACCCTCATTCAGATGTATAGTTCATATAGATACTGTACTTCTTCCTGTGTTCTAGAAAGGTAAAAACTAAGCAATTGATAAAAGATAATAATATATTACATATTCTTAAATTGGTTTATAATAAATCCAAACTTACTATTACATCAGATTTCCCAAGGATATAACCAAAATTTATATTAACCGAGTTGTTCCATCTACATGATTGAACTCTTGAACTTTGGATAGGTCAGCTAAAGCTGCAAAAGAAAAGGATAATTGCAAGGATGAGCTACAGAAAGCTCAGAAAGTTTTAAACAAGTTGTATAATATACTCACACTGAATCTGAATAGAATGAACATATAGTTTAGAGTTTTTCCACATATATATACTGAGTCCATCCAATACGAGCTACTGCCAATCATAAAGACTTAGCCACCCGAGTTGATTCGGTTAACCACACCGCATTCCTAAGAGTCATAAAAACTTATAGGAATTCAGTTCGTTTACCATTACAAGCTACTATCAGTCATAAAGACTTAGCCACCCGAGTTGATTCGGTCAACCATAACGCATTCCTAAGAGTCATAAAGACTTATAGGAGTTCTATTCGGATATCTCATAGGTGATCAGCCTAATCATATCCTAGGAGTATGCATATCATCCTACCAATTTAACAAGGTCAGTGTTAAAACTGCCTATAATTGAAATTTAGGGTCAGTATTATAACTGCGAATAATTGTAAACTAGGGTCAGTACTATGACTGCCAATAATTTTCGAATAAAATAGTATCAGTGTATATATGTACCAAACAACATTGATTTTTTCACAGTTTATGCTTTAATATCAAATCAAACACATTTTATACAAACAACAGCTCATTTGGTTTGTTATGCTTGAATAATAAGCAATAACCTTTTTTAAATCACAGATATCACGAATAATATTTATAACAAGTTCGTATATCATTATATATGACTTTCATTTAATATAGAAATTAAATGAAGTTAGAAAATTTGCCTGCTCCGACGATTACCGCTAAGTAATCTAATTTAATCTCTTTGAGAAGACCTATCATTAATAAGATTGATCTTACAATCAG
Source organism: Panax stipuleanatus (assembly GCA_020205555.1). Classification (NCBI taxonomy): domain Eukaryota; kingdom Viridiplantae; phylum Streptophyta; class Magnoliopsida; order Apiales; family Araliaceae; genus Panax; species Panax stipuleanatus. Next base: position 108,058,724 of record CM035119.1, on the reverse strand, counting down.
CATAACATATCTTAACTCAACTAATCTTAAAATAAGTTCTCTAACATTTTGCCACATAATCAAACATTAGATAATTCCTTAACTTTTAGTAATATTATCATTCTTTGATAATATTTTAATTATTTAATCATTATCTTAAGACTCTTGTCTAATATTATTAATTATTTAATATTATTTTTATTTTATTTTATTTCAAATATTATTAATTACTTAATAATATCTTAATTTAATATTATTAATCATTTAATAATATTTTAATCATTTATTAAACTTATAAACAATTAATTTTAATTGTTTATCCTTTACTAATTCATTTATTTATTAAACCTAAAATGCCATAAATATAAAATTTTATCAAGAATGACAAAAATACTCTCATAAATTATTATTATATCATATAATTATCATTTAATCATTAAAATCACATTTCCAAGTTTTATAACTCAATATAACTTAATTTTCTCTTTTATTCTAAACTTATTCACAGGCATGAAAAATATCAAAACAACTTAATATTTTCTTATATTATGGGAAATATCAGTATATAAGATTTTAGTTACAAAATAATTTTCTTGCAATTTTCCAAATTCGTTTGGTATTTTTAAATAGGTTAAAATAGTCCAAAATATCAACATTTATCATAAATTATTCGTTTGTCCAAAAATTCTGAAATTTATATGGTAGCTACATACTATACAAAACAGCGTCATGTAAAAATTTCACATTTTTCTAAATTGGACTCACTAAGTTATCATAGTTTTATTTTAAAATCACGCTTTATTTTCAAATCCTTATCTCCCTTTCTGGACATCGAAAAATCCCCATCTTTGGACAAGAGATAGTTAACTTGATATAGTGTTATACCACAAAAGGCCCTAATTTTCAGAGTATTAAAAATGGCCGAAACTGCCCTCAATAATTTTGGACAGTTTGCACTTTTTTATTTTTCAGATTTTATTTTCAGCTTTGGGGTCCTTCACTAAAACCTTCATAAAACGAAATCTACAACTCTGATTGAGGTCCAATTAGAGTCTTTGGATTCGTATCTTCCCAAACTACAATTTTTATTTATCAAACATCAAATTTGAATCTGTTTTGGTCACTGAAAATGGACCGGAAGTGGACTGATCAGTCACATATTTTACTAGTTGGAGTGTTTTTTTAATAAATCCATATCTTACTCATTTTAAAACATTTTTTAGTGCTTCCACTTGAGTTCATCAGATAACTCATGTATCTAACTCCCCTATTTGATAGATAACACAAATAATTTGTAGATTTTAAATGGTAAAGGCTCAAAGTGGACTGATTTTTAAGGTTTTTGATCAAGAAAACTATTTTAGTTTTCTTTTGATTTCCAAGCTTTTCAGCACTTAAAATGGTAACATCTAAATATGAAACAACATAAAACATGTATATCTCAGGTTCTAGGATTTAAGATAACAAACAAATGATTTGGTTCAACACAATCAAAATAATATACATAAACTTAGTAAGGATTTATACCTTGACTTCTCTTGGGTTTTTCATCATCATCATCTTCTTCTTCTCTCTTCCTCTTCACCAATCATCCATAGCTACCCTCTCTCTCTCCTTTCCTCTTCCATATTCGGGTGGTATGTGAGAATGAGAGAAAATGATAATTATCTTTCTTTTTCTTTCGTTTTTTCTTTTGTTTTGTTTAGTTAGTATATTAAATTAAGACCAAGGCTAAAGTAGTCTTTAACCATCAATAGGAAAGGGCAAAATGGTCTTTAAGTCATCTCAAGGAAGTTTTCTAGAAATTTTCTCACAGAATATATTGGTCATAATAAATTTCTTTTAAGGACAAAATTGTCATTTTGCTACAATTAGGAAATTTCGTTCAAGGATGCCACGGTCATTAATAAATTTCTCTTGGGCAAAATTGTCATTTTCTTATTACTAGGAAACTTCCTAGCAATTTTCTTACAAGGACATAAAAGTCATTAATAATCTTCTGTTAGGGCAAAATAGTCATTTCCAAAATATCCACCAGGTGACAACATCATGACATCATCTTGATGACATCATCTTTGTGTTTCTTTAATGCCGATGTTATGCTTACATCATCTGTTCTCTGATTGGTTGATTTAAGTTCACATGGATTGGAGGATATTTTGGTAATTTCCTCTATACTAAGGGTAATTTAGTAATTTTCCAATTAATTTTAATGGTAATTTAGTCATTTCACATATTTTCCTTAAATTTTGATCATTATGATTTTGTTAATCGTAATTAGGGTTAAATGAACAAATATTAGGGTTTCCTAATTCTCAAATAGGGTTTCTTAATCAACATTAGGATTTCCTAACAATCATTAAAGTTCCTAACTATCATTGGAGTTTACTAATGTTACACCTTATTTGATCAATACTTAATATTAATCGCATAAATCACATAATCTGAAATACGCTTATAATAATAACTGGATTAATAATCAAAGCCCTATTCAAATTAAGGTTTTGATCAGCTATTCACTAGTACGTCCTTTACTATTCTTAGTCAGCTTAAAATAAATAATTTGACTAGTCTGTTGAATTCATATCACGTATACTCAAAATAACAATAACCACAATAATGATAATAATAAAAATTAAAAAAGTTATTCGTAAAATTTTAATCATGTAAAATTCTCGGTCCTTACAATTAGAAGTAGAGTAGGTTTTGGATTTGGAGAGCTTAAGAACTTGGATTAGGTTTAGGGAAGTTGTTTAGGGATAGGAGTAGAGAGACAAGAAGTTGATTTGGGTTAGGAGAGGGAAAAGAAGGTATAAATTCGTGTTTTAAAAATTCGGGTTTTTCAACCGGCTTAAATTTTTTGGAGGGGTAGCGCGCCCCACGCTGGTCTAGAATTTTTTTTTTAGCTAGACTCCATGCATAGGTAGCATGCCCCGTGCGTGAGGGCGTTGTGTTGGGGCGGGCATCGCGCCTAGCTAGAGGATTTGCCCCTTTTTGTGTGCCCTTGCCATTACATCCTTCTACTATTGAATTACAATTTTGTTAGCACATAAGTAATTGATTGGACTACTCCTATAAGAATGAAATATATATGTATTAAAAACTTAAATAATAAAAACTACTAAGGTTTAAGAAATGGTTTGCTTCCCAATTAGCTGCCCGTGTTTAACGTCGTTGGCTTAACTGTAGAACACTCAATTATCCGGAAGTTGATCCATCAGCATCACGATTTCGACCTCCTCAGCTTGACTGCTGTCCAGAAATGGCTTTAGCATATGCACGTTCACTTTGAACATATTTCCTGTCTGTGGATTCTGGATGTCGACTGCACCATGAGGAAAGATATTTGTAATTGTAAGAACCCGAATTTTTAGATATTATTAAATAAGAATTTAATAAATAAAATTCTTAAACTATGAGGTGGGTTCGAATAAGAGTATATATATGAGATATGAGGTATGTGGTATTATATTACATAGGGTAATATGGACTATGTAATATGTGTTTTGTGATTTATAAATATACTATTAATGTATATTTGTTATTTAGCGTAGAGACGATTCAGTGGAGATAAAGGAAGTGGATAAATTCCTATCGATATTAAATAATTTATATAGTTATTTTATCATAGTAAGTTGGTGGCATTAAATATCCTTAATGTATAAATCACCATATTCTTGTGTATGTGTATTAATAACTAGTATGTTTATAATATAAGTTATTAATAGCACTTAAGCTATCCGTGAATAGGTTTGGATAGTGAAGCATGAGTTAGTTAAGGGAATTAACTAATAAGAATAAATATTAGTTAATATAAGTTGTGAGTTATCTTATGGAATAATATAATGTCAGTATTGAATCTTAATTAACTATGATGATATAGTACAATGTTTAATTTACTTAAGTAAATGAGTGAATTAATATGTGTGTTGAATATGTAATTATAGTTGATACTTTTTATATATATTACTTAGAGTGGTAATATGTGAGAAAGTCTAATGTGCGAATAACGTTAAATATATATACGTTATTAAAGGGAGATGGAAATCATTATATCTTTAAATGTATATTTGAAGAAATTATTTTGGGGAACAATTTATAGAAAAGAAAAAAAAATAGTTATTATATATTTCTAATAAAGGATATTAAAATAATTTTTAATATTAAATTATTTTAATAAAAGGAGGAAATGTTATTTTTGAATAATAATATTACCTTATATGTTTTTTTGTATGAGGTGTGATTGGTTAATATAGTAAATATATTAAAACGTATTTGCTATATGTAATTAAATTGATGGAAACAATTTATTATAATAGATAATAAACTTATTATCTATTTTCTATATATAATATATGTACATGTGTCGTACATATAGTTATTTGATATTACATTAAGAATAATATCATGAGTCAATAAGTAAATTATTTTCTAATAATGAATGTCTTTATTCGGAGAAAACATAATATTTATGTTATGGAAAAATACATAATTTTTAATATATTTTTCAAGGGAGTTTAATTTATAAAAGAAAACTAAGTTATTTTAATAACTTGAGTTGCTATAGTACCGTAAGTGTTATAAATAATATTTGACTATTCTATTTGTAATATATTTATATTTGGACCTTGGACTTAATAGTTCTAATTTAATTGAACATGTTATAAGTAGTAATGTGGTGAGAGATGAGAAAGTGATGAGAATAATAATAAGCTTAAGATTAAGCTTGTGGGAGATGCCTTGTGTGGCACGATAGTAGATTCGTTGATGAATTAATTAATTTAAGGATGGAGGAATTATTCATTAAACAATTAATCTATATTAATTGTTATTATTAATGGTATGATGAATTATTATTATTGCGAGTGATAGCATGATAATAAGTATATTGATTATGAATATAATTGGAAATTGTATTAATGAAGGAATTTCTACGTGAACGATTAATCAAATATTAATTGTTATTGCTATTATGAGGAATAGTATATTAATGAGGATTAATTGATGATGTGTCGATTATTATTATTGCAAATAATAGAATAATAATAAGCAACTTGTTTATAAATGTAATAAGATTTATATTTATTTAACATGATAATTAACTATATAAATGTTAATTAATTGTTATAGAGATTAATAATTATATTGATTGATGAGGGATGAATTAATTAATTAATTATATTTGCTCAACTAGTTGATATGTGCAAAGGATGTGATAATTTAAAAGTATAACATATGGTAATGACACATGTGTTATATAAAGTGTAGTGCAACACAAAAGTGTGACCATACAATTATGTATAAACTATATTATATAATGCAATGTGACACATTAATATAGCTATATATTATATATATAGACTATATAGTAAGATTGGTTGCATTAAGAGAGTTTTATAATAATGTTGCTTATGTAACATGATGTGTGTGGGTAGACCTTAATGTATACCCTATTACCTTATATTAATATCAATAAATAATTGTGAATTGATAATGTATGCAATAAGTTATTATAACTGTTATGATAATACCCAATTGAATTATATTCGGTGTTAAGAAAATGTACATGGATTATATGTGGTATATATGTAACCTACTTGATATATTGTAATTAGAAACTACAATTGTATTTCATTTATAACCTAGGTGTTTATAAAATAAAATGTGATATAGTCTTAGTAAGAGGTAGACTATATATATTTGTAACATTAGTATGTTGCTTTCATGTTGCTGAGATTAATCTTTGTTCCAAATTGAGTGCCCACCTTCACTTCTTCTTCACGTGATAACTCTAAGGCTAGTCTACTCCTATGTGCATCAAACTCAGCAAACTTAGATAGCATTATAGCAAATAATCAATGGGGGAGTGGGTATCATGATGATCTCCACCAACTCCTCTCAATCCAGTGTATTCTTCTTCTTCCCATTGGTTTGGAATGATGGGCAAAACCATAAACTGTGTAATGAATTGTCTATAAATGCAAGCTCTTCTCTTCTCCTCTTTCATTTGCTGAGAATTCCAAGTGAAGCTAGTATAGTATACTGAGATATAGAAAGAGAGAGATATCAGTTAAGAGAGGAATTCAAATTGCAGCAACTTGATTTCAGAGGTACATTCATGTTCATCTATTTCAAATTTCTAATTATTGAATTAAGCATGATTTTCATGATAATGTGATTTAAGTGTTAAATAAGTTGTTAGGCATGTTATTATGACAATATAGCATGGTTGGAATGATTTTTCGAAAGAAATTCTGAGTTGGGTTGTTAAAACTGCAGAAGCAGTTCAGTCTTTGGTTGGGCCGGACACCGGCGCAGCTGCGCCGGGTTTATGCCTGGGATCTGCGCAGCTGCGCAGGGTCCTGGAACTTGTTTTCTGTTTTGTTGCAGATTCTGTTATGTGCTACCATGAGATATCTCTTAAAGAAAACAAGTGAACTAGATTGACATGCATATATGACTATCTTAACGTAGCATGATGCATGTATGGCCGTGTTAGTATGTGATATGGAAGGAAAACATGGTTTTAAAATAAACTTATAGTTTTAATATGAACTTTGACATGTTTGTGTCATGTGTGCATTCTGATTTTTGTGAACACAATCGTATGGTTTATATTGACATGAAATACATAATTTAAGTGTTAATCGTACACTAGCTTACATGAGTGAAGGATTCAAGAGGTTTTCAAGAAAAACTTAAAGACTTTTTGAAATAAACTTGACCAAGACTTACGTCTTTTAGATTCTGACCATGTGAGAACATTTATGTGGTTTAGATATGTGTTTCGAGTGCACATGAGTTATATGTTGAGATGCCTTGCATGTACTAAGATTGGTTTACTTTTCAAAGAAAGATTTGAATGTGAAAACTAATATCATCAAGTACTAAGTGAACTTACGTTATGAACATGCAAGCATGTATATTAGGATTTCATTGTGCCTATAGACTTGTTGACATAAGCATCATGTGATGAAACATGGATTTCAACTATGCACGCATATTCATAGAAAATATATTTCTAAAGCATAAACTATGTGATTAACATATACATGTGTGATATACGCACGAGCATGCATACTTAGTATTGTTTAGCCTCGTGGTGTGTTGATATGACTTTAGTAATGGACCATTAATAACATGGGCTTGATTTGTTTAAAGTTTATCGGCATATGGCCTTAATTGGATTAGGATGAGCATGCTATGTTTCGAACTTGAAATTATAACCATAGAGCATACGTATTGATTAATATCAGTAACTTGAATGATATTGATTGAACTCGGGTGGTCCAGCAGAACAAAATTTCATTCCTGGTTTGATCAGTGAGTGGCGCAGCTGCGCCACTCTTAAGGCCAATACCTGCGCAGCTGCGCTAGCCTGTTTTCAAGATTTGTGCAGTCTGTTTGTTCTTGGTTTTAGTGGTAGACGGGCATGTGTATGTAATGGTAGTAAGTACGTATGGTTAAAGTATACTTATACGTACATAGTTATTCTAAGAATATGATAAGAAAGTAAGACGAAGGTTCTAAGAACCAAGTTAGACAACAATGTAATACTAATTATTATATTGAGAATGTATGGAAGTGTATAACTGATAAGTGTGATCTCTATGATTAATATAACTGTGTAGGATTGCACGAAGTGCAGATATTCTTAAGCAGTTAAGTCGTAGTTGTTAAACTACGAATCAGGCAAGTCTTTCAGTTCCTATTTGATATATGAATTCAATAACTGTTAGTTGAAGTATATTATGCTGTGATAATGTGAACTTATATATGAACTGTATATGAGATATAAATGAGATTGAAAGTTGATCCTTGATGATATACTTGTTATGTGAAAAGTAACATGCGTAGTAAATATAAACTGTTTATAAATGCATGAACTGAGTATGATGTTATATGCTGTGTGATGCATGAGGACTGTTAGAATTGCTGAGTTGTCGAGCTCACTCTTGCAAATAACCACTTTTGCAGGTTAAGGATTCACGGTAAAGATTTCGTGCTTCTTGATTGATAAAGATAGATAGTATCGCATTGAAGAATATTACTTAGATTATTGTCTGGACCATATTTAGACTCTAGATGATGTACTCGATAGTTGCTTACACTGTTTAATACTTGTTGTATTGTAAGAATGTATTAATTAATACATAGAGGATATCGAGTTGAGTTGTAAATGTTTATACGATAACTCAGATAAGAAGGAATCATATTATATAGTTGATTCAAGATTTGTAATTGGTATCAAAGTTATGGAATCAATAAAAAGATTTTTATTCAAAGGATATTGAAAAGTTTAAATTATTCCATATTTTAGTAATATCGAATATGATGTAAAGACGAGATCTTGGATATGAATAGAATTTATATTCTAAATTATAATAAACAAAGTTGTATTCTTTTACTAATGAATAAAAGATATAATAATTTGGAGATAATAGTATCGTGACTGCACCGAATCCGAGGTTTCGAAGGAACTTGGATTTGGGGGCGTCACAGGTTGGTATCAGAGCTGTAGGTTATAAACCTTAGGTAAGTGTACCTTAGACTATAACCTGAGAGAGTGAAAGATAATATTAAAATATATACGTGAAGATTCAAAGAAGAATCTTGAAATATCTAGAGAATGAGAAACAGGAGTTTCCTAACTCCGATAATAAAAATGTTAAGATGATGTCTATAAGATGTATATGACAAAGATAATGAGAATAAACTCAGATGGAGTTTGGTTGATAATAGGGAAAGAACCCTAAGGTAAACCGATGATCACGACGTGATCAGATTGAATTGTGAAATGATAGATAGTCTGTAATGACTAAGTGTGTATAGCTTGATGCTATGAGAGAATGTACTATAAAAAGTACGAGATGAACTCATGAGGAGTTGTATGTGGTGAAACATAGAAAGCTCGTAACGAGCAAGTGATAGAGTAAGATAGAGTTAAGTGTAGGACTTCCATTGAGGACTCATATGATGGCTTAGTTGTACAAACTTTTGTATGGGCAGAAGTTTTGTGCTTGCACTGAGTGCGTCACATTGATAATCGTTGGAATGTTAGTGTCGCGGTATCATTATACATATGGTGGAAAGGTGATTCTTTTCTCATATTTATTTTGATAGATAAAGGTTTCTAAGATATAATTAGATAATATTAAGATTAGGTGCGAGTTCTTAAAACTCATGCCTATGACAAGTTCGTGACTCATAATCGTATGGTGGGACCCCTTAGCGAATGGACGACTTTGGTCTGACTAGGATAAGTTCCTCAACCCATATGATTGTGGTAGGTTCCTGAGCTTCCATGGTGTGGTAAGTTGGTGAACTATACTGAGAATAGACATATTATATAAGAGTTTTGGAATAGTGAGCATTGATAGTGGTAAGAGATTGAAGCGATGGAGAAATTGGATTTTCCTAAATCCTCTAACTACGCTAGATTTTCAATATTTATTGACTTCGTGCTAGTGTTTGCACTTCGGTTTTCTTGAGAAAACATTGGGTCAGGTAACTGAACTAATGAGTTTTAAAAAAACAACACCGTTATTCGTTTGTCTAAGCTATTTGTTTCGGCTAAGACAAAAATAATTTAAAAATCTTTCAAAATGTATTTTGACCATGTGCATCATTTGATATGATGTAGAAGGGTAAACGATGGAGTCATCAATGCAATCGAACCTAGTGTTGGTTGTGATCGAAAGATCGTCAGCCCACTACGGTATGATGTAATATGACAAAGTCATAAAATGGCGGAATCCTCAACGTACTATTAAGTTGGTGCGGCATCATGACGTCATAAAATGGTTTTTTTTTTGTTTTCTTTCGAATTATAAAAAGTTGACTAAATTATTTCGATTGATGTCCGAATTATTGATGAGAGTCTAAGCCATTTGATTCGGCTAGGCGACTGTTGAAAAGAGATTATAGAATTCAAGCATTCTTGTGTATTTATGCCAAACCAGATTGCTCTGGTGCGGATTCAGATGTTGAAGAGCTGAGGTGAACAATCCTATAAGGGAACATGTTTTCGGGGACAATGGTTCCGAGCGTAACGCATATAGTGGTTACAAAACACTACGTTGTGGCCCAACGTAGTGGTACAATAGGTTGGCCACCTAGAGTACGCGTGGAGGGTGTTTTCAGTCTTTGTGATTGATAAACACTCTGGTTTGCGGTGTGAAGAATTGTGTTGAAGCATTAGTAAGCCTGGAGAAAAGTTCATGGTCTTGTGACCCCTCAGCATAAATTGAAATCTGAGTTATTCATACTACTTCCCGATTATTGAAAAAAATCGTGGAAGATTCTTATTCTTCTAAGGGATGAATGTAGTAAGTAGAATGATCCTTAGAAAGGAGAAAATGGTAGAATGCGATTGAGAAGGTTATAATAATAAAACTTCTGAAAAGAGAATGGATAAAAGTATTCAAGAGAATATGTAATATTCGGAATAGCACCGAGTAGAGGAAGTTTCGGTGATTCCGAGGACGGAATCCTTATAAGGGGGAGAGGATGTAAGAACCCGAATTTTCAGATATTATTAAATAAGAATTTAATAAATAAAATTATTAAACCATGAGGTGGGTTCGAATAAGAGTATATATATGAGATATGAGGTATGTGGTATTATATTACATAGGGTAATATGGACTATGTAATATGTGTTTTGTGATTTATAAATATACTATTAATGTATATTTGTTATTTAGCGTAGAGACGATTCAGTGGAGATAAAGGAAGTGGATAAATTCCTATCGATATTAAATAATTTATATAGTTATTTTATCATAGTAAGTTGGTGACATTAAATATCTTTAATGTATAAATCACCATATTCTTGTGTATGTGTATTAATAACTAGTATGTTTATAATATAAGTTATTAATAGCACTTAAGCTATCCGTGAATAGGTTTGGATAATGAAGCATGAGTTAGTTAAGAGAATTAACTAATAAGAATAAATATTAGTTAATATAAGTTGTGAGTTATATTATGGAATAATATAATGTCAGTATTGAATCTTAATTAACTATGATGATATAGTACAATGTTTAATTTACTTAAGTAAATGAGTGAATTAATATGTGTGTTGAATATGTAATTATAGTTGATACTTTTTATATATATTACTTAGAGTGGTAATATGTGAGAAAGTCTAATGTGCGAATAACGTTAAATATATATACGTTATTAAAGGGAGATGGAAATCATTATATCTTTAAATGTATATTTGAAGAAATTATTTTGGGGAACAATTTATAGAAAAGAAAGAGAAATAGTTATTATATATTTCTAATAATGGATATTAAAATAATTTCTAATATTGAATTATTTTAATAAAAGGAGGAAATGTTATTTTTGAATAATAATATTACCTTATATGTTTTTTGTATGAGGTGTGATTGGTTAATATAGTAAATATATTAAAACGTATTTGCTATATGTAATTAAATTGATGGAAATAATTTATTATAATAGATAATAAACTTATTATCTATTTTCTATATATAATATATGTACATGTGTCGTACATATAGTTATTTGATATTACATTAAGAATAATATCATGAGTCAATAAGTAAATTATTTTCTAATAATGAATGTCTTTATTCGGAGAAAACATAATATTTATGTTATGGCAAAATACATAATTTTTAATATATTTTTCAAGGGAGTTTAATTTATAAAAGAAAACTAAGTTATTTTAAAAACTTGAGTTGCTATAGTACCGTAAGTGTTATAAATAATATTTGACTATTCTATTTGTAATATATTTATATGTGGACCTTGGACTTAATAGTTCTAATTTAATTGAATATGTTATAAGTAGTAATGTGGTGAGAGATGAGAAAGTGATGAGAATAATAATAAGCTTAAGATTAAGCTTGTGGGAGATGCCTTGTGTGGCACGATAGTAGATTCGTTGATGAATTAATTAATTTAAAGATGAAGGAATTATTCATTAAACAATTAATCTATATTAATTGTTATTATTAATGGTATGATGAATTATTATTATTGCGAGTGATAGCATGATAATAAGTATATTGATTATGAATATAATTGGAAATTGTATTAATGAAGGAATTTCTACGTGAACGATTAATCAAATATTAATTGTTATTGCTATTATGAGGAATAATATATTAATGAGGATTAATTGATGATGTGTCTATTATTATTATTGCAAATAATAGAATAATAATAAGCAACTTGTTTATAAATGTAATAAGATTTATATTTATTTAACATGATAATTAACTATATAAATGTTAATTAATTGTTATAGAGATTAATAATTACATTGATTGATGAGGGATTAATTAATTAATTAATTATATTTGCTCAACTAGTTGATATGTGCAAAGGATGTGATAATTTAAAAGTATAACATATGGTAATGACACATGTGTTATATAAAGTGTAGTGCAACACATAAGTGTGACCATACAATTATGTATAAACTATATTATATAATGCAATGTGACACATTAATATAGCTATATATTATATATATAGACTATATAGTAAGATTGGTTGCATTAAGAGAGTTATATAATAATGTTGCTTATGTAACATGATGTGTGTGGGTAGACCTTAATGTATACCCTATTACCTTATATTAATATCAATAAATAATTGTGAATTGATAATGTATGCAATAAGTTATTATAACTGTTATGATAATACCCAATTGAATTATATTCGGTGTTAAGAAAATGTACATGGATTATATGTGGTATATATGTAACCTACTTGATATATTGTAATTAGAAACTACAATTGTATTTCATTTATAACCTAGGTGTTTATAAAATAAAATGTGATATAGTCTTAGTAAGAGGTAGACTATATATATTTGTAACATTAGTATGTTGCTTTCATGTTGCTGAGATTAATCTTTGTTCCAAATTGAGTGCCCACCTTCACTTCTTCTTCACGTGATAACTCTAAGGCTAGCCTACTCCTATGTGCATCAAACTCAGCAAACTTAGATAGCATTATAGCAAATAATCAATGGGGGAGTGGGTATCATGATGATCTCCACCAACTCCTCTCAATCCAGTGTATTCTTCTTCTTCCCATTGGTTTGGAATGATGGGCAAAACCATAAACTGTGTAATGAATTGTCTATAAATGCAAGCTCTTCTCTTCTCCTCTTTCATTTGCTGAGAATTCCAAGTGAAGCTAGTATAGTATACTGAGATATAGAATGAGAGAGATATCAGTTAAGAGAGGAATTCAAATTGCAGCAACTTGATTTCAGAGGTACATTCATGTTCATCTATTTCAAATTTCTAATTATTGAATTAAGCATGAATTTCATGATAATGTGATTTAAGTGTTAAATAAGTTGTTAGGCATGTTATTATGACAATATAGCATGGTTGGAATGATTTTTCGAAAGAAATTCTGAGTTGGGTTGTTAAAACTACAGAAGCAGTTCAGTCTCTGGTTCGGCCGGACACCGTCGCAGCTGCGCCGGGTTTATGCCTGGGATCTGCGCAGGGTCCTGGAACTTGTTTTCTGTTTTGTTGCAGATTCTGTTATGTGCTACCATGAGATATCTCTTAAAGCAAACAAGTGAACTAGATTGACATGCATATATGACTATCTTAACGTAGCATGATGCATGTATGGCCGTGTTAGTATGTGATATGGAAGGAAAACATGGTTTTAAAATAAACTTATAGTTTTAATATGAACTTTGACATGTGTGTGTCATGTGTGCATTCTGATTTTTGTGAACACAATCGTATGGTTTATATTGACATGAAATACATAATTTAAGTGTTAATCATACACTAGCTTACATGAGTGAAGGATTCAAGAGGTTTTCAAGAAAAACTTAAAGACTTTTTGAAATAAACTTGACCAAGACTTGCGTCTTTTAGATTCTGACCATCTGACAACATTTATGTGGTTTAGATATGTGTTTCGAGTGCACATGAGTTATATGTTGAGATGCCTTGCATGTACTAAGATTGGTGTACTTTTCAAAGAAAGATTTGAATGTGAAAACTAATATCATCAAGTACTAAGTGAACTTACGTTATGAACATGCAAGCATGTATATTAGAATTTCATTGTGCCTATAGACATGTTGACATAAGCATCATGTGATGAAACATGGATTTCACCTATGCACGCATATTCATAGAAAATGTATTTCTAAAGCATAAACTATGTGATTAACATATACATGTGTGATATACGCACGAGCATGCATACTTAGTATTGTTTAGCCTCGTGGTGTGTTGATATGACTTTAGTAATGGACCATTAATAACATGGGCTTGATTTGTTTAAACTTTATCGGCATATGGCCTTAATTGGATTAGGATGAGCATGCTATGTTTCGAACTTGAAATTATAACCATAGAGCATACGTATTGATTAATATCAGTAACTTGAATGATATTGATTGAACTCGGGTGGTCCAGCAGAACGAAATTTCATTCCTGGTTTGATCAGTGAGTGGCGCAGCTGCGCCACTCTTAAGGCCAATACCTGCACAGCTGCGCTTGCCTGTTTTCAAGATTTGTGCAGTCTGTTTGTTCTTGGTTTTAGTGGTAGACGGGCATGTGTATGTAATGGTAGTAAGTACGTATGGTTAAAGTATACTTATACGTACATAGTTATTCTAAGAATATGATAAGAAAGTAAGACGAAGGTTCTAAGAACCAAGTTAGACAACAATGTAATACTAATTATTATATTGAGAATGTATGGAAGTGTATAACTGATAAGTGTGATCTCTATGATTAATATAACTGTGTAGGATTACACGAAGTGCAGATATTCTTAAGCAATTAAGTCGTAGTTGTTAAACTACGAATCAGGCAAGTCTTTCAGTTCCTATTTGATATATGAATTCAATAACTGTTAGTTGAAGTATATTATGCTGTGATAATGTGAACTTATATATGAACTGTATATGAGATATAAATGAGATTGAAAGTTGATCCTTGATGATATACTTGTTATGTGAAAAGGAATATGCGTAGTAAATATAAACTGTTTATAAATGCATGAACTGAGTATGATGTTATATGCTATGTGATGCATGAGGACTGTTAGAATTGCTGAGCTGTCGAGCTCACTCTTGCAAATAACCACTTTTGCAGGTTAAGGATTCACGGTAAAGATTTCGTGCTTCTTGATTGATAAAGATAGATAGTATCGCATTGAAGAATATTACTTAGATTATTGTCTGGACCATATTTAGATTCTAGATGATGTACTCGATAGTTGCTTACACTGTTTAATACTTGTTGTATTGTAAGAATGTATTAATTAATACATAGAGGATATCGAGTTGAGTTGTAAATGTTTATACGATAACGCAGATAAGAAGGAATCATATTATATAGTTGATTCAAGATTTGTAATTGGTATCAAAGTTATGGAATCAATAAAAAGATTTTTATTCAAAGGATATTGAAAAGTTTAAATTATTCCGTATTTTAGTAATATCGAATATGATGTAAAGACGAGATCTTGGATATGAATAGAATTTATATTCTAAATTATAATAAACAAAGTTGTATTCTTTTACTAATGAATAAAAGATATAATAATTTGGCGATAATAGTATCGTGACTGCACCGAATCCGAGGTTTCAAAGGAACTTGGATTTGGGGGCGTCACAGTAATAACAAATGGTCCCTCCCAGCGAAAGCACAACTTTCCTAGAAATAATTTTAATCGGGAATTAAAAAGAAGGACTTTTTGTCCCACAGTGAAATTTTGCCTCAAGATCTGTTTATCATGAAAAGCTTTTGTCTTCGTTTTGTACAGCTTAGAACTCTCGTATGCTTCATTCCGTAACTCCTCGAGTTCCTGTAACTGCAGCTTCTTATTGACACCAGTTTGATCCATGTTCATATTACACTATTTGATCGCACAAAAAGCTTTATGTTCGAGCTCTACAGGTAGGTGGCATGGTTTCTTTAACACTAGCATATAGGGCGACATACCTATTGGAGTTTTGTATCTCGTCCTATATGCCCATAGTGCATCGTCTAATCAAAGACTCCATTAAGTTCAACAACGTCACCGATGAGGCAGTGAAACTTATACTATTCCCTTTCACCTTGAGGGATAAGGCAAAGAGCTGGTTGTACTCATTGCCCTCAGGATCAATAACTACGCGGGAAGACTGTGCTCAAAAATTTCTCACCAAGTTCTTCCCTATGGCTAAGACTGCTGCTACGAGGAGAGACCTGAGTCAATTTGCACAGCTACCAGGGGAGACGTTGTATGAAGTATGGGAACCCTATAAGGAAATGCTCAGGAAGTGCCCACACCATGGAATGCCGGACTGGATGGTGATAAATTCTTTTTACAATGGATTGGGGTGGCAGTCAAGGCCAATTATTGATGCCGCATCAGGAGGAGCTCTATGGACTAAAGATTTCCCGATAGCTTATGAGCTTTTTGAAACAATGGCGGCTAATGAGTATCAAAACCCAACAGCAAGAATGGTTCAACCGAAGGTGGCCAGAGTATTGGATGTTGACGCAATCACATCATTGTCAGCACAATTGGCAGCCATGAATAAGAAAATTGATTCTATGGCTGAAAATAGAGTTGAACAGGTTGCCTTAGTATGTGAGTTATGTGCCGGAGCACACTCGACCGAGCAGTGCGCCATCACTACTGAGTCGGTACAATTTGTTAGCAACTACCAAAAGCCAAATAACCAATTCCCAAACTCCTACCACCCCAACAATAGGAACCATCCCAACTTCAGTTAGAGTAATAATCAGAATGCTCAACAGCCCCAACCATGCCAAAATACTCAATCATCCCAACCTCAAACATCTCAAACTCAATACCAGGCACCACAACAACAAAATCAATATCAATCTGCTCAACTACAACCACCATACCAAAATGTTCAACAATATTCCCAATATTAGCCATACCAACCCAAGACTCAGCCCCAGCATCAGTATGCCCCAAGACAATCACACCCTCCAGGATTTTATTAACCTCAACATCAACACAACCCAGCTCCTAGCTAACAGTCCGAGGAGAGAATTGAAATAGATGAACTTCAGTTGATAGTGAAGAGTCAAGCTATATCTCTCAAAACATTGGAGACTCAAATTGGTCAAATTGCCAATGCAGTTCTCAATAGACCACAAGGGACTCTTCCTAGTAATACGGAGGCGAATCCAGGAAAAAGGGATGGCAAAGAGCAATGCCAAGCTATCACCCTAAGGTTTGGGAAGAAAACTTCAGATTTAAAGGCTGGCGCGGCCGCGGCCCAGGAAGGCCAAAACCTGGCCCGGGCGCGCCAAGATGTAGAAAATTCTGAGTCAGTTTAAATTGATGGGAATGATGCGGGGAATGAAGTTGAAGCTAAAAAAGAGGTAACCATGGAGAAACCTAAGGTTCCATCACAAATTGTCTACCCTCCTATTCCTTACCCACAAAGGTTGCGAAACCAAAGAGATGATAGACAGTTTACCAAGTTCTTGGAGGTTTTTAAAAAGCTGCAGATCAATATACCATTCGCTGAGGCATTAGAACAATTGCCAAGTTATGCAAAGTTCATGATGGGTATTCTATCAAGGAAAAAATGATTAGAGGTCTTTGAGACAGTGGCCTTGACTAAAGAGTGCAATGCAGTATTACAGCGTAAGCTACCTCCAAAGCTTAAGGACTCGGGCAGTTTCACAATACCATGCTCCATTGGAAAGCTATCTTTTAACAAATGCCTCTATGACTTAGGGGCAAGTAAAAATTTGATGCCTCTATTAGTATTCAATCAATTGGGATTGCCGGCTCCAAAACTGACAAATGTATCGCTACAACTTGCTGATAGATCCATCACTTATCCAAGGGGTATTTTTGAAGATGTTTTGGTTTAAGTTGATAAATTTATCTTCCCAGTTGACTTCATCATTCTAGACTACAAAGAGGATCAAAACATACCAATCATCCTTGGGAGACCTTTTCTAGCCACGGGGCGAACTCTTATAGATGTCCAGAAAGGAGAGTTGACAATGAGAGTGCATAATCAAGAAGTCACCTTTAATGTTTTTAAAGCTATGAAGTTTCCCACTGACGAGGAAGAGTGCTTCAGGATTGATACGATCGACAGATTGTTGAATGAAGAAGTTAGAAATCTGGTTGATATTAAGCCATTGGAGAGTGCTATCTTAGGTGATTCAGAGATGGAAGATATTGAGGTTGTAGAGTATGTGCAAATTCTTGACACAGCACCACAAATGCGAAGGTTTAAGATTCCTATCGAGCCACTAAAGCTTTCTGGGGAGACATCAGAACGACTCAATCCTTCTCTTGAGATGCCTCAATATCTTGAACTCAAACCTCTTCCTGATCATTTAAGGTATGCATTTTTAAATGAATCTTCAAAGTTGCCTGTTATTATTTCTGCTACACTAACATCTTGCCAGGAAGAAAAATTGTTACGAGTATTATGAAAGTTTAAATCAGTAATTGGATGGACAATAGCAGACATAAAGGGGATCAACCCAGCATTCTGCATGCATAAGATCCTACTGGAAGATGATAGTAAACCATCAGTGGAGCAACAACGAATACTAAATCCGATTATGAAGGAAGTGGTCAAGAAAGAGATATTAAAGTGGTTAGATGTAGGGATTATCTATCCGATATCAGATAGCTCTTAGGTGAGCAAGGTGCAGTGTGTGCCGAAGAAAGAGGGTATGACCGTGTGTTGCCTATTTTATTAACAGCAATTAAACACGCAAGTATACGTGTTCGTTTGTAACATTTAGCAAGCAAGGATATCGTTCCCACGAGGAAATAGATTAATATTACCAAATATCAATTTTAATTCAATTAATCTTAAATTAAACTACGAATAATGATTGTGATTTTGAGAATTCTAATTAACAACTAAAATATAACGTCACAAGAATGAATGCAGATGGAATAGGTTAAGATCACAACTTCCCTTAGTATTTCATTATTTTCTATCTTGGTTCTTAGAACCTTCGTCTTACTTATCGTATTCTTAGAATAACTATGTACGTATAAGTATACTATAACCATACGTACTTACTACCATTCTTCATATACACATACTCACATACCACTAATCTATTAACATCTAGCTAATGTAGTCCATCCTTTGAGTTAATCATATATCATTACTAACACATAAGACTATAATAATTAACAAACATACTCTATTAACTGTTGAAATCGGATTCAAGTATTAACATATGATCTTACATAGCATGTATACATATTAAAGGATACTTTCATGCTCGTTCAACCTTTTCACGTTCAATTTACATGACATAGGTTCTAAGTTAATACCCTTAATAACTTAAGTCCATTCAAGGCTATAAAGTCATAAAGTCTAACATGCTCGCCTTTAAACACATAAGGTAATCATATAACTCATATTAGGCATGCTCATGAATATTCATATTTCATACATGTAGCTATCATAGTTATTAGTTTGAAAACATGCTTCGTTTATGCTAAACTTGGTGTCACGACATGTAATCATGGTATATATACATGTATGATTCATGAGAGAGTCCAAGCGTGCTATCACATATGTCTATAACATCAAAATCCCAAATCTTAAGGTAACATGTTAATGTGCACGATCAAAGCTTATATTTTCATTAGTAAGCTCACTAATATGGACTAACATGTTCATGCCATCTACATACATATGTTAACATATCCGATGTGCATTTCTAAGTCATCTAAACATGCTCGCAAAGTAAGATTGTAGTCATGGTTCATATACGTTAAAGTTCATTTAGGAAACTTTAAGTTTACTTCAACGCTCTATGTCGTTTCACTAATCTTGCATGCAATCATAGCAACGCGGGTGCATGTTATGTTAATATACTCATATAGGCATGTTAAACCTTCTAACATGTTTGTTTAAGCTACTTTAAACAATTATTACTTAACAGAATCAAGCAGGTTGCAAAAAATAAATTTCTGGTTCAGGCCCGGTGCAGCTACGCCGCTGGCCAGTACAAAACTAGCGCAGCTGCGCAGGTGGCCGGCCAGAGATAGAAACAGTTCTGTTTCGGCAGAATTTAAGGCCAACTCAGAACTTGTTCAGCAATTCAATTGTTAACATACAATATTGCAACCCGAACATGTTTACTAACTCATTAAACACTTGATAAACATATTCTAATCACTTAATCAATCAATTCATGATCAATTCAAGAATCAAGAATTATAGAAAATGAAGAACATGAATATATTTGATTATACCTCTACAATTGAAGGATTTGCACTTGCTACTATCTTAACTCCTTTTTAACTCAAGAATGCTTATCACAGATATATATATATATACATATATATATATATATATATATATATATATATATACAAAATTGATCAGGTCCGGACTCCCGGACCTGATCAAATCCGGACCTTTTTTTTTTTTTTTTTTTTGCTTTTTTTTTTAAAATAACTAATAAAAAATGTATAATATTTTATGGAACTGGAATTTTTTCATAATACAGTGTTTTAGGTGTGATTTGGATACTTATAACAAAATAAGTCTGTACAGTCTGTATAACCTGTGTTGTTATATGTATCCAAATCACACCTAAAACACTGTATTATGAAAAAATTCCAGTTCCATAAAATATTATACATTTTTTATTAGTTATTTTTAAAAAAAAAAAGCAAAAAAAAAAAAAAAAAAAATTGGTCCGGATTTTGATCAGGTCCGGGAGTCCGGACCTGATCCGGCCTCTATATATATATATATATATATATATGCTCTCAATTCTCACTTAATGAAATCTCAGCAATGTAAGGAAGAAGGAGAGAGTTCATTATATAGGCAAATTGAAGAAACAGACAATGCAATTATCCCCAATTTTAAACCAACGGATTGAACAATAATATGGAGGTTAATAAGTAGTTGGTGAGGAGTTGGTGGATTCATCACGAATCCCACTCCCTTATACTCATTAGCTAGTTTATTGCTGAGTTGAAGAAGGAAAGGTAGAGTAGTAGCCTATTGGGAGTTCACGTGAATGAGACACTCCTTGTTGGACAATGCTACCAATCACAGCAAATGGGCAACATGTCTTACACACAACACTTATATTATAATATATACATATTTCACTTCATATACTTTAGGTTATATATATGAATTAGAGGGTACACAATGTCATCCTAATAAATAATTAATACTATCATGTAGTAAATTTAATTGCACCTATATAATCTATGTGCATTTCGTTAACACCGAGTATAATACAATTGGGTACTATTATTACTCATTATCAAGAAAGTTATTATTTTAATTACAATAACTTATTAGAGTACTCCTCAATTAACAATTGCTTACTCCTTAAAATATCCATATGGTACTTAATAAGGTTCACCCACACATGTAGTCACATTACCTCATGTACACATGTACTTTCTAATCTTACTATATAGTCCATATATGTCATGTGTAGCCATATCAATACGTCTTATCGCACTATATAATATATAGGGGCAAGTACTATATATACTATAGGTTTAATTATCGCATGGTTGCACATAGAAATTAATAAATTACTTATCTTATCAATTAATTAATAATAATATTAATTAATCCCTTCCTCGTAAATCAATTATTAATCTCTATAACAATTGATTAATATAAATTTTATGATATTTATAATTCATTTATTCATTAATCAACATATCATCAAATAATTACTTGATAACAGTATATTGTCCATAACAATAATTAATATAATAAGACAATATATCTCATTCCTCATCAATACAATTTCGATTATATTTATAATCAATTTCCTTATTAGTATACTATCACTAGCCGTTATAATAATTTAACATACTATTGTAATAACAACTAACAATTAATATAGATTAATTGTTTAATTAATAATTCCTCCATCATTGAATTAGTTAATTCATCAACTAATCTATTATCGTGCCACACAAGGCATTTCACACAAGCTTACATCGAGCTTATTATCATTCCCAACACTTATTTATTTTCACCACATTACTCACTCACCACATGTTCAATTTACAAAGGACTATTAAGCCACAAGGTTCACACACACACACACATACACACACACACACACACATATACATATATATATATATATATATATATATATTGCGAATAGAAATATTCAAATATTATTTATAACACTTACGGTACTATAGCAACTCAAGTTATTAAAATAACTTAGTTTTCTTTTATAAATTAAACTCCCTTGAAAAATACATTAGAAATTATGTATTTTGCCATAACATAAATATTATGTTTTCTCCGAATAATGACATTCATTATTAGAAAATAATTTACTTGTTGTCTCATGATATTATTCTTAATATAATATCAAATAACTATATGTACGACACATGTATATATATTATATATAGAAAATAGATAATAAGTTTATTTTCTATTATAATAAATTATTTTCATCAATTTATTTACATATAGCAATACATTTAATATATTTACTATATTAATTAATCATACCTATCATCTCAAATATATAAGGTAATATTATTATTCAAAAATAACATTTCCTTCATTTATTAAAATAATTCAATATTAGAAATTATTTTAATATCCTTTATTAGAAATATATACTAATTATTTCCCTTCCCTTTCAATAAAATTGTCTCTAAAACAATTTCTTTAAATCTATACATTTAACCATGTCCCAAATATTAATTATTCATTTAAAGATATAATGATTTCCATCTCCTTTTAATAACGTATATATATTTATTAACGCTATTCGCACGTTATACTTTCTCACATATTACCACTCTAAGTAATATATATAAAAAGTATCAACTATAATCACATATTCAACACACATATTAATTCTCTCCTTTACTTAAGTAAATTAAACACTGTACTATATCATCATAGTTAATTAAGGTTCAATACTCACATTATATTATTTCCTAATATAACTCCCAACTTAAATTAACTAATAATTATTCTTATTAGCTAATTTCCTTAACTAACTCATGATTTACTATCCAAACCTATTCACGGATAGCTTAAGTGTTATTAATAACTTATATTATAAACATACTAGTTATTAATACACATACACAAGAATATGGTGATTATACATTAAGGATATTTAATGTCACCAACTTACTATGATAAAATAATTCTATAAATTATTTAATATCTATAGATAATTTTATCCACTCCCTTTATCTCAACTGAATCGTCTCTAACAATATATATATTAATAATATATTTATTAATCACAACAATAACATATTATGTGGTTCATATTACCCTATGTAACACATATTACATGCTACCATATAACACACACACACACACACACACACACACACACACACACACACACACACACACACACACACACACACACACATATATATATATATATATATATATATATATATATATTCGAACCCAATACATGCCTTAAGTATTTTATTTCTTAAATTCTCATTTTAATAACTTCTTGAAAATTTGGGTTCTCACAGTAGCTGCGGGAAAAGTGCGATTATTGCCCCCGTGTGAGAATAATAGCATAATAAGCCCTTGTTGCTCTTCAGCCTATATCTATGTGTTGGTTTGGTCATTATTTGGAACAAATGAAAAATTCTTGTTTTAAAACCTTAATTTTCCTTCCTTAGAAGCATAGCATGTAGAATATTTGCCTATGTCAAGCTTGTTTGAACTTTAAACACACACACGTCATCTTAGTAATAGGTTGTGATTTATAGATTGTCTATCTATATAACTATTGCTTGAGCCAATTCATTGTTCAGAGTTCTTTTTATCTCTTTGAGGCGCATCTGATTGGAATTCATATTATGGCTGAGACTGTGGGATTCATTTTCATGTAGTTAGTTGCATATCAGGTAGTTGCATTTGTGTTTTTTCTTTAGGGCAAGCAATAGTTCAAGTTTGGGGGTATTTGATAAGTAGGTTTTCTACTAAGGTAAAGAATGTTATTTTCTTTCAATATTCGTAAATAATATTATTCTCTTTCATACTCTATATTATGAAAGTGATATTATTTCATTTCATATTCTTAAATTTAAACTTACTATGGTAAATATTTCTTCTATAATTCCTAAAATGATTAGAAATTCTTTGAGTTTTGCGCTTCATCTAATATCATTTCACCGAAATATTGGTTAGAACTTTTTTATCAAATTTTAATATTTTCATGTCGGGGTACTATTCATACGATACTATTTATACGGGGTAATATTCGCGGAGTACTATTCACGATAAAAATTAATTTGTTTTCTGTCCAAATAATTTTTGATATATGAATATCATTCTTGAATTTTGCTCCACAATTGATTATTATGTTGACAATTTGAACATTCTTGAGCATGGACAAATTAAATTACAAATCTCTAATATTTGTCCTTGATCTCACTTAATTAGTTCTTTATATCATTTTTTATCATCCTCGGTGTTAAATTGTGGTAAAAGTTATCTTTGACCCGTAGTGCAAAGATGAACAGTTGATTGATGAATATCTTTGGCCCATAGTACAAAGATGAACTGTTGATTGATAAATGTTTTTGGCCCGTAGTGAAAAGATGGACAGGTGTTTGACATGATCATGACCACTGGTGATACAAATAAATATATTTGGCCCGTAGTGCAAAGATAAATTATTGATTTGAAATATTTATTTATTGATGTTACAAAGATAAAATATTGACGATGAACTTTTAAATCATAGAAGATAGTAGACATCATGCTCTACTTGACTCTTCTAATGGATTGTTATTTTCGCTGCAGTTGTTGATCTAAAACTTGTTGTCTATTAAATTTTATCTGATTTGTTATTGTTAAAGGCTAAAGATAATTTATTCTTCATTATCTTGGTCATAATATTCTTTACTGGGCTAGTTGAGCTCATTCTTTTCTTTGATTATTCTCTTCAGAAAATGAGAATATAGCTGGGACTAGCCGGGGAATGGAGTGATGGTCCGAGATAGTGATATAGTTGTCCTCACTATTTTGTAAAACAGTGTAATAATAATTGTAATTAGGACTGAATTTGAGCTTTGATTTTTTTGTATTATATACGACATAATATCTGTATTGAAGCTCACAGTTTGTGTAGTCGTATTTTGCACGACAATTTAATATAAAAAGATTTGTATTTGAATTCTGTACCATGTATTTGGCGACTCAGAATAGGTTGTGTGGACCTATTTTGGGGGCGTCACATACACCATAGTTAAATGGAGTATCTGAAAGGAGAATTCGAACATTGTTGAACATGGTTTGATCCACGATGAGTTTTACCAATCTTCCAGTATCATTCTTGGGTTATGCCCTAGAAGCGGCTGCAAATCTACTAAATAAGGTCCCCTCAAAATCCTTCCCCAAGACTCCATATGAGATGTGGACAGGGAGGAAACCTGGTCTTAAGCATGTTAAGATCTGGGGATGTCCAGCTTATGTGAAAAAGTTTCAAAATGATAAGCTTGGGACAAGATCTGATAAGTGCACGTTTATGGGATATCCTAAAAAAAGTTTGGAATACTATTTTTACAATCCTACTGAGCAAAAGGTGTTTGTTGAGAAACACGATGCCTTCTTGGGAAAGGAGTTTATCCTTGAAGAGTCTAGTGGGAAGAAAATAGATCTTGAAGAAATTCAAGAACCACAAACCACTATAGATCAATTGGATGAGCCTGTCCAAGTAGAGACACCTTCTGTACAACACCCTACTCGTAAATCTAGAAGACTACCGAAGATACCTGAAAGGTATGTATTTATCATAAAGGATGACATTGAGGTACACATCATGGATGATAATGATCCATTGAATTACAAACATGCTATGAGTAATAAAGACTCAGGGAAATGGCTAGAAGTCATAAAATCCGAGATGGATTCCATGGATGAGGATCAAGTATGGACTTTGGTTTCACCACCTGAAAGCATTAAGCCTATTGGGTGTGAATGGGTCTTTAAAAGAAAGACTGGAGCGAATGACAAGGTAGATACCTATAAAGGCCCGACTGGTTGCAAAAGGTTTGAAACAAAGACATGAAGTTGACTATGATGAAACCTTCTCACCAGTAGCAATGCTCAAGTCCATTCAGATTTTTCTTGCGATTACAGCTTACTACGACTATGAGATATGGCAGATGGACGTGAAAATGACCTTCATCAATGGGAAACTGGAGGAGGATGTGTATATGATACAGCCAGAGGGATTTATTTTAAAGGTTGGAACAAATCAAGTATGTAAGCTACAACAATCCATTTATGGATTGAAGCAAGCTTCTCGTAGATGGAACATCCATTTTGATGAGACAATCAAAGAGTTTGATTTTATCAAAAACGAGGATGAACCATGTGTGTAAAAAAACGTTAGTGGGAGCGTTGTTTTATTCCTTGTATTATATGTTGATGATATATTACTGATAGGGAATGACATTCCTATGCTATAATTGATTAAAATCTGGTTATCTAAACACTTCTCCATTAAGGACTTGGGAGAAGCATCCTATATTTTAGGGATAAAGATCTATAGAGATAAATCTAAAAGGATCCTTGGCTTATCCCAATGAACGTACATTGACTCGATGCTAAAGAGGTTTAGCATAAAAGATTCCAAAAGAGGTCTAATGTCGTTGAGCCATGGAATAAATGTCTCCAAGAAACAGGCCCAAAAGACACTTGAGGAGAGAGACCGTATGAGTAAGATTCCTTATGCTTTAGCGATATGATTTATCATGTACGGTATGATATGTACTAGAGCGAATGTCGCTCACGCACTTAGTGTAACGAGCAGATATCAGTCGAATCCAGGAGAAGAGCACTGGAATGCAGTGAAAAATATCCTTACGTACTTACGAATAACTAAGGATATATTTCTTGTCTACGGTGGGTCTGAATTAAAACTCGAGGGCTTCACAGACTCAAGTTTTCAAACGGACCAAGATGACAGTAAATCCGTTTCAGGGTATGTGTATACCTTAAACGGTGGCGCAGTGAGTTGGAAGAGTTCCAAACAGCAAACAGTTGTTGATTCAGTGACAGAGGCAGAGTATATAGTTGCAAGTGAAGCTGCAAATGAGGCTGTTTAGATGAAGAAGTTCATAATAAAAGTTGGTGTGGTTCCTAGCATTGGAGGAGCAGTCCCTTTATACTGTGACAACACTGGAGCTATTGCGCAGGGTCAGGAACCCAGGTCTCATCAGAAATCCAAACACGTGTTGCGGCGATTTCACTTTATCAGGGAGATCATTGAAAGAGGAAACGTTACCTTGGAGCGTGTAGACTCTCAAGATAACATTGCAGATCCATTTACTAAAGCTTTAACACAACAGCAGTTTGATCATCACTTAGAGAATATAGGTATGAGATACCATGGCGATTGGCTGTAGTGCAAGTGGGAGATTGAAAGTAGTATGCATACAAGCCAATCATGTATGATGATAAAGCATATACTTTGGAAATGATCTTATTTATTTATTAATAAAAGTATTCGTTTATTAAAGGCATTTAATTATCTACATGACTTTGTTTTTATAATATGTAAATAACCCATAGTTTTAAGCAATGCTGTTAGAATCATGTTGTTGATCATGCTAATGAGATCTAAATTCTTAGAAATTTTAAAACTAAATTAGTTCCCAATCGTTGGATTACTAAAAAATAGATTAGTAGATCCGGATAGATTGGTACATATGTTATTTTCTCATTGGATGAGGATGATTGATCTCATGATCATTTGTGTGGAGACACTAAAGCAAGTATGTAGGTGCTTATTGGAGAATGAGAACACTGAACGTGACTCGCTAAGGAATACCTAATGGAGTTTTACTTCCCTGTCAATAGGAATTCCTAATGTGATAGTAGTACAAGTTATCCTCGAACTTGAGATCATCATAGTATCTTATGTATAATGAATTATACTTTGACTTATTCCTTAAGACCCTTAGGGTATATCAAAGGGTATGCTTGGGTGTAATAAGTTACATATAGAAATAATGAATGATCAATAAAGAATCTACCACTTCTTGTAAAAGAAGAGATATGTCCTATGTGATTCGTTAAATGACAACCCAGTAGTCCTTGGCCAATGCAGAATGAAATTAGAAAGGAGTTTCTAATTTGCATTATTTGGAGTTTTGCATTTTTGAATCAAAATACATATAATTAAATAAAAAAATATTTGACAGTAATTTAATGTCTTATATTTAATTGAGACATTGTATGGTGGAATGATTGAATTGTACAGTAACTAATTACTCACCGGTTCTTTTATGATTAATGTTGAAATCTATATTATATGGAAAGTCATTGATCGCTAGAGAGGCTTATCTCTACTGTAGAATAAATATTATTTATTTAAATAGATTATTAGTTTAATTTATTTATTTAAATAAGATTAGAATTGCTTTAATTAATTTATTCACAATCGGTTTAATATAGAGAACCTAAAGGGTCACACAATAAAAGGAAGAATAATTATTTAAGAAGTTAATGTCATAATCGTAATAATATGTTAAATGTCATTAATTTAATCTATGTTGATAGAATAAATTAAATAGCTTAATGTTTATTATTTAATATTTTTAAAATATTAAATATAAATTAATAAGAGGAGTCTTATTAATATTATTACAATTATTATTATTTTATTTTCTAAAGGAGTTTAGGAATTAATTTAATATTAGTACTCTCATTTATTCGTAATAATATTAGGAGGAAAATTAATTAAATGAGTTTAATTAATTAATCTCAATGTGTTGGGAAGCCTAATTATTTAAATGAGTTTAATTAATTAAATGAAACTCTATTTCTAATAGGATTAGAAGGGTTAACCAATATCTATATAAGAGGAGTCTTATATTAGATATCAGTTTATGCAATTCCAATTGTTGGAGAGTACTCCTTTTATATAGAGAATAGAAAACTAGGGTTTAGCCAACCACTCTCCTTCTTGAACAATTCCTTTTCCTTGGTGGATCACCTCTAGAGGCCAAACACTTGGGTGGCTAACGTTGATCAAAGGAAGGAATCAATCCCGGAGATTCAAGGAGATCACGAAGAACAAGGAGTTGAACTCGTACCTGTGGAAGCTTAGTTCTACAAGGGTATGAATATAATCTCCTTATATTTCGTTTTAATTAATAACTGTGCATAAAGGATGATCCGTGTAATTGGGTTGTGGAATTTTTTTTAAACTCTAATATACAATGCTTCCACTATTATGTGCAATTTGATTGCGCCACGATTTCATACAAACCTAACAGAAATGTGTTCGACTTAGCGTACCGATTAGGGTTTCGACTGTCGTTGTGTCTAACGATGATTGACGAGAGTCGGTTTATGACGTATGAATGTTAATAATTAAGCCATAACAAATGTAAAATAACTTAAACAGATGTTATTAACTTTACAATTCGGCTAAGTTATTCAAGAAGGAGAAGATAGGTTATACAATGTGTATCAATTGTGGAAATCTCACTGGTATATTATGTGTTTATGTCTTGTAGAAGTTGTAATGATCGAGTAAAGTAGACTTAACAGATTAAAGATGCAAAGGCAAGTTTTCTAAACTCTTGTCTACACGTTATGTTGGACAAGTTGTCAATATGCATGGTTTTTTATGCATAAACTGTTATTGAATAGTCGATGCGATTTGATTCGGCTAGAGTAAGGCTTAAAATATTGTGGTTGGTTTTTTCACAAATCT
The DNA here is from genome assembly GCA_020205555.1 of Panax stipuleanatus. Lineage (NCBI taxonomy): Eukaryota > Viridiplantae > Streptophyta > Magnoliopsida > Apiales > Araliaceae > Panax > Panax stipuleanatus. The sequence goes on along the minus strand of CM035119.1, from coordinate 108,029,016 downwards.
TTCCAAAATATTCATAATGTTTCTATCCTATGCTAATTGCTTTGGTAAGGATTCAATGGTAAGCCTGAGTATGAATAGACAAATATTTTACGTCGTTAAATCGACAGGCACGTGAAGTTGCCAAAACTTAAACGTAAATATGTTTAATGGATGAGTGTTGATCAACATATAGTACTACATGCTGATCACCTGGATATGCTCGTAAGCTATATCGAACTTACGGTCTAAGTGCCGGGTTGTTCTTTTCATGAATGGAAACTAAATGAATGTTCATGGTTGTTGACCAGCTTAGATTCTTAAGAGACTATATATCCTTGGGAATGGTTTGAAAGGAATCAAAACGCTATTTTGATTATTCGTAGTACTTCATAACTATTGTACAGTTATTGAAGATGAAGTCATATTATTCTTGATTTTATGGTTGCAAATTATAATATTAAACTTGCTGAACTAGTTATGCTCATTCTTGCTTAAAATTATATGATTTCATCTAAGAGCGAACGGACCTAAGGATCCGGTAAGGACAAGGGCAAGTCCAAGATGGAAAAATAGTTATCCTTGTAATAGCATTTTATTATTTTTGTAATGAATGATATTATGACACAGAACGAATGAAATGGTTACAAATAACATGGGAAGGGATTAATATAATGTAATATTTAGTAAACTTATGCATGTTATTGAAGTCTTCAATTGAATGTATGACTAGAGAGTAGCACCGTGTAGCACCATGTTCAGGGTTTGAAGGTACCCGGATTTGGGGGTGTCACAGTTTGACCGGATTAGATCTTCAAACTAAATTGTTGTTAGGCTATATAAGTGTTATGTTAATATACCCTGACATATATACTACATAACTGTGACACTCTAATACTTGATAAATGCATAGGATGACCAGAATTAATTGTCAAAACCCGTTGACCGTTCACAATTTCATTTTCTGGGCAACCTAGAAAATGAAGAACACCAAGAAAAGGCTTTTGATAGACTTTGACTAGCTTAGATCCTTACTTTCGGATGTTACTCAGACCGAGCCAAGGCGCCCCTTTTGAACTTTGGTATATAGACTACAAACTACAACAATTAAAACACATATCTATTACACAGATTAAAAGATATTAAAGCTTCAAACTCGTTGACCGACATTGACCAGGTTTCTGGGTTACCCAGAAACCCAAGAACAGGCCTGACAACCACTTTGAACCTCTATAACTTCTTATTATGATATGGTTAGAGTCTACCCTTAGTATGTTGTTGTAGCCTTACATAAACACTACAACATTGAAATACTTAGAGATCTAGAAACATAACCAGTTAAGAAATCAAGCTTGGTCAAACTACCCATTAAACATTGACCAAGGCTGTTCTTCAGGACTGAAGAACACCTATAGCCACACTTTTTGTCGCTATAGCCTTTTAGCGACAGATATAAATAAAAATAAATTAAATAAATTAAAATAAATAGAAATAATTAATAAATAATTACAAATTAAGTTTTAAAATATATTTTAAGTTTTAATAATTAACTTTTAATATTTTAACATACATTCCATAAATATTTTATTTATTTAAATATTTTTAATAATTGAAATATTTAATAATTTAATTAAATAAATCATTTATAAATAATAATTAATTATTTAAAAATGATATTAATGTTTTAAAAATCATATTAATTTATTATAAATTATTTAAAAATAATACTAATGTTTTAAAAAATTATTCTAAATGAATATTAATTATCTAAAAATAGTATTAATGATTTAAAATTCATTTTAATGGATAATTAAATGTTTAAAAATTATTATAAGCTTCTAGAAATTATTATAAATGATGAATAAATTATCTAAAATAATAATAAAGATTTTAATTAAAGTTTAATCGAGATATCAATTTGATAAATACCCGATAAGGTATTAGGATACCTAAATCATGTCAAATATAGAACATACTTAAATAGTTTGAATAGTTAGGTATTGTAATCAATACTAACGATCTATATAAAGATGTTTAACGTATTTAGGTATCATAAACACTTCGAGTAGCGATGTATAAACCTTCTTAGCAGATGCAAGTGTTTTATCCCTAGCTTATTACTTTAAGAAAGTTTCTTGAACCTTACATTTACTTTAAGAAAGATTTCTATCTTGAATTCTTTTCGATATCTTATACCGAACCAATTTGTTACCAATTATTATAAAGTTATTGCTATTGCTTCAGCATAACTTAAGAAATGAGTTACTTATTCATGTGATATTGAACTATTGTTTATCAAGCATAAATTGATGTGTCAAACCAAATCATTTTGGTGAGACATCTCATACTTAGTTGAAATTACCCTTAATAGGACTTAAATTGTGTCTACAAATTGACACTTGTGGTAGGATGATATGCATACTCCTAAGATACTGAATAGGCTGATCCCCTATATCATATCTGAATTAGACATATTTTTAAGTCTTTGTGACTGACATAAATTGTTGATATAATTCCAATTATGGTTATCAACCCTCAGTTAGTAAAATTGTTGAACTATCATTTCTTCAAATCAAACATTGTGTTTATAAATATAAACTTGCTGAGCATGTCATAGCTCATTCTTGCAAATTATTTCCTTTGCAATTTTAGATGGTAATCCCAGAACGTCTAGATTACATAATGGAAAAAGGCTATGTTTAGATTAGCTTTAAATTATTGTCTATATTAATGGTAGTCTTATAAGACTTTTTATAATAAGAACTCAATGTTGAGAACCATGTAACCGAACTGATTATATGAAATATATTATCATCTTTTATTTTCGCAATCGTGTTACATTTATATTCTTAGATGGTTTAGTAATATTATTGAACTAGTACAATATCCTTACAAACTATACATCGGAGTGAAGGTATTGGCAATATGGAGTGATCATGTTATTGCTGATACTCTGGATTTCGGATAAATATGTACTATTGATATGAAAGAGCTATTCTTAAGGTACAGTCTATACATCCAAGTGAGGGTATCCAAATACAGCAATAGTTCTGACGAGGACTACTATCTGTTATGGAATACTGTGAACATTGGATAGATAAGAATTATATCTTATCGAATATTTATAGTTAAATCAGTTAGATGTGAGTGCTAAATCAGATATCGCGGGTGTATAAATTTGGGGGCGCCACATTAATTGAATAGCCGTGAGTACTATATCAGATACCACATTTGTATAGATTTGGGGGCATCACATTTTGGTATTATAGCTGTCGACTATAGCTCTAAGGTAGAGGTATCTTAGGATATAGTCTTTGAGTCCGCAAAAATATTTAACTACACATAAAATAACATTAAAAGCCTTATGTTTTGTATAAAGTTTCTTAGAATATAATCAAGTAAATAAAAGAAATTTCTTTTGTAGGATGGCCAATTCATATTCAGATGATACGCCAATAGTTATAAATCCACCTCAGATAGTGTCAGAGAAGGATAGTGATCCTGAAGAGGAGGAACTACAACATAACTAAGAACTACTAGATGCTGAAGAGGCTGAGGATCCTATAGCTGGTCAATTAATGAGGATAGAGGAGCATGAGGAGGCACTTGTAACAAAAGTTCAACAGTCAAAAATCAACATTGTTAATGCTGAATTTAGGGCACATATGGTTGAGTGTATGCTGGAGTTTGAAAGGGGTACTACCGCCCGACTGAGTACACTACTCCATAATGCTCAGAGGGGAAGGCAGGAGGTACAGATGAGGTTAAATCATTCTGTTCTAGGGACTTGGGATTCATTTAACAATTTAGAACGTCAAGTGATCAGATATCTGTTAGAAGATAGAAAGATTAATTACCTTATAGATCGATCAGTGGTATGCAATATGATCCAGGATTCCTATGATAAAACTAAAGATTTCTAAATTATAGGATAAGAATCTAAATGCTCAGTTACTGGTTGTAGTATGTAATAAAGAGAAAATTTTGATGTATATTAGCTAGTGGTAGTATATAAACCACTAGTCGGATATGTAACCTATTGTTTGTGAGATATACAAGTTTTGTTTGAAACATCCATATTCTTACTGTGTGTATTAATTATACTTGTATTTATACTTGTCTTTATTTTGATTATAGAATCATTCCACCGAGAAGGAGACCTCAATCAGAGATTGATAATAATCTTACCCAACAATTAGTAGATCTATTGTTAGGAGTTGTAAAAGGTAGACCGACTAATCAGAACACACTATTTAAAGACTTCAAATTAGTAGCTACACCTGAGTCTAGGGGTATCGTAGAGCCTATTGAGGCCCAAATTTGGATCACTAAGATAGAAAAATTCTTCCTATTAACCAATATTAGTGAGAACAAGAAAATAGTCTTTGCAACCTTTTTCCTGAAAGGGGCGACAAACTATTGGTGCAAGTCTACTAAAGTTCATACAGAAACTAAAATAGTCTCTTGGGATAAATTCAAAGAACTGTTCCTTGAAAATTATTTTCCCTATTCGTTAAAGGATCGTATGGAGGTGCGATTCCTAGAACTAAAACATGGAGAACTTATTGTATCCCACTATACAGCTAAGTTTAAGGAATTAGCAAGGTTTGCTTCGCATCAAGTTCATACGGAGGTTAGGAAAATGCGAAGGTACGAGGAGGGTTTAAAACCCTAGATTCGTAGCAAACTGTTTGTGTTCTAGTGGAAAACTTTACCTAAAATTCTCGAGAAATCTATTATAGCCGTAAATGAGAATGAGAACTTCATTAAGTTCCATAAAGATAAAAAAGTGTCAGAATTAAGGGGGGAAATTTAAGGGAGAACCCAGTTCAGGTGGGTTTAATAATAAGAGAAAGTGGGATACCAATTTTTCAAACAACTCTGGGAAAAATGTGAATAATTTCAACAACAACAACAACTACAACAACAATAAGAACAACAACAAAATTGACCCTTATGCCACCTGCGGTAAAAGTCATAAGGGTATATGTTTTAAAATAAATGTTATAACTGTGGTCAGGAGGGACACTATTCTCCTTAGTGTCCTAACCCTAATAAGAGTAGATGTTTCAACTGTGGTTTATTGGAACATATAAATAGAAATTGTCTGAAACCCAAGAACCAAGGAGGAGGGGGAAACCAGGCACTAAATAATAATAAGCCAACAGTAGCGGGAGCTGGAGGTCAGGGTCGTCCAACTGCCAGAACATTTAATGAGTCGGTAAAGGATGATGTTGCTTCACAGGATGTGGTGACAGGTATCATCCCTATCGACACTTTAAATGCATGTGTTGTTCGACTCTGGTCATACTTGTTCTTTTGTGTCTAATAGCTTTTCTAAAAATTTGAATATGCTATGTAAAAACTTAGACATACCATTATGCGTAGAAATTACGAATAACGAGAAAATTCAGGACATTAAGGGACACAAATTTCTTGTGAATCTTATCCCTATACATCTGGGGGAATTCGATGTAATTCTAGGGATGGATTGGTTGGTTAATCATAATGCAGTGATTGACTACCATCAGAAGCGGATAAACCTATTGACTACGTCGAAGTCAGAGGTAGTGTTCAACGGTGGTTGTTCACCTAAACAGTCTCGATGTTTGACCATAACTCAGTCAGAAAGGCTACTTATAAATGGTTGTACAGTTTATTTGGCATATATAGTAGATACTCGAAAGGAAGGAGTAAAGCTAGATTAAATACCTGTAGTTAGGAAATTTCAAGATGTGTTTCCAGATGACTTACAAGGTCTTTCCTCCTGATAGGGAGACTGAGTTTGTTATCGACCTTTCACCTGGTACAACGCCAGTTTTTAAGGCACCATATAGGATGACACCAGTAGAGCTGAAAGAGTTGCTAGTACAATTACTGGAACTCTTAGACAAGAAATACATACAACCTAGTGTTTCACCTTAGGGAGCACCGATGTTGTTTGTAAAGAAGAAGGATGGAACCATGAGATTATGTATCGATTATCGGGAGTTAAATAAATTAACCATAAAGAACAAATATCCTTTACCTAAAATTGATGATCTGTTTAACTAGTTGAAAAGGGCCGAACACTTTTTGAAGATCGATCTACGGTCAGGTTATCATTAGTTAAAAGTAAGAAAAGAAGATGTACTAAAAACAACGTTTAGGACACGCTACAGACATTAAGAGTTTCTTATAATGTCCTTTGGATTAACAAATACACCAGCAATATTTATGGACATGATGAATCGAGTGTTTAAACCATGCTTAAATAAATTCGTCGTCGTGTCTATCGATGATATTTTGATATATTCAAAAACACGGGAAGAACATGTTGAACATTTGAGAAGCGTATTGGAGATATTACGTAAGGAACAACTTTATGCAAAGTTTTCCAAGTGCGAATTCTGGTTGGAAAGAGTTTAATTTTTAGGTAATGTAATTGACAAAAATGGGATTGCAGTAGATCCAGCAAAGATCAAAATGGTTTTGAATTGGGAATAACCAACAAATTCAACAGAAGTAAGAGGTTTTCTCGGTTTAGCCGGTTATTATCGGCGTTTTATACAAGATTTTTAAAAAATAGCAACCCCGTTAATTAATTAAATGCGAAAGACGATGAAATACGTCTGGACAGATAAATGAGAGGAAAGCTTCCAAGAGTTGAAGAAACGACTGAGCATGGCACCAGTGTTATCTTTACCAGATGATACAGGAGGCCTTGTAGTCTATAGTGATGCGTCACACAAAGGATTAGGGTGTGTGTTGATGCAACATGGGAAAGTGATTGCTTATGCATCACAACAATTCAAAGATTATAAGAAGAGGTATCCTATTCATGTCCTTAAGTTAGCCGCTATAGTATTTATCCTGAAAATTTGGAGGCATTACTTGTACGTAGAGAAGTGTGAAATATATACAGATCACAAAAATTTGAAATATATTTTTACACATAAGGATTTAAACATGAGGAAGAAGAGATGGCTAGAACTAAAAAGGATTTTGACTGTGAAATCTTTTATCATCCCGGGAAAGCCAACGTAGTTACAGATGCGTTAAGTATAAAGAACCAAAAGAAATTAAACGTAATAACAAACAACGAGGTACTGATAAAATTGTTTATTAAACTCGAGATTGAGGTAAGAGTTCCAACTACCTCTACCCAAAAATTATTCATTCTAGAAGATGTTTCGACTCTACTAGATAGAATCAAAGAGATGTAGGGGAAGGATGATGAGTGTCAAAAGTGTAAATCTAAAATAACTCACACAAAGAATGTTAAATTCATAATAGATAAAGAATGGGTACTAACATATGAAGATAAAATTTAGGTTCCGTCAAATTAACCATTAAAAAATGAAATCTTAAACGAAGCCCATAATTCTATGTTTGCCGTACACCCAGGTTGTACGAAAATGTACAAAGACTTAAGTTGACATTTCTGGTGGTCAATCATGAAAAGAGAAATAGCGGAATGGGTAAGCAAATGTCGTACGTGTCAAAGGAAGGCTGAACATCAAAAGCCTAGTGGATTACTACAACCCTTATTAAGTGTATGTGGGAACACATAACCATGGACTTCATGGTTGGACTTCCTGCTACATAGAATGGCCACAATACCATTTAGGTAATAGTTGACCGACTTACTATATCAGCTCATTTCCTACCTATCAATGTTACTTATAACCTAGATTAACTAGCCAAGTTATACATAAATGAAATTATCTTTAAGCATGGGGTTCCTGTTTCTATAGTGTCAGATAAAGATCCAAGAATCACTTCAAATTTTTGCGAAAATCTTCAAAAACACTTAGGAACTCAATTGAGATTAAGTACATCATATCACCCACAAACAGATGGGCAAAGTGAGAGGACCATTCAAACCTTAGAGGATATGTTGAGAACTTGTACCACGGACTTCAAAGGGTGTTGTGAAGATCAGTTACCTTTAGTAGAATTTTCTTACAACAACAGTTATCATGCTAGCATATGTATGCCACCATATGAATCCTTATATAGTAGAAAGTGTAGAACACCTTTGTGTCGGGACGAAGTCGGGGAAAGACAAATGATAGGACCTGAGATAATCCAACAAACCACTGAGATAATTTGAGTTATACGCAAGAGATTACAAGCGTCTCAAGATCGACAGCGAAAGTATGCTGATCCACACAGACAACAACGGAACTTTAGTGTTAGAAGCCATGTATTCTTGAAAGTGTCCCCTTGGAAGGGCAAGATACGTTTTGGCAAAAAAGGAAAATTGAGTCCAAGATTCATTGGACCATTTAAAATTTTGAGAAGGATAGGTCAGGTAGCTTATGAAATAGCTCTACCTCCTAAATTTAACCATATCCATAATGTGTTTCATATGTCCGTATTATGACCGTATAAACCCGACTATAAACACGTTATAAATTACGAGCCTATCCTAATTGAAGGGGATCTATCTTATATAGAAGAACATGTTCAGATCATCGATCGGAAAGATCAAGTATTAAGAAACAAAGTGATAGCATCGGTTAAGGAGATCTGGAGAAATCAGAACGTTAAAGAGGCAACATGGGACCTCGAGAGTAAAATGCGAGAGAACTATCCCAAAGTATTTACTTAACTTGTACTGTAAACTCGAGGAAGAAATTCTTATTAGAGGGGGAGGATGTGAAATCTCAAAACCCTAATAAGACTCGGTTATGTAATTTCTGTGTTTATAAATAAAATCTCTCCATTCTGAATGCGTATTGTGTTATTATATACTCCATTGAAGAATTAGGTCAAATAATATTTCCTCCAAAAAATGTCATCCTTGACACGTCGTGCTTAAAATTTCTTCCGTATTTGGACTTTTTCGTAAATTTGTTTTGACAAGATGCTTTGTCGTGCTTACACTGACAAAACGCTTTGTAGTGCTTGTTTAGAAAAGTGTTAAAAACCTAAGTTAGGAAACCCTAATATCTAATTAGGAAACCCTAACCCTATATTATAAAACCCTAACCCTAATTAATAGTACTAACCCTAATTATATTATCTTAAACCCTAATTATGATAACTAAACTTAAATTAGGTGTTAATAACTTCATTAAGTTTTCCTAAACATAAAATCTAAAACACTAATTAAACCAAAAGCTCACAAGCATGGGCCACCACCTCAACAACTATCCCTATCTCATCTGGGCACTAAACATCTGGTCATAGCAGCACAAGTTCATTAGCTAGATATTTGTGGAGGCAAAAGTTAGAAAAATGACATAAAAACTCGAAGTTGCTAGTTCTATAAATAGCAGCCTTATATCAGACTAAAACTCATGAATTTCTGTACTTATACACTCATACTACATACCATAATAAGCCCTAGCAATAGCAAGATCGGAATCAAAGAGTAAAAAGCAAGTTCTGCTCAAGGATTTTTGAGACAGTCATTTGGCGCCCTTTTTTGGCCTATTTACTCATCCTATTTGAGGACAAATGAGCCTGGATTTTCAACTAAAAATACACATGGTAATTTAGCTACCATGGGGAGTTTGATTTTGATGTTTTTTCATATATATGAAATGTTCATGATTTTGGGTAGGTGTGTTATTGAATGGCCACCTAGTCATGCCTATGTGCATGCGGATAGTCCATTTTACAAAGGAGACTCTGGAAAAAAAAATTCAAAAGCCTAAGCATTTAATGAACATGCAATTTTAACTTTATTGGAGATGTATATTAAATAATGCATGCTTTAAGACTTAGAATATGCATAAAACAATGATTTAATTTTAATAGGCAGTAAGTTTGAGGCTTACCTCACCCTTTCTGAGGTCATTTGGAGATTTTGTCCAAGTTATAGATTCAGATAGACCAGGAAGTTCTAGAAGGTCTCTACAGGTGTGAGGTGGAGGAGTGCTTCTGATGTCCCTCAGCCTCGTCAAGCCTGACAGTCTCGCCGGTTGGGTGAGTCAGTGATTCGTCTAATCTAGGCTGAGAGGCCGGATGATGTGGATGATGAGGAGGATGTCCCCTTTGTGGATCCCGCTCCAGCTCCTTCTCCACGTAGGGAGCTTCCAGCCATCGTTGTGCCGATTCTGGAGCTTTTGGACGATTTGAGATGCCATCCTTTGATTTAACTTCATGCCAATGAGGTGACTGGAGCTTCTATTCTAGACTTTCCTTTCTTTTGCCATTTCAGGACAAAGGTTTAATCTGGATTTACAATTTTGATGCAGGTTCCCAGCTTTACCCAGCCTAGGGGGAACTGGTTTAGCCTCCATTTTTTGTATCATACTCTGCATCCAAAGAACCAAGCTATCGTCAATACTTGAGGTTTCGAGGCCTTCTTCTCTATTCCTCCCCATCGTTTCCCTTAGGGTTATCTGCGGGCTTTGTCTTAGTGCTGGTTCCACCAGACCCAGTTTCTCCACTTGTTGGACTGTAACATTATGATGACCCCGATGGATTATCGGTTCACCACAGGGATAGAGTTTACAGGGGAGCCAGTGCCTTTGGTGGCTAACATTTCACCTGCTGTCGTTCGATCCCTTTTGGGAGTTCCTACGACGGCCATCAAGGGTTGGACAGTTCGTTCAAGGCCCTTGAGTGTTGATGCCTAGATCGGGGCTTTGACTGAGCCTCTGCCTAATGATCAGAGGGTTAGAGATCGCATTCTTCGGCGACTATTCTTGGTGATCATCAGGGGTTGTTTTGCGACGCCCCCAAATTCGGGTACTTGAAACCCGTACTTGGTGCTACACGATACCATTCATACGGACTGCTTAACATATTATAAACTTAAAAATTATATCAAAGTTGACTAATCCCCAGATACGGACCTTTAAGTACATTATTACATGATATATATTATATTATAATAATACAAAGTTCTAAATATTACAACCAACACCTTAAAACTATTCATTCAGCTTCCCCTTTCCTTTGTCGTTGCCAGGACCTTCTGGTCGTTCACGCTTAGCTAAAAATATTTAATTTAAAGCAAGAATGAGCATTTAATTGCTCAGCAAGTAATATCAGATAATAAACATCAGCTGAAAGAAGTAAACGTTTTCTTTGAAGTATACTTCTACAACGAATCAATAGTTGTGAAGCCATTTGCAACCATTCGTAACAACATATTAACCCGTTTAAAATTTTGAAATGACGTAGTGACTATAAATGCTGAGCGGTCAATAGACCTTGAACCATTGTTTTCAAGTTTGAAAAGGTTTATATAGAAATTCATCTGCAAACCGTTATGACTTACGGACACATTGGGTGATCAGCCTGTATGCCCTGTATTGATCAACACTATATACTGGAATGACATATCCGCCTTTGGCGCATAAACATTTCCCAATTTTGGGATGTTCATACTCAGTCTGGAGTCCGAACCAAAGAAATTTAGTTGGACGACTCTATCCTAACCAATAATATTCAACGATATATTTTAAACAATGTTTAGCCGAGTCAAATAGCTTAGACAACTTTTAAACCATGTATTGATACCAATATTAAATGGTAGGCATCAATACTTGTATTATCAAAGAATTTTAAGTTCAAGGATACTTGTTTAGATACAATCATTCATACAAGTGAGGACACTTGCACAACCAAACTTAGCTTACAAATAACAGAACAATTTTGATTATATATGAATCATATGAAGACAGTAATAAGATACTGGTAAATAATAAACAAATCAATAATAAATAAGTTAGAGATACTTGCTTACACAAAGAACCATTGCATAAAGTAAATGCAAAGGTTGGAATACTTACACCATAAAGAGTAAGGTTTAGATATTTGCCTCAATATAGTTTTATCTTTAACACAAAGACCTATCATTAATAAGATTATTCTTAAAATCACTATATCACATTATACTTCATAATACTACTACTCTATAAGTAAATTATCTAGCATGTAATCACATAATCAAACATTAAATAACACCTTAACACTTACTCGTTCATTTATAAGTTTCTTATTATGACTTGGTAACTATTTATGATTTCAGAAGACTGCATACATCATTTCAGCAAGCTGAAACCAAACTGTATTCCTTTTCTAAAAAATTTAGTTTTCCATTTCAGTATCCTGAAATGTTTATTTCAGTAAGTTGAAACCAAACTGTCTTCCTTTTCTAAAAATTTCAGTTTTCCATTTCAGTATCCTGAAATGTTCATTTTAGTAAGCTGAAATACCCTATTCATGAAAACACCAAATCAGCTTATTATTTTTCTATCCTTTGGCCACATATATATACATATAATCCATACACAAAAATGATTTTTCTGGAATTTTTCAACTCCTTTAAGTATTTTTCAAAAATCCATTTCTAGTTAATTCCCTAAGAAAATTGCTACCTCACGCTTAGTTCCAGAAATTCTCAACTCTTGGCGGGATCTTACACATGTTAATGTGGACATCCAGTTTAAATTTCGTGGCCATCGGAGTTATAGAACTCCGGTTATAGCGATTTTCGTTGAAAAAAATGCAAATATTGAAATGGTCATATCTTGCTCAATTTAAGTCGAAATGAGTTCATTTTTGGACACAAGCTACTTTATAACATATATTTTAATGTCCTAAAAGATTGGATTTTTTTCAAAAATTAAATGGCCGAAACAGCCCTAGGAAATTCCGGACAGCTTACTTTTTGTCATTTTTTAGATTTGGTATCCTTGACTAAAATCAATCCACACAAAAATCTATAACACTTTTTTAAGTGATTCCACTTGAAAAAGTTAGAAGACTTATATATCTAACCCTAGAAATTGACCACACTGAAAAATTCAAAATATAATAGGAGATATGGTCTTTTGAATTTCATGTTACGTTTTCTCAAAATATGATTTTTAACCTTTTGTGATTTCTAAGAAAACTTTCATGTTCTAACATATTAACCAACATAACTCATCATAAAATATTATAACACAAACTAATACCAAATATATTCATGGATCTATCATTATCCATGATCTATTTCACAAAAAAATCATCAATCACAAGATTAAACACAATCAAAGCTAAGAAAAATTATATTTTCTACATTTGGAACCACTTAGTTTCCATTTCCTAGTTTAGATCCAACTTTTGATCCATAAAAGAGTTAGATCTAAACATGAAACACTTATAAACATATGGATCTAAGGTTTTAAACCTTGAGATCATAACTTTACAAAAATCAAAACTCAAATCAAATCAAAAAGGAAATTAGACTACTTAAGTAGGATTTTTTTTTTGTGTTATACCTTAGCTTGTTCCTTCCCTCTCCTTCTTCCTAATACTTGATTGGGAAACTATGAAAACTCTAAGACTCTCCTTCTATCCTCTCCTCTCTTGACCGAATTCTAGGATCTCTCACTCTTTCTTGTTTGCTTGGTTTGCTAAGTTAAGAAAGGAGTTAGATGAAAGAGAAAATAAAGAGATGGAAGATATATTATGTATATCCATATAATTACAACACTCTTGCACCTCCTCTCTCTTCAATCATTATTAGATTACTTGCACACTTGGTTTAACTTGTAAAAATAAGCATAAGTGTTGGTTGAATTAGAGGATGACACATATTATGTAAGACCCCAACTTTTATGAATAAAAATTTAATTTTCTTTATATATTATTTCGAAACAGTAAGGTGTTGTTTTGATAAATGTGAAAATTTATGGGTGAAATGTGCAAATATTTTAAAATAAGCAAGTGGTTATAAAATATTCATTGTTGTCGGAGAATATTCGTTTGGTCGTGTAATATTCTTGTTATCGGGGAATATTCGTACGACGGCGCAGCTATTTGTGGGCCCCACAACGGAATAACTGTCGGATATAGAAAGCGACAGAAATAACCTTTTTATAAAATAACGGCGTAGTTGTTACCGTTAGTACAGTTGAAATACCCGGTGGTTAAAATACAGTAATACGCAGTGTTGCACAGTAGCACACGGTATTGCACAGTATTTTGAATTATTGATTCTTACGTGAGAAAGCACTTACTCAATTATTGTTACAGTAATTACTGTTCAATATTTTATATTATTGATTCAATAATTGTCACTGCACAGTATTTCACATTATCAACTCAATAATTCATATTATTTGAATAATATTATTAGATAGCATTATTGACAATGTCTAAGAAAGTTCTGTCTAGGAGGGGTTATTTAATTGCGCGCCAGTAAATAGAAGTCCTTATCGGAAGGCCCCCTCTTTCCTGGGAATGACCTGGTTGTCAATATTGTAGTTCTGTAATATTATTTATGAATAATTAATTATTGATTTATATGATAAGGAAATATTTATTTTGTGGATATAAAAGAAGGAATTAGCGCTGATGTGTTTTTATCAGTATTTTGGTGTGGAAAATCATCCGTTTATGGATTTCGGATAATTTATGTTTGGAATTTGGAAAAACTTCCTTATACAAAGTTGTAGAGAATTAAATTTCCTATAGAAAGACATAGAGTTTGTATTTTTCTGACAAATGGGCTATTTATTATGAATTATTGAAGTTTCAGAAAATAAATATATTTTTTTATTGGTGGGCCCCACTTTTGTTGGTTGTTGAAATTTTTTTGATTTTTTTAGCAGCCGGCGGCGGAAATTTTAAAAATAAAATATATTATTTTATTACTTTAGTCTTCTTTGGCGTCCTAAGTTTTTCCTATAAATAGGGTGCTTAGGTTAGAACTGAAAATCACACCAGAATTAGAAGTTTTCTCTCTCTATAATATCGAGCGTATTTTTGTGAGTATTTAGATACTTTGAGTATTACTATTCAGTGCAAGTTTCCTTCAGCCTTATATCCGATATACCAGTCAGAAGTACTATCCTTTTGAGGTAAGGGATGTTATTTTCTTTCGTAAATGATGTTATTCTTTTCAATATCATTATACCAAAATATTGGCATAGATTTTATTATGAAATTCTTACTTTTTTCGTCGGGGTTACTATTCACGTATACAACACTATTCACGAAAAAACTAGATTTTCTTCTATTTGTCCAAATTGTCTGTTATAATTACTATATTTGATTGGATCTAAGTTTTGAGCTTCGTTCTTGAATTTTGCTCCACAAAATATTATTATGGGATATTCTTGAACTTAAATAAACTAAATTACGAATCCTTAATCTTATCCTTTATTTCACTAGATTCGTTATTTATATTATTTTCCATCATTCTCAGTCCTAAGTGGTGATATAACTGAATATCTTTGGCCTGTAGAGCAAAGATGAATGATTACTTGATGAATATCTTTGGCCGTAGTACAAAGATAACAGGTGTTGAGATGAACATGACCACTAATGATACAAATAAATATCTTTGGCCTGTAGTGCAAAGATGAATATTTGATTCGAGATGTATATTGATTGATGTTACAGGGATAAAATATTGATGATTAACGGTTATTTTCGCTGCGAATATTGATCTAAAACTTGTTGTCAATAATATTTTATTTGAATTGTTGAAGACTAACGATAATTTATTTTTCATTATCATAGTCATAATATTCTTTACTGGGCTAGTTGAGCTCATCCTTTTCATCTGTTGTCCTCTTCAGGAAATGAGAATGTTGCGGAAACTAGTCGGGGGACAGAGTGATGGTCCTAGTTAGAGCAGTAGTAGTCCTCACTATTTTTAATAAATAGTGTGATAATAATTGTAATGAGGACTTAGTTTGAATATTAATATTTTCTACATATTAGTATTGACACTCACAGTTGTGTGGTCGTATTTTGCACGACCGTGTGATATAAAAGTTTGTATTTGAATTCTGTACCATGTATTTGGTGACTCAGAATGGGTTGGATTGACTGGACCTATTCTGGGGGCGTCACAGTTGGTATCAGAGCTTAGGGATATGATCTCTGGCGGAGATCGGGGAATAGAACTAGGAGGGGAGAGACGAGTAAACCCTTCACTAGTATGTCCTACCTAAGCTTATGTGGTATTTAATTGGTCAGTCGGAGCATAGGGTTAATATGTGAGATGTTATTTGTTTAATTAACCCTTGTTTTATGGCAGTATTTGAGAATGGCAGCTGAGAATGTTAACAACGAAGTGAATGAGACCGTGGAGACACCTTTAATCACTAACCAGGAGAACGTGCAACAAGAAGGCAATGTTCATCCTGAAAATAACGCTGGTCAGACGATAAACGATGAGATGTTTAGAAGTTTTTTGCAGTTCATGCAAAACCAGACGAGTGAGACTCGTGTGCAAAATACAGGTGGAGATAGTAAGAACACGCGAATTGCCACCGCCAAGCAGTTCAAAGAATTGGGACCACCAGAGTTTCTGGGAAAGCCGATCCGATCAAGGCAGAGACATGGATTAAACAAATTACCAAGATATTTGATGTCTTGGGATGCATGGAGGAACATAAGGTTCCATTTGCCATGTTTATGTTCCATGGAGAGGCAGATTACTGGTGGGAATCTGTGAAGCGTACCCAGCCTGCCGCACTCAAGATGTCTTGGGAAGCATTCCAGAAAATGTTCAATGACAAATACTTTCCTTAAAGTATTCGTCATATGAAGGAAGTAGAATTTATCAGACTCGAGCAAAACAATATGACGGTATCCCAGTACGAGGCTAAGTTCGCGGAGCTGTCCAGGTTTGCACCTCATTTGGTGGAGAATGAGGAACGTATGATGCAGATGTTTCTAAGAGGTTTGAAACCCAAAATACGTCAATACCTCATTTCTCATAAATTTTCTCTATATTCGAATGTAGTGAACAGGGCCCAGTTGTTAGAACGAGATAATAATTATGTTCAACCAAGGGACAACAACCAAGGTTGTACCGGTGGCAGTAGTCATCGGAGCAATGACAACCAGCGAGGAGGAAAGTATGACAGAAACGGTAACCACTCCAGTGGTAATCGTGGCCATGATAGTAGGAAAAGTGAATCGGGAGGAGATTTCAAGAAGAGAAAATACAACAATGAGAACGTGAAGACGTCAACATCAACACCAGCATCAACTGTTTCTAGGGGAGGAGAACGACCACCGGTCGTATGCTATAAATGCGGGAAAGAGGGACACATCAGCCCAAACTGCCCACAATAGTTCAAGGCATGCTATAACTATAGAAAAGAAGGACATATAGCTCGTGATTGTCCTGTTGCGAAACCAAGCCCAGCGGGGGTGGTGATTCCAAAGGCGGTTTCAGACAAGTCAAAGTCGGTGATTCCTGGAAGAGAGTTTGTCGTGACAGTCCAAAACGCGAGGAACCCACACGAGGTGATTACGGATAAGCTAATCATAAACTCTTGCGAAGTTTACACCTTGTTAGATACCGGTGCTACCCATTCTTTTATTTCACCTGCTTGTGCTCAACGTTTGAACTTAACTTCTGATAAATTAGACTTTGACTTATTTGTTGAAACTCCGTTGGGAGAAACCTTTGTTACATCTATAGTTTACAAATCTTGCTTGATTCAGATTGGTACCCTTACCTTACCTGTTGATCTTATATCTTTGAAAATGCTTGCATTTGACGTGATTTTAGGAATTGGCTGGTTAACCACTTACCATGCCATAATTGATTGTTTTCGTAAGGTTGTTAGTTTTCATATTCCTAATCAACCTGTTGTGCGAATCCAAGTCACCAAACCACTAAAATCAGTTAATATCATTTCAAGTCACAAAGCTATTCGTTTATTGAAAAATGGATGTCAAGCTTTCTTAGCTCATATCACTGATCTAAACCAGAATACATCAGATTTGAATGATATTTGCGTTGTTAATGAGTTTCCTGATGTATTTCCCGAAGAACTTCCCGGTCTACCCCCAGAATGTGAAGTTGAATTCTTTATTGACCTTGAACCCGGAACAAAACCCATTTCTAAAACCCCATATCGAATGGCTCCTATTGAACTTCAGGAGTTAAAGGTCCAACTACAGGAGTTGTTAGACATCGGTTTTATTCGTCCTAGTACGTCTCCTTGGGGTGCTCCTGTTTTATTCGTAAAGAAGAAAGACGGGAGTATGCGACTTTGTATTGACTATCGGGAGTTGAACCAAGTCACCATCAAGAATAGGTATCCGTTACCTCGTATTGATGACCTGTTCGACCAGTTACAAGGAGCACAATTCTTTTCAAAGATCGATCTTCGTTCTGGATATCATCAGTTGAAGATTAAAACTGAGGATATTCCGAAGACTTCTTTTAGAACTCGGTACGGGCATTATGAGTTCTTAGTCATGTCTTTTGGATTGACTAATGCTCCTGCTGCTTTTATGGATATGATGAACCGTGTATTCAAAAAGTATTTGGATCAGTTCGTTGTTGTCTTTATTGATGACATCCTCATCTATTCTAAAAGCCGTGAAGATCATGAGCACCACTTGAAGTTGGTACTTCAAAAGCTTCGTGAGAATAAGCTATATGCCAAGCTGAAGAAATGCGAGTTCTGGCTTGAGGAAGTAGCATTTCTTGGGCACGTGGTATCGAAACATGGAGTATCTGTTGACCCGGCGAAGATTGAAGCAATACAAAGCTGGGAGCAACCTAAGTTGGTGACCGAAGTACGAAGCTTTCTGGGCTTAGCTGGTTATTATCGGAGGTTCGTAGAAGGATTTTCTCGAATCGCTACTCCATTAACTCAGTTGACTCGGAAAGATACAAAATTCATTTGGAGCGAGGAATGCGAGAAGAGCTTCCAAGAGCTCAAGAGAAGACTTATCTCGGTACCTGTTCTGACAATACCATCTGGTTCGGATGGATTTGTTATTTACAGCGATGCTTCGGGCAAAGGGTTAGGATGTGTTCTCATGCAACATGGGAAAGTCATAGCCTATGCCTCGCGACAACTCAAAGAATATGAGAGGAATTATCCTACTCATGATCTAGAGTTGGCAGCTGTCGTTTTCGCGTTGAAGATCTGGAGACATTACTTGTACGGAGAGAAAGTGGAGATCTATACAGATCATAAGAGCCTTAAATATTTCTTCACTCAGAAGGAACTCGACATGCGGCAACGACGTTGGCTTGAGCTGTTGAAAGATTACGATCATACCATCCAATACCATCCTAGAAAAGTGAACGTGGTAGCTGACGCGTTGAGTAGAAGATCATATGTGGGAACGAGTGCGATGATGTCAAGTATACGCGTAGAACCAGCTTTGATTGATAAAGTTAAAGCTGCTCAAGCTACGGATGCGGAGCTAATGAAGATGAAGAAGAAGGTGCAAGAAGGTGCAATTCCAGAAGCAAGAATCGATGAAGAGGGAATACTTCGAGTCAACTCCAGACTTTGTGTTCCTAACGATTCTGACTTGAAGCATAGAATCATGATGGAGGCACACAACACACCTTTTGCAATCCATCCTGGGAGTACCAAAATGTATCGTGATCTTCGACATACATTTTGGTGGAGCAATATGAAGAGAGAGATCGCAGAGTTTATTTCGAGATGTTTAACTTGTCAACGTATAAAGGCTGAGCATCAAGTACCGAAGGGTCCATTACAACCACTGGAGATTCCGAAATGGAAGTGGGAACACATTACGATGGATTTCGTTACGGGTCTTCCCAAGGTTTCTCAAGGCATAGATGCGATTTGGGTTATTGTTGATAGGTTAACCAAGTCTGCTCATTTCTTGCCGATACGAGAGACTTATTCCCTTGAACGTCTTGCTCATATATACGTGAATAAGATTGTGAGATTGCATGGCATGCCAGTATCCATAGTTTTGGATCGTGACCCCAGATTTACTTCACGATTTTGGATCAGTTTGCAGAAAGGTATGGGCACGGATTTATGATTCAGTTCGGCTTATCATCCTCAAATGGACGGACAATCGAAAAGAACTATTCAAACTCTTGAAGATCTATTGAGACTTTGTGTTCTAGACTTCAAAGGGAGTTGGGATAAGTACTTACCATTGGTGGAATTCTCCTACAACAACAGTTATCAGGCAAGTATAGGCGTGGCTCCATTCGAGGCATTGTATAGGAGAAAGTGTCGCTCTCCACTATGTTGGAACGAGGTGGGTGAAACAACATTGTTGGGACCGGAGTTAGTACATATGACTACAAAAAAGATCCAAATGATTCGACAACGTATACAAACAGCACAAGATCGACAAAAGAGTTATGCGGATCTTCATCGAAAGGACGTGGAATTTAATGTTGGGGACCATGTGTTATTACGTGTTGCTCCGTGGAAAGGAGTTACGAGGTTTGGCAAGAGAGGAAAGCTCAATCCACGATTCATTGCTCCATTTGAGATTCTTGACCGAGTAGGAAATGTGGCTTATAGACTCGCTTTACCTCCAAACATGTCTCGTGTTCATAACGCATTTCACATATCCGTGTTACGTAAATATGTGAAGGATCCAAACCACATTATTGAGTTAGAACCAGACGAGATAGCTGAAGATTTAACGTACGAGGAGGTACCTGTCAAGATCTTGGATAGGAAAGAGTATGTCCTACGCTCGAAAATTATACCTCAAGTTAAAGTTTTGTGGAGAAATCATGCTATTGAGGAAATGACCTGGGAGTTGGAATCGGAAATGAAAGCGAGGTATCCTCACCTTTTCGACAGACCAGGTACGTACGTCAATTTCGAGGACGAAATTTCATAAGGAGGGGATGTTGTAAGACCCCAACTTTTATGAATAAAGATTTAATTTTCTTTATATATTATTTTGAAACAGTAAGGTGTTGTTTTGATAAATGTGAAAAGTTATGGGTGAAATGTGCAAATATTTTAAAATAAGCAAGTGGTTATAAAATATTCATTGTTGTCGGAGAATATTCGTTTGGTCGTGGAATATTCTTGTTGTCGGGGAATATTCATACGACGGCGCAGCTATTTGTGGGCCCCACAACGGAATAACTGTCAGATATAGAAAGCGACAGAAATAACCTTTTTATAAAATAATGGCGTAGTTGTTACCGTTAGTACTATTGAAATACCCGGTGGTTAAAATACAGTAATACGCAGTGTTGCACAGTAGCACACGGTATTGAACAGTATTTTGAATTATTGATCCTTACGTGAGAAGGCACTTACTCAATTATTGTTACAGTAATTACTGTTCAATATTTTATATTATTGATTCAATAATTGCATAATATTTTATTGACTCAATAATTGTTACATTGATATTTTATTGACTCAATAATTGATACGTTGCTATTTTATATGATTAATTCAATAATGGCTACAGTTGATATTTTGTATTATTGATTCAATAATTGTCACTGCACAGTATTTCACATTATCAACTCAATAATTCATATTATTTGAATAATATTATTAGATAGCATTATTGACAATGTCTAAGGAAGTTCTGTCTAGGAGGGGTTATTTAATTGCGCGCCAGTAAGGAGAAGTCCTTATCGGAAGGCCCCCTCTTTTCCTGGGAATGACCTGGTTGTCAATATTGTAGTTCTGTAATATTATTTGTGAATAATTAATTATTGATTTATATGATCAGAAAATATTTATTTTGTGAATATAAAAGAAAGAATTAGCGCTGATATGTTTTTATCAGTATTTTGGTGTGGAAAATCATCCGTTTATGGATTTCGAATAATTTATGTTTGGAATTTGGAAAAACTTCCTTATACAAAGTTGTAGAGAATTAAATTTCCTATAGAAAGACATAGAGTTTGTATTTTTCTGACAAAGGGGCTATTTATTATGAATTATTGAAGTTTTAGAAAATAAATATATTTTTTTATGGGTGGGCCCCACTTTTGTTGGTTATTGAAAAAATTTTGAATTTTTTAAGCAGCCGGCGGCGGAAATTTTAAAAATAAAATATATTATTTTATTACTTTAGTCTTCTTTGGCATCCTATGTTTTTCCTATAAATAGGGTGCTTAGGTTAAAACTGAAAATCACACCAGAATTAGAATGTTATTTTGAGGTAAAGGATGTTATTTTCTTTCGTAAATGATGTTATTCTTTTCAATATCATTATACCATAATATTGACATGGATTTTATTATGAAATTTTTACTTTTTCCGTCGGGGTTACTATTCACGTATACGACACTATTCACGTATACGACACTATTCACGGAAAAACTAAATTTTCTTCTATTTGTCCAAATTGTCTGTTATAATTACTATCTTCGATTGGATCTAAGTTTTGAGTTTCATTCTTGAATTTTGCTCCACAAAGTATTATTATGAGATATTCTTGAACTTGAATAAACTAAATTACGAATTCTTAATCTTATCCTTTATTTCACTGGATTCGTTATTTATATTATTTTCCATCATTCTCAGTCCTAAGTGGTGATATAACTGAATATCTTTGGCCTGTAGTGCAAAGATGAATGATTACCTGATGAATATCTTTGGCCGTAGTGCAAAGATGACATGTGTTGAGATGAACATGACCACTGATGATACAAATGAATATCTTTGGCCTGTAGTGCAAAGATGAATATTTGATTTGAGATGTATATTGGTTGATGTTACAGGGATAAAATATTGATGATTAACGGTTATTTTCGCTGCGAATATTGATCTAAAACTTGTTGTCAATAATATTTTATCTGAATTGTTGAAGACTAACGATAATTTATTTTCCATTATCATAGTCATAATATTCTTTACTGGGCTAGTTCAGCTCACCCTTTTCATCTGTTGTCCTCTTCAGGAAATGAGAATGTTGAGAAAACTAGTCGGGGGACAGAGTGATGGTCCAAGTTAGAGCAGTAGTAGTCCTTACTATTTTTAATAAATAGTGTGATAATAATTGTAATGAGGACTTAGTTTGAATATTAATATTTTCTACATATTAGTATTGACACTCACAGTTGTGTGGTCGTATTTTGCACGCCCGTGTGATATAAAAGTTTGTATTTGAATTCTGTACCATGTATTTGGTGACTCAGAATGGGTTGGGTTGACTGTACCTATTCTGGGGGCATCACATATTAAGAGTTGCTCACCTACTAAAGTAAGAAATCATTGCATACATCACCCCTTTCTTCCTTCCTCTCCAAAATTTTGGTGGATGCTTCGCAGCCCGATAAATCACCCTTTGCATGCAGCCTTAAGGCTATAAAGATAAAATTGAGAGTAGCGATATGCTTCAATTCCTATGTCAGCGTAAGGGTTTGATAAAACCAGCTTTCAAAACATCACTGTCGATTCAATTCAAAAGCTTTCGCAAATCAAATAATTCTTTTTGCAAATCAAATCAAAGATTGATTTTCAAATCAAATCAAACCCTTCGTATATAGGCTCAACGAAGCATGTCAAAGCTTTCAATCAATCAAAAGGCCCAATTTTCAAACAGCATTCACTCACGCATTCCAATTTTAAGGGAAATATTGAAAAGATTGAGGTACCGTGCTTACACGGGAGTCGTGAGGTGCCTAACACCTTCCCCACACTTAACCAAGCACCCAAACTCAAAACTCCGATTCCAAAGATCAAGTTTCGACAGTGTCCAGCAATTGGGCCTCTTTTCAAATTAAATTCGATTGAGTTGGTACAACCATTTTCAAAACTACCAACTGGCGACTCTGTTTAAATCAAATCAAAATCGTCGACATATACACATGTTGGCTTCTTTCCTAAAAACCCTTCAAAACATTTTTTGCAATTAAAAGCATAAGGTTAGAGGTAACTTAGGAAGATTAATTTGAGGAAAATCGGGTTATGAACTGACCCGCAGTATTTCTTAAATTTTCCAACGTCGACAGGTTGCGACTCTGCTGGGGACAATAAAGGGCTTAGGCCGATTTCAATCTTTTCAAACATTTCCCTTTCAAAACTATTGAATACGTTAAATCCTGCGTCTCCACAGTCAATGGATGAGTGAATGTTGCGTCTTTCATTGAATGTATGAATGATATGCCTTTACATTGAATGAATGAGAATGAATGCTTAAGTGCTTCGCATCCATATTAGTGCTTCGCACGAACTGTCATTGCATGCATAAGCGGTAAGGCCAATGTACGTGAATGTATTGTTGGGTTTGTATGTAACGCAATCATGCAATCAAATCACATAAATAGGGCGGAAGCGTAAAAAACTAGGTTTTCAAAATTTATACAAACCCATAACCATGATCATGCTTTGTGCTTGTTATCAATAACAGAAAAGAGAGAACATGGAATTATACCTTTGAAGATCTAAGCTTCCTCAGGTACAAGTTCTACTCCTTTGATTCCTCTGATAGTGGCTCCTTCCCTTGAATAATGTCAGCCACCCAAATGTTTGGCCTCTAACGGTGATCCACCAAGGAAGATGAAGAACTCAAGAAGATGGGTTATTGGCTTAAACCTTGTTTCTATCTCTATAGAATATGTGTACTCCCAACTCTTGGAAAATTTCACATCCCTTATTTCTGATATAAGACTCTCTTATATAGATATTAGGTTAACCCTCCTAATCCAATTAGAATAGGGTTTTATTTAATTAATTAATTAAATACTTTTAATTAATTTATATCCTAATCTTTATTAGGATTGAGAGAGAGTACTGATATTATATTAATTCCTAAACTCCTTTAGAATTAAAATAATAATAATAATAATAATATTAATAAGACTCCTCTTATTAATTTATATTTAATATTTCTAAAATATTAAATAATAAACATTAAGCTATTTAATTTATTCTATCATCATAGATTAAATTAATTATACTTAATGCATTATTACTATCATGCCATTTTCTTCTTAAATAATTCTTCTTCCTTTTATGGTGTGACCCTTTAGGTTCTCCATATTAAACCGGTTGTGAATAAATCAATTAGAACAATTCTAATCTTATTTAAATAAACAAATTAAACTAATAATCTATTTAAATAAATAACATTTATTCTACAATAGGGATAAGCCTCCCTAGCGATCAACGACTTTCCAGATAATATAGATTTTAACATTAATCATAAAAGAACCTGTGAGTTAATAGTTACCGTACAATTCAATCCTTCCACCATACAATGTCCCAATTAAATATAAGACATGGATTTACTGTCAAGTCTTAATTTATTTAATCATATGTATTTCGATTAGAAAATGCACAACTCCAAATAATGCAAATTAGAAACCTCTTTCTAATTACATTCTACCTTGGCCAAGGATTCCTGGGTTGTCATTTAACGAATCACATAGGACATATCTCCTCTTTTACTAGAGGTGGTAGATTCTTTATTGATCATTCATTATCTCCATATGTAACTCATTACACCCAAGCATACCCTATATATGCCTTAAAAGGCCTTAAGGAATTAGTCAAAGTATAATTTGTTACATACAAGATACTATGATGATCTCAAGTCCAAGGATCACATGTACTACTATCACATTAGGAATTCCTATTGACAGGCGAGTAAAACTCCATTAGGTATTCCATAGCGAGTCACGTTCAGTGAACTTATTCTCCAATAAGCACCTACATACTTGCTTTAGTGTCTCCACACAAATGACCATGAGATCAGTCATCCTCATCCAATGAGCAAGCAACATACGTACCAATCTATCCGGATTTACTAATCCCCTTTTTAGTAATCCCACGATTGGGAACTATTTTAGTTTTAAAGCTTTCTAAGAATTTAGATCTCATTAGCATGATCAACATCATGATTCTAAAAGCATTGCTTAAAACTATGGGTTATTTACATATTATAAAAATAGCACCATGTAGATAATTAAATGCCTTTAATAAATAAATATTTTATTAATAAATAAATAAGATTGTTTACAAAGTATGTGCTTTATCATCATACATGATTGGCTTGTATGCACACTACTATCATGTATGCTGTGAGTCCCTCCACCAGGAGGCTAACCCGGTCGGTGATAAGTAAGGACTTT
This sequence comes from Panax stipuleanatus, assembly GCA_020205555.1. Taxonomy (NCBI): domain Eukaryota; kingdom Viridiplantae; phylum Streptophyta; class Magnoliopsida; order Apiales; family Araliaceae; genus Panax; species Panax stipuleanatus. The sequence goes on along the minus strand of CM035119.1, from coordinate 108,003,278 downwards.
GGGGACGACTAAGTCTCCGGGGCTGCCTCTTGAAAATGCACCACCCAGATTTGCTCCAGTTGAACGATCGAATTAACTTCCCTTCTAGTAGATTGCGATGATCTGGAACCTTCATGCCGAAACAAAAGTCACAAGAGTAACCTAAGATAGGTCAGCTTCTGATCAACCTGAATCCGACATGATGCTTCTTCATGCCTTCCTCTTTCAATTTCATGTCAAGTCTCCAATTACTGAGGAGCACAATGTAAATGACAATAATGAAAGATTTACTTTCCTGTCATCCTGCCATCAAAACAACTAACCTCGATTTTGCAAGATAAACTTAAAAAACACACATCATAAATGCATCCAGTCATTACATACCACAGGTAACTAACACCCCTACGTTTTGGTGTAGGTAGGGAAAAATTTATCTTATCACTAGATCAAAGGCTAGAAAAGCACCTAGTCCATCTACGGACATGGCTTCAAGTGCTCCACCTAAAATCCACCCCTGTGTCTAGGGAAGAATTTGAAGGACTGCAAAATCAGATAGCCGAGCTAGCCGGTTTCCTTCGAGAGAAAATCAAGGCCTTCAAAGAGAAACAATCTCAAACGCATCCAGAACCAGAAGCAACTGGTAGTGGTGCTGGCGGTCATGATACAGAAAAGGCCGAAACACAGATCCCTGGACCCCAGAACCAGCATACAATTAACAAAACTCCAAAAATCACCATCCTAAGTAAAGAACAGGAAGCTGGTGACATTCTCAAGAAAATGCAACAAATGGAAGAAACCCTCCAATCCATCAAAGGAATTGGGGCATTTGGCAGTGTCAACTACTCCGATCTATGCATATTTCCCTGGACTCGGTATCCCAAAAAATTTAAGTCCCTGATTTCGAGAAATATGATGGATTAGGGGATCCTTATACATACCTGAAAGTTTTCATTGGAGAACTCGAATCCTATGCTGAGGACGAGAAACTTCAAATGCAGCTATTTCAGAAGAGTTTAACTGGAGAAGCCAGAGCCTGGTATGCCCGTCTGGACAACTCCAAAATCTACAGTTGGGAAGAATTGGCACATGCCTTCCTCAGCCAATACAGTTTCCAATCTCATCTAGCTCCCGATAGGTATCAAATTACCAAAATCAAGAAGAATAACATTGAATCATTTAGAGAATATGCCAGCGATGGTGGCAGGTCGCAGCACAAGTCACCCCAGCCATGATTGAATCTGAAATATTCATGACTTTCATCGATATTCAAGAAGTTGCTTATTATGAAAGGGTCCTAGCAGGCATATGAAAACCTTTCTCTGAAATGATCAAACACGACGAAATGGCCGAAATGGGGCTCAAGTCTGGGAAAATAAAAGACCTAACGACACTCGAAGTTGTTGCTGAGCATATCCAATCTGGAAATTACGTGAGTAATCCCCGGAGGGTCCACAAAAAGAAAGATGAAGAAGTTTCTTAGTGTTACAAGGACAAAATACAAGCAGTAATTCAAACAATACACCCATTCAAAGGAGGAACTATACCCCTTTCTAAGCTGCAACACAACCTTCAAATCCTTCATTCCAGAAAAATATGGAGGTCAGACACAGAAGAACTTTCACCCCACTAGGGGATTCACTCAAGAATGTATTCAAACTTTTGACAGCTCAGAAGAAGATTGGCCAACTCCTTCCACCAACTAACACTAATTCAAGAAACTTCGACCCTAGCAAGAAGTGTTCTTATCATTCCGGATCACCGGGCCATGACACCCAAGATTGTTGGTCCCTTAAGCACAAAATCCAAGATTTTATTGATAATGGAGAAATTATGGTCACAAAGCCCGATCAACCGCATGTCCAAGATAACCCTCTCCCACAGCACAAGGAGGAGAGTGTCAACATAATCAACACTTCAAGTGTAGAAGGATCCAAATACCTCTGCTATGTTAAAGAATCAACTCAATCCAACAACATCAGCCCAATGAGTTGGGAAGCTTTTGAAAAAAAATTCCTGATAGATCAAGAAATAAAGTCTATCAAGGAACAAATTGAGTAGTTGGCTGAACTGGACGTCTACCAACAACAACTCACCAGGAAGATGTTGAAGCAAATCCCTCAATCTATTTGCAGTCGCTTTCCTCCAGCGAAAGTCAATTCCAATCAAGATCATAGCAGGACTTGTGAGCTTACACCCTGAACTGACAAGGGGATCGAAGAAGCAAGTGTCCAAGTATGTAGGATGTTTCTATTTCAAAGGAATTTCACCAATTTGAACCATTCAATGGAAGAAATCCTTCAAATGATGATCAACGAGGGAATGGTTGAAAACTTGCTACCTCCGCTAAACCCTCAATCCAGAAAATTCAAAGCTGACCAAATATGTCAGTACCATTCCAACTCTCCCGGCCATAATAGAGAAGAATGTTGGGCACTTCGTAACCTAATTCAAGACCTGATTGAGAAAGGTGACCTAATCAGAGGAAGTCAAATCCTCGACATGACAGATAAAGATAGCCTCTGGATCCCCGATACATGGTATCAGAACAAAGTGGTTGTCATATCCTGTGATAAAGAATCAATCATCACACCCCTGGTACTAACAAGTAAAGGGGTCCAAGACAAACAAAATCCTATGAAGGTGGATGCACCTCAGCCTCTAATTTTGCCCTTCAGGCCTCAGTAGCCAATCCTCAGTCTGAAGAAGGTCCCATGGAACTACGGGGACATTGAAGGCTCCGTGGCAAACAACATTTCCATCATGTCAAAGGATAATCCATTATACCTGCCTCAGCGGGAGATTAAACCATTTACCAAAGCAAAATTAAAGGTGGCTGAAGAAAAGATACAAGAGTTCCTAAAAAAGATGGGATATAATGAAATCAACATAGTGTAAAGCTTGAAAGACGCACCCCAGCAAATATCCATCCTGGACTTGGTCCTATCATCAGAGGATCACCGTAACATCCTAGTGAAGGTACTAGAAAAAGCTCATCTTCCACACACGGTAGACACAGAGAAACTCCGTCACGTGATAGAACATATTTTCAACAACAATGTGATTTCCTTCACAGACGATGATATTTCGGCTGAGGGGAGGGGCCACCATAAGTCCCTATATATAGCCGTTATGTCCTCCGGATACGTGATCGGAGGAGTGCTTATTGATGGAGGATCTTTCCTCAATATTTGTCCATACGATACGTTGGAAAGAATGAAGATCAATCCAAACTGGATCAAAGCCAGTCACATGGTTATCCGGGCTTTCAATGGATCTCGCCGCCAGGCTATGGGGGAAATCGAGCTTCCTCTAGAAATTAGTCCACACGCCTTCTACGTATCTTTCCAGGTGCTCAACATAGCCACCGGATACAACTTATTGTTGGGCAGGCCATGGATCCATATGGCCAGGGCTGTTCCATCCACCCTCCATTAGCAACTCAAGTACATTATCAACGGCAGCCTCATCACAGTGAATGCTGAACCAGAATACCCTACCCACATACATGGGGACATGCCAGTGATTAGCCTGGATGCCGAGGTTGAGCCTGCAAGTTTTCAAGCACTCGAGGTGAGTGATATTTAATATCTACCAATTGGGGCACCAGCCCTAAAGCCTAAAATTTCCGCTGAAGTAATGACAGTGGGCCAAGAAATGATAGCTGCGGGTATCTAGCCTGGAGAAGGGTTAGGAAAAAACAAGCATGGCATTAAAATACCAATCCAAATCCCAAGTCAGATGGAAAGAGCAGGATTGGGATTTTTATCCGAGTCAAACCACCGAAATCCACACAAACATCCCAAGGCTCAAGCCTCCACAATTCTGCTCCCAAACCTCACAAATGCTAGATAGGTGAAACCTATGAGGAAGATCCCTACGGGGGCATCAACCATGCTATTTCCTTCAATCATACCTGTCCATGAAAGGAAAGCCCTCAAGCCTGAGGCAGATAGCGAAAAGGGAAAAGAAAAGATCCTGTACGGAGGACGAGACCCGTTCGCTAACATGAAACTCATTATCAACTACGAAGGGATGAATGATGAACTCCCAGATAGTGACGACAAAGATCGTGCTCACTTTCCTCGCAGCAAACAGTGGAACAATACCCAGAAAAGCCTCGACCATATCCTAAAGGATGTCTAAGGTGTCATTCAAGACAAGACAGACGAGCACACCACTTCCAGCATCCTCCCTATCCATGAGGATCTAACCCTGGATAATTGGAGCAGTGGAAAAAAAGGATCTTGTACGGAGGTCGAGAGCTATTCGCTAACATGAAACTCATTATCAGCTACGAAGGGATGAATGATGAACTCCCAGATAGTGACGACGAAGATCGTGGTCATTTTCCTCGCAGTAAATAGAGGAACAATCCCTAGAAAAGCCTCGGCCATATCCTAAAGGATGTCTCAGTTGTTATTCAAGACGAAACAAACTAGCACACCACTTCCAGCATCCTCCCTATCCATGAAGATCTAACCCTGGATAATTAGAGCAGTGGGAAAAGAAAAGATCTTATACAGAGGTTGAGACCTATTCACTAACATGAAACTCATTATCAGCTATGAATGGATGAATGATGAACTCCCAGATAGTGACGACGAAGATCGTGCTCACTTTCCTCGCAGCAAACAGAGGAACAATTCCCAGAAAAGCCTCGGCCATATCCTAAAGGATGTCTTATTTGTCATTCAAGATGAGACAGACGAGCACACCACTTCTAGCATCCTCCCTATCCATGAGGATCTAACCCTGGATAATTGGAGCAGTGTCCCTTGCCTCAGTCAAAAAAGGTAAAGGTGCAGACAGTCAATCTACCCTTACTTATGGTTTCATTTACTGCTTACTTTTGATTGCACAGCTGGAGCAGTCACTTTTGTCATGCTTTACAAATGTTATGTGTATTTAAGCAGTTGTATATATTAATGAAATCATTTTTGTTTTCAGGACCCAAGCATTGGATGTGTGTGTCTCTGTTGATGAGATGCCAACCTGTCAACATAACTCCAATTATGATGCAAGATTGAGCTTCGACTTGACGGATCTTGATCAAGAGGAGGAAGATGACTATGAGGTGCCAGAGAAAATCAAGGAATGGGTCGAAGACAAACCAAAACCAAACATTGACCAAACCTCTACCATCAACATAGGAACCTCCAAAACTATTAAAGAAATCCAAATAGGTTTAGACCTCACATCGAATCAAAAAGCCGACCTGATCGCACCCCTGACACAGTACCAGGATGTATTTACATGGTCGCATGAAGATATGATCGATCTATCCACAGACATTTTCATCCATCGAATGCCCATCAAAGAAGGGTTCAAACCAGTCAAACAAAATCTCAAGCGATTGAAACCTGAGTGGAGTTTAAAAGTCAAAGAAGATATTGTTAAATAATTCAAAGCCGGGATCATCATGGTATCAACATATCCCGAATGACTATCAAATATACTCCGCATACCTAAACTCGGAGGAAGGTATGAGTCTGTGTGGATTACCAAGATCTAAACAAAGCCTGCCTCAAGGACAATTTCCCGATACCTTTTATCAACATCCTAATTAACGATACTGCACAGTACGGCATGTATTCCTTCGTAGACTGCTTTGCTGGTTATCATCAAATCATGGTTGCTGAAGAAGACCGGGAGAAAACAACTTTTATCAGTCCTTGGGGAACTTTTTGCTACCGACAACTATCATTCGGTCTCATTAATGCTAGAGCAACATATCAACGAGCCATGATGGCCCTCTTTCATGATTTGATGCACAAAAAAATAGAAGTCTATGTTGACGACATCATCATCAAGTCTCGGAGGGAGGATGATCACATAGACCATCTCAGGAAGCTATTTAACAGGTTGCACAAGTACTGATTAACGATTTTACCCTTCTACTGGATGAGTATTGGGGCAAGGAAAATCTCGAATGTCTACAGATGCCCCTCTTTATCATGTCCATGTAACGTAGTGGAATGGACAGGATAAAGATTAGTAGACACTGGGAATAGAAAATGCCAGAGTCATTTTGAAGGCTGATCATCTTAAAGTAGAATGGGGCTACTTTTTGCTGCATGCGTTATCACTTGGTTGGGGATGACGCCATCTTCTATAGCCCTTGATGGTATTAGGGAGTTACCGCGAACTACCTTTGTCATTTTCTACTGGGGATGACATTATTCAAGAGAACAGGTTTGACTCTGATGAGATTGGCGGAGTTAAGCTATCATAGATTTTTCCATCTTGATTTGTTAGGGATGACGTCCTTTGCGATAGCTTCACAGATTTTGATTAATACTACCTCAATGATCCCCTTTGAGGATGTGTACAACAGATTCCATCAATTGTGATGGATTGTTATAATTGTTTTCGTTGCCAGATCCCTTCTATTGCTTGGCTGGGGTTAAGCCATCAGTTGAAGGGTCATTGGGTTTGAGCCAATGATTGGACTATATTTTGATCCGTACTCGAACTTCGCTGGGGCTGAGACAAAGGCTGAAACTACTTCGTTTGAAACCTGAACTTTGTTGGGGCTGAGCCAACGACTGGAATTGCTTCTGTCGGAACCCGAACTTCGCTGGGGCTGAGCCAACGGCTAAAATTGACTTCGGTCGGAACCCAAACTTTGCTGGGGCTGAGCCAACGGCTTGAATTTCTTCAGTCGGAACCCGAACTTCACTGGGGCTAAGCCAACGGCTTAAACTGCTTCGGTCAGAACCCGAACTTCGCTGGTGATGAGCCAATGAATGAAACTGCTTCGGTAAGAACCCAAACTTCACTGGGGCTGAGCCAACGGCTGAAAATGCTTCGATCGGAACTCGAACTTCACTGGGGCTGAGCCAACGACTGGAATTGCTTTGGTCGAAACCCGAACTTCGCTGGGGCTGAGCCAACGGCTGAAATTTCTTTCGTCAAAACCCAAATTTCGCTAGGGCTGAGCCAACTGCTGAAACTGACTTCAGTCGAAACTCGAACTTTACTGGGGCTGAGTCAATGGCTGGAATTACTTTGGTCGGAACCTGAACATCACTAGGGCTGAGCCAACGGCTGAAACTACTTCGGTCAGAACCCGAACTTCGCTGGGGCTGAGCCAACGGCTGAAACTGCTTCAGTCAGTACTCAAACTTCGCTGGGGCTGAGCCAACGGCTGAAATTGCTTTGGTCGGAACCCAAACTTTGCTGGGGCTGAACCAACAACTAAAACTGCTTCGGTCAGAACTCGAACTTCGCTGGAGCTGAGCGAACGGCTGAAATTAACTTCGATCAGTACCCGAACTTCACTGGGGCTGAGCCAACCGCTGAAACTGCTTCTGTCAGAACCCAAACTTTGCTAGGGCTGAGCAACCGACTGAAACTGCTTCAGTCAGTACCCAAACTTCAAAAACCGGCAGTTTTTGGCAGTTTCTCGCAATTCTTGCGCAATTTTTTTGTAGTTTGATCTGTTGATACCCGAAAAGGGTTTCGAGATGAATATCAAGGGTCCTCGAGTAATTTCCTTTTTCGTCAGGATTACGCTGCTTAAAAGCATGATTTCTGGACAAATCGCTCAATCGCGTAGCGATTTCTCTTCAGATCTGACTTGGCAGCCCGTTTAAACTCCATTTTGACTCACATCGAAACCGGGCCTGGGGGGAGTGGGACCCACCTGGGATGCCACAGGTAGAGGTGCGGCAGCCATAGGTGGAGCTGCGACTACCCAGCTTATTTAATGTGTTGCGGGATTTTTCATTTTGCAAGTTTCCCGTTTGAGCAACGAAAGGATTTTCGATCTTCTTTTTCAGATCTACGGAGTTCTGGCAGTCGGATTCTAAATCGGTCAGTTTCTACATGTTCAGCTCAGCGCAGGTAATGTTTTACATCCTTCGTTCGCAGTTTTTAACTGTTAAAAGCATGTGAACCACCTAGGGTGCTTTTAAACGTAATGTATAAAAAATGTATGTCTATATGACCTGTGAATTTTTTTTTTCTACATATGTATGCATATTTTACTGTAATGCACGTTTGGATGTAAGAAAATTCAGGTTCTGAGATAATCAATTTTTTCACTTTTTGATCAGTCTAATCATTCTTTTTGAGGCCTAGCGAGCCCGGACTTTCAATTAAAATGCGTATGATATTTTGGAGACTATGTGGGGTTGGTTTTTGATTTGTTTCAGTAAATATGAATTGTTTCTATTTTTGGGTAGGTGTGCTACGTAATGGCCACCTAGACATGCCTGTGTGCATGTGGATAGTACATTTTACAAAGGAGACTCTAGAAATTTTTTTCCAAAATCTTAGGTTTTGAAAAGCATGTATTTTTGACTCTGTGGGGGAGTTTCTTACTGACCCAATGCAGGTTTTGAGCTTATGGGATTTTGAAAACATGCAGTTTTGACTATATGGGGTATTTTTGATGGACCCATGCATATTTTAGAACTTAGATATGTATGCTGAATTGATTAATTAATAAGCCACATGTTTTAGGCTTACCACACCCTGTCTGAGGTGATTTTAAAGTACTGGTGTATGCAATGGATCGCGATAGACCCGACAGCTCTACCGGGGTTTCATCAGAAGTTAGACGGAGGAGGGCTTCTGCCGTCCCACAGGCCCGTCCAGCTAGGACGCCTCGCAGATCGGTAGATAGCAGGATACGTCCAACACAGAACGAGCAACCCATTAACATTAATGACGAGGAGGCTGCTTTTGTTGCTCCTGTTCCAGCTCAGGTTCCACGTGCGAAGGTCCCGGGCATTGCTGTGTATACACAAGAGTTGCTGGGCGACTTGAGTCACCATCCTTGAAGATATTTTTAGGCCAACGAGGTGACTTGAAGACTTTCTTCCCTCTAGATTCTTTTCCCATCTTCTGTCCATTCTCGAGTCACAAGTTTCTTGACATGGGTTAATTTTTTATGCAGGTCCCTGGCTTGACACAGCCTCGAGGGAACTGGTTTAGTGTGCACTTCGTCTATCAAACTCTGCACGAAGATTACAGAGAGATCATAGATGGCTGGGGATTTTAGGGCTTCTTCTCGATCCTGCCCCGTCATTGCCCTTGGGGGTATATGAGGGCTTTGTCTGAGCGCTGGTTCCACCAGATTCAGTCCCTTCATCTGCTTGATTGTGAGGTGATGGTGACTCCTACGGACTGGAGATTTATCACCGGCATTGAGTTTGAGGGCGAAACAGTGCCTGTCGTGTCTAACATTTTACCCACCGCACTTAGATCCCTGTTGGGAGTCCCTCAGTCAGCATTCAAGGGTCGAGCAGTCCGACCTGGTCCCTTGAGTATAGATACCTAGGACAGGACTTTGCAGTTGCCTCCGTCCGATGATCGGAGGGCTAGAGATCGCATTCTGAGGCGATTGTTTTTGTCGATCATCAGGGGTTATTTTGTGGCGGACAACTCGTCAATGGTGTCCTTTTCTTTGATCAGCGCCACTCAGCATGTAGAGTGCCTTAATGACTTTGATTGGGGCTCCTATACCTTTGCCTATTTTCTCCGGGGCATGCGCCTGCTTTCGGAGGGTGTGACGAAGGCTTGGTTAGGATTCCATCAGTTTTTACTGGTGAGTATATCTTTCTGTACCTTTTTGATTTCTGCACTTATTTTTGGCAGTCTTGGCCACTAAGGACTTTTGATATTTTCATGGATAGCCTTGGGCATTTGAGAGGCTTCCTTGCTAAGGCCCCTTTCAGCATTAGGTCTGGAGACCTAGCCACGTGGACGGAGATGGAATCAATCTATTTTGACGGAGGACACTATTACTGAGGGATTCACTCATGCCCGTCTGCAATTGGAGCTTTTGCAGCGGGCTCGATCACCTGGACGCCGTACACATCCGAGCACTTAACTATCGGATTTGATTGAGGTTTCCCTACTAGTCGGGAGTTTGATTTATTGACCCGCAGTGTCCCTATATTGACAGAGGGAGGCTGGGAGTTCTATCTTGAAGAGCGTGCCATTCGGAGCATCACATGGGAGATTCGCATTCCCATTGCTCCTCCTGCTTGGCATCACTGGCCATTTTCCGTGCCTTTGACAGACATCCCTTTGGAGGGTATAGACGACTTTAATCTATTAGAGGGCCCATACAGCCAGGCAGCCTTTTACATTTGGTGGAGTCCTCGCACTATCGGGGCTCAGACTCGTGCCACCCATTTATGGCAGACATAGTGCCGGGGTCCGTGATGATGACGGACTGGATAGCTTGTATTAGAGAGCCTACTCATGTAGACCAGATAGCAAATCTGACCAGGGAGTTGGACCAGGCTCGTTTTTTTATCAGGTACCTTGGCCAAGATCCATTAGAGACATCTTCATTTGACCCATCCAGCTCTGGTGCAGGCCCTCTTCAGGTCCATTTAGTAGCAGTTATACAGGGGTAGATCCTCCCTTATACCGCCCAGATATGACTGATCCCAGCAGCTTTGTGCAGACAGAGGATCTGGAGTAGGTCGATCGGTTTGATATTGAGGTCTTTGACTTCCTGTGATAACTATAGCAGCTATATTTTTGGTCAGCCACTGTTTTGGCTATTCGACGTCTGTGCCATTATTTTGATAGACCACTGCTAGGGGGACAGTTGACCAGATGCTGGTGCATTCGATGGCCCTTGTAGATTTTAGGGTTCCAGAATGCTTTATTGATGGCGTCCTACCCCTATGGGTACCCCAGATACAGGTATTCTGCATTGGGCGGTGTGAGCTTTTGCCTACTCTATAGTAGTACCATAGATTTACTGGCTTGGATTTAGAGTTTTCGTGTGCTCGGATGGCTATCAGTGATATGCGAAGACCGTTTAATCGGCTGTCCGGTCTTCGACAGAGCATAGTCATAAATGAGATCGTTTTAAGGCATATGATATCCCTTGACTTTTTGATAGAGCGTTATGGTGAGCTTGATAGTTACGACCGTCACGTCGGGGATTTCGTCATTTTCAAAGAGGATTGGCAGACAGCCAGGATAGACATGTTGTTGATGTGCATTGTGGTGTATGTTTGCATGCCACTGCGTTTAGATCACCTTGATGTGGGATTGGTTGTCATAGTTAATGCCCTTAAGCATGGTAGTACCATTATCCATATGATCTTGGCGGAGACTCTAAGGTCGCTCACCTATTGCAGTACCCATCCAACGGGGGTTTTTTGGGGTAGCTCGGTCGTGTTGTATATGTGGTTGATGTCACACATACCACCGATTGGATCCTTTAGACCTCATACCTATTGTTTTAGCCACGAGATATCCTCAGTTTACTCCTTATGTCTGCCTGATTGCGTCGACTCAGAGTCCTGGTTAGCATTTTTGTCAGATATTGAGCATCCGTTCACAGTTTTGTTATGCTCAGGGGTGGCAACCCCGTTCAGCTTCATTACTCATGCATCTGACATGGATTATTTGCCATTGGCAGGATTGAGGGGTGTGACTACTTATCATCCCTTGTCAGTTATGGATCAATTTGATCAGTGGCAGAGTATGTTGAGGATTCTGCTGATCAAAGGATGTCGGCTTCATCTATTTCACCGGCCAACTTGGTTAGAGTCTATGAGTGTTGGACTCACAGGGAAAGGGCTGAGTTCTCCAGTAGACATTCGGGTCGTTCTCCGAAATATTCTGCATGGTTAGAGGCAGAGACCGCAGTCGCAGTAGCAGAGCTTCATTTATCTCTACTTGCAGATTCTGATGAGGAGGAGCCCATGGAGGATCCCGATTCTCCTACTGAGGATGAGTTATTCGCAGATTTGGTGGTAGCTTTGATTAGTGATCCTCTGGTTATTCCCACAGGGACAGATCCAGCTTTGTCAGATTCTCTATTTAGGATGACCTTTGAGAGAGATTCAGCTAGAGCGCAGTTGTTGGCTGCCTTATCTGGCAAGGATTTAGCTTTTGCTAAGAGGGATGGTCTCAGGACCGCTTTGGATACTGGAATGATTGAGCGGGAGGAGCTTCGCTCTGCTTTGGATACAGCCATTATAGAGCGAGACGAGGTTCGCTCAGCCAGAGACGCAGCATATGTTGAGATTAAGGAGATTTTGATTTCTCGGGATGCAGCTTTTGCAGAGTGGGATGAGGCTATAGCTTCCCGTGATTTCCACATTGCTGATAGTACTGCTCTTCAATCTTACACCCGTGGTTTGGTTACGAGATGAGTGCTTATATTGATGACCTTAGTACCACCCTGCAGATGACTGTGGATGTTCTTAGCCGTATGGAGGCTGAGTGGACTACTCTTACAGATGCTCCTCCGTCTTCAGATAGAGATGCCATGCTGGCGTTGCTGACCCGCTTGTCGTTGGGTCCATAGACTAGCTTTATTTTTCCTGCACAGACTAGATCAGCCATTTTTGTCATGTACAGGGCACTATGTATATAAAGAAGTATATATATCAGAGAAATATATTTTTGAGATACTTCCCTGCTTAGATATGCATTGTCATCGCTGAGTGATTACCACTTCCGTCATGACTCATAGTTATTGATGCATTTTAAGCTTCTCATTGATGGGCTGACAGTTGAGGTGCCAAGGGAGTATCTCAAATGGGTCTGGTAACCAGACAGCATGACAGCATTTAGCTTTTATTTGTCTTCGGTATCTTAGAACTGGTCTTCCATTTTTTTTGTTTTTTCTTAAAGGTCAAACCGAGCCGTAGAGGGCTGCCCACGTACTCCTAGGTTGAGGGAGATTAGGTTATTCATAGTTCATGTTGTTTAATTGAATAGGTTGCAAAGAGTTTATCTGGGGTTTGAATTTGGTTCGATGAGCTTTCGAATTTGATGCTGGGATTTACAAGTTCTTTGGATTTTTTCTTGGTTTGACTACACCATAGATGGTTGCCTACGTACTCCTAGGTTGAGGGAGATCAGGTCATTCGTAGTTCATGCTTCTCTAGTGAAAAGCCGAACTTGATTCGATTTATAGGACCCAGATGCAGGTATGCATATGCTTCAGACGTAGTACTTTTTCATGGTGTCTGAATTGATGAGTTGGGGAAATTTGTTCTCGTCCATTTCTTGTAGCCTGATGGCTCCCCCTGTAAGCACTTCCTTGATAATGAAAGGGCCTTTCTAGTTTGGGGCTAATTTTCCTTTGGCTTCATCCTGATTAGCCAGGATTTTCTTTAGCACCAAATCATTTTCTTTGAATTGCCAAACTCGGACTTTCTTGTTGTAGGACCTGGCGATCCTTTGTTGGTATAAACGTCCATGGAAAATGGTTGTGGCCCTCTTTTCGTCTATCAGGGACAGTTAATGACATCGGTCTTGCAACCATTGATCTTTGTCCATCTGAGCATCTATTAATACTCGTAAAGACTCCGTCTCTACGTCTATGGGGAGGACTGCTTCCATGCCATAGACCAGTGAATAGGGGGTAGCCCCAGTAGAGGTGCACAATGACGTCCTGTAGGCTAATAGGGTAAGAGGTAGCAGGTCAGGCCAGTCTTTGTGATTGGTGGACATTTTTTGCATGATCTTCTTCATGTTTTTGTTGGCCACTTCGACAGCACTGTTCATCTTGGGCCGATAGATGACTGAGTTGAGATGCTTGATGTGGAACTTATCGCACAGTTCTACCATCATTTGATTATTCTGGTTTTTGGCGTTGTCTGATACGATTACCTCCGGTTGTCCATATCGACAGACGACATTGTTTCTAATGAAACTGATGATAACCTCTTTTGTGACTTTGCTTCAACCCATTTGGTGAAGTAGTCGATCATGGTGAAGATGAATCGATGATCGTTGCTGGCTTTGGGTTCGACTGGACCTATCACGTCCATTCCCCACATAAAAAAAGGCCATGGTGCACTCATGTTGTGCAGCTCATTCGGAGGAGCGTGGATGGCATTTCTGTGTATTTGGCATTGAAAGCGTCTCTTGACGTGATCATCGCAATTAGCTTTGAGCGAGATCCAGTAATGTCTTGTTCTGATTATCTTCTTGGCCAGCAGATGGCCGCTCATGTGTGGACCACAGACTCCGCCATGGATTTCATCCATTAGTCTTTGGGCTTGCTGTAAGAACCGAGAATTTCATGAACAAATATTATTTTGACAAAATAAGAGAATGAATATGTATTTAAATATAAATATTGATGTGCTGTGAAATGAATAATTTAACTAAGTTAAATTAAATTTATACGAATGTGGTTTGTGATGAGAATTGTGATAATGCCTTGTGTGGCATGAGAATAAAGATTTAAGGAATTGATTTAAATAAGAGATGATTAAATTAGGGAGTGAAGAATTAATTAATATCATATTATTAATTAATTGATGAGCAAAGTAAATTACATAATTAGAGTAAGTATTATCTATTTATTTAATATGTGCAAAGTATGTAGTAAGGTCTAGTAACTACATTAAAAAGAATATGTAGTGTGACACCTTGTGGTAACTATATTATATACAGAAACTATATAATAAAGTAAAAAGAATTATAAGTTACATAAATAATTGCATATGTGACAACACAAGGAACTATATAAAATATAAAGTGTAGTGTGACACTTTAGTAAGACTATAAAATATATGGTATATTAAAGTATGTGAATAAAAAATAACAATAATTATTTCAATAAGTACATAATTGAAATATTAATAATAATAAGAGTTGGGATAATTCGATTAACTCATAAATGTGATATTGTTAAAGTGTACATGGATTATATGATGTATATATATATATATGTACCCCAATGTGCTACTATGTGAAGTTGTTATGGTATTTTAGTCCATGTATGCCCTAAAAGAACTTAAGCCATGATATGTATATATGTGTGCTAAGTGTATAATATATGGTATTTTCTTATTGCTAGAATGCTGAGTTTCCTTGTCCCACTTTGATTGCCCAAATTGCTCCTCACTTCTCATTCACGTATAACACATAAAGGCTAGAAGCTATTCCTTCTTCTTCTCCCCAAACTCAGCAACTAGCATTTCATAGCTTCATAGCAAATAATGAGCAAGGATGAGGGAATCATGATTGATTTCAACAACCAATTACCTACTCTCTATTAACCATCATGCAAATCTACATTCTCGTTGGTTTAATATGAAGAACAATAGCAATGTCTGGACGTTTGTTTTTCTATATATATAAGCTCTCCTTCTCTATTTTCAAATTACTAGATTGTGTTGAGAGTATATTGTGAATTGATAGCAAGGTAGTTTACAGAGAGTTGGAAATTCAACTTGGAACTAGCTTAATTCATAGCAGAGGTATAATTCCTCTTCTTGTATTCATTTTCATTTTCTGTCAAAACTCCATTTCTTGTTCACTGAGTTTCAAATTCTTGAGTTAAGCATGAAATCCATGAAGTTATGAATGGATAATGGTTGTTAGATGTTGTATAAGACTTATAATCCTATTAGTATACAATGTAGCATGCTTGCAATCAAATTCGTATAATAGTTTCTTTGTTCTTAATTTTCATTCTCTGTTAAAATCCAAATTCTTGATTATATAGAATTAAGGTATAATTGGGTTATATAATGATTGTTTGATGGATATATAGACTTATAAACATGTTTAAATCACAATGTAACTGTTTAGAAAAGTTTTCGTGAAGTAATTTTGTGATTTGGGATAATGTTTGTAGAGGCTAGCTGCTCTCTGGACTGGAACGGGAGCCGCGCGGCCGCGCACCACTGCAGAAATTGTTGATAATTTCTTTTATATCTTCTGATGTATTGAGCATGTTGTACTGTTAGGATATGCGTATAACTCACAATAACATGTAGAATAAGGGTACTAGGTTATAGTAATCCATGCTAGTCGTTTTAGTTGAGTATTTCGAAGAAAACTGAAAGTTATGAAAAGAGGAACTTTGATATGTTAGCTTTATATTAACATTCTGACTTTTGAGACATATTTGTATGACCTAAAAACACATGGTATGAATGTTAACTTGTGTATCTAAGCTTCATAATGTAACTTGAGCATATGAACCTCAATAGTGAACTTTTCCAACAAAAACTCAAGCGTTGAACATGGACTCTAACATGCTATATTAGGATTCTAGGTTCTGATTTTTCGAGCATGTTATATGACTTTGAAATGCGTGTTAAACATGTTAACATATGAATCTAGATAGCATGAGCATGTTAGGCCTTATTAGTGAGCTTTACTAATAAGAATACAAGTTTTAAATGTATACCTTGACATGTTAACTTGAAGTTTAAATTCTAAAGTTTATGAACGTGTTGGATAATTGTAACGACCCCAAAATTCATACAATAATATTCTCCTTCTTGATCATTAGCAATACAACTTTAATCTCTCATTACCTCATTATTCGATATTAATCACTAAAAATGCGGAATAATTAAAACTTTTATAAATCTTTCTTTACTGCCCTAAATCGCAACCTTTACATTACAATTGTTGGATTCAATTCTATTACATGAATCGCTACAACGAAAAGGCTATACAAAGTCTTACATTACAATTTATTATCCATACACATTGGATAACTCCACTTATAATCCAACAACATGTTACATTCAAAACATTAGATACATTTCTCACAAAACATAAGTAATCTTCGTGAATATGGATCTCTATAATTCACTTAGCACATATCCTTACCTTGAAGTCTTGACCTACAAAATTTATTATTTGCAAGAGTGAGCCCGACAGCTCAGCAAGTTCTAACAGTTTTCATGCATCACATAGCACATAATAACATGCTCAACATACATCTCATAATAATTAAAGTAACATGGCATACATGCTTCAATTCACATAGCAAATATAAAGATTGAGTTCCTTACTTAATCAACATTCTTTAATCAATCAATGTAGTCATAAATTGACTTTCACATTTTATGCTTGCAACATATATAACATAGCATGTTCTTTGCAAAATAATTTAAAACAGTTCATAATATCATTAAGTTCACAAAGAAAATAAGAACCGAAAGACTTGCCTGGCTCGTAGATTACCAAATACCGAAAAATAGCTTAATATAATCTGCTTCATGATCCTACATAACGTATTATCATACGCATCAATTATTAGTCACCTAGCAACGCTTATCAAACGTCTAAGTAAATACTACTTTATACTTTCTAATTCTCTTTATAATTCTCTTTCATTTACTCGTTTGACACTCACTGTCAAACCATATGTATAATTAACAATATCAGTTAATTATCACATAGCTAATCCTCATTGTTAGTTAACCAACTTAGGTTAACTTATTTCTCATTAACCATTAAATTAATAATTATTATCACATAATAATTTACATCACATACTCACATTACATTTTCTCATAATCATATTATATATCACATGATTAATCAATTAATAATTACATACTCATATTAAATTATAATTAAATAAATTATAATTTAAACATCCACTTTAATCACATTATAATTAAACAATTTATAATTGCACTATTTATAGTTTACTTTAAACCATTACTCTAATAAATCAAATTATAATTAAACAAATTATAATTTATAATTAATCAAACTACATCATGCATTAAATTATAATTAAACCAATTATAATTTAAATTTAAATATTTACTTTCATTAAATCAATCAACTCAATTCATTATAATTTAACAATTATAATTTACATTAAACCTTTACTATAATTATTTCAAATTACAGTTACACATCATATTAACTAAATTATAACTAAATAAATTACAACTTAAGCTATCCATTTAGTTTAATAAATCAAATACTAATTTAAGGTTTTTATAACCTTCTTTCTTTTAAACTTTAAAATCGTCAAATACATATTACAATATCTTATTGCAAATCTTGGTTCATGTTTAACACATAACCATTATCATTAACCTATACAATTTGGGTTTTAAAAACTGTACAATTAATTATAGTTTTCTGCCTCTGTTCAGGGTCCGGCGCAGCTGCGCCACCTTTAGCCTTGACACCGGCGCAGCTGCGCTGGTGCACGATCTGGGAAACTCAGCCGGCGCAGCTGCGCTGCTTCTACCATTGCTGTTTGCGCAGCTGCGCCAGCACGCGAACAGAAACAGTGCAGACTGCTTTCTTGCTTCACTGTTCTTCCCCAATATACCAACAAATGGTAATTCCAAACTACTCAGACAGTGTAAAGCATACATGTTCAACCATACACATGTACAACATAATTCAAATCACAAAAATCATATAAGTAATCAAAATCAAAGGTTTTAAAACCAAATTTTGCTATATTCATAAAAACTCATACTTTTCACAAAATAATTAACCATAAATCCAATTCTCAACCAATTAAATTCATAATTCATGTAATATCTTCGTTATTGAAGCTAGTATCATGAACAACTCCCAATTTGAATTTTAACACATGATAAATCCTCAATTTTCATTCTAAAATTAAACCAACATATGAAAATTTCTTAATAACACAAATTCTTCATAAAAACTTATTTTATAACAAATTTTGATTTCTGAAAATCGTACATAGCATACAATTCACTTATATGAACATCACTTATATATTCAATTCATGATTATACAAATTTCTCTTTAACTCACAAACATAGAGAACTAATACTTATGAAGAATCATAAAAACATATTTAAAAACAAGAATTGAGATTATAACCTTGCTTTGCTTAGAAGAATAAGATGAAGATGGTGGTGTGTTTGACTCTCTCAAACTTCATCTTTCTCTTTCTTCTTTTCTCTCTATCTTTTCTCTGTGCTTTCTCTTATCTTTCTCTGTATTTCTTTCTAACACAGACTAACCCTTTTGTTTTTCTAACTAACGTAGTTTTAATATATAACTAAAATTATATATATTATATGTATAATTATATAAAGATAGTAGTGTGCATACAAGCCAATCATGTATGATGATAAAGCACGTACTTTGTAAACAATCTTATTTATTTATTAAGAAAATATTCATTTATTAAAGGCATTTAATTATCTACATGGTGCTGTTTTTATAATATGTAAATAACCCATAGTTTTAAGCAGTGCTTTTAGAATCATGATGATGATCATGCTAATGAGATCTAAATTCTTAGAAAGCTCTAAAACTAAAATAGTTCCCAATCGTCGGATTACTAAAAAGGGGATTAGTAAATCCGGATAGATTGGTACATATGTTGCTTGCTCATTGGATAAGGATGATTGATCTCATGATCATTTGTGTGGAGACACTAAAGCAAGTATGTAGGTGCTTATTGGAGAATAAGTTCACTACACGTGACTCGCTATGGAATACCTAATGGAGTTTTACTCGCCTGTCAATAGAAATTCCTATTGTGATAGTAGTACAAGTGATCCTTGGACTTGAGATCATCATAGTATCTTGTATGTAATGAATTATACTTTCACTTATTCCTTAAAGTCCTTTAGGGTATATAAAAGGGTATGCTTGGGTATAATGAGTTACATATGGAGATAATGAATGATCAATAATGAATCTACCACCTCTAGTAAAAGAGGAGATATATCCTATGTGATTCGTTAAATGACAACCCAGGAATCCTTGGCCAAGGTAAAATGAAATTAGAAAGGAGTTTCTAATTTGCATTATTTGGAGTTGTGCATTTTCTAATCGAAATAGATATAATTAAATAAAATAAGACTTGACAGTAAATTCATGTCTTATATTTAATTGGGACATTGTATGGTGGAAGGATTGAATTGTATGGTAACTATTTACTCACAGGTTCTTTTATGATTAATGTTGAAATCTATATTATTTAAAAAGTCGTTGATCGTTAGGGAGGCTTATCCCTATTGTAGAATAAATATTATTTATTTAAATAAATTATTAGTTTAATTTATTTATTTAAATAAGATTAGAATTGTTCTAATTGATTTATTCACAACCGGTTTAATATAGAGAACCTAAAGGGTCACACCATAAAAGGAAGAATAATTATTTAAGAAGGTAATGGCATAATCGTAATAATGCATTAAGTGTAATTAATTTAATCTATAGTGATAAAATAAATTAAATAGCTTAATGTTTATTATTTAATATTTTGGAAATATTAAATATAAATTAATAAGAGGAGTCTTATTAATATTATTACAATTATTCTTATTTTAATTTCCAAAGGAGTTTAGTAATTAATTTAATATTAGTACTCTCATTTATTCCTAATAAGATTAGGAGACAAATTAATTAAATAAATTTAATTAATTATTCCCCATGTGATGGGAAGCCTAAATTATTTAAAGGAGTTTAATTAATTAAAAGAAATCTCATGTCTAATAGGATTAGAAGGGTTGACCAATATCTATATAAGAGGAGTCTTATAATAGATATCAGTTGATACAATTCCAATTGTTGGAGAGTACTCCTTTTCTTAGAGGATAGAAAACTAAGGTTTTGCCAAACACCCTCCTTCTTGATAATTCATCTTCCTTGGTGGATCACCTCTAGAGGCCAAACACTTGGGTGGCTAACGTTGATCAAAGGAAAGAATCTAGCATGGATATTCAAGGAGATCACGAAGAACAAGGAGTTGAACTCGTACCTGTGGAAGCTTCGTTCTACAAGGGTATGATTCCATAACTTCTTATTTATCGTTTTAAATTAATAATTTGCATAAAGGATGATCTGGGTAATGATTTTGTAGAATTTTTTTTAAAACTCTGATATACCATATTTTCGCTAATTTTTACAATTTGATTGTGTCACGATTTCGTACAAACCCAACAGTGGCATCAGAGCAAAACCTTTATGCAATTATTAATTTATTTTTGATTTCATATACATATGGGTATGTATTTAAAATAATTTATTGGGCATAATTTTATTGTATAAAATTATTATTTTTTAAGAAAAAAAAATGACGTTTTTTTTTTGGGACGAATCACAATTTTTTTTTTGGGTGCTAATCTTGAATTCTGCAAAGAAAAGGTATTGTCTCTTTCTTACTCCAAAAAGAAGGTGACCCATCAGGAAAGGACTCTTTTAATAAACCTGCAGGACTCTTTTAATAAAAGAAGGTGACTTCTTTTTAAAAAATAAATGTGAATTTATATTATATATATATAACCTGATTCGTTATATAAATATATATAATATATACGGTAATATCAAATATATATGATATATTTATATATTATATTCTAAATAATTTTATAATTAAAATACAGAGTTTATTTTAATCTTGAAATTGGATTTCATGCAATTTAAAATTGCCCATTAAATGATACTCATATATATATGAAATGTTTTAATTCATGAAATGAATATTTATTTATTGACATATATGGTGATATGTATGATAATAAATAGGGATTAATTATGGACTATTTGACCAATGTGATTGGATTTTATTTTAGTTGAATGCTTGAATGAATGGGTTTTATTAAATGGGGTCTGTGTACCTCGTCTTCTCTAATTTTTTTTTTCTTGATGTAAAATTCTATCTCCCTCCTATGTACTTCCCCTTGACTGCTGATCAAGGTTTCTATTTAAATTAAATAGTTTAATGTAATAGAAATAGTTAGAATTATCTTGAAGAAATTGGAGACCAAGGAGCAAGGAGCGCGTGAAGACCCGTTTGTATGGAGCCCGGGTTTAAATGTAATAGTTATATTTATATTTAAATTCCTGCACTCTTAGGTTTGACCTTTTGGTTCACTTGGTGGCTCTAGTGAACCAAACTAGAATAAAAGTTCATAATCAATCCGGGTAGAATATAGTATTCTATATTGCATGCTAAATATTATATATATTATATTTTACGCAAACATGCTTCGCATGTTTAATAAAATGACGCATATTTTATATATATATATATATATATATATATATATATATATATATGTGTGTGTGTGTGTGTGTGTGTGTGTGTGTGTGTGTGTGTGTGCATGCCCGCTAAACAAGATGAGATAAATAATAACAAATCCCTCAAAAAAATAATATTAAGTCCGAAGCGTTTAAATGATATTTGGAATATCGAACGTCGCCTTCTAGCATGATAAATTAATAGAGTATTAAATATTCAATATGAGCTTGTTGTGCTATCCACAAGGCGAGTATTGCATATTTAAGATGTTAATTAATCACATTTGATGCTTATCAAGAAAATTGAACGATCTAGTCTTGTTGTGCTATCTACAAGGACGAACATTTTTCTTTTTTGAATTTATGGAAGTGCTAGGCTGGACTTAACTTAAATCATTTTAGTTCGGATGTGCACACGCTTGACCATTATGATTTAAGAGGTAAAATAAAAGGAGTTATATAGTGATATAATTGACAAGAGTTGTCTACCTATTTATTTGTATATCGCTTGTTGTGCTATCCACAAGGTTATATACATTTGAAATGGGATCCTTATTCTCACTAGCAAATCTTTAATTAGATGTTGCCGAACTATATAAGTGAGGGTAATATAGTTTGATAAAAATAGTGGGAGATACCAATTTAAAATAAAGACCTAAATTTATTTTGGTATGCAAAATTAATAAAATGAATGTTTGCTAAAATGTTGTTTTTCACATGCAGAATTTTAAAAATGTCAAAATCACTAATTTCACTGCGAAGCATACTTGGCGCTAATAAGCTTACTGGGCCGAATTATACGGACTGGCTAAGAAATCTGAGAATAGTTCTCACTGCTGAAAAGATTTCTTATGTCCTAAACTCACCTGTCCCTGGAACTGTTCCAGAAACAGCCTCTGAGGAAGAGATTGCCACCATTGTAAAGTGGCAAGATGATGCATCTGTAGCTCAATGCATCATGCTCGCATCCATGAATAATGAGCTTCAGCGTCAGCACGAAAACATGGATGCTCCTACTATGTTGATTCACCTCAAGGAGTTGTATGGTGAACAAAGTAGGACTGCTAGATATGAGATATCTAAGGAGCTCTTCCAATCTCGGATGACCAAGGGCAAAGTGAACATAAAGGAACAAAAGAAATCTGATCCAGCTAGCGAAGGAATGTGCTTCCATTGCAACGAGCCGGGTCATTAGAAGAGGAAATGCAAGAAGTTTCTGGTAAAGAAGAAGCTTGGAGAAGCTTCGACTTGCAATCAAGGTTTGTTCATGATTGAAATTAATTTTTTAGAAAGTCAAAATTCTACTTGGGTATTGGATACCGGCTGTGGTTCTCACATATGTAATAATGTGAAGGGACTTGTCAGAAGTAGAAAGCTGAACAATGATGAGGTGATCCTACGAGTGGGGAATGAAGCAAAGGTTGCTGCATTAGCTGTAGGAACTTATTATTTAGCAATGCCTTCGGGCAAGTCCATTTATCTTAATAATTGTTATTATGTTCCGAATATTATTAAAAATATTATTTCAATTTCTGTATTGGATATGGAAGGATTTAACGTTGTTATAAAGAACAATAGTTGTTCTATTTATAAAGACGATGTTTTATATGGTGTTGAAAATTTGCGAAATGGACTTTATACACTTGACTTACAAGAAAATATTTTTCAAATTGAACAAACTAAGAAAAGGAAAAGAGATGATATTAATTATACCTACATGTGGCACTGTAGACTCGGTCATATCAATGAAACAAGATTATCCAAGTTGCATAAAGATGGGCTCCTTGAGTTATCTGATTATGAATCATATCCAACTTGTGAATCTTGTCTCATGGGTAAAATAACTAAATCTCCTTTTAGTGGAAAAGGAGAAAGAGTTACAGAGTTGTTGCATTGATTCACACAGACGTTTGTGGACCTATGACAACAAGTGCACAGGGTGGGTATTCTTATTTTATTACTTTCACTGATGATCACTTAAGATTTGGATATGTGTATTTAATGAAATACAAGTTAGAATCATTTGAAAAGTTCAAAGAGTTCAGAAGTGAAGTAGAGAAACAAACGGGCAAGAGTATAAAGATACTTTGATCAGATCGAGGTGGAGAATACTTAAGTGGTGAGTTTCTCAATTATCTCAATGAAAATGGTATAATCTCAAAATGGACTCCTCCAGGTACAGCACAGTTAAATGGAGTATCTGAAAGGAGAAATCGAACACTGTTGTGCATGGTTCGATCCATGATGAGTTTTACCGACCTTCCAATTTCTTTCTGGGGATATGCCCTAGAAACGGCTGCATACCTACTTAACAAGGTGCCTACCAAATCTGCCCCAAAGACTCCATATGAGATGTGGAAGGGGAAGAAACCAAGTCTTAAGCATGTTAAGACTAGGGGTTGCCTAGTGTATGTCAAAAAGTTTGAAAATGATAAGCTACAGACTAAATCCAATAAGTGTAGATTTGTGGGATACCCTAAAAAAATATTAGGGTATTATTTCTATCATCCAACTGATCAAAAGGTGTTTGTTGCGAAACATGCTGCCTTCTTGGAAAAGGAGTTTATCCATGAAGGGGTCAATGGGAGTAAGATATATCTTGAAGAAGTTCAAGAACCACAAATTATCATGGATCAAAGTCAGGTACCTGACCAAGTAGAAGAACCTACTATACCACACCCTGTTCGTAAATCTGGAAGAGTACTGAAGATACCTGAGATGTATGGATTCGTTATAGAGGATGACGATGAGGTACACATCATGAATAATGATGATCCATTGAATTACGAACAGGCTATGAGTAATAAAGACTCAGGAAAATGGCTTGAAGCCATGAAATCCGAAATGGACTCCATGTATGAAAACAAAGTATAGACTTTGGTTTCACCACCTGAAGGCATTAAGCCTATTGGGTGTAAATGGATCTTTAAAAGAAAGACTGGAGCGGACGGCAAGGTAGAGACCTATAAGGCCCGACTGGTTGCAAAAGGTTTCAAACAAAGACAAGGACTTGACTATGATGAAACCTTTTCATCAGTAGCTATGCTCAAGTCCATTCGAATTTTGCTTGCGATTGCAGCTTATAACTACTATGAGATCTGGCAGATGGACGAGAAAACGGCCTTCCTCAATGGGAAACTTGAGGAGGATGTGTATATGACACAGCTAGAGGGATTTGTTTCAAAGGTTGGAACAAATCAAGTTTGTAAGCTGCAACGATCCATTTATGGATTGAAGCAAGCTTCTCGTAGATGGAACATTCGTTTTGATGAGACAATCATAGAGTTTGATTTTATCAAAAACGACGATAAACCATGTGTGTACAAGAAGGTTAGTGGGAGCGCAGTTTCATTCCTTGTATTATATATTGATGATATATTACTGATAGGGAATGACATTCCTATGCTACAATCGATTAAAATCTGGTTATCTAAACACTTCTCCATGAAGGACTTGGGAGAAGCATCCTATATTTTGGGGATAAAGATCTGTAGAGATAGATCTAAAAGGATGCTTGGATTATCCCAAGGAACGTACATTGATGCAATGCTAAAGAGATTTAGCATGGAAGATTCCAAAAGAGGTCACATACCGATGAGCCATGGAATACATCTCTCCAAGAAACAGGCCCCAAAGACACCTGAGGAGAGAGCCCGTATGAGTAAGATCCCTTATGCTTCTGCAATAGGATCTATCATGTACGGTATGATATATACTAGACCGTATGTTGCTCATGCACTTAGTGTAACGAGAAGATACCAGTCGAATCCAGGAGAAGAGCACTGGAAGGCAGTGAAGAATTTCCTAAAATACTTGAGAAGGACTAAGGATATTTTTCTTGTCTACGGTGGGTCTGAATTAAAACTCGAGGGCTTCACAGACTCAAGTTTTCAAACGGACCAAGATGACAGTAAATCTATTTCGGGGTATATTTTTACCTTGAATGGAGGCGCAGTGAGTTGGAAGAGTTCCAAGCAGCAAACAGTTGCTGATTCAGTGACAGAGGCAGAGTATATAGCTGCAAGTGAAGCTGCAAAGGAAGCTGTTTGGATGAAAAAGTTCATAACTGAACTTGGTATGGTTCCTAGCATTGGAGAAGCAGTTCCCATTTACTGTGACAACACAGGAGCAGTTGCACAGGCTAAGGAACCAAGGTCTCATCAAAAATCTAAACACGTGTTGCGGTGATTTCACTTGATCAGGAAGATCATTGAAAGAGGATACGTCACCTTGGAGCGTGTAGACTCTCAAGACAACATTGCAGATCCATTTACTAAAGCTTTAACACAACAGCAGTTTGATCGTCACTTAGAGAAGATGGGTATGAGATACCATGGTGATTGGCTTTAGTGCAAGTGGGAGATTGATAGTAGTGTGCATACAAGACAATCATGTATGATGATAAAGCACGTACTTTGTAAACAATCTTATTTATTTATTAATAAAATATTCATTTATTAAAGGCATTTAATTATCTACATGGTGCTGTTTTTATAATATGTAAATAATTCATAGTTTTAAGCAATGCTTTTAGAATCATGCTAATGAGATCTAAATTCTTAGAAAGCTCTAAAACTAAAATAGTTCCCAATCGTGGGATTACTAAAAAGGGGATTAGTAAATCCGGATAGATTGGTACATATGTTGATTGCTCATTAGATGAGGATAATTGATCTCATAATCATTTGTGTGGAGACACTAAAGCAAGTATGTAGGTGCTTATTGGAGAATAAGTTCACTACACGTGACTCGCTATGGAATACCTAATGGAGTTTTACTCGCCTGTCAATAGGAATTCCTAATATGATAGTACTATAAGTGATCCTTGGACTTGAGATCATCATAGTATCTTGTATGTAATGAATTATACTTTGACTTATTCCTTAAAGTCCTTTAGGGTATATAAAAGGGTATGCTTGGGTATAATGAGTTACATATGGATATAATGAATGATCAATAATGAATCTACCACCTCTAGTAAAAGAGGAGATATGTCCTATGTGATTCGTTAAATGACAACCCAGGAATCCTTGGCCAAGGTAAAATAAAATTAGAAAGGAGTTTCTAATTTGCATTATTTGGAGTTGTGCATTTTCTAATCAAAATACATATAATTAAATAAAATAAGACTTGACAGTAAATTCATGTCTTATATTTAATTGGGACATTGTATAGTGGAAGGATTGAATTGTATGGTAACTATTTACTCACAGGTTCTTTTATGATTAATGTTGAAATCTATATTATTTGAAAAGTCGTTGATCGTTAGGGAGGCTTATCCCTATTGTAGAATAAATATTATTTATTTAAATAGATTATTAGTTTAATTTACTTATTTAAATAAGATTAGAATTGTTCTAATTGATTTATTCACAACCGGTTTAATATAGAGAACCTAAAGGGTCACACCATAAAAGGAAGAATAATTATTTAAGAAGGTAATGGCATAATCGTAATAATGCATTAAGTGTAATTAATTTAATCTATAGTGATAGAATAAATTAAATAGCTTAATGTTTATTATTTAATATTTTGGAAATATTAAATATAAATTAATAAGAGGAGTCTTATTAATATTATTACAATTATTATTATTTTAATTTCTAAATGAGTTTAGTAATAATTTAATATTAGTACTCTCGTTTATTCCTAATAAGATTAGGAGACAAATTAATTAAATGAATTTAATTAATTATTCCCCATGTGGTGGGAAGCCTAAATTAATTAAAGGAGATTAATTAATTAAAAGAAATCCCATGTCTAATAGGATTAGAAGGGTTGACCAATATCTATATAAGAGGAGTCTTATAATAGATATCAGTTGATACAATTCCAATTATTGGAGAATACTCCCTTTTTATAAAGGATAGAAAACTAAGGTTTAGCCAAACACCCTCCTTCTTGATAATTCCTATTCCTTGGTGGATCACCTCTAGAGGTCAAACACTTGGGTGGCTAACGTTGTTCAAAGGAAAGAATCTAGCCCGGAAATTCAAGGAGATCACGAAGAACAAGGAGTTGAACTTGTACCTGTGGAAGCTTCGTTCTACAAGGGTATGATTCCATAACTTCTTATTTATCGTTTTAAATTAATAATTTGCATAAAGGATGGTCCGGGTAATTATTTTGTAGATTTTTTTTAAAACTCTGATATACCATGCTTCCGCTAATTTTTGCAATTTGATTGCGTCACGATTTCGTACAAACCCAACATATAATATATAACTCCCAATATTTAATCTCCCCATTTAATATCATAATTGCAATTAATATAAAAAAGTTACAATTTGAATTTTAAAAGCCCTAAGGGTTGTTTGGCAAAAAAAGTTATTTTAAAAACAAATTTTTAGTAGTTAAGGTTATGTTTGGGTAAAGCAGTTGTAAAACAAAAGTAAGGGCCTTGTTTGGGAAAAATCATTTAAAAACTCTTTTTTATTATAATAAATCTTTTTAACACATACTTTAATGTTATACTTTAATTAATTAAATCTTAACATTCTAATTTAATTAATTAAAAGTCTAATATCAATTAAGAACATAAATTTGTCACATAATTATAATTAATTACTAATTATAATTGCATGTAAGACTCATCACATTACTCATCTAATTTAATTATTTAAATTAAATTAGAACTATGACATATAATCATTATATCAATTAAATTGAATACTAAATATTTATTTAATTAATATACTACACTTAATTACATTACTCCATAATAATCACATAATTATTTATTTAACTCAATAAATAATTTAATTAAAATATTTATTTACTCCCAATAAATATTAAAATTAACATTTAAATTATCTTCACATAAATTCACATATTTCACCATATATGACACGTATTCACATACTCAAACTCAAAACATCAGATAATAAGAATTTTATTTATTAAATTCTCATTTATAAATTCTAAAAATTTGGGATGTCACATCTTTCCCTCCTTATAAGGATTCCGTCCTCGGAATCACCGAAACCCTACCTTACTCAGGTTTTCACAAAAAATCTCTTTCACAATTTTATTGTTGAATAACTTCAACACATTATCTCAACAAAAGTTACATATATGTAATACACATATCTTACTCCATTCACCTCTTCAACAAGGTTTAGATATATTACAAAACCTACAATTAAACACAATCATATTCAAATATTATATATCTTCTATAACTCATTCAATTTCTTTTTAAGGATCATTACTATATATTCTACTCGTAGAATTCATATACTACATAATTCACCATCTATAATTATTTGGGTTATCACATTCACCCATTCTTCTAAGAATTTCATCCACGAAATTTAAGTCTATCAATCTATCAAAATAGATTTTATAAATTATTGCATACTATCACTACTTCTTTCTAAAGAATATCTTTCTCGCTACATTCTCATTCAGAATAATAAGAATCTTCCACAATTGCTCAATAATTGGGAAGCGATATAAATAACTCAGGAATTTAACAGATTCCAATAATGCTGAGCGGTCACAAGACCTTGAACTTTATTTTTAGGTTTATTAGTGCTTCACCCCCGGTACTTCACACTATAAAATCGCATCGGTACTCTAGGTGGCCAGCCTATCGTACCCCTACGTCGGGCCCAAACATAGTACATCATAACGACTATATGCGTTACATTCGAAAATATAGTCTCCGATAACATGTTCCCCTTTTATAGGGTTGTTCACCTCAGCTTCTTAACATCTGAATCCGCACCAAAACAATTTAGTTTGGCATAGTTTGACCAAAAACGTTCGAATTTCATAAACATCTTTCAATATTTGTCTAGCTGAATCAAGTAGCATAGACTTCTAACAATAATTCGGACATCAATCGAAATATATATATATATATATTAACCAACTTAATAAAATAAATATATATAATAAATTTTTTTTTCGTTTAAGGAAACTAAAAGTAAATGAATATATTTTTTTTTATAAAGTTTAAGAAAACTAAAAATAATAATAAATCTTTTCACAATATCCTGATACCGTATCGTAGTACTGATACGTTGAGGATTTCGTCATTACATGACGTCGTCATACTACATCATACCATAGTGGGCTGACGATCATACGATCACATCCAACACTAGGTTTAACTGCATTGATAACTTCATCGATTATTGTCTCTACACCATATCAAATGATGTATAGAACACATAAAATACATTTTGAAATTTTGAAATTATTTTTGTTTAGCTGAAGAAATTAGACATGTGAATAATAGCACTATTTTAAAAAATTTTATTGGTTCCATCATTTCATCCAATGCTTTTCAAGAAAACAGGAGTGCAACATCAGTACGAAGTCAATAAATTTCAAAAATCTAGCAAAGCTAGGAGATTTAGAATATAAAACTTTCTCTATCAATTAAATCTTTACTCCATCATTACTTAATCATTCTATCAACCTTAAACAACATCAATGCTTTCTATATTATAAACTTTCTATACCTAGTAGAGTTCATCGAACTTACCACACTTTGGAAGTTCAGGAACTTGCCACAATAATATGAGTTTAAGAACTTGTCCTAGCAATACGTAGTCAAAGAACTGATCAGAGACTATCCATATGCTTAGGGGTTCGAAACATACATACGACTATGAGTCACGAACTTACCATAAGTATGAGTTTTAAGAACTCGCCTAACCTTAAGATCATCTAATCAAATCTTAATATCATCTAATCTAATCTCTATTGACTCTAACTATTAATTATAATATGAGAAAAGAATAACCTTCTCGTCATATATATATCGATAGCGCGACACCAACCTTCCAACGATTATCAATATGATAAGCCAAGTGTAAGCACAAAACTTTGCCCATACAAAGATTTGTACAACTCAGTCACCATATGAGTCCTCAGTTGAAATCCCGCTTAACTCTATTTTCTTCTTAACTTCTTGCTATATACTCGATACAAAATTCCTGTATCTCATCATTTATAACTCCTCGTGAGTTAATCTTGTACCATATCATAGTACATTTTCGTTATAGTCTCAAACTATAACTATACAATTATTATAGACCATCTGTCTTTTACAACTTTAAAAGATATCACGTCGTGATCTTATTCTATAATCCTCTCCCTTATGATTCTTCCTTATCTCATTATCGTTTTGTTTTAAAACTTCTTATCTTTACCTTTCATCATGTTATATCATGACTTCATTATGCTTTAATCTTATAGACTCCGTCTATTCATCGTTATTCGTCATCTCGATTACCGGAGTTAGACAACTCCTGGTTCTTATCTATATATCTCTTCAAGATTCTTCTTTGATTATTCTTGTTTATTAAACAACTCTTCCTTTAAGAATTTCTAATTCCATTCATATAATTCAATATTTTATTCGAGTTTTATTCCTCGTTATTCTCACCTTCTTCTTATAATATTTCTAGGACTTAACTCATCCCATACTTCTACGTATGTGAAAAGAATCACCTTTTCGTTATACGTAACTTAAACTTCTCATTCTCTAAGGTCATAACCTAAGGTACTCTTACCTAAGGTGTATAACCTATAGCTCTGATACCAACTGTAATGCCCCCAAAATTCATACAATAATATTCTCCTTCTCGATCGTTAACAATACAACTTTAATCTCTCATTACCTCATTATTCGATATTAATCACTAAAAATGCGGAATAATTAAAACTTTTATAAATCTTTCTTTACTGCCCTAAATCGCAACCTTTACATTACAATTGTTGGATTCAATTCTATTACATGAATCGCTACAACGAAAAGGCTATACAAAGTCTTACATTACAATTTATTATCCATACACATTGGATAACTCCACTTATAATCCAACAACATGTTACATTCAAAACATTAGATACATTTCTCACAAAACATAAGTAATCTTCGTGAATATGGAACTCTATAATTCACTTAGCACATATCCTTACCTTGAAGTCTTGACCTGCAAAATTTATTATTTGCAAGAGTGAGCTCGACAGCTCAGCAAGTTCTAACAGTTTTCATGCATCACATAGCACATAATAACATGCTCAACATACATCTCATAATAATTAAAGTAACATGGCATACATGCTTCAATTCACAAAGCAAATATAAAGATTGAGTTTCTTACTCAATCAACATTCTTTAATCAATTAATATAGTCATAAATTAACTTTTTATGCTTGCAACATATATAACATAGCATGTTCTTTGCAAAATAATTTAAAACAGTTCATAATATCATTACGTTCACATAGAAAATAAGAACCGAAAGACTTGCCTGGCTCGTAAATTATCAAATACCGAAAAACAGCTTAATATAATTTGCTTCATGATCCTACATAGCGTATTATCATACGCATCAATTATGAGTCACCTAGCAACGCTTATCAAACGTAGAAGTAAATACTACTTTATACTTTTTAATTCTCTTCATAATTCTCTTTCATTTACTCGTTTGACACTCACTGTCAAACCATATGTATAATTAACAATATCAGTTAATTATCGCAAAGCTAATCCTCATCGTTAGTTAACCAACTTAGGTTAACTCATTTCTCATTAACCATTAAATTAATAATTATTATCGCATAATAATTTACATCACATACTCACATTACATTTTCTCATAATCATATCATATATCACATGATTAATCAATTAATAATTACATACTTATATTAAATTAAAATTAAATAAATTATAATTTAAACATCCACTTTAATCACATTATAATTAAACAATTTATAATTGCACTATTTAAAGTTTACTTTAAACCATTACTCTAATAAATCAAATTATAATTAAACAAATTATAATTTATAATTAATCAAACTACATCATGCATTAAATTATAATTAAACTAATTATAATTTAAATTTAAATATTTACTTTGATTAAATCAATCAACTCAATTCATTATAATTTAACAATTATAATTTACATTAAACCTTTACTATAATTATTTCAAATTTAAGTTACACATCATGTTAACTAAATTATAACTAAATAAATTACAACTTAAAGTAACCATTTAGTTTAATAAATCAAATAGTAATTTAAGGTTTTTACAACCTTCTTTCTTTTAAACTTTGAAATCGTCAAATACATATTACAATATCTTATTGCAAATCTTGGTTCATGTTTAACACATAACCATTATCATTAACCTATACAATTTGAGTTTTAAAAACTGTACAATTAATTAAAGTTTTCTGCCTCTGTTCAGGGTCCGGCGCAGTTGCACCACCTTTAGCCTTGACACCGGCGCAGCTGTGCTGGTGCACAATCTGGGAAACTCAGCCGGCGCAGCTGTGCTGCTTCTGCCCTTGCTGCTTGCGCAGCTGTGCCAGCACGCGGACAGAAATAGTGCAGACTGCTTTCTTGCTTCACTGTTCTTCCCCAATATACCAACAATTGGCAATTCCAAACTACTCAGACAGTGTAAAGCATACATGTTCAACCATACACATGTACAACATAATTTAAATCACAAAAATCATATAAGTAATCAAAATCAAAGGTTTTAAAATCAAATTTTGCTATTTTCACAAAAACTCATACTTTTCACAAAATAATTAACCATAAATCCAATTCTCAACCAATTAAATTCATAATTCATGTATTATCTTCGTTATTGAAGCTAGTATCATGATCAACTCCCAATTTGAATTTTAACACATGATAAATCCTCAATTTTCATTCTAAAATTCAACCAACATATGAAAATTTCTTAAGAACACAAATTCTTCATAAAAACTTGTTTTATAACAAATTTTGATTTCTGAAAATCGTACATAGCATACAATTCACTTATATGAACATCACTTATATATTCAATTCATGATTATACAAATTTCTCGTTAACTCACAAACACAGAGAACTAATACTTATGAAGAATCATAAAAACATATTTAAAAACAAGAATTGAGATTATAACCTTGCTTTGCTTAGAAGAACAAGATGAAAATGGTGGTGTGTTTGACTCTATCAAACTTCATCTTTCTCTTTCTTCTTTTCTCTCTATCTTTTCTCTGTGCTTTCTCTTCTTTTTTTCTGTATTTCTTTCTAACACAGACTAACCCTTTTGTTTTTCTAACTAACGTAGTTTTAACATATAACTGAAATGATATATATTATATGTATAATTATATAATATATAACTCCCAATATTAATCTCCCCATTTAATATCATAATTACAATTAATATAAAGAAGTTACAATTTGAATTTTAAAAGCCCTAAGGCTTGTTTGGCAAAACAAGTTATTTTAAGAACAGATTTTTAGTAGTTAAGGCCATGTTTGGGTAAAACAGTTTTAAAACAAAAGTAAGGGCCTTGTTTGGGAAAAATCATTTAAAAACTCTTTTTTTTTAATAAATCCTTTTAACACATACTTTAATGTTACACTTTAATTAATTAAATCTTAACATTCTAATTTAATTAATTAAAAGTCTAACATCAATTAAGCACCTAAAATTGTCACATAATTATAATTAATTACTAATTATAATTGCATGTAACACTCATCACATTATTCATCTAATTTAATTATCTCAATTAAATTAGAACTATAGCATAAAATCATTATATCAATTAAATTGAATACTAAATATTCATTTAATTAATATACTACACTTAATTACATTACTCCATAATAATCACATAATTATTTATTTAACTCAATAAATAATTCAATTAAAATATTTATTTACTCCCAATAAATATTAAAATTAATATTTAAATTATCTTCACATAAATTCACATATTTCACCATATATGACACGTATTCACATACTCAAACTCAAAACATTAGATAATAAGAATTTTATTTATTAAATTCTCATTTATAAATTATTAAAATCTGGGATGTCACAATAATACTATTGACTTCATGAACGTCATGCATGTATACATACCATGCTAGATGTCATGATTAAAATTTAGCATAAACGAAGCATATTTCAAACCAAAACGATGCTAATTGCACATATACGATATGAATACTCACAAGCATGTCTAATATGAGTTATATGACTACCTTATATGTTTAAGAAGCAAGCATGTTAGACTTTGTGATTTTCATGACCTTGAATGACCGTAAGTTGTCAAAAGTGTTAACTTAGAGCCATATCATGAAAGAGAGAACTTAGATGGACTTGAGAAGCATAAAGGCATCCTTTAAATATGCATATATGTTATGAGATATCATATGTTGATACTTGAATTAGATTTTTGACGGTTGACTTATTGAAATACCATAAGTCACTGAAATAACATATATTTAGTATTGATTGTGGTCTTGTGTGATAATAATAGTATGAGAGTGTGTTTAACTTAAAAAGAGGAACGTTAAGGATAAAAGTATATTAGTCGAGACATGTGAATCAAATATGATATTATATGTGGTATGACTGTATAGTGAAGTCAAAGACTTAACTTATGTGTGGATTGTATATCTTGTTGAACTTTATGACTAATGAATATCATATATACATAACTATATTACGATAGGATTCGAAAAGTGTTGATTAATTTACGGGGATAAACTACGTTTAAGGCAAGTTCTCTAACTTACACTCTTTTAAAGTGCAAGTTTCCTAACTTACACTCTTTTACGGTGCAAGTATCTAAACCTTATCTCTTTGGATGCAAGTATCCTAACCAACACATTTACTTTATACAAGTATCCTATCCTTGTATATTGCGAACTAGTTTCTTTACTTAATCGTTTGAATTGAATTAGCATAC
Organism: Panax stipuleanatus; assembly: GCA_020205555.1. NCBI lineage: Eukaryota > Viridiplantae > Streptophyta > Magnoliopsida > Apiales > Araliaceae > Panax > Panax stipuleanatus. The sequence continues at coordinate 107,967,829 of CM035119.1, read as the reverse complement.
TTGAATTCTTATTTCATTAAAGCTATTATTCCTGTGGAACTTGGTATTGTTCTTGAATATTGTGAAAGTGTCTATGCCATTTGATTCGGCTAGACTTATATTATTGAAAAGCTACCCAAACCAATTGGTTGGTGCGGGATCTCGTATTTGACTGAGAAGAACAACCTTTTTTGAAGGAAAAATAAAATTGTCGGAGAACCGACATGCGCACTTGAGTATGATTAATTGTTATGCATAACGTATGGTACTTTAGGCTGATCACCTGTTGTACCTGTTTTCGTTGGATTTTTAGTTTAATACTGTTAATTCTATTAGAAGTTCATAGTCCTTAGTGACTGCTCAGTATTCAGTTATCTTGAAATCTTGAATTGATTTATTATTGAATCACATTGATATTATTCTGTCCTTAGCGACTGTTATTGAAAACTGTTGATATTCTTGTTATCCTTGAACTATCAAACCTTGCTATACCCTTTCGAGAATTGAGAATTATATTACAAACCCTTATTGTATATTACTTGCTGGGCAAATTGTGCTCATTCTTGCTTTCTCTAAAATATTTCAGTTAAGGCAGAGCATGGCGAACCTTCGGGCGTTGATAAGGGCAAGGGCAAGGCTACCAACTAGCTTGTCTCTTTTATTTTTTAAATATTTTAATATTATATTAAGATGATGTAGTAAGACTGGATTTGATTATATTTAAGCTTAAGAAGGTTTATGTAATAAGTCGTTAATTGATATTATTATGTAATCTATTAAGTAGTGTAGGTTGCGAGACTTGGGGAAATAATTATAATAAATCATTGTATATTATTCTAAATTAGATATTCCGCTGTGGATGTGTTATTTTAGTTATTATTATTTTACCATGAGCACGTGACGAACCGAATTCGAGCCACCCCGTGACGGTCCTGGAATTTGGGGCCGTCACACTTACTACTTGTCAAGGCATCTTAAAAGGCCTATTCCAGCATCCCTTTTATAAAGTGCATCTCCGCTCAGATAGAACTTCATGGCCATTTTGAGAATCTGTTTCCGCTCTGATTGGCTTGCACTAGCTGGTGTAGATCCATCACGGAGATATTCCTTGATGTCTTCAAACCAAGGTTGCTTGACAGGAGGTATTTCATCTGATACTTCTCTAATGTAATTCCCGAATGTTGGGGCTTTTTGATTTGTGAACTGGATGTTGGGAAACCCGCTCATGTTGGATATGCAAATTAATGAAGCCAACATTGCCAGTGCATCGACAAAGTCATTTCAACCCCAAGGAATATGGACGAAGGTTATTGCTTCGAACTTCTATGACATTTTGAGGACCTGCCAATGATATGGAATCAGATGCAGTTCTTTTATGAGATACTTGCTTGTGGTTTGTCTGATGACCAACTCAGAATCTTCAAAGACCGATAAGTGTTTGATACATATGGATTGGGCTAGTTTCAACCCCAGTATACAGCCTTCGTACTCGGCCGTGTTGTTGGTGTTGCCAAATTAAAGTTTGGTAGCCACAGGATATTGATCACCTGTACCAGAGATAAGGACTGCCCCAGCTCTGGAACCTTCCATGTTTACAGCTCCGTCGAAATACATTTTCTATGGTTGGACAGTATTCTCTGACTGGAGTTGTTGAATTGTCATAATCCCATCATCTGAGAAATATGTCTCCAGGGGCTCGAATCCTCGTGAAGGTGATTCTGCTAATTAATCTGCAATGCCTTGGCCTTTGATAGACTTCTGAGTTACGTAGACAATGTTAAACTGCTGTAGAATCAACTGCCATTTAGACAGCCGTCAAATTAACATTGGTTTGTTGAAGACGTATTTGAGTGGATCCATGCGGGATATGAGATATGTCGTGTGCCCATACAAGTAGTGGTGCAGCCTCATCGCGGCCCATGCTAATTCAAAGCATGTCTTCTCAATCAGGGTACACTTCTATTCCCCACTGTTGAATCTTTTGCTGATGTACTAGATAGCTCTTTCTTTGCTACTATCATCCTTCTGTCCTAGCATACAGCCTATGGCATTGGCATTGACGGATAGGTACATGAATAAGGGGACTCCATCCCTTGGAGGTACCAAAACAGGTGCTTCGACAAGCTGCTTTTTGATGGCAAGGAAGGTTTATTGACAATCTTCATTCCATTTGATGGAGGAATTCTTCCTTAACAGCTTAAAGATGGACTCACAGGTTGCTGTGAGCTGGGAAATGAATCAACTTATGAAGTTGATCCTTCCTAGGAATCCTTGTATCTCTTTCTCTGTACGAAGCACGAGTATTTTAGAAATGGCTTTGATCTTGGTAGGGTCTACCTCAATGCCCCGATTGCTCACCAGGAATCCTAGCAGTTTGCATGCCTTAACGCCAAAAGCGCATTTGCCAGGATTTAGCTTGAGGTTGTACTTGTGCAACCTGTTGAACAGTTACCTGAGATGGTCTATATGATCATCCTCCCTCCAGGACTTGATGATGATGTCGTCAACATAGACTTCTATTTCTTTGTGCATCATATCATGAAAGAGGGCCATCATGGCTCGTTGATATGTTGCTCCGGCATTGATGAGGCCAAAGGATAGTCGTCGGTAGCAAAAAGTTCCCCAGAGAGTGATAAAAGCTATTTTCTCCCAGTCTTCTTCAGCAACCATGATTTGATGGTAACCAGCAAAGCAGTCTACAAAGGAATACATGTCGTACTACGCAGTATTGTCAATCAGAATGTTGATAAAAGGTACCGAGCAATTGTCTTTGAGGCAGGATTTGTTTAGATCCCGGTAATCCACGCAGACTGGTACCTTCCCTCCGGGTTTAGGTACGGAGACTATGTTTGATAGACATTCGGGATATGTTGATACCATGATGATCCCGGCTTTGAATTGTTTAATAATTTCTTCTTTAACTTTTAAACTCCACTCAGGTTTCAATCGCCTGAGCTTTTGTTTGACTGGTTTGAACCCTTCTTGGATGGGCATTCGATGGATGACAATGTCTGTGGATAGACTGATCATGTCTTCATGCGACCATGCAAATACATCCTGGTACTGTGTCAGGAGTGCGATCAGGTCGACTTTTTGATCCGATGTGAGGTCTAAACCTATTTGGATTTCTTTGATGGTTTCAGAGGTTCCTATATTGATGGTGGAGGTTTGGTCAACGTTTGGTTTGGGTTTGTCTTCGACCTATTCCTTGATCTCCTCTGGCACCTCATAGTTATCTTCCTCCTCTTGATCAAGATCCGTCAAGTCAAAACTCAATCTTGCATCATAGTTGGAGTTATGTTGACAGGTTGGCATCTCATCAGCAGAGACACACACTTCCATGCTTGGGTCTTGAAAACAAAAATGCTTTCATTAATATATACAACTACTTAAATACATATAGCATTTGTAAAGCATGACAAAAGTTTCTGCTCCGGCTGTGCAATCAAAAGTAAGCAGTAATTGAAAGCATAATTAAGGGAAGGTTGACTTTCTACCCCTTTACCTTTTTCGACTGAGGCAAGGGACACTGCTCCAATTATCCAAGGTACTCCGATTTCAACATTTCTACAAATCGGATTGACGATCCGTCAACTCCAGTAGCTTCAATGCACTAGCACACACCGCTTTGACAACTTCGTCGGACTGGGTTGTTTTCCCAGTCCGAGTTTGGCCTTTTTTTGTACATATTTAACTGTTTATGTACTAACATTTCAATTCTGTCAAGCCCGAATGTCAAATCTAGGGTAGCTTACCGCTTTTATATATATTTACGCATATATAAGCGACTCTCACCATAACTGGTCTTCGTACCAGTATTGGTTGACAACATTTCTGTTAATATATATATATATATATGTATATATTTTAATTCAGTCCGAGCACAGGCATGAAAACCCATCGCCGTTACTGCTTTTATATATATTTATGTATATATAAGCAGCATTCATCATCACTGGTCATCTTTCCAGTCCTGATTGACTACGTTTCTGTCAGTATATATATCTACATATATATTTCAATTCCAGTCCAGGCTTGCAAGTGAAAACCCATCGCCCTTTATAGCTTTTATATATATCTAACTATATATATTGCTTTGTTCAATTTATTTAAATTTTACATTTAACATTCATTTGTATATGAATTTGCACTGACATTTCTGCAGGCGAACTAGAATTATCCAAATCTCGCCACTTCTAGCTTTCAACGGTTTAAACAGGTCCCGACAGAACCTAGAAGCTATAATGGCTGAGATTTCTTTAAATCTAGTTATTTTTATAATTTCAGCTTCAAAACCAACCTCGCGTCCCTTAGATCGCTACCTAGTGGGAACGAGACGCTTCGACTTTGCGGACCGGGATTTACTGAATGAATCCCTGGTTCTGGCTATTTTGGGATATTTATCTGCTTCTGTACAAATTTGAACTGTGCAGGTTTTCTAGCTATTCACATGTGAGCCTAGGAATCATGGGATTCATGATCAAACTAATCAGAATCTGATTCCCACAATGGACAAACTCCGATTTACAGATGTACCTCACTTTCTGTAAAATATACATGCACAGAGCTTAAAACAGTTATCCGTATTTAAGGTCTCAACATAGTAAAAATATGAATTGTTGTGTCAGCGTCCCTCCGATGGTTTTCATACCCATGAGGAGACCGACACTTTATATTTCTGTGGTGGAGGATGCTTCGCAGCCCGACAAATCACCATTTGCATGCAGCCTTAAGGATATAAAGATGAAATTGGGATTAGCGATATGCTTCAATTTCTACGTCAGCGTAAGGGTTTGATAAAACCAGCTTTCAAAACATCACTGTCAATTCAATTCAAAAGCTTCTGCAAATCAAATAATGCTTTTTGCAAATCAAATCAAAGATTAATTTTCAAATCAAATCAAACCCTTCGTATATAGGCTCAACGAAGTCTGTCAAAGCTTTCAATCAATTATAATCTATTAAAATCTAGTTATCTAAACACTTCTCCATGAAGGACTTGGGAGAAGCATCCTATATTTTGGGGATAAAGATCTATAGAGATAGATCTAAAAGGATGCTTGACTTATCCCAAGGAACGTACATTGAAACCATGCTAAAGAGGTTTAGCATGGAAGCTTCCAAAAGAGGTCTCATGTAGATGAGACATGGAATAAATCTCTCCAAGAAACAGGCCCCAAAGATACATGAGGAGAGAGGCCGTATGAGTAAGATCCCTTATGCTTCAGCAATAGGATCTATCATGTACGGTATGATATGTACTAGACCAGATGTCGCTCATGCACTTAGTGTAACGAGCAGATATCAGTCAAATCCAGTAGAAGAGCACTAGAAGGGAGTGAAAAATATCCTAAAGTACTTACGAATGACTAAGGATGTATTTCTTGTCTACGGTGGGTCTGAATTAAAACTTGAGGGCTTCACAGACTCAAGTTTTCAAACGGATCAAGATGACAGTAAATCCGTTTCAGGATATGTATTTACTTTGAACGGAGGCGCAATGAGTTGGAATAGTTCCAAGCAGCAAACATTTGCTGATTCAGTGATAGAGGCAGAGTATATAGCTGCAAGTGAAGCTGCAAATGAAGCTATTTGGATGAAGAAGTTCATAACAAAACTTGGTGTGGTTCCTAGCATTGGAGGAGCAGTCCCCTTACACTGTGACAACACTGGAGCTGTTGCACAGGCTAAGGAACCCAGGACTCATCAGAAATCCAAACACGTGTTACGGCGATTTCACTTGATCAGGGAGATCATTCGAAGGGGAGACATCACCTTGAAGCGTGTAGACTCTCAAGATAACATTGCAGATCTATTTACTAAAGCTTTAACACAACATCAGTTTGATCGTCACTTAGAGAAGATGGGTATGAGATACCATAGCGATTGGCTTTATTGCAAGTGGGAGATTGATAGTAGTGTGCATACAAGCCAATCATGTATGATGATAAAGCACATACTTTGTAAATAATCTTATTTATTTATTAATAAAAGTATTCATTTATTAAAGGCATTTAATTATCTACATGACGCTATTTTTATAATATGTAAATAACCCATAGTTTTAAGCAATACTTTTAGAATCATGATGTTGATCATGCTAATGAGATCTAAATTCTTAGAAAACTTAAAACCAAAATAGTTCCCAATCGTTGGATTACTAAAAAGGGAGTTAGTAAATCCGGATAGATTGGTACATATGTTGCTTGCTCATTGGATGAGGATGATTGATCTCATGATCATTTGTGTGGAGACACTAAAGCAAGTATGTAGGTGCTTATTGGAGAATAAGTTCACGGAACGTGACTCGCTATGAAATACCTAATGGAGTTTTACTTGCCTGTCAATAGGAATTCCTAATGTGATAGTAGTACAAGTGATCCTTGGACTTGAGATCATCATAGTATCTTGTGTGTAATGAATTATACTTTTACTTATTCCTTAAGACCCGTAGGGTATATCAAAGGGTATGCTTGGGTATAATAAGTTATATATGGAGATAATGAATGGTCAATAATGAATCTACCGCTTCTAGTAAAAGAAAAGATATGTCCTATGTGATTCGTTAAATGACAACCTAGTAGTCCTTGGCCAAGACAGAATGAAATTAGATAGGGGTTTCTAATTTGCATTATTTGGAGTTGTGTATTTTCTAATCGAAATACATATAATTAAATTAAAAAAAAACTTGACAGTAATTTCATGTCTTATATTTAATTGGGACATTGTATGCTGGAAGAAATTAATTGTGCGATAACTATTTACTCATATGTTCTTTTATGATTAACGTTAAAATCTATATTATCTCGAAAGTCATTAATCGATAGGGAGACTTGTCTCTATTATAGAATAAATATTATTTATTTAAATAAATTATTAGTTTAATTTATTTATTTAAATAAGATTAGAATTGTTCTAATTGATTTATTCACAACCGGTTTAATATGGAGAACCTAAAGGGTAACACCATAAAAGGAAGAATAATTATTTAAGAAGGTAATGACATAATCAAAATAATGCATTAAGTATAATTAATTTAATCTACTGTGATAGAATAAATTAAATAGCTTAATGTTTATTATTTAATATTTTGGAAATATTAAATATAAATTAATAAGAGGAGTCTTATTAATATTATTACAATTATTATTAATTTAATTTCTAAAGGAGTTTAGGAATTAATTTAATATTAGTACTCTCATTTATTCCTAATAAGATTAGGAGGCAAATTAATTAAAGGAGTTTAATTAATTAATGCCAATATGATTGGGAAGTCTAATTAATTAAAGGAGTTTAAATAATTAAATGAAAACCGATTTCTATTAGGATTAAAAGGGTTAACCAATATCTATATAAGAGGAGTCTTATAATAGATATCAGTTGACGCAATTCTAATTATTGGAGAGTACTCTTTTTTTATAGAGGATAGAAACCTAGGGTTTAGCTAACCACACTCCTTCTTGATAATTCCTCTTCCTTGGTGGATCACCTTTAGATGTCAAACACTTAGGTGGCTAACGTTGATCAAAGAAATAAATCTAACCCGGAAATTCAAGGAGATCGCAAAGAACAAGGAGTTGAAATTGTACCTGTGGAAGCTTCGTTCTACAAGGGTATGAATTCCATAACTTCTTTTTATCGTTTTAAAATAATAATATGCATAAAGGATGATCTGGGTAATGGTTTTGTAGAAATTTTTAAACTCTGATATACCATGCTTCCGCTAAATTTTGCAATTTGATTGCGCCATGATTTCGTACAAACGCAATATTTTCAATCAAAGTGTACTTCTGCTCGCTGCTACTGAATCTTTTATTGAGATAATAGATAGCTCTCTCCTTGCTTCTATCATCCTTCTACCCCAGCATACAGCCCATTGCATTGGCATTGACTGACAGGTATATAAACAGAGGAACCTCATCCATTGGGGGTACCAAGACGGGTGCTTCGATCAACTGCTTCTTGATGGAAAGGAAGGCTTTTTGACAATCTTCATTCTACTTCATGGAGGAGATTTTCCTTAACAGCTTAAATATCGTTCACATGTTACCGTGAGTTGAGAGATGAATCTGCTTATGAAATTATTTCTCCCCAGAAATCCCCGTATTTCCTTTTTTGTTCGGGGCACGGGCATCTCGGTGATTGCTTTAATTTTAGCTAGATCCAGTTCAATGCCTTTGTTGCTTACTAGAAATCCCAACAACTTGCCTGATTTGACACCAAAAGCACATTTGGCAGGATTCAACGTTAAGTTGTACTTGCGCAACCTGTTGAAAAGCTTTTTAAGATGGCTGATGTGGTCATCCTCCTTCCGAGATTTGACGATGATGTCATCCACATAGACCTCTATTTCTTTGTGCATCATGTCATGAAAAAGGGCCATCATGGCTCACTGATGTGTGGTATCAACATTGATACAGCCGAAAGATAATTATCTAAAACAAAAGGTTCCCCAGGGAGTGATGAAGGATGTTTTCTACCTGTCCTCTTCAACAACCATGATTTGATGGTATCCGGAGAAACAGATAACAAAAGAATACATGTCATACTGTGCTGTGTTGTCTATCATTATATGGATAAAAGGTACTGGGAATTTGTCCTTGAGACAAGCCTTGTTCAAATCCCGGTAATCCACGTATACTCGTACTTTCCTTTGGGCTTAGGCATGGGAACTATGTTGGATAACCACTCAGGGTAAGTTGACACCATGATGATGTCGGCTTGGAATTTCTTAACATTCTCTTCTTTGACTTTTAGACTCCACTCAGGTTTCAATCGCCTGAGCTTTTGCTTGACAAGCTTAAATCCATCTTTAATGGGCGGTAGATGAATGACAATGTCAGTAGACAAACCAATCATGTCTTTATATGACCATATAAACGCATCCTGAAACTGAGTTAAGAGTTCAATCAGGTATTTTCTTTGGTTTTGGGTAAGGTCCATGCCTATCTTGATTTCTTTATGGTTTTCTGAGGTTCCGATATTGACAGTGATGGTTTGGTCGAGGTTTGGTTTGGATTTTTCTTCGACCCATTCTTTGATTTGAAGGAATAGCCTAATACAGCCTTCCCTATCTAACTAGGGGTTTACACCGGACTTCTGATTCCTTGTTGAATTTACCCTAACCCTTTTCCAGGGCAGTAACCCAAGGATACTAATTCCTGACCGACCGTCATTACTTCAGTGGAGACTCTTTGCTTTAATAATGGTGCCCCAATAGGTAAGTATTGAGTGTTGCTCACTTCCAGAGCTTAAAATATGACAGGCTCAACCCCTTCATCGAGACTGATTACCGGCATATCACTTTGTATATAGATAGGGTACTCTGGCTCGACATTTACAGTTATCAAATTGCCATCAATGATGTACTTGAGTTGTTGATGAAGGGTGGATGGAACTGCTCCTACCATATGTATCGACGGTCTTCCCAACAGCAAATTATATCATGTGGTAATGTTTAGTACCTGGAAGGATACATAAAAAGTATGGGGACCAATCTCCAATGGAAGCTCAATTTATCCCACAGCCTCTCGGTGAGATCCATCAAAAGACCTTATGACTACATTACTAGTCCAGATTCGGTTCAGATTAATCTTCATTCTCTCCAATGTGTCGTAAAGGCAGATGTTCAGGGATGTTCCTCCATCTATCAGTACACCTCCTATAACATATCCTGAGGACATCACTGCTATGTGCATTGACTTGCAATGACTCGTCCCTTCTGCGGGTATATCATCCTCAGTGAAAGATATCACATTAATGTTGAAAATGTGCTCTACCACGTGATGAAACTTTTCAGTATCTACTGTCTTCGGCAAATGTGCTTCTTCCAGTACTTCTTGTAAGAACCATGAATTTCATTAATAATTTTTTTTTAACAAAATGAATACTTATTGAAACATAAATGTTTATAATGAGTTATGAGAAAAGTAATTCGATTATATTAAATTGAATTTAGAAGAAAATATGGAGGAATTCAACGAACTTGTAGAATGCTTTGTGTGGCATTAGAAGGGAAAGGGTGGTGATTTAATTAATTAAATGATGAAGGAATTAATAAGTGAAGGATTAATTAATATTACATTATTAATTAATCGTTGTAATTAGTAATAGCATATTAATAAGTAAATATTTATAATATGCTATTATGAGAAACAAAACATTTGCAAGTAAATAATTGATGTGTATAATAAGAGTTATATTTGATTATTGTCGAGTGCAATACATGTTATAGTTAAAATAATGATGTTGAGAATAATAACCTTTTAAAGAATAAATAAAGATATTAATGAAAATGAGAATTTATTTGAATATAAATAATTTTGTGAGTTAACTCAATTATATTAAATTAAGTAATTATAATAATTGCGGAGAATGCGAAGTTTATAATAAACTCGTGAAAGCCTTGTGTGGCATAGTGATGAAGAATATTACTGATGATATTAATTGAAGAAGGACTTAATAAGTGAACAATTAATCTATATTAACTGTTAATTGTTATTGTTGAATATTAACTAATTGTTATGGAATATTAGTAGCGATTAATAATACGTTAATTATTATTATTTCAAGCGAGAAAATAATAATAAACCACCTGTTTATAAATATGCTGAGATTTATATTTGTTAATGTGATAATTAATCCTATGATTATGAATTAAGTGTTATTAATAATTACGAGGAATGGATTAATTAATGTTATTAATTAATTGATAAGATAACTAAATTATTTACTTCTATGTGCAAGCATGTGAATTAAATGTATAGCGTATAGTAATTAACTATATAATATATAAAGTTTAAAGTGCGGTGTGACTATATTATATAGAAACCATATAGTAAGATTTAATAAGTTACATGATAATGCCTATTTGACTATGTGAGTGTGTGGACATTAAAATAAGGTATCATGAATATAAATAATAATTGATGATTAATTATATATATAATGGAATAATAGAATTAAATAAAGGAGATAATGTGAGGTGATTATATCCGAGTAAATTATACCGGTGAGATAAAATGTACATAGATTATATGTGTTCAAATTGCATTTGCTACATTATATGAATTCATTAGGATTACATTGTGACTCTAACTAAAGTATAACCTAAGTGTGTATATCATGAAACTAAGTATGTTGTATTGCATGGTTGCCAAGTTGCTGAGCTTCTAATTGGCTTCTCCTAAAATAACAGTCACATTCTCTTCACGTGATATACTTCAAGCTAGCCTACTCCCTATTCCCTCAAACTCAGCAAATTCTAGCTCGTGATGAATGGCGGAGTGGGAATCATGATGGGTTCTAACAACTAATTACCAACCCTCCCATAACCTTCATGAAATCCTACATTCCCGTTGGTTTGATTTGGAGAACAAAGTCATGGACTGTGTTTTGATTTTCCTATAAATGAAACATTCCTCCTTCACAAATTCATTTGCTGAGAAATTCTAAGTAAGAATTGAGAGTGTATTGTGAGTTGTTAGAGAATTACAGAGGAAGAAGCTTCGATTCCAGCAAACATACTTTGCATTACAAAGGTGTACTATAATTTCATTTCTTCAATTCTTGTTTTCTGTCAAAACTTTGATTCTTGAATTAAGCTTGAATAATGTGATAAGTTGATTGGATTATGTTTGTTAGCTATTATCTGAGTTAGTGGTATGTTTAAACTACAATGTGGCATGATTATAATCAAATTCGTAGAAAGAATTGAGATTTGGCTTAGCTTCTGCCGAAGCAGAAGCAATCAACTCAGTCCATGCAACGGCGCAGTTGCGCCCTGGTTATACTGGGGTGCTGCGCAGCTGCGCCAGTACCAGACTTGCGTGTTGTTGGCCAAGGCTCTACGCAGCTGCGCCAGTTTTGAACTGGGGAGCTGCGCAGCTACGCCGGTCCCTGATCCCAGTTTCTGCAGATTTTGTTCCTGTTTGATGTCTACTAAGTGATAGATATTGAAAGGAATTAGGACAAGCATGATAATGGGTTTTACCTACTTATATGAGTATATAGAGATAACATAAACATGATTTGGCTATGATTGCATACAAGAATTATGAAACGACATATAGTGTTGAAGTAAACTTAAAGTTAAATGGACGAACGTCAACATATATGAAGCATGATTATATTCTGATTTTGATACATGTTTGTATGACCTAGAAACACATGATTTGTATGTTCACTTGCGTAGATAAGTTTCATAACGAAATACGAACATGCAAACCTCATTAGTAACGGAAATGTAAGTTTTACAAACGAACTTTTGACATGTGTGTAACACATTGATATTCTGATTTTTGAGGCATATTAGTATGAGGTAAAGACGCATGAAAGATATAATAACTTATGTATATATGGTTCATAGTATGACAAGAGCATGTTAGACCTCACTAGGAAACATTTCTAACAAAAATGCACGTTTTGAAGGTTGATATTGACATGAAAAGACCATATATACATTCTGAATTTTCGGGCATATTTATATAACCTTGAAATGCATATCGGACCTATTGACTTATGTATACGGATTTCATGATGTAACACGAATATGTTAGTAAACGTTACTAATAAAAATATAAGTTTTGATTGAGAACCTTAACATGTTATTGCAAGTTTCGTATTCTGGAGTTTACGGACATATGAGATAATACTCGTAAACCCACTCATGTATCATACATGTATATATACTGTGACACCCCCAAATCTGGGTACTTCGTTTACACATGATTTGGTGTTCACTTTCTAATATAGCATACATCTACCCAATGAATAATGCAAAATAACCTACAATTAAAATTAAAATAAATAAATCTCCCTTACAACAAGGGTTACAACCTTTTTAAAATAATCCTGGGTTACTCTAACCCTGACATGACTATAATAAGTGTGAAAATAAAAACATAACAGTCAAGTCTTAGTACAATCATTCTCAGTTAAATAAAAACAAGTCTTCACTTGCTTTGTTTTCCCTTGCCCTTACTTGTAGACGGAGCATCAGCGTTATCAACCTTAACTGAAATTGTTATTTAATGCAAGAGTGAGCAAACCACAGCTCACTAGAGTTTAACAATAATATATACATGAAAGGATATCTTTCAAACAATCTGAATAATATGATTTGCTTCAACAATAAAGAATTGAGTAATAATTCTTTCATCGCAATTACAATTTAAAAATAGAATTTATCTGAGTGTTATAAGACCTTTGAACTCTTGTCCTAGGTTATAAATATTTCTATTTAAAAATTTAACAGTCAATAAGACTATGGACCTTAACTCGTACTTAGGGGGATCAGCCCTTTGTACCATGTATTGTGCACAAACAACTTAACGCTATGCGTAGTAACCTCCCCTAGTACATAGGGCTGTACAACTTAGCAATTTGAATTCAAATCCGCACCAAAGAAAGTTTGGTTTGGATAAGCTTACAAGGGTAATTTAGATTTATCGACTATCAATAATTCGTAAATAACAGAATTATAAACTAACATATGCTTTAGAATCAACTTAAAGCATTTAAAATAATAACTGGATCTTACTTGAACAATAAGTTAAGATCAGTTTAATTAAATAAACAATTATCCAATACAGAAATGGAAAGGACATTCTCAACAATGAATATATGAATTCAAGAATTTATATATAATTAACAAGTTTAGGGTTAGAAGATTTGCCTTAAGCGCAAGCTACTTAACTCAACCACGTACTTAAACACTTCCTATATACATTCAATTATAATAATCTAAATTAGTTAACACATAACTAATTTACATAAGTGGTTAACCTTCATGGTTAACTCACTCTAATTATTTAAATAATAATAATCAACTATCGCATAGTTAATTACATCACATCCGTAGTCACATAATTAAATCAATTATGTATTTAGTTAAATTATAATTTAAACAATTAATCAAATTATAATTACTTAAATTATAATTACCTTTTAAATTATAAATAATTTATAATTTATAATCAATTAAACTATATCATGCATTTATCATTACACAATTTAATCATGTTTTTATCAATTATAATAAATAATTAAACATTCATTATAATTACATAATTTAAAATCCACAATTAAACATGCATTTATTAAATTATAATTACTTAAATTATAATTTAAATTAACATATAATTGATTAAAATAATCAATTTCTATACATTACAATTTCACAATATTATACTTTAAATTAAACACTTACTCTTAATTATAATTAATCAAATTATAATTAAGTAATTCATTTACAATAAAACAATTATAGTTATAATTTAAATACTATATTAGGTTTCAACACTTTCTTTTTCTCAAATTATGAAATTATAAATTTCATGCTAACACATGTTATAGTAACTGATTACATGCTTATCATCATAAACAATTCAACTTAAGCCATCAAGTAAGACTGCACAAATAAACTAAATTTTCTGCCTCTGCACAGCCATCGGCGCAGCTGCGCAGCCAGCAGCCTTGGCACCGGCGCAGCTGCGCAGGGGTCGAATCTGGGAAAGGCAATCGGTGCAGCTGCGCAGCAACTCGGCCAGACGCAGACAGCCACGGCTCTCTACTTCACCAATTAACCCATACAAGCCAACAAACAAAAAATTACAGTAACATAGCCACTGTAACTCCATACATATGCAATAATACATAACATAACATGTTTCTACAACATAACAACTTATCTAAATAATGATAATCACAAGTTTTAAAAATCCAATTTGGTCATTTTCATGAAAACTCATATTTTCCAAAAAAAACATTCACTTTAACTTCAATTCTCAACCAATACAACTTATAATACATATAGTGTGACGCCCCCAGAATAGATCCATTCAACCCAACCCATTCTGAGTCGCCAAATACATGGTACAGAATTCAAATACAAACTTTATATCATACGGTCGTGCAAAATACGACCACACAACTGTGAGTGTCAATACAAATATGTAGAAAATATTAAGATTCAAACTAAGTCCTCATTACAATTATTATCACACTATTTATCAGAAATAGTGAGGACTACTACTGCTCTAACTCGGACCATCACTCTGTCCCCCGACTAGTTCCCGCAACATTCTCATTTCCTGAAGAGGACAACAGATGAAAAGGGTGAGCTCAACTAGCTCAGTAAAGAATATTATGACTAAGATAATGAAAAATAAATTATCGTTAGTCTTCAACAAATCAGATAAAATATAATGGACAACCAACTTTAGATCAATATTCGCAGCGAAAATAACAATTCATTAGAAGAGTTAAGCAGAGAATGAAGTCTACTATCTTCTATGATTTAAAAGTCCATCATCAATATTTTATCCCTGTAACATCAATCAATATACATCTCGAATCAATATTCATCTTTGCACTACAGGCCAAAGAAATTCATTTGTATCATCAGTGGTCATGTTCATCTCAACACCTGTCATCTTTGCACTACGGCCAAAGATATTCATCAGGTAATCATTCATCTTTGCTCTACAGGCCAAAAATATTCATCAAGTAATCATTCATCTTTGCTCTACAGGCCAAAGATATTCATCAAGTAATCATTCATCTTTGCTCTACAGGCCAAAGATATTCAGTTACAACACCTTTTAGGACTGAGAATGATGAAAAATATTTAAAAAAAACGAATCCAGTGAGATAAAAGACAAAGACTAAGGATTCGTATTTAGTATATCCAATTCAAAAATACCTCGTAATAATCAATTATGGAGTAAAATTCAAGAATAGAGCTCAAAACTTGGATACAATCAAAGATAGTAACCTTAACAAACAATTTGGACAAATAGAAGAAAATTTAATTTTTTCGTGAATAGTGCCGTATACGTGAATAGTGCCGTATACGTGAATAGTAACCCCGACGGAAAAAGTAAGAATTTGAACGTAAAATCCATGACAATATTTCTGTATAATGATATTGAAAAGAATAACATCATTTACGAAAGAAAATAACATCCCTTACCTCAAAAAGATAGTACCTCTAACTGGAATATCGGATATAATACCGAAGGAAACTTGCACTGAATAGCAACACTCAAAGTATTGAAATACTCACAAAAATACGCTCGATATTATAGAGAGAGAAAACTTCTGATTCTGGTGTGATTTTCAATTCTAACCTAAGCACCCTATTTATAGGAAAAGCTTAGGATGCCAAAGGAGACTAAAATAATAAAATAATATTATTTATTAAAAAATCTCCGTCGTCGGCTGCTAAGAAAAAAAATCAGAATTTTTCAATCAACAACAAAAGTGGGGCCCACCTTTTTATTAAAAAAATATTTATTTTCCGAAACTTCAATAATTCATAATAAATAGCCTCTTTGCCAGAAAAATACAAATTCAATGTCCTTCTATAGGAAATTTAATTCTCTACAACTTTGCAGAAGAAAGTTTTTCCAAATTCCGAACATAAATTATCCGAAATCCATAAACAGATGATTATCCACACCCAAAATATTGATAAAAACTCATCAGCGCCAATTCCTTCTTTAATATCCACAAAATAAATATTTCCTTATCATATAAATCAATAATTAATTATTCACAGATAATATTACAGAACTACAATATTGACAACCAAGTCGTTCCCAGGAAAGAGGGGGCCTTCCGATAAGGACTTCTCCTTACTGGCGCGCAATTAAATAACCCATCCTAGACAAAACTTCCTTAGACATTGTCAATAATGCTATCTAATAATATTATTCAAATAATATGAATTATTGTGTTGATAATGTGAAATACTGTGTAGTGACAATTATTGAATCAATACTACCAAAATATCAACTGTAGCCATTATTGAATCAATCATATAAAATGGCAACGTAGCAATTATTGAGTCAATAAAATATCAACGTAGCAATTATCGAGTCAATAATATAAAATATTGAACAGTAATTACTGTAACAATAATTGAGTAATGGCTTCTCACGTAAGACTCAATAATTTGAAATACTGTGCGATACCGTGTGCTACTGTGCAACACCGCGTATCACTGTATTTTAACCACCGGGTATTTCAACAGTACTAACGGTAACAACCACGCCGTTATTTTGTAAAAAAGTTATTTCTGTCGCTTTCTATATCCGACAGTTATTCCGTTGTGGGGGCCTACAAATAGCTGCGCCGTCGTACGAATATTCCCCGACAACAAAAATATTCCACGACCAAACGAATATTCCCCGACAACAATAATATTTTATAACCACTTGCTCATTTTAAAAATATTTGCACATTTCACCCATAACTTTCATATTTATCAAATCAACACCTTACTATTTCGAAATAATATAAAGAGAATTAAATCTTTATTCATAAAAGTTGGGGTCTTACAACCTCCCCTCCTTATGAAATTTCGTCCTCGAAATTGACGTACGTACCTGGTATGTCGAAAAGGTGAGGATACCTCGCTTTCATTTCCGATTCCAACTCCCGGGTTATTTCATCAATTGCATGGTTTCTCCACAAAACTTTAACTTAAGGTATAATTTTCGAGCGTACGACATGCTCCTTCCTATCCAAGATCTTGACAGGTACCTCCTCGTACGTTAAATCTTCGGCTATCTCGTCTGGTTCTAACTCAATAATGTAGTTTGGATCCTTCACATATTTACGTAACACGGATATGTGAAACATGTTATGAACACGAGACATGTTTGGAGGTAAAGCGAGTCTATAGGCCACATTTCCTATTCGGTCAAGAATCTCGAATGGACCAATGAATCGTGGATTGAGCTTTCCTCTCTTCCCAAACCTCGTAACTCCTTCCCACGGAGCAACACGTAATAACACATGGTCTCCAACATTAAATTCCACGTCCTTTCGATGAAGATCCGCATAACTCTTTTGTCGATCTTGTGCGGTTTGTATACATTGTCGGTTTATTTGGATCTTTTCTGTAGTCATACGTACCAACTCCGGTCCCAACAATGTTGTTTCACCCACCTCGTTCCAACATACTGAAGAGCGACACTTTCTCCCATACAACGCTTCGAATGGAGCCACGCCTATACTTGCCTGATAACTGTTGTTGTAGGAGAATTCCACCAATGGTAAGTACTTATCCCAACTCCCTTTGAAGTCTAGAACACAGAGTCTCAATAGATCTTCAAGAGTTTGAATAGTTCTTTCTAATTGTCCGTTTGTTCGAGGATGATAAGCCGAACTGAATCGTAAATCCGTGCCCATAGCTTTCTGCAAACTGATCCAAAATCGTGAAGTAAATCTGGGATCACGATCCGAAACTATGGATACTGGCATGCCATGCAACCTCACAATCTCATTCACGTACATATGAGCAAGACGTTCAAGGGAATAAGTCTCTCGTATCGGCAAAAAATGAGCAGACTTGGTTAATCTATCAACAATAACCCAAATCGCATCTAAGCCTTGAGAAACCTTGGGAAGACCCGTAACGAAATCCATCGTAATGTGTTCCCACTTCCATTTCAGAATCTTCAGTGGTTGCAATGGACCCTTCGGCACTTGATGCTCCGCCTTTACACGTTGACAAGTTAAACATCTCGAGATGAACTCCGCGATCTCTCTCTTCATATTGCCCCACCAAAATGTATGTCGAAGATCACGATACATTTTAGTACTCCCAGGATGGATCGCAAACGGTGTGTTGTGTGCCTCCATCATGATTCTATACTTCAAGTCAGAATCGTTAGGAACACAAAGTCTGGAGTTGACTCGAAGTATTCCATCTTCATCGATTCTCGCTTCTGGAATTGCACCTTCTTGCACCTTCTTCTTCATCTTCATCAGCTCCGCATCCGTAGCTTGAGCAGCTTTAACTTTATCAATCAAAGCTGGTTCTACGCGTATACTTGACATCATCGCCTTCGTTTCCACATATGATCTTTTACTCAACGCGTCAGCTACCACGTTCGCTTTTCCATGATGGTATTGGATGGTATGATCGTAATCTTTCAACAGCTCAAGCCAACGTCGTTGCCGCATGTTGAGTTCCTTCTGAGTGAAGAAATATTTAAGGCTCTTATGATCCGTATAAATCTCCACTTTCTCTCCATACAAGTAATGTCTCCAGATCTTCAACGCGAAAACGACTGTTGCCAACTCTAGATCATGAGTAGGATAATTCCTCTCATATTCTTTGAGTTGTCGCGAGGCATAGGCTATGACTTTCCCATGTTGCATGAGAACACATCCTAACCCTTTGCCCGAAGCATCGCTGTAAATAACAAATCCATCCGAACCAGATGGTATTGTCAGAACAGGTGCCAAAATAAGTCTCCTCTTGAGCTCTTGGAAGCTCTTCTCGCATTCCTCGCTCCAAATGAATTTTGTATCTTTCCGAGTCAACTGAGTTAATGGAGTAGCTGTAATACCCGAGAATTTTCATATATTATTAAATAATTATATTAATGAAAATGAGAATTTATTTGAATATAAATGATTTTGTGTTATGAGAATGATTAATTCAATTATATTAAATTGAATATCTATGACAATTGAGAAAAATGTGGAGTTTACGATAAACTCGTTGAGAGCCTAGTGTGGCACAGTGATGGGAAATATTAATAATTATATTAATTGACGAAGAATTTTTAAGTGAACAATTAATTAATTGTTAATTGTTATTAGAGAATATTAATTGATTGTTGTGGGATATTAACTATGGTTGATTAATAATATGTGATTATTATTATTGCTAGAAATATAATAATAATAATCCACTTGTTTATAATTGTGCTGAGATTTATATTTGTTAATGTGATAATTAATCCTATGATTATTAATTTGGTATAATTAATAATCAATGAGGAATAAATTAATTAATATTATTGTTAATTAATCAACGAGATAAATAGTTTATTTATTTGACATTATGAATAACAAAACAAATAAGTGAGTGATTAATATAATAAGATTATATTAATTGATATGTGCAAATGTGCAATACTGAAATATATAAAGTATATGGAATACAACTATATTATATAGTGTAGAGAGACACTTAAAGTGTGACCATGCATGTATATACATAAACTATGTTATATAATGCAATGCGAATATATTACACATAGAAACCATATATTACATGAAGCATAATGTGATTATGTTAAAACTATATGTTATGAATGCATGATAATACTTATGTGACAATAAATATGTGGGTATACACTGTATAATATATCATGAACATATTGTAAACTATTAATTTTAATAAAGTGAGACATCATGAATATATGGTGAACAATTTAATAATACATGAGATAATGTAATGTGATAACATCCGATTAACTTATACCAGTATGATAAAAATGTACATGAATTATATGTGTACAATTCACACTTACTACGTTATGTGAATCCATGTTAGTATCATTAGAATTACATTGTAACTATAATTGTGGCCTAATTATATAGTATATATACATGTAACATATTTTGGCATAAGTGTTGTGTATATATACAAATTCTAGAATGCTGATATATGGCCTTGTCCCAATATGATAGTCACTCTCCTTCTCCTTCACGTGTATGGCAAAAAGGCTAAGGCCTATTCTCCCCATTCTTCTCCCAAGCTTAGCTAGCAATAATTATATGAGGAGTGGCTCTCATGATGCATTCCACCAACTATCTACCAACTTCTTCTTATCTAGTATGCAATTCAAATTTCCGTTAGTTTGAAATGGTAGGCAATTGCATTGTCTGTATTTTGTTTTCTCTATAAATATGGTTTCCTTCCTTCTCATTTCACCTTGCTGAGATTTTGTTTGAGTTGATAAGTTGAGAGCATATACATATATCAGTATAATAGCATTGTGAGATAGCAGCAAGCTTAATTCGTAGCAAAGGTATAATTACATGATTCATGTTCTTCATTTTCATTTTCTGTCAAAAATTTCAATTCTTGATTATGCAAAATTGGATTGCAATTGGATTGTAGAGCACTTATTTAGTTGTTATGTGAACTTATATACATGTTTAAATTATAATGTAGTTGATTATAATCAAATTCGTGAAGTAATTTGGCATTTGGCCTGGAAGTCTGCCGACGCAGGCTGTTCTTGAACTAAACCGGACGCGGCGCAGCGCAGCTGCGCAGGTCTCCTACTGCAGTTTTTGATTTTCTGCTTGCTTCCTGCTATATGATAGTTCTTGCATTGACGTACATGAAGCATGCTAGCATGACTAACTTACATGTATAGATACGTAGACCTAAAATGATCATGTTCTATTACGCTTGTGTTCATGGTTGATGAAAAGTATAGTTTTCCAAAACAAACTTAGAACTTTAATACAAGGCTTTGACATGTGTGTATGATATCAATGTTCTGACTTGTACGGTAACTTGACCTTGCAAGCATATTATTATGATCTAGGAAAGCATGAAAAGCATGTTAATAGATGTATACATGTTTCGTAAGGTATCATGAGCACGTGGATTGCGTTAAATGAACTTTACTAGTGAAAGTATAAGTTTTGAACCTAAATCTTGACATGTTATATCGAAGTCCAGATTCTGATCATTATGAACATGTTGGATAATGTTTTTAACCTCACTAATGTGTCATACAAGCACGTGTGTACACACCATGCTAGATGCCATAAAGACTACATGAAGCATGATTTCAAAACCAATAGCAATGCTAGTAATATGTATGTGGTAAAGATATTCATGAACATGCCTAGAACACGTTACACGACCACCTTATGTATGTACATGACAAGTATGATAGCTTCGTGGTCTCATGACCTTGAATGGCTTTAAGATATTGAAAGTATTGACTTAGAATCTTTATCACATATATTTGAAACGAGGAAAGGTTGTACAAACATAAAAGTATCTTTTAATATGTTTATATGCTATGTGGTGTTGTTGGCTTGCATGACCGGACAGAAACCATAAGGCACAGCTCAGCCTTGGCTTGGCCAGAAGGCTGCGCAGCTGCGCTGGCCCTAGGCTTAGCCATTGCGCAGCTGCGCCAGTCTGGAATCAGAATTGAGCTAGTTGTTGATCTGATTTTTGACAGTTAGCTTATGCGATTACTTTAACTTGTAATATATGACCAGTATGCTAAGAAATGTGTTAAGAGGCATGCTAAGTGATAAAATTGAATGTTTGATTATAAACTTCCCAAGGATAAGTCCAAAAGGTATTTGGGGACTATAAAGCAACGATTAAAAACTATGTGATGACTTCATAATGTCTTGTAAACTGAAATGTGCTATATATACGCAAAAGTATATGATGAAGTATGTGTATAGTATGCAACTAAGTTAAACGTTTATGGGTGCGTTTAAAATTACATATCATATGTGAGCATAAATGACTAATGAAAATCCTATACTTATAATACACTATAAATAGGATTCAAAAGTGTTGAATTACTTTACGTGGATAAACTACGCTAAAGGAAAGTTTCCTAACTTACACTCTTTTACGGTGCAAGTATTCTATCCTTGTATATTGTGAACTAGTTTCTTACTAAATCGTTGAATTAAATTAGCATACTTGAACTCTTAATTCATTAAAGCTATTATACATGTTGAACTTAGTATTGTTCTTGAATATTGTGAAAGTGTCTATGCCATTTGATTCGGCTAGACTTATATTATTGAAAAGTGACCCAAACTAATTGATTGGTGCGGGATCTTGTATTTGACTGAGAAGAACAACCTTCTTTGAAGGGAATATATAATTATCGGAGAACCGACGTGCACACTTGAGTATGATTGATTGTTATGCATAACGATGGTACTTTAGGCTGATCACCTGTTGTACCTGTTTTTTTTTATTGGATTTTCAGTTTATTACTGTCAATTCTAGTAGAAGTTCATAGTCCTTAGTGACTACTCAGTATTCAGTTATTTGAAATCTTGAACTGACTTATTATTGAATCATATCCTGTCCTTAGCGACTGTTATTGAGAACTGTTGATATTCTTGTTATTCTTGAGCTATCAAATCTTGCTATACCCTTTCGAGAATTAAAAATCTTATTATTCACCCTTATTGTATATTACTTGCTGGGCAATTTGTGCTCATTCTTTCTTTCCCTAAAACATTTCAGTTAAGGCAGAGCATGGCGAACCTTCGGGCATTGATAAGGGCAAGGGCAAGGCTACCAACTAGCTTATATCTGTTATGTTTCAAATATATTAATATTGTGTGAAGATGATGTAGTAAGACTGGATTTGTTTATGTTTAAGCTTAAGTTAGATTATATAACAAGTCGTTAATTGATATTGCTATGTAATCTATTAAGTACTTTAGGTTGCGAGACTTGGGGGAATAATTATAATAAATCATTGTAAATTATTCTAGAATAGATTTTTCGCTGTGGTTGTGTGATATTTAGTTATCATTATTGCGATGTATTACTATGAGCACGTAATGAACCGAATTCGAGAGACCAAGTGGCGGTCCTGGAATTTGGGGGCGTCACAGTAGCAATTTGAGAAAATCCTTCTACGAACCTCCGATAGTAACCAGCTAAGCCCAGAAAGCTTCGTACTTTAGTCACCGACTTAGGTTGCTCCCAGCTTTGTATTGCTTCAATCTTCGCCGGGTCCACAGATACTCCACGTTTCGATACCACGTGCCCAAGGAATGCTACTTCCTCAAGCCAAAACTCGCATTTCTTCAGCTTAGCATATAGCTTGTTCTCACGAAGCTTTTGAAGTACTAACTTCAAATGGTGTTCATGATCTTCACGGCTTTTAGAATAAATGAGGATGTCATCAATAAAGACAACAACGAATTGATCCAAATATTCCTTAAATACACGGTTCATCATATCCATGAAAGCAGCAGGAGCATTAGTCAATCCAAAAGACATGACTAAGAACTCATAATGCCCGTACCGTGTTCTGAAAGCAGTCTTTGGAATATCCTCAGTTTTAATCTTCAGCTGATGATATCCAGAACGAAGATCGATCTTTGAAAAGAATTGCGCTCCTTGCAACTGGTCGAACAGGTCATCAATACGAGGTAACGGATACCTATTCTTAATGGTGACATGGTTCAACTCCCGATAGTCAATACAAAGTCGCATACTCCCGTCTTTCTTCTTTACGAATAAAACAGGAGCACCCCAAGGAGACGTACTAGGACAAATAAAACCGATGTCTAACAATTCTTGTAATTGGACCTTTAACTCCTGAAGTTCAATAAGAGCTATTCGATATGGGGTTTTAGAAATGGGCTTTGTACCGGGCTCAAGGTCAATAAAGAATTCAACTTCACGTTCTGGGGGTAGACCGGGAAGTTCTTCGGGAAATACATCAGGAAACTCATTAACAACGGAAATATTATTCAAATCTGATGTATTCTGGTTTAGATCAGTGACATGAGCTAAGAAAGCTTGACATCTGTTTTTCAATAAACGAATAGCCTTGGGATTTGAAATGATATTGACTGATTTTAGTGGTTTGGTGGTTTGAATTCGCACAACAGGTTGATTAGGAATATGAAAACTAACAACCTTACGAAAATAATCAAATTTGGCATGATAAGTGGTTAACCAGTCAATTCCTAAAATCACGTCAAATGCAAGTATTTTCAAAGATATAAGATCAACAGGTAAGGTAAGGGTACCAATCTGAATCAAGCAAGATTTGTAAACTGTAGATGTAACAAAGGTTTCTCCTAACGGAGTTTCAACAAATAAGTCAAAGTCTAATTTATCAGAAGTCAAGTTCAAATGTTGAGCACAAGCAGGTGAAATAAAGAAATGGGTAGCACCGGTATCTAACAAGGTATAAACTTCGCAAGAGTTTATGATCAGCTTACCCGTAATCACCTTGTGTGGATTCCTGGCGTTTTGGGCTGTCACGACAAATGCTCTTCCAGGAATCACCGACTTTGACTTGTCTGCAACCGCCTTTGGAATCACCACCCCCGCTGAACTTGGTTTCGTAACAGGACAATCTCGAGCTATATGTCCTTCTTTTCCACAGTTATAGCATCCTTTGAATTGTTGTGGGCAATTTTGGCTGATATGTCCCTCTTTCCCGCATTTAAAGCATACGACCGGTGGTCGTTCTCCTCCCCTCGAAATAGTTGATGCTGGTGCTGATGTTGACATCTTCGCGTTCTCATTGTTGTACCTTCTCTTCTTGAAATCTCCTCCCGATTCGCTTCTTCTACTATCATGGCCACGATAACCACTGGAGTGGTTACCGCTTCTGTCATACTTTCCTCCTCGCTGGTTGTCATTGCTCCGATGACTGCTGCCACCGGTACGACTTTAGTTGTGGTCCCTCGGTTGAACATAATCATTATCTCGTTCTAATAACTGGGCCCTGTTTACTACATCCGAATATAAAGAAAATTTATGAGAAATGAGGTATTGACGTATTTCGGGTTTCAAACCTCTTAGAAACATCCGCGTCATACGTTCCTCATTCTCCACCAAATGAGGTGCAAACCTGGACAGCTCCACGAACTTAGCCTCGTATTGGGATACCGTCATGTTGTTTTGCTCGAGTCTGATAAACTCTACTTCCTTCATATGACGAATACTTTCAGGAAAGTACTTGTCATTGAACAGTTTCTAGAACGCTTCCCAAGACATCTTAAGTGCGGCAGGCTGGGTACGTTTCACAGATTCCCACTAGTAATCTGCATCTCCACGGAACATAAACGTGGCGAATGGAACCTTCTGTTCCTCCGTACATCCCAAGATATCAAATATCTTGGTAATTTGTTTAATCTACGTCTCCGCCTTGATCGGATCTGGCTTTCCCAGAAAATTTGGTGGTCCCAATTCTTTGAACTGCTTAGCAGTGACAGCTCGCGTGTTGTTATTATCGCCACCTATATGTTGCACACGAGTCTCCCTCGTCTGGTTTTGCATGAACTGCATAAAACTTCTAAACATCTCATCGTTTATCGTCTGACCAGCGTTATTTTCAGGATGAACATTGCCTTCTTGTTGCACGTTCTCCTGGTTAGTGATTAAAGGTGTCTCCACGGTCTAATTCACTTCGTTGTTAACATTCTCAGCTGCCATTCTCAAATACTTCCATAAAACAAGGGTTAATTAAACAAATTAACATATCACATATTAACCCTATGCTCCGACTGACCAATTAAATACCACATAAGCTTAGGTAGGACACACTAGCAAAGGATTTACTCGTCTCTCCCCTCCTAGTTCTATTCCCCGATCTCCGCCAGAGATCATATCCCTAAGCTCTGATACCAACTGTGACGCCCCCAGAATAGATCCATTCAACCCAACCCATTCTGAGTCGCCAAATACATGGTACAGAATTCAAATACAAACTTTATATCATACGGTCGTGCAAAATACGACCACACAACTGTGAGTGTCAATACAAATATGTAGAAAATATTAAGATTCAAACTAAGTCCTCATTACAATTATTATCACACTATTTATCAGAAATAGTGAGGACTACTACTGCTCTAACTCGGACAATCACTCTGTCCCCCGACTAGTTCCCGCAACATTCTCATTTCCTGAAGAGAACAACAGATGAAAAGGGTGAGCTCAACTAGCTCAGTAAAGAATATTATGACTAAGATAATGGAAAATAAATTATCGTTAGTCTTCAAAAAATCAGATAAAATATAATGGACAACCAACTTTAGATCAATATTCGCAGCGAAAATAACAATTCATTAGAAGAGTTAAGCAGATAATGAAGTCTACTATCTTCTATGATTTAAAAGTCCATCATCAATATTTTATCCCTGTAACATCAATCAATATACATCTCGAATCAATATTCATCTTTGCACTACAGGCCAAAGATATTCATTTGTATCATCAGTGGTCATGTTCATCTCAACACCTGTCATCTTTGCACTACGGCCAAAGATATTCATCAGGTAATCATTCATCTTTGCTCTACAGGCCAAAGATATTCATCAAGTAATCATTCATCTTTGCTCTACAGGCCAAAGATATTCATCAAGTAATCATTCATCTTTGCTCTACAGGCCAAAGATATTCAGTTACATCACCTTTTAGGACTGAGAATGATGAAAAACATTTAAAAAAAACGAATCCAGTGAGATAAAAGACAAAGACTAAGGATTCGTATTTTAGTATATCCAATTCAAAAATATCTCGTAATAATCAATTATGGAGCAAAATTCAAGAATAGGGCTCAAAACTTGGATACAATCAAAGATAGTAACCTTAACAAGCAATTTGGACAAATAGAAGAAAATTTAATTTTTTCGTGAATAGTGCCGTATACGTGAATAGTAACCCCGACGGAAAAAGTAAGAATTTCAACATAAAATCCATGACAATATTTCTGTATAATGATATTGAAAAGAATAAAATCATTTACGAAAGAAAATAACATCCCTTACCTCAAAAAGATAGTACCTCTAACTGGAATATCGGATATAATACCGAAGTAAACTTGCACTGAATAGCAACACTCAAAGTATTGAAATACTCACAAAAATACGCTCGATATTATAGAGAGAGAAAACTTCTGATTCTGGTGTGATTTTCAATTCTAACCTAAGCACCCTATTTATAGGAAAAGCTTAGGATGCCAAAGGAGACTAAAATAATAAAATAATATTATTTATTAAAAAATCTCCGCCGCCGGCTGCTAAGAAAAAAAATCAGAATTTTTCAATCAACAACAAAAGTGGGGCCCACCTTTTTATTAAAAAAATATTTATTTTCCGAAACTTCAATAATTCATAATAAATAGCCACTTTGCCAGAAGAATACAAATTCGATGTCCTTCTATAGAAAATTTAATTCTCTACAACCTTGCAGAAGAAAGTTTTTCCAAATTCCAAACATAAATTATCCGAAATCCATAAACAGATGATTATCCACACCCAAAATATTGATAAAAACTCATCAGTGCCAATTCCTTCTTTAATATCCACAAAATAAATATTTCCTTATCATATAAATCAATAATTAATTATTCACAGATAATATTACAGAACTACAATATTAACAACCAGGTCGTTCCCAGGAAAGAGGGGGCCTTCCGATAAGGACTTCTCCTTACTGGCGCGCAATTAAATAACCCCTCCTAGACAAAACTTTCTTAGACATTGTCAATACTGCTATCTAATAATATTATTCAAATAATATGAATTATTGAGTTGATAATGTAAAATACTGTGTAGTGACAATTATTGAATCAATACTACCAAAATATCAACTGTAGCCATTATTGAATCAATCATATAAAATGGCAACGTAGCAATTATTGAGTCAATAAAATATCAACGTAGCAATTATTGCGTCAATAATATAAAATATTGAACAGTAATTACTGTAACAATAATTGAGTAATGGCTTCTCACGTAAGACTCAATAATTCGAAATACTGTGCGATACCGTGTGCTACTGTGCAACACCGCGTATCACTGTATTTTAACCACCGGGTATTTCAACAGTACTAACGGTAACAACCACGCCGTTATTTTGTAAAAAAGTTATTTCTGTCGCTTTCTCTATCCGACAGTTATTCCGTTGTGGGGGCCCACAAATAGCTGCGCCGTCGTACGAATATTCCCCGACAACAAGAATATTTTATAACCACTTGCTCATTTTAAAAATGTTTGCACATTTCACCCATAACTTTCATATTTATCAAATCAACACCTTACTATTTCGAAATAATATAAAGAAAATTAAATCTTTATTCATAAAAGTTGGGGTCTTACATATAGTATATCCGAAATTGAAAATATTATCACAACAATTCTAAATAGGTATATTAACACAAAATCAAATCATAACTTTTACTCTAAAATTGGCCAATAACATATAAAATCCTAAGAACATCAATTTCTCCATTAAAACATGTTCTGACAAAAATTTGATTTCTGAAAATCCTTGATCATGACATACAATTCATATAATAACCATTATAAACACAGTTATATACGTACATCATATTTGTATAACTTTCATGATAAATCATATACACAGAGAACTCATAATCATTAATATTATAAAGAAAACATATAGAATTATAAAGGAATTGAAATAATATCCTTTTTGTTTAGATGATTGAAGAAGAATATGAAGATGATTTCTCTAGCCTTCTCAAGCTTTTCTCTGCTCTTCTTCCTCTCTACTCTCTTTTCTTAGTTTTAGACTAACTTAGGATTATAAAACTAACGTAGTTTTTCCTTACGTAGTATATAGATATATAACTGATGTATCAATAATATACGTATTAACTAATACTTAATAACTTAATTAAATTAACAGTTATAAAATTTGAATTTGAATAGCCATAAGGCCATGTTTGGCAAACCCTTTATTTAAAAAACAGATTATTAGCTAAGGCCTTATTTAGAAAAAAGATTTAAAACAAATGCAAGGCCTTATTTGTTTAAAATCATTTAAAATCCTTTTTCTTTATTTTAAAAAATTATTTTAACACATACTTTAATGTCATATTTTAATCAATTAAATATTAATCAACTAATTTAATCAATTAAAATCTAACATCAATTAATCACATAAAATTATCACATAATTATAATTATTCGCTAATTATAATTCATGTAACACTTCATCACACAATTCATCTAATTTAATTATCTCAATTAAATTAAAACTATACTATAAATTAATATACATCAATTAAATAAATTATTAAATATTTATTTAATTAATATATAACACTTAATTAAATCACTACATAAATCACATAATTTATTTATTTAACTCAATAAATAAATCACATAAAATATTTATTTAACTCAATAAATATTTTAAATTATTTGTATAAATTCACAATCGTTACAATCTTTCCTCCTTAAAAGGATTCTGTCCCAAGAATCACACATAAAAAAATTTCGTCTATTACATTCTTCCTTCCTTAAAAGGATTCTGTCCCGAGAATCAGTATATAAGGGGTTACACACAACTAAGCAAATAAATGCGGATAAAATTTCATCATAACATCTTCGAGTTCCCACGTAGCTTCTTCAGCACTGTGGTTCCTCCAGTTTACCTTAACAGAAGGTATCACTTTATTCCTAAGTACTTGTTCCTTTCTATCAACTATTTGAACATGCACTTCTTCATATGTTAAGTCTTTATCAAATAGCAAAGGTTCATATTCTATTACATGTTTATAATCATGCTTGTAAGGTCTTAACACAAAAATATGAAAGACATTATGTATATTCTCGAGCT
Organism: Panax stipuleanatus; assembly: GCA_020205555.1. Taxonomy (NCBI): domain Eukaryota; kingdom Viridiplantae; phylum Streptophyta; class Magnoliopsida; order Apiales; family Araliaceae; genus Panax; species Panax stipuleanatus. Next base: position 107,937,693 of record CM035119.1, on the reverse strand, counting down.
CCGGAGGTAATGCAATCTCGTAAGCAACCTCGCCCACCTTTCGTAGTACCTCAAAAGGTCCAATGAATCGGGGACTCAACTTTCCCTTCTTATCGAATTGAATTTTTCCTTTCCAAGGAGATACCTTCAGGAAAACGAAACTTCCTGGTAAGAATTCTCGGTTCTGTCGATGTAAATCGGCATACTTCTTCTGTCTGTCTTGAGTAGCAACTAATCTCATTCTGATCAGCTTCACAATTTCGGCGATTTGTTGTACCAATTCTAGTCCCAACAATTGACGTTCACCGACTTCATCCCAGCACAAAGGAGTTCTGCATTTTCTGCCATATAATGCTTCGTAAGGCGGCATGCCTATACTCGCATGGTAACTATTGTTGTAGGCGAACTCCATTAACGGTAGATGATCCTCCCAGCTTCCTTTGAAGTCCATCACACAAGCTCTAAGCATATCCTTAAGCGTCTGAATTGTTCTTTCGCTCTGTCCATCAGTCTGAGGATGATACGCTGTACTCATTCGCAATTGCGTACCCAGACATTCTTGCAATCGCTTCCAGAAGTTAGACGTGAAATGCGGATCTCTATCGGACACAATCTGTTGGGTTTGTACGAAATCGTGATGCAATCAAATTGCAAAAATTAGCGGAAGCATGGTATATCAAAGTTTAAAAAAATTTCTACAAAACCATTACCCGGATCATCCTTTATGCAAATTATTAATTTAAAACGATAAATAAGAAGTTATTGAATCATACCCTTGTAAAACGAAGCTTCCACTGGTACGAGTTTAACTCCTTGTTCTTCGTGATCTCCTTGAATTTTCGGGTTAGATTCCTTCCTTTGATCAACGTTAGCCACCCAAGTGTTTGGCCTCTAGAGGTGATCCACCAAAGAAGATGAATTATCAAGAAGGAGGGTGGTTGGCTTAGTTTTCTATCCTCTATAGAAAAGGAGTACTCTCCAACAATTGGAATTGCCTCAACTGATATCTATTATAAGACTCATCTTATATAGATATTGGTCAACCTTTCTAATCCTATTAGACATGGGATTTCTTTTAATTAATTAAACTCCTTTAATTAATTTAGGCTTCCCACCACATGGAGAATAATTAATTAAATTCATTTAATTAATTTGTCTCGTAATCTTATTAGGAATAAATGAGAGTACTAATATTAAATTAATTACTAAACTCCTTTAGAAATTAAAATAATAATAATTGTAATAATATTAATAAGACTCCTCTTATTAATATATATTTAATATTTCCAAAATATTAAATAATAAATATTAAGCTATTTAATTTATTCTATCACTATAGATTAAATTAATTACACTTAATGCATTATTACGATTATGACATTACCTTCTTAAATAATTATTCTTCCTTTTATGGTGTGACCCTTTAGGTTCTCTATATTAAACCGGTTGTGAATAAATCAATTAGAACAATTCTAATCTTATTTAAATAAATAAATTAAACTAATAATCTATTTAAATAAATAATATTTATTCTAAAATAGGGATAAGTCTCTCTAGCGATTAACGACTTTCCAGATAATATAGATTTCAACATTAATCATAAAAGAACTGAGAGTAAATAGTTACCATACAATTAAATCCTTCCACCATACAATGTCCCAATTAAATATAAGACATGAATTTACTGTCAAGTCTTATTTTATTTAATTATACGTATTTTGATTAGAAAACGCACAACTCCAAATAATGTAAATTAGAAACTCCTTTCTAATTTTATTTTACCTTGGCCAAGGATTCCTGGGTTGTCATTTAACGAATCACATAGGACATATCTCCTTTTTTACTAGAGGTGGTAGATTCTTTATTGATCATTCATTATCTCCATATGTAACTCATTATACCCAAGTATACCCTTTTATATACCCTAAAGGACTTTAAGGAATAAGTCAAAGTATAATTCATTACATACAAGATATTATGATGATCTCAAGTCCAAGGATCACTTGTACTGCTATCACATTAGGAATTCCTATTGATAGGAAAGTAAAACTCCATTAGGTATTCCATAGCGAGTCACGTTCAGTGAACTTATTCTTCAATAAGCACCTACATACTTGCTTTAGTGTCTCCACACAAATGATCATGAGATCAATCATCCTCATCCAATGAGCAAGCAACATATGTACCAATCTATCCGGATTTACTAATCCCCTTTTTAGTAATCCCACGATTGGAAACTATTTTAGTTTTAGAGCTTTCTAAGAATTTAGATCTCATTAGCATGATCATCATCATGATTCTAAAAGCATTGCTTAAATCTATGGGTTATTTACATATTATAAAAACAGCACCATGTAGATAATTAAATGCTTTTAATAAATGAATATTTTATTAATAAATAAATAAGATTGTTTACAAAGTACGTGCTTTATCATCATACATGATTGGCTTGTATGCACACTACTATCAATCTCCCACTTGCACTAAAGCCAATCGCCATGGTATCTCATACCCATCTTCTCTAAGTGACGATCAAACTGCTGTTGTGTTAAAGCTTTAGTAAATGGATCTGCAATGTTGTCTTGAGAGTCTACACGCTCCAAGGTGACGTCTCCTCTTTCAATGATCTCCCTGATCAAGTGAAATCGCCGCAACACGTGTTTAGATTTTTGATGAGACCTTGGTTCCTTAGCCTGTGCAACTGCTCCTGTGTTGTCATAGTAAATGGGAACTACTTCTCCAATGCTAGGAACCATACCAAGTTCAGTTATGAACTTTTTCATCCAAACAGCTTCTTTTGCAGCATCACTTGCAGCTATATACTCTACCTCTGTCACTGAATCAGCAACTGTTTGCTGCTTGGAACTCTTCCAACTCAGTGCACCTCCGTTCAAGGTAAAAACATACCCCGAAACAGATTTACTGTCATCTTGGTCCGTTTGAAAACTTGAGTCTGTGAAGCCCTCGAGTTTTAATTCAGACCCACCGTAGACAAGAAAAATATCCTTAGTCCTTCTCAAGTATTTTAGGAAATTCTTCACTGCCTTCCAGTGCTCTTCTCCTGGATTCGACTGGTATCTGCTCGTTACACTAAGTGCATGAGCAACATACGGTCTAGTACATATCATACCGTACATGATAGATCCTATTGCAGAAGCATAAGGGATCTTACTCATACGGGCTCTCTCCTCAGGTGTCTTTGGGGCCTGTTTCTTGGAGAGATGTATTCCATGGCTCATCGGCATGAGACCTCTTTTGGAATCTTCCATGCTAAATCTCTTTAGCATTACATCAATGTACGTTCCTTGGGGTAAACCAAGCATCCTTTTAGATCTATCTCTATAGATCTTTATCCCCAAAATATAGGATGCTTCTCCCAAGTCCTTCATGGAGAAGTGTTTAGATAACCAGATTTTAATCGATTGTAGCATAGGAATGTCATTCCCTATCAGTAATATATCATCAACATATAATACAAGGAATGAAACTGCGCTCCCACTAACCTTCTTGTACACACATGGTTCATCGTCATTTTTGATAAAATCAAACTCTTTTATTGTCTTATCAAAATGAATGTTCCATCTACGAGAAGCTTGCTTCAATCCATAAATGGATCGTTGCAGCTTACAGACTTTATTTGTTCCAACCTTTGAAACAAATCCCTCTGGCTGTGTCATATACACATCCTCCTCAAGTTTCCCATTGAGGAAGGCCGTTTTCACGTCCATCTGCCAGATCTCATAGTCGTTATAAGCTGCAATCGCAAGCAAAATCCGAATGGACTTGAGCATAGCTACTGGTGAAAAGGTTTCATCATAGTCAACTCCTTGTCTTTGTTTGAAACCTTTTGCAACCAGTCGGGCCTTATAGGTCTCTACCTTGCCGTCCGCTCCAGTCTTTCTTTTAAAGACCCATTTACACCCAATAGGCTTAATGCCTTCAGGTGGTGAAACCAAAGTCCATACTTTGTTTTCATACATGGAGTGCATTTCGGATTTCATAGCTTCAAGCCATTTTCCTGAGTCTTTATTACTCATAGCCTGTTCGTAATTCAATGGATCATCATCATTCATGATGTGTACCTCATCGCCGTTTTTGATAAAATCAAACTCTTTCTTTTTCTTAGTTTGTTCAATTTGAAAAATATTTTCTTGTAAGTCAAGTGTATAAAGTCCATTTCGCAAATTTCCAACACCATATAAAACATCTTCTTTATAAATAGAACAACTATTGTTCTTTATAACAACGTTAAATCCTTCCATATCCAATACAGAAATTGAAATAATATTTTTAATAATATTCGGAACATAATAACAATTATTAAGATAAATGGACTTGCCCGAAGGCATTGCTAAATAATAAGTTCCTACAGCTAATGCAGCAACCTTTGCTCCATTTTCCACTCGTAGGATCACCTCAGCATTGTTCAGCTTTCTACTTCTGACCAGTCCCTTCACATTATTACATATGTGAGAACCACAGCCGGTATCCAATACCCAAGTAGAATTATGACTTTCAGAAAAATTAATTTCAATCATAAACAAACCTTGATTGGAAGTCGAAGCTTCTCCAAACTTCTTGTCTGCCAAAAACTTCTTGCAGTTCCTCTTCCAATGACCCGGCTCGTTGCAATGGAAGCACATTCCTTTGCTAGCTGGATCAGGTTTCTTTTGTTCCTTTATGTTCACCTTGCCCTTGGTCATCCGAGATCGGAAGAGCTCCTTAGATATCTCATATCTAGCAGTCCTACTTTGTTCACCATACAACTCCTTGAGGTGAATCAACATAGTAGGAGCATCCATGTTTTCGTGCTGACGCTGAAGCTCGTTATTCATGGATGCGAGCATGATGCATTGAGCCACAGATGCATCATCTTGCCACCTTACAATGGTGGCAATCTCTTCCTCAGAGGCTGTTTCTGGAACAGTTCTAGGGACAGGTGAGTTTAGGACATAAGAAATCTTTTCAGCAGTGAGAACTATTCTCAGATTTCTTAGCTAGCCCATATAATTCGGCCCGGTAAGCTTATTAGCATCAAGTATGCTTCGCAGTGAAATTAGTGATTTTGACATTTTTAAAATTCTGCATGTGAAAAATAACATTTTAGCAAACATTCATTTTATTAATTTTGCATACCAAAATAAATTTAGGTCTTTATTTTAAATTGGTATCTCCCACTATTTTTATCAAACTATATTACCCTCACTTATATAGTTCGGCAACATCTAATTAAAGATTTGCTAGTGAGAATAAGGATCCCATTTCAAATGTATATAACCTTGTGGATAGCACAACAAGCGATATACAAATAAATAGGTAGACAACTCTTGTCAATTACATCACTATATAACTCCTTTTATTTTGCCTCTTAAATCATAATAGTCAAGTGTGTGCACATACGAACTAAAATAATTTAAGTTAAGTCCAGCCTAGCACTTCTATAAATTCAAAAAAAAAATGTTCGTCCTTGTGGATAGCACAACAAGACTAGATCGTTCAATTTTCTTGATAAGCATCAAATGTGATTAATTAACATCTTAAATACGTAATACTTGCCTTGTGGATAGCACAACAAGCTCATATTAAATATTTAATACTCTATTAATTTATCATGCTATAAGGCGACGTTCGATATTCCAAATATCATTTGAACGCTTCGGACTTAATATTATTTCTTTGAGGGGTTTGTTATTATTTGTCTCATCTTGTTTATAGCGCATGCACATATATATATAAAATACGCGTCATTTTATTAAACATGCGAAGCATGTTTGCATAAAATATAATATATATAATATTTAGCATCCAATATAGAATATTATATTCTACCCGGATTGATTATGGATTTTTATTCTAGTTTGGTTCACTAGAGCCACCAAGTGAACCAAAAGGTCAAACCTAGGAGTGCAAGAATTTAAATTTAAATATAACTATTACATTTAAACACGGGCTCCATACAAACTGGTCTTCACGCGTTCCGTGCTCCTTGGTCTCCAATTTTTTAAAGATAATTCTAACTATTTCTATTACATTAAACTATTTAATTTAAATAGAAACCTTGATCAGCAGTCAAGGGGAAGTACATTGGAGGGAGATAGAATTTTACATCAAGAAAAAAAAATTAGAGAAGACGAGGTACACAGACCCCATTTAATAAAACCCATTCATTCAAGCATTCAACTAAAATAAAATCCAATCACATTGGTCAAATAGTCCATAATCAATTCCCATTTATTATCATACATATCACCATATATATCAATAAACAAATATTCATCTCATGAATTAAAATATTCCATATATATATGAGTATCATTTAATGGGTAATTTTAAATTGCATGAAATCCAATTTCAAGATTAAAATAAACTCTTTATTTTAATTATAAAATTATTTAGAATATAATATATAAATATATCATATTTATTTTTTAAAAAGAAGTCACCTTCTTTTATTAAAAGAGTCCTACAGGTTTATTAAAAGAGTCCTTTCCTGATGGGTCACCTTCTTTTTGGAGTAAGAAAGAGACAACACATTTTCTTTGCAGAATTCAAGATTAGCACCCAAAAAAAATAATTATGATTCGTCCCAAAAAAAAAATGCCATTTTTTTTTCTTAAAAAAAAATAATTTTATACAATAAAATTATGCCCAATAAATTATTTTAAATATATACCCATATGTATATGAAATCAAAAATAAATTAATAATTGCATAAAGGTTTGGCTCTGATGCCACTGTTGGATTTGTACGAAATCGTGATGCAATCAAATTGCAAAAATTAGCGGAAGCATGGTCGATCAAAGTTTAAAAAAAATTCTACAAAACCATTACCCGGATCATCCTTTATGCAAATTATTAATTTAAAACGATAAATAAGAAGTTATGGAATCATACCCTTGTAAAACGAAGCTTCCACAGGTACGAGTTCAACTCCTTGTTCTTCGTGATCTCCTTGAATTTCCGGGTTAGATTCATTCCTTTGATCAACGTTAGCCACCCAAGTGTTTGGCCTCTAGAGGTGATCCACCAAAGAAGATGAATTATCAAGAAGGAGGGTGGTTGGCTTAGTTTTCTATCCTCTATATAAAAAGAGTACTCTCCAATAATTGAAATTGCCTCAACTGATATCTATTATAAGACTCCTCTTATATAGATACTGGTCAACCCTTCTAATCCTATTAGACATGGGATTTCTTTTAATTAATTAAACTCCTTTAATTAATTTAGGCTTCCCACCATATGGGGAATAATTAATTAAATTTATTTAATTAATTTGTCTCCTAATCTTATTAGGAATAAATGAGAGTACTAATATTAAATTAATTACTAAACTCCTTTAGAAATTAAAATAATAATAATTATAATAATATTAATAAGACTCCTCTTATTAATTTATATTTAATATTTCTAAAATATTAAAAAATAAACATTAAGATATTTAATTTATTCTGTCGCTATAGATTAAATTAATTACACTTAATGCATTATTACGATTATGCCATTACCTTCTTAAATAATTATTCTTCCTTTTATGGTGTAACCCTTTAGGTTCTCTATATTAAATCGGTTGTGAATAAATCAATTAGAACAATTCTAATCTTATTTAAATAAATAAATTAAACTAATAATCTATTTAAATAAATAATATTTATTCTACAATAGGGATAAGCCTCCCTAGCGATCAACGACTTTCCAAATAATATAGATTTCAACATTAATCATAAAAGAACCTGTGAGTAAATAGTTACCATACAATTCAATCCTTCCACCATACTATGTCCCAATTAAATATAAGACATGAATTTACTGTCAAGTCTTATTTTATTTAATTATATGTATTTCGATTAGAAAATGCACAAATCCAAATAATGCAAATTAGAAACTCCTTTCTAATTTTATTTTACCTTGGCCAAGGATTCCTGGGTTGTCATTTAACGAATCACATAGGACATATTTCCTCTTTTACTAGAGGTGGTAGATTCTTTATTGATCATTCATTATCTTCATATGTAACTCATTATACCCACGCATACCCTTTTATATACCCTAAAGGACTTTAAGGAATAACTCAAAGTATAATTCATTACATACAAGATATTATGATGATCTCAAGTCCAAGGATCACTTATACTACTATCACATTAGGAATTCCTATTGACAGGCGAGTAAAACTCCATTAGGTATTCCATAGCGAGTCACGTTCAATGAACTTATTCTCCAATAAGCACCTACATACTTGCTTTAGTGTCTCAATACAAATGATCATGAGATCAATCATCCTCATCCAATGAGCAAGCAACATATGTACCAATCTATCTGGATTTACTAATCCCCTTTTTAGTAATCCCACGATTGGGAACTATTTTAGTTTTAGAGCTTTCTAAGAATTTAGATCTCATTAGCATGATCATCATCATGATTCTAAAAGCATTGCTTAAAACTATTGGTTATTTACATATTATAAAAACAGCACCATGTAGATAATTAAATGCCTTTAATAAATAAATATTTTATTAATAAATAAATAAGATTGTTTACAAAGTACGTGCTTTATCATCATACATGATTGGCTTGTATGCACACTACTATCACAATTGACACTAGAACACCGTGTCGAGAAATAATTTCCTTCACGTATAGCTTCGCTAGCTTATCCAGGTTGTACTTAACCCTGATCGGCAAAAAGTGGGCTGACTTTGTCAGTCGATCCACTATAACCCTTATTGCATCAAATCCCTTCTGAGTTGCTGGAAGACCTACCACGAAATCTATCGTGATGTGCTCCCACTTCCACTCTGGAATTTCTAACGGTTGCAGCAAACCACTTGGTCTCTGGTGTTCTGGTTTAACTTTTTGGCACGTCAAGCATTTCGCAACGCATTCAGCAACGTCCCTCTTCATATTAGGCCATCAGAAATGATGCCTGAGATCCTGGTACATCTTCGTACTCCCAGGGTGAATAGAATATCTAGAACTATGAGCTTCGCTCAGAATCTCCTCTTTGACCTCAGGTACTGGCGGTACCCAGATTCTACCTTCAAATCATAACAGACCTTCGTTATCGATCTTAAACTCTTCGCCATCGGTTATCCTCCTCCAAATCTTCTTACATTCTTCATCGTGTAGTTGTGCTTCTTTCACTTTGTATACTAGAGTAGAACTAGTAGTTACTTGAAACAACATCTCATCCGATTCCTTCGGAAGCTTCACCTCCAACTCCAATCTAGCCATCTGTTCTATCAACTGATCCTGATCAGTTAACACGTTCGGCTTCTCCTGACCTTTCTTGCTCAAAGCGTCGGCAACAACGTTAGCTTTACCCGGATGGTAAAGTATCTCGTAATCGTAGTCTTTAATCAGTTCCAACCATCTTCTTTGGCACATGTTCAAATCCTTCTGGGTAAATATATACTTCAGACTTTTGTGATATGTGTCTATTGCACACTTTTCTCCATATAAGTAGTGCCTCCAAATCTTTAGGGCAAACACTACTGTCGCCAATTCTAGATCATGGGTCGGATACCCCTTCTCATAATCTTTTAGCTGACGTGACGCATAGGCAATGACTTTGCCGCTCTGCATCAACACACAGCCTAATCCTTTATGTGAGGCATCGCTATATACTATGAAATTCCCCGAACTATCCGGTAAAGACAATATAGGCGCAGTACTCAACCTCTTCTTCAGCTCTTGAAAACACTCCTCACACTTCTCCGTCCAAACAAACTTAACTATTTTACGAGTCAAATTCGTCAACGGAGTTGCGATTATAGAAAAGTCTTGGATAAATCTACGGTAATAACCTGCCAATCCCAAGAAACTCCTCACTTTAGATGGCTTCTTCGGCTGTTCCCAATTCATAATAGCTTTAACCTTCGACGGATCTACCGAAATACCATCCTTGTCGATCACGTGGCCAAGAAATTGGACACGTTCCAACTAGAATTCGCACTTCGAGAATTTACCGTAAAGCTTCTCTTGTCTCAGTGCTTCTAAGGTTAGTCGTAAGTGTTCAGCATGCTCCTCCTCGGTCTTGGAATAAACCAGGATGTCATCTATGAACACTACCACGAACTTGTCCAAAAATGGTTTGAACACCCTGTTCATTAAGTCCATAAATGCAGTTGGGGCATTCGTGAGGCCAAATGACATCACCAAGAACTCGTAATGACCATATCGAGTCCTAAAAGCCGTTTTTGGTATATCTTCCTTCCTCACCTTCAATTGATGATACCTCGCACCCTTCAGTTGATCAAACAAGTCATCGATCCTAGGTAAAGGATACCTATTCCTGATCGTAACTTTATTCAACTCCCTATAATCAATGCAAAGACGCATCGATCCATCTTTCTTCTTAACAAACAAAACAGGCGCTCCCCACGGCAAAACGCTGGGTTGGATATACTTCTTGTCTAGCAAATCTTGCAGTTGAACCATCAGTTCCTTCATCTCGACAGGAGCCATTCTGTACGGAGCCATCAAAATCGGAGCAGTTCCCAATGCTAGATCGATCATGAACTCTATCTCCCTATCTGGCGGAAGTCCTAGCAAATCGCTCGAAAAAACATCCACAAACTCTTTAACTACCGATATCTCCTCCACCTTCGGGCTTTCCTTACGCGTATCTACTATATAGGCTAGATATCCCACACAGCCTTGCGTCAGAAGTTTCTTGGCTTGCATAACCGTCAGACAACTCACTTGTTTAGGCGATTTGCTACCATAGAACACCAACTTCAACGGAGTCGTAAGGTTCACCGACTTCTTCAGACAGTCGATTACCGCCCTATGGTTGAACAACCAATCCATACCTAGTATGACGTCGAATTCCCCAAGTTTTATCGGAATCAAATCTACTCTAAGCTCCAGTCCCTTAATGTCCAATCTACAGTTCCTATAAACTCTCCTAACAGGAATAACTTCCCTATTTGCAATCTCTATGTTCAAAGGGTAAACTAACTCTTCTACAGGTAAGTCTAGGGTTTTAACAAAATCATCAGATATGAATGAACAAGTAGCACCCAAATCAAATAATACATATGCATTTATACTATTCACTGGAATAATACCTGACACCATGTCTTTTGATTGCACAACATCCTGCACCGTCATATTGAATGTTCGTGCAGTGGGTCGAACAACTTGCAATGGTGCAGCAATAGTAACGGTACTGCCACTTCCATTCCCTCGGCTCCCTGTTGACCCTGCTGTCAGCTTCTTTGGGAAGTTGCGAGCCATGTGATCCTTGGATCCACATGTAAAGCAAGCTCCCTTCTTCAGGTTTGGGCAATTAGGCACGATGTGGCCTTCCTGACCACAGTTGAAGCATACCCGCTTTCCCTTCATGCACACGCAAGTGTGATTCTTACCGCATGTAGCACATGCTTCAAACTTCCTCTTCTGCTGGCTTCCTTGCTGACTCCCAGCAAAGGTATTATCAGACCACTTCCTCTTCTGGTTCACAGCGCTGCTACCCCCAGTTTTGGTTTCTACATCATTCTTCTTCTTCCTATCTTGGTTGAATTTTGTCACCGCTTTGCTTCCTCCCTTAGCAAGTATGGCTTTCTCCAGCACCACTGCCAAGGTATTCAGCTGGAACATGGAAAGCTTGTTGTAGAGCCAGGGCTTCAGTCCTCGCTCAAACCTTCTCACTTTCCTAGTGTCCATACTGACCTGGTAAGTAGCGAACCTGGCCAACTCGTTAAACTTGGAGGCATACTCGGACACCGTCATCCCTCCTTGCTTAAGTTCTAGGAACTAGACCTCCACCTGGTCTTGGGAACTCACTGGGAAGTACATTTCATAGAATATTTCCTTGAAACGTTCCCACGTGATGACTCCCTCTGCCTCTCGGGTCTTGTTAGCTTGCCACCAAAAACCAGCATCTGACTTCAACATGAAAGCAGCGAACGCTGTCTTCTGGTCTTCACCTACTCTGGCTATGTCAAATATCTTCTCTATTTCCATAACCCATGTCTGAGCCTCCATAGGGTTAGTCAATAAACTTCTTTTATTCATTAGTTGTAGTTTAAAAACATCAATCAGATAGCATTTTTGCCATTTCTATCATCCTTCCTGAATTGGAAAAGTTGCAGGATTATATTATTAACTTATCCCATTCTTATCTCAAATTATGGGATTTACTTTATTTACTACAAAAAGTAATACATAAACAAAACTCTACTACTGCTACTGCTGCTACTACTGCTACTGCCTAGGCATATTAATACGTCGCACAGCCTCTCTGCGTTCCTCTTCCATTACCTAAAACGCCGTTCTTCGGTCAACCATATACCACAGTAAACCTTGGAACTGAGCTGGATAGTAGAAAATACGGTCCTGAGCTCTCTCTATCGCTGTATGAAAAGCATATTTCGTTTTCCTCAGCTTGGCTATCTTGGATTCAGCTTCACCTTCAGCTCGATCGGCTAGTTGATTAGCCCTCAAGCTTGACGCTTCAGCTCTGGCACGCTTCCTCGACTCCTCCTGGATGTCTTGCTTCAGCTTTGCCAGTTCAAATTGAGCAGCATCTCTATCAACCTCCATATGTATCAGGTTCCACTGTGCATCTCCTAGGTCACTTGCCATTTCCTCGATTGTCTCGTCTCGCTGCTGGATAGTCTCCTCGAGATCTCCTACTTGTCCATGAAGCTCCACATTGCTATCGTAGGCTGCCTCGTACATCTCAGCACTAGTAGAGTGAGGTGGTAATTCCTCTTCGGGATCCTCTTCCTCCTCTTCTTCAGACTCGTCCTCGTTCTCATCTTCTGAAATAGGTGTCAGTTCACGCTCCTGACCAGCCACGGTGATCACTGGAGAAAGCTCTCTCTTAACCAGCTGCTCCCAGATAACATGTATGTCACGGGGCTCCTCCTTTCTAGGCACCTGAGGTACATCCTCTCTAGCCTGACTAGGTTCTCCAACGTTCGACATCCTGACAAAAGAATTTTAAAGTTCATTATTACATGATATCGAGTGGTCACTCTTCAAATACTATAATGTAAACACATAGCACATAAGGTAGTTTATTATTTTTTACCTATCACATCTATCTTTTCGATCTTACCATAAGGCAACTACCTAAGGTTTTTTTCCACCTAAGGTTTCATAACCTATAGCTCTGATACCAACCTGTGACACCCCCAAATCCGGGTACTTTGTTTTCACATGATTTGGTGTCCACTTTCTAATATAACATACATTTATCCAATGAATAATGCAAAATAACCTACAATTTAAATTAAAATAAATAAATCTCCCTTACAACAAGGGTTACAACCTTTTTAAAATAATCCCTGGTTACTCTAACCCTAACATGAATATAATAAGTGCGAAAATAAAAACATAACAGTCAAGTCTTAGTACAATCATTCTTAGTTAAATAAAAATAAGTCTTCACTTGCTTTGCTTTCCCTTGCCCTTACTTGTAGACGGAGCATCAGCGTTATCAACCTTAACTGAAATTATTATTTAATGCAAGAGTGAGCAAACCACAGCTCACTGGAGTTTAACAATAATATATACATGAAATGATATCTTTCAAACAATCTGAATAATATGATTCGCTTCAACAATAAAGAATTGAATAATAATTCTTTCATCGCAATTACAATTCAAAAATAGAATTTATCTTAGTGTTGTAAGACCTTTGAACTCTTGTCCTAGGTTATAAATATTTCTATTTAAACCTTTAACAGTCAATAAGACTATGGACCTTAACTCGTACTTAAAGGGATCAGCCCTTTGTACCATGTATTGTGCACAAACATCTTAACGCTATGCGTAGTAACCTCCCCTAGTACATAGGGTTGTTCAACTGAGTAATTTGAATTCAAGTCCGCACCAAAGAAAGTTTGGTTTGGATAAGCTTACAAGGGTAATTTAGATTTCACGTTCATCAACTAAGGATTAGTTGAATCAACTATCAATAATTCGTAAATATCAGAATTATAAACTAACATATGCTTTAGAATCAACTTAAAGCATTTAAAATAATAACTGGATCTTACTTGAACAATAAGTTAAGATCATTTCAATTAAATAAATAATTGTCCAATACAGAAATGGAAAGGACATTCTCAACAATGAATATATGAATTCAAGAATTTGTATATAATTAACAAGTTTAGGGTTAGAAGATTTGCCTTAAGCGCAAGCTACTTAACTCAACCACGTACTTAAACACTTCCTATATACATTCAATTATAATAATCTAAATTAGTTAACACATAACTAATTTACATAATTGGTTAACCTTCATGGTTAACTCACTCTAATAAAATAAATAATAATAATCAACTATCACATAGTTAATTACATCACATCCGTAGTCACATAATTAAATTAATTATGTATTTAGTTAAATTATAATTAAACAATTATAATTTAAACACTTAATCAAATTATAATTACTTAAATTATAATTACCATTTAAATTATAAATAATTTATAATTTATAATCAATTAAACTATATCATGCATTTATCATTACACAATTTAATCATGTATTTATCAATTATAATCAATAATTAAACATTCATTATAATTACACAATTTAAAATACACAATTAAACATTCATTTATTAAATTATAATTACTTAAATTATAATTTAAATTAACATCTAATTGATTAACATAATCAATTTCTATACATTACAATTTCACAATATTATACTTTAAATTAAACACTTACTCTTAATTATAATTAATCAAATTATAATTAAGTAACTCATTTACAATAAAATAATTATAGCTTATAATTTAAATACTATATTAGGTTTCAACACTTTCTTTTTCTCAAATTATTAAATTATAAATTTCATGTTAACATATGTTATAGTAACTGATTACATGCTTATCATCATAAATAATTCAACTTAAGCCATCAAGTAAGACTGCACAAATAAACTAAATTTTCTGCCTCTGCACAGCCATTGGCGCAGCTGCGCAGCCAGCAGCCTTGGCACCGGCGTAGCTGCGCAGGGGTCGAATCTGGGAAAGGCAATCGACGCAGCTGCGCTGCTCCTGGCCTTGCTGCCGGCGCAGTTGCGCAGCAACTCGGCCAGACGCAGACAGCCACGGCTCTCTACTTCACCGATTAATCCACACAAGCCAACAAATGGAAAATTACAGTAACATAGCCACTGTAACTCCATACATATGCAATAATACATAACATAACATGTTTCTACAACATAACAACCTATCTAAATAATGATAATCACAAGTTTTAAAAATCCAATTTGGCCATTTTCATGAAAAATCATATTTTCCAAAAAAAACATTCACTCTAACTTCAATTCTCAACCAATACAACTTATAATACATATAGTATATCCGAAATTGAAGATATTATCACAACAATTCTAAATAGGTACATTAACACACAATCAAATCATAACTTTTACTCTAAAATTGGCCAATAACATATAAAATCCTAAGAACATCAATTTCTCCATTAAAACATGTTCTGACAAAAATTTAATTTTTGAAAATCCTTGATCATGACATACAATTCATATAATAACCATTATAAACACAGTTTATATACGTACATCATATTTGTATAACTTTCATGCTAAATCATATACACAGAGAACTCATATTCATTAATATTATAAAGAAAACATATAGAATTATAAAGAAATTGAAATAATACCCTTTTTGTTTAGATGATTGAAGAAGAATATGAAGATGATTTCTCTAGCCTTCTCAAGCTTTTCTCTGCTCTTCTTCCTCTCTACTCTCTTTTCTTAGTTTTAGACTAACTTAGGATTATAAAACTAACGTAGTTTTTCCTTACGTAGTATATAGATATATAACTGATGTATCAATAATATACGTATTAACTAATACTTAATAACTTAATTAAATTAACAGTTATAAAATTTGAATTTGAATAGCCATAAGGCCATGTTTGGCAAACCCTTTATTTAAAAAATAGATTATTAGCTAAGGCCTTATTTGGAAAAAACATTTAAAACAAATGCAAGGCCTTATTTGTTTAAAATCATTTAAAATCCTTTTTTTTATTTTAAAAAATCATTTTAACACATACTTTAATGTCATATTTTAATCAATTAAATATTAATTAACTAATTTAATCAATTAAAATCTAACATCAATTAATCAGATAAAATTGTCATATAATTATAATTACTCGCTAATTATAATTCATATAACACTTCATCACACAATTCATCTAATTTAATTATCTCAATTAAATTAAAACTATACTATAAATTAATATACATCAATTAAATAAATTATTAAATATTCATTTAATTAATATATAACACTTAATTAAATCACTACATAAATCACATAATTTATTTATTTAAGTCAATAAATAAATCACATAAAATATTTATTTAACTCAATAAATATTTTAAATTATTTGTATAAATTCACAATCGTTACATATACCATGCTAGAAGCCATGATATCAAGTTAAGCATAAATGAAGTATGTTTTCAAACTAATAACAATGATAGTTACATGTATGCGATGTGAATATTCATGAGTATGCTTAATGCAAGTTATATGATTACCTTATGTGTTTAAAAGGCGAGCATGTTAGACTTTGTGACTTTATAACCTTGAATGGACTTAAGTTATTAAGGGTATTAACTTAGAACCTATATCATGTAAATTGAACGTGAAAGGGTTGAACGAGCATGAAAGTATCCTTTAAATTGAATACATGTTATGTGATATCATATGTTGACACTTGAATCTGATTGTTATGGTTAACTTATAGAAATGCCATAACTTGCTAAGATAAAATATATTTAGTATTGATTGTGGTTTTAGGTGATATTAATAAATATGAGAGTATGTTGCTAGTTGTTGCGATCTTATATGATATGAGAATGTGTTTTAAACTCAAAACAAGGAACATTAAGGATAAAAGTATATTAGTTGAGACTTGTGAATTAAATATGATACTATATAACTGTGTAGCTAGGCTAAGACTTAGCTTGTGTGTTGATTATATATCCAAGATAAGATATGATGTTATACTATATGACTAATGAATATCCTATACATATAAATATATATATTACGATAGGGATTCGAAAGTGTCGATTTATTTAACGAGGATAAACTACGCATAAGGAAAGTTCTATAACTTACACTCTTTTAAAGTGCAAGTTTCCTGACTTACACTCATTTATAGTGCAAGTATCTGAACACTACTTTTATTGTGTTGCAAGTATCCTATCCTTATGGTTACTTATTCGAGGAACGTTGTAAGCAAGTTCCATAACTTATACTCTTTCATCGTGCAAGTTCCTTGAAACCGTTCTTGTATATTAATTGCAAGTATCTAACTACTCTTTTATTGAGCAAGTATTTGATTCATACTCCTTATTTAACACATATTCGAGCTTGTACTAACTTTGGTCATACGAGTAAATAGGTGCTAGAATAATTCTTGCCTTACAAACTTATGTTTCATAGTTTGATTTAAATCATGATTATATTCCTCGAAATATTGTTGCGAGTATTGAACTCATAAATTGTTATGATATACATTGTTGAAGTTGTCTACGCCATTTAATTCGGCTAGACCAATATCATGAATTGGAAAATGATCCACACCAATTGCGTTGGTGCGGACTCTTAGAAATTGATTCAACTCTTGTAAAAAGGGGAACTATATAGTCGGGGTGCCGACAGTGGTGTGGTAGGTTATGCATAACACTAGGTACGATAGGCTGATCCCATAATTGTACTTGTTTGGGTTCGTGACTCTTAGCGACCACTCAGTATCCAGTATTTATTAACTTGAAACTTTGAATTCTTTGGATTCTTTTATTAATCTTTGGTCCACAGCGACACTCAGTGATGTCTATTCATTCACTTGAAATTGTTGAAACTTTTGAAACCTGTAATAACTTCTCGACTCGTAGTGGTCCTTATTCAACTTCACGGAATAGATTTGGAAGTCATTGCTATTTATTTTTTTCACAACATTCTTATGTAAAATCCTGAGCGATTAATTACCGTTTCACCCTTGAGATTTAGAACTGCATATATTCCTGTTCACATTTATTGGCATATTACTTGCTGAGCAAATTTGTTGCTCACTCTTGCTTCCCATAAACATTTCAGTTAGGGCAGGGCAAGGCTATGGAGTAACTGTGCTTTTCTATATTAGGATGTTTCCGTTATATTGTATTAAGACTTATTTAAATGTTATGTATTAAGAAATGTTTGGTTTAAGTTATGAAGTGTATTAGTAATTATTTCGAGACTTGGGACGAGAATATTTATATTATATCAATGTAAATTATTCTGTTATTCCATTGTTTGAGATTTTAGTTGTTATTAGAATTAGTATGTGATGAACCAAATTCGAGATCAGTGACGGTCTGAATTTGGGGGCGTCACACTTCCACTAGAATCTTGCGATGTACTTCCGAAGATAATACCAAATCCAAAATGGATATCTGTCGGGGTGCCTCTTTTAAGCTTTGCACCACTTTGACCTCATTATGCCCCATCTTGCTGAGGAATTCTTTAATTTTCTCCTTAGACACTCTTCCCTTGGCTTTAATGACTGAGTTGATTACTCGCTATGGCAGGAACATCGGGTTTTCCTTTGATATAATAGCAATGTGGTTTGATGTTGATCCTTCATCTTTCCCATAGTTCCATAGGACTTTCTTCAAGCTGACTACAGGATATTGTGGTCTGAATGGCAATATTAGAGGCTCGGCCGCAACCAATTTCACAAGATTCTTTCCTTCTTGGGCCCTCTTTCCCTGAAGTATCAGGGGCGTTATGGCTAGATCCTTCTCACAGGAAGTGACATCCACTACTTCTTTCAGATTCCATGCCCTGGGAAGAAAGATTGCTTCCTCACCAGGATAGCTATAATCTTGGTTTGCTTTCAACAGCTCACCAATTTCAATTAAATTTTGAATCAAATGACGAAGTCCCCAACAATCCTTTATGTCATGACCAGACGTGTTGGAATGATATTGACAGATCCTATCAGGTTTGAACTTCCTGGATCGAGGGTCCACAGGGGGTAAAAATTCTGTGACTTTCCCTTTCTTGATCCACATTTTGAGAATTTCTTTCATGGACTGATTCAAATGAGTGAAATTCCTTTTGAAGGCGAACTCCCTGTTAGTTCGGAACTTCTCTTCCTAAGCAACCTTATCGACCCAGGGTTCATGCTCGTGGAACCGAGATTTATCCCTCTTGGAAATGGGACTAATTTCAGGCATAGAAAGATTTGTTTCTTGTTGATTGGTCTGATTTATCAATTACCTCGTTATCTGATGTTGATAAACTACCAGTTCTGTCAATTGTCCAACTTGTTCCTTGATAGATTTGATTTTTTATTCTATCATGAACTTCCTTTTCTGAATATTCCCTATTGTTTAGCCTATCTTTGTTGGGTTGGGATGATTCTCCGACATATTAGAGGTATTTGGATCCTTTTTAGTTTCTCATGCTGATCATGTTGACGCTCTCCTCATTGTGTTGAGGCAGCGGATTATCTTGAACATGTGGTTGTTCTTGTGTTGTGACCACAATCTCCCCCATTATCTATCAGGTCTTGAATTTTGTGTTTAAGAGACCAATAATCTTGGGTATCGTGGCCCAGTGCTCCAGAATGATAAGAACACTTCTTACTTGGGTCAAAATTCGTCCGCTTGAATTGGCCGGCTGAAGGAGTTGGACAATATTCTTTTGTTCTGTCAAAAGTTTCAGCACATTTTCAGTGAGTCCCCATAGATGTGAACGTTCTTCAACGTTTAACTTCTCCGGTCTTTTGAAATGAAGAATTCAAAGATTGTGTAGGAGCTTGGAAAAGGGAATAATTTCTCCTTTGAATGGGCAAGTTAGGATTGCCTCTTTGATTCTGTCCCTGAAGTATCAATGACACATCCTCCTCTTTTTTGTGGACTCTTCGAGGATTACTTCCATAGCTTCTAACTTGAATATGCTTAGCCACTTCCTCCAAAGCGGTAAGGTCTTTGATCTTTCCAGACTTTAGACCCATTTCAGCCATTTCTCCATGTTTAATCATTTTCGAGAATGGTTTTCCTATCCCTGTTAGGACCCTCTCATAATATAGAGCTTCCTGGATGTCTATGAAATTCAATAATATCTTAGTCTCTGTCATAGGTGGGGTGACTTGTGCAGCCATCCGTCACCATCTTTGGGCATATTCACAGAAAGACTCATTGCTTTGCTTTTTGACCTTGGTCACTTGATATCGATCTGGAGCCATCTAAGAATAGAAGCTGTATTGATTTAGGAATGCATGGGCTAGCTCCTCCCAGCTATGGATCTTGGAATTGTCAAGACGGGCATACCAAGATCGGGCTTTCCCAGTCAGACTCTTTTTGAATAACTGCATTCTGAGTTTTTCATCCTCTGCATAGAATCCGAGTTCTCCAATGAACACTTTTAAATGAGTGAAAGGATCTCCTAATCCATCATACTTTTCAAAATTCGGGACTTAAAATTTGTCTGGATATCGAGCCCCCTGGAAATATACACAGATCTGAGTACTTTACACTCCCAAATGCCCCAGTTCTTTTGATGGACAATATTATTTCCTCCATTTGCTGGACCTTTTTCCTAATAACACTAGTTTCTTAATCATTTCTGAGATTGGTTATTTTAGGGGTTTTGTTGGTCAAATCCTTGTTTTGAGGCTCAAGTATCTGAGTATCTTTCTTCTTGTTGGTATCCTGTCTGCCACCTTTTGTGGACGATTCTGTTTGAACATGTATTTGCTTACCCTGAATACTATTGCTTTGTTCCTTTAGGAAAATAACCAATTCAACTATCTGGTTTTTTAGTCCTTTGAACTTTTTCCGAGAGATAGGGGTGGATTCAGGTTGGGCACTTAAAGCCATGCCTGAAGATGGGCTTAGTGTCTTTTTAAACTTTGATCTGGTAACGGGACTAAATTTTTCCTACAATAAAAGTAGGTATGTTAATTTTGATGTATATATTCACAGGATGCATGCTATGCAATGTTTTATGATTTTTTGAAGTTTTTTAATCTTTTCCTATAAAACAAAGATCAGTTGTTTTGATGACAGGATAACATGATAGGATTTAATAAATTTGACAAGAAATGGAATGTATATTTACATTTATTTGAAATTTACACGGAATTTGAAATTTACATGGAATTTAAAAGGGGAAGGCATGAAGAGACTCCCCTTCAGATTTGGTTTATTAGAGGCTGACTTATCTTAGGCTATTGTCGCGGCTTTTCGGCATGAAGGTCCCCAAATCATCGCAATTTACTAGAGGGGAAATTAATCTGTTCTTTCAATTGGAGCGGATCTGAGTGGTGCATTTCCTGAGCCTCGCAGGATTAGTCTCCTTTCAGTCTAGTAATCAAATGCCGACTGGTTTTCCTCCTGGTGGAGGAATCACACAACATACATTCGCATACATGTGTCACCGTAAAAAATGATGACATTGTGCGAAGCATTAATATAAAGCACAGTAAGACATTTATTTACATCCATTTAATGTAAACACAGCATCCACACACATGCAGAAAAAAAGGAATTCTTGAAAAGATTGAAATGCGGCTTAAGCCCTCTACTGTCTCCAGCAGAGTCGCCACCTATCGAAGTCAGGAAAAGTCTTTGGCAATCCCTTTTTCCCTATATGTTTCTACCCTTGTTATCTTTTGTTTGATTTTGTTTAATCTGAAGGGTGAATTTTTAGGAAAAGGCTGACATACAATATCGACGAATTGAAATGTTTGATTTTACAGAGTCGCCAGTTGGTATGTTTGAAATGGTTGTACCAACTTAACCGAGTTTTATTTGAAAAGTTTTGCAAGTAGGCCCAATTATTGGACTCTTTTTAACTTGGCCTTGGAAACCAAGATTCATAGAGTTCGGGGGCTTGATTAAACGTGGGGAAGGTGTTAGGCACTCCCCGACTTCTGTGAAACACGGTTACCGCGTCTTTTTAATTTTTCTATTTTATTTACAGTGTGTGTGTGTGTGTGTGTGTGTGTGTGTGTGTGTGTGTGTGTGTGTTTGTAGTAATTGGGCCTACGTGCTTTATTTAAAAGTAGTGATGTGCTTCGTTGGACCTATATACGAAGGATTTGATTTATTTGAAAAGTTCATTTTCAGACAAGATATGAAAGGGATGTTTTGAAAGATGGTTTTCAAACCATTTCGCTAACATAAAAATTGAAGCCTTTTAATACTTTCATTTTATTTTGCATTTGGCTGATTTTGATTTTATTGTCGGGATGCGAAGCATCCTCTACCAAATAATACATATACAAGTGTCGGGCTCCTTATGACCATAGCAGCCATCGAAGTGACCCGAGCACTACAAACCAAAGTTTACTAGGCTGAGACCTTAAATCCGGATAACCGTTTTAAGGTCCCTCTGATTTACATTTACAAAAGAACAGGCAGGCTGTATTTACAGCGCAATTTTGTCCATCGTGGGAACTAGATCTATATCCATGTGATTAATCATAGATCTCGTGATTCCTAGGCTCACAGAATATTATCAAAAAGCCTGTGCAGCAAAGATATTGACATGAAAGGCAAATTAAAATCTAGACGTTGCAAAACAAAGGATTCATCAATTAAATTATTGCATGTGCGTAGCCAAAGCTTGTTGTTCCCTCTAGATACTGATCTAGGATCGCGTAGTCGCTTTCATATTTACAAAACTAGAAAAAAAACTAAATTTAAATAAATCTTAGCCATTCTAGCTCAACGGTTCTAGTTTGGCAGCTTTTGAATTTGTTGAAAGTTAGAAATGGCTAGATTTAGATGAATCTAGTTCGCAAACTTCACATTAGAATAGATTCATATCAAATGAACAGTTAAAATAGATATTTAATCATATTGAATAAATATAATATATATATATATATATGAAAGTTGAAAAGCGCCACGAATTTTCAATCCAAGCTTGACTGATAAATGTAAATATACATATACTTATATATATATATATATATATATATATATATATATATTAAAGATGAAAAGGCCACGGATTAGCAATCCAAGCCAAACGAGTTAATATATATATATATATATATATATATATATATATATATATATATAAGCAGAAAAAGCCACAGATTTATAATCTAGGCATGACAGAATTAAATGTAAAAATATATATTAAAGCTGAAAATTCCACGGATTAATAATCCAGGGTAAATAAAACTGATATATATATATACATATATATATATAAATTAAAGCGATAAAAGCCACAAATTTAAAATCCAGGTTGTGAAAGCAATTAAAAATGTATATATATATATATATACTTATATGTACATAAAAGTAAGCTAGAAAGGCCGCGAATTTGAAATCCAGGCAAAACAAGAAGCTTTATATATATATATATATATATATATATATATATATATATATATATATATATATATATATATATATGCTCATATATAAATGATAAAGTAGTAAAAAACTTTAAATCACAAGAAATCTTACATTGTGTAGCGCTAAAGGCTTTAAACCACTTGGAGGGCTTCAAAACTCCATTTTCAGTGGTTAAAATTTGATATGTTAGTATATATACATATACAAACATATTGGAAGAAAAAAAATTAAAGTTTGGAGCATTATAGGTAGGGTTAAGAGTTGAAATGGGCAAAATTTTCTTTCTTTTTTCCTTTTTTTTCTTTTTTTTGGCTGGTGGGGGGTCTTATTTTTAGACCAAAATAGTCGTGGGTCTACTCGCGATAGCTGTGAGTCTACCTGTGGCTCCCCGAGTGGGCCCTGGTCCTGTGAGTCCAGTTGTCTTGAAGTACGTGCACCCCGACCAACGCACTATCTACTTCGAACCTTCATAACTTTCACTTCGGGAGTTCGATTGAGGCGTGCTATACCTTTCCAGAAAGAACTTTCCGAGAGCTACCCAATGACATAGGATTTGACCTGTTTCAAATCCAAGAAGATTGGTCGATGACCAGATCTTTGAGTCTTCACAGTTCGTCCGTTGAGCTGTCTTGTGTTATTTTCACTCGGGATTGACATTATGGTTCTGCATGACCTTTATGGCATTGATTTGACTTGATTTGATGTCAAGTTAGTAAAATGACCATTTTACCCTTCAAGGGGTTGTCTCCAGGATTGACAGGGTTTTCGACTGTTTCTCGGGCTTATTTCTGAGGTTTGATCCCAACTGACTCTGTTCTTCCTTAGGGTCGTCTCTAAGGTTGACTTGATATCCCAGGGTTGTCTCTGGGGATGATTTGATGCTTCGGGGCTGTCTTCGAAGGTTGAATTTATCTCTTGGTGTTGTCACCGGGGTTTTACTCGATCTCCCGGTGTTGTCGTCGGGGTTGGTTTTGATCTCCCGGTGTTATCGTCAGGGGTTTGGATTTGATCTCTCGCAGTTGTCGTCTGGGTTTGGCTTTAATCTCCTGGTGTTGACGCTATGGGTTTGGCTTGGATCTCCCGATGTTGTCGTCGTGGTTGATTTAATCTCTCGGGGTTGTCACTTGGGCTGATTGTATCTCCCGGTATTGAATGTGATATTCTGGTGTTGTCGTCGGGGCTGAATGTGATATCCCGGTGTACTCGCTGGGGTTGAATGTGATATCACGGTGTTGTCACCAGGGCTGAATGTGATATCTCGGTGTTGTTGCCGGGGCTAAATTTGATAATTTAGACTTCCAAGGTTGTATCTGGAAGGTAAAAGAAGGTTTTGCCCTCCTGCAGGGTTAGTAATAGGAATGTAAAATTTTGAGTGTCTACAGTACACACCATCAATCCATCTTTCCATGGTCGTGCGAAAGGCACAGCCCATCATATTCATCTTCCTCTTCTTGCATCTCACCTTATCCTCTAGGTCATTGGCCCTATCATCGGCTCCTTCCCACTTCTCCTCGAAGTGGATCCTCTTTATAACCTCTAGCTCAAGTTGTGTGCGAAGAGCCTCCTTCTCGGCTTTCTCACTCAACTCCCTCTGCTCGGACTCCTCTAGCTTACCAGCCAGTTCCACATTTATGGCTAGTAAATGGTGAAATAGGGTTCCCATCTGCGCTCCCACTTCCTTACATTAAGCAATTTCTACCTCCATCTCTTGCATCTCTAGCTTCCTTGTATGGTCCTCGTCTTTAGTTTTTGCATCTCCATCTGTCTCTCTTGAGCCTCAGCCTCTAATTCCTCGACTCTAAATTCCAACTCCAAAATTCGCTCCTCATATTCTTCCAACATCTGGTCCTCGAATGTGGTCTCGTCGGAGTCTCCCACGGGCTCATAGACCATGGGTTCCTCCTCCGGATCCGACTCCACGAGATCTGGCTCCATCTCCTCATCATCGACAAGGGCCGCTATAGAAATAGGCTTTGCTATCAAATGTTCCTCATACACCACGTATATGTCACGTGTCTCCTCCTTTACCACTCTACTAGGTTCTCGCAAATCCGAAATCCTATAACCACAAACATAAGACAACAAACAACAACTCCATTAGAATGCTAAATAAAACATAAATTCATTGTATGGAATGAAAATATATTTCATAATGCTACTAAGTCTCCAAGAAAACTCTACATGACTTTTATATTCTTCTATTCTCTAAGTTCTTCTAAGTTTATAGTGTAAGGATTATCGCTCCTAAGGTTTATAACCTAACGCTTTGATACCAACCTGTGACGCCCCCAAATTCAGGTACTTATACCTTGAATTCGATGCTTCACGTTCTAATTTTAATAACATACCAAAATCTCACACAACGGAATAATAGAATAATTTACATCGATTAAATCTAAATATTCTTGCCCAAGTCTCGTAACTATTACTAAGACATTACATAATAAGGTCCATAATATAACTAAATAAATAAACCATAATTTAGTTTTAATACATAACCTAAGATAGGTTTAATACAACATAATAATAAATTTCTTCTTATAGATGAACAAAGCTACGTCGTAGACTTGCCCTTTCCGTTATCTTTTCCCGAAGGTCCGCACTGCTCTGCCTTAACTGAAATATTTAAGGGAAGCAAGAATGAGCAACAAATTTTCCTAGCAAGTAATATAACAATAAGGGTAATTGGCATAATATAAGGTTCATAATATCGAGAATATGATATTAGTTCAAGAATTAAAGAATAATATGGTAAGCAAGGAAATAACAATAGCTCCAAATCTGTCCTTTGAATTTTAAACAAGGAGTCATTATAGACCGAATGATTTAAAAATATTCAAAGGTTTCAACATTAAGTAGTCACTTATGGACCGAGAACTCCTGCTTCAATCAACTGTATTACACCGCTAATCCAATATAAACAAGTATAATAGGTGATCAACCCAAAATACCCTACGTTATGCATAACATTCAAATTGTTCGCGCGTGTATTAGTTTCCCAACAATATAAAATTTCCCCTTTTGAAGGTTGTTCATCTCAGTAGATTTATAATATTCCACAATAAATCAAAAGGTGTAGATAGCTCTTTAAATTCATAGGTACTAGTCTAGCAGAATCAAATGGCTTAGACACCTTCCTTAATACGTTTAAGAACAATTTATTAGTTCATGATTCAAAAATATAATAGCGAATTCAAACTAAGCTTTTTGGTTATGAATGATGAATTTCTAAGAGTTTAGATATCACAAGAATGATTCGCTCAAACATATAATTGATCTAAAAATAATCATAAACTTGCACAATATCGAAGGTTGTGAAAGTTAGGGAACTTGCATTCAATATGAAAATCAAATGAAGTTAGGAAACTTCCCTTTAGCGTCGATTACCAACTTATAGCTTAATGTCACCACAAAGTCCTATTTTATCATAATTATGTATATACATATTTTAATTCATTAGTTATTCAAGCTCTATACATAAACCAACAATCTTATACATGTTCAATCATGTAAGCTAAAGATATATATCATGTTCTGTATTAGTTACATAATCGAACCATATTTTAGCACACTATCAACCCACGTAGCTACGTAACCATCATTGATTTTGCTTTTAAAAGCTTATTTAAGAAGACTTGTAAAAACTTTTAGGTTTTTGGTTCTATATACTCATTTCATGCTTGAACACGTCAGGTTGTGTAGAGGACGGGCGCGGAGGGCGCAAGGCAGACAAATTTGATAAGGATTAGGGTTTTTAAGCACAAGTTAACTTGGAAAGGGATTGTAAACTTACTTTATTTGATTAGGGTTTGTTCAGGTTATTTATAGGAGTTATTTTCCTAGGCTTAGGAGGATCTATTCTTCTATCTGGGATCTGATCTATTCTATCTCTTCTATATACTCTCTTGGATTGCTTTGAGGCTACATACCTTTGTTTTGGAGATTCAAGCATGTCAGGCTAAGTTCTTTATTTCAATTCTGAAGGGATGTTGAACTTATTTATCAATTAATGATTTGATCAAGTTATTCTATTTATTTTTCCATCTTGAGATTTATTCTGATTATCTACATGAAATTTTATATATGTTATCCAATTGACTAATTTCGTTTCTGCAGGATTAGATTAGTAAATTGATATCATTTCCTAGATTAAGACAGATTTTAAGCAAATGAAGTGTGTCTAATCTATGTAGTAATTAACAGTATTTTATTGTGGTCAAGCTTTGAAATATTGTTAAGGTTTTCAGAAGACATGTTAAATAATTCCTGATTGTGTAATTATTTCTTGGAATAATCTAATTCTCATGCTTAATGCTTCTATCATATTAAATTTAGGCTGATAGTTCTAGGTTGTATGTTAGTTAGAATCTTTTGTTGGTGATCGTCGCATTAGATCTACACTTAAGGAGAATTTTGGGTAATTTGCGATCGCGGTTATCTAGGGTTATTAATCTCAGTGGAAGATAAATAGTGTAAACACTTGGTTAAATCATAATTATAAAAAGCGGATACTGAACTGAAGAATTGATATTTTTACTCATTGATATTTTCTTTAAACTTACTTTTGTTAATTATAGTTTTTCAAACTAAACCCCCCAATTCATTGGAAATCATTGGATAATTAAAATTAAATTCACTCTCTGTGGGATCGATCCTTGCTTATTGCTATACTGATTATTGAGTTAGTTGAACCTGAGTAAGGTAAATTTTGTAGTGCTAGACGACAACTACAAAATTTTGCCGCCGTTGTCGGGGAGTGTTATTTGTTTTTATTTATTCAACTATTTTCATTTTCTTTTTTATTTTTTTATGCCTCGATCCTCTCAATCTCTTGAATTGAAATTTGATCCAGAAATGGAGAGAATTGCCCGAAGGCTTAGGACAGAAGCTCGAAAAAACCAAGGTTCACTTGCAGATTCAGAAGAAGCTCCATCATCGGGCCTCAACATCGCACTCAAACTACTTTCGGACCAATCTTCTTCAAGCGAATCAGATGAGAAGATGGCGGTGCCAAATAAAAGACTTTAAAGGAGTTGTCAACTCCCAATCTTACTCGACAACCTCTATGTATTGAATATCCTGCTTAAATGCTACATTTGAACTAAAATCTTGACTAATTCACCTCTTGCCTACTTTTCGTGGTCTTACAGGTGACGATCCTTACAAGCATTTGCAGGAGTTTCATATTGTGTGCTCGACTATAAAGCCACACAATATTACAGAAGAGCAGATCAATCTGAGAGCTTTCCCGTTCTCACTGGCGGACTTAGCAAAAGACTTGTTGTTTTATCTCCCCTCGGGATCAATACAATCATAGGACGACATGAAAAACCAATTTTTGGAGTGGTACTTTCCTGATTCACAAGTAGCCAATATAAGTAAGGAAATTTGCAAAGTCCGACAATTCAGGGGTGAAACACTGCATGAATACTAGGAGAGATTCAAGAAGCTTTGCGCCAGCTGTCCACCCCACCAGATCGACGATTAGTACCTCATCATCTACTTTTATGAGGGACTTGTACCAATGGATAGGAGTATGATCGACGCTACGAGTGGAGGAGCGTTAGTGGACAAAACACCGGAGGCTGCAAAGAACTTGATTGTAAACATAGCCGCTAATGCACAACAGTATGGAACAATGAATAATAATCCAGCGCAAAGGGTAAGTGAGGTAAGCACAACGAATGTAGAACAACAAATTTCTGACTTAACTGCTTTGGTGAAATAATTAGTTACAGGTAACGCACCAGTTGCACAAGCATGTTAAATCTGTTTAATAGTGGGGCATCCTACCGATGCATGCCCGACATTATAAGAGGAAGATAGTATACAGCAAGCTAATGCAGTGGGGAATTACCAAGCACAGTCGCAGAGAAAATATGATCCTTTCTCCAACACATACAATCTGGGATGGAAGGATCATCCTAACTTTAGTTATGGGGTTGGTAGGCCGCAGGCACAAGGGGTCTACCCAGTTAAACCGCAATTTCAGCCAAATCAGCCACAGTACCAACCCAGACCAGCAGCACCGGCCAATCCTAGAACATCCTTGGAAGACATGTTCAAGGCATTCATGTAACAGACACAACAATTCCAATAAGAGACGAAGTCTTCCATCCACAGTTTGGAAAGTTAAATGAGCCAATTAGCCACTACTGTAGGTCGATTGGACTCTCGAGGTTCAGGGAAGCTTCCATCGCAGACTGTTGTGAACCCAAAGGAGAATGCCAGTGCCATCACCTCGGAGTGGAAAACAGATGGATACACCAATAGATACAGTTAAGTTAAAGAAAGACCAAGCAAAGGAGGAATCGGAGAAAACTAAGGTACATCCTAAACCTCCCTGTCAGATTAATGATATTCCACTTCCCCTTCCTTATAGAAATTATAGAAATTCAAAGAAAAATGAACAGGATAAAGAAATTCTAGAAACTTTTAGGAAGGTAGAAGTGAACATTCCATTACTAGATGTAATTAAACAAGTGCCACGATATGCTAAATTTTTGAAAGAATTGTGCACTAATAAATGTAAATTGGAAAATGATAAGAAAGTCACCGTTGGGGAGAATGTATCAGCTGTTCTGCAAAGAAAAATGCCACCTAAATGTAAAGATCCAGGCATGTTCACGATCCCATATAAAATAGGAAACACTAGATTTGGGAAGGTCATGCTAGACTTAGGTGCTTCATTAAATGTGATGTCATTATCTGTTTATAAGTCTTTGAATCTTGGACCTTTGAAAAATACTGGTGTTATTATTCAATTTGCTGATCGTACTAACACCTACCCCTGAGGGGTGGTTGAAGATGTCTTGGTGCAGGTGAACGAACTAATCTTTCTTGCAGATTTTTATATAGTGGATATTGAAGATGATACATCCCCGAATCCATCACACATCTTGCTAGGAAGACCTTTCCTAAAGACAACAAGAACTATGATTGATGTTCACAACGGAACCTTGACAATGGAGATTGGTGGAGAAAAGATCCATTTCAACAACTATGATGCCATGAGGTACCCTAGTGATATTTGTTAAGTTTTTGCAATTAATGTGTGTGACACTTTAGTGCAGAAAACTTTTGAACAAATTCAAAGAGACAGCTTGGAGGTGGCTATTTCCAGTAGTATGGTCATGGATGGGACATGAAATTGAGCACAGTCAAGAATAGAAGGAAACTGTGGCTGGCACTATATTCATTGCCTAAACATAAAGATAAACATGCAGTCCAATTAATTCAATTACCTGTAACTCTTCAAAAATTATTACCATCTGTGGAACAAGCTCCAGCTCTTGAATTGAAACAATTACCGGTAAACTTGAAATATGCATATTTAGGGTCTAATGAAAGTTTACCTGTGATAATTGCTAGTAATTTAACCAAAGTGCAAGAAGAAAAATTATTGCGAGTCCTAAGGTATCACATCACAGTGTTTGGTTAGACTATAGCAGACATCAAGGGTATTAGTCCCGCGATATGCATGCATCGAATTCTGTTAGTGGAAGGAGCTAAACCAACGAGAGATGCACAACGACGGTTGAACCCACCGATGATGGAGGCAGTGAAGAAAGAGGTAATTAAATTGCTTGATGCAGAAATCATCTACCCTATCTCCGACAGTTAATGGGTAAATCTGGTGCTTGTCGTTCCTAAGAAATCTGGGATCACGATTGTCAAGACTGATAATAATGAGTTAGTGCCTACCCGAATGCAAATAAGTTGGAGAGTGTGTATCGACTATAGGAGGTTGAACACCGTAACTAGAAAAGATCATTTTTCCCTTCCTTTTATTGATCAGATGCTAGAACGATTAGCTGTGCATTCTTATTATTGCTTTCTAGATGGTTTTTCAAGTTATAACCAGATTGTGATCGCCCCCAAAGACTAGGAAAAGACCACATTCACGTGTCCCTTTTGAACCTTGGCCTACCGGCTAATGTCCTTTGAACTTTGCAATGCCCCAGGTACTTTTCAGAGATGTATGATGAGTATTTTTTTTGATCTCTTAGAAGAATGCATCGAAGTCTTTATGGATGATTTCACAGTTCATGGTGATTCATTAGATGCATGCTTAGATAATCTAACACGTGTTTTGGATAGATATCTAGAAACAAACCTTGTGCTAAATTCAAAAAAATGTCACTTTATGGTAGAACAAGGAATTGTGCTTGTTCATGTAGTGTCAATCAATGGTTTAGAAGTGGATAAAGCTAAGATTGATATTATATCTGCATTGCCTTACCCCGTCAGTGTGCGAGAAATACGCTCTTTTCTTGGACATTCAATATTTTATCGCAGGTTTATCAAGGACTTCACCAAGATAGCATTACCTTTATGCAAGTTGCTGCAAAAAGATGAGGAATTCCAATTTAATGATGAATGCAAGGTGGCTTTTGACACCTTGAAGAATTTGTTGACGTCACCCCTTATCATTCAACCACCGAATTGGAAATTCCCTTTTGAGATAATGTGTGATGCAAGCAACTATGTCGTCAGCGCCGTCTTGGGGCAAAAAATTGACAAAACAGTCCATGCCATCTACTATACTTCCAGAACTTTGAACGCGGCTCAGATAAACTATTTAACAACAAAAAAAGAACTCTTATCTGTTGTGTTTGCTTTAAATAAATTCAGATCATATTTACTTGGTACGAAAGTAATAGTTTATTCTGACCATGCTGCTCTCAGGTACTTGCTGACCAAGAAGGAATCCAAACCTCGAATCATAAGGTGGATCTTGCTGCGGGAAGAATTCGACTTGGGGATCAAAGATAAAATGGGTGCGAATAACTTGATGGTAGATCACTTGAGCAGAATTCTTAAGGATGAGGAAGCACTACCATTGCACGACATGTTTCTAGACGAGAATCTACTTTCCATCGACAGTACAACTCTCTGGAATGTCGACATTGTAAATTTTTTGGTAAGTGCTTATGTACCAAGTGAGTTTTCTAAAGCCCAGAAAGAAAAGATTAGGAGTGAAGCCAAACATTATGTGTGGGACGACCCATACTTGTGGAAATTTTATGCCGATCAGACAGGTAGACGTTGTGTACCTGATAGTGAGTTTCAGTCTATTCTAACTTTCTGTCATTCCTATGCTTGTGGAGGTTATTTTGGAGCAAAGAGAACTTCTCGTAAGGTGTTTGAGAGTGGTTTCTTTTGGCCCAATTTTTTTAAAGACTCTTATTTATTTTGTAAATCATGTGAAAATTATCAAAGAACTGGAAATATATCTCATAGGAATCAAATGCCACAAAACGTTATCTTAATTGTTGAAATCTTTGATGTTTGGGGTATTGATTTTATGGGACCTTTTCCTGTTTCTTTTGGTAATATTTACATCTTACTGGCAGTTGACTATGTTTCCAAATGGGTGGAAGCTAAAGCCACCGGGACTGATGATTCTAAAGTTGTTGCAGATTTTGTCAGAATTAATATTTTTGTATGGTTTGGAACACCACAGGCCATCATCAGTGATTGCGGCACACATTTTTGTAATAGGGTGTTAGCAGCCTTATTGAAGAAGTACAACGTTCTTCACAGGGTATCGACATCCTACCATCCGCAAAGCAATGGCCAAGCTGAGGTATCCAATCGCGAAATCAAATCCATTCTGGAGAAAGTAGTAAACCCCAACCAAAAAGATTGGAGTATGCGTTTAAATGATGCACTGTGGGCTTATAGGACGGCATACAAAACTCCAATAGGTATTTGCCTTCTAGGCTAGTGTTTGGGAAACCATGCCACATACTTGTAGAGCTCGAACATAAAGCTTTCTGGGAAATCAAGCAATAAAATATGAACATGGATCAAGCTGGCATAAATAGGAAGTTACAATTACAAGAACTCTAGGAGTTTCTCCTCCACGTTTTGATGCCACTCGATTCGTGAGCGAAGGAACGGCAACACGTTACGCCAAGGTCATAGACAAAAAGACATTGGTTCTAGAACGAGGGCTGAAGCCGGATGCAAATCTCGACGGCAACATATCACAGATGATTGCGGAGCGTGGATGGTTTCAGCTGGTAGAGCAACCAAGGCAAGCGGTGATCAACATTGTGAAGGAGTTCTACGCAAACACAATAGATCATGTTGATCGCGTGGTCACAGTTCGGGGCAAGCCGGTGTCATTCAGAGCAACGGCGATCAACGACTATTTTGGGGTGGAGACACCGCATATAGACTGATACGAAGATAGTCTGCCCAATTTGGATGAGATAATAGTTCGCCTTTGCAAGCCCGACACTCAATGGGTGACAAATGCAAAAATTGGGGAAAAAGTCCATTTCCCACATGCCGCGTTGAGTCGATATGGAAAAGCCTGGTACGCCTTCATCTGTGCTCGCCTAATGCCAACGCGTCATCAAAATGACGTAACCATAGAACGAGCAAGGCTTCTCTATGGAATAGTCACTCATGAGGCCAGTGAAAATAATGAAGTCAAAATTTTAAATGTAGACATCGCCCTCTGCATTAAACAGTCCATTGACCGAGAACTGCGAAGGGGCACCATCGGCGGCTTGCTATAAAGTTTTCTGATCACCGATCTGTGCGACAAAGCAGGTATTCAATAGCACACTTTAGAGCCGATCCAGCAGCCTATGGCCGTCATTGACCATCGCACTATAGAGTTTTACTAATCAATATATGCGTGCAAGTATACACGGTAAACAAGTAATAAAGATTAAGTAAGATATCATTCCCAAGGAGAATTAACTAATAAATATCACCAAACCACTAGCCCGTAACCATTTCAGTCTTATCTAAACGAATGATTAATTGTTTGAATTAAAACTAGAAAAGTAACTAAACTAAAGGAAATTAAACCTAGAATAAAATCAGATAATGAAGATATGAGACCTCAATTTCCCCTATTGATTCATTTAAGTCAATGCACTTTCGGTTAAGTCAAATTAATCGTCAAAGATCGCTAGCCGAGAACACGAAAGTGAGATAAGGCCATCTTTCGATGCACCTAATCCATATCACATACAATCCACAAATGATAGAATGCATATGAACACCCACATTACCTAAACCACTATATGTCTATGTGATTTACAAATAATTAGGGTTTAAGCACAGGTTCTCCATGGACTACGAGCGGTGCTTCGGTATATGTTTATCCTAAGCACAAATCACACATCCTAACGCCATGTAGAATATACAATCACACGCTACTATGATCAGATCTAAACCCACATTTCGTCTTTCAAGTCCATATAGGTTATCACAGTAATTGGTAGCTAAGCAATTAAGCAATTAAAGCGCAAATCGTAATAGTCAATCTCATAACAATTAATAAAACCAACGTGGAAGAATATCAATATAAACTACTCATTAGATTCCATTGAAACCTCAAAATAAATTTTAAGTCATAAATAACTCAAATATATCATCCACAAGTTGAATAAACATCAAAATATTACACAAAAGGATTCAAGAGAAAATAAAGATAGAAAGTTCAAATCTGAATTCTCAAACTCCACGGTTGAACCTTCAATGATATCCACTTGTTTCAATCTTTGATCCAATCAACTCTAAAGAACTAACTATCTAAAACCTAATCTTAATCTACTCCTAAGCTAATCTAGATAAGAAATTAAAGAGAAGGGAAAGGAAGAACTAGGGCTATGCTAAGCTCCCAAGAGGAGAGTATATCTATATGTGCCAAAATGAGCCCCCTTGTATGCCTTTATCCAAGCCAAATCCCATTTAATTGCAAAGTCAAACTCTGGTCAAGCTGTGAACCAACGCGACCGCGGGACTTAGGCCTTGAGGAGGGCGCGGCTGCGCGCATCTGCAGACTTTTCTGTTGCATTGCTTCTGCTGTTGCTGCACTTGGTTTCTACTCCTTCCATCAACACTCCCATTTCATGAAAAGTTAACCTATTTGATCCTCGTAGCATCACATTTCATGCTCCTTGTCCCTTTTAGCAGTCTTTTATCACTTTTAGCCGTTTGTGCACCTGGAGAGTTCCAATTCGAGAAAACTACAAAACAAAGCAAAAACACAAGAAAAGCACAATAATACTCGAGCTTAAGCAACAAAATAAGTTAGATAATATCTGAATAAGTGGTCATAAAAACCACTTATCAAATACCCCCAAACTTAAATGTTGTTTGCCCTCAAGTAACATAAACAAAACAAAACAAAAGATGCAATGCAATAACTACAATGAATGTAACTTATCCTATTATGAATGTGAATCCAAGCATCAGTCAGTGTTGAGATTTATAAACAATGCCTCAGAAAAACCACAAGATAATCAAATAGAAAGCTACCCAAAAACAAGATCATAAAGCATAACATTCTGCAAATCCAAACTTGTCAGCACTGATGTAGTGTGTGTGTGTACAATGCAACCATTAAACATGCTTTTGAACAAATTTATCACATACTATGCTTCTTAGGTGAAAGACCAATTTCAATTTAAGAAAAAATACAGTAAATAAGATAAGTCCTAACCAAAACTATGCATCACTTAAGCTAAGAGTCCACAAGGGGTTTATTCTGCTTATTCTTTACTCACGAGGGCGGTTTTGCTCATTCCCGTGTACACACTTGATAGTGCAATGCCTAGTCCTCTTACACTATTCAATGATACCCGTGTAGCGAGCTTTCGACCAACGACTCCCAGACCAGACGGCCTTAGGGCGCTGGGTGTAGAGACACTCCGAGGGCTTACTTGCTTGAATATCAAAGGCCACAGAACTCGACGTAGCCGACGTGTTTATTCTATTTTTCTCCTTTTTCTTTTTCTTTGCATTTTCTTTTCTTTTATTTTTCCACATACAGAATGCATACCCCATATCTTCCCCAAACTTAAACTTTTTACAGTCCTAGTTATTATCACCTGATTACTAAAAATCTTTCATTAAAACATAGATTTCCCATCAGAAGACAAGTATGTGAAAATTTAAACCAAGCAAAACATGATGGTTGCTAAAGAGTGCTAACCGGAGACATCAGTATCTGACAGATAAATATTTACATATATGACATGACATTGTAATCAAGCTTAAGTCTCAATCCAGTTCAAAAATCTAGTAATTTTAGTTTCCTCATAGGCCAAATAAATGGCAAACCAACAGAAAATTGGATTCATGCAATATGCCCTAACACAGTTAACTGAAACAAAACAAAATTTTTTTGACAAATTTTAATAAAATACGACCTACGTGCACTATATAAACTAACACAGTATGCAAAATGACATGAACTACACTATATCCAAAAATAACCCTAATACCCCCAAACTTAAAAACTGCAATGTCCTTATTGAAGGTAAAAGGTAAAAGGAACTCCCCTAGTAGGCCTCTTCGTCTTCGTCGCCCTCCTCCTCAGCTTGTTCAGGTGGTGTGTCTGGAGGAGGGTAGGCCAAAGCTGATCCGTATATAGGGAATTGCACCTGCACTCCCATCTGGCCAAAAGCTTGGGACAATGCCCCACAAAAGTCAGTCGTGAAGGCTTGGAAGTTCGTGCTCATAGCATCCATCTTGCGTTACAATCATCTCTCCATCCTATCTATCTGCTCTTGAACAGCGTGGGAGGACTCAGACTGCGCTGGTGGCACCCTCTAAGAAGTCTCTCCAGCTTCTCCCTCCTCTGGCAATATAAACCCCGCTCCCTGAGGATGGGATTTGCCTCCTTTCCATACTTTGAATGATTCAATGGTAGGGTGCTCAATTGTGCTCATGGGCATCTGCATCGGCTCGACGTCAGTCCACATAACTCCATTTATAGCACAAAGCCTAGTGATCACTGATGCATGTGGGATACCTGCTGAATTACTGCCTCTCAAAAATCTACGGATTTAACTGTTGATCACGTATCCCAAATAAATTTCTTGCCCTTGATGATTCCATATAGCAAAACAGCCCTATCCTTAGTGACCTCATTCTGATGCCGTGTTGGTATCAGATTCGCACATATAAAGCTGTACCACGCCTTTCCATATCTGCTCAAGGCGGCCTGGGGGAAGTGCAGCTTTTGACCAGTGCCCTGCTTCAGTTTCAATGTAGTGCCTGGCATGCACAGTTAATCACAGATAGCATTCAACTCTGATCCCCACTCCCTAGCATAAAGAGATTCTGGAGCGTCTAATGCAATGTTCGGTAATACAAATAGCTCCTTGATGTTCTCCTTTGCAAAGGACACCTCACATCCCCGCATAAATATTTTGATGGACTTTGTGAATTTAGCATTGGCATAGAATTCTTGTACCACAGAGATTGGTGCTGCCATCGAATCCTTGCAAAATAGATTCCAACCCCTTGCTTTAATCATAGATGTCATATGCCTGTCCAATTTCCTGTCTGGCAGCAGTCCTCGCTCCAATACAAAATTTTTGCCCACCAATACGTTCTGGAAGAACTGCTGAGCCTTCAGACTAATAAAGTTGTGGTAATCATAAGCGATGCCACCTCCCCCTTGCTCAGAGTCGCTGCCCATTGAGGTTGTTTCTCTTCTATTACGCTTGGAAGTCATTTGGACTGAAGAATAAGCTATACTGCTCCAACACAACCACTGCACTACCAGCCTTTTAACTCCCACAACCACTGTCTCAGTTTGCTAACAAAAATTCCCTCAATCTGCTGTAATTCTCACACACAGAAGCAATTAGGGCTCACACACTCTTGCTTCAGACTATATTTGATTAGGGGATAGGGATTCTAGGTTTTGTGAGAGGTTTGTGGATGAATTTTAGGTTGAGAGGATGGGAGTGGTGAATGAAATTAGGGCTTGGTGGAAGAGTTAGGGATTATGGTAGCTAGGGATTGTGATGGAAATGGGGGGGTTTAATGCGTGAAATGACTGAAGATTGTAAGGAATGAAGGAATTTCAAAACTAGGAGAGAAAACTTGAAGCTCGAAGGCTATTGAAATGATATGGAGGGTTCAATTTCTGCCAAAAATTTACTTAAGTCAGAAATAGATTGCCCGACGCACGGCCGCCTGCCAACTTAGTCATATCCAGGCGCGATCGCGCCCTATGCCAGATTTCTGTTCTGCAGCTTTTGACATGCATTGAGCCTAGCTTTTGAGCTTTTCTTCATGTCAAGTGGATTGAACCTGAGAAAGGCAACCTCCAAAACTTAATATAAACTATTTACAACAATTAGGAGAATTAAATATAGGAGGGGATATATGCATGTGAAGTCCCAAAAATAACTATCTGTGCTTATACGAAATATACTCGTACTCCAAAAATATGTTCAATACTTTAAAGTCCCAAAAATGCACGCACTACTGCCTAAGTCCAAAAATGTAGGCAATGAACTCCTAATTCCAAAAATATTCAAACATTTTCAACTAAATCAAACTACTAAGAATTAAACAGGGGGGGAAATGGAGATAAACAAGTAGAATTAAACAAGTAGGGAGAGAGAGAGATTTGATGGGGTGCCTCCCATCGAGCGCTCGATTTATAGTCCGTTAGCTGGACTTTGTCTTGCCACCGCTATCCGATTCCCCTACGATATTTTAGAAACCCTCCATCTATTGGTACTGCAGTGTGAGTTTGGAGGTTCCCCATCATGAGATGCTTTGGAATTAAGTTGCCTAGCATATGATGTGTATATGAATTCCCCATTTTGAAGTTCGGGGAGCTAGGCACTTCTTCCGTTGTGTTCGTAAAGTGATTGGGGCATTGAGGCTTAGACAACACAACAGGCTCTTCTTCCATTCTCTCTTCCTCGGACCACCATGACTTCAAGGATGAATCATTATCATAAAGATAATTTCCTACAATGTGACTACCAAGGGGATACGGGTGTGCAAACTTCACTGGTTTTTCCAACTTTGGCGGAGAAGGCTCTTGGGGTATTATCAATGTTGGCTTGCATTCACAATTTTCTACGTCCCCAATTGTCTCCTCGATGTCACCTTCTTTCAGTTCATCCAGTTGCATGTGCACTTCTGGCTCTCCATCAGTTTCAGCATCCATATCATAGCACCAAGTGTTCTGAGGGCCTTTGCTCACGACTTTAAACATTTGAGGTTATTGATTCTGAAGATTTTGAATTTCTATCCCTTGCTCAATCACCTCCTCCTTAATTAAAGCCATACTGATTTGATCCGCCCAATTTTGAAGATTCTCAATTGACTTCGCTTGCTCAATCAAGATCTCCTTTGTTGATGCTATGGAATTTCCCCACAAACTTTCCAATCTTGCCTTTTCTGTTTCAGTCTCAAGATCCATGTACCGAGTCTCATTGGTTGGGGTATTGATGATTTGTGCCATATGGTTCTGAAAATTCTGGTTTGATATTTCCTGGCTCCTAATCATCTCCTCTTGGTTTGCTAAGACCCTATACATGAAGTCTTTTGTTGACTGTTCTTCTTGTAAACACGGAGATTGATATGTGGGATCTGGTGCATATATTAGACTTTGCTCACAGTATTGGTCTTGATAATAGCTCCCTGAAGAGTTTGGGTGACACTCCAAATCTTGGTGATAATTGGAATACTCGTGGTTGAAGTAATCACCCCCATACTGCTTTTGTCCAAAATTGATGGGGTCCTGATGGCTCATATAGTTTCCAGCACAATAGTCATAAGTCATTGCCGTCTTTTGACTCTGTTGGGCTGTAACAATGTCCAACTTCCTTGAGAGAACCTCTAGTTGTGCTGATAATGCGGCAATTGGGTCTAGTCCATCATTCCCTGTTTCCCTTTGTTGATCTTTCCTTGTGTACAACCATGGATAAGCATTGAGATCCATTGTACTTGAAAAGAGAATATAGGAAGAGAATTAAAACAAAATAAAAATGTTTAAATTAAGACAAATTTGATTGAAACTAATGTTGGCAAACAGTTATCAAATTAATTCTCCTGCAGCGGCGCCAAAAACTTGTTGGTCGTTTTATCGATCAATATATGTGTGCAAGTATACACAGTTAACAAGTAATAAAGAGTAAGTAAGATATCATTCCCACGGACAATTAACTAATAAAAGTCACCAAACCACTAGGACGTAACCATTTCAGTCTTATCTAAACTAATGATTAATTACTTGAATTAAAACTAGACAAGTAATTAAACTAAAGCAAATTAATCCTAGAATAAAATCAAATAATGAAGATATTAGACCTCAATTTCCCCTATTGATTCATTTAAGTCAATGCACTTCCGGTTAAGTCAAATTAATAGTCAAAGATCGTTAGCCGAGAACACAAAAGTGAGATAAGGCCATCTTTCGATGCACCTAATCCATATCACATACAATCGACAGATGATAGAACGCATATGAACACCCATATTACCTAAACCACTATATGTCTATGTGATTTACAAATAATTAGGGTTTAAGCACAAGTTCTCCATGGACTACGAGCGGTGCTTCGGTATATGTCTATCCTAAGCACAAATCACACATCCTAACGCCATATAGAATATACAATCACATGCTACTACGATCATATCTAAACCCACATTTCATCTTTCAAGTCCATATAGGTTATCACAGTAATTGGTAGCTAAGCAATTAAGCAATTAAAGCGCAAATCATAATAGCCAATCTCATAACAATCAATAAAACCAACGTGGAAGAATATCAATATAAACTAGTCATTAGGTTCCATTGAAACCTCAAAATAAATTTTAAGTCATAAATGACTCAAATATAGCATCCACAACTTGAATAAACATCGAAAGATTACACAAAATGATTCAAGAGAAAATAAAGATAGAAAGTTCAAATCTGAATTCTCAAACTCCACGGTTGAATCTTCAATGATATCCACTTGTTTCAATCTTCGATCCAATCAACTCTAGAAAACTAACTATCTAAAACCTAATCTTAATCTACTCCTAAGCTAATCTAGACAAGAAATTAAAGAGAAGGGAAAGGAAGAACTAGGGCTATGCTAAGCTCCCAAGAGGGGAGTATTTCTATATGTGCCAAAATGAGCCCCATTGTATGCCTTTATCCAAGCTAAGTCCCGTTTAATTGCAAAGTCAAACTCTGGTCAAGCTGGGAACCGGCGCGACTGCGCGGCTTTAGGCCTTGAGGAGGGTGCGGCTGCGCGCATCTGCAGACTTTTCTGTTGCTTTGCTTCTGCTGCTGCTGCACTTGGTTTCTACTCCTGCCGTCAACACTCCCATTTCATGACAAGTTAACCCATTTGATCCTCGTAGCATCACATTTCATGCTCCTTGTCCCGTTTAGCACTCTTTTATCCCTTTTAACCGCTTGTGCTCCTGGAGAGTTTAATTTCTAGAAAACTACAAAACAAAGCAAAAACACATGAAAAGCACAATAATACCCGAGTTTACGCAACAAAACAAGTTAGAAAATATCTGAATAAGTGGTCATAAAAACCACTTATCATAGAGCAGTACAAACCTTAGACAGGGGCTACATCACATCCGTGGGGAGAAGGGTTCATCATGATTCCACCGTCCACACCACCCTCCCCGCCACAAGCTGACGAGCCATCGGATGAAGAGGACGAAGCCGAGTCGCCAGCCATGTTTTAGCGACGCTATCAATAAAGGATTATGCGACTAGCCCAACGCCAAGATGCTATGCACATCTACAACGTTGGGGCCTTTACCGCCTTGGCCGATGCTTTCTCACTCTTCTCGCCAAAGTCCGGCCCAATCCAGATGCCCGTACCTCCAGTCCTGCCTAGATACCCCCCATCCAAAAATGATGATTCCGACGAGTTTTAACTCGTCGCTCAGGGAAGTCCTCATTTTTCTTATTTCATATGACAAGTAATGAGGACATTCCTTGATTTAAGTATGGGGGGAGTAAATTCAACTTTTTGCAAATTTTTGGTGTTTTTAGCATATAGATTAGGTTGCATATAGAGTAGATTCTGTTCATATGCATCTTATAACAAAAATCAAAAATATTGCATTCATGTAGGATTTTGTCAGTAAAAGCCTGCACATAGGATCATACGTAGAGATTGAGCAGTAAGTCAAGGTAAAGAAATATATGGTTGATAATTTCGATTCTCACTAAATCTTGCATATAATTGAGCTTCATGATCTGATTAGTTTCGAACATAGTAACATCATTGTATGATTTTGATTTTCTCTCAACTTTTAAGCACACCGGTTGACTGTCAGTAGTGATTAGGAGTTCTTATGTATTAAGAACACGGACACTTACTTGATCACAGATTAGAGATAGAGAATTGGCGAAAACATAAGTTTGGGGGAATTAAGGCTAAGAAAAGAAAATTTGAAAAAGAGGAAAAAAATACGTATGAAATAAAAAACTGACTTAGTTTGACCTCGTGGCCTTTGTTACTCGGACAAGTAAACCCTAGGGGCTGTTTTAACACTTAGCGCCCTAAAGCCTTCGGGTTTGGGAGTCGTTGGCCGAAAGTCCGTTACATGGGTAGCATTGAATAGCCTAAGGGGGTTGAACATTGCACAAATCAGAAATATGAAATAATTGGTGGGATGGAGCGTTAAAACTCACCCACGAAGCATGAGCATTGATGTTTATTCTGTTATTGCTTATTTAGCTTGATTTTCGTAATGTTTATGTCGATGTCATGTTTGTATAAGTTATATGCGTGAAAGTAGACTGTTTGTTGAGAATAATCATGTGGATCACTTTGAACTGCTAATATAAAATTGGGCACACACGCAAGAGAGGAAGTTAGAGTTATGTATGTGATTAGATAATGCGAGAGTCTATGATTGATCATGAGTTGAGATGGACTGTAAGCTTAAGTGTTAATTCGTTAGGATTATAAACCTGTGTTTGGTTACTAAGATGTCTGCTCAATTTTTGTTAGGTTGCATTCTTTCTGTTAGTTGCATTCATTGTGTTTGTTTGCTTGAGGACAAACAATTATTCAAGTTTGGGGGTATTTGATAAGTAGGTCTTTAACCTACTTAATAGGTATTTCTTGGCTTGGTATATTGTCAATACTTAAGTGTGCATGTTACTTTTCATATGTTTTATGTGCATTTGTAGGATTAGAGTGAAGTTGAGCTTAAAAGGACAAAATGGAGGAATAAAGAATAAAAGAAATAAAAGACAAGATTTCTGATAGCCAGGCACGGGGTGCGCCAGGTTGTGTAGAGGACGGGCGCGGGGCGCGCCAAGCAAACAGATTTGATAAGGATTAGGGTTTTTAAGCACAAGTTGACTTGGAAAGGGATTGTAAACTTACTTTATTTCATTAGGGTTTGTTCAGGTTATTTATATGAGTTAGTTTCCTAGGTTTAGGAGGATCTATTCTTCTATCTGGGATCTGATCTATTCTATCTCTTCTATATACTCTCTTGGATTGCTTAGAGGCTACAAACCTTTGTTTTGGAGATTCAAGCATGTCAGGCTAAGTTCTTTATTTCAATTTTGAAGGGATGTTGAACTTATGTATCAATTAATGATTTGATCAAGTTATTCTATTTATTTTTCCATCATGAGATTTATTCTGATTATCTACATGAACTTTCATATATGTTATCCAATTAACTAATTTGGTTTCTGCAGGATTAAATTAGTAAATTAATATCATCTACTAGATTAAGACAGATTTTAAGCAAACAAAGTGTGTCTAATCTAAGTAGCAATTAATAGTATTTTATTGTGGCCAAGCTTTAAAATATTGTTAAGGTTTTCAGAAGACAAGTTAAATAATTTCTGATTATGTAATTATTGCTTGGAATAATCTAATTCTCAAGCTTAATACTTCTATTATATTAAATCTAGGCTGATAGTTCTAGGTTGTATGTTAGTTAAAATCTTTTGTTAGCGATCGTCGCATTCGATCTACACTTGAGGAGAATTTTGGGTAATTTATGATCGCAGTTATCTAGGGTTATTAATCTCAGTGGAAGATAAATAGTGTAAACACTTGGTTAAATCATAATTGTAAAAAGGGGATACTGAACTAAAGAATTGATATTTTTACTCATTGATATTTTCTTTAAACTTACTTCTGTTAATTATAGTTTTTAAAACTAAAACCCCCCAATTCATTGGAAATCATAGGATAATTAAAATACAATTCACTCTTTGTGGGATCGATCCTTGCTTATTGCTATACTGATTATTGAGTTAGTAGAACCTCAGTAAGGTTAATTTTGTAGTGCTAGACGACAGCTGCCATTACACATAACTAGTATAGCCCTATACTGGAAACTCATTTTAATTCATACTTGAGTAGTTTATATCGTGTCTAGATGGGTGAACATGTCGTCCATATCTCGAGGAATAAAGTATCTTATTATGATTGTTCAAGAGTTTATAATACAAGTAGTATAGTTTTCAACAAAGTTGGTTTTCAAATCTGTAAGTTTTTCTTAAAAATTTCATGTTAAACAAACTAAGTATGCAAAGCACTTTGAATCCACATTTCTTAGTCTTCTATAAACTTAACTAAGCTACGTACGAATGCTCAAAAAGTCAAAATTCAAAAGGTACAAGATTTATCAAGTTTGGTTTTCGACTTTTAAATTTTCTTCCAAAATGCTATAAATCCAGCCACATGCCAAATAACGCAACTTACGATACGTTTTCATACATATTTAAAAATTACTCATG
This sequence comes from Panax stipuleanatus, assembly GCA_020205555.1. Lineage (NCBI taxonomy): Eukaryota > Viridiplantae > Streptophyta > Magnoliopsida > Apiales > Araliaceae > Panax > Panax stipuleanatus. The sequence goes on along the minus strand of CM035119.1, from coordinate 107,892,807 downwards.
TTCCTTGGGTTAGGTTAGGTTAGTTTAGGTTATAAGGTCTGAACACATAACAGAACCATCCTGGCTCCTCTGTCCACCCCCGCCGGTGCGGAGTTCTGTACTATCAAAGGCCCGTCGGGGCGGCATGGCCGCCAGGGCTGTGACAACTCGTTAAATCGGATTGTCCAGAAATTAATTTTAAAGAATTAATAAATTGAATTTGTATTAATTATATTCTGTGTTATGTGTTTATTAGTCATTCTATGACATATGATGATTAGAAAACGGGAGGATTCTGGCTATGAGCTAGACTGAACGAGTAAGAATTTTTAATACGAAAATAAAATATTTGTGGGGACAAAAGTATTTTTGAGAAAAAGACGAAATAGGCACTATTCACATAATGAAACCCTAAGGGTTAGGGTTCGAAAACCCTAGGCCTTTCTGGGAGATCGGGATGTCGAAATGACGTTCTGTCAAAAGATTTGACGATAATATATCGTGAAAAATTATGTTAGCCGCTAAAAGTTTTTCTCAAAAAAAGCGCAGAAATTGGACGAAATAAAAATGACGAAAAGTACAGTTATGTACATTTCATTCGTTTAACTACGTTAGGGGAAAACGTGACGAAAAATGCTAATCATCAAAAAGTGTTTTTCAATTTTTTGAAATTTCGAAGAACGCGTAAAAGTTATTTGGTAGAAGAAAGACGGAATATACAAACATATTTGGATTCCGAGAAATGTAGTTTCTTGAACTGTCGGACGAATTCTGAAAGACGGAACAAGAAGCTTCTAGGAGAAGCTTTGTGAATTGTAAGGAGCTTGGTTAAGGAGGTGTGAATAGTAACTTTTGGGCAAAATTACTATTTTGCCCCTAGCCTTGGTTTTCTATATAAGGAAGCCTTAGCTGTGACACCCCCAAATCCGGGTCCCAAGAACCTCGGATTTGGTACGTTACGGTACTTCATTATCATACATATTCCATCATCTAATGCGGAACTAACAAACATATATTGTTTATTTCACATGATTCTATAACATTTCCCTATGTTTATTAACCTTAACTGAATACATACCTTCAACATTACAAAAGGTTTACATAAGATAACTAAAAAGTTATTTTGCATAACACTCTAATCTTATCATTTGCTTGTGTCTCTGTCTTTAATCCTGGAACATTCGTCTTAATCTGAAATGTATTATCATGATATAGCAAGAGTGAGCAACTACTTTTCTCAGCAAGTTTAAATACAATAAGGATATATCATGATTGAAGAAAATAGTATAGCTTTCTGAATTTTCAAAAATATATAACAATTGTAAAAGATTGAGAATTAAATTTCAATAATTGAATGACTGAATCAATAATGCTGGGTGGTCAACAATGACCATTGACAAATTTAACTGAACCTTATAGTAATGAAGGTGATCAGTCTTTCATACCCGATGAACATATGCAATTTACACTAAGTGCGAATCAATAATCAGATATGTGGAATAATTATAAACAACTAAACTACTAGCATGCTTGAACAATAATAACTCGAGTTTGAGTTAGAGAACTTGCAATAAATGCGAATATTCAATAATAATCTTAGATGTGGAATAATCAACAATAATTATCCGCTACCATGCTTGAACAATAATAACTCGAGTTTGAGTTAGAGAACTTGCCTGTTCGACGAGCTACGGCTTACTAGCTTTAATTAAAACTTTTTGAATGACCTAACATTGATAATGTAGATCTATCAATTAGTACTGTGTATAATTGTCCATCTATACGCTTACTTGTACTATTATTTAATAAATAATTCAATCACAAAGTAAATATATATAATGTACTATCATTAATCCTATAAGATATTTAATTGATCTTAGGTTAATGATTTAATAATTAATAAGGTTTTTCTTAGGTGATAAACACTTATTAGATCTTTAAATAATTTATTATAATTGTTTAATTAAGGAGTTATTTAAATTTTCTTTAATTGTTAACTCCCTCTTCATTTGATTACTATTTAATATTAATTAAATAGTAATTAATTAATTACCTTTAGTTATTATAAATAATAACCAATTATAACTCCTCATTATTTAATGTTAATTAAATAATGAATATTTAAATTATTATTTGTATTTAATAATAATTTATTAATTCCTTATCCTTGGATAATCAATAATTAATTTATTTACTTCATTAGTCTTTAATTATTCCTTATTATTATTTAAAGAATAATTAATAAATATTTATCCTTATTTATTATTTAATGTTAATTAAATAATAAATAATTAATTCACTTAATAAATCTTTAATTATTTTTTCTTATTAAATTAAGAATAAATAATTATTACTTGTTCTTATTTATTATTTAATGTTAATTAAATAATAAATAATTATTTTTATAAACTTTTATGTCAATGTAAGTAAGTAATTATTTTATTATTATTTAAGCTTACTTAAATATTCTTTAATTATTATTTAATATTAATTAAATAATAATTAATTAATTATTTAACTCTAATTATTATTAAATCGTAATTAAATAACAAATAGTTATTTTATTAACACTAACTCTACTTAATTATTACTTAATATCATTTAAATAATAATTAAATAGCTAATTACATTTAACTTTCTATATAATTAGTTTATTAGCCCATTAGTGGCTTTAAAAGTTATTTATTATAATTATTCATTGTTCATTCAATTTCTACTATTACTATAATTTTCGTCCAAAATTTCAGATTTGGGGTCCTTCATGGAAACGCTTGTAAAACGAGATCTACAACTTGGATTTAGGTTCTGTAGGACTGAATTATAGTTTTCACTTATCAAACATCAAATTCTGATCAGTTTAGGTCCCGAAAATCTGGGTTAAAGTGACTGATCAGCAAGGATGTTTACAACAGTTGGTTCATTTTTTAGATTTAGGGTCCTATACGGAAACGCTTGTAACTCGAGATCTACATCTCGTATTTAGGTACAATTGGTATCATTGGATTTTTATTTTTTCGAACTATATTTTCCATTCATCAAATACCAAATTGGAGTCTGTTTTGGTTACCGAAAATAGCCCAGAAGTGACTAATCAGTAGCATGATTACAACAGTTGGGTAGTTTGGGATTAAATTCATAATTTGCTCATTTTTAAACATATTTGAGTGATTCTAATGGATTTTTGCCCTTAACTTATGTATCTAGCATACCAAGAAAGAAAATCTTAAATATCACTTGTAGATTTCAACATGCACATGTTATAGCACACTAGTTAAATAAAAATTTCCCCAAAAATCCATCTAACTTTCTTTTTCCAAACTTTTTCATATGAACACATACAAATCCACAAGTTTAACTTATTAAACTCAAGATCTAGCATTCTAACATGATATTAACCATATACAACATGCATCTCAAGATTCTAACATAAAATTACCTAGTGCATGCATGCATAAGTTTTTTTTTCTTTACCCATTTTGTACAAATCTCTATTTTCTCTCTTTTGATCTAACTTTAAACTTTAAAAATATTTTGATCCTCATATAAAACACTTATACTCATATAGATGAAGAGTTTTTAAAGATCAAACATAAGGCTCCTGATTTCATCAAAATCTAACAAAATAAGTAATCTAAACTTGCAAAATTTTTAGAATCATTACATAGTTCTTCTTGCTATTCTTCTTATCCTTCAAAAGTAGCTTAGATGCTTAGCATGCATGAAGATCTAAGCTCTCTTTTCCCACCTTGAGCTGCCGAAATGGGTCTCACCCTCTCTCTCTCTAAATTTTTTTTTCTTTTGCTAAGTTGCTTGGAAGTGAAAGGAATAAAATATGTAAGAGAATGAAATTAACTTAGTTGGTGTATTTTTATTATGTTAGTAGATATACATTGTATATATCTATTATATCTCTCAACACTCATCTCTCTCTTGCTTAATCATTACAAGTGTTGCTTACACTTCACCTCTTGTTTGCACAATTGGCTAAAGTTGTTGGTTAAATAATAATTGGACATATAAGTTGAGTGTAAGGTAAGTTAAACCAACTTGTGAAGTAAAATAATTTAACCCACATGCTCTCTTCCTTTCTCCTTCTTGGCCGAAATTTTGGGCCTTTCTTACCCATTTGGTTTAATTTTTAATGTTCTATTTTACTTAATCAAATGTCCCAAAAAGTCCTACACTTGTTGGGCTTAGTTTGGGTTACTCATTTAACCTTTTGGGCTTCCAAAATAATTTCTATTGGACTTGCAATATTACATATTTTGCTTACTAGTTAAAATAATCTTGGGCTTCTTTCCATAATTAAATTGGGCCATCACTATATTGCTCCATACATAATATTGGGCAATTTTAATAATTTAATTGCCCTTAAATCAATTTATCTACAAGTCTCATGCTTAATTAAAATAAGTGGGCTTGTTTAAATCAATTACCCTCGTTAGCCCACTAAATTTATTATTTTTTGAACTATTACTCATTATTATTGATATTTTCGTATTATTATTCCTCAATAATATTAATTCATTTACATAACCCAATTACACCTACCATGTTCAAATAAATTGAATATGCCATTAGGGTTCAATAATTCCCTACACTTGATGGCTTAGTTAGGCCACCTTATCTAATATGTTGGGCTCTCTAATTACATCCTTGGGCTATGAATATTATCACGGTCCAACACTCTTAATTATATCCTACCCTAATAATTAGATTAGGGTTTTCATTTCCCATATTTGGAAATAAATTCCTTACTCATGCCTTTTTAATTTCATAACCCAACTAGGCTTGGTTTAATTAGGCTTTCAAATTAATTATTGAAATATATAAAATAAATCTCTTAAGGTTAGTATACATTTTATATACAAACATTCTCTATAACCTCTTTGATTATTTAATTATCATACCTAATATATATTTTAGGTTACATAATTTAATTCTTAATTCTCTTTATATAAACAATAAATGTATACACATTATATAATGTACATACACATAGTTCACATAAATCATAACTTATTCCACTTCTAAGTCCAATTTTGACTTTTCTCTATAAAAGTCAACTGTTGACTTTGACTAAAAAGTCAACCCTTACATATTTTGTGTTTATTGTCCTTTCTAACTAAACTTTACGTTCTGGACACAACCGAGCAATCCGTGCTTCAAAATTCTATCTCTAACTCAAATTTTGAGTTTTAACTTACTCCCTTATCATTGCTAATTATATTATCTAATGATTTTATACTCATTCATATTCTTATTTGCCAATCAAGGCCAACATTCAAGCTATGCTAATTACTAACATAGTTTTAACTTGATTCTCATATCCTTAACTTAACTCATCATTCCTCCTGCTAAAATATATAGCACCTTTCTAAGTATATATATATATATACTCATCTTCGTTTAATATCATAGCTTCCTTTCATGTGAATTTTAATTAATAAAATTTCCACATGCATCATTATAATATTTCTTACATTATTCAGTTTACATCAACTTTCTAGGTATCGTAATACCTTAGTCTTAACATTTCTTCACACCATTTCAAGGGTTTTGAAATTTTGTAACCCATATTTTCACTATTCTCATTAAAATAAGAAACCATAATGATTTTATTTTAAAATTTTAAATAAATCCTCAAATTTTCATCTAGGTTTCATTTTTTAACCGTTATTCTAATCATTCAAAATTTTACTTTTTCGGGTTATCATATTAGCCTTCATTTTTCTTCTTGAAAAAGTCACCAACAACTTGAGAGAGAGAGAGAGAGAGATTTCAGATTGAACAAAAGAAAAATGAAAGAATTGAAAAGCTAGCATGAATCGCAAGCTTTGTCAAAAGGAAGAAGATTAATGAAGGAAGGTAATCCAAAACCTAACTTCTATCTAAATTTTCTTTAAGTTTTATATGGAAATCATATAACTTATGGATAATATAAGTAAACGATGTTAAGAAACGATTTCCTTATGGTTGAATCATAAGAAAATTAAGAAATAAGAATTTAAAAGTTAGTTTATAAATTTCTTAAAAGCCTTTTATAAGAACTATGAATCGCTTGATGTTAATGGACGATTCGGATGAGTTATATGCACTCTTCGATGTTATAATGATGAATTATCAAACTTATAACATTAAAATGAGAGAAAACGTAAAATTGTAATCATAATATCCATTAAAAATGAAGAACGAACGAAGAACGCGGTAAGAAGTTGTTGATGGAAAAATTTAAAACCATCGTAAGTTAGATGATTATGGTTGGTTAGGATCATAGATGAATAACCAATGGATTGATTCCATTTAGTTTGGCATAAAAATCTCGAGTAACGAAGTTATGGCAAAATTTACGGGATTAGACGTTAATCGTCGAAATAGTAAATTTTCCCAAAATGAAAGTCAAAAGTTGCTGCTTAACATGGAAACCTTGGTTTTCGATGGCATATCGTAGAATTGGGTAATTAAGACTTGCAGGAGCAAGAATGGTCAAATTCGGACTTAAAACGAAGAAATGAGCGCCGAACGTTCAAGAACATTTAATGAATGCGTTAAAATGGACTAAATGGTGAATATCTCGCCAACGAATTCAAAAATTAAAACTGACTGGATAGAATCGAAGTGTATGAGATATGTGAGTTAATGGCTTTTGAACGAGCCAATTTCGAGTTATAACGATCGCGTTACGTGCTCGGGAAGGAATTAAATTAAAAAATATAAAAAAAATTCAAAGGCACAGGGCCGGCGCAGCAGCGCCGCCCATGCTTAAGAAGCTAGCACCGCAGCACCTATCTGGGGAAAATTCACTGCCTAATCGGTGCTGTAACGCAGCATTTAACACTATGTCCGGCGCACATCGCCCTTAACCAAAAATTTCCAAACATGAGCTTTTTATCCAACTTTTTGGATGGTAATTAAAGGGCAAGTGTGACACCCCCAAATTCGGGTACTTTCAACCAACAGATATGGTGCTACACTATGCTATTATCTACTCATACATTCCATTGAATACTTTAACAACATGCATAAGTTTACTAAATGTCTCATTATCATAATCCCTTCCCAAGTTCGATACAACCTTTACATATGTTCATCATTATAATATCATTCTTTACAATAATAATGCTATACTATTACAAGGATAACTAAGTATCCATCTTGGACTTTCCCTTGTCCTTATCGGATCCTTCGGTCTGATAGCTCTTAGCTGAAACATATGATTTAATTAAGAATGAGCATAACAAGCTCAGCAAGTCTAACATACTAATATGCAACCACAAAATCAAGAATCTTATAGTTTTATTTCCATAATTGTACAATAGTTATGAAATAGTTGGAATAATCAAAATAGTGTTTTGAGTTCCTTTAAAACCATTCTTAAGGACACGTAGTCACTCAAGAATCTAAGCTGGTTCCAGACCATGAACATCATTTACTTTGTTCAAGCATAAAAGAACATCCCGACACTAAGGCAGTTTGCTCGTCATAACTTACGAGCACATCCAGGGGATCAGCCTGTAGTACTCTATGTTGATCAACAATCAATTGTTAAACGTTTTCACGTTTAAAATTTGTGGCAACTAAATGCTTGTCGAGTTAACGACATTAAAACCTTTGTTTATTCATACTCAGGTTTACCCTTGAATCTGTACCAAATCAATTTGTATAGGATAACACATCAATAAAACTTTAAAAGATTCATGAAGAACCAATCAAAATATTTTATAGATTTGTCAAGTCGAATCAAATGGCATCAACTATCCAATAACAGTTCATGCATAGGCAACTATGCATCATGAAAATTTGTCCAACATAAAGTATAGACAAGAGTTTAGAAAGCTTGCAACAAGCATAAATTGAACAAGGTTCGAAAACTTGCATAACACAATGTTAATACAAGAGTTAGAAAACTTTCCTTCGCATCTTTAAAACTTTTAGATATACTTTACTCGTATTTATACTTCTACAAGATATAAACACATAGCATATCCATTAGATTATCACAATCGATATACATTGTGTAACCTAACTTCTTCTTCTCGTATAACTTAATCGAATTGTTAATCTAATAACATCCGTTCAAGTTATTTAACACTCATATACCTTGTACCTCTATTACATGTTATGTAACCCTTAGGCACTCTTACAACTATATTACGATTCACGGTTTACATTATCGGTTTTCTAGTTTTAAAATTAAATACGTTTCGTCAACGTTTAATTCATAAAAGCATTCTTAAACATGTTGTTTAAGTGATTTCTCTTCATGAATATTAACCATTTAGTTGTCCCTTAATTACCATGTAGAAAGCTAAGTTTAGAAATCTTCATGTCAGAAAATTTTCCATTAAAGGCGCTGTAGCGCCAGACTTAGGCTTAAAGCTGGCGCTGCGGCGCTGGCTCGCAGAAACTATTTTACTGTTCCGGCGCTGGGGCACCAAAATTGCCTTTCCAGGTGGCATTGCGGCGCCCCCTATGCAGGGTTTCCTCTCGGCTGGCGTTGCGGCGCTGGGAACAGCTATATGGGCGGTGCTGCAGCTCCAACCCTGTTCTTCAGAAAATTTTTATTTTTCTAAAATTCCTTGGCTCGTAACGATGTCGTTACAACTAAGAATTGGCTCGTTCCAAAGACAATTGTTCACAAATTCTATGGTCTACGATGTCATTAAGTCGGAATTCATTTTTGAATCCATCGACGAGAATTTAACTGATTAGTCTATTTTTACGTTTTCGTTAAACGTTCGTGAACGTTTGACGCTCAATTCTTCGTTTTAAGTCAAAATTGGTTCGTTCTTACTCCCGCAAGTCTTATTTATCTAATTACACATCTTGAAATCGAAAACCATTATTTTTGAATCACACGACGACTTTTGACTTCTATTCCAGAAAAATTTACGATTTCGATGATTAACGTCTAATCGCATAACTTTCGCCGAAACTTCGTTACTTGGAATTTTAACTTCAAACCAAATGAAATCAATCCATTGGTTGATTATTAATGATCCTAACCATTGTAAATCTTCACGTTTTAATGATTCCACATAGTTAACGTTTAAATTCCTAACCTAATTATTTATGATTTTATTATTTAATTCAATCATTTGCAAATCTTCCATTATTAAGTTCTTCATTACTTAATCATGGTCCCATGGTTCTTGTTTGTTAATGGTCTGTAATCCACTCTCATCAACCTTATAACTACTTAATCTTCATACTTCACCAAACACTTCTCTATCAACTTAGATTGAAGGAAGATGAAGAATTAGAGTTAAGTACGTATACCTCTTGGTGGTACTTGGTTGGTCTCCTTAAGTTATGAAGATAACTTAACTCTTTACACTTATCTTGCTTAAGCTCTCTTTTCTCTCTCTCAAATGAGTTGTTGTTGAATTTTGGTAACCACAAATGATAACCCAAGCCTTGTTTATATAGTCTAGCAAGATGGATGGTAGTTTAGGTATTTAGGCCCAACCTCCTCTACTATTTATTCCTCCTCAACTTTTACTTTCTAACCAAGTTTGTGACATCATGTGCTTAGCACATGCCAACTAATTGTGACATCACAAGTGCTCATGGATTGCCCCATGAGTTTAACCCACCCGTTAACCTATCAGTTCGATCCACGGGTTTAAGTAATAAATTTAATTCAATTTGAATGTTATTACTTCGTATAAAATTTATATTATACGTCGTATTAATTCTCATATCCACTCTGTATTATACTTGTATAATAACTTGTATTATACGCGTATCCATTCCGTATAATAAAAATTATTATTATACATAACCTTTTCATTCTTAGGTTTTAATCTTTCTAACCATTAGGGTTTTAAGTCCATACGCGAAAACTTTGGAAGCGATAACTGGAATATTATTGTGACGCTCCCAAATCTATACACCCGTGGTATCCAATCTGGAGTTCACGACTATTCAATTAACTATTAATATTCAATAAGATATAATTCCTAAGTATCCAAGGTTCACAGTACCCCATGACAAATAACAATTCTCGTCAGAACTATTGCTGTGCTTGGATACCCTCACTTAGATGTATAGACTGTATCTTATGAATGTCCCTTTCATATCAGTAGATCATATCCATCTGAAATCCAAAGTATTAACAATAACATGATCAGTCCATATTGCCAATACCCTCACTCAGATGTATAATCCTTAAGGTTACTGTATCGCTTAAATCATACTACTAATCATCTAAGAATGTATCAATACACAGTTGCGAAAACAAAAGATGATAATATATATTTCATATAATAAGTTCGATTACATGGTTCTCAACATTGAGTTCTTATTACAAAAAAAGTCTTATAAGACTTACATTTAATAAAGACAATAATATAAAGCTAATCTAAGCAAGGTCTTTTCCATTATGTGTTCCAGAAGTGCCGAGATTACCATCTAAAACTGCAAAGGGAATAATTTGCAAGAATGAGCTATGACATGCTCAGCAAGTTTATATATATAACAAAATGTTTGATTTTGAATAAACGATAGTTCAACAATTTCACTTTACTGAGGCTTCATGACCATTTCTGGAATTTTTATTTCACTCAACCATTTATGTCAGTAGCACAGACTTAGAAATCTGCGTATTCGGATCTGAGATAGGGGATCAGCCTATTCAGTATCCAAGAGTATGCATATCATCCTACCTCTAGTGTCTATTCATAGACACACATTAAAACCCAATTTAGGATAAATTAAACTCAGTATAGGATGTCTTACCAAAATAATTTGGCTTGACTTAACAGTTTATTCTTGATAAGCAATAATTCAATATCATATGAATAAGTGATTCATTTCTTAAGTTATGCTAAAGCAATAGCAATAACTTTCTCAATAAATGGGTAATAACCTAGTTCGATATAAGATATCGAAAGGTATTCAAGTAACGTCATAAGATTAAGTATAGAAAGCTTGCGTAATGAAAAGGTAAAGTTCGAATACTTGCATAAGGTAATAAGGTTGAGGATATAATACTTGTATGTGCGAAGAACGTCTATCTAACGTTACTCGAAGTGTTTAGGATACCTAAAACATGTTTAAAATATTTATATATATCATTAGTATTGATAACAATACCTAACTACTTAAACTACATACGTTCGGTCTATATTCGGTATAATTTCGGTGTCCTAAAATCTTATCGAATATTTATTAAGCTAATATCTCGGTCAAACTTTCATTATAAGCTTTACTATAATTTTAGATAATTTATTTATCATTTATATTAAGTTTTTGAAAGCTTATAATAATTTTTAAGTATTTATTTATCCATTAGAATGATTTTTAAATAAATATTTTTATACTTAAATAATTATTAATTACTTAGTATATTTATTAAAACCTTATTATTATTTTTTAATAATTTACAATCATTTATTATGATTTTTGAATATTTAAATTATTTTTAAATAATTACATATTATTTATAAATTATTTAATTAATTACTTTATTAATTAATTAATTTATAAAAATATTTATGCCAAAATATTAAAAGTTAATTATTATAACTTAAAATGATTTTTAAAACTGATTTTATAATTATTTACTAATTATTTCTATTTATTTTAATTAATTTTGACTCTGTCCATCGCTAATGGTTATAGGCGACAGGAAGCGTCGCTTTAGGTGTTCTTTAGCCTGAAAAACAACCTTGGTCAAGGCCGGGTGACCACTTTGACCAAGCTTGTTCTAGCAACTTGTTACGATTCTGTGATTGTAAGTGCTTCAATGATATAGTGTTTATGTAATGCTACAACTTGATACTAATTTTGGACTCTATCTATAACATATCAAAAAGTTATTAAGGCTCAAAGTATATGTCAGAGCTGTTCTTGGCTTTTTTGGTAACCCATAACACCAGTCAATGTCGATAAACGACCTTGTGCTGCTAATAGCTTCGATTCTGTGTATTAGATATGTGTTGTAATTGTTACAGTGTGTAGTCTATGTATCATAGTTGAACGAGATAGTAATGGTTTGAACCGAGTAACTTCCTAAGGTTTAGATCTAGGCCGGTCAAAGTACTGTCAGAAGCTGTTCTTTATGTTCTTCATTTTCTAGGTTTTCCAAAAAAATGAATTTGTGAACGGTCAACGGGTTTTGACAATTAATTATAGTCATCATATGTATTTATAATGTGTTAAAGTGTATCATACCTCTAATATGCATGTAAGAGTACAATAACAAATCACTTAGATTGCTTAACAACATATAGAGAGAGATATACAAGCCAGACAAAGTATTTATCTCGACTGTTCATGAGATTTCTGGGTAACCCAGAAATCAAAACTTCGTGATCAATCAACCACCTTTGACCACTTATATCTTTCATTCTTTTAATCCAATAAGCTTGATTCTTGTTCTAGATTACTAAGCTCGTGTAATACTACAACTAGCATACAATTAACAGACACTAAAAAAAAAGGACATTCGGCAACGATTTTTCGGGCAACGACTTATAAGGTTGTTGCCAAAAATACATATTTAGCAACGAAATTTTTCATTCGTTGTAGTTTGTGAAAGGCTTTCATTTTGCGTAACGAAATTCGTAGGTCGTTGCAAAATTTTGTTGCCAATTCATTGGTGAGAAAAAAAACTCACCTATTTACTTTTTTTTGTTGCCGATGTGGTTTCTCCTCATCGTGGGCAACGAAAAAAAATTTGTTGCTATAATTCGTACCCTAATATAGGCCACATTCATTGTCAACAATTGTTTTTTCGTTGCGTATTTTGTACACTTTTTTGCAACGACTAGTAAATTATTGCCCAAAATTAAGATAAATACTAAGTATGTTTCGGCCTTTTTTTTCAAAACGCATCATTTTGCATTTTAAAATTATTATTTATTTGGACGCAAATTTATACAGTCAAATATTTCACGCTCTCTGTCTCAAAATAAATGCCCAGTTTTACTTTTTTTGGTCAAAATTATAATTTTTAAAATTAAAATTGAGCACATATAAATATATTTTTTAATTCAAAAAACTTAGAGTTTGTAATAAATCAAATGTGCACAAATGTTGAAAGCACATCCACAAACTCCAACAGATTGTACTGTTAATTTCTCTTAAGGTATGTATTATCAAGAGAAATATTTATCATCACACCACATTAAGTAACAAACATATGGTATACAAAAGTATAAACATAAAACATAAAGTCAAACAAGCCTATATATATAAACCCTGCTAATAGGAAGGTTGAATCATATTCAAAACTGAGTCAAATGTATCCCACTTTGACTATCAAAGAATTTATGGCATGACAACAACTAGAAAGTTTATAGCATATCCTAGAGTGCTGATATCACATTCATCAAAATTTGAAAAACATCATAGTCCTCTTGACCCATATAGTGATTCTCCAATTAATAAATCTACAAAATAGAACCCAATAAACAATGATTAGTCATGTATCAATGCATAACAGACAATATAAAAAATAATAAGATCAAATATAGTATACATGGTTTAAATAATTGCTTACCCTAATTGTGTAATTTTCTTAATCCACTTTACTTTCCATGGTATCAAGTCCAACAACTGTAGGCTCAATGTCAATGATTAATCCTTACTCATCCTCTTCTTCTTTATCATGTCGAGTGGCTATATTTATTAAAAAAAATTAATCCAAAATTAACAACTAAATAAAGTCAAAATAACAAAATTTTAACATTTAACTTAGTCAAGTTTAACAAAATTCTTTTCCATGTTTTACGCTAACATGTCGAAGCATATTACAAGTACCATGTTCACATTCATAAATTTGACCACAATCTTTACACTTGGCTTTTAATTTTTCATCAATGATAACTTTTTCAAATTGGTCCCAAACTAAAAAGGTACATTTCTTAGAATGTTTTGTTGTAGCTATACTTGTAGATATACTTTGTTCAGCGCTCCGTTTGGCACCCACACTTGTAAAAAAACTTTGTTCTTCTATGAGAGAATACTATATCCAAATCCAAAGCCACAACTTGTTTTCACACACAAATAAGACCCAAACGCATTACAAACTACCAACAAGTGATTATGCTTATGCACATGCTTAGTCAACATAGGAACTAAAGTAACAAGCTTTCCACATACGCGAAAAATTATCATGTGGCCAAATCTAATGAAACAAACATGAGGACAGAAAATTCAAAAAACGCAGAAGCTCCAACTGATATTAATGAATTTCATTTTTCTATATACAAATGGGCAAGTAGCGGAGTACCTATGGTTGATGCCTCTTTGTAAAAGGATTAGTTCAAAATCAAAACAAAAAGATAAACTAGCAAGATGCACTAGCCCTAAATGAAGGATCCAAAGTGACACAGTGTGTGAGTTATTGCCAGCCATGCATGTTCTACTGACACTCGCAGTATATAAGTGAAATCTAAGTTTCTAAAATGGAATGCGAGAAGCTAGTCAACATAATCACCCTCAAAGGAACATTGTAGGGCTTCTCTGCAACCGGTAGCATTGTAGGCTATAGATGGATCTACTCTTAGACATGCCTGTATTCACTTAACAAACAAGTTAAAGAGCACCGCTCTGATACCAACTGAAAGTCCAATAATAATCTAGAAGGGGGGATGAATGAATTATTACTGGTTAAAAATTATCTTAGGTCTTTTTGATTTTATTAACAAATTAATTTATAGTGTTAGAAATTAATAAGCAGAGTTAGAAAATTCAATCACACAATGCACAGAGATTTATCTAGTTCACAATATACAGCACGGGTATATTGCTATGTCCAGTCTCAAGCTCCTCTCTAGGGCTTGAGATCCTATTACTCCAAGTAATAAATGCTCCTTCACTAGGTGGAGATACCTTTACAAAGTTTTATAGATCAACTTACAACTCTTCACAACTACTATCTTGGACAGCAAACTCCCAGCTCCTTCCTCAAGCTTAGTTGAACCTTCTTTTAGAGCTCAGAACTATTCTATCACCTGGTCTTGAAACAACAATCTCTTCCTCACCTCACAAGTTCACTAGAGACCCAACTCCCAGCTGACCTCTCTAAGACTCTGGTCTTGGTCAAAGAATTCTTGTCTTTCTCACAGATATAAAATAAACTGACTCTACCCTTTTCTTTTTTACAAAGGATTGTTTTGAGTTTGCTTCTAAAGTAAGCAGATAAAGTTTAGTACAGACTTATAAAAGTTCAAATAACTTTTATAGTAGACGCTTCTCAGATAAGCAGTTATGTAAGTTAAGATCAAATAATAAAAGCTCAAGGCTTTTGTATGAAATGCTTCATATAAGCAAATATGTATTTTATGATTAAATGATAAAAGTTCAAGGACTTTTATATGAAATGCTTCAGATAAGTAGATATGTCAATTGATGCAGTTTTATAAAGAATTTCTTTTCTTTTGATAAAGAGTATATTTCTATGGATTAAATTCTTGTAGAAAAGATTCTTCTTTATAAAGAATGTGTTTCTATGGTTTTAAAATGATATAACTTTGATTTTAGAAAACCATAAAAAAATCACTTAAAATACAACAAGTATTTTTGTTAGATAAGTAAATTTATACTTAAGATACTTGTTTATGACAGTTTATCAAATATAACAAATCTATCAATTATATAGTACTTGATGAATATTGTTTCACCCACGTATATATATTATATTATATTTGATCTATTGTTGTGAAAATTTGGCCACTTAGAAATTAAAGACCGTTTCGGAGTGTTTTTATTAACTTCCGAATTTACCCGGTATCTAAGTGCAAACCAAATTGTGTGCTTCACAATCTGATACTTATATAAATATTTTTTCAATACTTATATAATGTATCAATGTTAATAAAAAGCCACTTAGGATTTAAAGACCGCTTTAGAGAATTTTTTAATAACTTCCGAATTTTTTCGGTATCTAAGTGCGTACTTTTTACAATATTTAATAGATTAAATATAGATGTATATAAATGTGTATAACAATTAAGTATGATAAATATTCACCCACTTATATATATTATTTATATTTTATCTATGTTGTGAAAAAATTTGGCCGCTCAGGATTTAAAGACTGTTTCGAAAAATTTTAAATAACTTCCAAATTTACCCGGAATCTAAGCACTGACCAAACTGTTTATTTCACAATCTGATAATTATATAAATATTTTTCAATACTTATATAATGTATTAATATTAATAAAAAGCCACTTAGGATTTAAAGACCGCTTCAGAGAATTTTTTAATAACTTCCGAATTTTCCTGGTATCTAAGTACAAGCTTTTTAATAATATTTAATAGACTAAATATAGATATATATAAATGTGTATAACAATTTATCTTTAATCTATCTATATATATATAAGCAGTTATGAGATAATATGAAAGCAGAAATTTAATGATCTCAACTACTTTGACCAATTTAATCTTCTTTCAAGAGATAAAACTTTGGAATAAAAGAATTAGAGAAAGCTTTTTGCAGAGAGATTATGTAGGCAAGGAGAGTATTGCTTTTCTTTGTTTGTGAATTGGTAAGTTTAGAATGAATGAAAAGCCTCCTATTTATAGGATTTTTAAGTTGAGGGCAAAATAGTATATTTTGAAATCTGATTTTTGAATCAAAGGTTCAGATTGCATGATGAAAATTGGATGGCTCGAATGAAGGGATTAGCACACGGATTGGCCAACAATGTTGTAAACTGACCATGTTTTTGTTTTTTAAAGGATTGCATGCTTTAGCTTTTGGTCAAACTTTTTAAAAAAAAATTGCACAACCTCATTTTCGGTCCAACCAAAAGCAAAAGGCCAAGCCTTTTATTTTGAAAAAGTATGCAAACTTGTTTGCAGCACATTTGCACACACTTGTGCATTATCACTTGCACACACCACTACACGGCAACATGCACACACAAACACTTCATCATTTGCATGCACACTTAGGCACACACACCCACTTCGGTCACATGCATACATTATATATATATATATATATATATATATATATATATTACGGTTTAATATATATATATATTACGGTTTAATATATATATATATATATATATATATATATATTGTATTTAATTTATATATATATTAAACCGTAATATATATATATATATATATATATATATATATATTTATTTATTTTTTAAAAATGGTTTTAAAATACATTTTGCCCAATAAGAGTTTAGAAAATTTAGAAAAGAATAGGAATCTCCTTGCCTTAGGAAATGTCAATATTTGAATATATTTAATTAAACACTTGATAATTAATTTATCATGGTCAAGAAAATAAATTCAATTTTAGGATGAAAAATATTTTTGATAGGAATAAAATAGGATAATTAAAATTAAATAATATAATAATTCTATAGAGAGGATTCTACCTATTTTATACTAATCTTATTTACTAAGTTTGTTACCATCAACATCATCAAAATAAACTGATTTGTTTGGAGACCTATCAATCTCCCCCTTTTTGATGATGACAACAGACCAAAAATATTTCTTATTTTACAACTGCTCCCCCTTAGTAACTGCTCCCCCTTACTGTATACACGAGTTTTGAAAATCCCAGATTTTTCAGATTTTATTTTAACTCATTAAAATTTCAGTGTAGTGTGCAGAGCAGTGACATATATAAAATACTGACTTACATAGCAGTTTATATGGACATACATAGCAGTTTTTATATTTTTCTTCTCCCCCTTTGTCATTACAAAAAGTGGAGAAATAGAAATTGTCAGAATTTTAGAACCTGCAGAAAATGTCAGAAATTACATTTAAAACCTGCAAAAAAAAGGTTAGTAACTAAATTTATAAACCTGTAGAAAGGTTAGTATTGGGTAATAAGGGACCTGCAGTAGATAAACAGTACTAGGCTATTGCATGCATAGTTAGTATTTGTTAGTATTATAATACAGTCATCCTAAATAGTTAGTTAGTATAAATATATTACACAGCTTTCAAATAGTTAGAAGTCTGGTAGATGAGAGAAGTGAAGACCACAAGAAGGAAGAGAGTCTATAGTCGAATTTAGTTCAGGCTGAGCTTCCAGAACAGAACTGGTGCCAGCAGGAAAAGTGAAGGATGACACAGACACCTTCTAGAGTTCCATCAACATATAAAGCATATCTCTTATATGATGCACATAAAATTAAAGAGAATCTATTTGACTCAACATATTGGTTTGGTTTTTCAAAGTCAGTCAAGTTAAGCAATTCAAGGCATCAATTTGGGACAACAGATTTTGGTGGGGTTCAGGAGCTTCAGTCACTTCAAGGTCAAATATCATATGAGGTTTGAGTGGCAGGTTTAAGTGAGACACAAGATTGCTACTCTTAACGTATTGGGTCTGGTGGGTAAGCACATTAATGCTAAGGTGTTGAAATATAGGGGTAAGCAGCAGACTAAAACCCAAACAATTCTGCTGATAGCAGTACTCAAATGAACTAAGTAGAAAATATGGCAAGTTGTAAGGCATATGTTGCTTCATAACACATTTTATCAATTCTAAGTTAAAAGGATGAAACAGTTTGTTTTCTCTAACAGGCATGATATTATATCTGAATATCTTAGCAAGAAATTGATAGGAAGGAGTGAAAAATTCACAGCCTACTTTGTAAGGTCTATCAAAGAGTTGGGCAGGGACCAACTGATCAGTCACAGTGGCTAAGTTATGCTTAAATGTCATGCACTTATGTGTAGAAATGCTAATAGGGTGCACATAGTCATTTACTCTTGACATTTCTAGCATGCTGTTATTTAAATGCAAAACATTTAAAATAGTTTCCTCATTAATCATGTATTGCTGACCTTCTAAGTAAGTAGAGATGCCAGTTAGCAGACCAGAAGTGTTTCTAATAGAGGTAATGTGAGAGTAGAATTCTGCAATAAGAGCAGGGTAAATCTGTCTACTAGAGAAAATAACCAAGGAATCCCAACCAACATTTTTATGTTTTTCTAGCAAGTCAGGAAAACTATTAAAAGAAGTGAACATGCAAGGCATTAGGTTGTGTTTTAGGTGTCTATACTTTACTTGTGAAGGGTAGTGAGTAGTTTTGGTGCATGTATGTCAGAATGTAATTCAGAAAGAAGTGGCAATTTCTTTCTTTTAGAAGAGTAAACTTCTTCCATTTGAAAACAGACAGGTAGTTTAAAAACAATGTAGATAGACAAGGACACACAGAAAGGCAAGTACAGACGGTTAAAAAGGGGTATGTGAACTGAGTCTGAAAGAGTGCTATATATATAAGTGAAGTAAGTCTTTATCATAAGTGAAGAAAGTCTGTACAGAAATAAATGCATGTAGTAATAGAAGTTCAGGTCTCAGACAGATTACAGAGAAAAAGAATAGATGTGACTATGTTTTTAAAACTGATATAGCAGTATTATGTATATCAAAAAGGGAAAGTCTAATCACTTTATGATTTTATTTTGTAAAACAGATAGTCAATACAAAATAACTAGTCCAAGCAGCTCAATATTAGTTATAGTGACAGCATGTCAAAATAATTTCGGCTAAACAAAGTAGGTGAGCATGCTAGCATAGAGAACAATCAATAACTAGGGCTTAGGTTTTGTGTTAGAAACTTATTGTTCCAAAAAAAATATAGATATCAGTCAAATAACATGGCAGCCAATAACAATAAAATATTTTATTAGAACAGAGCAATCCCAATTCAGAGGTTCAAACCTAGATGTTTGTATCCATAACAGTAAACATGTCATAAGGCCCAATTCAGCACAGATGATACAAAGAAAATTTCAAACAAACAGAGGTTTTAAAACCTAGAGGTTTTCATATATAATAGTAAAATATCCCAAATCAGCAAGTATGTGAGCAGAAAATAAATATAAGCAACTATTTATCACTTGCCATGATTCCATCAGCAAAAAAAAAAAACCAGTCAAGAACCCATTAACAGTACATTTCGTGCACAGATAAACAGAGAACAAAAGAAATGTTACCTGTAAGCTTATTTCATATCACTCACGTGATACTGAGTATTTCTTTCAAGCCCAGCCACAAGCCAGTTCATAAATACTTAAAACAAGTACAATTATAAGAATGTAGTTGATTTTGGAGAAGAAAAAGCTCCCATTTTAAAAAAAGGTTAAAAAGAAACGAGAGCTCGTTAGAATTTTTTGTTTTAAAAATTAGGATTTCTGAATATAGATAGTAAAAAATAAATTCGGGTAAAAAAAATGAGAGGGACAGCCAAAAGAAATTTGTTTAATACTCAAATTTGAAGAAGGAAAATTTAGGGTTTGTGTTTGTTGAGAAAATTAGAAGAGGGAAATAAATATCATATATAAATTTTTTAAAAAAAAATTAGGGTTAAGACACGAAAAGGATTTCAACTGAAAAAATATATATTTATATAATATAAATTTTTAAGAAGATATTATATATATAAAAATATTTATTATATACATATATATGAAAATATATGTTTACAAACAATAAATTCGAAAAATTTTAGAATATATATATATGTTTTGAAAAAAAATTGTATAAGGAAGAACGAACCATAAATAATATTAAAAAAAATATTTTTTTTAATAAACATACAATCGAAAGAGAGAAAAAAGTTTCAGATGTATATAAATATTTTGAGGTATACGTATATACAGAAGCATATAAGGTGAAAGACGGCGTACCAGATAAACTGAATGACCTAGGGTTCGAAATAATTGACAGTGAAGAGACGAAGGTACCGAACCGTGAAGGATTCAAAAAGAAAATGAAGACTTAGGGTGTAAAAAGACTAAATCGGTGGTGTAGAATCGATTAATTGGTTCAGAATTACTCAAATCCAACCAGAGATCAGCCATTTTGCTGGTTTTAGGTTAGGGTTTAGAAGAGAGAGAAGTGAGCGAAGTGGAGAAGAAAGAGAAAGAGTCGGCTGAGGAGTGAGAAAGAGAAAGAAAATGAGAGAGTAAAAAATATTTTGATTTTTATATTTAGGTTAAACTGAGTGATCGAACGGACGAGGCTTAATCTTAGTTTTGATGAACGACCAAGATTGAGCCGATTGATTTTGAATTTTCTATTAACCGATCGGTTAGTCTTCAACGGCTGAGATCAAGTTGTGTTTTCTATTTTTGATCCAACGGCTTGCTGGCCTGATCCGTGTGTACGTGAAGGTGGCTCCTGATTGGTCGAGCTGATGGCTTCAGATTGAGTGGACTGGTACTGTTAGATTGAACTTTTGATCAGCGGCCCAGATTAAAACTTTATAATTTATATATATAAATACATATATATGTATAAAAATAAATGATTAAAAATTATTTAAATCTTTTAAAAATTAATATTTAAATAATTTATATTTATGAAGAAAATATAAATATTCGTATTAATAATTATTATTTGTATAAATATAGGAGTATAACTATTTATAATTGAAAAATTAGTACAAATAATTAAAAATAACTAAGAAATATATTTTTATATTTTTAAATTGACAAGTTATATATATATATATATTTATTTGAAGTACAAAAATATTTATATAAAACAAATACAACAATATTTAAACAATTAATAAGTAATATGTTACTTAGTTATAAAGAGTATGAAAAATGTTTAAGATATTTATATATTTGATAAATTGAATAGAAATATTAATAAATACTATAATTACATAAATGTATATTTTTATTATAAATAAAAATTTAAACAAAATTTAAAACTTAATAATTAGATCGAGGTATCTAACATACCTAAATCCAGACTCAGTTTACAGAATCTTTCGGAGCTTAAAGGTTTTATGAAAATGTCTGCAATGTTTAACTCTGTGTCGATATGTTCTAACTTGATAATGCCATTATTTACATGATCGCGTAAAAAATGATATCTAACATCTATATGTTTCGATATAACATGAAATACAGTATTTTTACTCAGATTTATAGCACTGGTGTTATCACATAAAATTGAGACACAGTTAAATTTTTTATTGTAATCAGCCAGGGTTTGTTTCTTCCACAATATCTGTGCACAACATCGTGCAGCAGCTATATATTCTGTTTCGGTGGTTGAGATGGATACTGAGTTTTGTTTCTTAGAGAAGCAAGAAACTAAGCATCCACCCAGAAAATGACACGTGCCACTTATTCTTTTTCGATCAACATGATGACCGACATAGTCAGAGTATGAGAAACAAACAAGATCAAATGATTGACCCTTAGGATACCATAGACCTATATCTGTAGTTCCCTTTAGGTAAAGAAATATTCTTTTTACTGCAATCAAGTGTGACTCCTTATGGTTTGATTAGAACCTAGCACATTTACAGACACTAAACATGATGTCAGGTCGACTGGCTGTAATATATAGAAGACTGCCAATCATTCCTCTATACTTCTTTGTGTCAACACTTTTTTCGTTTTCATCATCAGTTAATTTATCAGTGGTTGACATAGGAGTGTTAAGAGGTTTTATAGATTCTAATCCAAATTTTTTAATCATTTCTTTGCAATATTTAGATTGAGATATATGAATACCTTTTTCTCCTTGCTTGATTTGCAATCCTAGGAATAAATTTAATTCTCCCATCATGCTCATTTCAAATTCCTTACTCATACTTTCAGAGAAATCATTGCACATAGAAATGTTAGTGGATCCAAAAATAATATCATCAACATAGATCTGTAAAATAAGGATATCATCATTTTTATATTTTGTGAACAGAGTGGTATCGACGGTACCCCTTTTAAATCCATCTTCTAATAGGAATTTACTTAATAGTTCATACCATGCTCTTGGGGCCTGTTTTAAACCATATAAAGCTTTATGCAGTTTATACACATAATCAAGACAATTAGTATCTTCAAAAATAGGAGGTTGTTTAACAAAAACTTCCTCTTCAATAATACCATTTAAAAATACGGATTTGACATCCATTTGAAACAGTTTAAAATCTTTATTGCATGCAAAGTCTAGTAACACTCGTATAGATTCAATTCTAGCAACAGGAGCATAAGTTTCATCGTAATCAATTCCTTCGAGTTGATTGTACCCTTGTGCAACTAGTCTTGCCTTATTTCTTATGATAGTTCCATTTTCATCTAATTTATTACGAAAAAACCCATCGAGTTCCAATAATAGAGGTTTCCTCAGGTTTTGGAACAAATTCCCAAACTTTATTTCTTGTGAATTGTTCAAGTTCATCTTGCATAGCTATAATCCAATCTTTGTCGAGTAATGCGTCTTTTATATTTTTAGGCTCGATTTGAGATAATAAGGATAAGTGACCATCTAGATTTTGAACTTGTGATCTCGTAAGAATCCTTTTATTGATATCACCAATTACGTTTTCTATAGGATGATTCCTAATGACAGGTGTTTCCTTTGGTAAGTCTTTTAACTATGAATTAAGATTGTCAAGAGGATTGACATTGACAAGTAGAGATGTATTGTCTATTTTTAGTTCTTCCATATTTCTAAAAATATCTTCAATGACAACATCGTTATCTACGAGCTCTTTATATTTAGGAGGAGGTTCAGATTCATCAAAAGTTATATTCATTGACTCCTCAACAACTAGTGTTCTTTTGTTGAATACTCTATAAGAGTTACTGTTAAGTGAATATCCCAAAAATATTCCTTCATCAGATTTGGGATCGAATTTCACCAAATACTATTTCGTATTTAAAATATAACTTTTACTCCCAAACACACGAAAGTAATTTATTTTTGGTGTTCTCTTATAATAAAGCTTATAAGGTGTTTTTAACAACACAAGTTTTAGCAAGACTCGATTTAGGATATAACAAGATGTTGCAATTGCTTCAGGTATTTAGGAAGACGGTATTCATTTAGCATGGTGTTGGCCATTTCTTGTAAGGTATGATTTTTTCTTTCTACCACACCATTTGACCGTGGTGTGTATGGAGCAGAGAAGTTATGGCTTATACCGTGCTCATCACAGAACATTATAAAATCAGAATTGTGAAATTCTTTTCCATGATCAGACCGAATATAAACAAATAGAGTTTCCCTGTTGATTCTGGATTTTCTTGCATAATGCAGAAAAGGAATTTATTGCATCATTTTTGAATTTTAGAAAGTCAACCCAGGTGAATCGTGAATAGTCGTTAACCAAGACTATAATATAAACATCACCCCCATGCTGTGTTTAGGGATATGACCAACCAGATCCTTATGTAAGAGTTCTAATGGTCGAGAGGTTGACACTGTGAGCTTAGGTTTATGAGATGCGTGTATTTATTTTCCTAATTCACAGGCTTCACAGATATGGTCTTTTAGAAATTTTATTTTAGGAAGACCAAAGACATGTTCCTTAGAAGATATGTTATTTATTAACTTCATGTTGATGTGTCCTAATCGACGATGCCACAACCATGGATTGTCATTGGCAGATACAATACAAACATTGTCAAGGTGTGAGTATGTATCTAGGTCACACGTGTACACATTTTGACTTCTAGGACATAATAGAATTAATTTATCAGATTAGTCAAATATTGAGCAATTATGAGGACTGAAGGTTATTTTAAAATCACTATCACATAATTGACTAAATAGATAGAAGATTGTACTAGAGTCCTGTGACTAATTGAACATTAGAGATGGTTATGTGTTTATTGCCAACACTTCCAATTCCAATAACTTTACCTTTGTTGCCGTCTCCAAATGTTACCTCACCACAGTCTGTAGCTTGAAGATTGTTTAACTTTGTTTTGTCGCCTGTCATGTGTCTTGAACAACCGCTATCTAGGTACCACTTGTTTGTACTAGAGTTAGTCGTAAAACATACCTACAACATATGTTAAGTTCACAGACTGGTACCCTTTAATGAGAATGGTCCATTGGGTAAGTTTTCCATTTTGTATAAGGATCATTTGAATTTTTCTTTACAAAATTTGGTACAGGATAATAAGTATAAGTAGACACAAGTGTTTTATGAGTAGCAGGTTTGTAAAATTCATGTTTTGCTCTGTTAATGAATCTTGAGGGATTTTGCTGAATGTTTTTAGATGATCCTTTATGAGATTTCCTTATTGTGATTACGGGTGTATTGTAAGTTCCTTTTGGTACCCAAATCATTTTCCCTTTATAGTTTCCACTTTTGGCATTACATAAATAAATAGAGTGACCATTCCTGTTACAGTAAGAACATTTTAAA
The DNA here is from genome assembly GCA_020205555.1 of Panax stipuleanatus. Lineage (NCBI taxonomy): Eukaryota > Viridiplantae > Streptophyta > Magnoliopsida > Apiales > Araliaceae > Panax > Panax stipuleanatus. The sequence continues at coordinate 107,867,698 of CM035119.1, read as the reverse complement.
AAAGGAGATGCATGACTTTCTTTTTCTCTACTTTTAACATGGTAGAGTCCTTTATCTTTTGTCTTACTAGATTCTCTGACATATTCTAATCTTTCTTTGTTAAAACCACATCTTTGTTGACTGAGCATAACATCAAGATTTTCTTTACCTTTTGTAAATTTTAGGACTGTAGAGTTTAAATCATCCCATTCTATAGTTAGCATTCTAAATTGATTTATTAAGGTGGATTCTTCATTTTTCTCTTTTATTTGTTGAGAAGATCTTTCCAACTTAACTATTTCAATTTCTTTACTTAATTCTTGATTTAGTGTTTGAGCATCTTCAATAAGTACCGCAAGAGTTGAATTTTCTATTTCAAGATTTTCTATTTTTATTTTTTAATTTCTCTAGTTCTTCTTTTAATACTGGATTTTCTGAAGAGTCATTTTCTAGTCTTTCATTTTCTTCTTTTAAAGTTTCATTAATTACAATTAGATTTGAATTTTCTATTTCTAGATTTCTATTAGTTTTAATTAATTTTTCTAATGAGATTTTTAGTTTAATAAAATCTTCTTTAATTATTTTATTATCTTCATAAAGACAGTTGTATGCTTCCTGTAGTTCATGATGTTCTTCATTTATATTATATAGACTGAGTGTGACAAATGAAGTACTAGGTAATTGATGTTCAGAATTTACCTCAGATTTTGGTGATGATTCATTGTCTGCCATTAGACATAGATTTACGATTTGCTCGGGTTGTTCAGCAGTTACTTCATCATCACTTAAATCCCAGCCTTCTTCAGCAACTAGCACTTTGTTGTTGGCTAGCGTAGGACAGCCCTTCTTAAAGTGTCCAGGCTGATTGCACTTGAAGCATGTATTTGAATTTTCATTTGAGCCAGCATTTCTGAAATTGTTGTTGTTGGCTTTGAAGTTTGCTCCTTGTGCTTTTGGTTTGAAGGCTTGCTTATTTCTGAAATTGTTGAAGTTGTTGTTTGTCTTCATAAAGCCTTTCCCGTATCTTTTTGCTTTACTTTGGATTACTCTCTTGAGTTGTCTTGATAATAGAGCAACTTCGTTATTATCTAGACTCAGGAGTTCGTCATTTAACTCTTCATCATCGCTTTCTTGATCAACTAGTAGAGCTTTGAAGGAGATCCCCTTTTTTTGAGATCTATGTCTGATCCTGTTTTTTCGACTAGCATATCGACTTAATGAGCACAAAGATTTTCAATAAGGCTATCAAGAGGATATGCAGTTAGATCTTGTATTTCCTTGATGGCTGTGACCTTTATTTTCCATACAGATGGAAGAGCTTTGAGGATTCTTCTGTTCTTTTCATTTGTTGTGTAAGCTTTTCCAATTGTTCTAGTTCATCAATGATTCTGGAAAAGTTTGTTTCCATATCAATGATTTTTTCACCATCTTCTAGCTTGAAGCTTTCATACTCTTGGATTAGAGCATCTTTTCTTGTTTTTTTGATGTGATTGGTTCCTTCATAGGTTACAATCAATTTTTCCCAGATTTCCTTAACATTCTTGCAGTTGCTAACCCTTTTGTATTCTTTTTCTATAAGAGCACTGGTAAGCACTTGCTAGGCTTTGGCGGCTATATTCATGGTCTCCTCATCTTCAGTGGTGAATTCATTTGCATCTTTCTCAATGGTTTTTTCACCTTCAATTTTTGTGGGAATCTTTACACCTCGTTCTATTGCTAGCCAGATTTTGATTCCTTGTGACTTGGCATAGATTTTGAATCTATTTTTTTGGGTGGCAAAGTTTGTGCCATCAAATAGTGGAGGTCTAGACATTGATAGTCCTTCTCTGCAACCGGTAGCATTGTAGGCCATAGATGGATCTACTCTTAGATATGCATGTATTCACTTAACAAACAAGTTAAAGAGCACCGCTATGATACCAATTGAAAGTCTGATAATAATCTAGAAGGGAGGTTGAATGGATTATTACTGGTTAAAAATTATCTTAGGCCTTTTTGAATTTTTTAACAAATTAATTTATAGTGTTAGAAATTAATAAGTAGAGTTAGAAAAATTCAATCACACAATGCACAGAGATTTATCTGGTTCACAATATACAACACGGGTATATTGCTACGTCCAGTCTCAAGCTCCTCTCCAGGGCTTGAGATCCTATTACTCCCAGTAATAAATGGTCCTTCACTAGGTGGAGAAACCTTTACAAAGTTTTATAGATCAACTTACAACTCTTCACAACTACTATCTTGGACAGCAAACTCCCAGCTCCTTCCTCAAGCTTAGTTGAACCTTCTTTTAGAGCTCAGAACTATTCTATCACCTGGACTTGAAACAACAATCTCTTTCTTACCTCACAAGTTCAGTAGAGACCCAACTCCCAGCTGACCTCTCTAAGATTCTGGTCTTGGTCAAAAAATTCTTGTCTTTCTCACAGATATAAAATAAACTGACTCTACCCTTTTCTTTTTTACAAAGGATTGTTTTGAGTTTGCTTCTAAAGTAAGCAGATAAAGTTTAGTACAGACTTATAAAAGTTCAAATAACTTTTATAGTAGACGCTTCTCAGATAAGCAGTTATGTAAGTTAAGATCAAATAATAAAAGCTCAAGGCTTTTGTATGAAATGCTTCAGATAAGCATATATGTATTTTATGATCAAATGAAAAAAGTTCAAGGACTTTTATATGAAATGCTTCAGATAAGTAGATATGTCAATTGATGCAGTTTTATAAAGAATTACTTTTTTTTTGATAAAGAGTAATTGTCTATGGATTAAATTCTTATAGAAAAGATTCTTCTTTATAAAGAATGTGTTTCTATGGTTTTAAAAAGATATAACTTTGATTTTAGAAAACCATATAAAATCACTTAAAATGCAACAAGTATTTTTGTTAGATAAGTAAATTTATACTTAAGATACTTGTTTATGACAGTTTATCAAATATAATAATTTTATCAATTATATAGTACTTGATGAATATTGTTTCACCCACGTATATATATTATATTATATTTGATCTATTGTTGTGAAAATTTGGCCACTCAAGATTTAAAGACCGTTTCGGAGTGTTTTAATAACTTTTGAATTTACCTAGTATCTAAGTGCAAACCAAATTGTGTGCTGCACAATCTGATACTTATATAAATATTTTTTCAATACTTATATAATGTATCAATATTAATAAAAATCCATTTAAGATTTAAAGACTGCTTCGGAGAATTTTTTAATAACTTTCGAATTTTCCCGGTATCTTAGTGCATACTTTTTACAATATTTTATAGATTAAATATAGATATATATAAATGTGTATAACAATTAAGTATGATAAATATTCACCCACTTATATATATTATTTATATTTTATCTATGTTGTGAAAAAATTTGGCTGCTCAGGATTTAAAGACCGTTTCGAATTGTTTTTAATAATTTCCGAATTTACCCGGTATCTAAGCACTGACCAAACTGTTTATTTCACAATCTGATAATTATATAAATATTTTTTAATACTTATATATTGTATCAATATTAATAAAAAAATCTCTTAGGATTTAAAGACCGCTTCGGAGAATTTTTTAATAACTTCCGAATTTTTCCGGTATCTAAGTACAAGCTTTTTAATAATATTTAATAGACTAAATATATATATATATATATATATATATATATATAAATGTGTCTAACAATTTATCTTTAATATATCTAAATATATAAGCAGTTATGAGATAATATGAAAGCAGAAATTTAATGATCTCAACTACTTTGACCAATTTAATCTTCTTTCAAGAGATAGAACTTTGGAATAGAAGATTTAGAGAAAGCTTTTTGCAGAGAGATTATGTAGGCTAGAAGAGTATAGCTTTTCTTTGTTTGTGAATTGGTAAGTTTAAAATTAATGAAAAGCCTCCTATTTATAGGATTTTGAAGTTGAGGGCAAAATAGTAATTTTTGAAATCTAATTTTTGAATCAAAGGTTCAGATTGCATGATGAAAATTGGATGGCTCGGATGAAGGGAGTAGCACATGGATTGGCCAAAATATTTTTTAAACTGACTATGTTTTTGTTTTTAAAGGATTGCATGCTTTAAATGTTTGTCAAACTTTTTGAAAAAATTGCACAACCTCATTTTCGGTCCAACCAAAAGTAAAAGGCCAAGCCTTTTATTTTGAAAAACTATGCAAACTTGTTTGCAGCACATTTGCACACACTTGTGCATTATCACTTGCACACACCACTACATGGCAACATGCACACACAAACACTTCATCATTTACATGCACACTTAGGCACACACACCCACTTCGGTCACATGCATGCATTATATATATTTATATATATATATATATATATATATATATTGTATTTAATTTATATATATATTAAACCGTAATATATATATATATATATATATATATATATTTTATTTTATTTTTTTAAAAAAAAAATGGTTTTAAAATACATTTTGCCCAATAAGAGTTTAGAAAATTTAGAAAAGAATAGGAATCTCCTTGCCTTAGGAAATGTTAATATTTGAATATATTTAATTAAACACTTGATAATTAATTTATCAAGGTCAAGAAAAATAAATTTAATTTTAGGGTAAAAAATATTTTTGATAGGAATAAAATAGGATAATTAAAATTAAATAATATAATAATCCTATAGAGAGGATTCTACCTATTTTATACTAATCTTATTTACTAAGTTTGTTACTGTCAACATCATCAAAATAAACTAATTTGTTTGGAGACCTATCAGTATCCCACTTTCTTTTATTGTTAAATCCTCCTGAACTGGGTTCTTCCTTCAATTTCCCCCCCTCACTTTGACTCTTTTTATCTTTATGATATTTAATGAGATTTTCATTCTCACTCTCAGCAATAATAGCCTTCTCTAGAATCTCAGGGAAAGTCCTTAGTTGAAACACAGACAGCTTACTACAAATCTGGGGTTTTAAACCCTCCTCGTACCTCCGGGTTTTTCTAGCTTCAGTATCTACTTGATGCGAAGTGAATCGCGCTAATTCATTAAACTTAGCTGTATACTGGGCTATAGTAAGTTCTCCATGCTTTATTTCCAGAAACTGCACCTCCATACGATCCTTTAATGACTGGGGAATTTTTTTTTCAAAGAATCATTCCTTGAATTTATCCCATGAAACAACTTCTGTCCCTACACGATTTTTGGTAAACTCCCACCAATAATTTGCTTCTCTTTTTAAGAAAAAAAGTTGCAAAACCATTTTCTGGTCTTCCCTAACATTTGTTACTAGGATAAACTTTTCAATTTTGGTGATCCAAACTTGGGCCTCAATAGGTTCTTTGGTACCCTTAAACTCGGATAGTCCTACTAACTAGGACTGAGCAAAAAACGGTTATAACCAAATAACTCAATCAAACCGAATTATTTTAATCAAATTTTTTTAATAATTCGATTATTTATTACAATTAGGTTATATTCGAATTTTTATTCGATTTTCGGTTCGGGTTTTGAATTTAAGTTATTAGGTTTAACCGAATAATTGAACAAAATATTAAAAAATTAAAGTCGTATGATCAATCAATTATGTTGATGATTAACTAATTTTTAGTATAAAGAAAACATTAAAATTAAGGAAGTGCAGAAGTAGAATGTTATTGTTAAAGAAAGTATAATGTGAGTTGATAATCATATGGGTCTCTTTCTAGTGTGAAGTTGAAGGTTTGATAATGTTGGGCCTACGAGGTTTCAGTTTAAGCATTGGGTCAATTTGGGTTCAACAATTATATTAGGTTCTTCTGTTATGGAATTCCCAACAAAAACTAATTGGAAGCTCTCTTTCATGGTTGTTTTGGATCATCTTCTTTGATCAAAATTATAGAAATTGGATCAACAATCATCTTCTTTGACCTGTTACAGATTTCAATTTGAAAGTGAATTGCTCCTTAAATTCGGTGTTGTTGGTCGTTTTACTGATCAATATATTCGTGCAAGTATACACGGTTAACAAGTAATAAAGTTTAAGTACAGATATCATTCCCATAGAGAAATAACATATAAAAGGTCGGCAAACCAGTAGTCCATAATCGCCTCAGTCTTATTTAAACGGGTAAACAGGAGTTTGAAATATTAAAACTAAAATTAACTAGGCAAAGAATTTAAACATACAATAAGTAATCCTAGAGTAAAATCAAATAATAAAGATAAGAGATTCCAATTTCCCCTAATGATTCGTCTAAGCCGATTCACTTCCAATTAGGTCAAATTAATCATAACAGTTTGTAACAGAGAACACGAAAGTGAGAGAAGGCCATCTTTCAATGTACTTAATCCATATCACGTGCAATCCACAGATGATAGAACGCACGTGAACACCCACATTATCTAAACCCCTGTATGTCTATGGCGTTTACAAATAAATAGGGCTTAAGGTCAAGTTCTCTATTGACTACGAGTGGCGCTTCGGTATATGTCTATCCAAAGCACAAATTATACGTCCAACGCCATGTGGACGTCCAATCGCCCGCTACTACAATTAGATCTAAACCTACACTTTGTCTTTTAAGTCCACATAGGTTATCACACTAATTGGTCATGACTCAATTAAGGAATTAAAGCATACATCACAATAGACAAAAACATAAAAATCAAATAAGACCATCATGGAAGGAATGTCAAATTAAACTACTCATTAGGTTCAATTGAAATCTCAAAATATGATTTAAGTCATAAACAACTCGAATATATTATCCACAAGTAGATTATACATTATCCAAATATAAATTGAATACAAGGAGAGTTAAGGGATAGAAATTACAAATCTTTGTTCTTTCTCCAAGTGTGGATCTTTAATGTCAATCTCTTGCTTCAATCTTCTTCTCTGATCTAACCCTAGAATCTAACTAACTAATTAAACCTAAGCTTAACCTTAATCTACTCCTAATCTAAACAGGAAATGGAAAGGAAAAGAAAAATAAGCTAAACTAGGGCTTAAGGCCAATGTTTTCTCCCTAGTGGAGATACTCCATAAAAATGAGCAACCAGCCCTTATATCATTGCCTTCTCCAGTTCATTTCAACCAAAGTCAAAGCTGGCCAGATTTTAGACTGGCACGGCAGCGCGCATTTTAGGCTTGAAGGTCGCGCGCACGCACAGCTCTGGAATCTTGGATTCTGCTGCTGCTTGTTGGTGCATGCTGGTTTCATAACTTCTTCATTTGTTTTCTCCTGCACCTCTTGCATTCTTGTATCTTTTTAGCCTTTTTAGCATCTTCACAGTTCCATCATGCTGCTCGACTTCATTCTATTGCCATGCCATCACTCCTTTAAGCTCATTTTGGTAACATTTCATCCTTTTACGCTCACTAAGCACCAAGAGAGTTCTTGAACCTAAAAATCACAAAAAGAAAGCCAAAACACATGAAACGCACATGATTACTTGAGTTTAAGCTACAGAATGAGTTAGAAAGGATCTAAATAAGTGTTCATGAAAACCACTTATCAAATACCCCCAAACTTAAACGTTGCTTGACCTCAAGCAACCAAAACAAAACTAAACACAAGATGCAATGCAATATCTACAATGTATACAACGTATACTACTATGAATGCGAATCTATGCCTCAGTCAGTATTGAACTTTCAAAGCAATGCCTCAAAAAACCACAAGATAATCTAATAGATAAGCTACCGAAGACAAGATCATAAGGCATATTCTGTAAATCCAAAACTATCAGCACTGATGTATTATGCATTGTGTGCCTAGCAACTATTAAAAATGCTTTGGAACAAATAAATCACATACTATGCTTCTTAGGGGAAAACAAGGGTCAACTCAAGAAAAGTAGTAAATTATATAATTTCTAACTAAGACTATGCATTACTAAAGTTAAGAGTCAACATGGGGATTTCATTAAGCTTTTTATTACTCACGAGGGCGTATTCGCACTTTCCCGTGTACACATTCGACTGTGCAATGCCTAGTCCTCTTAGGCTTTTCAATGATACCCGTGTAGCGAGCTTTCGACCAATGACTCCCAGACCATACGGTCTTAGGGCGCTGGGTGTAGAAACACCCCAAGGGCTTACTTGCTCGAATATCAAAGGCCACAGAACTCGACGTAGCCGAAGTGTTTATTCTATTTTTTTCTTTCTCTGAATCTTTTCTTTTATTTTCTTTTTCTTTTCAAAGGGGAGTGCGTCTTACGCTCCATCTCCCCACATAGCATGCATACCCCCTATTTTCCCACAAACTTAAGCTTTTTACAGTCTAGTTATTATCTTATGAGAACTAAAACTCTTTCATTAAAACATAGATTTCCCACCAGAAGATAAGTATGTGAAAATTTAAACTTAGCATGTCATGACGGTTACTCTATTGTGCGAACTGGTTACACAGTATCTGACAGATAAGGATGTATATGTATGACCTTTAAATCAAGCTTAAGTTTCAAATCAGTTCAAAGAACAAGTGAATTCAATTTCTTCATAGGCCACATACATAACTCACCAACTGAAACTGGATTCATGCAAAATGTCCTAACACATAATGCAAAACAGAATGTAAAAATTTTAAAATTTTGACAAATTTTAACAAAATACAACCTACATGCACTACATGAACTGACACAACATGAAATGAATTAACTATATGAAAAAACAAAACCAATACCCCCAAACTTAAAATGTTCAATATCCTCATTGAAGGTAAAGGTAAAAAGGAAATCCCCTATTCGGCTTCGTCGTCGCCGTTGTCCTCATCGTCCTCATCAGCATGCTCTGGAGGTGTGTCTGGAAGTGGATAAACAGCGGTGGATCCATATATAGGGAACTGCACCTGAACCCCCAGCTGGCTAAACGCGTGGGACAATGCCCCGCTAAAATCTGTCGTGAAGGCTTGGAAGTTTGTGCTCATGGCATCCATCCTGCTCTGTAGACGCCTCTCCATCCTGTCTATATGCTCATACACTGAGTATGAGGACTCAGACTGCTTTGGTGGTGGCACTCTCTCATATGTCTCCTCAGCCTCTGTCTGATCTGGTAGTATAAACCCTGCTCCCAAAGAATAAGATCTGCCCCCTTTCCAAACATTGAATGACTTGATGGAATGGTGTTCATCGGCATCTGCATCGGCTCTGCATCCTACCACATCACTCCACTTGCAATGCATAGCCAAGTGATCACTGATGCATGTGGGATACTTGCTGAATTACCGCCTCTCAGAAATCTGCAGATAGAACTGTTGATCATATATCCCACGTCGATCCTCTTGCTCTTGACAATCCCATATAGCAAAATAGCTCGGTCCTTAGTGACCTCATTCTGATGCTGTGTCGGCATCAAATTTGCACATATAAAGCTGTACCATGGCTTCCCGTACCTACTCAAGGCGTACTAAGGGAAATGCAGCTTCTGATCGGTCCCCTACTTCAGCTTCCAAAAGTGCCTGGCTTGCACAGATAATCACTAATAGCGTCCATCTCCGAACCCCGCTCCCTAGCATAAAGTGAGTTAGGTGCATCCAATGCAATGTTGGGTAGATCGAATAACTCATTGCTGTGCTCCTTTGCATAGGACACCATACAGCCCCGCACGAAGACCTTATTGGACGTGTTTAATTTTGCGTTGGCGTAGAATTCCTGAACCACAGAGATGGGGGTAGCCAAAGGCTCCTCATAGAATGAATTCCAGCCCCTCCCCCTAATCATAGAGGCCATACGCCCGTCCAAATTCATGTCTGGAGCTAACCCTGGCGCTGGCACAAATGTCCTGCCTACTAGAGCATCATGATAGAATTTTTGCGCCTTAAGACTGATGAACTTGTGGTCATCATAGTCGATGCCACCGCCACCCTACTCAGAATTGCTGCCCCTGAATGTGGACTCCATCCTACTCCTCTTGGATGCCATAAGAACTGAATATTGAAGGCGAAAATCCAACACTGTATTCCCCAAACCAACCCAACTTAAAATTCTTGCTATGTCTTCGGACCCCAAATCACTGCCTCAATTGATCAAGTTGAGAGGATGAGGGCGATGGGTTTGTTGGAGAATTCGACCGAGGAAATAGGAATTTTTGAAATTAGGGCTTGGTGTAGGGGGAAATTTGTGTATGAAGCTAGGTTTGATTGATAGAGAATGGAAGAGATGGAAGATGGGAAGCTTGCTTGAAGGGATTCTAGGGTTTAGGAGGAAGGATTTTCTACTTTGAAAGAGGAGGCTTGGAGTTCATTTGGAATGAAATGAAGTATTATCACAAAAATCTGCCGAATTTTTGTTTAAGTCAGGCCTCGTCTGCCCTTTGCGCTGCCACGCGAGGATGCAGGCTTAAGAGGCTGCGGCCGCACCCTCTACTGCTTTCAGTTTCTGCAGAATTTTGGACTTGGAGCAACCATGGCCTGTGAATTTGCTTCATTCAGAGCAGCTTTCCACTTAAAACTTGGATATAAGACTTATTAAGCCCTCTAAAACTACTAAACATACTATTATCTATTTACAATTAGGAGAATGAAACATTATAGGATATATGTATTTGACTTCCCAAAAACACCTACGTGCGTATATGTAACGTGCTTGTGCATCATCATATGTGCAACTGCATCAACAGTATATCCAAGACGTTATAGACCCAAAAATTATACGCATTCATGCCTAAAACCAAAAATGTAGGCATTAAACCTTTAAAAACCAAAAATTTGAAAAACTTACACTAAGAATTATACTACTCAGAATTAAACAAGGGGAGGGAAATAAAGATAGACAAGTAAATAGAATTAAATAAGGAGGGAGAGAGAGAAATGATGGGGTGCCTCCCATCGAGCGCTTAATTTATAGTCCTCTAGTTGGACTGTGTCTGAACACTGCTATCCGACCCCCCGACGATATTTGAGAAACCCTCCATCCATCAGAACTGAAAGGTGCTTTTGGAGGCTTCCCATTATGAGAGGACTCGAATTTAAACTACCTAGCACATGATGAGTATATGACTTCCCCGTACTGAATGTCGGGGAGCTAGGCACTGGTTCCACTGTGCTAGTGAAATGATTGGGGCATTGAGGTTCTACCAGCACAATGGTCTCCTCTTCCATTCTTTCTTCTTCATGCCACCATGGTTTCAAGGATACGGACTCTCTCTTATCCTTGAGATCCGTATATGTAAAGTGGCTACCAAGGGGGCAAGGGTGTGAAAACTTGACTGGCTTATTCCACTTAGGCGGAGGAGGCTCTTGGGGGATTATCACTGTTGGTTCACATTCATACTCCACAGCCCCAATTAGCTCCTCGATATCCATTGCCTTTCGCTCGTCCAGTTCCAAGTGCACCTCAGGCTCTTCATCATTCTCTGCATCTATCTCATAGCACCAATCTTTTTGAGGGTCATAACTCACGGCTTCAGTTATTGGAGGCACAAAATCTTGCACTGTTGTCTCTTGATCATATACCTCCTCCTTCCTTAATGTCGTGCTAATATGCTCCACCCAAATCTGAAGATCCTCAATTGATTTCTCTTGCTCAATCAAGGTCTCCTCTGTTGATGCTATGAAATTCCCCCACATAATTTCCAATCATTCCTTTTCTGTTTCACTCTCGAGATCCATATATTGAGTCTCACTGGTTGGAGTGTTACTGGTTAGGGCCATCTGAGTCTAAAAGTTTTGGTTTGATGATTCATGGCTCCCTAAAATCTCCTCTTGGTTTTCGAAGCTTGCATACATGAATTCCATTGAAGACTGTTCTCCTTGTAAACACGGGGGTTGGTATGTGGGATCGGGTGCATAAATTGGACTTGGCTCGTATTGATCTTGATAGCTCGCAGTATTAGTCAGAATCCCTTGTTCTTCCTCTATCATCAAGGCCTTGCTAATTTGCTCTGCCCAGTTCTGGATATTCTTGACTGACTTCTGTTGCTCAATCAAGATGTCCTTCAGTGATATGTCCTTCAGTTTTAGATTCTGATAATTATGAACATGCTTGATAGTGCCCTTAACCTCAATAATGTATCGTACATGTATATATACCATGATTAGGTGTCGTGAGTTAAGTTAAGCATGAATGAAACATATTTTCAAACCAAAACGATGCTAGTTGCATGTATGCGATATGAATGCTCATGAACATGCCTAAAACAAGTTATACGAATGCCTTATGTGTTTAAAAAGCAAGCATGTTAGACTTTGTGATTTTCATGACCTTAAGTTATCAAAAGTGTTAACCTAGAACCATATCATGAAAGAGAGAACTTAGATGGGCCTGGGAAGCATGCATAACTCTTTAATATGCATATATGTTATGTGATATCATATGTTGATACTTGAATCCGATCTTTGACGGTTAACTTACAATAATGCTATAACTTGCTAAAAAGTGTATGTTTGCTATTCGTTGTGATCTTATGTGATAATGACGATATGTAAATTTGATTAACCCGAAAAGAGGAACCTTAATGATAAAAGATAATATAAGTTATGTCAATCTAAAGTCGTGAAGTGATATAGTACTATGCGTGATATAACGGTTTAGTAAGATTGAAGACTAACTTATATATTGATTGCATGAATGAGATAAAGTATAATGTTAAACTGTATGACTAATGAATATCCTATACGCATAACTATATTACGATAGGGATTCAAAAGTGTTGATTTACTTAACGAGGATAAACTATGCTTAAAGCAAGTATCCTAGACCCTTGCATTACTTTATTCAACGGATAATGTAAGAAAGTATCTAAACCTTATCTCTTTGAATGTAAGTTTCCTTAAACCATTCTTGTATTATTAATTGCAAGTATCTTATCCTTGTGTATACTTTATTCAAGGAACGTTGTAAGCAAGTTCCTAACCCTACTCTTTATTGAGCGTTCATTAATCTTGTACAGTTATTTTCGTGCAAGTAAACCTTTGAGATTGCAAGTTATGTATTATAAACTATATACTTCATGTATAAGATAAAATTCGATTCATATTCTTCGAGCTTTAAATCTTGAGATTTAACTAATAATTGTTGTGATCTGTGCCATTTGATTCGGCTAGACTTATATTGTTGAAAGGCGACCCAAACTAATTGATTAGTGCGGGATCTTGTGTTTAACTAAGATGAACAACCTTCTTTGAAGGGAAATTATATTTGTCGGGAGACCGACGTGCGCACTTTAGTACGATTAAACGATATGCATACCGTAGGGTACTTTAGGCTGATCACCTGTTGTACTTGTTTCGTTGGATTATTAGTATATTACTGCTAATTCTAGTAATAGTTCATAGTCCTTAGTGACTGCTCAATATTCAGTTATCTTGAAATCTTAAATTGATTTAGTATTGAATCATATTTATATTATTCTGTCCTTAGCAACTGTTTTTGAGAACTGTTGATATTCTTGCTATCCTTGAACTAACATACCTTGCTATACCCTTTTTGAGATTCGAGAACTATATTACTCACCCTTATTGTTATATTACTTGCTGAGCAAATTTGTTGATCATTCTTGTTTTTCCTAAAATATTTCAGTTAAGGCAAAGCAATGCGGACCTTCGGGCACCGACAAGGGCAAGGGAAAGGTTATAGAGTAGCTTTATTTATGTAGAACTTTCTGATTGTAATAAAAACTTATGCTATTATGTATTAGATAGGTTTATATATGCTTAAGGTATGTTTAATCTATGTAATCGATATTTAAGTTACGAGACCTTGGGACGTGAATAAATTATATTAATTAAATGTAATCTATTCGATAGTAGTTGTGTATTATTCTGCTGTGCGATGTGATATTTAGTCGTAATATTATTATTATGGTGTCAGATTATAGAACGTGACGAACCGAATTCGAGTGACCCTGTGGCGCTCCGAATTTGGGGGCGTCACATTTTGTGCTTACACTTGGTTTATCGCATGGATAATCATTGGAATGTTGGTGTCGCGCTATCGATATATATATGGCGAGAAGGTGATTCTTTTCTCATATTTATATTTCATAGTTAGAAACAATTAAGATTATATTAGATGATATTAAGATTAGGTACGAGTTCTGAAAACTCATACTTATGGTAAGTTTATGACTCATAATTGTATGTATAATTTTGAACCCTAAGCATATGGACAGTCCCTGATAGGTTCTTGGATTATGTATTTCTAGGACAAGTTCTTAAACTCATATTATTGTGGCAAGTTCCTGAACTTCCAAAGTGTGGTAAGTTTGATGAACTATACTGGGTATAGAAAGGTTATGGTATACAAAGCATTGATGGTGCTGAAGATTGATAGAATGATTAAGTAATGAAACGGTGGAGTAAAGAGTTATATTGATGGAGAAAATTTTGATATTCTAAATCTCCTAGCTTTGCTAGATTTTTGAAATTATTGACTTCGTGCTGATGTTGCACTTCTGTCTTCTTCAAAAATATTGGATCAAATGATTGAACCAATGGATTTTTTTTAAATAGTGTTATTATTCACATGTCTATGCTAATTGCTTCAGCTAGACAAAAATGATTTGAAATTTTCAAAATGTATTTTATATATTCTATGCATCATTTGATATGATATAGGAATAATAATCGAGGAAGTCATCAATGCGATTAAACCTAGTGTTGGATGTGATTGTAGGATCGTCAGCCCACTATAGTATGATGTAGTATGACTAGGTCATTTAATGACGAAATCCTCAATGTACCATTACTACGGTACGGTATTAGGATATTATAAAAAGATTTATTTATTTTTAGTTTCCTTAAAAAAAAATTATTGAGTTGGTTAAATATATATATATATATATATATATATATATATATATTTCGATTGATGTTCAAATTGTTGCGAGAAGTCTATGCTACTTGATTCAGCTAGACAAATATTGAAAGATGTTTATGAAATTCGAGCGTTCATGGTCAAACTATGCCAAACCAATTTGTTTTGGTGCGGATTCAGATGTTAAGTAGCTGAGGTGAACAGCCCTATAAAAGGGGACATGTTATCGAAGACAATAGTTCCGAGTGTAACACATATAGTCGTTACGATGTACTACGTTTGTGCACGACGTAGTGGTGCGATAGTCTGATCACCTAGAGCACCGATGTAGGATGTTAACAGTCTGTGTGATTGTTAAACATTTTGTTAGAGCGGTTTATAGTGTGAAGTACCGGGGGGAAACACTATTAAACCTAGAGATGAGTTCAAGGTCTTGTGACCCCTCAGCTTGATTTGAGAATCTTTTAAATTCTTGAGTTATTTATACTGCTTCCCAATTATTGAGCAATTGTGGAAGATTCTTATTATTCTGAAGGTGAATGTGGCAAGAAGGATATTCCTTAGAAAGAAGTAGTTGTGGATACAACAATCTAGTGAATAAAGATTAACGTAAAATCTATTTTAATATATTGATATATGAAGATTAATAAAAAAAAATAAGAACAAAATTCTTAGAAGAAGGGGTGAATGTGATAACCCAAATACTAATAAAATAGTGAATTATGAAGTATATGAATTCGACGAGTAGAGTATTTGGTAATGATCCTTAGAAAGGAAATGAACAGGTTAAAGAATATATAATATTTGAAACATAATTAAGTTAATTGAAGGTTATGAAATAAAATCTAAAACTTATTGAAGAAATGAATGGAGTAGTATATATATGTAAAATTTTTGCTAAGGTAGTGTGTTGAAGTTATTCAACGATAAAATTATGAAAGAGATTTAGTAAAAATCGAGTAAGGGAGGTTTCGTTGATTCCGAGGACGGAATCCTTATAAGGAGGGAAGGATGTGACAACCCGGATTTTTAAGAATTAATAAATGAGAAGTTAATAAATAAAATTCTTATTATGAGGTGTTTCGAGTTTGAGTATGTGTTTATGTGTTATATATTGTGAAATATGTGATTTGGTGTGAAGAGAATTTAAATATTTATTGAATAAAATAAATATTTTAATTGACTTATTTATTGAGTTAAATAAATAATTTATGTGATTGTTGTGAAGTAATTTAATTAAGTGTAATATATTAATTAAATGAATATTTAATATTTAATTTAATTAATATGTAATGATTTTATGTTATAGTTCTACTTTAATTGAAATAATTAAATTAGATGAAGTTATGTGGTAATTGTTATATGACATTATAATTAGCGAGTAATTATAATTGTTATGTTATTAATTGGTGTTAACTTTTAATTAATTAAATTAGAATGTTAAGATTTAATTAATTAAAGTATAACATTAAATAAATGTGTTGAAGAATTTATTAAAAGAATTAAAAGAGTTTTTAAAACCGTTTTGCCAAACAAGGCCTTTGCACCATTTTAAATCCGTTTTGCCAAACGAGGCCTTAACTACTAAAAACCTGCTTTTAAAATTA
This sequence comes from Panax stipuleanatus, assembly GCA_020205555.1. Taxonomy (NCBI): domain Eukaryota; kingdom Viridiplantae; phylum Streptophyta; class Magnoliopsida; order Apiales; family Araliaceae; genus Panax; species Panax stipuleanatus. The sequence goes on along the minus strand of CM035119.1, from coordinate 107,851,398 downwards.
AAGATGTTTTTGCCAAACATGCCTTAGGGCTTTTTAAATTTCCAAAATTATAACTTATGAATTAATTGTAATAATTATATTTATTATGAGCCATTAATATATGTAAGTTATATATTTTATATATGTATAATATATGTAAGTTATATTATATGTATATACGTTAGTTTAGAAAAATAAAACAAGTTAGTCAGTGTTAGAAGTTAGAACAAAACAAAGAAGAAAGAGAAGAGAAAGAAAATAGAAAAGAAAGAAGAAGAAAGAAAGAGGAGGAATGAGTTTTGAGAAATCAAAACTAGAAACCTATCATCATCATCATATGAATCATCATCTTCTTCTAAGCAAAAGGGATACGTGAGGTGCAAATAGCTATAAGCTGTTTTTCGGTAATTGGTAATCTGCGATCAAGGCAAGTCTTTCAGTTCCTATGTGCTACTTGAATTCAATTTTTTTATTACGTGTATTCATAGTATCAATATGAGATGTTGAATTATATGTTACTCGCTATGAATTATAAAAGTCAAATTATGACTATATTTGATTGACTTATGGAACTCAACATGTGATATACGGAATGTTGAGCATATGGAACTAATATTTATATTGAACTGATATTTATGCTGAGCATGAAATCTTATAATTATTTTAAATTGAGATATATTCTGAGAATAAACTTATGTGTTATGTGCGGCATGAAAGCTGTTAGATTTGCTGAGCTGTCGAGCTCATTCTTGCAAAATAACCATTTTTGCAGGCTAATGATTCAAGGTAATGCTATGTGCTACTTGAATGACATTGATCAGATTTAATGCATGAAGATTAAATATTTTAGCCAAAGTTGTTATTCCTATAAACCGTGCTTAAGGTTCTGGAAGTGTACTTAAGGGTTTATGATGTTTATTTTATATTGAGCTGTATTCGAAGTATAAAGGATATTGAATTGGGATGTAAAGTTTTATATAATAACCTTGATGAAGCGATTCATGTAATATATTTGAATCAAAGATATATAATGATAAAGGTTGAGATTCAGGGAAATATAAAAAAAAATATAAAAGTTTTAATTATTTCGCATTTTTATTAAAGTTTAATATCGAGTAATGATGTAAAGTTAGAAGTTCGATGTATTGTTAACGGCCAAGATTGAGGGTCAAATTGTACGAATTTTGGGGTCGTTACAAGGTCTATCTTGTCTTTCATATGAATTAAGTTTAAATTCTAAAGCATAAGTTATTTCATAAATCGTTATTATTGAATTATTCCTAATTGTGAGTCGATTCAACTACTCCGTAGTTGATGATAGTTGAAACTCCAAATTTCCTTTTTTGCTATTAGTACGAATGGCTGATCCCCCTATGTACGAGTTGAGAGTCCATAGTCTAAATGACTGTTAAAGGTTATAAATAGAATTGTTTATAACCTAGGATAAAGTTCAAGGTTTTATGACCCTCAGATGAATTCAATATTCAAAATTCTAAATATTGATGAAAGAATTATTATTCAATTATTTATTGTTGATGAAAGGAAAGTTATTCAAATCTTTTGAAGTTATTCAGTTACGTCATCTTTAATATTGTTGTTATTCCCAGTGTGCTTTTGTTTTCTCACTCTTGCAATTAAATAACCATTGCAGCTAAAGTCGAGAACGTTGATGTACCGTCAACGAGTAAAGGAAAAGGCAAGATGAACAAGTGAAGACTTGTTTTGTTTGTTGATTTTGAATTGTATTAAGACTTGATTATGTTAAGTTATTTTTTGCATTAATTGTTTATGTTAAGGTTAGATAAACTCTGGGAAAATTTTGGATAAAGTTGTAATCCTTTTTATAAGGAAGATTTTATTTATTTATAAGGTTGTAATTTATTTTGTATTCTTTATTATTCAGTAGATGTATGTTTTTTTTAGATAGTGAACACCAAATCCTGTAAAAATGAAGTATCCGAATTTGGGGGGTGTTACAGGTTGGTATCAGAGCTTTAGGTTATGAACCTTAGGTGGGAAAAATGTTAGATAGTAGCCTTATAGAAGATCGAAAAGATAGTGGTGATAGCTAAAGATAATAAGTTACCTTATGTGCTATGTGATTACGCTCTAGTATTCGAAGAGTGTCGACTGATATCACGTAATAATTAAACTTTAAAATTTTGTTGTCAGGATGAAAAATGTTGGATAGTCCAGTCAGGCTAGGGAGGAGTTACCCCAGATGCTGAGAGACGAGGAGCCCCGAGACATCTATGTTGTCTTGGAGCAGTTGGTTCGAAAAGAGCCATCTCCATTGATCACCGTAGCTGGTCAGGAGCATGAGCCGACATCTGACCAAGATGATGAGGACGAGGATGAGTTAGATGAGGAAGAGGAGGAAGAGGATCCTGAAGAGGAATTTCCTCACTCTACTAGTGCTGAGATGTACAAGGAGGTCTACGACAGCAGCGTGGAGGTACATGGTCGAGTCGGAGAGCTCGAAGTAACCATAAAGCAGCGAGACGAGATGATTGAAGAGCTGGACATTTAGGTTGGAAACGTGAAGTGGGATCTAATTCACGTGGAGAGTGAAAGAGACGATGCACTGGCTGAACTAGCAAGGCTGAAGAACGACATCCAGGAGGAGCCATCAAAGCGCACCAGAGCGGAGGAAACAAGCTTGAGGGCTACTCAACGAGCAGATTGAGCTGAAGACGAGATTCAAGTGAAGAAGGCCAAGATGAGGGAGAAGGAATACGCTTTCCATTACCCAGCCAAGACGAGATCGTGTCTTCTATTACCCAGCTCAGTTCCAAGGTTTACCATGGTACGTGGTGGATAGCAAAATAGTGTTTCGGGTGATGGAGGAAGAACGTAGAGAGGTTGTGCGACGTCTTAACATGCCTTGATAGTAGAGTTATTAGTTATGTGTTTCGTTTTAAATAAATGTAAATCCCAAAATTTGAGATAATAATAGGATAAGATAATGATGTAATCCTGTAACTTGTTTCAGTTCAGGAAAGATGATGTAAATAGCAGAGATGCTATCTATTCTATGTTTTTCAAAAACTATGAATAAATGAATAACGAAGTTATTTGAAGTGCTATGTGTTCAAGTGTGAATTATTTAAATATTTAAAATTGAACTTGAATATTTAAGAAATGAGTAAAGGATCTAATAAGAATACTTCTTAACAGAAAGATGCCACCTAGAAGAAGACCTACACGTCAAAACCCAGAGGGATCGACAAACAACAACAATAATAATGATGGGCCGAATCCCATTTCTGTTCAGCAATTGGTGAACCTGCTGACAGGAGCACTTGCGAATCAGCCTCAAGTCCAGGGCACGACGTTTAAGGAATTTAAGGCATTAGGACCGCCAAAGTTTCGGGGATCGGTAAACCCAATAGATGCCCAGACGTGGGTAATGGAGATGGAGAAGGTCTTCGACGTAGCTAGAGTTTGCGAGGACCAGAAGACGGCTTTTGCGACTTTTATGTTGAAGTTTGATGCTAGTTTCTGGTGGCAGGCTAACAAGATGAGGGAGGGAGAAGGGGTTATAGCATGGGACCATTTCAAAGAGATGTTCTTTAAAATGTACTTCCCCGTTAGCTCGCAGGACCAGATGGAGGTCCAGTTTTTAGAGCTTAAACAGGGAGGGATGACGGTGTCAGAATACGCCGCGAAGTTTAACGAGCTGGCCAGGTTCGCTACATACCAGGTCAGTATTGATGCTAGGAAGGCGAGAAGGTTTGAGCGGGGACTTAAGCCGTGGCTCTACAGCAAGGTTTCTATATTCCAGCTGAATACGTTTGCAGCTGTACTGGAAAAGGCCATCCTCGCTGAAGGTGGAAGCGACGCGGTGACTAAATATAACCAGGATCAGAAGAAGAAGAAGAAGGAGACGGAAACCAAGGCTGGTGGTAGCGGGGCTATCAACCAGAAAATAAAGTGGAACGACAACACCTCTGTTGGAAGTCAACAAGAAAACCAGCATAAGAAGAAGATTGAAGCATGTGCAATATGCGGAAAGAATCACACTGGAGTGTGCATGAAGGGGAGACGGGTGTGATTCAACTGTGGTCAGGAATGCCACATTGCGCTAAATTGCCCAAACCCGAAGAAGGAAGTTTGCTACACATGTGGATCCAAGGATCACATGGCCCGTAGCTTCCCGAAGAAGCCAGCAGTAGGGTCAACAAGGAATGGAGGAAATGGCAGCAGAAGCACCTTAGCTATCGCTGGACCACTGCAGGTCGTTCGACCCACTGCCAGATAGTTCAACATGACGGTGCAGGATGCTGTGCAGTCAAAAGATGTGGTGTTAGGTATTATTTCGGTCAATAGTATAAATGCATATGTATTATTTAATTTGGGTGCTACTTGTTCATTCATATCTGATGACTTTGCTAATACCCTAGACTTAGCTAATGAGGAATTAGTTTATCCCTTGAACATAGAGATTGCGAATAGGGAGGTTATTCCTGTTAGGTTTGTATACAAGAACTGTAGATAGGACATTAAGGGTCAGGAATTAAGGGTAGATTTGATTCCGATAACACTTGGGGAATTCGATGTAATACTAGGTATAGATTGGTTGTTTAACCTTGGGGCGGTAATCGACTGTCAGAAGAAGTCTGTGAACGTTACGACTCAGTCGAAGGTAGTATTCTATGGTAGAAAATTGCCTAGACAAGCGTGTTGTCTGAAGATCATACAAGCCAAGAAACTTTTGACGCAAGGCTATGTAGGATATCTAGCCTACATAGTAGATACTCGTAAAGACAGCCCTAAGATAGAAGAGATATCAGTGGTTAGGGAGTTTGTGGACGTATTTTCGAGCGATTTGCCAGGACTTCCGCCAGATAGGGAGATAGAGTTCGTGATCGACTTAGCATCGGGAACTGCTCCGATTTCGAAAGCTCTGTACCGAATGGCTCTGATCGAGATGAAGGAACTGATGGTTCAACTACAAGAATTGCTGGACAAGAAGTATATTCAGTCGAGCATTTCACTGTGGGGAGCGCAGGTATTATCCTTGAAGAAGGATGGATCAATGAGGCTATGCATTGATTATAGAGAGTTGAACAAAGTTACGATCAAGAATAGGTATCCTTTACCTAGAATCGATGACTTGTTCGATCAACTAAAGGGTGCTAGATACTTCTCGAAAATCGATTTGAGAAGTGGATATCATCAATTGAAGGTAAGAAGGGAAGATATACCGAAGACGGCTTTTAGAACTCGGTATGGACATTACGAGTTCTTGGTGATGTCATTTGGTCTAACGAATGCCCCAGTTACATTTATGGACTTAATGAATAGGGTGTTTAAGCCATTCCTAGACAAGTTCGTGGTGGTGTTCATAGATGACATCCTGGTTTATTCCAAGACTGATGAAGAACACACTGAACATTTGAGGTTGACCTTAGAATCGCTGAGATGAGAGAAGCTTTACGCGAAATTCTCGAAGTGCGAATTCTGGTTAAAACATGTACAATTTCTTGGCCACGTAATTGACAAAGATGGGATTTCGATAGATCCATTGAAGGTTGAAGCTGTGATGAATTGGGATCAGCCGAAGACACCGTCTGAAGTGAGGAGTTTCTTGGGATTGACAGGTTATTACCAAAGATTTATTTAGGACTTTTCCAAGATCGCAACCCCATTGACGAATTTGACTCGTAAAACAGTTAAATTTGTTTGGACAAAAAAATGTGAGGAAAGTTTTCAGGAATTAAAGAAGAGGTTGAGTACTGCGCCTGTGTTGTCTTTATCGGATAGTACGGGGAATTTTATAGTATACAGTGATGCCTCACATAAAGGATTAGGTTGTGTGCTGATGCAGAGTGGCAAAGTCATTGTGTATGCGTCACGTTAACTAAAGGATTATGAGAAAGGGTATCTGACCCATGATTTAGAATTGGCTGTAGTAGTGTTTGCTCTAAAGATTTGGAGACAGTACTTATATGGTGAGAAGTGTGAGATATACACGGATCACAAGAGTCTAAAGTATATCTTTACACAGAGAGACTTGATCATGCACCAAAGAAGATGGTTGGAACTAATAAAGGACTACGGCTATAAGATTCTTTACCATCCTAGTAAAGCTAACGTGGTTACCGACACTTTAAGCTGGAAGGGTCGGGAGAAGTTGAATATGTTAACTGATCAGGATCAGTTGATAAAAGAGATGGCTAGATTGGAACTAGAAGTGAAGTATTCGAAGGAATCGGATGAGAAGTTATTACAAGTAACTACTGGTTCTACTTTGGTAGACAAGGTGAAAGAAGCACAACTTCACGATGTGGAATGTGAAAAGATCCATAAAATAATAATCGATGGCGAAGGAATCAAGTTCAAGATCAATAACGAAGGACTATTATGATTTGAAGGAAGAATCTGGGTACTGCCAGTACCAGACGTCAAAGAGGAGATTTTGAACGAAGTTCACAGTTCGAGATATTTGATTCACCGTGGGAGTACAAAGATGTACCAGGATCTCAGAAACCATTTTTGGTGGCCGAATAGGAAGAGAGACATTGCTGAATGCGTTGCGAGATGCTTAACGTGCCAGAAAGTTAAAGCAGAACACTAGAGACCAAGTGGATTGCTGTAACCGTTAGAAAATTCTAGAATGGAAGTGGGAGCATATCACGATGGATTTCGTGGTTGGTCTTCCAGCAACTCAGAAGTGTTTCGACGCGATATGGGTGATTGTGGATCGACTGACAAAGTCAGCCCATTTCCTACCGATCAAGATTAAGTTTAACTTGGATCAATTAGCAAGACTCTATGTTAAGGAGATTATTTCTTGACACGGTGTTCCCATGTTGATTGTGTCCTACAGAGATCCTCGTTTTACGTCGAATTTCTGGAAACGTTTACAAGAATGCCTGGGAACGCAATTACGACTGAGTACGGCGTATTATCCTCAGACTGATGGCTGGAGTAAGAGAACGATTCAGAAGCCAGAGGATATGTTAAGAGCTTGCGTTATAGACTTCAAAGGAAGTTGGGATGATCATCTACTATTGGTGGTGTTCGCCTACAACAATAGTTACCACGCGAGTATTGACATGCCGCCTTATGAAGCATTGTACGGCAGGAAATGCATAACCCCATTGTGCTGGGATGAAGTCGGTGAACGTCAGCTATTGGGACCGGAATTGGTATAACAAACCGCTGAAATCATGAAGCTGATTAGAATGAGATTGGTTGCTGCTCAAGACAGACAGAAAAAGTATACCGATCAACATCGACAGAATCGAGAGTATGTAGCAGGAAGCTTCGTTTTCCTGAAGGTATCTCCCTGGAAGGGGAAGATTCGATCTGGCAAGAAGGGGAAGCTGTGTCCCAGCTTCATTGGACCTTCTGAGATACTGCGAAAGGTTGGCGAAGTGGCTTACGAGGTGGCATTACCTCCAGAGATAGACAATAGACACAACGTTTTTCATATTTCTGTGTTGCAAATGTACAAACACGGCTATAAACATGTAATAGAATACGAGCCTTTACAGTTTGATAAAGACTTAACATATGAAGAAGTGCATGTTCAAATAGTTGATAGAAAAGAACAAGTACTTAGAAACAAAGTGATACCTTCTGTTAAGGTAATCTGGAAGAACCACAGTGCTGAAGAAGCTACGTGAGAACTCGAAGATGTTATGATGAAATCGTATCCCCAATTATTTGCTTAACTATTTGTGTAATTTCTTGTACACCGATTCTGGGCACAGAATCTTTTTAAGGGGGAAGAACGTAACAGATGAGTTTTTTTATTGTGATTCTAGGGACAGAATCCTTTTAAGGAGGGAAGATTGTAACGAATGAGAATTTTATATATTAATTTTAAATATTTATTGAATTAAATAAATATTTTAATTGATTTATTTATTGAGTTACATAAATAAATTATGCGATTGTGTAGAGTAATTTAATTAAGTGCTATATACTAAATAAATGAATATTTAATATTTAATTAAAGTGTAATGATTTTATAGTATAGTTCTAATTTAATTGAGATAATTAAATTAGATGAAGTTTATGTGATAATTGTTGCATGAAATTATAATTAGCGAGTAATTATAATTGTTATGTGGCAATTATTATGTGGATAATTGATGTTAGCTTTTATTTAATTAAATTAGAAGGTTAGAATTTAATTAAATAAAGTGTAGTATTTAAATTATGTGTTAAAGGATTTATTAAAATAAAGAACGAATTTTAAAACCATTTCGCCAAACAAGGCCCTTGCACCTATTTTAAATCCGTTTTGCCAAAAAACGGGGCCTTAATTACTAAAAACCTGTTTTTTAGCTGTTTTGCCAAACAAGCCTTATGGCTTTTAAAATTCAAATGTTGTAACTTATGTATTAATTGTAATAATTATATTTATTAGTAGTTATTAAGTATTGGAAGTTATATATTTTATATTTATATATTATATGTATAATATATGTAAGTTATATTATATGTATATACATTAGTTTAGAAAAAATAAATAAAACAAAGTTAAAAGTTATCAGTGTTAGAAAGAATACAAAGAAAGTTAGAGAGAAAAGAAGAGAGAAGAATAAGGGGAAAAGAGGAAGGCTTTGAGAAAATCCTTGCTAAACACCATCATCATCATCCACTTCCTTACTAAGCAACAAGGGTATAATTCTAGTCCTTGTAGTTTAGAAATTATGTTTTGGTGTTCTTCGTATCTTTAGTTCTCTGTAAAAAAAAATATGTTTTCATGAAAATTGTGTAATTGCGATTTCTATATGTTATAGATGATATATATATGCTTATATATGATTTGTATACATAATTAGATAGTCTAATTCATGTAAACATGATGAACATGAAGAATTCATATTCATCTCATGTTCATCAAACGTTACAGTGAAATAGTTTTTAAATTGGTCTTTAAAATCAAAATTCAAGTTTAATTGTTAATTGTTGTTCAATTGATTTTAGATTTTGTTAGCTTGTCAAGAAACGAATTCAATGTGATTTGAATTGTGTGTTTTGATTGAGAAATAAACTTAAAGTGTTCAATTTTATCAAGAACACTAGAAAATAGTTTTTATCCAAAATTTTCAAAATTTAGAAATTTGATTATGTGTTTTGATGATTGAATATGTTAAAACATGTTAAAAGCTTTAAATTTATGTTTTTTGTAAAGTTTATATGTATTATGTTGGCTGAATTCAGAACTCGATGTAGAGAAATAAGTCAAATTAGTTTTTTCTCTGCACAGTTCGCGAACCAGTCTACTGCCATTGAAGGGGGCCTGCCCCGACGGGCCTACCAAGGTCAAAACACCAGCCCCGGCGGGGGGTTGCAAAAAAGAAAAATGTTGTTATTTTTGTGTATTTTGAAAAGCCAACTTTTTGTAATAAAGTTGACGACATGATAGGCACGCATTAAAATGCTAAATGAATAGTAATGATTTATATTAATAAAATATAATATGTAATTATAATTTGAATAATTATAATTAAAGTAATGGTTTAATTTCAATTATAATTTGTTAAATTATAATGAATATAGTTTGATTAATTTCAATTAAAGTAAATGCTTAACTTAAATTATAATTTATTTAATTATAATTTAATTAATATAAGATGCAATAATAATTTGATTAATTATAATTAAAGTGAATGTTTAATTTAAATTATAATTTAATTAAAATGAGTACATAATTATTATATGGTTAATTATGTGAAAATGTAATATGGTTATGTGATGTGATTAATTATGTGATAATTAATTTTTAACTTAATAATTAAAGAGGAATGAGTTAACCTAGATGGGTTAGCTAATTATGTGAATTAGTTATGTGATAACTAATTTAGATTATTATTGTTAATTACATATTATTTAGGATTATTAAGGAACATGAATTGTAATTGTAGCTTGCGCTTGAGGCAAGTCTTTTATCCCTAAACTTGTTAATTATATGCAAGTGTTTTAAATTCAAATATTTATTGTATTTGAGATTGTCATTTTATTTCTGCAATGGACAAGTACTTATTTAAAGTTCATGATTTAATTAAAATGACCTTGGCTTAATTGTTCAAGTAAGGTCTATCTTGTCTTTCGTATGCTTTAAGTTTAAATTCTAAAGCATAAGTTGTTTCATAATTCGTTTTTATTGAATTATTCCTAATTGTGAGTCGATTCAACTACTCCTTAGTTGATGATAGTTGAAACTCCAAATTTTCTTTTTAGCTATCCAAACCAAACTTTCTTTGGTGCAGACTTGTATCAAATACTGAGATGAACAACCATATTCATTAGGGGAGGTTACTATACAAAAGCGTTAAATGTTTACGCACAATACATGGTACGAAGGGCTGATCCCCCTAAGTACGAGTTCAGTGTCCATAGTCTAAATGACTGTTAAATGTTTTAAACAGAATTATTTATAACCTAGGACAAAGTTCAAGGTCTTATGACCCTCAGATGAATTCAATAGTCGAAATTCTAAATATTGATGAAAGAATTATTATTCAATTCTTTATTGTTGATGTAAGGAAAGTTATTCAAATCTTTTGAAGTTATTTAGTTACGTCATCATTAATATTGTTGTTATTCCCAGTGAACTTTTGTTTGCTCACTCTTGCAGTTAAATAACCAATGCACCTAAAGTCGAGAACGTTGATGTACCATTAACAAATAAAGGAAAAGGCAAGATGAACAAGTGAAGACTTGTTTTGTTTGTTGATATTGAATTGTATTAAGACTTGATTATGTTAAGTATTTTTCCGCATTAATTGTTTATGTTAAGGTCAGATAAACCCTAAGATTATTTTGGATAAAGTTGTAATTCTTTTTATAAGGAAGATTTTATTTATTTATAATGTTGTAATTTATTTTGCATTTCTTATTATTGGGTAGATGTATGTTTTTTTTAGATAGTGAACACCAAATCCTGTGGAAACGAAGTACCCGGATTGGATGGGTGTCATAGTGGTGGCACTTGCTTGTGAGCAACTTCAAGTTGATTAGTAAGCTAATTTTGCCCTAATCTTCACTAATTGTGATTTAGGGTTATGGTTTTTGTGCTTAGGATAACTTAATGAAGTTATTAATACCTAATTTAAGTTTAGTTAACATAATTAAGGTTTAGGATAACCTAATTAGGGGTAGTACTCCTTAATTAGAGTTAGGGTTTTAATTTAGGATTAGGGTTTCTAAAATAGGTTTAGGTTTTCCTAATTTAGCATTAGGGTTTTCTAATTTAGGGTTTGTCTTATAATCTAGACGAAGCACAACAAAGCGTTTTGTCCGTGTAAGCACGACAAAGAAGCTTGACAAAATAATATACCAAAAAGTCCAAATACGGAATAAAAATTTTAAGCACGACGTGTCAAGCATGACGTTTTTCGGAGTAAAATATTTTTGATCGAAGTCTACAATAGAGTATATAATAACACTTTACACATTCAGAACGGAGAGATTTTATTGATAATTGAAGAATTTACATAACCGAGTCTTATTAGGGTTTCGAGATCTCATAATTATTAGATATTCCATCCCGTCTTAAAATCCTATCATTACGCGTTTCTCGGAAATTCAAATATAATTCTCGAACATAAGTGGATGAATAGTGATTTTACAAAAATTTCTCAAAAAACTTTTATTTTCGTTTTGGAAATTCAAATGATTTAATTCGAGCCCGTAGTTAGAATACTAACCATATTCACATCTTCTAGGTCATAAAACGACCGAGAATTAGCTTACTCACTTGAATAAACATTTAATATGATTTTATTCAAATAATTAAATAAAATTCATTTACATAAACGTCTGAATTTCTCGGGCTTCAGGCGTTACAGCAAGCATGAATGTAATATTCATAAAGAAAAATGTCTAGAAAGAGAAGTAAAACCTTGAGTTTGACGATTAAACGTCAAATAAAGGTTATAAAATGACGAACGTGTAATACGTAAGCGATATCCGGGGACTGTGTTCACGTTGAAATGATCGTATGGGATTGCTAAGTTTGTAATTCCATAAACTTTGAGTGGCGAGGGTGACTTATGACATTCGGATGTTATAATGTCGAAATAGAAGTTATGTGTAAAGTGTATAAACGCTGTAAACGCAACGTTGTTGCGATGAACGATCGATCTTAGCCTACAACGAAATGTATGGCTTAGACATTAAGTGATGACGATGAACGTAATGTTCATGTAATGATTACCATTGAACGTTGTTAAAACCTTAAGTAAAGGTTGGATAAGAGTAAGAGACGAGTAACGTGAACACAGGATATATGAACGATCCTCGTGAATCGTATCGGCGTCGGATGAACGTTCTAAGTATACATTGGTTGTATGAATTTGACGTTGAAAAAGTTTGTAAGTAAGATATGTAATTATCAAGAAAGCCGTAACTAACGGTAGTAAGATGAATGAAAGTCTGAGTGTGAATCGGATAGCAGAACGTAGGAAGACAAGTAGACATAACACACTAAAACCGGCCTGAAGGTGTTAAGTGTACACGTAAGTTGAACGTGCTTAGCATACACGCTTTGTCTGATTTGAATATATGAGAATGAAGAGTAATGAATAACGTGAAAACGTTGAAAAGTCGAGTTAATGATAATAACTTGAATAACGTTCCGAGTAAAATATACCGAACGTTGTAAGATATGGAATTATAATTAAATTAATGAACTTTATGGTTTTAATAGTTTGGCAAAGTTAAGTTTAAGTTGTGGTACAATCGTAGTCTGTTATGGTTGATGTATAGTACCTGCGCTAAACGATTCCCTCAGAGTGCGAAGGTATATACGAACTATTAACAAATCTAACTCGCTGTGAAAGACAGTGTAAACGAGGCGAGAAACTAGTTTGTTGGTTGTTTGTGGGAAACCACTCAGTGCACTGTATTGAATACTGTTAGAGACTCGATGTGTGGTAAGTGTAGATGGTATGAGAGGAATATAAAATTTTAAATTATCATAAAAGATGATTGTAAGGTTGTGACATTCCCGTATGTCATAACAACTGACGAAATGAAAGTAGTTGGTCGCATAAACTTATATTACAAGAACGCGAACCCTAAGAAGTAAAGTTAAGTTTAAACCGATGCGTAAGTCATATATATGACTACTTGGTATTGTTTTATTCTTTATGTGTTATATAGGGATTTCGATGAACGATATAGCGTAAGCTGTATGTAGCATTAACGCAAGTTTCCTAACTTCATTCATATTTCAAATGAATGCTAGTTTCTTAAACTTTCTCAGATGTTGAACTTGAGAAGTTTTACCTATGTGCAAATGTGTGATATTTGTATAAGGTGTTAGTATGTATGAGGCATTGTGCCACAATGTTAACACTTCGGTGTTTCTGTGAAATGAACTGTTATGTGATTAAACTGTTTCATGATATGTTGTTCTGTTTTTTCATGAACCGTTATTGTTAAGTCTATACTAATGATTCTAGCCAGACAACATGTTAATCAAAGAGTTGAAGAATGAAAGTATTTCAAAATGAATGTGACTAATGTTTTAGAATGATAGGAATCCAAATATATTCCTATTATTTGAGCCGCTTCATAACCTTTGTTCGGTTAATGAAGTCTTAAAAGAATTTTGATTCTTGCTTTGGTGGTTACTCAATTGCTATAACTTGCTGAGAAATTGGATGCTCACACTTGTTTTAAATAAAAACATTTTTAGCGAACGATGTTAGAAAGAACTAAAGGAGCCCGTAAAGATCAAGATGACCGGTGTCCTGCTGAAGTGTTGTTCATTTTATGAACAAGCGTGAAGATTTAAGTCAAGACTTATATTGTAGATTAGTTATTAAACTATAGATTAGTTTAATGAACTGTTATATATCTTCGGTGGCGAATGAAAATCACTCTTGTAAGAAGTAAAGAATAATGTAATTGCCATTATTTGTAATGAATTAAAGCTTTAAGGTAATAGAACCTGGGATTTTATAGATTTACGTTGTTTTATTTAGTTATATAATGAAGTATGTTTAGAATGAGATGTACTCGTGATGTACTGAATTTGACTGTAAAGATAGACCTGATTTCGGGGCGTCACAGGTTGGTATCATAGCTGATAGATTATAAACCTTAGGTCTGGGTACCTAAGGCTATAATCTGAGAGGGAAGAGAAATCGTTATATAACGATTAAGGAAGAAGATCATAACTTGATCATATTAAATCGTAATAATAGATTTTCTGTTAAACAATGGATGGATTATAGCTAAAGGATATAATGGAATAGTACTATGAAGTAGTACAAGAAGAAGAACTTAAAAGAGTTGTAGAGGATAAGGTACGAATTAAAGAAAATTTGTATTAAGTAAGAGAATGTAAGAATGTTGTAAATTTCAATTGAGGACTCATGTGATAGATGAGTTGTATGAACTTTTGTTATGGGAAAAGGTTTGTGGTTTGGTGTAACAACCACTCAGTTTATTACAGTGATAGTCATTGGTATTGTAAGGTCGCACTATCAATATGTATATGGCGAGAAGGTGAATCTTTTCTCATGTGCATTTTGGATAGTTAGAGAATGATAACGTAGGTGCGGGTTCTTAAACCTAATACTTATGAAAGTTTGTGACTCATAGTTATATGATATGTTTTTGAGCCTCTAAGTGTATGGAAAGTCTTTGATTTGTTCTTGGATTATATATTGCGAAGATAAATTCTTAAATACATATGGTTGTGGAAAGTTTCTGAACACATAAAGTGTGGTAAGTTGATGAACTATACTAAGGTATAGGAATGTTCAAACTGAAAATAAGTTATTTTCAGTATAAGTAGCATTGAAGGTGCTAGAGAAGTTAGAATTGTCACAAGACAATGAAGAGAGAGGAAGAAAGTAAGTACCCCAAGTCTTCTAACTTTGCTAGATTTCAAAATTTATTGACATCGTGCTAAAGTGTACATGTTTAAGAAAATAATATTGGTTCAACTTCTTGTGAACCAATGGAATTTGAAAAGAACTATTCTTTATAAGTCTATACCAATCATCTCGGCTAGACAGAAGTTGATTTGAAATATCAAAATGAATTTTATAGCATCGGTGCATTTGATGCATAGATGATAAAAAGATGGAGTTATTAACACAATTGAACCTAGCGTTAGATGTGATCTTAGGATCATCAACCCACCATGGTACGATGTAGAATAACGAAGTCATGAACTGATGAAGTACTCAACGTGCTGTGAAAAAGTACGGTATCATGACATCATTAAACGTTTTGAATTATTGTGAAAGAATTTAAAGGAGTAGTCGATGTTAATTGATTTGACTAGACGAATGGTTCAAGTTGATGTCCAATTTATTGGTTTGGTCTAAGCTATTTGACTTGGCTAGATAAATGGTATGTCGTGCTTAAAAAAAATCAAGCTTTCTTTGAAAAATTGTGCCAAACCAAATTATTTTGGTGCAGAATCTGAATACATAAGTCTGAGGTGAACAAACCCAACATTCTGGGGTTGTACAATAGGTTGATCACCTAATGTATCGGAATAGGTAGTTTACTTTCTTTGTGATTGTAAATATGCTGATCAAGGAATTGGTTTGCAGTAAATACAAATAAATCAAGTTAAGAGTTCATGGTTTTTAGGACCCCTCAGCAAAATGTTTTAAAGAAATTATTATATTCCTAATCATTCGTTCAACTCCATAATTAGTTTGTAAATTGTGAAGACTCTTGAATGTGGGGAGGATGAGAACTCTTGTAAGAGAACTTGAGAAGAAGAGTATGTTAAATGTAAGAACCGTGAATTTCATGAATAAATTTTTTATTTTATTTATTAATATAATAAAAAAATGAATACTTATTGGAACATAAATGTGTACGAGTTATGAGAGAAGTAATTCGATTATATTAAATTGAATTTATAATAATTGAGGAAAAAAATGGAGAATTGTGATAAACTCGTAGAATGCCTTGTGTGGCATGAGAATGGAAATGGTGATGATTTAAATTAATTCAAGAGAGAAAAATCAATAAGTGAAGGATTAATTAATATTACATTGTTAATTAATTGTTGTTATTAGTGATAGCCTATTAATGAGTATTTTATTAATAATATGTTATTGTGAGTAACAAAACATTTATGAGTAAATAATTGATGAATATTATAAGAGTTATATTTATTCAATTAATTGTTGTGTACAATACATGCGATAGTTAATCGTATAATAATATTATTAATTGTTATTGCGAGTAATAGAATATTATCGAGTAAATGAATAATTAATATTTTATTAATTGTTACTTAATTTCTATAATAGATCAATGCTTGTTCGATTAATTGCTAAGTGTAAAAGTTATGTAAATCGCATATTATATAGTAACTACACCTATATAATATAAAGTATAGTGTTATACTTTGATATGACTATACAATATATGAGAATTATATATTAAGATTAATTGGATTGTGTGAACTACATAATAATAATTGATAAGGGTAAAGTCATGAAGGAATTACTACGTGAATAATTAATCGATATTAATTGTTATTTATTTTCTATTATGAGAAAATAGGATATTAATAATGATTAATTGATAATGTGTTAATTATTATTATTGCGAATAATAGAATGATAATAAGCAATTTGTTTATAAATATAATAAAATTTATATTTATTTAATGTGATAATTAATCGTATAAATGTTAGTTAATTATTATGGAGATTAATAACTTCATTAATTTATGAGGAATGAATTGATTAAATATTCTATTAATTGATTAATTGCCATTATGAATAATAAGTAAGTTATTAATATAATAAAATTATATTAATTGTATGCAGAATTAAATATAAAATATATGGGATACAATTATGTTATAGTGCGACATTTATGTGGCTATACTATATATAGAAATCATATATTAAGATTATATGATGCAATGTGATTGTACCTATTGACACTATATGTTATGATTAAATAAATTATATGAGTTATATAATAAAGCTTATGTGACAACATGTGGTATGTGGATACATTAAAGATGTACTTATGGATTATCAAATTGAACTAAGTGTGTATTTAATAATATGAGGGGAAACAAATAAATAGATTACCTATTTTAATATTAATGTGTAACTAAAATAATGATTATTCCGATAAATATAAATGATTGAAATAATATTGTTCATGATAATATGGAAAGATAATACCCGATTAAATTATATTCAGTATGATATAATGTACATGGATTATATGTTAATATACATGCACCCTTATTTGATACATTGTTTTATTATTTGCTCATTGAAATTATGACTTTACATTATTTATAGCCTAAATATATACTATGTGTATATATATAACCTAATGTATTGATTATATAATTAAGTTCTGGACATAAGTGATATATACATTTGTAGTTACTGAGTATATTGAGTGCCCATCTCACATGCACACACGTGAACCCACATGCTACTCTATCTCTTTCTCCTCCATTTTATCCAAGCTAGCTAATCATGGGAAGGGGTGTGGGATTCATGAGTGGAATCACCAACCCTCACCTACCATCTCTTGTCCATTGAACAAACTTGCTATCTTTTAATTTAATTTGAAAGAGAATTACTTTGGCTGGTTATCCATTTGCCTATAAATTGGCTTCTATCCTTCTCATTTTGAATTGATGAGAGTATTGGTTTAAGGGAGAGTATCATAGTAGCATTATATATAATCTATTTAGCAGCAAAGCATTCACAGAGGTACAATTCCATCTCAATGTTCTTCATTTTTCTGTTTCTGAGATTGCTAAATTCTTAATTCTAGATTTCAATTAAGCATGGATTGAGTGTTAAGTTTATTGGAATATGATTGTTAGGTGGTATATAAGTTATTATACATGTTAGAATTATGTTAGAATTTGTGTGGAACGATTTTGGCTGGAAAATTTTCGAGTTGGGCTAAGAACTACCGAAACTGCACAGCTGTAGGCCTGGCCGCCAGCCTGCGCAGCTGCGCCAGTATTGCACTGGCCAGCGGCGCAGCTGCGCCAGTGCCTGTCTGCAAATTCTTATTTCTTTTGCAATCTGTTCGAGCTAACTAATGGTACTAGTTTAGAATGAGCATGCTAGCATGAGTGATACTTATATATGTGTTTACTGAGATAGCGTGGGTTGTTTTAACTTCACTAAAATCCCTTGCTAAGTGAACTTAGAATTTGAAAAGGAACTTAGAGCTTTTAAAAGTAAACTTTGACATGTGTGTGTTATATCTATGTTCTGACTTTTGATACATGTTAGTATAGTTTAGAGATGCATGAAAGACGTATTGAGCTATGAATATATGTTTCATACTATAACTTGAATATGTCGGACCCGGTTAATGAACATTTCTAACGAAACATATAAGTTTGAAAGGTGAACATTAGCATGAAAGTATTGTATATGCATTTTAAGTTGGTGAGCATGTTGGTATGACCTAGAAAGGCGTGAAGAGCATGTTAATTGGTATATACATGGTAAATAATATGCACGGTCATGTTAGACCTCATTAGGGAAAAACTTATTAACAAAATATGAGCGTTGAACATGGACTTGACATGTTACATTGAGATATGAATTCTGATTTTTCAAACATATTGATAATGACGTGAGATGCATGTTAAAAGTACTAATCAACCACTAGCATATATGATTGAGAGACTCAAACGTTTTCAAAGAAAAACTTAAGACTTTTTGAAGCAAACTTGACCAAGACTATGTCTTGTACATTTTGACCATTTGAACATGTATGAGTGGTTTATATATGCGTTCTAATACATGTGAGTTGTGGCTACGAGACGCTTTACATGTGCTATGATACCTTTGTCGACTTAGTGTAATTTTTATGAAAATATAAAATGTGAAAGTTAATAACATCGAGTACCATGTGAGTCATGTTGTGAGCATACAAGCATGAGTATTAAGATTTCATTATGCCTATAGATATGTTGACATGAGCATTATATATAGATTTTACATATGCACGCATATTCATAAAAAGTGGATTTCTAAGGCATGAACTATGTGATTCAAGTATGCATGAGTAGTATTCGCACAAGCATCTTTACTAAGTGTTATTAGCCTCGTTATGTGGCCGTAAATTTTTGTGAGAAGTTAATCTTCAACTTATTTTGTAAAGGGTTGAATTTAGAACCATTATGAAAGCATGAAAGTATCCTTTAATATGAATACATGCTATGTGATATCATATGTTGACACTTGAATCCTATTTTGACGGTTAACTTATAGAAATGCCATAACTTACTAAAATAAAATATATTTAGTATTGATTATGAGATGTTAATGATATGAGAATACGTTTAAACTCAAAACGAGGAACGTTAAGGATAAAAGTATATTAGTTGAGACTTGTGAATTAAATATGATACTATATATGATATAACTGTGTAGCTAGGCTAAGACTTAGCTTGTGTGTTGATTGTATATCCAAGATAAGATATGATGTTATACTATATGACTAATGAATATTTTATACATATAAATATATATATTACGATAGGAATTCGAAAGTGTCGATTTATTTAACGAGGATATACTACGCATAAGGCAAGTTTCCTGACTTACACTTATTTATAGTGCAAGTATCTGAACCCTACTTTTATTGTGTTGCAAGTATCCTATCCTTGTGGTTATTTATTCGAGGAACGTCGTAAGCAAGTTCCCTAACTTATACTCTTTCATTATGCAAGTTTCCTTGAAACCGTCCTTGTATATTAATTGCAAGTATCTGACTACTCTTTTATTGAGCACGTATTTGATTCATACTCTTTATTGAACACGTATTCGAGCTTGTACTAACTTTGGTCGTACAAGTAAATAGGTGCTAGAATAATTTTTGCCTTACAAACTTATGTTTCATAGTTTTATTTAAATCACGATTATATTCTTTGAATTATTGTTGCGAGTTTGAACTCATAAATTGTTCTCATATACATTGTTGAAATTGTCTACGCCATTTAATTCGGCTAGACCAATATCATGAATTGGAAAACGATCCACACCAATTGCCTTGGTGCGAACTCTTAGAAATTGACTGAGTTGAACAACCCTTGTAAAAAAGGGAACTATATAGTTGGGGTGCCGACAGTGGTGTGGTAGGTTATGCATAAACTCCAGGTACGATAGGCTGATCCCCTAATTATACTTGGTTGGGTTACCAGAAATATTTTTGGTGATTCTAGTAGAAGTTCGTGGTTCTTAGCGACCACTCAGTATCCAGTATTTATTAACTTGAAACTTTAAATTCATTGGATTCTTTATTAATCTTTGGTCCACAACGACACTCAGTGATATCTCTTCATTCACTTGATATTGTTGAAACTTTTAATAACTTCTCGACCCGTAGTGGTCCTTATTCAACTTCATAGAGTAGATTTGGAAGTCATTGCTATTTATTTTGTTCACAACATTCTTATTTGAAATCCTGAGAGATTAATTACCGTTTTACTCTTGAGATTTAGAACTGTATATATTCTTATTCACATTTATTGGCATATTACTTGCGATGCAGGATATGGAGGTGGAGATTGCTTACAGAAAGGAGGCAAGGATTCAGATGGGGACTATTTTCCATTGCTCTGTATCTAGGAATGTGGACTTGGCAGGAAAACTAGAGGAAGTTGAGTAGAGAGAGTTGAGCGAGAAGGCAGAGAAGGAGGCTCTCCGTACTCATCTCGAACTGGAAGTGATGGAGAGGATCCACTTCGAGGAGAAGTAGGAAGGAGCTAATGCAAGGGCCGAAGATTTAGAGGATGAGGTGAGATGTAATAAGAGAAAGATGAACAAGATGGGTTATGTTTTTCTCTCGGCTATAGAAAGAGTGATTGATGGTGTGTATCACTACCCAGCGGAACAGGGGCAGACCCGACACACCATGAGTAGGGAGTTGATGCCGTACATATCACAGATAGAGTACAAGAGCGCAGTGGAGCATGGGATGTTGGGATGAGACCCGTTAGTCTAGTAGTAGTAGTAGTTACTTTTATGTGACGTATATATTATGGTGTAATCGTAATCTTTTGTGTAAGATATGGGATAGATATGTAAACCCCGAGTAGGCTTATGTTAGAGGGGTAGTATGATAGTGTTCCCCGCCTTTTGTGATATTAGGGGATAGATGTTCACATTTATAGAAGTATGCTAGGGATGATCATATGATGTAATGATTTGGCATAGGAATATAAATGTTCATATTTTATAAACGTGTTATAAAATTTTATTTCTTTTGCATTTGGGAAATGTTTAAGTAATACAATTAGATAATAAAAATAAAATTTTGTGATGCATATAATGGCACCCAGACGTAGACTAGCTGCCCCTGAAAAGTCAGTTAACAATGAAAGGGAACAAGTAGACCCGATACAAAGACTAGTTGATCTGTTAGGAGAAGCCCTTTGGGGAAGGAACAATGAACCCGTTCACCCCAATCCCTAAGTGGTTCCAGTTACGAACTTCAAGGACTTTAGGAGCGTAGGACCCCCAGAGTTTGAGGGTACTACCGATCCTATTATGGTGCAAATATGGATAAAGAAGATAGAGAAGGCTTTCACCATTTCTAGTGTGGGCGAGGATCAAAAGACTGTATTCGCTACGTATATGATGAGGGGCAAAGCAAGCTACTAGTGGGAGGCAAATCAGCAAAGAGCGAGAGAATGGACTGTAGCATGGGATAGATTTAAGACTCTGTTCTTCGAGAACTATTTCCCGAAGAGCATGAAGAATAATGGAGGTAAAATTCCTAGAACTTAGGCAACGAGATATGACGGTGGCGTAATATGTGGCTAAGTTCAACGAGCTAGCCCGGTTTGCAGAACACCAGGTAGGGGATGAAGAAAGAAAATACAGACGTTTTGAGCAAGGACTGAAACCTTGGTTGTTCAACAAGGTGTCGGTTCTCCAGATTAATTCTTTTGCCACGCTGTTGGAGAAGGCTATTATTGCAGAGGGAGGTGGTGAAGCCCTAAGTCAGTATAACAAAGAGAAGAAGGGTAAGAACATTGGGGAGTAAGCCATAGAAGAAGAAGCAGCGGGGGAAGTAATCTAGGAAAGAGAAAGAGGGATAAATACAACAACAACAAGAATAACAATCAGGCGGGAAGTTTTCATGGTGGGTTTGTAACGATTGAGATTTTATATTTAATTTTAAATATTTATTGAATTAAATAAATATTTATGGGAATTATTTATTGAGTAAATAAATAGATTAAGTAAATTATGGTAATGATTTAATTGAGTGTTACATATTAATTTAATGAATGTTATTTAATTGATATGTATATATATTAATGTTATATTATAGTTCTAATTTAATTGAGACAATTGAATTAGATGAATTATGTGATGAAGTGTTACATGAATTATAATTAGCGAGTAATTATAATTATGTGACAAATTTTATGTGATTAATGGATGTTATATTTTAATTGATTAAATTAGATGATTAATATTTAATTGATTAAAATATGACATTAAAGTATGTGTCAAAATAATTTATTAAAATAAAAAGGAAAAGAATTTTTAAATGATTTTTACCAAACAAGGCCCTTGTATTTGTTTTAAACCTATTTCTACCAAACAGGGCCCTAACTATCAAAAAGCTATTTTTAAATAAACTGTTTACCAAACATGGCCTTAGCATTAATAATCAAATTTTGAAAATAACCTTGTTTTGCCAAACAATGCACTGTGGTTTTTGAATTTTGTAACTTATATAATAAATGTATTTATTATATATATTAAGTAATTAGTAGTTACATATATATCATTAGTATACGTATATTATATCAGTTATAATATATCTATACTACGTTAGATTAGAAGTTAGTTTGTAAAGCTAAGAACAAAAAGAGAAAAGAAGAGCAGAGAAGTTAGAGAAGAGAAGGAAGAAGAAACTTGTGAAGGCTAGAATTAGTCATTGTATTCTTCTCCAATCATCAAAAAGGTAATTAATATCTTATAATTTTAAAGAATTGTGATCAGTTGTTCTTCATTGTTTTGAGTTTCTGTACATTTAGTTTTCTGTGAATTTCATGAAATTGTGTAATCATGAATTTTATATATATGTATTGTATCCATGTGTTGATTGTGGTAATTGTATGACATAAGAGGATTTTAAAAAATTAAATTACCGTAGAAATATATTTTTAACAGAAAATTCATGTTTATATGAGTTCATATGGAATTTCATGAGTGTGGTTAATGTTAATTGAGAAATTCATGCAATTGGTATGTGTTAATATGCTTATTAAGTAATTTCTGGATGCTATCTTCAACTTTGTATGTAATGCATGTATATAAGTTCGAATTGATGGAGAAAAATAGTTACAGTGAATTATTTTATGAAAAATATGAGTTATCATGAAAATGGCCAAATTAGATTTTAAAATTTGTGATTATCATTGTTTAGATGATTTTGTGTTTTAGAAGCATGTTATATATATGTATTATTGCATAGGTATGATTTACAATGTTTAAGTTACTGTGAATTGCCGATTGTTGGCTTGTATGGGTTAATCAGTGAAGCAGGGTGCCGTTGCTGTCTGCCTCTGTCCGTGTTCCTGCGCAGCTGCGCCGGTAACACAGCCAGAAGCAGCGCAGCTGCGTCAGCTGCCTTTCCCAGAATCCTTCCCTGCGCAGCTGCGCCGGTTATAGGGCAGCTAGCTGCGCAGCTGCGCCAGGCACAGTGCTTAGGCAGTGAAGGTTAGCTAATTGTGCAGTGTTGATTTTGAACCTAGTTTAATTATGCTATGACAGTGAGCATGTATCTAGTTGCTACAACATGTTGTTAACATAAATTTGACAAATTTATATTTAGAAAAGAAAAGAGGTTTGAAAACCTTAAAGTATGATTTGAATTATTATTTAAATGTGATATATGATTATAATTTAAATAATTATAATCAAAAGTAAATATTTATTTTAAATTATAATTAAATTATAATGAATAAATGTTGATTTATTAGATGTTAATTTAAATTATAATTTATGTAATTATAATTTAATAAATGCATGTTTAATTGTGGATTTTAAATTGATAATTACATAATTAATTATAAATTGTGTAATTATAATGCATGGTATAGTTTAAGTAATTATTAATTAAATTGATAATTACATGATTAATTATAAATTGTGTTATTATTAATGTATGAATGTAGTTTAATTGATTTTAAATTATAATAATTTATAATTTAAATGGTAATTATAATTTGATTAAGTGTTTGAATTATAATTGTTTAATTATAATTTAATTAAATATATAATTAAGTTAATTATGTGAGTATATGTGTGATGTGATTAACTATGTGATAGTTAATTATTATTGTTTATTTAATTAGAGTGAGTTAACCATGAGGGTTAACCACTTATGTGAATTAGTTATGTGTTAACTGATTTAGATTATTATAATTGAATGTGTATAGGAAGTATTAAAGTACGTGAATTGAATTAAGTAGCTTGCGCTTGAGGCAAGTCTTCTAAACCTTAAACTCGTTAATTTTATGCAAGTTTTCTAAACCCTAATCTTGTATAATTTCTTGAGTTCATATATTCTTGTAAGGATGTCCTTTTCTATTTCTGTATTAGACAATTGTTTATTTAATTAAAATGATCTTAACTTATTGTTCAAGTAAGATCCAGTTATTATTTTAAATGCTATAAGTTGATTCTAAAGCATATGTTAATTCATAATTCTTTATGTATGAATTATTGGAAGTCGATTCAACTAATCCTTAGTTGATGAACGTGAATTCTAAATTACCCTTGTAAGCTTATCCAAACCAAACTTTCTTTGGTGCGGACTTGAATTCAAATTACGGAGTTGAACAACCCTATTTACTAGGGGAGGTTACTACGCATAGCGTTAAGATGTTTGTGCACAATACATGGTACGAATGGCTGATTCCCCTAAGTACGAGTTAAGGTCCATAGTCTTATTAACTGTTAAAGGTTTAAATAGAAATATTTATAACCTAGGATAAGAGTTCAAAGGTCTTATGACCCTCAGATAAATTCCATATTCGAATTTTAATGTTGATAGAGAATTATTATTCAATTCTTTATTATTGAAGCAAGCTAAGTTGTTCAGATTCTTTTAAATATATCCTTTCATGTCTATGTTATTGTTAAACTCCAGTGAGCTGTGGTTTGCTCACTCTTGCGTTAAATAACAATTTCAGTTGATAACGCTGATGCTCCGTCTACGAGTAAGGGCAATGGAAAGCAAAGCAAGTGAAGACTTGTTTTTTTTTATTATATTGAGAATGATTGTAATAAGACTTGAATGTTATGTTTTTGTTTCCGCACTTTATTATATTCATGTCAGGGTTAGAGTAAACCGGCATTATCTTGAAAAGGTTGTAACCCTTGTTTTAAGGGAGATTTATCTATTCTAATTTAAGTTGTAGTTTATTTTACATTATTCATTGGGTAGATGTATGTTATATTAGAAAGTGAACACCAAATCATGTGGAAACGAAGTACCCGGATTTGGGGGTGTCACAGGGTTTAATAAGAGGATTGAGGGATTCCCGAAGTGTGGGAAGAATCACTAGGGTGAGTGCTAGAAGGGGCGCAGTACCAGTTATAATTGTGGCCAACAGGGACACATTTCGCCCAACTGCCCGAAGCCAAGGAAGATCAAGGGTTGTTTCGCTTGTGGCTCAACTGAGCATCAGGTCAAGGATTGCCCAAAGAAAGGGAGCAGCGGAGGAAGCGGCCAGTAAGGGGGAGGCAGCAAACTAATGATCGGCAGACCAACGCAATCCAACCGCCCAGCCGCCAGAACCTTTAAAATGACAGTCCAAGATGCAGTTGCTGCAAAGGACGTGGTGTCAGGTATTATACCAATCAATAATATAAATGCATATGTATTATTTGATTCGGGTGCTACCTGTTCATTTGTGTCTGAAAAATTTGCTAATCTGTTAAACGTACCCCGAGAACGCCTAGAAAATCCTTTGAACATAGAAGTTACGATTAAGTAAGTAATCCATGTAGAATTCATATACCGAAATTGTTGCGCAAATATTAGATATCATGAACTAAGCATATACTTAATCCCGATTATATTGGAAGAATTTAACATAATACTGGGAATGGATTGGTTGTATAACCATGCCGCGATAATTGATTGTCAAAACAAGAGTGTGAACCTTCAGACTCCGAATCGGTCTAAGGTAGTGTTTTATGGTAGCTCATCACTTAAGCAACCATGTTGTCTTACGATGATGTAGGCCAAGAAATTGTTAAGAAAAGGATGTGTAGGTTACTTAGCTTACAATGTAGATACTCGAAAGAAGGGAGTAGAGATTAAGGATATATCTGTGGTGAGAGAATTCCAAGACGTGTTTCCCTATGATCTGCCTGGTCTTCCGCCAGACAGAGAAATTGAATTTGTAATAGACTTAGCACCGGTAACTGTACCGATTTCGATAGCTCCATATCGTATGGCGCCAGTAGAAATACAGGAATTGATGATACAATTGCAAGAGTTACTAGATAAGGGTTACGTACGACCGTTTGTGTCTCCCTGGGGAGCACTAGGGTTGTTTGTTAAGAAGAAGGACGGATCGATGAGGCTCTGTATCGATTATCGAGAATTAAACAGAGTAACGATCAAGAATAAATATCCGTTATCGAGGATAGACAACCTTTTTGACCAATTAAAGGGAGAGAAGTGTTTCTCAAAGATAGATCTACGAATAGGTTATCACCAGTTAAAGGTACGGGAGGAGGACATAACAAGACGGCGTTTCGAAACCGTTATGGGCACTACGAGTTTTTGGTAATGTCATTCGGATTGACTAATGCTCCTACATTATTTATGGACTTGATGAACTGAGTCTTTAAGCCATACTTGGATAAGTTCATGGTAGTTTTCATCGACGACAACTTGATATACTCAAAAATATAGGAAGAGCACGCCGAACATCTGAAGATGATTTTGGAAGCACTAAGGAAAGAGAAGATGTATGTAAAAAATTTTAAATGTGAATTTTGGATTGAGAAGATTCAATTCTTAGGACACATGGTAGACAAGGATGGAATTTCAGTAGACCCTACGAAGGTAGTGGCAGTGAGTAATTGGGAGCAGCCAAAGACACCAACATAGATAAGAAGTTTCTTAGGGTTAGCTGGCTACTATCGAAGATTCATCCAACTTTTTATAAGATAGTAACTCCGTTGACCAATCTAACAAGGAAGACGGTAAAGTTTGTATGGACGAAAAAATATGAGGAAAGTTTTCAGGAGTTAAAGAAGAGATTAAGCGAAGCGCCTGTATTATCATTATCAAACGATGCGGGAAGTTTCGTGGTGTATAGTGATGCATCGCACAAGGGACTTGGCTGTGTGCTCATGAAACATGGCAAGGTCATTGCGTATGCATCACGATAATTGAAGGATTACAAAAAACGATACCCTACTCATGACTTAGAGTTAGCGGCAGTAGTTTTGCGTTAAAGATTTGGAGACATTATCTATACGTAGAGAAATATGAGATATACACGGGCCACAAGAGTCTGAAATATATCTTCACACAGAAGGAGTTGAATATGCGACAGAGAAGATGGTTAGAATTGATCAAGGATTATTACTGCAAAATTATTTATCACCAGGGAAAGGCAAACGTAGTAGCCGACGCGCTGAGTAAAAAAGGAAGGGAGAATTGTTCCAATTGACGACTCAGGAGGAGCTAATAAGAGAAATGGAGAAATTAGAAATAGAGGTAAAGGGACAGGGGAGGTCTGAAGAGAAAGTATTTCCAATGAAAGCTCATCCAATATTATTGGATAGAGTAAAGGAATCACAAGAAAAAGATGAGGAATGCGAGAAAATAAGAAAAAGGATAGTAGAAAATGGAGAAGAATAATTCAGAATGGATAAAGACGGTATCTTGAGATTTGAAGGAAGAGTATGGGTACCAGCAGTAACCGAATTAAGAGAGGAAATCTTACACGAGGCACACAATACGACGTATTTTGTTCATCTAGGAGGCACAAAGATGTACCGAGATCTGAGGCAACACTTTTGGTGGCCCAATCTGAAACGAGAGTTCACGGAGTACGTCAATAGATGTCTCACTTGTCAACGAGTCAAAGCGGAGCATCAAAGGTCGAGTGGTCTACTTCAACCATTGGAGATACCAGAATGGAAATGGGAGAACATTACGATGGACTTCGTGGTGGGACTTCCAGTCATACAGAAAGGTTATGATGCCATTTGGGTTATCATGGATCGACTAACGAAGACGGCTCATTTTCTACCGATCAATATCCAATATAATTTGAATAAGTTAGCAAGTCTGTATGTAAAGGAGATTGTTTCACGACATAGAGTGCCGGTGTCAATTATCTCTGATCAGGATCCGCGCTTCACGTCAAACTTTTGGAAAAGCTTACAAGAGAGGATGGAAACCCAGTTAAGGTTGAGTACTGCGAATCATCGTCAGATACACGGACAGAGTGAGCGACTATACAGACGCTGGAGGACATTCTTAGAACTTGCGTTATGCACTTCAAGAAAAATTGGGACGATCACCTACCCCTAGTAGAATTTGCATATAACAATAGTCATCATTCGAGTATCGGCATGCCACCGTACAAAGCTCTTTACGGGAGAAATGCAGAACGCCATTATATTGGGATGAAGACGAAGAACGACGAATGTTGGGACCGAAATTAGTGCAACAAATAGTAGATGTGGTGACGGTAATAAGATCCAGATTAGTTGTGACACCCCCAAATTCGGTATCTTAATTTTCACAGGATTTGGTGTTCACTGTTCCAATATCATACAACTATCTACCCATAAATAATGAAATTTATTTATTAGATAAATAAATCATCATCTTACATCATCTGAAATAAAATACATCATAAATCCCAGGTTATACCTAACTTTAAATCTCTGTTGCGGAAACGTAAATAAATAAGTCTTAAATCATCACACATAAATCTTAAACTTTAACATTGTTCATGACAACACAAGTCTTCATCACTTGTTAGCTTTTCCTTTGCCCTTGCTACTAGAAGGTACATCACTTCGTTCATTATTAGCTGCAATGTTATTATGCAAGAGTGAGCACGAATGCCCGCAAGTATAAAAAAATATGACAGAATAATAACATGCGAGTGAAAGAATTCTGAATAACAGAAAGCTCAACATTTGAATCAAGAATATTAATCAATAGTCAAATTACTTCTCAACTTTTGAATCAAGAATATTAATCAAGAGTCAAATTACTTCTGAGGGTCATTAAGACCTTGAACCGAGTCTTAGGTTGTCAAGTATATTAACCTTTCCAACCTTTAACAGTCGTAAGACTATAGACTTTACTTCTCGTACTTAGGGAGATCAGCCCTTCGTATTGATACTGTGCACACTATCTTAACGCTTTAAGCATCTTCATTAATTCCCTATATTAGGGTTGTTCATCTCAGTTTGACATCAGAATCCGCACCAAATAAAGTTGGTTTGGATAACTCAATAAATGATATTCAAATTGAATATTAACTTCTCAAGGTATACAATTGAATAAGTATTGTACACTTAAATGATACTTTTAAAAGAATCATGGCATCTCATGTATAATTCTAAACTTGGATATTCAAGAGTAAGAATTTGCTCAACAATAGTAATTAAGCACAACAATTGCTTAATTTAAAGAGTTTAGTTTAGGAAACTTGCCCAACAATAATAGTAAGTTAGGGATAGAAAACTTGCCTCGTGCGCAAGCTACAGTTATTACTCACTTCTTTAATTACTCTTACCTATCACACATTTAGAATATCAATTAATCACAGGTTCGATATGATTATTAATTTACAATTATATTCTTCAAACTCATTATTAGATATTTTTTTAAATAATGATTTGCGTTGATTAATTAACTTGTTACTTAATCACATAACTTAAGTTATTAACTTGTATTAATAACTTATTACTTACATCACATTCCTTCATATTTATTAGACTTAAAATAATATCTTCATATTTATATCACATTATTTAACCTTTACAAATAATAGTTTAAGTCACGTAATTAATTTATTAATTAATCACATAATATAAATTATTAAACTCATATCAATAATTTATCATATTTATACAACATGTGTTCATGTTCATTAGACTCAAAACACATTTTAAAATTTTCCAACACTAAGCAATTTTTTATTTTTAAAAAAAATTTCAGACAGGCGCGGCCGCGAGCCATTTTGCCTTGCAGCCGGTGCGGCCGCGCGGCTACGGAATTTCAGAATCTGAAGTTCGCGAACGAACACAGATTTTCTCCCATTTTCTCCCAATTCACATCATTACACTGATTTATAATGTTATCCATGAAGTATAAACTTCACAGGAACATTATATATCACTTATAACATGTTCTTAACATTCCAAGTCATGTAATTACACAAATCAAAATATTAATTTTCACTGTTCTTCAAAACTTTCAAGAGTTTAATGAAAAATATAAAAAAAAATCTCCTTACGGATTTGTTACTACCCCAAATCCATTCATTTCAATTCCATTTCCTTTGTTTTAACATATACAATCATATTCATGTATCAATTTAAATATAAACATATGATTTAATCATTAATTTAACCCATATGGGTTATTCACCCATATTCAATACTTTGTAATTTCATAAATCCAATTATTAACAAAATTACTTGGTGTGATCACTGTGAATCATGAATGGATAGCCTAAATTATATCATGGACATATGTTACTATATATATATCCATGAAATCAATCAATTGTCAACTTTCTCCATTCACAGAGGACTTTTACAAAACACATACATGAAAACTCTGTAAATCCTTAACAACCCAATTAAGGCCAATTAAATCAAATTGATTACTTTAAAACATGTTTAAACGTTAGAAAAACATGTTATGATTCCATACCCATATAGATAAAGCCATATCGTAACCCAATTGGGAAACCCAATTTCACAGAAAACTCTAAACTCGTATATGAAAACTTTAGAAAATATAATTTTAAAAACTTTGAAAGAAGATTACCCTTTGTTAGTATGAAGATAATCAAAGACAACACTTAAGATTTTCTCAAATCTCTTTCTCCCTTTCACTTTCAATTTCTTCTTTCCGATCTCTCTATTTTCTTCTCTAAACTTTTCTAATTTTTTTTTTCTGATTTTGAAAATAACTCATGTCTGACAATCATATACGTATATGTATATATATTATACCGTTGTATAATAAACGGATTAACCTCTCTTAAGGCCTTGTTTGCCTTCCTCTTCTTTTCTTTCCCCATTTATTTTAATAAACTAATTTACTATATAGTTAATTGTCACCTTACTTATTGATTAATTAATTTTATTTAAATCAATTAAATAAAATAAGATAATTCACATTAAATCACATTGTCACATAATTAATATTTTTATTTATTAATTATGTCAATTCATTAATTAATTATTAAATTAACTAAAGTAATATATGCTTATTTAATTAATCAAATAAACTCAATTAAATATATTCTTTGAACTATTAAATTACTACATATTAATTTAATTAATGTCACACATATAATTAAATTAATTTATCACAAATTCATAAATTAATTATTTAATTCAATAATTAAATCATTAAAAATATTTATTTATTTCAATAAATATTCAAATATCTTTACAAAATTCTCGTTCGTCACATCTTTCCCCCCTTAAAAGGATTCTGTCCTCAGAATCGCGGTTCGATTAATAATTACGTCCCATCACATTCTCATAACCAAAATATTTATTTATTTAAATAAATATTCAAAACAACTTTGCAAAATTCTCAATATTTATTTATTTCAATAAATATTCAAACAACTAACTTTGCAAAACTCTCGTTTGTCACATCTTTCCCCCCTTAAAAGGATTCTGTCCCCAGAATCACGTTCATCTATTCAAGAAAATAATTGTGGATAATTCTTCGTCATATTCTCTTCGAGTTCCTACGTAGCTTCTTCAGCGTTGTGGTTCCTCCAAATTACCTTAACAGAAGGTATTACTTTGTTCCTGAGAACTTGCTCTTTCCTGTCAACAATCTGAACAGGAACTTCTTCATATGATAAATCTTTCTCAAATTGTAGGGGTTCATATTCTATCACATGTTTGTAATCAGGTTTATAACGTAGTAATACCGACACATGGAAAATGTTGTGGACATGCTCCAGTGCTGGAGGTAAAGCTACCTCATAGGCTACTTCTCCAATTCTTCGGAGTACCTCAAAGGGTCCAATGAACCTGGGGCTCAATTTTCCCTTCTTACCAAATCTGATCTTTCCCTTCCAAGGAGAGACCTTCAAAAATACAAAACTACCCGATTCAAACTCTACATTCTTGCGGTGTGGGTCGGCGTATTTCTTCTGCCTATCCTGAGCCGCTACTAATCTTGTCCGAATCACTTTAACTATTTCTGCCGTTTGTTGGACTAACTCTGGTCCTAGCAATTGTCTTTCACCAACTTCATCCCAGTACAATGGAGTTCTGCACTTTCTACCGTACAACGCTTCGTAAGGCGGCATACCAATACTAGCGTGGTAACTATTATTATAACCAAACTCTACAAGCGGCAAATGATCATCCCAATTGCCTTTAAAATCCATTATGCATGCTCTAAGCATATCCTCTAATGTTTGGATCGTTCTTTCACTTTGCCCGTCAGTCTGAGGGTGATAAGCGGTGCTCATCCTCAACTATGTTCCCATGCATTCTTGCAGTCGCTTCCAGAAATTCGATGTGAAGCGCGAATCACGGTCAGAAATAATTGACACTGGCACCCCGTGCCTCGAAACAATCTCTTTTACATATAACTTCACCAATTGTTCTAGGTTAAATCTGATTTTGATCGGAAGAAAGTGTGCGGATTTCGTTAATCGGTCGACGATAACCCATACTGCGTCATAGCCTTTTTGGGTCGTCGGAAGGCCAACAACAAAATCCATTGTAATATGTTCCCATTTCCATTCTGGGATTTCTAAAGGTTGTAACAAACCACTTGGTCTTTGGTGTTCTGCCTTGACCCTTTGGCAAGTCAGACACTTGGCAACACAATCGGCAACGTCTTTCTTCATATTTGGCCACCAAAAGTGTTGTCATAAATCCTGATACATCTTGGTACTTCAGGGGTGAATGGAATACCTCGAACTATGAGCCTCGCTCAGAATGTCCTCCTTGATTTCTGGTATTGGCGGTACCCAAACCCTACTTTCAAATCTCAACAATCCTTCGTTGTCTATTTTAAATCTAAGTTCAGTCCCTTCAGATATCTTTTTCTTTACTTCCTCACATTCGTTATCCAGGATTTGTGCTTCCTTAATCTTATCCAATAAAGTTGTACCAGCTTGCATCTGGAACAGTTTCTCGTCAGTCTCCATTGGACATCCTACTTCTAATTCCAGCTTTTCCATTGCTGAAATCAATTCTTCCTGTGCTGTCAACATCATCAACTTTTCTCGACCCTTTCTACTTAAGGCGTTGGCTACAGCATTCGCTTTTCCTGGGTGGTATAAGATACCACAATCATAATCCTTTATTAACTCCAGCCACCTTCTTTGGCGCATATTCAAGTCTTTCTGTGTGAAAATATACTTCAGACTCTTATGGTCTGTATATATTTCACACTTCTCACCATAGAGATAGTGTCTCCAAATCTTTAAAGCGAATACCACCGCAGCCAATTCCAAATCATGGGTTGGATATCCCTTTTCGTAATCTTTTAGTTGTCGTGACGCATACGCAATGACTCTGCCGTTTTGCATAAGCACACAACCTAGCCCTTTATGCGATGCATCACTATATACCACAAAATTTCCTGTGTCATCCGGAAGGGACAACACAGGTGCTGTACTTAACCTTCTCTTGAGTTCTTGAAAACTTTCCTCACATTTCTCCGTCCAAACGAATTTCACAACTTTCCTAGTCAAATTCGTTAACGAAGTGGCGATCTTGGAAAAATCCTGAATAAATCTTCTATAGTAACCAGCTAATCCAAGAAAACTTCTTACTTCCGACGGTGTTTTTGGCTGATCCCAATTCATCACCGCTTCGACTTTGGAGGGATCCACCGAAATTCCGTCCTTATCAATCATATGTCCGAGAAATTGCACCCTTTCAATCCAGAATTCACACTTTGAGAATTTGGCATACAACTTCTCTCTTCTTAATACTTCTAACGTCAACTTCAAATGCTTAACATGTTCTTCCTTGGTCTTAGAATAGACCAATATATTATCAATAAAAACCACTACGAATTTGTCCAGAAACGGCTTGAACACTCCATTCATTAGGCCTATAAATGCTGCAGGCGCAATTGTTAGACCAAATGACATAACCAAAAATTCGTAGTGACCATATCGTGTCCTAAATGCTGTCTTTGGGACATCTTCTGGTCTTACCTTCAACTGATGATAACCACTTCTCAGGTCTATCTTCGAGAAATATCTCGCTCCTTTTAATTGATCAAACAGATCATCAATCCTTGGCAACGGATACCTATTCTTAATGGTAACCTTGTTTAATTCTCTATAGTTAATGCAGAGTCGCATTGTACCATCCTTCTTCTTAACAAATAATACCGGCGCTCCCCACGGTGATACGCTCGGTTGAATTTATTTCTTATCCAACAGCTCTTGTAGCTGTACCATTAATTCCTTCATTTCTACCGGAGCCATCCGGTATGGTGCTTTCGATATTGGAGCCGTTCCTGGCACCAAATCGATAACAAAATCTACTTCCCTGTCAGGCGAAAGTCCTGGCAGAGCATCCGGGAAAACATCCACGAAGTTTCTTACGACTGGTATTTCTTCTAACTTTGGGTTCTCTTTACGACTATCGACTATGTAGGCTAAATACCCCACACAACCTTGTCTTAATAACTTCCTAGCCTGCATCATCGTCAGACAACTCGCTTGTCTAGGCGACTTGCTGCCATAAAACACAACCTTTGACGGAGTCATAAGGTTAATACATTTCTTCTGGCAATCAATTACTGCTCCATAATTGAATAACCAATCCATTCCTAGGATAACGTCAAATTCCCCAAGTTTAATCGGGATAAGATCTACATTCATAACGTTACCCTTAATATCCACTCTACAGTTCTTGTGTATATACTTAACAGGAATTACTTCCTTGTTCGCAATCTCTATGTTCATAGGGATTTCTAATTCGTCTTTAAGCAATTCTAAATTCTTTGCAAAGTCATCGGATATAAATGAACAAGTAGCACCCGAATCAAATAAAATATAAGCATTGACTTTATTGATCGGAATGATACCTGACACCACATCACGAGACTGCACAGCGTCTTGTACGGTCATGTTAAATGCCCTTGCAGTTGGTCAGTTTGTCGAAGTCGGTCCGGTAATGGTAAGAGGATTTCCACTATTATTTCCCTTATGTCCACCTGACCCTACCCCTCCAGATGCCTTCTTTGGACAGTCTCTAGCCAAGTGATCCTTTGACCCACATGTGTAGCAGGCGCCCTTCTTAGGGTTAGGGCAGTTAGGTGCTATGTGGCCTTCCTGACCACAATTGTAGCAAACTCTTTCTCCTTTCATGCAGACTCCCAAGTGAGTCTTCCCATAGGTTGGGCATGGTTCTAACTTTTTCTTTTGACTACCTTGCTGACTTATAGACGACGGGTTGTCATTCCATTTTCATTTATGATTATTAGTTCCCCCTGTGTGATTGCCACTAGCCTTATTATTTCCTTCACTATCATTCTTCTTCTTCTTTTGATCCTGATTGTACTTAGACACCGCTTCGCTTCCACCTTCAGCGAGAATTGCCTTCTCCAGAACTCCAGCAAAAGTGTTCAATTGAAACATCGACACTTTGCTATACAACCAGGGTTTCAGTCCCTGTTCAAAACGCCTAGCCTTTCTTTCGTCAGTATGCACCTGATATTGGGCAAACCTAGACAATTCGTTAAACTTTGCCGCGTAGTCGGGCACAGACATATTCCCCTGCTTCAACTCCAGAAATTACACCTCCATTTGATTCTGGGAGCTGGTCGGGAAATACATCTCGAAAAACATTTCTTTAAACCTTTCCCAGGTTATTACACCTTCTCCTCCCCTGATTTTATTTGCCTGCCACCAATAGCTGGCTTCTGATTTTAACATAAATGTCGCGTAGGCGGTCTTCTGGTCCTCCCTAACTCGGGCGACCTCAAAAATTTTCTCCATTTCCATAACCCAAGTCTGAGCTTCTATCGGGTTCGTGGAACCCTTAAAATCTGGCAGTCCCACTGCCTTAAAGTCTTTAAATGAGGTGTTTGGTGGAGCTTGAGGCTGATTGTTCATCGCTCCAGCCAACAGATTTACCAACTGCTGAACAGGGTTCACATTGGCATCATTGTTGTTATTGGTTGACCCCTCTTGGGCTTGTCGACGATTTTGTCTCCTTCTTGGCGGCATATTTCTGTTAAGAATATATGCTCATTAGATCTTTATTAAATCTCTTAAATATTTAAGACTTAACTCAAATATTTAACATAACTACTTTAACTCTTTTCTTTTCAAATAACCTTTGATATTTTATTTAAATCAAAAGTTTTAAACATAGTACTATAGCATCTCTGCCATTTACTTCAACTATCCCAAGATAAAGAATCTTCAGGATTTAGTTTCTCAAAATATTCATTTGTTTTTAATCACATCGGAATTTACATTAACTACTCCAAAGAGTATCACATAATGTTAAATACTTTAACATACTCACTTAACCCATATCATCTTAAACAACTTTATTATTTTATTAAAACCAAAAGCTTTTAATACAATACGATAGCATTTATGCCATTTACATCAACTATCCTGAAATAAAGTTTCTACAGGATTTACATTATCACAATATTCCTTTGTTTATAATCACATCGGAATTTACATTATTTACGATTATTTAAACATTAACAATATCATATTATCCTATCACGGCCTCCTAAGGCGTCGGACAGCTTCACTACGTTCCTCCTCTATAATGCGGGACATAGTCCTGCGATCTAACATATACCCAGGTAGTCCCTCGAACTGAATTGGATATCTCATAACTCGGTCCTGGGCCTCATCCATTGCCCTCAGAAACGTGTAGCACGTCTCTGCAACCTTAACTCTCTTCGCACGCTCATCATCCTCTGCCAGATCTGCACGTCGTGCATTTCTCACCCAAGCTTCTTCCACTATGGCGAGTCTTTCAGATTTCTCTTTCAAATCATTCTTTAACTTGTCTATCACCTCTGTCTTCTGCTCAGTTTGACCCTTCTCATGAACCAAATCCCACTCCACATTGCCAAGACGGGTGTGGAGTGTCTCGATCTCACCACCCTGAGCAACTGACTGCTCCCTCAACTCCTGAATTGTATCTCGTAACTCTACATTGCGATCATACAATAAATCATACATATCAGCACTGACAGAGTTCGGTGCGAACTCCTCATGGTCTTCCTCCTCCTCTTCCTCTTCAGGGTCTTCCTCCTCCTCGGCTGCCTCAGCCGGGATCTCAACCTCCTCAGGGTCCTCCTCTGAGTCAATCTCTGGCTCATGCTCCTTACCAAAATCTGGAATCACAGGAGATGGCTCTGGCTGTACTAACTGCTCCCAGACAGTATGTATGTCCCGGGGCTCCTCATCTCTAGTCTCTAGGGGTACAACATCCCTGGGTTGACTAGCTCCTCCAGTATCTGACATCCTGACAAAATAAGTTTTAAGTCTTAGTTTTTACGTGATGTTAATCAATACTCTAACAAGTATGAACACATAAACACATAGCACATAAGGTAATTTTATTATCTTTCTTAGAACTCAATCAGAGTTGTCATTACTATCTTTACGAAGGCTACTATCCTAAGGTTTTTCCCCCACCTAAGGTTCATAACCTACGGCTCTGATACCAACTTGTGACAACCCCAAATCCGGTATCTTAATTTTTACAGGATTTGGTGTTCACTGTTCCAATATCATACAACTATCTACCCATAAATAATGAAATTCATTTATTAGATAAATAAATCATCATCTTACACTATCTGAAATAAAATACATCATAAATCCCATGTTATACTTAACCTTAAATCTCTGTTGCGGAAACGTAAATAAATAAGTCTTAAATCATTACACATAAATCTTAAACTTTAACATTGTTCATGACAACACAAGTCTTCATCACTTGCTAGCTTTTCCTTTGCCCTTGCTACTAGAAGGTACATCACTTCGTTCATTATTAGCTGCAATGTTATTATGCAAGAGTGAGCACGAATGCCCGCAAGTATAAAAAAATATGAAAGAATAATAATATGCGAGTGAAAGAATTCTGAATAACAGAAAGATCAACATTTGAATCAAGAATATTATTCAATAGTAAAATTACTTCTCAACTTTTGAATCAAGAATATTAATCAAGAGTCAAATTACTTCTGAGGGTCATTAAGACCTTGAACCGAGTCTTAGGTTGTCAAGTATATTAACCTTTCCAACCTTTAACAGTCATAAGACTATAGACTTTACTTCTCGTACTTAGGGAGATCAGCCCTTCGTACTGATACTGTGCACACTATCTTAACGCTTTAAGCATCTTCATTAATTCTCTATATTAGGGTTGTTCATCTCAGTTTGACATCAGAATCCGCACCAAATAAAGTTGGTTTGGATAACTCAACAAATGATATTCAAATTGAATATTAACTTCTCAAGGCATACAATCGAATAAGTATTGTACACTTAAATGATACTTTTAAAAGAATCATGGCATCTCATGTGAAATTCTAAACTTGGATATTCAAGAGTAAGAATTTGCTCAACAATAGTAATTAAGCATAACAATTGCTTAATTTAAAGAGTTTAGTTTAGGAAAC
This sequence comes from Panax stipuleanatus, assembly GCA_020205555.1. Taxonomy (NCBI): domain Eukaryota; kingdom Viridiplantae; phylum Streptophyta; class Magnoliopsida; order Apiales; family Araliaceae; genus Panax; species Panax stipuleanatus. The sequence continues at coordinate 107,812,551 of CM035119.1, read as the reverse complement.
TTGCCCAACAATAATAGTAAGTTAGGGATAGAAAACTTGCCTCGTGCGCAAGCTACAGTTATTACTCACTTCTTTAATTACTCTTACCTATCACACATTTACAATATCAATTAATCACAGGTTCGATATGATTATTGATCTACAATTATATTCTTCAAACTCATTATTAGATTTTTTTTCAAATAATGATTTGCGTTGATTAATTAACTTGTTAATTAATCACATAACTTAAGTTATTAACTTGTATTAATAACTTATTACTTACATCACATTCCTTCATATTTATTAGACTTAAAATAATATCTTTATATTTATATCACATTATTTAACCTTTACAAATAATAGTTTAAGTCACGTAATTAATTTATTAATTAATCACATAACATAAATTATTAAACTCATATCAATATTTTATCATATTTATACAACATGTGTTCATGTTCATTAGACTCAAAACACATTTCAAAATTTTACAACACTTAACAATTTTTTTTTTTTAAAAAAAAAATCGGACAGGCGCTGCCGCGCGCCTTTTTGCCTTACAGCCGGCACGGCCGCGCGGCCGCGCTGCTGCGGAATTTCAGAATCTGAAGTTCGCGAACGGACACAGATTTTCTCCCATTTTCTCCCAATTCACATCATTACACTGATTTATAATGTTATCCATGAAGTATAAACTTCACAGGAACATTATATATCACTTATAACATGTTCTTAACATTCCAAGTCATGTAATTACACAAATCAAAATATTAATTTTCACTGTTCTTCAAAACTTTCAAGAGTTTAATGAAAAATATAAAAAAAATCTCCTTACGGATTTGTTACTACACCAAATCCATTCATTTCAATTCCATTTCCTTTGTTTTAACATATACAATCATATTCATGTATCAATTTAAATATAAACATATGATTTAATCATTAATTTAACCCATATGGGTTATTCACCCATATTCAATACTCTGTAATTTCTTCAACCCAATTATTAACAAAATTAATTGGTGTGATCACTATGAATCATGAATGGATAGCCTAAATTATATCATGGACATATGTTACTATATATATATCCATGAAATCAATCAATTGTCAACTTTCTCCATTCACAGAGGACTTTTACAAAACACGTACATGAAAACTCTGTAAATCCTTAACAACCCAATTAAGGCCAATTAAATCAAATTGATTACTTTAAAACATGTTTATACGTTAGAAAAACACGTTATAATTCCATACCCATATAGATAAAGCCATATCGTAACCCAATTGGGAAACCCAATTTCACAGAAAACTCTAAACTCGTATATGAAAACTTTAGAAAATATTATTATAAAAACTTTGAAAGAAGATTACCCTTTGTTAGTATGAAGATAATCAAAGACAACACTTAAGATTTTCTCAAATCTCTCTCCCTTTCACTCTCAATTTCTTCTTCCCGATCTCTCTATTTTCTTCTCTGAACTTTTTTAATTTTTTTTTTCTGACTTTGAAAATAACTCATGTCTGACAATCATATACGTATATGTATATATATTATACCGTTGTATAATAAACGGATTAACCTCTCTTAAGGCCTTGTTTGCCTTCCTCTTCTTTTCTTTCTCCATTTATTTTAATAAACTAATTTACTATATAGTTAATTGTCACCTTACTTATTGATTAATTAATTTTATTTAAATCAATTAAATAAAATAAGATAATTCACATTAAATCACATTTTCACATAATTAATATTTTTATTTATTAATTATGTCAATTCATTAATTCATTAATTAATTATTAAATTAACTAAAGTAATATATGCTTATTTAATTAATCAAATAAACTCAATTAAATATATTCTTTGAACTATTAAATTACTACATATTAATTTAATTAATGTCACACATATAATTAAATTAATTTATCACAAATTCATAAATTAATTATTTAATTCAATAATTAAATCATTAAAAATATTTATTTATTTCAATAAATATTCAAATATCTTTACAAAATTCTCGTTCGTCACATTAGTAGCAGCTCAAGATCGCCAGAAAAAGTACGCAGATTTGCATTGACAAGACCGAGACTTTAAAGTCGGTAGTTTCGTATTTTTGAAGGTATCTCCCTGAAAAGGAAAGATACGATTCGGTAAAAAGGGAAAATTGAGTCCAAGGTTCATAGGACCATTCGAAATATTGAAGCGAATGGGCGAAGTGGCGTACAAGGTAGCATTACCACCTGAGTTGGAACACATCCACAACGTGTTTCACATCTCCGTGTTACGTCCGTACAAGCCTGACTATAAGCACGTGATTTCCTATGAGACGTGATTTCCTATGAGCCCATTCAAGTAGAGAAGAATCTGGCATATGAAGAGATTCCTGTCCAGATATTAGATAGGAAAGAGCAAATACTAAGAAATAAAGTTATATCTTCTGTAACAGTACTTTGGCGAAACCACGATGCCGAGGAGGCCACGTGAAAATTAGAAGATAAGATGAGGATAGACTATCCCCATCTTTTTATGTAACCTTGTACCAATTTCTATGACGTAATTTTTATAAAGGGGGGAGGATGTAATAACCATGAATTTCATGAATAAATATTAATATTGATATTAATAAGAATGTGAATATTTATTTTATATAAATGTTTATATAGCATGAGATGAGTAACTCAATTAAATTAAATTGAATTTATGATAATTGAGAAAATGTGGAGAAGTATGATGAGCTCGTGAAATGTCTTATGTGGCACGATGATAGAAATTATAATGGTTTAATAAAATTAAAGGATGAAGGAATTTATAAGTGAAGGATTTGTGACGCCCCCAAATCCTAGAACTTGAAACCCGAACTTGGTGCTACACGATATCATTTCTTTGAGAGAATAATATAATTAACAAACTTAATATACATATCAGAGTTGTCTAATCCCAAGTACACGACCTTTAAAGTATTTCATTACATGATAGATAGTAAATATTATCGTCTTAATAAAGTCTAACTATTACACAAGATACCATAAAAACTTATTCTTGCAGCTTTCCTTTCCCTTTGTTTTTGCCAGAGCCTTCTGGTTGATCACGCTTAGCTGAAAACATTTAATTTAAAGTAAGAATGAGTATTAAATTGCCCAGCAAGTAATAGCAGTTAATAAACTTTAGCTAAAAGAAGTAAATGTTTTCTTTGAAGTATACTTCTACAACGAATCAATAGTTGTGAAGTCTTTCGAAACATATCTTAATAACATATCAAATCTTTTAAAATTTTGAAACAACGTAGTGACTATAAATGCTCAGCGGTCACTGGACCATGAACTTTTATTTTTCATTTTCCAAAAGGTTTAAACAGAAATTCATCTGCAAACCGCTCTAGTCTTACGGACATGTAGAGTGATCAGTCATGTTATGTCCTGTATTGATCAATACTATATGTTTAAACGATAAATTCGTTCACTCTGTTCGCCTTAAGCACATAAATAATTTCTCCATTACAGGTTGTTCATACTCTGTCTGGAGTTCTAACTAAATAATCCAGTTGCATGTCTTTATCATAACCAATACTATTCAATATTATAATTCAAACTATGTCTAGCCGAGTCAAATATCTTATAAAGTCTTTAAACTATAAACACATACCGAAGTTTAATAGTATGTAACATGATTTGTCATATCAAAGGATTTCTAGTTCAAGAGTTCTTGCATGAATACAACAGCTCATACAAGTGGGGACACTTGTATGATGAAAGACAATAATAAGATATTAATAAATAATAACTAAATTGAATAAAATTTTACAATATAAGTGTAGACACTTGAAATTTTCCTTGCCCCAATACTAACCAGGTAGGAAGGCAAAGCCGTCAATCAATCCAAATTCGGCCACCGACGCCGGTCCTTCAACCTAAATTTGATTCCCAATATCGGTAATCAAGTTCCGACAGTTAATTGGACCATTAATCAAGCTCCGACAGTCAATCAGACCATCAATCAAGTTTTGACAGTCAATCGGACCATCAATCAAGCTCCGACAGTCAATCAGACCATCAATCAAGTTTCGACAGTCAATCGGACCATAAATCAAGCTTCGACAGTCCATCAGACCATCAATCAAGTTTTGAAAGTCAATCGGACCATCAATCAAGTTGCGACAGTCAATCGGACCATCAATCAAACTCCGACAGTTAATCGGATGATCAAAATCACCCCCAGGGTCAACCCTGGAAGTCAATTAAACCCCGACAGCAACCCGGGAGGTATTAATCAACCCCGGTCTCAACCCGGGAAGTCAAGATCAACCCCGGTCTTAACTTGGGAGGTACCAATCAACCCCGACCTCAACATCGGACCGTAAAGTCAACCTGGGTCTCAATCCGAGAAGTCAAGGCAACCTTGACATCAATCGAGGACATGTCAAGCCATCTTCGGTCTCAATTCGGGAAGCACAGTTCATCCTTGGCAGCAATCCGGGAAGTCAAACTCAACCAGGGAAGTGCCGGTCATCCCCAGTCTCAACCCAGGACCTCAGGTCAACTTTAGACATGAACCTGAAGCATCACAACAACTCCAGATCAAAACTGGAATAACCAGTCAGCCTCAGAGATAACCCTGAGGTCAAAAGACTCAACTTGGATCCAAGTCTTAGAATCAGCTTTAGGAAGTTAACTATCCACCATGCAGGCAGCCCCGGGAGGGGTACAACGGTCATTTCATCAACTCTCAATCAACTTGGTCAAACTCAAGCCAAATCGATGCCTACAAAGTCAAAATGAACCATAACGACGATCCCGGGTGGCAACTACGCAAGACAGCTCAACGGACAAACTGCGGGGAAACGAAGACCTGGTTATGAACCCGTCATCCTGGACCCAAAAAATGTTTTTTCCCAAGTCATTACGACACTCTCGGTGAGAGCTTTTCGGAAAGGTATCGTACGCCTCAAACGAACGCTCCGATCAAAAGTTAGAAAGTTTTCGACCTAACATCGCATTGCTCAGACTGCACGTACTTCGAGACGACCAAGCCGGGCACTTGGGCCCCACCTAGGGGAGCCGCAGCTCTACCTACGGCTACCACAGGTAGAGTGGAGGCTCCCTGGTCTATAAATAAATGTGGCCCCCCTCAATTGAAAAAAGCAAAACGCAGCGAAGCTCTTCCAGTTTGATTTTCTGACTTTTATACCTCTTCCAAACCCAAATATTTTCACTCCAACACGTAGATATACCCATATACTATAATATATCAAAAAATCATAGGTAGATTTGGACGTTTAAAGTATACGATTTGGCAAAAAGCCCGTATTGCAGTCTATTGTAAGTATTTTTACGATCAGCAAGTCAATACTACTACTTTGCACTGCTTTACACTTGCACACAAAGTTTCATCATCTAATTATGCCCGGAACTTAGTTCTGTGGCCGTTTTAGTCAAAATTTAATATATTTTTGTACATAAACTCCGTTTTCAACATTTTTACAACTCGAATTGATGATCCATCATCTCTAACAGCTTCAATGCACTAGCACGCACATTCTGACAACTTCACCGCACTGGGTTATCTTCCTAGTTCGGGTTTGGCCCTTTTTTGTACATATTTAATTGTTTATATACTAACATTTCAATTCAGTCAAGCCCGGATGTCAAATCCGAGGTTGTTTACTGCTTTTATATATATTTACGCATATATAAGCGACATTCACCATCACTGGTATTCTTATCAGTCCTAGTTGACTACATTTCTGTCAATATATATATATATATATTCAGTCCAGCCTAGATTACTTCGTGTCCATTTTACTGTTTTTGCATACTTCCCCATACTGGGTGCTCTCCCCAGTCACTAGGTGACTATTTTTCTGTCAATTTCAATTCCAGTAGGGGCACAGGCGTGAAAACCCATCGCCCTTTTTACTGTTTAATATATACATATATATATATATATATATATATATATATATTTTTCATTTTCTGTTATAGCCTGGATTATTTCGTGGCTATTTATAACTTTTATATATATATTTCAATTCAAGTCCGGGCTTGAGAGTGAAAACCCATCGCCCTTTACCTCTTATATATATATATATATATATATATATATATTTAATTATATATATTTCTTTACTCAATTTTTTCAACTGCTGCATTTAACATTCATTTGTATATGAATTTGCACTGACATATCTGCGGGCAGACTAGATTTATCCAAATCTCGCCAATTCTAGCTTTTAACTGTTAAAATAGGTCCCGACAAGAACTTGGAAGCTATAATGGCTGAGATTTCTTTAAATCTAGTTATTGTTATAGTTTCAGCTTCAAGAGCAATCTTGCGTCCCTTAGATCGCTACCTAGTGAGAACGAGACGCTTTGGCCACGCGCAGCCAGAATTTACTGATGAATCCTTGGTTCCATTGCGATGTGATGACGCATACATTCATTTTTGTACAAATTTGAACTGTGCAGGTTTTCTAACCACTCATATGTGAGCCTAGGAATCGTGGGATTCATGATCAAACTGATCAGAATCTGATTCCCACGATGGACAAACTCTGATTTACAGTTGTACCCTGCCAGTTTTTCTATAAAATGTATATGCACAGACCTTAAAACGGTTTTCCGGATTTAAGGTCTCAACATAGTGAAAATATGGATTGTCGTGTTAGCATCCCTCCGATGGTTTTTATACCCATGAGGTGACCGACACTTTATATTTCTATGGTCGAGGATGCTTCTCAGCCCAACAAATCACCGCTTGCATGCAGCCTTAAGGCTATAAAGATAGAAATTGAAAGTGGCGATGTGTTTCAATTCCTATGTCAGCATAAAGGTTTGATAAAACCAACTTTCAAAACATCATTGTCAATTCAATTCAAAAGCTTTTGCAAATAAAAATAAATACTTTTTGCAAATGAAATCAAAGACTGATTTTCAAATCAAATCAAACCCTTCGTATATAGGCTCAATGAAGCATGCCAAAGCTTTCAATTAATCAATCAATACGCCCAATTTTCAAACAGCATTCACTCACGCATTCTAATTTTAATGGAAAAACTGAAAAGATTGCGGTACCGTGTTTACACGGGAGTCGTGAGGTGCCTAACACCTTCCCCACACTTAACCAAGCCCTCAAACTCAAAACTTTGATTTCAAAGATCAAGTTTCGACAATGTCCAGCAATTGGGTCTCTTTTCAAATCAAACTCAATTGAGTTGGTACAACCATTTTCAAAACTACCAACTGGCGACTCTGTTTAATCAAATCAAATCGTCGACATATACAAATGTTGGCCTCTTTCCAAAAAAACCCTTCAAAATCTTTTTTGCAATAAAAAGAATAAGGGTAGAGATAACTTAGGAAGATCGATTTGAGGAAAACCGGGTTATGCACCGACCTGCGGTATTTCTTAAATTTTCCAACGTTGACAGGTGGCGACTCTGCTGGGGATAGTAGAGGGCTTAGGCCGCTTTCAATCTTTTCTAATATTTCCCTTTCAAAACTATTGAATGCGTGAAATCCTGCGTCTCCACAGTCAATGGATGAGTGAATGCTGCGTCTTTCATTGAATGTATGAATGTTATGCCTTTACATTGAATGAATGAAAATGAATGCTTTAGTGCTTCGCACAAACTGTCATTGCATGCATAAGCATTAAGGCCGATGTATTTGAATGTATGCTGTGAGTCCCTCCACCAGGATGCCAACCCAGTCGGTGATAAGTAAGGACTCTGGGACGACTAAGTCTCTGAGGCTGCCTCCTGAAAATGAACCACCCAGATTCTCTCCAGTTGAACAATTAGATTAACTTCCCTTCTAGTAGATTGCGATGATCTGGGAACCTTCATGCCGAAACAAAAGCCGCGAGAGTAACCTAGGATAGGTCAGCTTCTGATCAACCGAATTCGACGGGATGCTTCTTCATGCCTTCCTCTTTCAATTCCATGTCAAGTCTCCAATTACTGAGGAGCACAATGTAACTGATAATAATGAAAGATTTATTTTCCTGTCAAATATCCTGTCATCCTGCCATCAAAACAACTAACCTTGGTTTTGCAGGATAAACTTAAAAAACACACATCATAAATGCATCCAGTCATTACCTACCACAGGGAACTGACACTCTTACGTTTTGTTGTAGGTAAGGAAAAATTGGTCCCATCACCAGATCAAAAACCAGAAAAGCACACGGTCCATCTACGGACATAGCTTCAAATGCTTCACCAGAATCCACCCTTGTGTCTAGGGAAGAATTCGAAGGATTGAAAAATTAGATAGCCGAGCTAGCCAATTTTCTTCGAGAGCAAAGCAAGGCTTTCAAAGAGAAATAATATCAAACTCATCTAGAACCAGGAGCATCTGGTAGTGGTGCTGGCAGTCAAGATATAGAAAAGGTCGAAACTCAGATCCTTGGACCCCAAAACCAGGACCCAATCAACAAAACTCCAGAAATCACCATCCTAAGTAAGGAACAGGAGGCTGGTGACATTCTCAAGAAAATGTAACAAATGGAAGAAACCATCTGGTCCATCAAAGGAACTGGGGCATTTGGCAGTGTCAACTACTCAGATCTATGTATATTCCCCGGGGCTCGATATCTTGAGAAATTCAGAACCCCTGAGTTCGAGAAATATGATGGGTTAGGGGATCCTTACACACACCTGAAAGTTTTCATCGGAGAACTTAGATCCTATGCTGAGGACGAGAAACTTTGAATGCAACTATTTTAGAAGAGTTTAACTGGAAAAGCCAGAGCCTGGTATGCCGGTTTGGACAACTCCAAAATCCATAGTTGGGAAGAATTGGCCCATGCCTTCCTCAACCAGTATAGTTTCCAATCTCAGCTAGCTCTAGATCGGTATAAAGTTACCAAAATCAAGAAGAATAACACTGAATCATTCAAAGAATATGCCCAGTGATGGAGACGGGTCGTAGCACAAGTCACCCCTGCCATGAAAAAATCTGAAATAGTTATGACTTTCATCGATATTCAAGAAGCTCCTTATTATGAAAGGGTCGTAGCAAGTATAGGAAAACCTTTCTCTGAAATGATCAAACACGGCGAAATGGCCGAAATGGGACTCAAGTCCGGAAAAATAAAAGACCTAACGGCACTCGATGCTGTCGCTGAGCATATCCAATCTAGAAATTATGGGAGAAATCCCCGGAGGGTCCACAAAAAGAAAGATGAAGAAGTTTCCTTGGTGTTACAAGGACAAAATTCAAGCGGTAATTCAAACAATACACCCATTCAAAGGAGGAACTATATCCCTTTCCAAGCTGCAACACAACCTTCAAATCCTTCATTCCAGAAAAGCATGGTGGTCAAACGCAGAAGGACTTTCACCCCACTAGGGGATTCACTCGAGAACGTCTTCAAACTTCTGACCGCTCAGAAGATGATTGGTCAACACCTTCCACCAACTAACACTAATGCAAGGAACTTTAACCCTAGCAACAAATGTGCTTATCATTTCGGATCACCAGGACATGACACCCAAGATTGTTAGTCCCTTAAGCACAAGATCTAAGATTTGATTGATAATGGAGAAATTGTGGTCACAAAACCCGATCAACCAAATGTCCAAGACAACCCTCTCCCACAGCACAAGGAGGAGAGTGTCAACATGATCAACACTTCAAGTGGAGAAGGATCCAAATACCTCCGCTATGATGAAGAATCCACTCAATCCAACAACATTAGCCCAATGAGTCGGGAAGCTTTTGAAAAATAATTCCTGATAGAGCAAGAAATAAAGTCTATCAAGGAATAAGTCGAACAGCTGGCTGAACTGGTCGTCTACCAACATCAACTCACCAGAAAGATGATGAAGCAAATCCATCAATCTATTGGCATTCGCTCTCTTCCAGCTGAAGTTAATCAAGACCATAGCCGGACTTGTAAGCTTACACCCTGGACTGATAAGGGGATCGAAGAAGCAAGTGTCCAAGCAGATAGGAAATTCCTATTTCAAAGGAATTTCTCTAATTTGAACCAGTCAATGGAAGAAATCCTGCAAAATGATGATTAACGAGGGAATGGTTGAAAACTTGCTACCTCCGTTGAACCCTCAATCTAGAAAATTCAAACCTGACCAAATATGTCAGTACCATTCCAACTCTCCCGGCCATGATATAGAAGAATGATGGGCACTTTGTAACCTAATTCAAGACCTGATTGAGAAAGGTGGCCTAATCAGAGGAGATCAAGTCCTCGACATAATAGATAAAGATAGCCTCTGGATCCCCGATGCATGGTATCAGGACATAGTGGCTGTCATATCCTGCGATAAAGAATCAATCATCACACCCCTGATACTGGCAGGTAAAAGGGTCCAAGACAAACAAAATTCTATGAAGGTGGCTGCACCTCAGCCTTTAATTTTGCCCTTCAGGCCTCAGTACCCAATTACCAGTCTAAAGAAGGTCCTATGGAACTACGGGGACATTGAAAGCTCTACTTCAAACAACATCTCCATTCTGTCAAAGGAAAATCCATTGTACCTACCTCAGCGGGTGATTAAACCGGTTAACAAAGCAAAAGAAAGGGTGGCTGAAGAAAAGATAAAAGAGTTCCTCAAAAAGATGGGACACAATGAAATCAAGATAGTACAAAGCTTGAAAGACCCACCCAAGCAAATATCCATCCTGGACTTGGTCCTATCATCAGAGGATCACCGTAACATCCTAGTGAAGGTACTAGAAGAAGCCCATCTGCCATACACGGTAGACACAGAGAAATTCCGTCACGTGATAGAACACATTTTCAACAGCAATGTGATTTCCTTCACAGACGATGATATCCCATCTGAGGGAAGGGGCCACCACAAGTCCCTGCATATAGCCATTATGTCCTCTGGATACGTGATCGAAGGAGTGCTTATTGATGGACTATATTTCCTCAACATTTGTCCATATGACACGTTGGAAAGAATAAAGATTAATCTAAACTGGATCAAAGCCAGTCACATGGTTATCCGGGCTTTCGATGGATCTCGCTGCCAGGCTATGGGGGAAATCGAGCTTCCTCTAGAAATTGGTCTACACACCTTCTACGTATCTTTCTAGGTGCTCAACATAGCTACGGGATACAATTTGTTGTTGGGCATGCCATGGACCAATATGGTCGGGGCTGTTCCATCCACCCTCCATCAGCAACTTAAGTACATTATCAACGACAGTATCATCATAGTGAATGCTGAAGCGGAATACCCTACCCACATACATGGGGACATGCTAGTGATTAGCCTGGACGCTGGGGTTGAGCCTGAAAGTTTTCAAGCTCTCGAGGTAAGTGATATTCTATATCTACCGATTGGGGCACCAGCCCTGAAGCGTAAATTACCACTGAAGTAATGACAGTGGACCAAGAAATGGTAGCTGCGGGTTTCCAGCCTGGAGAAGGGTTAGGAAAGAATAAGCATGACATTAAGATGCCAATTCAAATCCCAAGTCAGATGGGAAGAGCAGGATTCAGATACCTATCCGTATCCAATCACCAGAATCCACATAAATATCCCAAGGCTCACGCCTCCACAATTTTGCTCCTAGACTTCAGAAATGCCAGATGGGTGAAACCTATGAGAAAAATCCCGACGGGAGTATTAACCATGCTATTTCCTGCAATCATACATGTCCATGAAAGGAAAGCCCTTAAGCCTGAGGCAGATAGCGAAAAGGAAAAAGAAAAGATCCTGTACGAAAGACGAGACCCATTCGCTAATATGAAAGTCATTATCAACTACGAGGGGATGAATGATGAACTCCTAGATAGTGACAACGAAGATCGCGCTCATTTTCCTCGTGGCAAACAGAGGAACAATCCCTAAAAAAGCCTCGGCCATATCCTAAAGGATGTCTCAAATGTTATTCAAGACGAGACAGGCGAGCACACTTCCAGCATCCTCCCTATCCATGAGGATCTAACCCTGGACAATTGAAGCATTGTCCCTTGCCTCAGTCGAAAAGGGTAAAGGGGCACACAGGCAATCTGCCCTTAATCATGCTTTTATTTACTGCTTACTTCTGATTGCACAGCTGGAGCAGTCACTTTTATCATTCTTTACAAATGCTATGTGTATTTAAGCAGTTGTATATATTAATGAAAGAATTTTTGTTTTCAGGACCAAAGTATTGGATATGTGTGTCTCTGCTGATGAGATGCTAAACTGTCAACATAACTCCAACTATGATGTAAGATTGAGCTTCGATTTGACGGATCTTGATCAAGAGGAGGAAGATGACTATGAGGTGCCAGAGGAGATCAAGGAATGGGTCAAAGATAACCCCAAACCAAACCTTGACCAAACCTCAACCATTAACATCGGAACCTCCGAAACCATCAAAGAAATCCAAATAGGTTTAGACCCCACCTCAGATCAAAAAGCCGACCTGATCGAACTCCTAACACAGTACCAGGATGTGTTTGCATGGTCGCATGAAGACATGATTGGTCTATCCACAGACATTGTCATCCATAGAATGCCCATCAAAGAAAGTTTCAAACCAATCAAACAAAAGCTCAGACGATTGAAACCTGAGTGGAGTCTCAAAGTCAAAGAAGAAATCATTAAGCAATTCAAAGTCGGGATCATCATGGTATCAACATATCCCAAATGGATATCAAACATAGTCCCCGAGCCTAAACCAGGAGGGAAGGTACGAGTCTGCGTGGATTATTAGGATCTAAACAAAGCCAGCCTCAATGATAATTTCCCGGTACCTTTTATCCACATCCTGATTGACAATACTGCGTAGTACGACATGTATTCCTTTGTAGACTGCTTTGCTGGTTACCATTAAATCATGGTTAATGAAGAAGACCAAGAGAAAACATCTTTTATCACTCCCTGGGGGACTTTTTGCTACTGACGACTATCCTTCGGCCTCATTAATGCCGGAGCAACGTATCAGCGAGCCATGATGGCCCTCTTTCATTATATGATGCACAAAGAAATAGAAGTCTATGTAGACGACATCATCATCAAATCCTGGAGGGAGGATGATCACATAGACCATCTCAGAAAGCTGTTCAACAAGTTACGCAAGTACAACCTCAAGCTAAATCCTGCTAAATGCGCTTTTGGCGTTAAAGCAGGCAAACTACTACGATTCCTGGTGAGCAACCGGGGCATTGAGTTAGACCCTGCCAAGATCAAAGCCATTTCAGAAATGCCCGTGCCTCATACAGAGAAGGAGATACGGGGATTCTTAGGAAAGATCAATTTCATAAGTTGATTCATTTCCCAACTCACAGCAACCTGTGAGTCCATCTTCAAGTTGTTAAGGAAGATTTCCTCCATCAAATGGAATGAGGATTGTCAACAAGCCTTCCTTGCCATCAAAAAGCAGCTTGTCGAAGCACCTATTTTGGTACCTCCGAGGGATAGAGTCCCCTTATTCATGTACCTGTCCGTCAATGCCAGTGCCATGGGCTATATGCTAGGACAGAAGGATGATAGTAGCAAAGAAAGAGCTATCTACTACATCAGCAAAAGATTCAGCAGTGGGGAACAAAAATACACCTTGATCGAGAAGACATGATGTGCATTAGCATGGGCCGCCATGAGGTTGCAACACTATTTGCATGGGCATACGACGTAACTCATATCCTGTATGGATCCACTCAAATACGTTTTCAACAAACCAATGTTAAATTGCTGACTGTCCTAATGGCAGTTGATTCTACAGCAGTTCAACATTATCTACGTGACTCAGAAGTTTATCAAAGGCCAAGGCATTGCAGATCAATTAGCAGAAGCACCTTCAGGAGGGTTCGAGCCCCTGGAGACATATTTCCCAGATGAAGGGATTATGATAATTCAACAACTCCAGTCAGAGAATACAGTCCAACCATGCAAATATATTTCGACAGAGCTGTAAACATGGAAGGTTCCGGAGCTGGGGCAGTCCTTATCTCTGGTACAGGTGATCAATATCGTGTGGCTATCAAACTTCAATTTGGCAACACCAACAACACGACCGAGTACGAAGGCTGTATATTAGGGTTGAAAGTAGTCCAATCCATGGGTATCAAACACTTATTGGTCTTTGGAGATTCTGAGTTGGTCATCAAACAAACCACCAGCAAGTATCTCACAAAAGAACTGTATCTACTGCCATATCATTGGTAATTCCTCAAAATGTCCTAGGAGTTTAAAGCAATAACCTTCGTCCACATTCCTCGGGGTCGAAATGACTTTGCTAATACACTGGAAATGTTAGCTTCATTAATTCGCATATCCAACAGGAGCGGGTTTCCCAACCTCCAGTTCACAAATCAAAAAGCCCTAACATACGGGAATTACATTGGAGAAATATCAGAAGAAATACCTCCTATCAAGCAACCTTGGTTTCAAGACATCAAAGAATACCTCCGTGATGGATCTACACCCGCTGGTGCAAGACAATCAGAGCGGAAATGGATTCTCATAATGGCCATGAAGTTCTATCTGAGCGGAGACACACTTATAAAAGGGATGCCGGAATAGGCCTGTTAATATGCCTCGACAAGGAGCAAGCCCAAAGACTAATGGATGAAGTCCATGACGGAGTCTGTGGTCGACATATGAGCGGCCATCTGCTGGCCAAGAAGATAATCAGAACAGGACATTACTGGATCTCGCTCAAAGCTGATTGCGATGATCATGTCAAGAGATGTTTTCAATGCCGAATACATGGAAATGCCATTCACGCTCCTCCAAATGAGCTGCACAACATAAGTGCACCATGATCTTTTTCTATGTGGGGAATGGACGTGATAGGTCCAGTCAAACCCAAAGCCAACAACGGTCATCGGTTCATCCTTACCGTGATCGACTACTTCACCAAATGGGTTGAAGCAGCCTCTTTTCCTAAAGTTACAAAAGAGGTCATCATCAGTTTTATCAGAAATAATGTCGTCTATCGATATAAACAATCGGAGGTGATCGTATTAGACAACGCCAAAAACCTGAATAATCAAATGATGGTAGAACTGTGCGGTAAGTTCCACATCAAGCATCTCAACTCCGTCATCTATCGGCCCAAGATGAAAGGTGCTGTTGAAGCGGCCAACAATAACATCAAGAAGATTATGCAGAAAATGTATGCCAATCACAAGGACTGGTCTGACCTGCTACCTCTCACCCTGTTAGCCTACAAGATGTCAATGCGCACCTCTACTGGGGCCACCCATATTCACTGGTCTATGGCATGGTAGCAGTCCTCCCCATAAAAGTAGAGATGGAGTCTTTACGAGTGTTAATAGATGCTCAGATGGACGAAGATAAATGGTTGCAAGATCGATATCATCAACTGTCCCTGATAGACGAAAAATGGCCACAACCATTTTCCACGGACGGTTATACCAGCAAAGGATCGCCAGGTCCTACAACAAGAAAGTCCGAATTCGGCAATTCAAAGAAAATGATTTGGTGCTAAAGAAAATCCTGACCAATCAGGATGAAGCCAAAGGAAAATTTGCCACAAACTGGGAAGGCCTTTTCATTGTTAAGGAAGTGCTGATAGGGGGAGCCATCAGGCTACAAGAAATGGACGGGAACGAATTTCCCCAACTCATAAATTCAGACACCGTGAAAAAGTACTACGTCTGAAGCACATGCATACCCGCATTCGGGTCCTACAAATCGAATCAGGTTCTGCTTTTCACTAGAACAGCCTAAACTACGAATGACCTGATCTCCTTCAGCCCGGGAGTACGTAGGCAACCATCTATGGTGCAGTCAAATCAAGCAAAAATACAAAGAACCTGCAAATTTCAGCATCAAATTCCTAAGCTCATCAAACCAAATTCAAACCCCAAATAAACTCTTTTCAAGCCTCTTCAATTAAATAACCAGAACTACACATGACCTGATCTCCCTCAACCCGTGAGTACGTAGGCAGCCATCTACGGCGCGGTTTAACCCTCAAGAAAAAACAAAAAATGGAAGACCAGTTCCAAGACATCGAAGACAAATAAAAGCTAAATGTTGTCAAGCTGTCTGGTTATCAAACCCATTTAAGGAACTCCTTTGACACCTGAACTGTCAGTCCATCAAGGAGAAGCTCAAAATGCATCAACAACTGCGAGTCATGACGGAAGTGGTAATCACTCAACGATGACAATACATATCTTAGCAGGGAAGTATCTCAAAAATATATTTCTCTGATATATAAACTTCTTTATATACATAGTGCCCTGTACATGACAAAAATGGTTGATCTAGTCTGTGCAGAAAAAATAAAGCTAGTCTATGGACCCAAGGTCAAGCGGGTCAGCAATGCCAGCATTGCATCTCTCTCTGAGGATGGAGGAGCATCTGTAAGAGTAGTCCTGTAAGGACCTGAATTTCCAAGAATCATTATTAATAAGAATTTAATGAATAAAATTCTTAAAGCATGAGATAGATTCGAATATGAATATATATTTGTGATATGAGGTTTGTAGTATTGAATTACATAGGACGATATGAACTATGTAATACGTGATTCTTAGAGTTTAATAAATATATATCATTATTATATATTTATATAGATGAATTAGTAGAGGAGATGGATAATATTTATCTATCGTTATTAAATGATTTATAGAATTATTTATCATGGTAAGATGATGACATTAAATTTTTTTGATAGTCACCATTTTTTTGGAGTATATGTACGTTGTTAGAGAGAGAAAGAAAATCAATTTATCATTAGATTTGTATTGGTTAGAGAATTACTAATTAATTGAATACACGACGAGAAGTGTAGATTAAAGGAATGTATATATGTGTTATATATATATATATATATATATATATATATATATATATCTTGAGTTATGTGGATAGGTGGAAAAAGAAATAATTATTATATATTTCTGATAAGATTATGAAAATAATTTCTTATATTATTTTAATAAAAAGGGAGAATGTTATTTTAAATAATAATAATAATAATAATAATACCTTGTATGTCTTTGACTGAGGTAATATGAACGAGGGTAAATATATCGAAACATATTTGCTATGTGTAATATACTAATAGGAAATAACTTATGGTCTATTTTTTATATAAAGAGTTGTACATGTGTTGTACATGTAACTATTTTAACAATACTAAGATATTATATTTAAATAATATCTTGAAGAAATGAGTAAGTTATTTTTAATGATTAATGCCTCTATTGGAGATAATATTATATAATAAACTTATTATATCATGTTTTGAAGGAATGATTAAATGGGATTAATTAATATTATTATAAGAATTATTTCTATGTGCAAGTATACATGTTATGTGAGTTAGAGCCTTTGCGTATAATTGCTAGTATTAATTAAAAGGGAGTCACTAATGGATTGTTAAATTAGTAGACCAACCCTAAGGTTTTATATCAGGGTATTAATAGAAACATTAGTATTTAAATATTCAATTTAATTGAATATAGTGTAGAGGTTTAAACGTGATTGATTAATTAATATTTTGGATAATTAATCGATAACGTATTAATTTATTGTTGTTGATAATAATAAAACATAACCGTGTAAAGGATTAATTGTGAGTACAAAGGATAGACGATTTACGAGTAATTAATTGATAATATTCAATTAACTATTATTGTGAATAAATAATATGTTAATGAACAAAGGATTAATAAATATAATGAGATTTTATTTACTCGATTAATTATTTTGTGCAAGTATGCGATATATTAAACCTTTAATATATGGTAGTTATCTATATTATATTATGTGACGCATGAATGTGGATATATATTATATATATAGACTATATAGTAAGATTAATTTCATTAGGGGAGTTACATAATATTGTTACTTATGTAACATGATGTGTGTGGGTAGACCTTAATGTACACCCTATTACCTTATATTATTATCAATAAACAGTTGTTCATTGATAATGATTTCAATAAGTTATTATAATTATTATGATAATGAGTAATGATAACACCCAATTAAATTATAGTTGGTATTAAGGAAAATGTACATGGATTATATATATGAACCCTTATTTGATACACTGTATTATTGATTGCTTATTAGAAGTGACATTGTGACTTAAATGTATATAGAATGTATATTTGTAACCTAAGTAAGCATGGTAGGTATATATATAACCTTAGTGTATTATATTTGCAAGTTGCTGAGATTCATTTGGCTTGTCCCAATATGATAGTCACTTCTCTTTCTCACGTGTATAACTCATGAAGGCTAGCCTATACCTCTTCTCTCAAACTCAGCATTTCTAGCTATTAATCATGAGGGGGAGTGGGCATAACAGTGTTCTTCAACTACTCTACCAACCCATCTCCTTAACCATTATACAATCTCTCAATTTGGTGGTTTAATATAGTTTAAGAAAGCTTTGTCTGGATATCCAATTCTCTATAAATAAAGCTTCTTTACCTCTCATTCCATTTGCTGGGATTTTCCCTAAGTATAGAATTAAGAGCAAGTATATATATCTCTGATAAGCATTCTGAGATTTAAGGAGTCCAATTTAGCAACAGACTCGTTTAGTCATTAACAGAGGTATAACTCCATGTTTTTCATTTTGGAAATTTCTACCTCTTGATTTTTGGATTAAGCTTAAATTCATGATTATTTAGATTGGGGAATAGTTGTTAGTTGTTATATTAAATTGCAATCATGATAGTAATGCAATATAGCTAGTTTACAATCGAATTCGTATGAAATTTTGACGTTTGAGTTGTTAAACTGCCGAAGCAGTGCAACTTCAGGCCTGGCCGCACGCCTGCGCAGCTGCGCCAGTCCCTACTTGCTGAGTTTTGCTTCTGTTGCAGAACCTGTTAAGTGCTGTTATGTGCTAGCAAGTGATATATCATTAAGCAAGCATGAAAACTAGAATTAATATTGATATATGTTTCTTGTTATAACATGCATGATTTCAACCATATTAGTATACGTTAGGGAAGAAAAACGTATATTTTGAAATGAACTTATGGCTTTTAATATTAACTTTGACATATGTGTATCACATGTGCCTTCTGATTCTGTGAACCCGATAGTATGGTTGATATTGACATGAAATACATGTTTAAAGTGTTAATGACACACTGTCATACATTATTGATGAAAAGCTTCATAGTTTGTAAATGAACTTAGAACTTGTTAAAGTGAACTTGTCATGAACATACTATATATGTATTTTGATATTGGTAAATGGCTTAGACATGCATGAAGTCAGAATTAACATGTATGAATAAGTACCTTGACATAGCATGAACATTCTTGACTTTGTTAGTGTGCGATTTCTAAAGAAAGTTATAAGATTTTAAAATGAGCCTTGACACCTACTATTGATGCTTATGTTCTGATTTTGTGAGTATGGTTCCATGGTCTAGATAGGCATGAAACACATGTCTAAAGTATTGAGCACACACTAACATTCATTGTTGAAGGTTAAGATGTTTTCAAAAAAGATAAACTTAGGCTTTTTGGAAAACTAAGTTGCATGATCATAGTGTATTAGTGTTCTAATATGTTTGAGCATACATGCTAGTGCTTTAAAATGTCATGTATGTGCACACACCTTACTAGACTCTATGAAAGTTAGTAAGCATGAACGAGGTATGAGTTAATCTTGTTTAAAGCCATTAACAATGCTAGTTATGCGTATATGATAAAAGTATTTGTGAGCATGTGTCTTAACATTATTTTGACTCCTCATATGTATACATGATGAACATAGTAGCCTTGCATGACTAGTTTAAGTATGACAAAGATTTTGAAAGGTGAAACTTAGAAAGGTTTGAATGTAATGGTTATATAAAACCCGAGAATAATAATTTCGATAAGGTTTAAGAAATATAAGAGTAATATAGATCATGTATCTATGAGTTTTAAATATATGTCGAACACCTTTAGTTAAGTGTGTGATATATGTATATGAAAGATGATAGTAAGTATATATGGTTAAGGTATACCTATACATACATAGTTATTTTAAGAATACGATGAGAAAGTAAAATGAAGGTTCTAAGAACCAAGTTAGACAACAATATAATCAATTGTTATTATATTAAGAATGTATGGATGCATATAACTGATATGTATGAATCCATAATTGTATGATTGTGTAGGAATACACGAAGAGCATATATCTTTACGCAGTTAAGTCGTAGTTGTTAAACTACGCAACAGGCAAGTCTTTCAGTTCTTATTTGATATATGAATTCATTAACTATTAGATGAATTATATTATGCTATGATGATATTAACTTATATATGAACTGTATATGAGATATGCATGAGATTGAATGTTGATATTTGATGATATGCTTGTTATGTGAGAAGTAACATGCGTAGTAGATATTAATTGATTATAAATGTATGAACTGAGTATGCTATATGATGCATGAAAAATGTTAGAATTGTTAAGCTGTCGAGCTCAATCTTGTAAATAACCACTTTTACAGGTTAAGGACTCACGATAAAAGTTACGTGCTACATGATAGAGTTCGAAGATTTCAATTTATTTAAATATATCTTCTTGAATTATGCTTAGGTTCTAGAAGATGTATTTGATATTAGATTACAGTGTTTTATACATGTTTAAATTGTAAGGTTGTGTTATGTAACACATAGGGGTTTCGAACTGAGATGTATACGTTTATACAGTAATTTGAACATAGTGAATCATACTTTATAATTGGTTCAAGGTTATGTAATTGATTCAAGATTATGAATTCAATGAAAGATTTTATTCAAGGAAATAGAAAAGTTTTAGTTATTCCGCATTTTTGTAACATCAATTGTGATGTATAGACAGAGATGGTATATGACCGAGATTTGAAAACATTTAAAAGGTTTAGGGTCATTATACAAGATCTTGGATATGAATAGAAATTATATTTCTATATTGTAATAAGCAAAATTTATTCATTAAGTTTTAAATAAAAGATGTCTAGTTCCGCGATAGATGTATCGTGGCGGGCCGGATTCGAGGTGTTTGAGAGACCCGAATAAGGGGTCGTCACAAGTCCACTCAGCCTCCATACGGCTTAGAACATCCACAGTCATCTACAAGGTGGCACTGTGGTCATCAATGTAAGCACTCATCTCGATAATCAAACCATGGGTGTAAGATCGGAGAGCAGTACTATCAGCAATGTGGAAATCATGGGAAGCGATAGCATCATCCCTCTTTGTAAAAGCTGCATCCCGAGAAATCAAAGTCTCCTCAATCTCAACATATGCTGCATCTCTGGCAGAGAGAACCTCTTCTCGCTCCACAATAGCTGTATCTAAAGCAGAGCAAAGCTCCTCCCGCTCTATCAATTAAGTATCCAAGGTGGTCCTGAGACCATCCCTCTCAGCAAAAGCTAAATCCTTGCCAGACAGGGCAGCCAACAGCTGCGCTCCAGCTAAATCTCTCTCAAAGGTTATCCTGAATAGAGAATTTGACAAAGCTGGATCTGTCCCTGTGGGAATAACCGGGGGATCACTAATCAAAGCTACCACCAAATCTCCTAACAGCTCATCCTCAGTAGGACAATCGGGATCCTCCATGGGCTCCTCCTCATCAGAATCAGCAAGCGGAGGTATGTTGCCTCTTTTATTAACAGCAATTAAACACGCAAGTATACGTGTTCGTTTATAACATCTAGCAAGCAAGGATATCGTTCCCACGAGGAAATAGATTAATATTATCAAATATAAATTTCAATTCAATTAATCTTAAATTAAACTACGAATAATGATTATGATTTTGAGAATTCTACTTAACAACTAAAGTATATCGTCACAAGAATGAATGCAGATGGAATAGGTTAAGATCACAACTTCCCTTAGTATTTCATTTAAACCAATACACTCATTTAATTATTCAATCACTATGAATCGCCAACCAAGAATTCTTTATGATATTCAAGTACTTCTTCCGAAGACACGTAAACGAATCCTTATACATCCAGCAGTTACGCAACAGATTTACAAGGAACACCCTAAATAATTAATCCACTATATTCCTATGTGAATTAAGATAATTGGGGTTTGCAAGTACAGATTCTTTAATGGTTGCAAAAGACATATAGATATATTCCTATCCTATATGCTAAACATATTAACCTTTTTCAGTTTATATGAACAGATGATATCATATCTAGATCTAACTTATACTCTATTTTCCAATTTCGTATAAATTATCCCAATAATTGTTGATCAGACAATTAATCAATGAACACAAGATATGATAAACGATTCAAGAGTAATTAACTTAAATCAAATAAGGAGCATCAAATTCAAATTACATACTAAGTTCCGTTGCGATCTTAATAAAAAGTTAGTTCATAATGATAGAGAAAAACATCATCCAAATTAAGAATCCAAACATCCCAAAGATTACAAAATTAAAGATAGAAGAAAGGGATAGAAGAAACTATTAAGCCGCTCCAAATCTCTAGCTTGATCTTCAACCTTTTGTAAATCTCCTTCGTGTTCTCCTTCAAATCCTTCTTTTGTTGTATCTCTCTCTGTCCCTTCCTTTTAAAACCCTAATATCCTGTCTAATTGGCCTCCATTATACTCAGCCGCATAAATTAGCATCCAAAATCGTGCATGAGCGCCTAGGCGCTTGTCCAAGGGCAAATCCAAGCGCCTAGGCTCTTGACCAGGACCAAGTAATTACAAAAATGCCATTACACCTATTTTTGACTTCTTTTTAATTCTTTTCTCTTCCAAAATGACATATTTGCCCTTCCAACTCCACCTACAAGAAATAAACACAAAAACAAATAAATAGATCCTAAAAACACTTAAAGATAACAATAAGTAAACTCAAACAATATCTAATTCGTAGGTATGACACCTACTCATCAAGGTAAATGAAGCTCTGCTACTGCGACTGCGGTCTTTGTCTCTAACCATGCAGAATACTCCGGAGAACGACTCGGATGTCTACTGGAGAACTCAGCCCTCTCCCTGTGAGTCCAACACTCATAAACTCTAACCACGTCGGCCGGTGACATCGATGAAGCTGACATCATCTGATTAGCAGAATCATCAAAATGGTGCATACTCTACCACTGATCAAACTGCTCCATAACTGCCAAGGGATGATAAGTAGTCATACCCCACAATCCTGCCAAAGGCAAATAATCCATGCCAGATGCATGACTAATGAATCTGAACGGGGTCGCCATCCTTGAGCATAACAAAACTGCGAACGGATGCTCAATATCCGATAAAAATGCTAACCAGGACTCTGAGTCGATGCAATCAGGCGGACGAAAGGAGTAAACTAAGGATATCTCGTGGCTAAAATAATAGGCATGAGGTCTAAATGATCCAATCGGTCGTATGTGTGACATCAACCACATATACAGCATGACCAAACTACCCCGATAAAACCCCGCTGGATGGGTACTACAATAGGTGAGTGACCTCAGTGTCTCCACCAAGATCATAGGGATAATGGTAATACCCTGCCTAAGTGCTCTGACTACGACAACCAATCCCACATCAAGGTGATCTAAACGCAATGGCAAGTAAACATATGCCATAATGCACATCAACAACATGTCTATCCTGGCTGTCTACCAATCCTCTGCAAAAATGATGAAATCTCCTACGTGACGGTCGTAGCTATCAAGCTCACCATAGCGCTCTATCAAGAAGTCAAGGGAGATCACATGCCCTGAAACGATCTCATTCATGACTATGCTCTGCTGAAGACCGGATAGCAGAGTGAACGGTCTCTACATATCACTGATAGTCGTCTGAGCACACGACGACTCTAAATCCAAGCCAGTAAATCTCTGGTACTCCTCCAGAGTAGGCGAAAGTTCACACCGCCCAATGCGGAATACCTGTCTCTCTGTTACCCATAAGGGTAGGACGCCATTAATAAAACCGTATGGAACCCTAAAATCTACAAGGGCCATCGAATGCGCCAGCATCTGGTCAACTGTCCCCATAGCTGAAAAGGGCAGACTATCATACCATAACAGCAACGATGCAGCCACCTCTGACCGTGGTAAATGCTTTATACGGCTAACTGCAGACGTCGTCATCTGTAGCACCGTATCACAAGACCGTCCAGAGGTTAAGTCAAATCGCAGCTGTCTGAATGCATACACATGATACATGCATGATGACAATGATATAAATATGATGCAGTAGATAAAGATGACAGAAATATCTACAACAAGCTATCTACTGCATACATCATCCCTATATCCTGGTATAAAATGAAAGGAAGAATACAAGGAAATGGGGCACCACCACCCAACTAATACAGTGGTCTATCAAAATAATGGCACAGACGCCGAATAGACAAAACAGTGGCTGACCAAAAATATAGCTGCCATAACAATCACAGGAAGTCGAAGACCTCGGTATCAAACCGATCGACCTGCTTCAAATCCTCTGTCTGCACAAATCTGCTAAGATCAAGCATATCTGGGCGGTATGAGGGAGGATCTGTCCCTATATAACTGCTACTGAATGGACTTGAAGAGGGGCATGCTCCAGAGCTGGATGGGTCAAATAAAAATGCCTCTGATGGATCTCGGCCAAGGTGGCTGATAAAGAAACGAGCCTGGTCCAACTCCCTAGTCAGATGTGCTATCTGGTCTGCATGAGTAGGCTCTCTAATATAAGCTATCCAGTCCGTCATCATCACGAACCCCGGCACCATGTCTGCCATAAAATGGATGGCACAAGTCTGAGCCCCAATAGTGTGAGGACTCCACCAACTGTAGAAGGCTGCCTGGCTGTATGAGCTCTCTGATAGGTCAAAGTCGTCTATACCCTCTAAAGGGATATCTTTCAAAGGCATGGACAATGGCCAAAGATGCCAAGCAAGTTGAATAATGGGAATGCGGATCTCCCCTGTAACATTTTGAATGGCACGCTCTCCAAGATAGAGCTCCCAGCCTCCCTCCGTCAACATAGGGACTCTGCGGGTCGATAAGCCAAACTCTCGGCCAGTGGGGAAACCTCCATCAAATCCAACTGTCAAGTGCTCGGATGTGTACGGTGTCCAGGTAATCGAGCCCACCGTCAAAAGCTCCAACTGCAGACGGGCATGAGTGAATCCCTCAGCAACAGGGACCTCCGTCAAAATGGAGTGGTGCCATCTCCGTCCACGTGGATAGGTCTCCAGACCTAATGCTGAAATGGGCCGTAGGCAAGGAAGCATCTCAAATGCCCAAAGCTATCCATGCAAATATCAAAAGTCCTCAGTGACCAAGACTACCAAAAATAAGTGCAAAAATCAAAAAGGTACAGAAAGATGTACTCACCAGCAAAAACTGATGGAATCCTAACCAAGCCTCCGTCACACCCTCTGAAAGTAGGCGTATGCCCCGGAGAAAATAGGCAAAGGTATAGGAGCCCCAATCAAAGTCACTGAGGCGCTCTACATGCAGAGTGGTGCTGATCAAAACAAAGGACACCGTCGATGAGTTGTCCACCACAAAACAACCCTTGATGATCAACAAAAATAATAGCCTCAAAATGCGATCTCTAGCCCTCCGATCATCAGGCAGAGGCAACTGCAAAGTCCCGTCTTGGGCATCTATACTCAAGGGACCAGATCGGACTGCCCGACCCTTGAATGCCGACTGAGGGACTCTCAACAGGGATCTAACTACAATGGGTGAAATATCAGAGACGACAGGCACTGTCTCGCCCTCAAACTCAATGCCAGTGATAAATCTCCAGTCCATAGGAGTCATCATCACCTCGCAGTCAAGCAGATTAAGGGACTGAGTCTGGTGAAACTAGCGCTCAGACAAAGCCCTCATATACCCCCAAGGGCAATTGCAGGGCAGGATCGAGAAGAAGGCCTGAAATCCCCAGCCATCCTCTGCCTCCTTGTAATCCTCGTGCAGAGTTTGATAGAGGTAGTGCACACTTAAATAGTTCCCTCGAGGCTGTGTCAAGCAAGGGACCTGCATCAAAAATCAACCCATGTCAAAAAACCTGTGCCCCGAGAATGGCCAGAAAATAGGGAAAAAGTCCCAAGAGAAGAAAGACTTCAAGTCTCCTCGTTGGCCTGTAGATATCTCGAAGCATGGCGACTCAAGTCGCCCAGCAACTCATGTGTCTTCCCAGCAATGCCCGGGACCTCCGCACGTGGAACCTGAGTTGGAACAAGAGCAACAAAAGCAGCCTCCTCGTTATCAATGTTAATGGGATGCTAGTCTAGAGCGGGACGTATCCTGCTCTCTACCAATCTACGAGGCGTCCTAGCTAGACGGGCCTGTGGGATGGCAGAAGCCCTCCTCTGTCTAACGCCTTATGAAACCCTAGTAGAGCTGCCTGGTCTATCGCGATCCATCGCATACACCAATAATCTAAATCACCTCATATAGGGTGTGGTAAGCCTTAAACATGTGGCTTATTAATCAATCAATCCAGCATACATATCTAAGTCCTAAAACATGCATAGGTCCATCAAAATACCCCGTATAGTCAAAACTGCATGTTTTTAAAATCCCAGATGCTCAAAATCTGCATTGGGTCTGTAAAAATTGTGAGAACCCGAATTTTTAGACATTATTAAATAAGGATTTAATAAATAAAATTCTTAAACCGTGAGATGGGTTCGAATAAGAATATATATATGTGATATGAGGTATGTGGTATTATATTACATAGGATAATATGGACTATGTAATATGTGTTTTTGTGATTTATAAATATATTATTAATATATATTTGTTAATTATCGTAGATACGATTCAGTTGAGATAAAGGAAGTGGATAAATTCCTATCGATATTAAATAATTTATAGAATTATTTTATCATAGTAAGTTGGTGACATTAAATATCCTTAATGTATAATCACCATATTCTTGTGTATGTGTATTAATAACTAGTATGTTTATAATATAGGTTATTAATAGCACTTAAGCTATCCGTGAATAGGTTTGAATAGTGAAGCATGAGTAGTTAAGGAATTAACTAATAAGAATAAATATTAGTTAATTTAAGTTGAGAGTTATATTATGGAATAATATAATGAGAGTATTGAACCTTAATTAACTATGATGATATAGTACAGTGTTTAATTTACTTAAGTAAAGGAGTGAATTAATATGTGTGTTGATTATGTAATTATAGTTGATACTTTTTATGTATATTACTTAGAGTAGTAATATGTGAGAAAGTCTAATGTGTGAATAACGTTAAATATATATATATATATATATTATTAAAAGATGATGGAAATCATTATATCTTTAAATAAATATTTAATATTTGAAGAAATTGTTTTGGGAAACAATTTATAGAAAAGAAAGAGAAATAATTATTATATATTTCTAATAAAGGATATTAAAATAAATTCTAATATTGAATTATTTTAAATAAAGGAGGAAATGTTATTTTTGAATAATAATATTACCTTATATGTTTTTGTATGAGGTAATAGATATGATTAATTAATATGGTAAATATATTAAAACTTATTTGCTATATGTAAATAAATTGATGGAAACAAATTATTATAATAGAAAATAAACTTGTTATCTATTTTCTATAAATAATATATGTACATGTGCCGTACATACTTTTAATAGATATTATATTAATTATAATATCTTGAGACAATAAGTAAATTATTTTTTAATAATGAATATCCTTATTTGGAGAAAACATAGTATTTTATGTTATGGCTAACTACATAATTTTAAATGTATTTTTAAGGGAGTTTAATTAATGAAAGGAAACTAAGTTATTTTTAATATATTAAATAAGTTAAGTTATTATTTGATCGTGAATATTATTATTGGAATAATTAATAGAGTATATATTATAAGTATAATTAATTGAAGTAATTTAGCATTTTAATAGCTTGAGTTATTATATTACCGTAAAGGTTATATAGAATATTTAAATATTTTCATTCACGATATATTTATATATGTGAACCTTTTGACTTAATAGTTCTAAGTAAATTGAACATGTGGTGGAAATAAATAAGTGTCGAGAATGAGAATAAACTTAATGTAAGCATGTGAGATATGCCTTGTGTGACACGATAATAGATTCGTTGATGAATTAATTAATTCAAGGATGGAAGATTTATTAATTAAACAATTAGTCTATATTAATTGTTATTATAATAATATGTTGATTTATTATTATAACTAGTGACAGTATAATAATAAGGAAATTGATTATAGATATAATCGGAATTGTATTAACGAGGAATGAGATATATTATCTTATAATATTAATTATTGTTATGGACAATATAGTAGTATCTAGTAATTATTTGATAATTTGTTGATTAACGAGTAAAAGATTTATAAATATAATAAGATTTATATTTATTTAATGTGGTAATTAACCATATAAATGTTAATTAATTGTTATGGAGACTAATAATTACATTGGTTGATGAAGGATGAATTAATTAATATTTTATTAATTAGTTAATTGCCATTGAATATAATAATATATAAACGAGTATATTATATTTGCTCAACTAGTCGACATATGCAAAGGATGCGATAATTAAACCGTTAGTACATGGTAGCTAACTATATATTATATATATAATACAAGGTGACGCATTAATATGGCTACACATGATATATGTAGACTATATAGTAAGATTAGAAAATAAATTTGTATATGAGGTAATGTGAGTACATGTGTGAGTGAGCTAAGTACCACATGGATATTATAAGGAGTAAGAAATTGTTAATTGATATTGTTTTTACTAAGTTATTATAATTATAATAATAACCGTGATGAATAATAATGATACCCCATTTGAAATATGTAATTGGTATTAAGGAAAATGTACATGAATTATATGGATGTACCCTTATTTGATTACGTTGTATTTAGAAGGGACATTGTGACTTAAAAATATACTATGTGTACATATATTATATAACCAAAGTGTATATATATTATGTGTATGGATATATAACCCAATTGTCATATTACACTTTGCAAGTTGCTGAGTTCCTTGGTCTCATCCCTAAATGAGATCCCATTCACGTGAGAAGCTAGCCTGCTCTACCTTCCTTCTCAATTTCAGCATTTTAGAGCTAATGAGTATGGGGGGAGTGGGTTTCATAATGTATTTCACCAACTCCTCACCAACTTTTTATTAACCACCATGTTCTTGTTTCTCCCGTTAGTTGAAAATGATGAGCAAAGTCATGGACTGTGTGTTAGAATTTCTATAAGTACAGCCTCTCTTCATTTATTTTCAAATTGATGAAATTCTAAGTTGAGTTTGTATAAGTTTTCTGAGAATAAGAGTGAGTATACTGATATTGAAGGAGGGTGGTATAGCATCAAGCAATTCATTGGAGAGGTATAACATTTACATCCATGTTCTTCAATTTTCAATTCTTGATTTTTGGATTAAGCACGAATTGGATGTTAAGTTGATTAGAGAACGTTATTAGTTGCTATGATAGCTTATAAACATGTTAGAACAATTACGTAGCATGTTTAAATTCGAGTTGTTGAAGAAATTCTGAGTTTGGGCTGGTTTCTGCCGAAGCAAAGCAGTCACTGGCTTGGCCGGACACCGGCGCAGCTGCGTCGGGTTTATGCCTGGTACCTGCGTAGCTGCGCAGGATCCTAGGTTCTGTTTTTGGTCAGACCCCGGCGCAGCTACGCCGGGTTTATGCATGATAGCTGCGCAGTTGCGCAGGGACTGCACCAGCAGCTTTGTGTTTTGTTGTGGTTTATGCCCATGCTAGCATATGATATCACTTTAGGCAGGCTTGAATACTGATTTACTTATTGTGTATGAGTTCTTTAATACAACGTACACATTGGTGAGCATGCTAGCACATATTAGGAAAGGAAACCTCATGTTTTGTAAAATAAACTTATGGTTTCGAACATGTACTTTGAGGTCGTGTGGCAGTTATATTTGGTGCCTTCTGTTAAAATCTAGGCGTGAGAGTTTGACTTATATATGCTTGAACATGAGTTTAACATATAGTTGAGAGTCCCTTTTTATATATCATGACTTGCTTTAGTTACATAATGTATGTTTTCTAAAGAAAGTAGGAAACATTAATAATGAAGTTGACGAAACTTGTGATATTAAATTTTGATATTTAACACAGGCGTATTGTTGAAGTCATGAGTGTATATAAACATGAAGAATGATTCAAGGTTGTATTGCATGTGCTAAACAACTTTGACTTGGTTTAAAATGATTTCAAAGGAGAACTATGACAATTTTGTAAACTAAGTTGCTTGAACATGGTATAGCTAGATTCTTATATTTTTGAGCCTACATGCTAGTGTTTTAACATCACTTAGATGGCATATAAGTGCACACACCTTGTTAGACACTATGAAAGTTAGTTAAGCATGAATTAGACATGTTTTAAAGCAAGAAAAGATGCTAGTCATGCGTATATGATGAAGATATTTGTAAGCATGTGCATTAACATTATTATGACACCTCGCATGTATACATGATGAAAAGAGTAGCCTTGCATGATTAGTTAAGCATGATAAGGATTGTGGAAATAAAACTTAGAAAGTTTAAAAGTAAGATGGACAACATTGAGTCACTTGCATTCTAACTTTATGTGCAAGCAAGATAAAACTTGTAGGCCTCTAGTCATGATTAATATGTGCACCCCGCTAGTTAACCGTATTATGCACTATACGAGCATGTTTTAAAGTAAGTTTTGAAGACGAACTATACTAACTATATGTAAATAGATAGAATGTATGTGTGCTTGTGTATTTAAAGGATGATAGTAAGTATGTATGGTTAAGCTAAACCTATACGTACATAGTTATTCTAAGAATACAATAAAAATGTGAGACGAAGGTTCTAAGAACCAAGTTAGACAACAATGTATCCTTTACATTGAGAATATATGGATACATGTAACTAATGAGTGTGATCTCTATGGTTAATATAAATGTGTAGGATTACACGAAGTGCAGATATTCTTAAGCAGTTAAGTCGTAGTTGTTAAACTACGAACCAGGCAAGTCTTTCAGTTTTTATTTGATATATAAATTCAATAACTGTTAGTTTAATTATATTATGCTGTGATAATGTGAACTTATATATGAACTGTATATGAGATATAAATGAGATTGAAAGTTGATGATGTACTTGTTATGTGAAAGTAACATGCGTAGTAAATATAAATTGTTTATAAATGTATGAACTGAGTATGATGTTGTATGCTATGTGATGCATGAAAACTATTAGAATTGCTGAGCTGTCGAGCTCACTCTTGCAAATAACCACTTTTGCAGGTTAAGGATTCACGGTAAAGATTTCGTTCTTCTTGATTGATAAAGCTAGATAGTATCGCAGTGAAGAATACTTTTTAGATTATCGTTTGAACCCTGTTTAGGTTCTAAGAGTTGTACTTGATAATTGTATATGTTGTTTAAAACTTGTCGTACTGTAAAGATGTATTAGTTGATACATAGAGGATATTAAGTCGAGTTGTAAACGTTATACGATAACTCAAATAGAATGAATCATATTTTATAGCTGATTCGAGAATTGTAATTGATTTAAAGTTATGAAATCAATAAGAAGAATTTATTCAAAGGATATTGAAAAAGTTTAAGTTATTCCGCATTTTTTTTTAATATCGAACATGATATAAGACAGGAATGGTAAATGGCCAAGATTGTAACTTGTAAAAGTTTGGAGTCATTATACGAGATCTTGATAATGAAAAGAATTTATATTCTAAATTGTAATAAAGCAAGTTTTATTCTTTAAGTTATGAATAAAAGATGTAATAGTTAGACAATAGTAGTATCGTGACTGCACCGGATCCGAGGAAAGAGAGGACTCTGGATTTGGGGGTGTCACAAAAACTCCCCGCAGAGTCAAAAATGCATGCTTTTCAAAACCTAATATTTTGGAAAAATTTCGCTAGAGTCTCCTTTGTAAAGTGGACTGTCCACATGCACATAGACCTACCTAGGTGGCCATTCAGTAGCACACCTATCCAAAAATAGAAACAGTTCATATTTACTAAAAAAATCAAAAACGAGCTTCACATGGTCTCCAAAAAATCATAGGCATTTTTAGTTGAAAATCCAGGCTCACTAAGCCTCAAAAAGGATGATTAAACTGATCAAAAAATGGAAAAATTGACTGTCTCAGAACCTAAATTTTCTTACATCCAAACATGCATTACAGCCAAATATGCATACATATGTAGACAAAAAAAATTTCACAGGTCATATAGACATACATTTTTCATACATTGCATTTAAAAGCACCCTAGGCGGTTCATATGCTTTTAACGGTCAAAAACTGTGAAAGAAGGATGGAAAACGTTACATGCGCTGTGCTGAACGCGTAGGAACTGTCGGATCCAGAATCTGACTGTATGAACTCCGTAGATCTGAAAAAGAAGATCGAAAATCCTTTCACTGCTCAAACGGGAAACTTGCAAAATGAAAATCCCGCAGCACATTAAGTACCCCAGGTGGCCGCACCTCCACCTGCGGCTGTCGTACCTCCACCTGCGGCTGTCGTACCTCCACCTGCGGCTGTCGTACCTCCACCTGTGGCTGTCGTACCTCCACCTGCGGCTGTCGTACCTCCACCTGCGGCAGCCCAGGTAGGTCCCACCTGCCCTGGGACCAATTTGGTTCGAGTCGAAACAAAGTTTAAACGAGCTGCAAAATAAATTTGAAGAGAAATCGCTACACGATTGAGCGGTTTATCCTGAAATCCTGCGTTCAAGTAGTGCAATCCTGACAAATAGGGAAACTCAGCCGTTGGTGCAACACCAGCGAAGTTTGGGTGCCGACCGAAGTCAATTTCAACCTTCAGACTAGTCCCATGAGATGTCGGGAGACGATCTATGGTTGAGAGTCACATAATAATCCATTTGCACAAAGGACTGATGATCTGTTATACACATCCTCAAAGAAGATCATTGAGGTAGTATCAATACTGGCCACTTCCTCAATACTTACAAAGCTATCGCAGAGGACGTCATCCCCAGCAGATCAAGACGGGAAAATCTGTGATAGCTCACCCTCTCAGAATCTATGAAGCTATTGCAGAGGACATCATCCCTAGCAGGTCAAGAAGGGAAAGTCTATAATAAATCATCTTTAACAAACTCATTATAGTCAAACAAATTATCGTGAATGATGTCATCCACCACCGAGAATGACAAAACTGGCTCACAATAACTTCTTAATACCATCAATGGCTATACCGAATAACGTCACCCCCAGCAAAGTGATGACATACACAGCCAAAAGTAGCCTATTCTACTTCAAAATGGCTCTGGCACTCTTTATTTCCAGTGTCAACTAGTCTTTATCCTATCCATTCCACCACGTTACATGGACATGATAAAGAGGGACATCTGTAGACACTTGAAATTTTCCTTGCCCCAATACTAACCTGATAGGAGGGCAAAGCCGTTAATCAATCCAAATTCGGCCACTGACGCTGGTCCTTCAACCAAAATTTGATTCCCAATATCGGTAATCAAGTTCTGACAGTCAATCGGACAATCAATCAAGCTCTGACAGTTAATCGGACCATCAATCAAGTTCCGACAGTCAATTAAACCATCAATCAAGCTCCAGCAGTCAATCGGACCATCAATCAAGTTTCGACAGTTAATCGGACCATCAATCAAGCTCCGACAGTCCATCGGACCATCAATCAAGTTCCGAATATCAATCGGACCATCAATCAAGTTTCGACAGTCACTCGAACCATCAATCAAACTCTGACAGTCAATCGAATAATCAAAATCAACCCCGATATCAACCCGAGAAGTCAATTAAACCCCGGCAGCAACCCGAGAGGAATTAATCAACCCCGGTCTCAACCCGGGAGGTACCAATCAACCCCGACCTCAATATCGGACTGTAAAGTCAACCTTGGTCTCAATCTAAGAAGTCAAGGCAACCTCGACATCAACTAAGGACATGTCAAGCCATCTCCAGTCTTAATCCGGGAAACACAGTTCATCCCCGGCAGCAATCCGGGAAGTTAAACTCAACCCCGGTCTCAACCCGGGAAGTGCCGGTCATCCCCGGGACGTCAGGTCAACTTCAGACATCAACCTGAAGCGTCACAACAACTCCAGATCAAAACCTAGAATGACCACATCAGCCTTAGAGACAACCTTGAGGTCAAAAGACTCAACTGGGATCCAAGTCTTGGAATCAGCTCCCGGAAGTCAACTAGAGACCATGCCGACACTACAGGGAGCCCCGGGAGGGGAACAACGGTCATTTCATCAACTCTCAACTGACTTGGTCAAACTCAAGCCAAATCGATGCCGATAAAGTCAGAATGAACCCTAACGACGATCTCGGGTGGCAACTACGCAAGATAGCTCAACGGATAAACTGCGCGGAAATAAAGACCTGGTTATGAACCCATCTTCTTGAACCCAAAAAATGATTTTTCCCATGTCATTGCGACACTCTCGGAGAGAGCTTTTTGGAAAGGTATCGCACGCCTCAAACGGACGCTCTGATCAAAAGTTAGAAAGTTTTCGACCGGACATCGCATTGCTCGGAGTGCACGTACTTCGAGATGACCAAGTCGGGCACATGGGCCCCACCTAGGGGAGTCGCAGCTCTACCTGTGACTACCGCAGGTAGAGTGGAGTCTCCCTGGCCTATAAATAATCGTGCCCCCCTCATTTGAAAAAAAGAAGAACGCAGCGAAGCTTTGCCAGTTTGATTTTTTGACTTTTATACCTCTTCCAAACCCAATTATTTTCACTCCAACACGTAGATATACCCATATACTACCACATATCAAAAAATCACGGGTAGATATGGACGTTTAAAGCCTACGATTTGGCAAAAAGCCCGTATTGCAGTCCATTGTAAGTATTTTTACAATCAGCAAGTCAATACTACTACTTTGCACTGCTTTACACTTTCACACAAAGTTTCATTGTCTAAATATGCCTGTAACTTAGTTCCGTGGTCATTTTCGTCAAAATTTGATATATTTTTGTATATAAACTCCGTTTTCAACATTTTTACAACTCAGATTGACAATTCGTCAGCTCCAACAGCTTCAATGCACTAGCACGCACATTCTGGCAACTTCACCGGACTGGGTTATCTTCCCAGTCTGGATTTGGCCTTTTTTGTATATATTTAATTGTTTATGTACTAACATTTCAATTTAGTCAAGCCGTTATGTCAAATCCGAGGTAGTTTACCGCTTTTATATATATTTACGCATATATAAGCGACATTCACCATCACTGGTACTCCTATCAGTCCTGGTTGACTACATTTCTGTCAATATATATATATATATATATATATATATATATATATATTTATATATTTTTAGTCCGGCCTGGATTACTTCGTGGCCATTTTACTGCTTTTGCACACTTCCCCATACTGGGTGCTCTCCCCAGTCACTAGGTGACTATTTTTCTGTCAATTTCAATTCTAGTACGGGCACAGGCGTGAAAATCCATCGCCCTTTTTACTGTTATATATATATATATATATACATATATATATATATATTTCATTTCTGTCACTGCCTGGATTATTTTAAGGCTATTTATAGTTTTTATATATATATATTTTAATTCCAGTCCGGGCTTGCGAGTGAAAACCCATCGCCCTTTACAGCTTATATATATATATATATTTAATTATATATATTGCTTTACTCAATTTATTCAACTGCTGCATTTAAATTTCATTTGTATATGAATTTGCACTGACATATCTGCGGGCGGACTAGATTTATCCAAATCTCGCCAATTCAAGCTTTCAACCGTTCAAACAGGTCCCGACAAGAACCTAGAAGCTATAATGGCTGAGATTTCTTTAAATCTAGTTATTTTTATAGTTTCAGCTTCAAGAGCAATCTTGCGTCCCTTAGATCGCTATCTAGTCAAAACGAGACGCTTTGGCCACGCGCAGCCAGGATTTACTGATGAATCCTTGGTTCTATTGCGACGTGATGACGCATACATTCATTTCTGTATAAATTTGAACTATGCAGATTTTCTAACCACTCATATGTGAGCCTAGGAATCGTGGGATTCATGATCAAACTGATCGAAATTTGATTCCTATGATGGACAAACTCCGATTTACAGATGTACCCCGCTAATTTTTCTATAAAATGTACATGCACAGACCTTAAAGCGGTTATTCGAATTTAAGGTCTCAACATAGTGAAAATATATATTGTCGTGTCAGCGTCCCTCCGATGGTTTTCATACCCATGAGGAGACCGACACTTTATATTTCTGTGGTCGAGGATGCTTCACAGCCCGATAAATCACCGCTTGCATGCAGCCTTAAGGCTATAAAGATAAAAATTAAAAGTGGCGATGTGTTTCAATTCTTATGTCAGCGTAAGGGTTTGATAAAACCGGCTTTCAAAATATCACTGTCAATTCAATTCAAAAGCTTTCGCAAATCAAAATTAAATGCTTTTTGCAAATCAAATCAAAGACTAATTTTTAAATCAAATTAAACCCTTCGTATACAGGCTCAACGAAGCCTGTCAAAGCTTTCAATGAATCAATCAATAGGCCTAATTTTCAAACAGCATTCACTCACGCATTCTAATTTTAAGAGAAACATTGAAAAAATTGCGGTACCGTATTCACACGGGAGTCGTGGGGTGCCTAACACCTTCCCCACACTTAACCAAGCCCTCGAACTCAAAACTCCGATTTCAAAGATTAAGTTTTGATAGTGTTCAGCAATTGGGCCTCTTTTCAAATCAAACTCGGTTGAGTTAGTACAACCATTTTCAAAACTACCAACTGGCGACTCTGTTTAATCAAATTAAATCATTGGCATATACACATGTTGGCCTCTTTCCTCAAAAACCCTTTAAAACCTTTTTTGCAATAAAAATAATAAGGATAGAGATAACTTAGGAAGATCGATTTGAGGAAAACCGAGTTAAAACCGACCCGCAGTATTTCTTAATTTTTCCAACGTCGACAATAAGAATAATTTTCATAAACGTATCCTGGATATCATTATGGATATGAATAATTGACAATAATTATTCATGAACATGCTTTTTGCTTATTGGAATCCATCGCATAAAGTAAATGCAATGAGTAAAGATACATGCTCAAGAATAAATTGAGATAAGAAACTTGCCTTGATAGGTGATTACTGCTACGTAGTATAGCGTATGCTTTTATCTTTAATATGAAGTCCTATCATCAATAGCATTATTCTTTTAATTAGAATAATACAACTGAACACATAATACTGCTTAAACATGTTGTCACATATTCATGTCAGTCATTGTAACACGTACGAACATATATTTAGTCAAACTATGTCAATTTGGTTTGAGTTCGGTATAGTTTCAGCATCTCAATTGCATTATCGGATAATTAACGAATTTATTTTTAATGAAACTTTGTTCAAGAACTTAAATATTATGTTAGATAATTTAATTATCATTTATAATATTTTTTCAAATATTATAATCATTTATAATAATTTTTCAAATACTTATATAATTTTTAATGATTTAATTGTTAACTAATTTCATTATTATTAATATTTAAATACTTTAAAATATTAATGAACTTCATGTCAACACTTTAAAAGTTATTTATTATAACCTGAAAATATTTTTAAAACCTTAATATTACCTTTAAATGATTTTTAAGATATTAAAATTATTTTTAAATAATTACCAATAATATTAAAATATTAATGTATTTTATTTCCGAATATTAAAAGTTATTTATTATAACTTAAAACATTTTAAAACACTAATATTACTTTCAAATGATTTTTAAAGTATTAAAATAATTTTTAAGTAATTACCATTAATATTAAAACATTAATGTTATTTATATTAAAATATTAAAAGTTATTTATTATAACTTAAAATACTTTTATTATATTTGTTTCACCTTTAAATGATTTATAAAATATTTAAATCATTTTTAATTAATTAATTTAATATAATTATTAAATAAATTTATTATCATTAATATTAAAATATTAATGAATTTCTTATCAAAATATTAAAAGTTGTTTATTATAACTTAAAATACTTTTTAAAACTTTAATATCATTTTTAAATGATTTTTAAAATAATAAAACCATTTTTAACTAATTTATTTAATATAATTATTAAATAAATTAAATATCATTAATATTAAATTATTAATGAAATTTATCTCAAAATATTAAAAGTCATTTATTATAACTTAAAATATTTTGTAACACTTTAATATTATTTAAAATGATTTTTAATATATTAAAATTATTTTTAAATAATTTATTTAATATCATTAATATTTAATTAAATTAAAATATTAATAAAATTTATGTCAAAATATTAAAAGTTAATTTTTATAACTTAAAATAATTTTTAAAATTTTTAATAATTAATTTCTATTTTTTTAATTAATATAATTAATTTTTCATTTAAACCGTCACAAAAAGCCTATAGCAACGAAAACTGTGGCTATAGGTGTTCTTGAGCCCTCAAGAACATTCAAAGTCAGTGCTTAGGTTCCTAGTTTGACTGCCGGTAATTCTTTGTTGATGATGTTTCTGGGCATGAGAGTGCTTCAATGATGTCCTACTTATGTAATACTACAAGTGTATAGTAATTTCTTGGTCTAACTATATCATATGAAGAAGATATAAGGTATCAAACTAGTTGTCAGAGCAGTTCTTCAGTTTTTGGATTTCCAAAAAATGAAAACAGTGCGAGGGGTCAATTTATGGCTTTAATAACTTGGATTCTGGGCTATGTTTTGTGTGTTAAAGTGCTATACTTGTGTAGTATGTATGTCAAGGTACAAATATAATACACTTATGTAGCTTAACAACATCACAGAAGTAAGATCTAGTTTGGTCAAAGTACATGTCAGAAGTTGTTCTTAAATTTTCTGGAATTTTCATAAATTCATATTTTCAGTTTGGTCAACCCATATTTGACCATGAATATCTTTCATCCTAATTATGATTTAAGTGTTTTAGTGTCATGGTTTTGTAGTCTATATGTTAGAGTATAAAAGTGATACACTTACATGGCATAACAACATAACATGAAGAAGAGCTAAGCCTTCAAACTTCCTGTCACACCCTTTTCTGGGTTTCTAGGTTTTCCAGAAATGGTTTCCATGACTGGTGAACCATGTTTGACTATTAATAACTTTCTATCTAGACATGCTATGATCGTGATTCCCCTTGCAGTTTACTAACCACATAACATACTACACATATCAAGCTTTAAACACAACAAATCATTATTAGGGTGAGATTTATAAGCCCCGACTTTGGGCTGTCAGACAATATTTTTAGGGTTTTTCCAGTTTTCAAAAATTTTAATTTTCGTGCATCTAGATGTTATGAAAATGTTATTTCTCAACCCAGATCACTTATTAACATAACATACAACATAAATAAACAATTAATCATAACATCTATCAAAATTTTAAAGATATAGCGTGAGGGTTATGGTTTTATACATTTCTTGAGATATTTTTGATTTCTACTTATTGATTCTGTTCTTGGTTCGTGTATGAAATATTTTGAGCTTTTTAAAAAATGATCTAGAGAGTAAAATTCGTGGGTCTTAGAAAGAGAGAAAAGCTTGGCTTGAGTGTACAAAATAAATAAAGTTTACTTTCTTTTTCTTTTGCAAATCCTATCCAATTGATTCATTGAATCTGCGCTTGCTAGTTGTCAATTTGTGGCTGATGAGAGCAGATTTTGCTTGTGATAATATCCTAGCATTAATGAGCCAATATCTTGGCAAGATTTGCAAGTTAGCTCAACAAATAAATCCAAATAGGTTATTTTAGGAAACTAGCAAATTATTTTAAGGGCATTCTTGTCCATGGTACTTGAATCTATGGTTTAATCAATATATTTGAGCCCCTAATGTTTACCCAATAATTGTTGGGTTTAAGAAAATTGACTATGAATTAAATAAAAATTTAATTAGAACACACTAATTAAAAATTAGGATTTTCAATAGAAAATTAGGATTTCTTGATATTATTAGAGTTTTTAAATTTATGAATTAGGGTTTTCTAATCATTATCCTTAATCACATAATATACACACTTTCATTTAAATACAAACATATTCAATTACTATATTTAATATTTAAATAAAATAAATAAATTCTTAACATATATTTATATAATTATGTCAATAATCATAATTATAATTAAAATCTATAATCATAAGTCATATTAATATACTTACATATATTTGAATACAAATATAATTAATAATCATATTTAATATTCAAATTCCTTAAGAAAATAATTTTTTATTATGCATAACATAAATATACTTTCTTTTTAAATACAATTATACAATAATTGTATAATTCATGAAATTTCATAACATAAATCAAAATCAGGGTTTTGATCTATCATCACACTTTATCTTATATACCATTATTAATTAAGTGAAAATAATTAACTTAACTAATGTTGATAAATTCGTATAATAAAATAATTATTATAATAATTCTAAGAATCATTTCATATATTATTTAAATATTACGTTGATCATATTTTCATGAAAAATAAATAATGAAATATTTTTACTACCAAATTAATTTATTATAAGAATATAATTTATAATAATCAACAATTCCTTTTTTGAAAAATTTAATTGAAATTATACATGTAATAAATAAATATATATTTATTACATATTCACATATGCTTTACCTTGTACATATTCCCACATATTATTTTAGATAAACATAATATATATATATAAATTTATACGCAAAATTTTTTATTTAATTATATAAAAATCTTGGGTTATTACATTCACTCTCCCTTATAAGGATTTTGTCCCCGGAATCACCATTTCAAAACTTATACACACACGGATATATAACATACGCATTCATTGCATAGAGATCTCGATCAGATTCGTATCAAACTGATCTTCAACTATTCAGCATAAAGCTTGTCTATCTAATTAAACGAAATTTGATTTCTAATAGAACCCAAATTCCTCCTTCAAAATTTCTTAATAAAACGATTTATTATATATAAGAAAATAAAATTTATTTGAATAATACTTGGAATTCCATCCCCGGCTGCTGCTGTGTCTTGAACCGTCATATTGAAAGTCCTCGCAGTTGGCTTGCTTGTCGGAGTTGGATACGTGATCGCCAGCTTCCCACTGCTTTTTCCAGCATTTGCATTTTCTCTATCGGCTTTTCTTTTCGGACAATCCCTTGCCATATGATCAGTTGATCCACAGATGAAACAACCACTATTCTTTCTTGAATTGGGGCAATTAGGAGAGATGTGTCCCTCCTGCCCGCGCTTGTAGCACACAAACATTCCTTTAAGGGACTCACCTGAGTGGTTCTTCTCACAATTTCCACACGGTTCAACCTTTTTCCTTATTCCTCCTTGACTATTACCAGTGCTTTCGGAATTTGTCCACTTTCTTTTTCCACTTGTACTTCCACTGTTTCCTTCCACCTTAACTTTTCCTTCGACCTTACCTTTATTCTTCTTTTCCTTATTATAGAGGTTCATGGCCTCAGTTCCTCCTTCGGCAATAATAGCCTTTTCCAATAACGATCCAAACGAGTTAATCTGCAGCACTGCGACCTTGTTATACATCCAGGGTTTCATGTTCGAACCTTCTTGTCTTCCTTGCCTCAGTATTAACTTGCTGTGGAGCGAACCTGGCTAATTCATTAAATTTTGCGGCGTATTATGAAACGATCATATTTTCTTGTTTCAATTCAAGAAATTTAACCTCCATCCGGTCCTGCATACTGGACGAGAAGTAATTCTCGCTGAACAGTTCTTTGAACCTTGTCCTTGTTATCACTTCTGCTTTGGCTCGAGTTTGATTAGCCTTCCACCATAATTTTGCTTTCCCTTGTAGCATGTAGGTAGCAAAAGCTGTCTTTTGCTCCTCCACTACCCTAGCAATAACAAACATTTTTTCTATTTCCTTTACCCAAGTTTGGGCTACTATAGGGTCAGTCGTTCCTTTGAATTCAGGTGGTCCTACTGCTTTGAAGTCTTTGAAGTTTGCCAATTGATTATTTGGCCGATTTCTTCTTGCTGTCGGTGCTTGATTACGCATTGCTTGTGCCAACATATTCGTAAAATTCTGCATTGGATCTACTTGTCCTTCTTCGTTGTTTATAGATTCTTCTGCCCTTTGGTTTGGAGTTCGACGTCTTGGCGGCATTATCTGGTTAAACAAAACCTGAAAGTTATTATCTTATCATTCATATACTATTATTAATGGTATCATAAAAGATAGAATATAAAATTCTAAATTTTAGACCAATTCAGCTTGCTGGATTCCCAAATTCAGCTTGCCGAATTAACAAATTGTCATTTAATCAACATACTATCTTGACATATAATAATATCATAACATGTATATTCATATTCAAACAGTACATAATACTTTTCATTACACAGTACATGCTGCCATAGCCACTTACTATCCCTTAGTGGTAACAAAAGTCGGGATTCAACATGATACTTATGCAAAAGTAATACATTTCACACCTATACATACCATATCACATTCTATACATAATCCTATTTTACTTATCTTATTCATTTCCTACGCCTTCCCTAGATCCTGGACAAGCCTTTGCCTAACTATCAACCCACATACAAAACATACGCATTGCTTCGGATTAGGGCAATGAGATGAGATATGTCCTTCACGTCCACAATTATAGTATACATTCTATCCTTTCATACGTACGCCTTCATGTTTTCGATTATAGTTTGCAGACGTTCCTACTTTCTTGAAGTTTCCTTGATTAAAATCAGAATTTCCTAAATCATGGTCATTCATTTTTCTTTTTCGTTTTTGGCTTGGAGCTGCACATGATTTGCTGCATTTGGCTCCTATCTGTTTAATTTGAACCTTCAACTTATCTTATTTTTCCATTGTTTTACTTAAAGCCTTTTGCAACTGGCTATTTAATAACTTTTTTATTTCCCATAACCTTTCCAGAAAAGAAACCTTATTCTTTAAATTCTTCACTTCAGTTGATGCCTAATCAGCTCCAACTTCAGTTTCCGAATCACTATCTGTCAATAACATCATTTTTGGTTCTGGTTCTAGGTTTTCCAAAATGATTACCTCATCTTGGTTGCTTTCAGGCGGAGTGATTTGCTCCTTCTTTACGACATAAGAGTCTTCTAATCCTTTCCTTCATGACATCTATACACAAATTGTCTTGATTAGTACATAGTATATACACATAACAAACAATAGTTTATATAAGTTACTTTTATTTTATTTTACGATGAATTTTCTTAATTCATCTCTTTTAAACTCTATTTGAGTTATTTGTTTTTCAACGCTTCTATCTAGCTTAAGGTTATAGCCTAAGGTATTCCCCACCTAAGGTTTATAACATAAAGCTCTGATACCAACTTGTGACGCCCCCAAATCCGAGTACTTGAAACCCGAACTTGGTGCTACACGATATCATTTCTTTGAGCGGAATAATATAATTAACAAACTTAATATAAATATCAGAGTTGTCTAATCCCAGGTACACGACCTTTAAAGTATTTCATTACATGATAGATAGTAAATATTATCATCTTAATAAAGTCTAACTATTACGCAAGATATCATAAAACTTATTCTTGCAGCTTTCCTTTCCCTTTGTTTTTGTCAGAGCTTTCTGGTTGATCACGCTTAGCTGAAAACATTTAATTTAAAGCAAGAATGAGCATTCAATTGCCCAGCAAGTAATAGCAGTTAATAAACTTTAGCTGAAAGAAGTAAATGTTTTCTTTGAAGTATACTTCTACAACGAATCAATAGTTGTGAAGTCTTTCGAAACATATCTTAATAACATATCAAATCGTTTAAAATTTTGAAATGACGTAGTCACTATAAATGCTGAGCGGTCACTGGACCATGAACTTTTATTTTTCATTTTCGAAAAGGTTTAAACAGAAATTCATCTGCAAACTGCTATAGTCTTACGGACATGTAGAGTGATCAGCCCCTTTATGTCCTGTATTGATCAATACTATATGTTTGAATGATAAATTCGTTCACTCTGTTCGCCTTAGGCACAAAAATAATTTCCCCATTACAGGTTATTCATACTCAGTCTGGAGTTTTAACTAAACAATTCAGTTGAACGACTTTATCATAACCAATACTATTCAACAGTACAATTCAAACTATGTCTAGCTGAGTCAAATAGCTTAGACAATCTTTAAACTATAAACACATACTGAAGTTTAATAGTATGTAACATGATTTGTCATATCAAAGGATTTCTAGTTCAAGAGTTCTTGCATGAATACAACAACTCCTACAAGTGGGGACACTTGTATGATAACAGACAATAATGAGATATTAATAAATAATAACTGAATTGAATAAAATTTTACAATATAAGAATAATTTTCATAAACGTATCCTGAATATCATTATGGATATGAATAATTGACAATAATTATTTATGAGCATGCTTTTCGCTTACTGGAATCCATCGCATAAAGTAAATGCAAAGAGTAGAGATACATACTCAATAATAAATTGAGATAAGAAACTTGCCTTGATAGCTGATTACTGCTACGTAGTATAGCTTACGCTTTTATCTTTAATATGAAGTCCTATCATCAATAGCATTATTCTTTTAATTAAAATAATACAACTTAACACATAATACTACTTAAATATGTTGTCACATATTCATGTCATCCTAGTTATGATTTAAGTGTTCTAGTGTCATGGTTTTGTAGTCTATATGTCAAAGTATAAAAGTGATAGACTTACATGGC
Source organism: Panax stipuleanatus (assembly GCA_020205555.1). Lineage (NCBI taxonomy): Eukaryota > Viridiplantae > Streptophyta > Magnoliopsida > Apiales > Araliaceae > Panax > Panax stipuleanatus. The sequence continues at coordinate 107,767,834 of CM035119.1, read as the reverse complement.
ATAACAACATAACATGAAGAAGATCGAAGCCTTCAAACTTCCTATCAGACCCTTTTCTGGGTTTTTAGGTTTTCCATAAATGGTTTCCATGACTGGTCAATCATGTTTGACCATTAATAACTTTCTACGTAGACATGCTATGATCGTGATTCTCCTTGCAGTTTACTAACCACATAACATACTACACTTATCAAGCTTTAAACACAACAAATCAATAACAGTGTGAGATTTATAGGCCCCTGACTTTGGGCTGTCAAATAATATTTTTAGGATTTTTCCAGTTTTCAAAAATTTCAATTTTCGTGCATTTAGATGTTATGAAAATGTTATTTCTCAACCCAGATCACTTATTAACATAACATACAACATAAATAAACACTTAATCATAACATCTATCAAAATTTTAAAGATCTAGCATGAGGGTTAAATTTTATACATTTCTTGAGAAATTTTTGATTTCTACTTCTTGATTCTGTTCTTGGTTCGTGTATGAGATGTTTTGAGCTTTTTAGAAGCTGATCTAGATAGTACAATTTTGTGAGTCTTAGAGAGAGAGAAAAGCCTGGTTTGAGTGTACAAAATAAATGAAGTTTACTTTCTTTTTCTTTTGCAAATCCTATCCAATTAATTCATTGAATCTGAGCTTGCTAGCTGTCAATTTGTGGCTGATGAGAGGAGATTTGGCATGTGATAATATCCTAGCATTAATGAGCCAATATATTTGCAAGATTTGCAAGTTAGCTCAACAAATAAATACAAATTTGTTATTTTAGGAAACTGACAAAATATTTTAAGGGCATTCTTGTCTATGGTACTTGAATCTAGGGTTTAATCAATAGATTTGAACCCCTAATGTTTACCCAATAATTGTTGGGTTTAAGAAAATTAACTAGAAATTAAATAAAAATTTAATTAGAACACACTAATTAAAAATTAGGGTTTTTCAAAATAAAATTAGGGTTTCTTGATATTATCAGGGTTCCCAAATTTATGAATTAGGGTTCCCTAATCATTATCCTTAATCACATAATATACGCACTTTCATTTAAATACAAACATATTCAATTACTATGTTTAATATTTAAATAAAATAAATAAATTCTTAACATATATTTATATAATTATGTCAATAATCATAATTATAATTAAAGTCTATAATTATAGTAATATTAATAGGAATTTCTTAACATGTGCCCTAAGGGCACATGCTAAGCACACAGGTCAAGAGAATATTTTCTTGAATTGTGTGTATATTCCCTTGAACTTAGTGCATATGCAAAAATAAAGAAAATATGCACACAATTCAAGAGAATATTCTCCTGAACTGTGTGTTTAGCATGTGCCCTTAAGGCACATGTTAAGAGGACCTATATTAATATACTTACATATATTTGAATACAAATATAATTAATAATCATATTTAATATTCAAATCTCTTAAGAAAATAATTTCTTATTATTCATAACATAAATATACTTTTCATTTAAATACAATTATACAATAATTGTATAATTCATGAAATTCCATAACATAAATCAAAATTAGGGTTTTGATCTATTATCACATTGTACCTTATATAGCATTATTAATTAAGTTAAAATAATTAACTTAACTAATGTTGATAATTTCATATAATAAAATAATTATTATAATAATTCTAAGAATCATTTCATATATTATTTAACTAATACATTGATCATATTTTCATGAAAAATAAATAATGAAATATTTTTACTACCAAATTAATTTATTATAAGAATATAATTTATAATAATCAACAATTCCTTTCTTGAAAAATTTAATTGAAATTATACATGCAATAAATAAATATATATTTATCACATATTCACATATGCTTTACCTTGTACATATTTTCACATATTATTTTTGATAAACATAATATATATATAAAAAAAATTATACGCAAAATTTTTTATTTAATTATATAAAAATCTTGGGTTATTATAGAATTAATTAATATAATAATATTAGTTAATTGTTATTATTAATAATAACATATTAATAAATATATGATTAATTTAAAATAATATATTAATGGTTATTCAAATTAATTATTGTGTGCAATAATATGTGATGAGTAATTGTATATTATATGATGCCTACATTCATTTAATATAAGACGAGGGGTGACACTACAAGGTGACTATATATATATATAACTATATGGTAAAGTAAATGAATCATATAAGTTCCATAAATGAGCTTATGTGACCATATATTATGTGTGGATACATTAAATGTGTACTTTGTGCAATATTAAATTAAACTACATGAATAATTGTTATTTAGTAATTATTTGAATAATTAAGTATAATTGAAATAATAAAGTTTTATGATAATGTGGAGTGATAATACTCAACTAAATTATATTCGGTATTATCGTATGTACATGAATTTATATAATGATGTGTATATATAATAACCCCAACTTGTTATAATGTTATAACATTAACTCATTAATATTACATTATAACTTGAAGGAGAAATAAACCTAGGTATACATATATACATTTGTGTAGGAGTAATATGTGTATGTATATTTAAACTTAAGCATGTTGGTATTTCATTTTGCTAAATGCTGAGAATAGAGTTGTCCCATATTGAATGTCTCATTCTCCTTCTTCACGTAATAGGTATATGGCATATGCTACTCCTATAAATACCAAACTCTGAGATTTCATGTGGGGATGATGATGGAGAGGGGAGTGGTCCAAATAGTGACAAGTGAACTATTACACCAAACCTTGATTGCCCAATGTATTCTTCTTCCTCCTCTTGGTTTGATTCATGGTGTAAAGGCTTGGCATGGGTTTTGAAGTCTCTATAAATTAAGCACCTCTCTTCTCAATTTCATTTGGTTAGAACATTGCTAAATTGATATAGAGAGTGAGTCGAGAGAGAAAAATGAAATTAGAGCAAGCCTTGTCCAATTCAAGCTTCAAGAGGTATAATACTTAAACACATTTTAAAATTCAAGCAAATGTAATTCATAGGAAATTGCATAAATTGGTTGGGAATTGATATGTGAGATGATGTTAGCATGTTACTTAAGTTTATATACATGTTGTATATGTAATGTGGTTGAATTCAAGCATGTTTCACGAAGGATTTTGAAATGGGTTTGGAAGCTCTGCAATAACAGAAACCTTCCTGGCTGGAACCAAAGTGGCGCTGCCGCGCCGATCTGCAAAAGAGGAATCCAAATTTTGTGGTTTCTGAAATGTTGAGTATGCTAGTATAACTTAATTATGCCTATTTATGTCCCTGACATGATATCGTAGGAGGCCTTACATGGTATCACCTACCTTAGCTCGGTTTTAAACGATTCTAAAAGAAACTTAAGGTTTTCAAAATAAAAACTTGATAAACTAAGTACACTTTAATTTCTGAAATTGTGAGCATGCTATTATGGTTTAGTTATGTGTGTACATGAGTATGATATAGAGCATGTAAAGTTGCTTTACATGCTTAGTTAGTTTAACATGAGATTTTCAAAGGAAACTTAAAAGTTTGAAGACTAATTTTGTTGATAACTACCTTATGTGTATTCTAAAATTTATGACTATCATGATAGGGTATCGTATGCATATAGACACGATTGACATGTATGCCTAACTAGCCATTAACGTTGTAAACTAGTCAAGCGTACTTCAAATGAGTTTTAAAGAAGTAAAACTATGTTACTTTAAAATACATGACTAGGATGACTTCAACATGTATGATTGAGGTTTATTGACCTCATTACATATGTATAATGACTAAACATGAGAAACCTTTCTAATTGATCACATTATGCTTGTTAAATGGAAAGTTGATAACAAGCTACATTGAAGGTAAAACGGAGACCGAACCTAGTCATAAATCTCATAACATATGTGTTTTACATGTATCATCGTCTAAAGTACATTATTGGATAGGATAGAATTCTGCAGGAGTAGGCCATCTCTAGTTTGAACTGGGAGCAGCGCAGTCGCGCCACTCCCTAGTTCAAACACAGCTCGGTCGCGCCACCCTGCAGGATGAACTGAGCATGCTGTTTGTAATATGAAATCTCTCGCGTGCTTATAAGTGATATCCTAAACTGTAATACATGTTTAGTGAAGTGTTCAAGCATTAAGAAGTATGTTAACGACAAAACCATATATGGATAAGTGTTTACAAAACTTTTGAAATGTTAAGTCAACGACGATTACAAGCTATGTTATTTGCTTATATAATAACATACAAATTGATTATGTGCTATGTGTACGTAAGATATGTAACGACATACGTGTAGGAATATACTACTAAAGTTAGGATCTTATGTATATTTAACTTACATATCAAGTATATATATTCGACTTATGTAACTAATGAAAATACATATGCGTAACTATGTTACGATAGGATATCTTAGTCCGGGAAGTGTTGATAAGCTTTAAATTGATAAACTATTCATAAGGCAAGTACTCGAACCTTATTCTTTATTGAGCACTACTTAAGCTTGTACTATTATTGATCGTACGAGTAAACAATTCATAGTATGATTCTTGTCTTATGAATTAATGCTTCATAGCTTAAGGTAAAGTTTATTTATATTATTCGAACTATGAGTTCGAGTATTGAACTTATAAATTGTTCTTATATACATTGAAAGAGCGGTCTATGCCATTTGATTCGGCTAAACCTATATCATGAATTTGAAAGCAATCTAAACCAATTATTTGGTGCGAAAATCTTATAACCGACTAAGATGAACAACCCTCATTAAAGGGGAAACTATATATATTTTTAGGGAGACCAACGTGCGCACATGAGTACGATTAAATGTTATGCATGACGTAGGGTACTTTAGGTTGATCACCTGTTGTACTTGTTTTATTTGATTATCAATATATTACTGTTAATTCTAGTAAGAGTTCATCCTGAAAAGGGTTAACACTTGAATCTTGTTGATATCTTTATGTCCATAGTGACATTTATTGAAAACTATTGATACTTCTTGTTATTCTTGAACTATCATTTACTATTGTACCCTCGGGATTTGAAATCTATATTATTCACCCTTATTGCTATATTACTTGTTGAGCAAACTTGTTGCTCATTCTTGCTTTTCCTAAAACATTTCAGTTAAGGCAGAGCAGGGCGAACCCTCGGGCACTGATAAGGGCAAAGGCAAAGCTACGACGTAGCTTTGTATTCATTTAGACTTGTTATGATAATTGTACTAAGACCTAATTCATATTATGTACTAGTTAAGTTTAAGTTATGTATTAGCTATGATTAAGCTATGTTTAAGATGATGGAGTAATGTTTAAGTTACGAGACCGTAGGACCCGAATAATTATATTAAATAAATAGAAATTGTTCTATTATTCCGTTGCATGAGATGTTATTATGATATTAGTTATTTTGGGAAGTGACGAACCGAATTCGAGACACGAGTGGTCCGAATTTGGGGGCGTCACAAACATAGCAGTGAAAACAGTTCTATAGCAATAAATTAGTGCACATAGACAACTCCACATACAACTTAGTCAACTAAGCATGCTTCACATATTCAAGTACTCATGCACCAATAAATTCAATTCAAATCAAGTACACTGGTTACTGACTTAGTTTTCAACATTCCTTGATCAACTAAATACCAACAGATCTTGAAATTAAGCATTAATTTTTAATTTTTTGACTCTAACCCTTCAACACTTAGGCGAATAAAATCATGGAACCAAGCAAAAATTTCAGTAAATTTCCAAATTCTAGCAGATTTTAGACAATTATACCTAAAAAAACAAAGAAAACTAAAATCTAAAATTCCCTCCCCCATACTCAAACCTTACATTTTCCCCAATGTAAAAAAATTATGCACAGTAGAAAACTAGTAAAACTAACAAATTAAAAAGGAAAGGGATAAAAAGATCAAATCTGAATTCTTGGGTTTCCTCCCAAGCAGCTGCCCTTTTTTAACGTCGTTAGCTCGATTGTAACTCACTCAATCATCCGAAAACCGGATCCATCAGCGTCAACATCTCAACCTGCTCAACCTGAATGCTATCCAAAAATGGCTTCAACCTATGTTCGTTCACCTTGAACACATTCCCTGTCTTTGGATTTTGTATATCTATAGAACCATGAGGAATCACATTAGTAACAAGAAATGGATCCTCTCAACGGGAACGCAACTTACTTGGAAATAATTTCAATCGTGAATTATAAAGGAGAACTTTTTGCCCAACAGTAAAATTCTTTCGCAAAATCTACTTATCATGGAAAGCTTTTGACTTAGCCTTATATAGTTTAGAACTCACATATGATTCAGTACACTACTCCTCGAGTTCTTGTAACTGCAACTTCCTACGGACGCCAGCTTGATCCAAGTTCATGTTGCGCTATTTGATTGCCCAGAAAGCTTTATGCTCTAGCTCCACATGTAGGTTGCACGGTTTCCCGAACATTAGCCTATAAGGCGACATACCAATTGGAGTTTTGTATGCCATCATATATGCCCAAAGTGCATCATCTAATCTAAGACTCCAATCTTTCCTGCTCGGGTTGACTACTTTCTCCAAAATGGAATTCATCTCTCAGTTGAATACCTCAGCTTGGCCATTATTTTGCGGATGATAGGATGTAGAAACCCTGTGAAGAACGTTGTATTTCTTGAACAAAGCTGCTAATACCCTATTACAGAATTGAGTTCCGGGATCACTAATGATGGCCTGTGGTGCTCCAAACCTGACAAATATGTTAGTCCTGACAAAATCTGCAACAACTTTAGAATCCTCAGTCCTAGTGGCTTTAGCTTCCATCCACTTTGAAACATAATCTACTGCCAATAAGATGTAAACATTACCAAAGGAAACATGAAAAGGTCCCATAAAATCAATACCCCAAACATAAAAGATTTCAACAATTAGAATAGGGTTTTGTGGCATTTGATGTCTATGTGATATATTTCCTGTTCTTCGACAATTTTCACATGATTTGCAAAATAGATATGAGTCTTTGAAAATTGAGGGCCAAAAGAAACCACTCTCTAACACCTTATGTGATGTTCTTTTAGGTCCAAAATGACCTCCAAAAGCATAGGAATGACAGAAAGCTAGAATAAATTGGAACTCATTATCAGGTACACAACGTCTAACTATCTGATTAGCACAAAATTTTCACAAGTATGGGTCATCCCACATATAATGTTTTGCATCACTCCTAAGCTTTTCTTTCTGGGATTTTGAAAACTCACCCGGTAAATACGCACTTACCAAATAATTCACAATGTCTACATACCAGGGAGTTGTATTGCCAATGGAAAGTAGATGCTCATCCGGAAACATGTCTTGTACTGGTAGTGCTTCTTCCTCCTTAAGAATTCTACTCAAGTGATCCGCTACCAAGTTACACCCTTTTTATCTCTAATTTCCAAGTCGAATTCTTGCAGCAGCAAGATCCACCTTATGATTCGACGTTTGGACTCTTTCTTAGTAAGCAAGTACCTGAGAGCAGCATGTTTAGAATAAACTATCACTTTAGTACAAAGTAAGTATGATCTAAACTTATCTAAAGCAAATACAACAGATAAGAGTTCTTTTTCAGTTGTGAAATAGTTCATATGAGCCGCATTCAATGTTCTAGAAGCATAGTAGATGGCATGGACAACTTTGTCAATCTTTTGGCCCAAGACGACATCGATAGCATAGTTGCTTGCATCACACATTATCTCAAATGTAAACTTCCAATTTGGTGGTTGAATGACAGGGGCTATTGTGACGCCCCCAAATTCGAACCGTCACTGATCACGGATTCAGTTTGTCACGTACTAATTCTAATAACAATTAAAATCTCAAACAATAGAATAACAGAATAATTTACATTGATATAACATAAATATTCTCGTCCCAAGTCTCAAAACTATTACTAATACACTTCCTAACTTAAACCAAACATATCTTAATACATAACATTAAATAAGTCTTAATACAACATTAGGGAAACATCCTAAGAGCACAACTACTTCATAGCTTTGCCTTCGCTCTTGTCCTGTCCTGGTGTTCCACCTTGCCCTGCCCTAACTGAAATATTTTAGGGAAAACAAGAATGAACACAAATTGCCCAACAAGTAATATATGATAAGGGTGAAGATTTTTTTAAATTGAGTTTGAAATATCAAGGTATAATCTTGATGATAATCAAGAGTTTGAAGAATAACATCATGAACAACGAGTATCAACAATTCTCAAATTAAAACCTTGGAATATGAAACGATATTTCATTATAGATCAACAAATATATATGAATTCAAATGCTATCAACGTATCCAACTGGATAAAGTAATTTATATTGAGCAGTCACTAAGGACTATTGAACATCTACTAGAATTATCAATATTAAACTAATAACCCCAAATAAGTATGGTAGATGATCAGTCTACAATACTCTATGTTATGCATAACACCACAATAATTTTCACGCGTGTGTTGGGGCTTCAAACAATATATACACTCCCCTTAGCATAAGGGTTGTTCAACTCAGTTTTCAAAAATTCCGCACCAGTCAATTGGTTTGGATAGTTTTTTAAATATGAACATAGTCTAGCCAAATCAAATGACATAGACACTTCCGCAATATCCAAGAGAAATGCTATGTTCAATATGAAATACTAGCTCAAATGAAACAGGAGTTTATTCAATAAGCATACTAACTCAATTTAAACGAGTAAGTAAGACAGCTTGCTTTCACAAGGGTCCGTTGTAAAGGTTAGGATACTTGTAATTAACAACACAAGAACGAGTTCAAGGAAACATGCACAATAAAAGAGTGTAAGTCGGAGAAACTTGCTTACAATATCCGTTGAATAAAGTAATGCAAGGGTTAAAGATACTTGCCTTATATGTAGTCTATCCACGTAAAGCTAATCAACACTTTCGAATCCTATTATAATATATTTACATGTATAGGACACTCATTAGCTAAGCACATTCAGTACACAAGCTTGATATGTAATTCCAGTATACACATAGGGTTCTAACTTAGTCTTGTAACTTTATACGTACGTCATTACGTACTTGTACACACGTAGCACGAAATTAGTTTATGCAATCATGTAACATATTTATATTACGCATGACATTGCATTTAATCACAACGCTCAATCAATTATTATTATCCATGGACTTCCTTTTTACAAGTTAAACATCACTATGTTATAATGTCATGCCATATAAATATATATTGGTAGAGATCAGGCCATGATCAGTAGCTTAAGTAACATTACAAGTCAGTTATAATCAGAAAATAAGCAGGCTGCATAAATTCTAAAAACAGACTGGCGCAGCTGCGCCCTGGTTAAGCCTAGGGACAGCGTAGTTGTGCTGTCCCCTGGCCAAATCAGGGTTGAGCTTTTGCCTCACTGCTTCTATCCAATATGTAAGCATACATTAACACATAGTTTATTCATATGTTAAAGGGTCTTAGATGCATACATAACCTTTCTACGTCCAATCTTTCATGAAATGGTTCAATATTAATATCTTTGATGACTTAAGGCTATATAAAGTCATGAAATCATAAAGGCTATCATGTTTGACATTCATACATGCGAGGTGGTCATATAATCTATCAATAAGCATGCTCACATATTTCTACATCCTATACGCATAAATAGCATCGTTATTTATTTGAAAACTTAATTAACCTCATACTCGATTAACTCGTATTGTTTTTTACAAGTATGTGCACATACATAATATATTAGCGATGTTAAAAGCACTATTAAGCATGTTAAAAATATCATAATGCTATTACACTATGATCATGTAACTTAGTTTGCAAAAAGTCCGAACTTTACTTTTGAAATCGTTACGACTTAACCCATGTAGGCTAGCGTAAACTCAATACCTTGTATTCACCTTTCATATGTAGTTAAGTCATGTTTACATGCTCACAAAGTTAAAATATCTCTCATATGGTATTCATGGATATTAGTTTCAAATATATCAAGTTTCCTTTAGTTAAAAGCCAACAATTTGGACATGAACAAGGAAACCATGTATCACTAATCATGCTAGCTTATGTTCGTAATTTAGTCATATAAGTATATTATCATGCTAATATGGTCAAAATATGAATATCATACTTATATGTCAAAGTTCATTTTCAAAACGTATGCTTTCTTTAGTAAATGTTCACTAATGAGGTCAAACACGTTCATGCTATATCTTGACACATAAATTCACATGTTAACATGATCTTCATGTATATCTAGACCACACAAACGTGCTTACAAAGTCAAAACATAAACATCAACATAATATGTGAAAGTCTATTTTAGAAACTTTAATTTTATTTAGCAATGTATACTAACGACGACAAAGCAACTCATGCCACATCAAGACTCACATATGCACAAGTTAAACATGTTCTCCATGCATTGCTAAGCCATACAAACATGCTTAAAAGTCAGAATGTGAACCTCACATGCATATGTGAAGTTTGTTTTAAAAACTCTAACTTTCATTTCAAAAATTATAACTTTCTTTAGTAATTATATACTATCATAGTCAAACATGCTCATACTATGTCAATGTACTCGTATATACATGTTAACCATATTCTCATGCTTGTCTTAGTATTAACACATTGGTACTTAACAAATTTGTTAACAGAAGCAGGATCTGAAATCAGGTACCGGCGCAGCTGCAATACTTTCCGGCCAGAAGTAGAAAGGCCTCTGTTCGGCAGATTTCAAAGCCAAACACAAAATTCTCCTATGAAATTCATTCCAACACAGTCACATTGCTATATTAGATGCATATAAACTTACATAACAACTAAACATCATTCTCCAATCCAATTATCATGTAATTCATGCATAATCAATAATCTATCAAGTTTCAAAAATGAAGAACAATGAAATGAGAGTTACCTCTGCTAAGCTTGGATTGGGTTCACTGCTATATCAGACTTTCTCAATTCACAGGCCCTCACCTCAATGATATACTCCCCCTCAACTCTTAGTTAACAGAAACTCAGCAAATGAAAAATAGAAGGAGGGAGCTTCATTTATATAGAATGAATTATACAGATAATAGTTTTGTTCATAAATTTCAACCAACGGGAAAAACAAAAACTTAGAGGTTAAAAGAGAGTTGTTGGGTAGTTGGTGAATTCCACTATTGGAGTCACTCCCCTTGTGATCATGATGGCTATAATGCTGAGTTTGAGAGAAGAGGCAATAGGCTAGCCATTGAGTTATACACGTGAGGAGAGAGATGACAATAATTTGGGACAAGCTTATGTAGAACTCAGCATTTGGCAAATGAAATAAATGCAACACTTAGGTTTATTTTATGTTCACATTATATACACTTAGGCTAAATACACATGTATCTATACATAGGTTGTAATTTTATTTAGAGTCACAATGTAGTTTTTAATATGGTAATAATATTACAATGTAGTAAGTTGAGGTACATGTATATCTCTCAATATATAATCCATGTATATTTATAATACCGAACATAATCCAATTGGGTATTATCTTTCCATATTACCATGAACCATATTATTTCAATTATTTATATTTATTGAAATAATTATTATTTTAATTCCACATTAATATTTAATATTAAAATAGATAACCATTTATTTGTTTCCTCACATATTATTAAGTATACACTTAGTTTAATAATCCATAAGTACACCTTTAATGTATCCATACATATATGTTGTTACATAATATCATTACAACTCTATTATTTCGAATTATATTAACCTATTGAAATAGTCACCACATAACAATTGTTTATTTATTATAATATTATATGAATTACATCTTTAATGTCCTTACACATACATATAGTCACATATACATTATTATGTAACTTCCACAATTCCTTAAATCTTAATAAATAATTCTCATATATTATATAGTCTTATTAAAGTGTCACCCTACACTTTATATAATGTTGTTTGACTTAGTATTGCACAATGTACACATAGCATGTGTTCATGTAACTTACACCATTTAACTAATCTTAATATATGATTCTTGTATATTATATGAAATCACATGTTAGTGTAACATTACACTTTATATAATATAATTGTAACTACTATACATTATGAGTCTAATTATCACACACTTTGCACACAACAATTAGTCGAGTAAATATAATCTTATTATATTTATAAACCATTTACTCGTTAATATTCTATTACTCGCAATAACAATTAATAACGTTATTATACGATTAACTATCACATGTATTGCACACAACAATTAATTATATAAATATAACTCTTATTATATTCATCATTTATTTACTCATAAATATTTTGTTACTCACAATAACATATTATTAACAATTACTCAATAATAGGCTATCACTAATCACAACGATTAATTAACAATGTAATATTAATTAATCCTTCACTTATTGATTTCCCTCATTAATTAAATAAATCATTATCATTTCCATTCTCATGCCACACAAAGCATTCTACGAGTTCGTCGCAATTCCCCATATTTCCTGAATTATTATAAATTCAATATAATATAATCGAATTACTTTTCTCATAGCTCATAAACATTTATATTTAAATAAATATTCATTTTTTTATTAGTATCAAAATTTATATTTATTCCTGAAATTAATGGGTCTTACAGCTATCGTCAATAATTTCTTTAAGGTATCAAAAGTCACATTGCATTCATCATGAAAATGGAATTCCACATCTTTCTGGAGCAACTTGCATAAAGGTAATGCTATCTTGGAGAAATCTTTGATAAACCTGCGATAAAATCCTGCATGTCCAAGAAAAGAGCGTATCTCCTGCACGCTGACAGGGTAAGGCAATGCAGATATAATATCAATTTTTTCTTTATCGACATCTAAACCATTAACTGACACTACATGTCCAAGTACAATTCCTTGTTCTACCATAAAGTGACATTTTTCCCAATTTAGCACAAGGTTATTTTCCAAACATCTATCCAAAACACGAGCCAGATTATCTAGGCAAGCGTCTAAAGAATTACTATGTACTGTGAAATCATCTATAAAGACCACAATGCATTCTTTTAAAAGATCGAAAAAAATACTCACCATGCATCTTTGAAAAGTACCTGGGGCATTGCAGAGTCTAAAGGATATTCGTCGATAGGCAAAGGTACTAAAGGGACATGTGAATGTGGTCTTTTCTTGGTCTTGGGGTGCAATCACAATCTGGTTATAACTTGAATGAACATCTAGAAAGTAATAATAAGTATGCCCAGCTAATCGTTCTAGCATTTGATCAATAAAAGGAAGGGGAAAGTGATATTTTCTAGGTACAAAATTTAACTTCCTATAGTCAATACACACTCTCCAGCCATTCCAGAAAAATTTGGAGGCCAGGTGTCGGAGAACGTTCACCACCTTAGGGTATTCACTCGAGAATGTGCTAAAACTATTGACAGCACAGAGAAAGATTGTGCAACTCCTTCCACCAACCAATACCGGTGGATGAAATTTTGACCCAAGCAAAAAGTGTGCTTATCATTCTGGAGCTCCCGGACATGATACATAAGACTGTTGGTCTGTCAAGCACAAAATCCAAGACTTGATTGATAATGGAAAGATTATGGTGACCAAACCGGAGCAACTGCACGTGCAGGATAATCCCCTCCCTCAGCACAAAGAGGAGGGTGTCAACATGATTAGCACACAAAATGGAGAAGGGTCCAAGTACCTTCGATACATCAGAGAGTCAACTCCACCTAGCAATAACAGCCCAGACAGTTGGGAAGTCTTAGAAAGGCGATTCCTGATAGAACAAGAGATTAATTCTATCAAGGAACAGATTGGACAGTTAGCAGAACTGGTCATATACCAACATTAGGTCACCGGACAGCTGATAAACCAGAAATCAGTCGCATTCCTATGTGGGACCATTATCGTTTTCATCAGCATGAACCTTGGGCCGACAAGATGGCCAAGGAAGAGAAGTTCCAGGCTGATAGGGAATTCGCTTTCTAGAGGAATTTCACCAACCTAAACCAGCTGATGAAAGAAATCCTACAGATGTTAATCAATGATGGGATGGTCATAGATCTGTTACCACAGTGAACCCTCGATCTAGAAAATTCAAACCTGAAAGAATCTGCCAGTACAACTCTAATGAACTCGGCCATGATACTGAGGACTGCTGGGCACTTCGCTATTTAATTCAGACCATGATTGAAAGTGGTGAACTGATAAGGGGGAATCAAGATTATGGACTCCTAGATGAAGAAATGCTCTTTCATCCCACTGCGTGGAATCAGGATATAGTGGCTGTTATTTCCTGTGATAAGAAACTAACCCTCACACCTCTAATGTTACCAGGGAAAAGGAGCCAAGAAGAACAAAATCATGTGAAGGTGGATGCGCCCGAACCTTTGATATTACCATTCAGACCCCAATATCAAGTGATCAGTCTGAAGAGAGTCCCATGGAACTATGGGAATGATGAAGGTTCCACTCAAACAACATTGCCATCATACCAAAGGAGATTCCATTGTACCTACCTCGGCGAGGTGATCAAATAAGTCATCAAGGCCAAAGAAAAGGTGGCTGAAGAGAAAATAGAAGAGTTCCTCAGTAAAATGGGACACAATGAAATCAAAGTGGTGCAAATCCTGAAATACGCATCCAAGTAGATGTCCATTCTATATTTGGTCTTATCATCGGTGGATCATCGCAACATTCTGGTGAAAGTACTGGAAGAAGCCCATCTGCCAAAGACAGTGGATGCCGAAATATTTTGTAATGTGATAGAACACATCTTTAACAGCAATGTGATATCTTTCACTGACGATGATATACGTGCAGAGGGGACGGGTCATCGCAAGTCACTACACATAGCTATAATGTCATCTAGGTATGTGATCAGAGGTGTGCTCATAGATGGAGGATCATCTCTCAACATCTGTCCCTACGACACCTTGGAGAGAATGCATATTAACCTGAAACGGATCAAAACCAGTCATGTGGGCATCTGGGCTTTTGATGGATCTCGTCGACAAGCTATGGGAGAAATTGAGCCTTCTCTGGATATTGGTCCACACATTTTTTATGTATCTTTCCAGGTGATCAACATCACCATCGGATACAACTTATTACTTGGCAGGCCATGGACCTACATGGCAGGAGCCGTTCCATCCATCCTTCATCAGCAACTCAAATACATTATCAACGACAACCTAGTCATAGTGAATACTGAACCGAAATACCCTGTCTGAATATAGGGAGACATGCCGATGATCTGCCTGGATGCAGAGATTGAACCTGCTAGTTTATAAGCCTTGGAGGTGAGTGATACTTTATACCTACTAGTGGGGGCAGCAGCTCTGAAACCAAAGGTTTCTCCTGAAGTGATGACAGTGGGCTAAGAGATGGTATCTTTGGGTTTCCAACTTGGAGAAGGGTTAGGAAAGAATCAGCAAGGTATTAAGAGTCCAGTACAAATCCCGAACCAATCAGGAAAAGCCGGATTGGGTTATTCATTGGGGTCAAGCCGTCGGAACCCATATAAGAATCTAAAGGCTCATGCTCCCATTATACTATTCCCAAACCTCAATGATACTGGATTTGTGAAGCCAATGAGGAAAATCCCTGTTGGTGTGTCAGCCATGTTGTTTCCTCCAATCATACCAGCATGTGAAAGAAAGACCCCAAAGCATGAAGGGAAGAGCAAAAAGGGAAAAGAAAAGTTCCTGTATGAAGGACGAGACCCATTTACTAACATGCGTGCCTGCATACACTATGAGGGTATGAACGCTGTTATCCCAGACAGTGACGACGAGGATCAAATAAAAATTCCTCACATTAAGAAAGAGAAGTGGGCAGTTCAAAGAAAAGCCCCAGCCCTATTTGGAAGGATGATTTAGTCATCATCCGATATGAGGTAGACGAGCATAATTCCTTGATCCTCCCTGTTCATGAGGATCTAACCATGGACAACTAGAGCAGTGTCCCTTGCTTCATTCAAAAAGGGTAAAGGGGTAGAGAATCCATCTGCCCTGTTACATGCTTTCATTTACTACTTATTTTTTATTGCACAGCTATAGCAATAACTTTTGTCATGCTTTACAAAATGCTGGGTATATTTAAGTAGTTGCATATATTAAAGTGAAAGTATTTTGTTTTCAGGACTCCAGAGTTGGATTTGTTTGTCACTACTGATGAGATGACAACCTGTCACAGTGACTACAACTTTAATGTAGATTTGAACTTCGACTTGATAGAAGTTGATCAAGAGGAGGAAGATGACTATGAGGTGCCCGAAGAGATCAAAGAATGGGTCGAAGATAAACCCAAACCAAACCTTGACCAAGCCACCAATATTAACATAGGAACCTCTAAAAACCTCAAAGAAATCTAGATAGGTTTAGACCTCACCAAAGACCAAAAGACCGATCTGATCGAACTCCTAACAATGTTCCAGGGTGTGTTTACATGGTCACATGAAGACATGATTGGCCTGTCTACTGACATTATCATCCATCGAATGCCCATCAAAGATGGATTCAAGCCCGTCAAGCAGAAGCTCAGGCGTTTAAAACCTGAATGGAGTCTGAAAGTCAAAGAAGAGGTTGTTAAAAACTTCAGAGCCGGCATCATCATGGTATCAGCATACCCGGAGTAGCTGTCAAACATAGTCCCCGTGCCTAAACCCGGAGGGAAAGTAAGAGTATGTGTAGATTACATGGATTTGAACAAAGCCTGCCTAAAGGATAATTTCCCGGTACCTTTCATCCACATCTTGATAGACAACACAGTGCAGTATGGTATGTATTCCTTCGTGGATTGCTTTGCTTGTTACCATCAAATCATGGTCGCTAAAGAAGACAGGGAGAAAATAGCTTTCATCACTCCCTATGGAACCTTCTGTTACAGACGATTGTCCTTTGACCTTATCAATGTCGGTGCCATATATTAGCGAGCCATGATGGCCTGTTTTATGACATGATGCATAAAGAGATAGAGGTTTATGTGGATGATATCATCGTCAAATCCTGGAAGGAGGACGATCACATCGACCATCTCAGGAATTTGGTCAGTAGGTTGTGTAAGTATAACATCAAGCTAAATCCAGCCAAATGTGCTTTTGGCGTCAAATCAGGCAAGCTGTTGGGATTCCTGTTGAGCAATAGAGGCATTGAGCTAGATCCTACCAAGCTTAAAGCCATCACTAAAATGCCTATACCCTGAACAGAGAAGGAGATACATGGGTTCCTGGGAAGGATCAATTTCATAAGTAGGTTCATTTCCCAGCTCACAGCAACTTGTGAACCCATCTTCAAGCTACTAAGGAAGAATTCCTCAGCCAAATGGAATGAGGATTGTCAGAAAGCCTTCCTTGCCATCAAAAAGCAGCTAATCGAAGCACCAGTCACGGTACCCCAAAGGGATGGAGTTCCCCTGTTTATGTACATGTCCGTCAATGCCAATGCAATGGGTTGTATGCTGGGACAGAAAGATGATAGTAGTAAGGAGAGAGCCATCTACTACATCAATAAAAGATTCTGCAGTGGCAAACAGAAGTACATCCTATTTGAGAAAACCTGTTGTGCGTTAGCATGGGCAGCCATGAGGTTACAACATTATCTGCATGGGCACACGACCTACCTCATATCCCGCATGGATCCGCTAAAATATGTATTCAACAAGCCAATGTTGAATTGTCGATTGTCCAAATAGCAGTTGTTCCTCCAATAGTTCAACATTGTTTACGTGACTTAGAAATCCATCAAAGGTCAAGGCATTGCAGATCAACTAGCCGAAGCACCATCAAGAGGGTATGAACCCCTGGAAACTTATTTCCCGGATGATGAGATCATGACAATTCAGCAAGGTCTCCAAGAAAATGCAGTCCAACCATGGAAAATGTATTTTGATGGAGCAGTAAACATTGAAGGTGCCGGAGCTTGGGCAGTCCTTATCTCTAGCATGGGAGAACAATATCCTATTGCCACAAAGCTGCAGTTTGTCAACACCAACAACACGACTGAGTATGAAGGCTACATAATGGGGTTGAAGTTAGCCCAATCCATGGGTATCAAATATTTATTGGTCTTTTGAGATTCTGAATTGGTCATCAGACAAACCACTGGGGCATATCACACCAAAGAACTGCATTTACTGCCCTATCATCGGTAGGTCGTCAAAATATCCATGCAGTTTGAAGACATAACCTTCATCCATATACCTCAGAGTAGGAATGACTTCGCTGATGCATTGGCGACGTTGGCTTCCTTGATCTGTATATCCGATAGGAGTGGTATTCCCGACATCAAATTTACAAGCCAAAAGGCCCCGACATACGGGAATTACATTGGAAAAGTATCAGATGAAATACCTTCTCTCAAATAGCCTTGGAATCAAGATATCAAAGAATATCTCCGAGATAAATCTACACCCGCTGGGGCAGGCCAATCCAAACGAAAGCGGATTCACAAGATGGCAATGAAGTTCTATCTTAGCGGAGATGCACTCTATAAGAGGGATGCCGGAATCAAGCTCTTAGAATGCCTTGATAAAGAGCAAGCTTAGAGATTAATGGATGAATTCCACGGTGGAATCTGTGGTCCACACATGAGCAGTCATCTGCTGGCTAAGAAGATATGGAGAACAGGGGATTATTGGATCTCTCTCAAAGCTGACTACGATGACCACGTCAAGAGGTGCTACCAATGCTAAATCCATGGAAATGCCATACACGCTCCTCCAAATGAGCTACACAATATGAGTTCACCATGGCCTTTCTCCATGTGGGGAATGGATGTGATAGGCTCAGTAGAACCTAAAGCCAACAATGGTCATCGATTCATCTTCACCATGATTGATTACTTTACTAAGTGGGTTGAAACTGCCTCTTTTCCCAAAGTCACCAAAGAGGTCATCATTGGTTTCATTAAAAATAATGTCGTCTGTCGATATGGACAACCGGAGGTGATCATATCAGACAATGCCAAGAACCTAAATAATCAGATGATGAGAGAACTATGCAGCAAGTTCCACATCAAACATCTCAATTCCGTCATCCATCGGCCCAAGATGAATGGGGCTGTCGAAGCGGCCAACAAGAATATAACAAAGATCATGCATAAAATGTCCGCCAATCACAAAGAATGGCCTGACCTGCTGCCTCTAACCCTGTTAGCATATAAGACAGCAATGAGCACTTCTACTAGGGCTACCCCGTACTCATTGGTCTATGGCATAGAAGCAGTACTTCCTATAGAAGTAGAAATGGAATCTTTGAGAGTTTTGATAGATGGTCAGATGGAGGAAGATCAGTGGTTGCAAGCGCAATACCACTAACTGTCCCTGATAGATGAAAAGAGGGCTACAACCATTTTCCATGGGCAGTTATATCAGTAAAGGATTGCTCGATCATATAAAAAGAAAGTCCGAATTCTCCAATTCAAAGAAAACGATTTGATGCAGAAGAAAGTTTTGGCCAATCAAGACGAAGCCAAAGGAAAGTTCGCCCCAAATTGGGAAGGCCCTTTCATTGTCAAGGAAGTGTTAACAGGAGGAGCTATCAGATTGCAAGAAATGGACGGAAGCGAATTTCCCCAACTCATCAACTCAGACACCATAAAAAGGTACTATGTCTAAAACACATGCATACCAGCACCCTGGTCCTGCGAATTAATCAAATCATTCAGGTTTCACTAGAAAACTGAAACTACAAATGACATGATCTCCCTCAACCCGGGAGTACGTAGGAAGCCATTCCTGGTGCTATCAAATCAAACAAAAACACAAAAATCATCAAACCAAAAGAGATACTTCTCAAGCCTTTCTCATACAAAAAACTTAACTATGAATGACATGATCTCCCTACACCCGAGAGTACATAGGCAGCCATTCATGGTGCGATTTGATCTTTAAGAAAAAATAAAAAACCAATAAAAACTAGTCCCAAGACATCGAGATCATATGAAACCAAAATTCTATGAAGCCTTCATGGTCAAAAGGCCCATCTGAGATATTCTCCAACATCTCAATGTCAGTCCATCGAGGAGAAGCTCGTAATACATCAGCAACAGCAAGTCATGAAAGAAGTGGTAATCACTCAGCAATGACAATACATTTCCAATAAGGAAGTGAATCAAAATATATTTCTCTGATATATAATATTGTTTAACATATACAATGTGTCCTATACATGACAAAAATGGCTGATCTAGTATGTGCAAGAAAATAAAGCTAGTCTATGGACCTATGAACAAGCGGGACAGCAATGCCAACATGGCATCCCGCTCTGAAGATGGAGGATCCGCTGCAAGCGCAATGTCCTCAGCCTCCATATGGGCCAAAACACCCATAGCTATCTACATAGTGGCACTATGATCATCAATGTAAACACTCATATCCATAAACAGGCCATGAGTATAGGATTGGAGAGCAGTACTGTCGGTAATGTGGAAAACCCGGGAAGCTATGGCCTCATCCCTCTCTACAAAAGTAGCGTCGCTGGCCATTAAAACCTCCTCAATCTCCTTAAAGGCTACATCTCTGGCAGATCGGATCTCATCCCTCTCCACAAAAGTTGTATCCCTTGTAATTAAAGTCTCCTCAATCTCAACAAAAGTAGCATCTCTAGAAGATCGAGCCTCATCTCTCTTATCCAATGTCGTATCCCGAGTGGCTTGAGCCTCATCTCTATCAGCGAAAGCTATATCTCTGCCAGACAGGGCAATCAACATCATTGCCCTAGCCTGATCTCTCTCAAAAGTCATCCTAGCTAGTGAATCTGCCAAAGTTGGATCTGTCCAGGCAAGAATGATCGGCGGGTCACTAACTAAGGCTTCTGTCAGACCCATGAACAAATCTTCATCCGTAGGAGAGTTAGGATCCCCCATAGGCTCCTCCTCATCTGAATCCACAATCGGAGATGACTGTATAAATGCAGTTGATGCTATATCGCTCTCCAACCATGTCGCATACTCTGGAGAATGATCCGAATGGCTAGTAGAGAAATCAGCCCTCTCCCTATGAGTCTAACACTCATAAATCCTGATCAGGTCGGCTAACGACAGAGAGGAAGTTGACATCCTCTGATCAAGAGCCCCCTTAAACTGGTGCAGGCTATAGAACTGATCGAACTGACCCATAACTACCAAAAGATGGTAAGTGGTCACTCCCCTCAATCCCGCTAGAGGTAAGTAGTCTATGCCAGATGCATGGGTGATAAAGCTATATGGAGAGACTAGCCTTAAGCAAGGCAGAATCGAAAAAGGATGCACAATATCGGATAGAAAAGCTTACCATGTCTCTACATCTGAACACTTTGTCGGTTGAAAGGAGTATGACATGGATATCTCATTGGTGAAATAATACCCCCTGGTGTCTGAAGAAGCCAATCAGGCGCAAATGGGACATGAGCCACACGTATAACAAGAAAGAGCTACCTCTGAAAACCCCCTCTAGATGGGTACGGCAGTAGGTAGCTGACCTCAATGTCTCAGCTAATACTATCGGTAGGATGGTGCAACCTTGTCTAAGGGCCCAAACCACGACCATCAATCCGACGTCCAAGTGGTCCAAGGGTAGTGGCATATAAACGTAGGCCACAATGCACATCAACAAGACGTCTGCACGGGTGAGCTGCCACTTATCTGTTGAAATGATGAAATCCCCAGAATGTCGCTCGTAACGGTCTAGCCGGCCGAAGCGATCGATCAGAAAGTCTATGAATATCACATGTCCTGCAATAATCTCCTCAGTGATAAATCTGCGTCTCAGACCCGACATAGTCATAAATGGTCTCCACATGTCACTGATGGCTATACGAGCATAAGGCAGATCTAGTGCCAAGCCTATAAGACGCCCATACTCCTCGAAGGTAGGAGTCAACTCATGGAGCCCAAAGCAGAAAACTTGTTGATCAGGTACCCAGCATGATAAGATGTCATCCACAAACCCATACGGAACTTAGAAAGCTAAAAGGACTAGAGAATGCCCTAGCATTTGGTCTACTGTCTCTCTGGCTGTGAGGGGCATACTGTCATACCATGACTATAATGAAGATGCCACCAAGGACGGTCGTGAGTGCTTAATATGGCTGACGGTGGACGACGACATCTGTATCACCGTATCACAAGACCATCTAGGGGTCAAATCTAAACTCATCTGTCGAAGTACATATCCATAATATAGTACATGCATAATGATAATGATAAACATGATGCAATAGATAGGAAATATCATGCATGTCTATAATAAACTATCTACTGCAAGCATCATCTCTGTCTGCTAATAAAGTGCAAAATAAAAGGTACAGGGATATGGGGCACAACCCCCCAACTACTAACAGTGGCCTATCAAAAGATATAGCTACAATAGCTATCCAAAAAGATCAAGAATGTCTACATTCAGGTGGTTAACCTGGTCCATCTCCTCCGTGGACATATTATCTCAGCCATCAGGATTGTAAATGCGGTACAAGGGAGGATCAACCCCTGTATAACTGCTAGAAAATGGACCTGAAGAGGGGCTCGCTCTAGAGCCGGACGGATCAAAAAAGGATTCCTCTGATGGATCTCGGCCAAGATGCTTGATAAACAAATGAACTCTCTCCAACTGCTGGGTCAGTCCTATAATCTGGTCCAAGTGAGTAGGCTCCTTGAGGCAAGATATCTAGTCTGTCATCATCACAGACTCCGACACCATATCTGCCATGAACTGGGTGGCACAAGTCTGAGCCCCAAAAGTGCGAGGACACCACCAGCTGTTGAATACCTCATGGCTGTATGGACCCTCTGACAGGGTAAAGCCATCTACGTCATCCATCGAAATGTATGTAAGTGGCTGAACTAATGGCCAGTGATGCCAAGAAGAGTAACAATGGGAATGCAGATCTGCCCTGTGATGCTCCTGATAGCACGCCCTCCTAAATAGAGCTCCCAACCTCCCTTTGTCAAAAAAGAACTCTGCGGGTCGACAATACAAACTCCTGACCAGTGAAGAAACCGCCCTCACGCCCGACTGTCAAAATGTCTGAGGTATACGGTACCCACGATATTGATCCTGCTGTCAAAAGCACAAGCTGCAGGCAGGAATGGGTGAATCCCTTAGCCACGGGGACCTCCATCAGAGTTGAGTGGTGCCAACGTCGTCCCTGAGGAAAAGTCTCCTAGCCTAAAGTGGTAGTGGGACGAAGGCAAGGAAGCCTCTTATATGCCCAGAACTGGCCATGTAAATATCAAAAGTCCTCAGTGACCAAGACTGATAAATGTAAATGCAAAAATCAAAAAGGTACAAAGAAGATGTACTCACCAGTAGAAATGGGTAGAACCTTAACCAAGCCTCCGTCACACCTTCCTAGCGTATGCGCATGCCTCGAAGAAAATAAACAAAGGTGTAGGTACCCCAATCAAAGTTAATGAGGCGCTCTACATATCGAGTGGCGCTAACCAAGGTAAAGGACACCATCGCAGAGTTGTCCGCCAGAAAACAACCCCTGATGATCACCATAAATAGTCACCGTAGGATGCGTTCCCTAACCCTCTGATCATCAGGCAGAGGCTCAAGCAAAACCCCACTCTGGGAATCTACGCTCAAGGGACCAGATCAGACCATCCGACCCTTGATCGTCGTCGCAAGAACTCCCAGCAGGGACCGAACGGCAGTGGGTGTAATGTCAGCCACGACAGGCACTAGCTCACCCTCAAACTCTATCCCAGTAATGAACCTCCAGTCCATTGGGGTCATCGCCACCTCACAGTTCAACAAGTGAAGAGGCTGAGTCTGGTGGAACCAGCGCTCAGATAAAGCCCTCATGAAACCCCAGGGCAACGATGGGGAAAAATATAAAAGAACGCCTGAAACCTCCAGGTGTCAACAATATCCCTGTAGTCCTGATGCAAAGTGTAATACAGAAAATGTACATAAAACTAGTTCTCTTGAGGATGTGTAAAACCAGGAACCTAAATTAAAAGCCAACCCATGTCGAAAACCTGTGCCCCGATAATGGCAAAAGGAAGAGAAAAAATTCCAAAAATAGAACAAGATTTAATCACCTCGTTGGTGTGGAGGAACCTCGAGGGATGACTACTCAAATCTCCCAACAGATCCTGGGCACAACAATGCCTGGAAGCTCCGCAAATGGGGCCTGTCTTGGAACGGGAGTAACAAATGGAGCATCCTCATCGTCTATATCGATCAGCGATTTATCATAGGCTAGACGAATCACCGACTCCGCTAACCTATGAGGTGGTCGAGCTGGACGTGGCTGAGGAACATCAGAAGCTCTTCTCCGCCTAACGCCTAAAATGACCCTGCTGGCACTACCAGGTCTATCTCAGTCCATAGCCGGGACAAAGTCTCCAAATCACCTTAGAAAGGGTGTGGTAAGCCTAAAACACGTGGCTTATTAATTTAAATCAGTACTTTATGCATTTCTAAGTCCTAAAACATGCATTGGTCAATTAAATATCCCCAGTAAAGTGAAAACAACATGTTTTTCAAAATCTAAATCCTAATAAAATGCATGGGTCAGTCAAAAATCCCTAGTAGAGTCAAAACTGCATATTTATTAAATGCTCGGGCTTTTGAAAAAATTTCGTCAGAGTCTCCTTTGTAAAATGGACTGTCCGTATCCACACAGGCATGTTTAGGTGGCCATTCAGTTGCACACCTTCTCAAAAATAGGAACAATTTTTATTTATGAAAAAAAATCAAAAATATACTTCATATGGTAGCCAAATTACCATGGACATCTTTTAGTTGAAAATCCAGGCTCAGTAGGCCTCAAAAAGGATGAGTAAACTGATCAAAAAGAGTGAAAATTGACTGTCTCAGAATCTGAATTTTCTTACATTAAAACGTGCATTGCAGTAAAATATGCATACTTATAAAGCCATAAAATTTTTAGCAGGTCATATAGGCATACATTATTGATACATTGCATTTAAAAGCACCCTACGTGGTTTACATACTTCTAACAGTTAAAACTTGAAAAGAAAGGATGTAAACGTTATCTGAGATGTGCAGAACGTGTGGCTGCTGACGGAATCTAAAAAAACTGCCCGAACTCTGTAGATCTGAAAGAGAAAATCAGATTTTTATCGAAACGAAAAACTAAAAATGACTTATGAGCGCTGCTGCTGCCCAATATAAAAACGTAAAAAGGAGTGGCCCCACCTGTTGCAGCCACACCTCTACCTGTGGCTCCCTAGGGTAGGCCCCAGCCCCTCCGGCTCAGTCCAATGCGCGTTAAAATGGAATTTATATGAACTAAAAAGTCAAATATGAGACAAAACTGCTACGCGATTGAGCGGATTGTCTTGAAATCCTGCGTACAAGTTGCGAATTCCTAACAGAAAGAAAGTCTTCATGAAAACCATTGGTTATCATCCCGAAGCAATATTCGGGGACCAATAATGAAATATGCTTAAAAACTACCAAAAAATGGCACAGAACTACCAAAAATCAACACTATCGAAGCCTCAGGTACTGACCGATGAAAGTTCAGCCGTTGGCTCAACCCCAGCGAAGCGTCGGGTACTGACCGATGATAGTTCGGCCATTGGCACAACCCCAGCAAAGCGTCGGATACTAACTGACGACATTTCAGCCGTTGGCTCAACCCCAACGAAGCGTCGGGTACTAACTGATGATAGTTCAGCCGTTGGCTTAACCCTAGCAAAGCGTCGGGTACTGACCGATGACAGTTCAGCCGTTGGCTCAACCCCAGGGAAGCATCGGATATCAACCGATGACAGTTCAGTCGTTGGCTTAACCCCAGCGAAACATCAGGTACAGACCGATGACAGTTCCACCGTTAGCTCAACCCCAGCGAAGCGTCGGGTACTGATCGATGGCAGTTCAACCGTTAGCTCAACCCCAGCGAAGCGTCGATTATATACTGATGATAGTTTCATCGTTGGCTCAACCCCAGTGAAGCGTCGGGTACTGACCGATGACAGTTCAGCCGTTAGCACAACCCCAGCGAAGTGTCGGGAATTGACCAATGACAGTTCAGCCGTTGGCACAACCCCAGCGAAGAATCGGGTACAGACCGGTTACAGTTCAGCCATTGGCTTAACCCCAGCGAAGAATCAGGTACAGACCGATGACAGTCCATCCGTTGGCTCAACCCCAAAGAAAGGGTCGGGTACAGACCGGTGATAGTTCAGCCGTTGGTTCAACTCCAACAAAGAATCGGGAATGATCCGGTGGTGAAAACAATATATCAATCTATCCCCACAAAGGATAGGTGATGGAATCTGTTATACAGATCCTCAGAGGGAGTACCAAGAAAGATTGGTAATTCAACCCCCTATTGCAAACTACAGGTGTAAATTATCGTCCGGATAGGTATCGAAAGCACCCACTAAGGCAACTCGATAACCGAGATATATCCCTAGCGGAGGAACCTTTAGAAATGTACAACGGCATCTTCCAAAAGGGAAATATGCCTTACTGAAAGTATTGACCGACATGGGAAACCCTTAGTCATAAACCAAGGTAACATCAATAATATCATCCTTGTCAGAGTCGACAGATCCGTCACGGATAACGTCGTCCCCAACAAAAAGTGACGAGGACAGTTGGAGATAGCCTATCGGGGATATCCTACTAGTAACAGCCTGACAATGTTGCCCCAAGGGTTATCATGAATAACGTTATCCCCAACAAAAAATGACGTGAACATTTGATGATACCATTTTCCCTCAAAGGCATCTAGCATTCATCACATATCATGCCATGTATTGCCTTGCCTTTGCATTTGCATTTCTAGTGTCTGCCAATCTTTATCCTGTTCATTCCACTGCATTGCATGAACATGATAAAGAGGGGAATCTGTAGACACTCGAAATTTTGTTCCACTGTTACTAACACTGTAGGAGGGCAAAATTATATTTTCAAATCAACCCCGGTATCAATACCGTGGCATCAACTCAAACTCGATCTCAATACCAGGCCATCAAATCAACCCCGATCTCAATACTGGGCAGTCAACTCAGCCCCGGTCTCAACCCGCGAGGTACAGGTCAGCCCCGGTCTTAACCCACGTGGTACAGGTCAGCCCCGGTCTCAACCCGGGAAGTACAGGTCAACCCTAGTCTCAACCCGAGAAGTACATGTCAGCCCCGGTCTCAACCTAGGAGGTATAGGTCAGCTCTGGTCTCAACCCGGGAGGTACAGGTCAGTCCCGATCTCAACCCGGGTGGTACAGGTCAGCCTCGGTCTCAACCCAAGAGGTACAGGTCAGCCCTGATCTCAACCCGGGTGGTACAGGTCAGCCTCGGTCTCAACTTGGGAGGTACAGGTCAGCCCCGGTCTCAACCAGAGAGGTTAGGTCGACTTCATAAATAATCCTGAAACCTTATAACATCTCCATATGAAAACCTAGACGGACCAATTTTGCCTCAGAGAAAAACATGAGGACAAACAGAATTAACTGGGATCCAAACCTTGGAAACAATGCTAGGAAGTTAGCCGAAGGCCATGCCAGCATTAAAGGCAACCCCGGGAGGGGAAAACGGTCATTTTACTAACTTAAAGCCGATTCGATAAAACTCAAGCCGAATTAATGCAACTAAGGTTAGAACAAACCATAACAATGATCTCGAGTGGAAAAAGTGTAAGATAGCTCAACGGACAAAATGGGAGGAATCGAAGACCTGGTTATGAAACCATCTTTTTGGACTCGGAAAAGGTTTACTCCTATGTCATTGCAGCACTCTCGGCGAGGGCTTTCGGGAAAGGTATAACACAACTCCAACGGAAGCTCCGATCAAAAGTTAGGAAGTTTCGAATCTGACCTCGCTTTGCTCGGAGTGCATGTACTTCAATGCAATGGGACCTGCCACATGGGCATCGCCATGTGGAGCCTCATCTCTACTTACGGCTGTCGTAGGTAGAGCTGCTTCACCCGGGTCTATATATATGAGGTGACCCCCAGCTCATTTAAAAAAAATCGCTCTGAACCTCTGCCCGTTTTGTTTCTCAGCCATATTCTTGTCCTCCAAACCCAAATTTTTTTACTCTAACACGTAGATATACCAACATACTACCACATATCAAAATTTAACCGGTAAAAATGGACGTTTAAAGCCTATGATTTGGTAAAAAGCCAGTGTAGCAGTCCATTATAAGTATTTTTTATGATAAGGAAGTTCATATTACTTCATTGCACTTTTATACACTTGCACGTTAAGTTTCACTTTCTGAATATGCCCGGAACTCAGTTTCGTGGCTGTTTTTGCTTACTTTTTGTACATTTTAGTACATAAACACATTTTCTGGCATTTCTACAACTTGGATTGACGATTCGTCACTTTTAACAGCTTTTATATATATAAACATATACATATATGCACCCTTCACCAGACTGGGTTATCTTTCCAGTCTCGGTTTGACTATTTTCTGTCTATATTTAACTATATATATACTAACTTTTTAATTCTGTCAAGCCCGGATGTCAAATCCAAGGTAGTATACGGCTTTTATATATAAATATATATATACATTTTTCAGACTTTATTTGACCTGGATTTATACGTCATGGCCTTTTTATTGCTTTAATATATATATATTATTTTTTTTATTTACATTCCAGTTTGCCCTGGATAATTCTGTGGCCTTTTTACTGCTTTTATACATACATATATATATATATATATATATATATATTTACATTTATGTCCAGGCAAAGGACAGAATGTCTGTCGCCCTTTAACGCTTTTCTATATATATAATTACATTCTTCTAGCCTGGATCATTTCGTGGCTTTTATACAGCTTATATATATATATATATGTATATATATGTATATATATATATTTACATTCCAGTTTGAGCATCGGAGTGAAAACCCACCGCCCTTTATATATATATATATATATATATATGTATATATATATGTATATATATATATATATATTTACATTCCAGTCTGGGCATCGGAGTGAAAACCCAACGTCCTTTACAGCTTTCGAATAAATAACTATATATATAGGGCTATATGTAGCTACACAGCTGTGTAGCTACACAGTAGGCTATAGCGACGGTTTTCTAATGTTATAGTGAGAGTTTCTCTGTCGTCATAAATATTTTGTCTATAGTGACAGACAAACTATGGCTATAGCCCTGAAAAACCGTCGCTATTGCCTACTGTGAAGTACACACCTGTGTACTTACATTTTTCCCATATATATATATATATATATATGCTATTACTCATTTTAATTCAATTGTTGCTTTAAATATTCATTTGATATGAATCGGTACTGACATTTCTGCGGACGAACTAGATTTCTTTAAATCTCTCCAACTCTAGATTTCAAACTAGGTCCAGATAGAACCGAGAAGCTAGAATTGCTTAGATTTACTTAAATCTAGCAATTTTTCTAGTTTCAGTTATGAAAGCTACCTCGCGGCCCTTAGATCGCTATCTAGTGGGAACGAGACGCTTCGGCTATGCACGAGCCAAGATTTATTGTTGAATCCTTGGTTCTGGCGCCATCTGGATGTAAATATATATTTTCTATAGATATTTGAACTTTGCAAGTTTTATTAGCTTCCCTCTGCGAGCCTAGGAATCGTGGGATTTATGATCAAATTGATCAGAATCTGATTCTCACGATGGAGAAACTCCACTTTATAAATGTAATGCCAGTTTTTCTGTAAAATGTACGTCTAGAAGACCTTAAAACAGTTATCCGGGTTTAAGGTCTCAACATAATGAGAATAATAGTTTGTCATGTCAGAGTAACTCTGATGGCTGTCATGCCCATGAGAAGACCGACACTTGTATATATGTTGTGGTCGAAGATGCTTCGCAGCCTGACAATCACCATTCAAATTCACCCAAAAGGCTAAAAAGATAAAACGAAAGTATTGACATGTTTCAATTCCTATGTTAGCGTAAGGGTTTGAAAACCTGCTTTCAAAACATCATTTTAATAATCTTGTCTAAATAAGAGACTCTTGCAAATCAAATCAAACCTTTCGTATATTGGTTCAATGAAGCCTGACCATGCTTTCAATCATTCAAACATTGGCCCAATTCTTTCCAGCATTCACATACACATTGTAGATTTAAAAGGGAAATATTGAAAAGATGTGGTACCGTGTTTACACGGGAGTTGTGGGGTGCCTAACACATTCCCCACACTTAACCTAGCCCCCGAACTGAAAACTTCGGTTTCGAAGATCAAGTTTCGACAGTGTCCAGCAATTGGGCCTCTTTCAAACAAAACTCAATTGAGTTGGTACAACCATTTCAAAACTACCAACTGGCGACTCTGTAAAACATTCAAATCATCGACATAATACATGTTGTCCTTTTCCTAAAAAACCCTTCAAAACCCTTTTTCACAATAAAAAGAATAAGGGTAGGCAAAACTTCGGAAGAGAGAAAGATTCGAGTTTGACCTGACCCGAATTTTTTCCCGACGTCGACATTATGCATGTTATTAAAGTCTTCAATTGAATGTATGAGTAGAGAGTAGCACCGTGTAGCACCATGTCCAAGGTTTAAAGGTACCCAGATTTAAGGGCATCATACGTTGGTATCAAAGCTATAGGTTATAAAACTTAAAGGGGAAAACCTTAGGCTATAACCTTGAGAAGAGAAGTAGAAGTTAGAAGTAAATAAACTCGGGTAGAGTTTCAAAGAAGAAAATAACCTTAAACATATTAAATGTGATATGTATTTATAATATTTTTATTATGTACTAATCAAGTTATTATGTCTTAATTGTATATATCAGGAGATATGGACATGTATAGTGAAGTACATGAAGTTATTGAAGAATCTGTTAACGTGGTGGAGATAGTACTAATGCCCGTAGCGGAGGTACCTATTGTGATCCTAGAGGAGACTGATCCAGAGGAGGAGGATCTGTCTGAATATTCTGATAACTTTGATTTTTCATCATTTTTTGACGATATGTCTGAGGTGGAGGTGGAGACGGTACCGATTAATCCGGTACTGCCTATTGAGGAGGAGAAGATAACACTGGCAGAGTCTATGAAGGCTTTGTTCATGGCGGTGTTAGACCTAAATGTTCAGCTGAGCAAGGAGCTGCGTGATCTTTGGGAGGAAGTTCACAACATCCAGGAAGAGAAAGGGGACATTGAGGTCTTCTGGGAGGTCGAGCATGACGAGAAGGTGCTGGCGAAGGATAAGGTCCGGGATCTAACACTTGAGGTCCAAGAACTGAAGGCAGAGCTTCTGAACAAGAAGCAGAAGATAAGTCGAATGTACTATATACAAAGGAGTTCGCATCAGGATTATCAACATCAGATTGTTGAGTATCCTGTGGAGGAAGGGCAGACTTGGCATATTATTAGCTGGAATATGGTGGCCTTTATGGCCAATACGAATTACAACAATGTCGTTAGGCAGATGTAGTCCAGTTATAGTAGCTATGTAGATATTCTGTAGCTAGTAGTGACGTAAAACCCTCTTTTGTATAAACAAAGGTTAGTCTTTTGTAAATCCCAACTTTTGAAAATAAATTGAAGGATAGTGATGTAAATGGCTAAAGCTATGTAATGCCTAAAGCTGTAGTGTTATATTGCAAGTAGAAGCATATGAATACAAGAAGTTTATTGAAATACTTGTTAATGTGTTTGAGTTATTATTTATTGTTAATAATTGTAATACCCGAGAATTTCCATATATTATTAAATGAATATAATAATGGAAATGAGAATTTATTTAATATAAATAATTTTGTGTTATGAGATGAATTAATTCAATTATATAAAATTGAATAATTATTATGATTGAGAAATTTATGGAGTTTACGATAAACTCGTTGATAGCCTTATGTGGCACAGTGACGTAATATAAGAATGATTATATTAACTTAAGCGAACAAGTAATCTATATTAATTGTTAATCATAGAATATTAATTAATTGTCATCGTAGAATAATTGTTATAGAATATTATGGTGATTAATTAATAATATGTGATTATTATTATTGCAAGAAATATATAATAATAATACGCAACGTGTTTATAAATATAATAAGATTTATATTAAAGTGATAATTAATCATATAAGGGTTAATTAAATTGTTATGGAGATTAACAATTATATTGAATGATGAAGGATGGGTGTATATTATTAATTAATATTTAATTAATAAGTTAAGTAATTCTATGTGCAAGCATGCGAATTAAATGTGTAACATATAGTAACTAACTATGTATTATATAAAGTGTAATATGACACTATTATATAGTAAGGTTTATTGAATTATGGGAGTTGCATGAAATGCCTATGTGACTATGTTATATATAAACTATGTAGTAAAGTTTATTAAGTTGAAAGGGTTACATAAAGTATTTATGTAGCAATTGTATGTGAAGAGTACATTAAAATAATGTATCATTAATATATATAATAAATAATTATAATTGATGATAACTTACATATATAATGGAATAATAGAATTTAATGAAGGAGATAATGTGATGTGAGTACATCCGAGTAAATTATACCGGTGTGATAAAATGTACATGGATTATATGTGTGCAAAATTTCAGTTATTACATTAGTTGAATTACAATGTGACACCTAAACATATGTTGAATACACACGAAATATATAAACTCTAGTATATGGTATGTATATTATAAAGTGTGGCATGTAGTTCATTTGCAAAATATAAGAGTTTCATTCCTTGTCCCATAATAAGAGACTCAGTTCACTCTCACGTGAAACACTAATGAACTAGCCTACTCCTATAATCTCAAACTCAGCAACATAGGCTAGAAAATGATGAGCAAGGGTGTGGCTATCATGATGGATTTCAACCACCATTACCAACCCCCTAATAACCTCCTTGCAATTCAAATTCTAGTTGGTTCAATTTGTTGTACATATACATTGTCTGGGTCTTGGTTTTGCTATTTATATGACCCCTTCTCCTTCACGTTTCAATTTGCTGAGAGTTGCTAAGAAGTTAAAGAAGTATAATCAGTGTGTGAGGAGTTCAATTCAAACTTGGATTGCATTGCAAAGGTATAAAACCTCTCCCTTATTCTCCATTTCTTGTTCTCTAAAGTTTTCTAACTTCTTGAATCTAGTATGAAATTCATGAAGTTATACTTGGATAATGTTTGTTGGTTGTGGTATAAGACTTATAATCATAGTAACTTGCTAGCAATCGAATTCTTACAACAACTCCCATGTTCTTCATTTTCCATTTTTTCTGTTTCTGCAATTATTTTTGAATTTCATGATTATGCCAAATTGGACTATAATTGGATTGAAGGAAGTTTGTTTAGTTGCTATATGGCTTATATACATGTTTGAACTGGAATGTAGTTGTTTAAAAACTATTTTTGTGAAGTCATTTCGTGTGTTGGGCTAGAAACTGTCGTGGCTGCCTGCTGTCTGGTGCGAACCAGTAGTGGCGCAGCTGCGCCGGTTTAAGCCTGGGATGAGGCGCAGTTGCGCCGGCACCCTTCTGCAATTTTCTACATCCTGCTTGATTTTGCTAAATGTTGATTGTTGACATAAATTAGGACAAGCATGCTAGCTTGAGTAATACTTATATATGAACGTATTGAGACAATGTGAGCATGTTTTATTGAGAGTTGCATACACACTTATAGTTTTGAGATAAACTTAGCGTTTTATAAACAAACTTCGATGTTTGGAAACGAACTCGATATGTATACTTGCCATGTTAACATTATGACCTTACAAGCATATTAGTATGATATAAAGATGTATTAGAAGCATGTTAACTCGCGTATATAGGTTCTATAATAAAATGTGAACATGTGGACCCTACTAGTGCACATTCCTAACAAAAATATATGTTTTGAACACAAACCTTGACATGCTATGCCATGTTAATATTCTGATTTTGCGAGCGTAGAAGTATGGTTTAGAAATGCACTAACAACCCATTAACTTGTGCTTATATAATTCGTAATGAGGCGTGAGCATGTTGAACTTGTTAGTGAACGTTACTAACAACAACAAAAGCTTTAAATGTGGACTTTGACATGTTATATTAGGACTCTACATTTTGGTATTTTTAACATGATTGAATGTGCTTTGAAGGCATCATACATATACGTACTTGTTAGATGTAATGCAAGTTAATCAAGCATGAGTTTGATTAAGTCACGAACTAGTAACGGTGCTAGAATCACACATCCATGACATAGAAACATATGAACATGTGTATCAATAAAATATATGACTACTTTATGTGTCTAAATGATAAGCATAACAACTTATATAAATTCATGGCATTGTATAACCCTAAGTCGTTAGGGATCGTGAATTAAAATTAAATCATATATGTTTGGAATTAGAAAGGTTGAACAAGAATGAAAGTATCCTTTAATATGTATACATACTTTGTGATATCATTTGAACCCGATTTTGACGGTTAACTTATGAGAATGCCATAACTTGCTAAAATGAAATATATTTTAGTATTGCTTGTAGTTTTATGTGATATTAATAATATGAGAGCATGTTTGCTAATTGTTGCGATCTTAATATGAGAATGTGTTTAAACTCTAAAGGGGGAACGTTAAGGATAGAAATTATATTCTATATAACTGTATACCTCGGTTAAGACTTAGCTGATGTGTTGATCGTATATTCGAAGACAAAATGTGAAGTTAAATTATATGACTAATGAATATCATATATATACGTAACTATATTACGACAGGGATTCAAAAGTGCTGATTTACTTAACGAGGATAAACTACGCATAAGGCAAGTATCCTAAACCCTTGCATTACTTTATTCAACGGATATCGTAAGTAAGTATCTAAACCTTATCTATTTGGATGCAAGTATTCTATCCTTGTATATTGCGAACTAATTTCCTACGTAATCGTTTGAATTATATTAGCATACTTGAACTCTTATTTCATTAAAGCTATTATTCATGTTGTACTTAGTATTGTTCTTGAATATTGTGAAAGTGT
Source organism: Panax stipuleanatus (assembly GCA_020205555.1). Classification (NCBI taxonomy): domain Eukaryota; kingdom Viridiplantae; phylum Streptophyta; class Magnoliopsida; order Apiales; family Araliaceae; genus Panax; species Panax stipuleanatus. The sequence goes on along the minus strand of CM035119.1, from coordinate 107,732,873 downwards.
CTATGCCATTTGATTCGGCTAGACTTATATTATTGAAAAATGACCCACACCAATTGATTGGCGAGGGATCTTATATTTGACTGAGAAGAACAAAATATAACTGTCGGAGAACCTACGCGCGCACTTGAGTATGATTGATTGTTATGCATAACGATGGTACTTTAGGTTGATCACCTGTTGTACCTATTTTTGTTGGATTTTCAGTTTAATACTCTTAACTCTAGTAGAAGTTCATAGTCCTTAGTGACTGCTCAGTATTCAGTTATCTTGAAATCTTGAATTGATTTATTATTGAATCACATAGATATTATTCTGTCCTTAGCGACTGTTATTGAAAACTGTTGATATTCTTATTGTCCTTGAACTATCAAACCTTGCTATACTCTTTTGAGAATTGAGAATTATATTACAAACCCTTATTGTATATTACTTGCTGAGCAATTTGAGCTCATTCTTGCTTTCCCTAAAATATTTCAGTTAAGGCAGAGCAGTGCGGACCTTCGGGCACAGATAAGGGCAAGGGAAAGGCAACTGAGTAGCTTAAATTATGTAGGACTTCTGATTGTAATAAAGAACTTATGATATTATGTACTAGTTAAGGTTATTTATGCTTCAGATATGTCTAAGCTATGTAATCACTGTTTAAGTTACGAGACCTTGGGACGTGAATAAATTATATTATTTAAATGTAATCTATTCGGTATTAGTTGTGTATTATTCCACTGTGCGATGCGACATTTAGTCTTATTATTATTGTGATGTATTACCATGAGCACGTGACGAACCGAATTCGAGAGACCCAGTGACAGTCCTGGAATTTGGGGGCGTCACAGGTTGGTATCAGAGTTGTAGTTATAAACCTTAGGAACAAGTGTCCTTAGACTATAACTTAGGCGAATTTAGAAGTTAGGAAGGAAATAAAACTCATGTAGAGTTTTTCTTGAGAGACTTAGTCTGTTATGAAATGTAACTTCATTTTATACAATGAAGTTATATTTTGTTTAACATTCTAATGGAGTTGTTGTTTCTTATCTTGTGTTTGTGATTGTAGATGGCAGATATGGGTGTACCAGCTAGAGTGGCTGAGGATGAGCCCAGGGATACACATGTAGTGTACGAGGCACCCTTAGAGGCTGTGACGGTACAGGCTGTGGCACCATCCGAGTCTGATGATGAGGATGACATTGAGATTGAGATAGAGTTCGATCCAGAGGAGGAGCCGATGGAGGATGCCAGTAGAGGACTATGATGAGGCTACTGTAGAGGAGCAGATGTTAGGCGAGTATGAAGAGCGGATTCTGGAGTTCGATTGCAGGGTCTAGGAGCTGGAGGTCGAGGCCCATGAGAGAGAGTTTGAGTTCTAGAAGCTGAGGGACGAGGACCACCAGAGGAAGCTGGCCATGCAGGAGTTAGAGGTAGAGATTGCATACCGTAGGGAGGCAGGGATCCAGATGGGAACTTTATTCCACAGGTCGGTGGCGAGAAATGTAGATATAGCAGGGAAGCTGGAAGAAGTAAAACAGAACGAATTGAGTGAGAAGACTAATAAAGAGGCACTCCGTACTCAGCTAGAGTTGGAGGTGATAGATAGGATACACTTCGAGTAGAAGTGGGAAGCGGCCAATGAGAGAGCTGACGACCTAGAGGACGAGGTCAGGTGCAAGAAGAGGAAGATGAACAAGATGGGGTATGTGTTTCGTTCAGCTTTTGAGAGGGTGATTGATGATGTGTACCACTACCTAGAAGAGCAGGGACAGACTCTACATACCTTAAGTCGAGAGCTGGTTGCGTATATAGCGCAGATGGAGTACAAGAGAGCAGTGGAGCGCGGGATGATGTGATGAAATTTCGCTTAGTCAGTCTAGTGGTAGTACTAGTTGTGTCTTTTATGTATTGTATATACTATGTTGTAATCCTAATCTTTTGTGTAAAGTATGGGATAGTGAGTTAGCTTTTGTTAGAGGGGTAGTATGGTAGTAGGTTGGTATATTCCCCATCTTTTGTGATATTAGGGGATATATGTGATAACATTTATAGCAGTATGCTAGGATAATCATGTAATGAAACGATTTGGCATATGAATATAAATGAAGCTTATTTCAAAAACGTGTTATGAATTTCTTCTTTTGTATTAAAAAGAAATTCTTAAGTAATATACTTGAATAATAATAAAATGAAAATTTGTGTTGCAGATAATGCCGCCCAGACGTAGATTGACTGCACCCGAAGAATCTGTTAATAACGAGAGGGAACAAGTTGACCCGATCCAGAAACTGGTAGACTTGTTAGGAGAGGCATTAAGGGGAAGGAACAATGAACCCGTTCGCCCAAACCCTCAAGCTGTGCCAGTAACAACCTTTAAAGACTTTAAGAGTGTAGGACCCCCGGAGTTCAAGGGAACTACTGACCCAATCGTCGCACAAACTTGGATCAAAGAGATCGAAAAAGCTTTCACTATAGCTCGCGTAGGCGAAGATCAGAAGACGGTATTTGCCACATACATGATAAGGGGAGAAGCGAACTACTGGTGGGAGGCTAATCAACAAAGAGCTGGAGAAGGGATAATAACTTGGGATAAGTTTAAAACGCTGTTCTTCGAGAATTACTTTCCGAAGAGTATGAAGAATAGGATGGAGGTGAAATTCCTAGAGTTAAAATAATGGGAGATGACGGTGGCGCAATATACGGCTAGGTTTAACGAACTAGTCCAATTTTCAGAGCACCAGGTAGGAGATGAAGAGAGGAAGGCTAGACGATTAGAACAAGGACTGAAGCCTTGGCTATTCAATAATGTGTCAGTTCTTCAGATCGATTCTTTTGCAACACTGCTGGAAAAGGGTATTATTGCCTAGGGAGGAAGTGAAGCTTTGAGCTTGTACAACAAGGAGAAGAAAAGAAAGAATACTGGAGGAAAGAACCGTACGGGAGGGAGCAGTAACAGAGGAAGCAACTTGGGAAAGAGAAAATGGGAGAATAACAACAACAACAACAAAAACAACAATAATCAATCAGGGAATTTTCGTGGAGGATTCAAGAAGAGGGCTGAAGGATGCCCAAAGTGTGGGAAGAATCACCAGGGCGAGTGCTGGAAGGGACGTGACACTTGCTACAACTGCGGACAGGAAGGGTACATCTCACCCAACTGTCCGAAACCAAAGAAGATACAAGGATGCTTTGCGTGTGGCTCGACGGAGCACCGAATTAAGGACTGCCCAAAGAAGGGAAGTGGCGGGGGTAGCAATCAGCAAGGAGGCAACAAGCTGATGATCAGCGGGCCGACATAATGCAACCGCCCAACTACCAGAACTTTTAATATGACCGTCCATGACGCCGTGGCTGCAAAGGACGTGGTGTCAGGTATAATCCCAATCAATGATATAAATGCTTATGCATTATTTGATTCGGGTGCCACCTGTTCTTTTATATCTGAAGAATTTGCTAGTAAACTTAGTACACCCCGAGAACGATTAGAAAATCCTTTGAACATAGAAATTGCAAATAAGGAAGTAATTCCTGTAGAATACGTTTATCGAAATTATCGCGCAAACATTAAAGAACATGAACTGAGCGTAGACTTTATTCCTATTAGATTGGGAGAATTTTATGTGATATTGGAATGGATTGGTTGTATAACCATGCAGTGATAATTGATTGTCAGAATAAATGTGTGAACCTACAGACTTCGAGTAAGTCTAAGGTAATGTTTTATGGTAGCTCATCGCTTAAGCAATCGTGTTGTGTTACAATGATGCAGGCAAAGAAATTGTTAAGGAAATGATGTGTAGGTTATCTAGCTTACATCGTTGATACTCGGAAAAAGGGAGTAGATATGAAGGATATATCCATAGTGAATAAATTTCAAGATGTATTTCTGGACGATCTGCCTGGTCTTCCTCCAGACAGAGAAATCGAATTCGTAATAGACTTAGCACCGGGAACGGCACCGATTTCAAAAGCTCCATATCGTATGGCGCCAGTAGAAATAAAGGAATTGATGATACAATTGCAAGAGTTGTTGGATAAGGGTTACATTTGATCGAGTGTTTCTCCTTGGGGAGCACCAGTGTTATTCGTTAAGAAAAAGGACGGATCGATGAGGCTCTGTATCGATTATCGAGAATTAAACAGAGTAACGATCAAGAACCGATATCCGCTACCGAGGATAGACGACCTGTTTGATCAACTAAAGGGAGCAAAGTGTTTCTCAAAAATTAACCTACGAACAGGATATCATCAACTGAAAGTACGGGATGAGGACATACCAAAGACTGCGTTTCGAACCCGTTTTGGACACTACGTGTTTTTGGTAATGTCATTTGGATTGACTAATGCTTCGACAGCATTTATGGACTTGATGAACCGAGTTTTCAAGCCATACTTGGATAAATTTGTAGTGGTTTTTATTGACGACATTTTGATCTACTCAAAGACAGAGGAAGAACACGCCGAACATCTGAAGATTGTTTTGGAGGCACTAAGGAAGGAGAAGATGTATGCAAAATTTTCAAAGTGCGAATTTTGGATGGAGAAGGTTCAATTCTTAGGCCACGTGGTGGATAAGAATAGAATCGCTGTAGACCCTGCAAAGGTAGAAGCAGTAAATAATTGGGAACAACTGAGAACACCGACGGAAGTGAGAAGCTTTTTAGGGTTAGCTGGGTACAATCGAAGATTCATCCAAGATTTTTCTAAGATACCAACCCCATTGACCAATTTAACTAGAAAGACGGTGAAATTTGTATGGACCGACAAATGTGAAGAAAGTTTTCAAGAACTGAAAAGGAGATTGAGCGAAGCACCTGTGTTATCACTACCAAATGATGTGGGAAATTTTGTGATGTATAGTGATGCATCGCACAAGGGACTTGGCTGTGTACTAATGCAACACGGCAAGGTCATTGCGTATGCGTCACGACAACTGAAGGATTACAAAAATGGATACCTTACTCACGACTTAGAGTTAGCGGCAGTAGTTTTTGCGTTGAAGATATAGAGGCATTATTTGTATGGGAAAAAATATGAGATATACACGGACCACAAAAGTCTGAAATATATCTTCACACAAGAAGGAGTTGAATATGCGTCAGAGAAGCTGGTTAGAATTAATCAAAGACTATGACTGCGATATTCTTTATCACCCGGGAAAGTCAAATGTGGTTGCCGACGCTCTGAGCAGGAAAGGAAGGGAGAAGTTATTTAATTTGACGACTCAGGAAGAGTTGATAAGAGAGATGGAGAAATTGGAAATAGAAGTGCAAGGACCAGAAAAGTCTGGTGAGTGGTTGTTTGTAGTGGAAGCTCATCCGACATTGTTGGATAGAGTAAAGGAAGCCCAGGAAAAGAATGAAGAGTGTGAGAAAATCCGAAAGAGTATCACAGAAAATGAGGAAGAGAAATTTTGAATGGATAAAGACGGTATCTTGAGATTTAAAGAAAGAGTATGGGTACCATCGGTAACCGAGTTGAGGGAAGAGATTTTGCACGAGGCACATAATACGACATATTCCGTTCATCCGGGAGGCACTAAGATGTACCGAGATTTGAGGCAACATTTTTGGTGGCCTAATTTGAAACGGGAAGTCGCAGAGTGCGTTAGTAGATGTTTGACTTGCTAATGGGTTAAAGCAGAGGATCAACGGCCAAGTGGTTTACTACAACCATTAGAAATACAAGAGTGGAAATGGGAGCATATTACGATGGACTTCGTGGTAGGACTTATAGTTACATAGAAAGGTTATGATGCTATTTGGGTTATCGTGGATCAACTAATAAAGACCGCACATTTTCTACCAATCAAGATCCGCTACAGTTTGACTCAGTTAGCGGGTCTATACATAAAGGAGATTGTTTCACGACATGGAGTGCCGGTATCTATTGTCTCTGATCTAGATCTGCGCTTCACGTCTAATTTTTGGAAGAGTTTGCAAGAAATAATGGGAACACAGTTGAGGTTGAGTATGGCTTATCATCCTCAAATAGATGGACAGAGTGAGCGAACAATACAAACACTAGAGGACATGATTAAAACTTGCGTGATGGATTTCAAGGGAAATTGGGATGACCACCTACCCTTAGTAGAATTTGCATATAATAATAGCTACCATGCGAGTATCGGCATGCCACCGTACGATGCTCTTTACTGAAGAAAGTGCATAATGCCATTATGTTGGGACGAAGTCTGGGAGCGACGAATACTCGGACCAGAGCTAGTACAACAAACCACAGACGTGGTGACAGTGATAAGAGCCAGACTTGTAGCAGCTCAAGATCGCCAGAAGAAATATGCAGATTTGCATCGACAGGACCGAGACTATAAAGTCGGTAGTTTCGTATTTTTAAAGGTATCTCCATGGAAGGGAAAAATCCATTTTGGCAAGAAGGGAAAATTGAGTCCAAGATTCATAGGACCGTTCGAGATACTGAAGCGAGTGGGCGAAGTGGCATACAAAGTTGCGTTACCACCCGAATCGGAGCACATCCACAACGTGTTTCACATTGTTGTGTTGCGACCGTGCAAGGCCGACTACAAGCACGTGATTTCTTATGAACCCATTCAAGTGGAGAAGAACTTGGCGTATGAAGAAATTCCTGTCCAGATATTAGATAGGAAAGAGCAAACCTTAAGAAATAAAATTATTTCGTCTGTAAAAGTACTTTGGCGTAACCACAATGTCGAGGAGGCAACATGTCAGTTAGAAGATAGGATGATGAGGGATTATCCCCATTTATTTGTGTAACCTTGTAGCAATTCCAGGACAAAATTTTTATAAGGGGGGAGGATGTAATACCCGAGAATTTTCATATATTATTAAATAAATATAATAATGGAAATGAGAATTTATTTAATATAAATGATTTTGTGTTATGAGATGAATTAATTCAATTATATAAAATTGAATAATTATTATAATTGAGAAATTTATGGAGTTTACGATAAACTCGTTGATAGCCTTGTGTGGCACAGTGACGTAATATAAGAATGATTATATTAACTTAAGCGAACAATTAATCTATATTAATTGTTAATAATAGAATATTAATTAATTGTCATCATAGAATAATTGTTATAAAATATGATGGTGATTAATTAATAATATGTGATTATTATTATTGCAAAGAAATATATAATAATAATACGCAACGTGTTTATAAATATAATAAGATTTATATTAAAGTGATAATTAATCATATAAGGGTTAATTAAATTGTTATGGAGATTAACAATTATATTGATTGATGAAGGATGAGTGTATATTATTAATTAATATTTAATTAATAAGTTAAGTAATTCTATGTGCAAGCATGCGAATTAAATGTGTAATATATAATAGCTAACTATGTATTATATGAAGTGTAATATGACAATATTATATAGTAAGGTTTATTGAATTATGGGAGTTGCATGAAATGCGTATGTGACTATGTTATATATAAACTATGTAGTAAAGTTTATTAAGTTGAATAAGTTACATAAAGTATTTATGTGGTAATTGTATGTGAAGAGTACATTAAAATAATGTATCGTGAATATATATAATAAATAATTATAATTGATGATTACTTACATATAAAATGGAATAATAGAATTTAATGAAGGAGATAATGTGATGTGAATACATCCGAGTAAATTATACCGGTGTGATAAAATGTACATGGATTATATGTGTTCAAAATTTCACTTATTACATTAGTTGAATTACATTGTGACACCTAAACATATGTTGAATACACATGAAATATATAAACTCAAGTATATGGTATGTATATTATAAAGTGTGGCATGTAGTTCATTTGCAAAATATCAGAGTTTCATTCCTTGTCCCATAATAAAAGACTCAATTCACTCTCACGTGAAACACTAATGAAGCTAGCCTACTCCTATAATCTCAAACTCAGCAACATAGGCAAGCAAATGATGAGCAAGGGTGTGGCTATCATGATGGATTTCAACCACCATGACCAACCCCCTAATAACCTCCATGCAATTCAAATTCCCGTTGGTTCAATTTGTTGTACATATACATTGTCTGGGTCTTGGTTTTGCTATTTATATTGCCCCTTCTCCTTCACGTTTCAATTTTCTGAGAGTTGCTAAGAAGTTAAAGAAGTATAATCAGTGTGTGAGGAGTTCAATTCAAACTTGGATTGCATTGTAGAGGTATAAAACCTCTCCCTTATTCTCCATTTCTTGTTCTCTAAAGTTTTCTAACTTCTTGAATCCAGTATAAATTCATGAAGTTATACTTGGATAATGTTTGTGGGTTGTGGTATAAGACTTATAATCATAGTAACTTGCTAGCAATCAAATTCTTACAACAACTCCTATGTTCTTCATTTTCCATTTTTTCTGTTTCTGCAATTATTCTTGAATTTCAATTTCTAATTATGCCAAATTGGACTGTAATTGGATTGAAGGAAGTTTGTTTAGTTGCTATATGGCTTATATACATGTTTGAACTGGAATGTAGTTGTTTAAAAACTATTTTCGTGAAGTCATTTTGTGAGTTGGGTTAGAAACTGTCATGGCTGCCTGCTGTCTGGTGCGAACCAGTAGTGGCGCAGCTGCGCCGGTTTAAGCCTGGAATGAGGCACAGCTGCGCCGGCACCCTTCTGCAATTTTATGCATCCTTCTTGATTCTGCTAAATGTTGATTGTTGAGATAAATTAGGACAAGCATGCTATCTTGAGTAATACTTATATATGAACATATTGAGACAATGTGAGCATGTTTTACTGAGAGTTGCATGCACACTTATAGTTTTGAGATAAACTTAGCGTTTTATAAACAAACTTCGGTGTTTGGAATCAAACTCGATATGTATACTTGCCATGTTAACATTCTGACCTTACAACCATATTAGTATGATATAAAGATGTATTAGAAGCATGTTAACTCGCGTATATAGGTTCTATAATAAAATGTGAACATGTGGACCCTACTAGTGCACATTCCTAACAAAAGTGTATGTTTTGAACACAAACCTTGACATGCTATGCCATGTTAATATTCTGATTTTGCGAGTGTAGTAGTATGGTTTAGAAATGCACGAACAACCCATTAACTTGTGTTTATATAATTCGTAATGAGGCGTGAGCATGTTGAACTTGTTAGTGAACGTTACTAACAACAACATAAGCTTTAAATGTGGACTTTGACATGTTATATTAGGACTCTATATTCTGATATTTTCAACATGATTGAATGTGCTTTGAAGGCATCATACATGTACGTACTTGTTAGATATAATTCAAGTTAATCAAGCATGAGTTCGATTAAGTCACGAACTAGTAATAGTGCTAGAATCACACATCCATGACAGAGAAACATATGAACATGCGTATCAATAAAATATATGACTACTTTATATATCTAAATGATAAGCATGACAACTTATATAAATTCATGGCATTGTATAACCCTAAGTCGTTAGGGATCGTGAATTAAAACTAAATCATATATGATTAGAATTAGAAAGGTTGAACAAGCATGAAAATATCCTTTAATATGTATACATACTTTGTGATATCATATGAACCCGATTTTGACGGTTAACTTATGAGAATGCTATAACTTGCTAAAATGAAATATATTTTAGTATTGCTTGTAGTTTTATGTTATATTAATAATATAAGAGCATGTTTGCTAATTGTTGCGATCTTATATGATATAAGAATGTGTTTAAACTCTAAAGGAGGAACGTTAAGGATAGAAATTATATTCTATATAACTGTATAGCTAGGTTAAGACTTAGCTTATGTGTTGATCATATATTCGAAGACAAAATGTGAAGTTAAATTATATAACTAATGAATATCATATTTATACGTAACTATATTACGATAGAGATTCGAAAGTGTTGATTTACTTAACGAGGATAAACTACGCATCAGGCAAGTATCCTAAACCCTTGCATTACTTTATTCAACGGATATCGTAAGCAAGTATCTAAACCTTATCTCTTTGGATGCAAGTATTCTATCCTTGTATATTACGAACTAGTTTCCTACTTAATCATTTGAATTGAATTATCATACTTGAACTCTTATTTCATTAAAGCTATTATTCATGTTGAACTTAGTATTGTTCTTTAATATTGTGAAAGTGTCTATGCCATTTGATTCGGCTAGACTAATATTATTGAAAAACGACCCAAACCAATTGATTGGTGAGGGATCTTGTATTTGACTGAGAAGAACAAAATATAACTATCGGAGAACCGACGCGCGCACTTGAGTATGATTGATTGTTATGCATAACGATGGTACTTTAGGCTGATCACCTGTTGTACCTATTTTTGTTGGATTTTCAGTTTAATACTCTTAATTCTAGTAGAAGTTCATAGTCCTTAGTGACTGCTCAGTATTCAGTTATCTTGAAATCTTGAATTGATTTATTATTGAATCACATTGATATTATTCTATCCTTAGCGACTGTTATTGAAAACTGTTGATATTCTTATTGTCCTTGAACTATCAAACCTTGCTATACTCTTTTGAGAATTGAGAATTATATTACAAACCCTTATTGTATATTACTTACTGAGCAATTTGTGCTCATTCTTTCTTTTCCTAAAATATTTCAGTTAAGGCAGAGCAGTGCTGACCTTCGGGCACAGATAAGGGCTAGGGAAAGGCTACTGAGTAGCTTAAATTATGTAGGACTTTTGATTGTAATAAAGAACTTATGATATTATGTACTAGTTAAGGTTATTTATGCTTAAGATATGTCTAAGCTATGTAATCACTGTTTAAGTTACGTGACCTTGGGACGTGAATAAATTATATTATTTAAATGTAATCTATTCGGTATTAGTTGTGTATTATTCCACTGTGCGATGCGATATGTAGTCGTATTATTATTGTGATGTATTACCATGAACACGTGACGAACCGAATTCGAGAGACCCAGTGACGGTCCTGGAATTTGGGGGCGTCACAATAATAACCACCAGATGGAATAAATAATAATGAAACTTTTTTCGCATTAACAGAAAATGCCGCCAAGAAGGCGACAAACAAACCAAGAAGCAGAGCCTTATAATGAGGAAGAGCAAGGGAATCAGAATAACCCAATGAAAGAATTTATGAACTTATTAATTGCGACCTTTAATACGACCAAAGAGAATGTACGAAATAATCATGCGGTAGGTCGTGCGACTACCTTTAAGGAATTTAAGATTATAGGCCCGCCTGAGTTCTATTGAACTACGGATCCTATCGCTGCCCAAACTTGGGTAAAAGAAATAGAGAAGTCATTTTTAATAGCAAATGTCAGGGAGGCGCAAAGGACTTCTTTTACGACTTATATAATGAAGGGTGAGGCCAACTACTGGTGGGAGGCAAACCAAGGTAGGGCTGGGATAGAAGCCATTACGTGGACGTAGTTCAAGGAGTTATTCATTAAGAACTACTTCCCCACGAGCATGCAAGGGAGGATGGAGATTCAGTTCTTAGAACTGAAGCATGGGGACATAACGGCTCCCCAATACGCAACCAGATTCAATGAATTGGAGAGATTTGCACCACATCAGGTGGACACGGAGTTAATGAAGGCTAGGAGGTTTGAGCAGGGATTAAAACCCTGGCTCTTTAGTCTAATATCGGTATTCCAAAGTGTTACTGTTGGAGCCGAGTTAGAGATGGCAATAATAGTCGAGGGTGGTAGTGAGGCTTTGAGCCAATACCACAAGGAAAAGAAGAATAAGAATAACACTGATGTGTCAGTCATAATAGAGGGAGCCAGTGGAAGTGGTCAGAAGAGGAAGGGTTTTAACTCTAGGAATACGAAGTCAAAGAAGGGGATCCTAATAGGAGGATCGAGGCGTGAAAAAATGCCGGAAGACTCATCTAGGAGTTTTACTCAAGGGAAAAGTGGTATGTTATAACTGTGGATAGGAAGGGCACATTTCGCCTAACTGTCCCAGTCCTAAGAAGAAACAAGGGTGATTTATGTGTGGATATACGGACCACATGGCAAGGAACTGTTCGAAGAAGGGGTCGGATAGTGGGAAAGGAGCTTGTGCTAGTAAGCTAGTAATTGGTGGTTCTGCACCACAGGGTAGACCGATGACCAGTACTTTTAATATGAAGGTCCAGGATGTGGTTGCATCAAGCGACGTTATAGCAGGTATTATCTCGGTCGACGATAAAAATGCATATGTATAGTTTGATTCGGGTGTTACTTGTTCGTTTATAGCATGTGAATTTGCTAAACGGCTAGGATTACTCCCTTAAAGACTTGTTATACCTTTGAATATTAAGCTAGCAAATGAAGAAATAATTCCAGTTGATTATGTTCATAGGAGTTATTGTGTAGATATAAGAGTTAACAAGTTATCGGTACATCTTATACCGATAAAGTTGGGAGAATTCGATGTTATTCTCGGGATGGACTAGTTATTTAACCACGGGGAAATTATCGATTGCCAAAATAAAAGTGTGAACCTTCAGATTTCTAAGAAACCAAGGTAGTGTTTTACGGCAGTAAATCACCAGGACGCTCTTGTTGTCGTACCATGACATAAGCCAGAAAGTTGCTAAGGAAAGGATGCATAGGTTATATATGCCATGTTGTTGATACCCAGCAATTGGGAGCAACATTGGAACAAATACCTATAGTCAATGAATTTGTGGACGTATTTTCGAACGATTTGCCAGGTCTTCCACCCGATTGGGAGATCGAATTAGTTATAGATGTTGTGTCAGGGACGACACCAGTTTTAAAGGCACAGTATAGTATAACACAAGTAGAATTAAAGGAGTTAATGATTCAGTTGCAAGAACTGTTGGATGTGACACCCCTAAATCTAGGTACTTCGTTTCCACAAGATTTGGTGTTCACTTTCTAAATAACACATGCATCTACCTAATAAATAGGAATGTAAAATAAAATACAACCTCATCAACACATAAAATCTTCCTTATGAAAAAGGATTATAACTTTAATCCAAAACTATCCCAGGTTTGCTAACCTTAACATAACAAATAAATGCGGAATAAAACATCATAAACTAGGTCTTATTACAATCAAGATTTATAATAACAAGTCTTCACTTGCTCATCTTTTCTTTTCCTTTACTTGTTGACGGTATGTCAACATTCTCGGCTTTAACTGCAAGGGGTTATAAAATACGCAAGAGTGAGCAAACAAAAGCTCACTTGGAATGTACAATGATATGCCATGATTGAATAACTTCAAAAGAATTCGAATAACTTTTCTTTCGTGAAAATAAAGAATTGAATAATAGTTCTTTCATCATATTTAGAATTTGAATATAGAATTTTTCTGAGGGTCATACGACCTTGAACTATGTCCTAGGTTATAAATATTTCTATTTAAACCTTTAACAATCATTGAGACTATGGACCTTTAACTCATACTTAGGGGGATCAGCCCTTCGTAGCATGTATTGTGCACAAACATTCAACTCTTTCACGTAGTAACCTCCCCCTAATAAATAGGGTTGTTCATCTTAGTATTTGAATACAAGTCCGCATCAAAAAAAGTTTTGTTTGGATAACTAAAAGAAAATTTGGAGTTTTAACTATCATCAACTAAGGAGCAGTTGAATCGACTCACAATACTTTAATAGTTCGATAATATAAGAATCATGAACCAAATGTAAGATACAACAATAGATTTCATGATAACTAGGAATGCTTTGGAATAACTTAAAGCATTTGAAAGATTGGTTGATCTCGCTTGAATAATTAAGTCAAGATCACATCATTATGATAATAACTTCAATACTTGTGCATTATGAACATTAGAATACAATATAACTTGTACAATACATAACAAGTTAAGAATCAAAAATAAACTTTTATGATATAATGTGCAAGGTTAGAAACTTGCACAATGAAAAGATACAATGATAAAGCTTGCATAGAGTACAAGAATGGTTTAGAAAACTTGCACAATATAAAGAACAAGTTAAGAGATAGGAAACTTGCCTCAAGCGTAAACTACACTTTAATAAATACAATCACTTCCACAATTACCCTACACATTACATTACATTTAAAACATCTATTAGTACCTAACTATAATGTTCAAACTGTTGAACTTCTTACTTAAGTTCAACTTACAACGTTGTTCACAACATAAGTTGTTAACTAGTCATAAATGTGAGTTTAACTCACGATCATACACGTATAGCACTTCAAGCTATTATATCGTACTCTAGGATAATAATTCCAAGTACACACATAATATAATAATGTAAGACTTCAAATTATCTTAAACACATCAAAAGTATGTTATCTCATTAACTATTATACTTAACAAGTCATCAATATGCGTTAGCTAACAAACACGACAGAAAAACTTAACGAAGCAAAAATAAAATCCCCGGACAGCAAGATGCCCCGCTGGGGCGGGTCCTCCATGTGACAACCCGAGAATTTATAAAATTTTAAATGATTAAATAAATGTTAAATAATAAGACCTAGACTGAAAATAAAGTATGGATTTAAAAATTTTGTGAATGACTTATATGGTTTTGTATATTGGTTATATATATTTTTAACATAAGGAGAATTAAGAATAAATTCTTGTAACCTAATATATATATATATATATATATATATATATATATATTAGGTGTGGAAATTAAATAACTTAAGGGTTATAATATGTAAGGATGTTAGTATTTAAAATATTAACTAACTCTAAGGGATTTATTTTATTATATCAATTTATTAATTTTATAAAAACAAGTCTAATTGGGTTAAGTAAGTAAATATATTTGATTAAGGATTTGATTTGAAATTGAGTGAATAGAAATCCTAATTAAATAATTAGGGTAGGATAGAATTAGAATTAGCGGACTATGTTAATTTATATAGCTCAATTATTTTATTAGCAAGCCCAAATAAATTAATTTGGAGACCAAATTTTTAGCCCAATTAACAAGGGACATGTTAGACATTTAGTAAGCTAAAAATTGTAATAAAAAAAAGACAAAAGTTGGGAGAAGTGGGCCACATGGCCAGTTATATAGAGGAGAAAAGGAGGGGGATGAATGTAATCATTATCCACTTTAGTTGGTTACCAACTCACCTTAGGTGTCACCCCATGGAATGAGCCACCTTATTTCTCCACCACAACAAGTAAACTAAGCTTACAAGCTAAATGATTGAAGAGAGGAAGAAAGAGAGAAGTTGGTAGATGAATATAGATATACATAAAATATCTATACATTTTATTAAACAAAAATCTATCTCTTTATTCTCTTTCATCTGTTTCCTAAACTTAAAAAAAATAAAGTAGAAGAGAGACAAGAGAGATGGAGAGGATTTCGGTGGGAAGAGAGAAAGAGAGGAAAAAACTTTGATCTTCACTCTACTCAAAATCATCATCCACTTTGATAAATCAAGGAAGTATAGACACAAATCAAATGTATAAACACATTTTATCAAAGTTATTTTTAGTTGTTTGAATTAAAACTTGAATTTATGGTTCAAAACTCCAAAACCTTAGATCTATGTAGTAATAAGTGTGTTATGTTTAGATCCATCACTTTTGATGATCAAAAGTTAGATCAAAAACAAGAAAAGGGAAACTATGTTTTAAAAGTTAAAAAAAATTGATTTTCCTAGCCTAAATTATGTTTTGCTTGGATTTGGTGTATGTTTGGTGTAATAGAATATGGATCATGGTAGATCCTTGGTCTTAAGGTGTATTAGTATGTGTTATGATGGTTTATGATGGCTAATGTTGGATTAATCAATAGATCATGAAAGTTTTCTAACAAAACACAAAAATTGGAAAATCAGTTTTTTAGAAAACGTGACATAAAATTCAAATGACCATATCTCCTAGTGTATTTTGAATTTTTTAGTGTGGTCAATTTTTGGACTTAGACCTCTAAGTCTTATAACTTTTCCAAGTGGAATCACTGAAAAATTCCATGTAGATTTCCGTCTGGACAGTTTTTAGCAAAGTAGGAAAAATCTGAAAAACCATAAAAGCATTCTGTCCTGATTTTTGAAGGGCAGTTTCGGCCACTTAATTTGTGTAATAAATTCCAATATTTTGGGAATGAAAATATAAGATATGAAGTAGCTTGTCCAAAAATGAGCTCATTTTGACTTAAATTGAGCAAGTTATGACTATTTCAATATTTGTGTTTTTTTAACAAAAATCGCTATAACCGGAGTTCTATAACTCCGATGGCCACGAAATTTAAACTGGAGGCTCATGTTAATACGTATAAGATCCCGCCAAGAGTTGGGAATTTTTGGAGTTAAGCAAGATGTAGCAAATTTCTTAAGGAATTAATTAGAAATAAATTTTTGAAAAATACTTAAGTAAGTTGAAAAATTCCTGAAAAATTATTTTTGTGTATGGAATATATGTATTTATGTGTGAAAAAAAAATAAAAAAATAAAAAAAATAATAAGATGATTAGGTTAAAAAAGGGGAATCCAGGTTGCTGGATTGGAATCTAGTTTGCTGCATTGCAATCTGGTTTGCTGGATTGGCCATCAGGATGCTGGATTGGTATGTTTGGATAATCCAAGATGCTGGATTGGTCTATTTGGATAATTCAGGTTGCTGGATTTGTGGTCAGTTGAATCCAGGCTTGCTGGATTGGATGTCAGTTTGAATCTAGGCCTGCTGGATTGGAGGTCAGTTGAATCCAGTCTGCTGGATTGGATAATAATTTACTAAATTGAAATTCAGTCTGAATTCAGGTTGCTGGATTAAGTATTCGGTTTACTAAATTATAAAGGACTTATAAAATGAAATACTAAGTGTTAATTCACAAGTTATATGATACAGTAGTGTTAAGTCTAAGGTAGTATAGTCGTACTCTTTAATGGTTGATGTACAGTAGCTGGGCTAAACGACTCCTTCACATGGGGAAGGTATCTACGAATTAGTAACCGATCTAACTCACTGTGAAAATAGTGTAGACGAGATGGTAACTAATTTGTTAGTTTTTTGTGGGAAACCACTCAGTATACTATATTGAATATTATTAAAGACTCGATGTGTGCTAGGTTTAGACTTATGTATATGTATAGTGTTAAGATTTTCTAATATTTGACTATGTGTTTAAATGTTAGATAGTTTACTTATAAGGTATGTTATGCTAATTGAAAGATCAATCTTATAAGTTATAGGTGTTTTCAGTAAATAGATTAAAATAGATTGCGTAACAGTAATTGACGGTATAGGCAAGTTCTCGAACTATACTTTTAATTAAGCAAGTTCCTATACTCTTTTATTGAACAAGTTTCCTAACTCAAACATGAGTTGTTATTGTAAAGCATGTTCGTGATTAATCATTGTTGATTATATCACATCTATACTGATTATTTATTCGCACTTAGTGCATGTTGCATATGCTCATCAGGTATGAAAGGCTGATCACCTTCATTACCATTTGCTTTAGTTAAATTTATTCATGTTCATTGTTGGCTATTCATCATTATTGATTCATGTTCTTTTACAATTCTTATATTGTTGAAAGTTTGTCAACTTATTATTATTTTCAATCATGATATATCTTCATTTGAACTTAAACTTGTTGGGCAAACTTGTTGCTCATCCTTGCTATATCATGATAAACATATCAGATTAAAGACGAAACTTCGGACACAGTCAAAGGCAAAGACAAGTTCTAGAATGGAATTATTATACGGTTAAAATGGTAATAGTATAGGATACAAATGACATTGTATGTCATGTAAGATATTGAATGCAGGTATTAAGTTAAGGTTACAGACCTTGGGAATTATGTTGTAAAAGTTATTGTATAAACAATTTATGTTTATGTCTTTCGCAATAGTTATAGAAATGATGTATCATAATGTACTAGGTCCGAGGTTTTGGGGACCCGAATTTGGGGGCGCTACACTCCATGGGTAAAAGCCCCGCTGGGGCGGGGCCCACTACTGGTGGGAACTCCCCAGCTCGAGAACGGAAGAGAAATAAGCCAATTTGGCTTATTTCTTCATACCGAAATCCGATTTTTCTCTACATGATGTACATAAAACTAAATGACAAGAAAATTTTAGACTCTTAGCATGATTATAACATACAAAATCATTACAACACATAATCAAAACCAAGTTTTCATGATTTTTTGAAAAAAACACAATATCAAGCGTTCTTGACAAAAATTGCTATTGCGAATTCGTTTTTAAACCAATTCATGAAATTCCAATTGTAATAACTCTAATTCTTAACATATTAAGATAACCCATAATCAATAATCAAACACCAATTTGATAGTTTAAAAAGGCTATTTTGAAAATTAGTTACAGTAAATCATTATGAACATAATTTCTTTTTGTTCATTGAAATTACATGGATTGAATTGCTAAAAAAACTATATAACTCATATACAAACATGCTATAACACATATCTCACATAAATTTCATGCTCACATCAATTTTGTGAAAATAATTTTTACAAAGAGTTCTAAACTATGAAGATATTGAAAAACACAATTAAAAGTTATGGAGTTTATGATTATACCCTTTTCTAGCTTGGATTAGGAGAAGAGATGGAGATGATGATGGTGTATAGTTCTCCTCTTGCTTTCTCAAAACTTCTTCTTCTTCTCTCTTCTTCCTCTTCTTCTTCTCTGAGTATTATCTCTAACTCTCTCTATTTTTTTTCTTTCTTTGTTTTATAAAACTAACTGACTAACTTTTAAACTAACGTATATTATAGATATATAATATACACATACATATATAATATATATGTCACTTATAATATTAATATAACTAATAAGTAATATACTAATTGCTATACTAACTACTACTTATTACATAGGTTACAAAAAATTGAATTTGAAAAGCCATAAGGCCATGTTTGGCAAAACCACATTATTTTTTTAAAAAATAGATTTTTATTAACTAAGGTCATGTTTGGTAAAACAAGTTTAAAACAAAAGTAAGGGCCTTATTTGGTAAAATTAATTTAAAAACCTTTTCAATTCTTTTAATAAATCCTTTAACCTATGGTTTAGATGCTACACTTTATTTAACTGCAAGCTTCTAATTTAATTAAATAAAAGCTGACATTAACTAATTAATTAAATTTGCACATAATACCAAATTGTCACACACTTGCAATTTTCTTAATAATCATAATTCATGCAACAATTAGTAAATCACTATAAACACTTAGCACATAATATTACTCTAATTTAATTATTCTCAATTAAATTAGAATTATGCTACACCATTACTTACACATCAATTCAATTAATTCTATTGCACTTAATAAAATTACTCCACAACAATCACACAATTTATTTATTTAGCTCAATAAATAAATCAAATCAAATATTTATTTAATTCAATAAATATATGAAAATCTCATTCGTTACATTAGATAAGAAGTACATTCAACCGAGTATTTCTCCGTGGGGAGCACCGATATTGTTTGTAAAGAAAAAGGATGGATCGTTGAGGCTTTGTATCGACTACCGAGAGTTGAACAAACTAACGATAAAGAATGGGTACCAATTGCCCAGGATCAATAATCTCTTTAATCAATTGAAAGGGGCGAAGTATTTTTCTAAGATTGATTTGCGGACGGGGTATCATCAGTTGAAGGTTAGAGAAGAGGATGTACCAAAGACAACATTCAGGACTAGTTATGGTCATTACGAGTACTTGGTAATGTCTTTTGGGTTAACTAATGCCCAGTCGCATTCATGGATATGATGAACAGAGTGTTCAAATAGTATTTGGACAAGTTTGTCATAGTGTTCATTGATGATATTCTAGTCTATTCTATGACGCCAGAAGATCACACTGAACATTTAAGACTAGTGTTGGAAGCACTACTAAAGGAGAAATTGTATGCGAAATTCACTAAGTGTGAATTTTGGTTAGAGAGAGAGCAGTTTTTGGGGCACGTCATCGACAAGAAAAGGATTTTAGTGGATCCAGCGAAGGTGGAAGCAATTATTAATTGGGAACAACCGAAAACACCGACTGATGTGCGGAGTTTCCTTGGGTTGGCGGGATACTATCAAAGGTTCATTCAGAACTTCTCTAAGATAGCTACTCTGTTGACAAATTTGACAAGGAAGACCATCAATTACGTGTGGGCAAGGAAGTATGAAGACAGCTTTCAAGAGCTAAAGAAGAGGTGAAGTCAAGCACATGCATTGTCTTTATTAGATGACACGGGCAATTTCGTAGTATATAGTAATGCTTCACATAAAGGACTATGTTGTGTGCTCATGCAGCGTGGCAAGGTCATTGCGTATTCATTTCAGCAGTTAAAGGAGTATGAGAAAGGTTATCCTACTCATGACTTGGAACTCGCCGTGGTGGTTTTTGCCTTAAAAATATTGAGGCATTACCTATACGGGGAGAAATGTGAGATATACACAGATCATAAAAGTTTGAAGTATGTCGTCACACAGAAGGAGTTGAATATGAGGCAGCGAAGATGGTTGGAGTTGATAAAGGATTACGACTGTGAAATCCTGTATCACCCAGGGAAGCCGAACGTGGTGGCCGATGCGTTAAGTAGAAAGGGTCGGGAGAAACTATTAATGTTAACAACTCAAGATGAGTTGGTAACAGAGATGGCGAAGATGGAAATAGAAGTAAGATTACCCAGTGAAGAGGGGGAGAAATTGTTTGCAATGGAGATTCAACCTACGATTGTGGAAAAGGTGAAGGATGTGCAACTCATAGATGGTGAGTGTGAACAGATAAAGAAGAAGATTGTAGACAATACCGAGGACAAATATAGTATTGATAACGAAGGGTTATTAAGATTTGAAGGACGAATTTGGGTTCCGTGTGAGACGGAGTTGAAGGAAGAAATAATGGATGAAGCTCATCACTCAAGGTACTCGATTCATCCTGGTAGTACCAAGATGTGTCAAGACCTTCGACAGAACTTTTGGTGGACAAATATGAAAAAAGGGAAATAGCAGAGTATACAAGTAGGTGCTTAACTTGTCAGAAAGTTAAGGCTCATTGGAAATTCCGGAATGGAAGTGGGAGCATATCACGATGGACTTTGTGGTAGTACTTCCGATGACGCAGAAAGGGTATGACGCTATTTGGGTAATAGTGGATTATTTGACGAAGTTGGCTCATTTCTTGCTGATAAGAGTCAAGTATAACTTGGACCAGTTAGCTAATCTTTATGTCAAAGAGATTATTTCAAGACATGGAGTGCCAGTTTCGATTGTGTCAAATCTTGACCCATGATTCACATCGAATTTCTGGAAGAGTTTGCAAAAGAAGATGGGAACGCCGTTGAGGTTGAGCACGATGTATCATCCACAGACGGATGGACAAAATGAGAGGACAATTCAAACGCTAGAAGACGTGTTAAGGTCTTGCGTTATGGATTTCAAGGGAAGTTGGGACGATCATCTACAAATGGTAGAGTTTTCCTACAACAATAGTTATCACGTCAGTATAGGCATGCCGCCTTACAAAGCATTGTAAGAACCCGAATTTTCAGATATTATTAAATAAGGATTTAATAAATAAAATTCTTAAAATGTGAGATGTGTTCGAATAAGAGTATATATAAATGTGATATGAGGTATGTGATATTATATTACATAAGGTAATATGGACTATGTAATATGTGTTTACATGATTTATAAATCTATTATTAATATATATTTGTTATTTAGCGTAGAGACGATTCATTGAAGATAAATGAAGTGGATAAATTCCTATCGATATTAAATAATTTATAGAATTATTTAATCATAGTAAGTTGGTGGCATTAAATATCCTTAATGTATAATCACCATATTCTTGTGCATGTGTATTAATAACTAGTATGTTTATAATATAGGTTATTAATAGCACTTAAGCTATCCGTGAATATGTTTGGATAGTGAAGCATGAGTTAGTTAAGGAATTAACTAATAAGAATAAATATTGGTTAATTGATAGTTGAGAATTTTATTACAGAATAATATAATGTGAGTGTCAAACCTTAATTAACTATGGTAATATGTGAGACAGTCTAATGTGCGAATAACGTTAATAAATATATATACGTTATTAAAAGGGAGATGTAAATCATTATTTTATTTAAATAAATATTTAATATTTGAAGAAATTGTTTTGGGGACAATTTATAGAAAAGAAAGAGAAATGATTATTATATATTTCTAATAAAGGATATTTAAAAAATTTCTAATATTGAATTATTTTAATAAAAGGAGGAAATGTTATTTTTGAATAATAATATTACTTTATATGTTTTTGTATGAGATAATAGGTATGATTAATTAATATGGTAAATATATTAAAATATATTTGCTATATGTAAATAAATTGATGAAAATAATTTATTATAATAGAAAATAAACTTATTACCTATTTTGTATATATAATGTCGTACCTGTGATTATTTCTAATAGATATTATATTAATTATAATATTTTGAGACAATAAGTAAATTGTTTTCTAATAATGAATATCCTTATTTGGAGAAAACATAATATTTTATTTTATGGCTAACTACATAATTTCTAATGTATTTTCAAAAGGAGTTTAATTTATAAAAGGAAACTAAGTTATTTTAAAAACTTGAGTAGTTATAGTACCGTAAGTGTTATAAATAATATTTGAATATTCTATTTGTAATATATTTATATGTGGACCTTGGACTTAATAGTTCTAATTTAATATGTTATAAGTAGTAATGTGGTGGGAGATGTATAAGTGATGGGAATAATAATAAGCTTGAGATTAAGCTTGTGAGAAATGCCTTATGTGACACGATAATAGATTCGATAATGAATTAATTAATTCAAGGACGGTAGAATTATTAGTTAAACAATTAATCTATATTAATTGTTAGTATAATATGTTGATTTATTATTATAACTAGTGATAGTATAATAATAAGAAAATTGATTATAGATATAATCGAAATTATATTGATGAGGAATGCGATATATTGGCTTATAATATTAATTATTGTTATAGACAATATACTTGTATCTAGTAATTATTTGGTGGTTTGTTGAATTATTAGTGCAAATGATAGCATGATAATAAGTATATTTGTTATAAATATAATAAGATTTATATTTATTTAATGTGATAATTAACCATATAAATGTTAATTAATTGTTATGGAGACTAATAATTACATTGGTTAATGAGGGATGAATTAATTAATATTTTATTAATTAATTAATTGCCATTGAATATAATAATATATAAACGAGTAGATTATACTTGCTCAACTAGTCGACATATGCAAAGGATGCGATAATTAAACCGTTAGTACATGGTAGCTAACTATATATTATACATATAATACAAGGTGACGCATTAATATGGCGACACATGATATATGTAGACTATATAGTAAAATTAGTAAATAAATGTGTACACGAGGTAATGTGAGTACATGTGTGAGTGAGCTAAGTACCACATGGATATTATAAGGAGTAAGCAATTGTTAATTGATATTATTTTTACTAAGTTATTATAATTACAATAATAATCGTTATGAGGATGAATAATAATCATACCCAATATTCGGTATTAAGAAAATGTACATGAATTATATATGTGCACAGTAAATTTACTACATGGTAGTATTATTTATTTATGGGAATTACATTGTGACTTAAATGTATATAGAATGTATATTTGTAACCTAAGTAAGCATGGTAGGTATATATATAACCTTAGTGTATTATATTTGCAAGTTGCTGAGATTCATTTGGCTTGTCCCAATATGATAGTCACTTATCTTTCTCACGTGTATAACTCATAAAGGCTAGCCTATACCTCTTCTCTCAAACTCAGCATTTCTAACTATTGATCATGAGGGGGAGTGGGCATAACAGTGTTCTTCAACTACTCTACCAACCCACCTCCTTAACCATTATACAATCTCTAAATTTGTTGGTTTAATATAGTGTAAGAAAGCTTTGTCTAGATATCCAATTCTCTATAAATGAAGCTTCTTTCCTTCTCTTTTTCATTTGCTGAGAATTTTGCTTAAGTGTTAAGTGGGGAGCATTGCATACTTTAGTAATAGCATTCTAGAATATAGAGAGAATTTAGTAGCAGCAAGCTCAACCTACATTGCAGAGGTAATATACCTCTTGTTCTTCATTTTGTTTTCTGTCAAAACTCTAATTCTTGAATTGAGTATAGAATCCATGACTATGTGATCAAGCAATGTTTGTTAATTACTCCTTAGTTGCTATACTAGTTTATAGATATGTTTAGACTGTTATGTGGCAGATACAGAATAGAATTGATCAGAAAATGTTGAGTTGGGTTATTAAACTGCCGAAGCAGCCATGTCTGTTTCTGGCCGGCCAGCGCCGCAGCTGCGCTAGTTTTATACTGGCCAGCGGCGCAGCTGCGCCGGACCCTTAAACTTGAAAATTTTTCTGCAGTCTGCTGCAGATTCTGTTAAGTAATAATAGTTTAAAGTAGCTTCAACAAGCATGCTAGAAGGCTTAACATGCCTATATGAGTATATTAACATGACATGCACCCGCATTGCTATGATTGCATGCATGATTTGTAAAGGTTTATAATTTCCAAAAGTAAAGGTAATGTTTTGTAAACGAAAATGACTTATACGAACCATGTCGACATTCTGATTTTTTCAAGCATGATTATATTATTTAGGAATGCATGAGAAGCGTATTAACTTACGAATATATGTTTCATAGTATAACATGAGCATGCCGGACCTCGTTAGTAAACAATTCTAACGAAAATATTAGTTTCAAAGGTGAACCTTGGCACATAAATGTCATGAATACATTTTGATTTTGCGAGCATGTTTAGATGACTTAGAAATACGTGTCAAATATGTTAACACATGAATCTAGATAGCATGGACGTATTAGACCCTATTAGTAAGATTTACTAGTGAAAGTATACGTTTTGCACGTGAGTCTTGACATGTATATTGATATTTGAATTATGATATTTGTAAACATGTTTGATAGTACTCGTAGACTCGATCATATATCCTACATGTATATACAACATGATTAGGTGTTGTAATTCAAGTGAAGCATAAACGTAGCATGTTTTCAAAACAAAACGGTGTTAGTTGCATGAATATGGTATAATTATTCATGAGTATGCCTAATACAAAGTATATGAATACCCCATGTGTTTAAATGGAGAGCATGTTAGACTTTATGACTTTATAGCCTTGAATAGACTTAAGTTTTTACGGGTATTAACTTAGAACCTATATCATATAAATTGAACATGAAAAGGTTGAACAAGCATGAATATATCCTTTAATATGTATATGTGCTATGTAAGATCACATGTTGATACTTGAATCCGATTTGACGGTTAACTTACAATAATGCTATAAAATGCTAAAAAGAGTATGTTTGCTATTTGTTGTGATCTTGTGTGTTTGTAATGATATATGAGAATGATTAACTCAAAGGATGGACTACACTAGCTATATGTAAATAGATTAGTGGTAGGTGGGCATGTGTATATGAAGAATGTTAGTAAGTACGTATGGTTAAAGTATACGTATATTTACGTAGTTATTCTAAGGATACGATAAGAATGTGAGACAAAGGTTCTAAGAACCAAGTTAGAGAACAATGTAACCTTTATTATTATATTGAGAATGTGTGGATACATATAACTAATGAGTGTGATCTCTATGGTTAATATAACTGTGTAGGATTACACGAAGTGCAGATATTCTTAAGTAATTAAGTCGTAGTTGTTAAACTACGAATCAGGCGAGTCTTTCAGTTTCTATTTGATATATGAATTCAATAACTGTTAGTTAAATTATATTATGATGTGATAATGTGAATTTATATATGAATTGTATATGAGATATAAATGAGATTGAAAGTTGATCTTTGATGATATACTTGTTATGTGAAAAGTAGCATACGTAGTAAATATATATTGTTTATAAATGCATGAACTGAGTATGATGTTGTATGCTATGTGACGCATGAAAACTGTTAGAATTGCTGAGCTGTCGAGCTCACTTTTGCAAATAAACACTTTTGCATGTTAAGGACTCACGGTAAAGTTACGTGCTACTTGATTGATAAAGTTCAATAGTATCGCAAGAAGATTATTATTTTGTTGAAGTTATTGTTTTGAACCATGTTTAAGGTTCTAGGAAATGTACACGATGGTGGTTACAACGACTGCTATATGTTGTGTTGTATAGATGTATTAGTAATACATAGAGGATATCGAGTTGAGATGTAAAAATCTATACAGTAATTCGAATAGAATGAATCATATCATATAGTTGATTCAGGGATTTGTAATTGATTCAAAGTTATGAAATCAATGAAAAGATTTAATTCAAACGATATTGAAAAGTTTAAAATATTCTGTATTTTAGTAACATCGAATATGATGTAAAGACGAGATCTTGGATATGAATAGAATTTATCTTCTAAATTGTAATAAGCAAAGTTGTATTCTTTTATTAATAATTAAAAGATGTAATAGTTCGACGATAGTAGTATCGTGACTGCACCGGATCCGAGGAAAGAGAGGAACCCAGATTTGGGGGCGTCACAGGTTGGTATCAGAGCTGTAGGTTATAAACCTTAAGTAAGTGTACCTTAGACTATAACTTGAGAGAGTGAAAGATAAAGATTAAAATATATCTAAATGAAGATTCAAAGAAGAATCTCAAAATATCTAGAGAATGAGAATCAGGAGTTTCCTAACTCCGGTAATGAAAATGTTAAGACGATGTCTATAGATATATATGACAAAGATAGTGAGAATAAACTCAGATGGAGTTTGGTTGATAATAGGGAAAGAACCCTAAGGTAAATCGATGATCACGACGTGATCAGATTGAACTGTAAAATGATAGATAGTCTGTAACGACTAAGTGTGTATAGCTTGATGCTATGAGAGAATGTACTATGAAAAGTACGAGATGAACTCATGAGGAGTTGTATGTGACGAAACATAGAAAGCTCGTAACGAGCAAGTGATAGAGTAAGATAGAGTTTAGTATTGGACTTCCATTGAGGACTCATGTGATGTCTTAGTTGTACAAACTTTTGTATGGGCAGAAGTTTTGGGCTTGCACTGAGTGAGTCACATTGATAATCGTTGGAATGTTAGTGTCGCGGTATCATTATACATATGGTGGAAAAGTGATTCTTTTCTCATATTTATTTTGGTAGATAGAGATTTCTAAGATATAATTAGATAATATTAAGATTAGGTGCGAGTTCTTAAGACTCATGCCTATGACAAGTTCGTGACTCATAATCGTATGGTGGGACCCCTCAGCGAATGGACGATTTTGGTCTGACTAGGATAAGTTCCTCAACCCAGATGATTGTGGTAAGTTCCTGAGCTTCCATGGTATGGAAAGTTGGTGAACTGTACTGAGAATAGATATAGTATTAAGAGTATTGATATAGTGAGCATTGATGGTTTTAAGAGATTGTAGTTGATGGAGAAATTTGGATTTTTCTAAATCTTCTAGCTATGCTAGATTTTCAAAATTTATTGACTTCGTGCTAGTGTTTGCACTTCGGTTATCTTTGAAAAACATTGGGTCGGGTGACTGAACCAATGAGTTTTTTAAAAAACAATAACCGTTATTCGTATGTCTAAGCTATTTGTTTCGGCCAAGACAAAAATGATTTGAAAATATTTCAAAATGTATTTTGACCATGTGCATCATTTGATATGATGTAGAATGGTAAACGATGGAGTCATCAATGCAATCAAACCTAGTGTTGGTTGTGATCGAAAGATCGTCAGCCCACTATGGTATGATATAATATGACAAAGTCATAAAATGGCGGAATCCTCAACATACTACTAATCTGGTATGGTATCATGACGTCATAAAAGAATTTTTGGTTTTCTTGTAAATTATGAAGAAGGTTAATTAAGTTGGCTAAATTATTTCGATTGATGTCCGAATTGTTGATGAGAGTCTAAGCTATTTGATTCGACTAGGCGACTGTTGGAAAGAGATTATAGAATTCAAGCATTCTTGTGTATTTATACCAAACCGGATTGCTTTGGGGATTTAAAAGTTAATAAGCTAGGTTGGACAGCCCTATAACGGGAACATTTTTCAGGGACAATGGTTCCAAGCGTAACGCATATAGTCCTTATAAAACACTGCGTTGCAGCCCAACGTAGTGGTACAATAGGCTAGCCACCTAGAGTACGCGTGGAGGGTGTTTTCAGTCTTTGTGATTGATAAACACTCTGGTTTGTGGTGTGAAGAATTGTGTTGAAGCATTAGTAAACCTGGAAAAAAGTTCATGATCTTGTGACCCCACAGCATAAATTGAAATCTGAGTTATTCATACTACTTCCCGATTATTAAAAAATCGTGGAAGATTCTTACTCTTCTGAAGGATGAATGTTGTAAGTAGAATGTTCATTAGAAAACAGATAGTGGTAGAATGCGATCAAGAAGGTTATAATAATAAAACTTTCGAAAAGAGAATGATTAAAATTATTCAAGAGAATATGTAATAATTGGAATGACACCGAGTAGAGGAGGTTTCGGTGATTCTGAGGACGGAATCCTTATAAGGGGGAGAGGATGTAAGAACCTGAATTTTCAGATATTATTAAATAAGGATTTAATAAATAAAATTCTTAAAGTGTGAGATGGGTTCGAATAACAATATATATATATGTGATATGAGGTATGTGATATTATATTACATAGGGTAATATGGACTATGTAATATGTGTTTACGTGATTTATAAATATATTATTAATAGATATTTGTTATTTAGCGTAGAGACGATTCAGTGGAGATAAAGGAAGTGGATAAATTTCTATTGATATTAAATAATTTATAGAATTATTTTATCATAGTAAGTTGGTGGCATTAAATATCCTTAATGTATAATCACCATATTTTTGTGTATGTGTATTAATAACTAGTATGTTTATAATATAGGTTATTAATTGCACTTAAGCTATCCGTGAATATGTTTGGATAGTGAAGTATGAGTTAGTTAAGGAATTAACTAATAAGAATAAATATTGGTTAATTGATAGTTGAGAATTTTATTACAGAATAATATAATGTGAGTGTCAAACATTAATTAACTATGGTAATATGTGAGATAGTCTATTGTGCGAATAACGTTAATAAATATATATACGTTATTAAAAGGGAGATGTAAATCATTATTTTATTTAAATAAATATTTAATATTTAAAGAAATTATTTTGGGGACAATTTATAAAAAAAAGAAAGAGAAATGATTATAATATATTTCTAATAAAAGATATTAAAATAATTTCTAATATTGAATTATTTTAATAAAAGGAAAAAATATTATTTTTGAATAATAATATTACCTTATATGTTTTTGTATGAGATAATAGGTATGATTAATTAATATAGTAAATATATTAAAACATATTTGCTATATGTAAATAAATTGATGGAAACAATTTATTATAATATAAAATAAACTTATTACCTATTTTTTATATATAATGTCGTACCTGTGATTATTTCTAATAGATATTATATTAATTATAATATCTTGAGACAATAAGTAAATTATTTTCTAATAATGAATATCCTTATTTGGAGAAAACATAATATTTTATTTTATGGCTAACTACATAATTTCTAATGTATTTTCAAAAGGAGTTTAATTTATAAAAGGAAACTAAGTTATTTTAAAAACTTGAGTAGTTATAGTACCGTAAGTGTTATAAATAATATTTGAATATTCCATTTGTAATATATTTATATGTGGACCTTGGACTTAATAGTTCTAATTTAATATGTTATAAGTAGTAATGTGGTGGGAGATGTGTAAGTGATGGTAATAATAATAAACTTGAGATTAAGCTTGTGAGAAATGCCTTATGTGGCACGATAATAGATTCGGTAATGAATTAATTAATTCAAGGACGGTAGAATTATTAATTACACAATTAATCTATATTAATTGTTAGTATAATGTGTTGATTTATTATTATAACTAGTGATAGTATAATAATAAGAAAATTGATTATAGATATAATCGAAATTGTATTGATGAGGAATGAGATATATTGTCTTATAATATTAATTATTGTTATAGACAATATACTTGTATCTAGTAATTATTTGGTGGTATATTGAATTCTTATTGCAAATGATAGCATGATAATAAGTATATTTGTTATAAATATAATAAGATTTATATTTATTTAATGTGATAATTAACCATATAATTGTTAATTAATTGTTATGGAGACTAATAATTACATTGGTTAATGAGGAATGAATTAATTAATAATTAATTAATTAATTAATTGCCATTGAATATAATAATATATAAACGAGTAGATTATACTTGCTCAACTAGTCGACATATGCAAAGGATGCGATAATTAAACCGTTAGTACATGGTAGCTAACTATATATTATACATATAATACAAGGTGACGCATTAATATGGCTACACATGATATATGTAGACTATATAGTAAAATTAGTAAATAAATGTGTACACGAGGTAATGTGAGTACATGTGTGAGTGAGCTAAGTACCACAAGGATATTATAAGGAGTAATCAATTGTTAACTGATATTGTTTTTACTAAGATATTATAATTACAATAATAACCGTTATGAGGATGAATAATAATCATACCCAATATTCGGTATTAAGAAAATGTACATGAATTATATATGTGCACAGTAAATTTACTACATGGTAGTATTATTTATTTATGGGAATTACATTGTGACTTAAATGTATATAGAATGTATATTTGTAACCTAAGTAAGCACGGTAGGTATATATATAACCTTAGTGTATTATATTTGCAAGTTGATGAGATTCATTTGGCTTGTCCCAATATGATAGTCACTTATCTTTCTCACGTGTATAACTCATGAAGACTAGCCTATACCTCTTCTCTCAAACTCAGCATTTCTAACTATTGATCATGAGGGGGAGTAGGCATAACAGTGTTCTTCAACTACTCTACCAACCCATCTCCTTAACCATTATACAATCTCTAAATTTGTTGGTTTAATATAGTGTAAGAAAGCTTTGTCTGGATATCCAATTCTCTATAAATGAAGCTTCTTTCCTTCTAATTTTCATTTGCTGAGAATTTTGCTTAAGTGTTAAGTGGGGAGCATTGCATACTTTAGTAATAGCATTCTAGAATATAGAGAGAATTTAGTAGCAGCAAGCTCAACCTACATTGCAGAGGTAATATACCTCTTGTTCTTCATTTTGTTTTCTGTCAAAACTCTAATTCTTGAATTGAGTATGGAATCCATGACTATGTGATTAAGTAATATTTGTTAATTGCTCCTTAGTTGCTATACTAGTTTATAGATATGTTTAGACTGTTATGTGGCTGATACAAAATTGAATTGATAAGAAAATGTTTAGTTGGGTTATTAAACTGCCGAAGCAACCATGTCTGTTTTTGGCCGGCCAGCGGCGCAGCTGCGCCGGACCCTTAAACTTGAAATTTTTTTTGCAGTCTGCTGCAGATTCTGTTAAGTAATAATAGTTTAAAGTAGCTTAAACAAGCATGCTAGAAGGATTAACATGCCTATATGAGTATATTAACATGGCATGCACCCGCATTGCTATGATTGCATGCATGATTTGTAAAGGTTTATAATTTCCAAAAGTAAACGTAAAGTTTTATAAACGAAAATGACTTATACGAACCATGTCGACATTCTAATTTTTTCAAGCATGATTATATTATTTAGGAATGCATGAGAAGCGTATTAACTTACAAATATATGTTTCATAGTATAACATGAGCATGCCGGACCTCGTTAGTAAACAATTCTAACGAAAATATTAGTTTCAAAGGTGAACCTTGGCACATAAATGTCATGAATATATTTTGATTTTACGAGCATGTTTAGATGACTTAGAAATACGTGTCGAATATGTTAACACATGAATCTAGATAGCATGGACGTATTAGACTCTATTAGTAAGATTTACTAGTGAAAGTATACGTTTTGCACGTGAGTCTTGACATGTATATTGAGATTTGAATTCTGATATTTGTAAACATGTTTGATAGTACTCGTAGACTCGATCATGTATCCTACATGTATATACACCATGATTAGGTGTTGTGATTCAAGTGAAGCATAAACGTAGCATGTTTTCAAAACAAAACGGTGTTAGTTGCATGAATATGGTATAATTATTCATGAGTATGCCTAATACAAAGTATATGAATACCCCATGTGTTTAAAAGGCGAGCATGTTAGACTTTATGACTTTATAGCCTTGAATGGACTTAAGTCTTTACGGGTATTAACTTAGAACCTATATCATGTAAATTGAACGTGAAAAGGTTGAACGAGCATGAAAGTATCCTTTAATATGTATACGTGCTATGTAAGATCACATGTTGATACTTGAATCCGATTTGACGGTTAACTTACAATAATGCTATAAAATGCTAAAATGTGTATGTTTGCTATTTGTTGTGATCTTGTGTGTTTGTAATGATATATGAGAATGATTAACTCAAAGGATGGACTACACTAGCTATATGTAAATAGAATAGTGGTAGGTGGGCATGTGTATATGATGAATGTTAGTAAGTACGTATGGTTAAAGTTATGTATACGTACATAGTTATTCTAAGAATACGGTAAGAATGTGAGACGAAGGTTCTGAAATACTCTTATAATAATAACTGGATTAATAATCAAAACCCTATTCAAATTAAGGTTTTGATCAGCTATTCACTATTACCTCCTTTACTTTTTTTAGTTAGCTTAAAATAAATAATTTGGTTAGTCTGTTGAATTCATATCACGTATACTCAAAATAACAATAACCACAATAATGATAATAATAAAAATTAAAGAATTTATTCATAAAATTTTTAATCATGTAAATTTCTCGGTCATTACATTCTCCCCTCCTTATAAGGATTCCGTCCTCAGAATCACCATCACTGTATACTTAATTTATATTTGTCCTTCGACCTTTATTCCTTTTCCTATCCCATTTAGAAACGGAAAACTCTTTGTTCAGCCTAAGTTTTATTTGACTTGTCATGACTCATAATTTTCTTAGTCGAAATTAACCTTTTATATTTACTTGGTATATCATAATCTAATTATCAACGGAATTCAAA
The DNA here is from genome assembly GCA_020205555.1 of Panax stipuleanatus. Classification (NCBI taxonomy): domain Eukaryota; kingdom Viridiplantae; phylum Streptophyta; class Magnoliopsida; order Apiales; family Araliaceae; genus Panax; species Panax stipuleanatus. The sequence continues at coordinate 107,699,767 of CM035119.1, read as the reverse complement.
TTCTTCCTTCAAGATCCTTTTATTAACGAGTTATTTATCTTAACTATGTCTTTTCTTGGAATTTTCTTTCGTATGCCTATCTCCAAGCGATCCTACTGTTTACAAAGGTAAATTTATTTTTATTAGCAAACTTCCGGTATGTAAGAAAAATAGGTTGACCACTATATGGCTATGAAAATTTCTCTAAGATGAACTCTTCTCGGTCTGCACGGCTCCATAATTTATAATATGTTTATAATTAGAATCTCATTTATTCCCTTCCAGATCTAGAATGGTTCAATAGATCTCGGACACGATTTTCTTTTCTTACCAAAAATTATTTTACACATTCAAGTAAACACTTTTAAGAACATATGATTCTTAACCTTAAGCTCTCATCTTCTCAACCAGTTCCCTAAACATGCATGCTCTTCTGTTTCTTCTTTTTCTGTTGTTCCCTCATCTAGCTTAATATGAATTCAATTTGGATTTGAGTCTCCCTCTTCACTTAGCTCCAACTCCGGTACTCTTCATGAGCACTCTCTAAATCTACCATAGGTTTGTCTTCTATAGCTTCAAATACTATTCTATAAACTACTTCCATTGGCACTTCTAGTATCCTACCCTCTGGATCTTTCCCTATTAGCCCAACTGATTGTGGTTCAGATACTAGCTCAAACGGAACGACCATTTCCTTACTCACTTATGTGAATATCCTTAAATTCTTTATCTCCTATCAATTTTATTAACTAGACCAGTACCTATTATACATTGTATACACATAGCAAGTAATAGTTTCCTTTAAGTTAGTTTTTATCTTATTTTAAGATGAATTTCCTTAATTCATATCCTATAAACTCTTTTTGAGTTTATGTTTTCATTAACTTTGCTGCCACACCTATTCCTCCAAGGTTATAGCCTAAGGTAACCCTACCTAGGGTTTATAACCTACAGCTCTGATACCAAATTGTGACGCCCCCAAATTCTCTACATTATCTGTAGCAAATTTGGTGCTCACGTAAATATTCCAAAAGATAATAATTCCTATCAATCCAAGATTCATAGTATTCCACAATGAACAGTAGTTCTCGTCAGAACATAGTATTCCACATGGATGAATAGGTTTTTAATCTCATGGATATTTCTTTCATATCAATATCTCCTATCTATCTGACATTCACAGTACAAATGATAAGACTGTTCTTGGAACTGAAGGGCGACCTCAGTGCTTACAGAACTTTCAAGATCATTCAATACCCTCATTCAGATGTATAGTTCATATAGATACTGTACTTCTTTCTGTGTTCTAGAAAGGTAAAAACTAAGCAATTGATAAAAGATAATAATATATTACATATTCTTAAATTGGTTTATAATAAATCCAAACTTACTATTACATCAAAATTCCCCAAGGATATAACCTAAATTTATATTAACCGAGTTGTTCCATCTACATGATTGAACTCTTGAACTTTGGATAGGTCAGCTAAAGCTGCAAAGGAAAAGGATAATTGCAAGGATGAGCTACAGAAAGCTCAGCAAATTTTAAACAAGTTGTATATTATACTCACAATGAATCTGAATAGAATGAACATATAGTTCAGAGTTTTTCCACACATATATATATATATTGAGTCCATCCAATACGAGCTACTACCAATTATAAATATTTAGGCACCCGAGTTGATTCGGTCAACCACACCGCATTCCTAAGAGTCATAAAGACTTATAGGAATTCTATTCGTTTACTATTACAAGCTACTATCAGTCATAAAGACTTAGCCACCCGAGTTGATTCGGTCAACCACAACGCATTCCTAAGAGTCATAAAGACTTATAGGAGTTCTGTTCGGATATCTCATAGGTGATCAGCCTAATCATATCCTAGGAGTATGCATATCATCCTACCAATTTAACAAGGTCAGTGTTATAACTGCCTATAATTGAAATCCAGGGTCAGTATTATAACTGCCAATAATTGTAAACTAGGGTCAGTACTATGACTGCCAATAATTTCCGGATAAAAAAGTATCAGTATATATATGTACCAAACAATATTAGTTTTTCCACAGTTTATGCTTTGATATTAAATCAAACACATTTTACGCAAACAACAGCTCATTTGGTTTGTTATTCTTCAATAATAAGCAATAACCTTTTTTAAATCACAGATATCATGAATAATGTTTTTAATAAGTTCGTATATCATTATATATAACTTTCATTTAATATAGAAATTAAATGAAGTTAGAAAACTTGCCTGCTCCGACAATTACCGCTAAGCAATCTAATTTAATCTATTTGAGAAGACCTATCATTAATAAGATTGATCTTACAATCAGCATAAAAATATCTTAACTCAACTAATCTTAAAATAAGTTATCTAACATTTTGTCACATAATCAAACATTAGATAATTCCTTCACTTGTAGTAATATTATCATTCTTTGATAATATTTTAATTATTTAATCATTATCTTAAGACTCTTGTCTAATATTATTAGTTATTTAATATTTTTTTATTTTAAATATTATTAATTACTTAATAATATCTTAATTTAATATTATTAATTATTTAATACTATTTTAATCATTTATTAAACTTATAAATAATTAATTTTAATTATTTATCCTTTACTAATTCATTTATTTATTAAACCTAAAATGCTATAAATATAAAATTTTATCAAGAATGACAAAAATACTCCCATAAATTATTATTATATCATATAATGATCATTTAATCATTAAAATCACATTTTCAAGTTTTATAACTCAATATAACTTAATTTTCTCTTTTATTCTTAACTCATTCATAGGCATGAAAAATATCAAAACAACTTAATATTTTCTTATATTATGGGGAATATCAGTATATGAGATTTTAGTCACAAAATAATTTTCTTGCAATTTTCCAAATTCGTTTGGTATTTTTAAATAGGTTAAAATAGTCCAAAATAGCAACATTTATCATAAATTATCCTTTTGTCCAAAAATTTTGAAATTTATATGGTAGCTACATACTATACAAAACAGTGTCATGTAAACATTTCACATTTTTCTGAATTGAACTCAGTAAGTTATTACAGTTTTCTTTTAAAATCACGCTTTCTTTTAAAATCCTTATCTCCCTTTCTAGACATCGAATAAAATCCCCATCTTTGGACAAGAGATAGTTAACTTGATATAGTGTTATATCACAAAAGGCCCGAATTTTTAGAGTATTAAAAATGGCCGAAACTGCCCTCAACAATTTTGGACACTTTGCACTTTTTTATTTTTCAGATTTTATTTTCAACTTTGGAGTCCTTCACTAAAACCTTCATAAAACGAAATCTACAACTCTGATTGAGGTCCAATTGAACTCTTTGGATTTGTATCTTCTCAAACTACAATGTTCATTTATCAAACATCAAATTTGGATCTGTTTTGGTCACTGAAAATGGACCGGAAGTGGACTGATCAGTTACATATTTTACTAGTTGGAGTGTTTTTGTAATAAATCCATATCTTACTCATTTTAAAACATTTTTGAGTGCTACCACTTGAGTTCACCAGATACCGCATGTATCTAACTTCCCTATTTGACGGATCATACAAATAATTTGTATATTTTAAATGGTAAAGTCTCAAAGTGGACTAATTTTCAAGGTTTTTGATCAAGAAAACTATTTTAGTTTTCTTTTGATTTCCAAGCTTTTAAACACTTAAAATGGTAAGATCTAAACATGAAATATCATAAAACATGTATATCTATGGTTCTAGGATTCAAGATCACAAACTAATGATTTAGTTCAACACAATCAAAATAATATACATAAACTTAGTAAGGATTTATACCTTGACTTCTCTTGGGTTCTTCTTCTTCTTCCTCTTTTTCTTCTCCCATCATCCATGGCTACCCTCTCTCTCTCCCTTCCTCTTCCATATTCTGGTGGTATGTGAGAATGAGAGAAAATGATAATTATCTTTCTTTTTCTTTCTTTTTTCTTTTGTTTTATTTAGTTAGTATATTAAATTAAGACCAAGGCTAAAGTAGTCTTTAACCATCAATAGGAAAGGGCAAAATGGTCTTTTAGTCATCTCAAGAAAGTTTTCTGGAAATTTTCTCACAGGATATATTGGTCATAATAAATTTCCTTTAAGGACAAAATTATCATTTTGCTATAATTAGGAAATTTCCTTAAAGGATACCATGGTCATTAATAAATTTCTCTTGGGTAAAATTGTCATTTCCCTATTACTAGAAAACATCCTAGCAATTTCCTTACTAGGACATAAAAGTCATTAATAATCTTCTGTTAGGGCAAAATAGTCATTTCCAAAATATCCACCAGGTGACAACATCATGACATCATCCTGATGACATCATCTTTGTGTGTCTTTAATGCTGATGTCATGCTTACATCATCTATTCTTTGATTGGTTGATTTAAGTTCACATGGATTGGATGGTATTTTGATAATTTCCTCTATACTAAGGGTAATTTAGTAATTTTTTAATTAATTTTAAGGGTAATTTTGTCATTTCACATATTTTTCTTAAATTTTGATCATTATGGTTTTGTTAATCGTAATTAGGGTTAAATGAACAAATATTAGGGTTTCCTAATTCTCAAATAGGGTTTCTTAATCAACATTAAGATTTCCTAACTATCATTAAAGTTCCTAACTATCATTGGAGTTTACTAATGTTACACCTTATCTGATCAATACTTAATATTAACCGCATAAATCACATAATCTGAAATACCCTTATAATAATAACTGGATTAATAATCAAAGCCCTATTCAAATTAAGGTTTTGATCAGCTATTCACTATTACCTCCTTTACTTTTCTTAGTCAGCTTAAAATAAATAATTTGGCTAGTCTATTGAATTCATATCACGTATACTCAAAATAACAATAACCACAATAATGATAATAATAAAAATTAAAAAATTTATTCGTAAAATTTTTAATCATGTGAAATTCCGGTCCTTATAATTAGAAGTAGAGTAGGTTTTGGATTTGGAAAGCTTAAGAACTTGGATTAGGTTTAGGGAAGTTGTTTAGGGATAGGAGTAGAGAGACATGAAGTTGATTTGCGTTAGCAGAGGGAAAAGAAGGCATAAATTCGTGTTTTACAAATTGGGTTTTCCGACCGGCTTAAATTTTTTGGAGGGGTAGCGCGCCCCACGCTGGTCTGGATTTTTTTTTTAGATAGACTCCATGCATAGGTAGCGTGCCCCGTGCATGAGGGCATTGTGTTGGGGCGAGCATCGCGCCTGGCTAGAGGATTTGCCCCTTTTTGTGTGCCCTTGCCATTACATCATTCTACTATTGAATTGCAATTTTGTTAGCACATAAGTAATTGATTGGACTACTCCTATAAGAATGAAATATATATGTATTAAAAACTTAAATAATAAAAACTACTAAGGTTTAAGAAATGGTTTGCTTCCCAATTAGCTACCCGTGTTTAACGTCGTTGGCTCAACTATAGAACCCTTAATTATCCGGAAGTCGATCCATCAGCATCGCGATTTCAACCTCCTCAGCTTGACTGCTGTCCATAAACGACCTAAGCATATGCACGTTCACTTTGAACATATTTCCTGTCTGTGGATTCTGGATGTCGGCTGCACCATGAGGAAAGATATTTGTAATAACGAATGGTCCCTCCCAGCGAGAGCGCAACTTTCCTGGAAATAATTTTAATCGGGAATTAAAAAGAAGGACTTTCTGTCCCACAGTGAAATTTTGTCTCAAGATCTGTTTATCATGAAAAACTTTTTTCTTCATTTTGTACAGCTTAGAACTCTCGTATGCTTCATTCTGTAACTTCTCGAGTTCCTGTAACTGCAGCTTCCTATTGACACCAGCTTGATCCATGTTCATATTGCACTGTTTGATCGCCCAAAAAGCTTTATGTTCGAGCTCTACAGGTAGGTGCCAAGGTTTCTCTAACACTAGCATATAGGGCGACATACCTATTGGAGTTTTGTATGCCGTCCTATATGCCCATAGTGCATCGTCTAATCAAAGACTCTAGTCTTTTCTATTCGAGTTGACTACCTTTTCCAAAATGGACTTGATCTCTCGGTTGGATACCTTAGCTTGGCCATTGCTTTGCAGATGATAGGATGTATAGACCCTGTGAAGAACGTTTTACTTCTTCAACAAGGTTGCTAACACCTTATTATAGAAGTGAGTGCTGCGATTACCAATGATAGCCCGTGGTACTCCAAACCTGAAAAAAATGTTAGTCCTGACAAAATCAGCAACAACTTTAGAATCATCAGTCCTAGTGGCTTTAGCTTCCACCCATTTTGAAACATAATTAACTGCTAATAAGATGTAAATATTCCCAAAAGAAACAGGAAAAGGTCCCATTAAATCAATACCACATACATCAAAGATTTGAACAAGTAGGATAGGGTTTTGTGGCATTTGATTCCTATGAGATATATTATTAATCTTTTGACAATTTTCACACGATTTACAACACAAATAAGAGTCTTCCAAATTTAAAGGCCAAAAGAAACCACTCTCTAACACCTTACGTGCTGTTCGCTTAGGTCCAAAATGACCTCCATATGCATAGGAATGACAGAAAGTTAGAATAGAGTTGAATTCATTATCAGGTACACAACGCTTAACTATTTGATCAACACAAAATTTCCACAAATATGGGTCATCCCACACATAATGTTTTGCATCACTCCTAAGCTTTTCTTTCTGAGATTTGGAAGAGTCACTTGGTAAATACGCACTTACCAGAAAATTCACAATATCGGCATACCGTGGAGTTGTGTTGCCAATGGACAGTAGATGCTCGTCCGAGAACATGTTATGTAATGGTAGTGCTTCCTCCTCCTTAAGAATTCTGCTCAAATGATCCACCACCAAGTTATTCGCACCCTTTTATCCTTGATCTCCAAGTCGAATTCTTACAGCAGCAAGATCCACCTTATGATTTGAGGTTTGGATTCCTTCTTGGTCAGCAAGTACCTGAGAGCAGCATGGCCAGAATAAACTATTACTTTAGTACCAAATAGATATGATCTGAATTTTTCTAAAGCAAATACAACAGATAAAAGTTCTTTTTTCGTTGTAGAATAGTTTATCTGAGCCGCGTTCAACGTCCTAGAGGCATAGTAAATGGCATGAATAGCTTTGTCAATCTTTTGGCCCAAGATGGCGCCGACATCATAGTTGCTTGCATCACACATTATCTCGAATAGGAGTTTCCAATTTGGTGGTTGAATGATAGGGGCTGACGTTAATAACTTCTATAAGGTATCAAAAGCCACCTTGAATTCATCACTAAACTAGAATTCCTCATTTTTCTATAGCAACTTGCATAAGGGCAATGCTATCTTGGCAAAATTTTTGATAAACCTGCCATAAAATCCTGCATGTCCAAGAAAAGAGCGTATCTCCCGCATGCTGACGGGGTAAGGCAATGCAGATATAATATCAATTTTAGCTTTATCAACTTCTAAACCATTAACTGACACTACATGACCAAGTATAATTCCTAGTTCTACCATTAAGTGACATTTTTCCCAATTTAACACAAGGTTTATTTCTAAACATCTATCCAATACACGTGTCAGATTATCTAAACAAGCATCTAATGAATCATCATGAACTGTGAAATCATCCATAAAGACTTCAATGCATTCTTCTAAAAGATCTGAAAAGATACTCACCATGCATCTCTGAAAAGTACCTGGGGCATTGCAAAGTCCAAAGGACATTCACCGGTAGGCAAAGGTTCCAAAGGGACAAGTGAATGTTGTCTTTTCCTAGTCTTCGGGGGTGATCACAATCTGGTTATAACCTGAAAAACCATCTCCTGTAGTCGATACACACTCTCCAACCTTTTTGCATTCGTGTGGGCACTAACTCGTTATTGTCATTTTTGACAACCAGCATTTCAGATTTCTTAGGAACTACCAGCACCGGACTTACCCATTGACCGTCGGAGATGGGGTAGATGATTCCTACATCAAGCAATTTAATTACATCTTTCTTCACTACCTCCATAATTGGTAGGTTTAATCGTCTCTGTGCATCTCTCGTCGGTTTAGCTCATTCCTCTAACAAAATTCAATGCATGCACATCGCGGGACTTATACCTTTGATGTCTGCTATAGTCCAACCAAACACTGTGATGTGGTCCCTAAGGACTCTCAATAATTTTTCTTCCTGCGCTTTTGTTAGATTACTAGCAATTATCACATGTAAACTCTCATTAGCCCCTAAATATACATATTTCAAGTGTGCTGGTAATTGTTTTAATTCAAGTGTTGGAACTTGCTCCACAGATGGTAATAATTTTTGATGAGTTATAGGTAATTGAATTAATTGGACTGCGTGCTTATCTGTGAGTTTTGGCAATGACTGTAGTGCAGCCACAGTTTCCTTCAATTCCTGATTGTGCTCAAGTTCATATGTCTCATCCATGTCCAAATTGCTGGAAATAGCAACCTCCAAACTATCTCTCTGAACTTCGGGGGTGATCACAATCTGGTTATAACCTGAAAAACCATCTCCTGTAGTCGATACACACTCTCCAACCTTTTTGCATTCGTGTGGGCACTAACTCGTTATTGTCATTTTTGACAACCGGCATTTCAGATTTCTTAGGAACTACCAGCACCGGACTTACCCATTGACCGTCGGAGATGGGGTAGATGATTCCTACATCAAGCAATTTAATTACATCTTTCTTCACTACCTCCATAATTGGTAGGTTTAATCGTCTCTGTGCATCTCTCGTCGGTTTAGCTCATTCCTCTAACAAAATTCGATGCATGCACATCACGGGACTTATACCTTTGATGTCTGCTATAGTCCAACCAAACACTGTGATGTGGTCCCTAAGGACTCTCAATAATTTTTCTTCCTGCGCTTTTGTTAGATTACTAGCAATTATCACATGTAAACTCTCATTAGCCCCTAAATATACATATTTCAAGTGTGCTGGTAATTGTTTTAATTCAAGTGTTGGAACTTGCTCCACAGATGGTAATAATTTTTGATGAGTTATAGGTAATTGAATTAATTGGACTGCGTGCTTATCTGTGAGTTTTGGCAATGACTGTAGTGCAGCCACAGTTTCCTTCAATTCCTGATTGTGCTCAAGTTCATATGTCTCATCCATGTCCAAATTGCAGGAAATAGCAACCTCCAAACTATCTCTCTGAATTTGCTCAAAGTTTTCTGCATCAAAGAATCACACACATCAATTGCAAAAACCTGACAAATATCACTAGGGTACCTCATGGCATTATAGATGTTGAATTGGATCTTCTCGCCATCAAATTCCATTGTCAAGGTCCCATTGTGAACATCAATCATAATCCTTGATGTCTTTAGGAAAGGTCTTCCTAGCAAGATGTGTGAAAGGTTCGGGGATGTATTATCTTCCATATCCACTATGTAAAAATCTGCAGGAAAGATTAGTTCGTTCACCTGCACCAAGACATCTTTAACTACCCCTTGGGGGTAGGTGTTAGTACGATCATCCAATTGAATAATAACATCAGTATTTTTCAAAGGTCCAAGATTCAGAGACTTATAAATAGATAATGTCATCACATTTATTGAAGCACCTAAGTCTAGCATGGTCTTCTCAAATCTAGTGTTTCCTATTTTACATGGGATCGTAAACATGCCTGGATCTTTACATTTAGGCTGCATTTTTCTTTGAAGAATAGCTGATATATTCTCCCCAACTATGACTTTCTCATCATTTTCCAATTTATGTTTGTTAGTGCACAATTCTTTCAAAAATTTTGCATACCGTGGCACTTGTTTAATTACGTCAAGTAAAGGAGTGTTCACTTCTACCTTCCTAAAAGTTTCTATAATTTCTTTATCTTGTTCATTTTTCTTTGAATTTCTAGAATTTTTATGAGGGAAAGGAAGTGGGATATCATTTATCTGATAAGGAGGTTTAGGATGTACCTTAGTTTTCTCTAGTTCCTCCATTACTTGCGCTTCCTCTAACTCAACTATAGCTTTAGGTGTATCCATCTATTTCCACTCCGCAAGGTTATGGCACTGGTGTTCTCCTTTGGGTTCACAACAGTTTGTGATGGAAGCTTCCCTGAACCTTGAGTCCAACCGACCTACAGTAGTGGCTAATTGGCTCATTTGACTTTCCAAACTGTGGATGGAAGACTTTGTCTCTTGTTGGAACTGTTGTGCTGTTGCATGAACGCCTTGAATATATCCTCCAATGATGTTCCAAGATTGGTCGGTGCTGCTAGTCTGGGTTGGTACTTGGCTGATTTGGCAGAAATTGTGGTTTAACTGGGTAAAATCTTTGAGCCTGCGGCCTAGCATGATAAGTTGGTTTTATACCTACTTATTGGACACCAACTTACTTGGATTATGGCTTAAACTCGAGCGCTTTAGTGTCTTTTAATGCATTTTAGCTTTGTTTTGCATGTTATAGGCATGAAGCTCTTTTGGCATAAAATGGCACTATAATGGCATGGAATGGCAGGAAAAGAAGCATTGTGGCATGGGCTTGGCAACAAGGCAGGTGGGGATGGCACTAAGTGGCTTGGAATCAAGATGGTATGGAGCTTGGGTATGTGATGATGGTCTCAATGAAGAGCAAAATGAAGGAAAAAGAAGCACAAGAGAAAGGGCAAAAGATTGCAGCATGAAAGCCAGCACCAAAAAATTGCATCAGAGCAGGAAACGGGCTCGCGCGCCCGCACCAGGGAAACAAGGGGTTGATGAGTGCCCGTGCCGTCTGGCGAAGCCAGAAGTTGGCTTTGGACGCGCTCGCACCCGCATCAAGGAAGCAGTGCTACGCCGCGCGACCGCGTTAGTCAACATTTCATGACTTCTCATTTTTGTTTGCTCAGCTGATTGTAATAGATATAAGGCTTTTGGTTGCTAAGCACAGAAGGATATCACTTAGCTTATTATCAGAGATATTGGGACTTTGGAAGTTGTTCTTACATTTTCTAGGGTTTAGGAACTAGGGAGAGCTTGTGAGCTTATCTCCTCCTCTCTTCTAGTTCAAGTAGATTTCTTGTGGAAGGTTCTTTTTGGTGGAACGTGTGTTCTGAACTTGAGTATTAAAGTCTTCTATTGGAAGGAGAACCATCAAGCTTTGCATTTCCTTTCTCTTTACTCTCTCTCTTCCTTTACTTGCTTTAAATGCTTGGTTTAAATCCCATAATGGTGGGTGGTTCAGTGATGAACTAACTTCCATATGGGATTCTAATGGATTCTATTTGCTTAGTCTAGGGTTTATGCTTCTTTAAAATGTATGGATGAGAATGTATGGTTTGCCTAGCATGGTTGTGTTTTATGTGTAGATGCTTGATCAACATCTACTGTAATAGTTTATATGGAATCGAAAGAGGGTACGTAAACTTAGATTTTGCCATGCTAGCATGTGTTTGTGAAACTTGCATTTGATGAGTTTTATGATTCGTAATTCGGATAGAAATATACCGTATTGCCATATGTAGTCAATAAGGAGCTTGCACTTAAATCGGTTTGGCTTGTAAATTGCATAGACATATAGCAATTTAGGTTTTATCGATGTTCATGTGGTTTCTATATCTTTTGTGGATATTATATGATATGGACTTGGTTTATTGAAAGATAGCCAAGTCTCACATTCGTGCTCCCGGCTAGCAGTCCTAGGTATTATTCATACATGATTTGAGGTGTTGTTAACCTAGATGATGCAATAGATGAAGTTAGGATCCCATATTTCTCTAATTTGAACCCCTTGCTTGTTAAGTAGTTAAGTTTATTTTAAATCCAGTCTAGATAATTAAAGAATATTGTGACAACCGTTTAAGCAGACAAAGATAACCATAGGACTGTTACATGATAGTGTAAGTCTGACTCCTTTCTTCTTGGGACGATCTCGACTTATCGAATTATTACTTGTCGACCGTGTACACTTGCACGTGTTTTTGTGTCTGTTTTTGTTAACACGTAAACGGCGCAACAAGTTTTTGACGTCGTTGCCGGGGAACAGTTTTAGCTTAATACTATTAACATCAGTTTTCGTTAGATTTGGTTGACTTGAACAAATCTCTTCTTATCTCATTTCTGACTTTATTTTTATTTGTGTTTCAGGTACTTGTGGATGGTTTATGCACACGCGAGCCTCAAATCCTGAGTTAGTGCCTCGACAGGAGCACATAAACGGGAGGGCGTGGAGAGCAAATATTCAAAACACCAATCCACGAGAGGAACCTGAACCACCTCATCAAATGGCTGAAGAGTAGAGGGCCAATAATATGGCCTTACAGGACTACTCCATACCAAAAATTATTGATCTGCAATCTAGTATTGTGCGGCCAGCAATCGTTGCAAATACCTTCGAGATAAAGCCAGGGACCTTGCAGAAGATTCAGAACAATCTCTAGTTTGGGGGTGCACCTATCGAAGACCCAAATGAGCATATCATGAGTTTCCTAGAGATATGTGACACATTTAAGTTCAACAACGTCACCGATGAGGCAGTGAAACTTAGACTATTCCCTTTCACCTTGAGGGATAAGGCAAAGAGCTGGTTGCACTCATTGCCCTCAGGATCAATAACTACATGGGAAGACTGTGCTCAAAAATTTCTCACCAAGTTCTTCCCTTGGCTAAGACTGCTGCTATGAGGAGAGACCTGAGTCAATTTGCACAGCTACCAGGGGAGACGTTGTATGAAATATGGGAACGCTATAAGGAAATGCTCAGGAAGTGCCCACACCATGGAATGCCGGAGTGGATGGTGATAAATTCTTTTTACAATGGATTGGGGTGGCAGTCAAGCCAATTATTGATGTCGCATTAGGAGGAGCTCTATGGACTAAAGATTTTCCGATAGCTTATGAGCTTTTTGAAACAATGGTGGCTAATGAGTACCAAAACCCAACAGCGAGAATGGTTCAACCGAAGGTGGCCGGAGTATTGGATGTTGACGCAATCACATCATTGTCAGCTCAATTAGCAGCCATGAACAAGAAAATTGATTCTATGGCTGAAAATAGAGTTCAACAGGTTGCCTTAGTATGTGAGTTGTGTGCCTGAGCACACCCGATCGAGCAGTGCGCCATCACTACTGAGTCGGTACAATTTGTTAGCAACTACCAAAAGCCACAGAACCAATTCCCAAACTCCTACCACCCCAACAATAGGACCCATCCCAACTTCAGTTTGAGTAATAATCAGAATGCTCAACAGCCCCAACCATGCCAAAATACTCAATCGTCCCAACCTCAAACATCTTAAACTCAATACCAGGCACCACAACAACAAAATCAATACCAATCTGCTCAACCACAGCCACCATACCAAAATATTTAACAACATCAACAACATTCCCAATATCAGCCCTACTAATCCAAGACTCAGCCCCAGCATCAGTATGCCCCAAGACAATCACATTCTCTAAGATTTTATCAACCTCAACATCAATATAACCCAGCTCCTAGTCAACAGTCAGAGGAGAGAATTGAAATAGATGAACTTAAGTTGATAATGAAGAGTCAAGCTATATCTCTCAAAACATTGGAGACTCAAATTGGTCAAATTTCCAATGCAGTTCTCAATAGACCACAAGGGACTCTTCCTAGTAATACGGAGGAGAATCAAGGAAAAAGGGACTGCAAAGAGCAATGCCAAGCTATCACCCTAAGGTTTGGGAAGCAAACTTCAGATTTGGTGCCGCCCCAGGAAGGCCAAAACCTGGCGCGGGCGCACCAAGATGCAAAAAATTCTGAGTCAGGTTTAATTGATGAGAATGAAGTTGAAGCTGAAAAAGAGGTAACCACGGAGAAACCTAAGGTTCCATCATAAATTGTCTAACCTCGTGTTCCTTACCCACAGAGATTGCACAAGCAAAGAGATGATAGACAGTTTGCCAAGTTCTTGGAGGTTTTTAAGAAGCTGCAGATCAATATACCATTCTCTGAGGCATTAGAACAAATGCCAAGTTACGCGAAGTTCATGAAGGGTATTCTATCAAGGAAAAAATGATTAGAGGACTTTGAGAAAGTGGCCTTGACGAAAGAGTGCAGTGCAGTATTACAGGGTAAGCTACCTCCAAAGCTTAAGGACCCGGGCAGTTTCACAATACCATGCTCCATTGGAAAGCTATCTTTCAACAAATGCCTCTGTGACTTAGGGGCAAGTATAAATTTGTTGCCTCTGTCAGTATTCAATCAATTGGGATTGCCGGCTCCAAAGCCGACAAATGTATTGCTACAGCTTGCTGACAGATCCATCACTTATCCAAGGGGTATTGTTGAAGATGTTTTGTTTAAAGTTGAAAAATTTATCTTCCCAGCTGACTTCATCATTCTAGACTACGAAGAGGGTCAAACCATACCAATCATCCTTGGGAGACCTTTTCTATCCACGAGGCAAACTTTTATAGATGTCCAGAAAGGAGAGTTGACAATGAGAGTGCATGATGAAGAAGTCACCTTCAATGTTTTTAAAGCTATGAAGTTTCCCACTGACGAGGAAGAGTGCTTCCGGATTGATACGGTCGACAGATTGTTGAATGAAGAAGTTAGAAATCTGGTTGATATTGAGCCATTGGAGAGTGCTATCTTGGGTGATTCAGAGATGTAAGATATTGAGGTTGTAGAGTATGTGCAAATTCTTGACACAGCACCACAGATGCGAAGGTTTAAGATTCCTATCGAGCCACTAAAGCTTTCTGGGGAGACATCAGTATGACTCAAGCCTTCTCTTGAGATGCCTCAATATCTTAAACTTAAACCTCTTCCTGATCATTTAAGGTATGCATTTTTAAGTGAATCTTCAAAGTTGCCTGTTATTATTTCTGTTGCACTAACATCTTTCCAGGAAGAAAAATTGCTACGAGTATTAAGAAAGTTTAAATCAGCAATTGGATGGACAATAGCAGACATAAAGAGGATCAGCCCAGCATTCTGCATGCATAAGATCCTATTGGAAGATGATAGTAAACCATCAGTGGAGCAACAGCGAAGACTAAATCCGATTATGAAGGAAGTGGTCAAGAAAGAGATATTAAAGTGGTTAGATGCATGGATTATCTATCTGATATCAGACAGCTCTTGGGTGAGCCCCGTGCAGTGTGTGCTGAAGAAAGAGGGTATGGCCGTGTGTTGCCTATTTTATTAACAACAATTAAACACGGAAGTATACGTGTTCCTTTGTAACATTTAGCAAGCAAGGATATCGTTCCCACGAGGAAATAGATTAATATTACCAAATATCAATTTCAATTCAATTAATCATAAATTAAACTACAAATAATGATTGTGATTTTGAGAATTCTAATTAACAACTAAAATATAACGTCACAAGAATGAATGTAGATGGAATAGGTTAAGATCACAACCTCCCTTAGTATTTCATTTTAAACCAATTCACTCCTCATTTAATTATTTAACCACTATGAATCGGTAACCAAGAATTATTTATAATGTTCAAGTACTTCTTTCGAAGACACGTAAACGAATCCTTATACATCTAGCAGTTACGCAACAGATTTATAAGGAACACCCTAACTAATTAATGCACTATATTCCTATGTGAATTAATATAATTGGGATTTTTAAGCACAGATTCTGTCTATGGTTGCAAAAGACATATAGATATATTCATATCCTATATGCTAGACTTATTAACCTTATTTACATTATATGAACAGATGCTATCATATCTAGATCTAACTCATACTCCATTTTCCAATTTCGTATAAATTATCCTGTTAATTGTTGATCAGATAATTAATCAATGAACATAAGATATGATAAATGATTCAAGAGTAATTAACTTAAATTAAATAAGAAGCATCAATTTCAAATTACATACTAAGTTCCGTTGCGATCTTAATAAAAAGTTAGTTCATAATGACAAAGGAAAACATCATCCAAATTAATATTCCAAACATCCCAAAGATTACAAAATTAAAGATAGATGAAAGGGATAGAAGAAACTATTAGGCCGCTACAAATCTCTAACTTGATCTTCAACCTTTTGTAGATTTCCTTCGTGTTCTCCTTCGATCTCTCTCAGCAAATCCTTGTCGTCCGAAATTCTACGATACGTCTTTTCTGAAGTCTTCTTCCTTTTGTATTGAACCAAACCCTCCAGCCGGTTCCTCAAAATCAACTTAGCAGAAAAATAACTCACATTGGGCGTGGCCTAACGCACTAGGAGCTAGGTTTAGTGCAATCCAAACGCACTAGGCGCTAGACAAGGACCAGGTAATTACAAAAATGCCACTCAACTCTAATTTTAATGATTTTTAATTTTTTTTCTTCTCCCAAATGATATATTTTCCCTTCCAGCTCCACCTACAAGAAATAAACACAAAAACAAATAAATAGATCCTAAAAACACTTAAAGATAACAATAAGTAAGCTTAACCAATGTCTAATTTGTAGGTATGACACCTACTCATCAAATACCCCCAAACTTAACCAATTGCTTGTCCTCAAGCAATGCACTGATGCAAATGCAACCTAACTATATGCCTACGAATCAAACAACTAAATAACATAGCATCCAATATCAGGCCTCAAAGATACACATAATACTCAATTTAGAACATCCAACCAACATAAAGTTTCCAACTCAAATCACTTACTCATATTACGTATGTCGTCACTCATGTTATGTGTGTGTGTAAACCAACTATTTTACTCAATCACAACTCAAATCACTGACATAAGCAACTTCTTAGAAAGAAACTCTAGTTTTTATTAAACTCAAACAGTTAATACAACCAGTCCGACTAATGCAAGCAATGACTAAGCATAGGGGTATCACCAAAGGTTATCATATACATACTTTATTATTGTACGAGTGCGTTTTACGCTCCATCTCACTTTTTAACTCGACTTGTGCAATGTTTAATTTCCTTAGGCTTACAAAACTACCCATGTATCGAGCTTTCGACCAGTGACTCCCAAACTAGTTGGCTTTAGGGCACTAGGTGTTAAGACACTCCTACGAATCTAATAACCCAAGTAGCAATGACCACGAAACTAAACCAGACAAGTTTGATTATTTATTCATGTTTTTCTGATTTTTCTCTTTTTCTCTTTTTTTCTCTTTTTTTCTTTTCTTTTTATGATTCACCCCAAGATTCCCCCAAACTTAGTTTCTTGCTTAACTTCCGTCTTCATGAATGTTTCACTGATTTCATCAAATATTATCCCAAATTTTCATACCAGAAATAGATTATGTAACGATCTGACTTAAATTGATCAAATAGTCAGTTATGTGCTTTCCTTGCTAATTATGAGTTTCAGACAAGCATAATTGAGTTCACAATTTAAGTCATTACTACACATTAGTGTTAAATCCTATTTGAGTTTTAAACTATCCCTTCAGTCTTATCATTGACCAAAATTGGATAACTACATCATACCCTGCTTGATTTATGCAACTAGATAAGATACATGCAACATAACTATAACGAAACATGCATAAGTACTACTAACATGAGTAAACTAAGCAACATGCTCCTACTCTATATGCATAGACTATTAACTACAAAATATAATGCACCCCCAAACTTAAATGACATAGTGTCCTCATTGTGTAAGCGTAATTAAATTAAGAGCTGAGGACTTTCCTGATCAACGCTTACTCCTCTACGGCATCTTTATCTTCGGCATTAGGAGGAGGTAAGTCTGGAGGTGGATACACTAACAGAGGTGGAGAGAGTGTGAACTGGTACGGAGTCCCGACTGGATTCATTCGGTGAAACATATCTGCCAACGACGTGGTACAATGAGAATAAATTTCTACTTGACGTTGGGCAAGACAAGACTGCTGCCGATCCATACGGTCAAAACCCTGGTGTATCTGGGTTGCCACCAAGTCAATCCGTCTCGTATGATGTTGTAGGTCCCTCCGTATATTCTCAACCCAATCAGGTGGTGGCATTGAACTTGGGGCCTCAGGAGGATGCTCAACAGGTGTACTAGGGGAACGATAATAAATCCCAGTCCCCGTGGGTGTGATTCAGCTCCATCCCAAATCATGTATTTAACCATTGCTTTGTGATTAATTGGGGATAAAGGCATCAGAACCTCTTCCTTATCATTCCATTGAACCTCTTCTTGCCGACACAATGCTGTAATTAAAGACGGGTGAGGTAAACCGCCTGTAGTTCCTGGCTGCATTCCGTTCAAGATAGATTCATGGATCACCTGCCCAATGTCAACTGACTTATCTTTCGCAATGCAAAATAACAAGGCCGCCCTTTGACTCATCACGTCGCTCATATGCCTACACGGCATCAACTTTGCACAAATGAAGGCATTCCAAGCTTTACCGTATCGTCTTAGCTTTGCTGTAGGGAAATGACGAGCTTCTTGCTGATCTGTTAATGCCCATTCCGTCCATGGTTCACATAGGGCTGCAATCACCTCACTATAATCCAAATCATGTTTTATATATTCCCAATAATCACTTCTTCTGATCTTGGACAGCCCATAATAGGCATTAATTGCTTTACGTCCCATGTTGACTGCTCGTCCTCGAACCATAACATTATTGCCATCAGCCTCAGTTGCGTTGGCATAAAATTCTCTGACAATCCTAACCACCGCCGGCTCGGGTTGAGCTATAAAAGCTAACCAATTGCGGCTCGATATCATCAAGGCAAGTTCCCCGTCTTGAGCATCCGGGAGCAATCCCTACTCAGGTATTAAAGGTCTTCCAGCTAGCCAGTTTTTATAATGTTAAGATGCTTCATAGGTTTGGAACCGCTTCTTATCAAATTTTTCTGTAGCTCCTGAACTCTCTCATCTCTGTCGCTTGCGAGCCAAAGATGTGAGTGTCATTGTCTTACCCAAACAAAAAAACATAGTTCAAACCCCTCATAAGCCAAAATTTATCTTTGTGGCGCAATATTAAACAGTTGGAGTGCAATGTTCTGAACAACTGTTGAAAAGCTCTTCCCCCAAAATTATTATGCACCAAATCTGTCAATTAGCTAAGCACAATGTCCTTCCAAGATAATACAATCAATAATTAAGAATACCCAAACCCAATTGTGCCAAAACAAACTCAATGGGTGCTCCAACAAAAATAATCAATATTTTGTCAATGTATGTACTAGAGCAAACTCCAATCGAGCAATTACAAGTACTCAAAGATAATTCCTGGTTACGCTTTCTTGTTTATGCCCCTAGATTGTAGGCCAATTGAATTGATGAACCAATTTATTTGATGCTTGATGTCCACTCTGTGTGGTTAGGTAGATGTGAGAGATGGGAATGATGAGTGTTGAGGTAAAAAAGGTTGGATTTGATTTGTTGTTGAGGTTAGGTAGGAGTGTTGTTCGGGTATAGGAAAGAAGCTTGACGAATTTGTATTGGAAGAGGGGAGTAGGCTGCAGACTTACAACAAAATTGGACTACTGTATGGGTTAAACCTCGATCAGATATGTAGACATTTTTTTTTCATGTGTAATTGCCAAGCGCACTAGGCCCTGGCTTTTGTTCAGTGCAGGCGCACTAGGCGCGGGCATGCAGGGAAGGGGTTATGTTGGGGCGCACTAGGCTCTATGATTTGTGAAGGAGAGGCGCAGTGTGCGCGGCGAGGTGGTATTGAGTAGTGCTGCAGCGCACTAGGAGCTATGTCTTAAGAATTTGGAGTGCAGTGGGTGCTAAGAGCCAGGAACAACTTTGTGCTGTAGCGCACCATGTGCTTGGATTAGGCATTTTCGTGTGCTTTAGGCGCTGAAGAGCATGAACTTATGTTTTCAGCATCCTTCATGGTATTTCCTGAAATCTGATACCCATATCAACTCATCAATTTGCAGAGCAACTTCTTACTAATTAAATTAACTAAGCTAATTAACTACTGATAAAAACTAATAACATGATTAACTAAACTAACCTAGACTAAACTAAATACACTATAAAAAACAAATTTACTAAAAATTTGAGTATTTTTCAAATGGACATTCTGTAATTATGCTCATAGGTGCTGGGCAGCCGCTTGCTCACCGGGGAGCGAGACCCCCAAATGGGTAGACATTGTGGCCATTAGTCGAACCCGCCAAATATAACCTTGGTTCCCATCCTGAAATAAATTAAAGACCATGTTAAAGAACATATGGGATATAACTACTGAAATAAACTAACAGTGAAGCAAAATAAAATCAAATAAAAAAAATTCCTGGGTTGCCTCCCAGTTAGCGCTTGGTTTATAGTCTTCAGCCCGACTCTTTCTAAGCTTCTCTATCCAATACCCCTTTGATAATTGAGTAACCCTCCATCAATTAGTACCAATGTAACTTTCGAGAGCTTCCCATCAGTAATGGTCATCAATTTGAATTCACCTAGCTTGTTCTTTATGGGTAGATTCTCTTTTAAATCCTTCAAATAACTACACGTTTTCCCAATTGTATATGAGAATGAATTATTGTGTTGAAGCTTTTCCAGAACAACTGAGTTTTCACCTCTCTTTCTTTTCTCATCCCACCATGGCACCATTTTTAAGCTGGCTTCCATATCACATAGGACTTTATCAACAAAATGACTACCAATTGGGCAAGGGATTGCAAAACCTCCCGAAACCTTAAGTTGTGGTGGAGAAGGTACATGGGGTGTAACGATTGAGAATTTTATATGTTAATTGTAAATATTTATTGAATTAAATAAATATTTTATGGAATTTATTTGTTGAGTTAATAAATAAATTGTGTAGTTGTTGTGGATAATTTAATTAAGTGCTACATGTTTAATTAAATTGATATGTTAGCAATGGTGTAGCATAATTTTAATTTAATTAAGAATAATTCAAATTAGATTTAATATTATGTGCTAAGTGTTAATAATTTGTTACATGAATTATGTTTAATAAAGGAATTACAATTGTGTGACAATTTGGTATTAGGTGAATGTTAGTGTTGTAATTTAATTAAATAAGTGTAATATTTAATCTATGGATTTAAAGAGTTATTAAAAGAATGGAAAAGGGATTTTAAAGTGTTTTACTAAATAAGGCCCATGTACTTGTTTAATCTTATTTCTTCCAAACAATGCCTTAAGCTCAAGAAGTTAGTTTTTAAAAATAATGTGGTTTTGCCAAACATGGCCTTGGGTTTTTTAAATTTTGTAACCTATTTTATTAATAAGAATTAATATGGTTATAAGTATTATATTTATTATTTATAAGTTACGTATATATTATATATGTATATTGTATATTGTATAATATATGTTAAGTTAAAAGTTACGTTAGTTTTACAAAACAAAGAAAGAAAAGAAGAAGAGGGTTAGAGAGAATTGTCAGAGAAGAAGAAGAGAGAAGAGGAAGAAAAGCTTGAGAAGGCAAAAGAGGGTCATCATCTTCATCATCTCTCTCTTAACCCAAAACTAGTAAGGTTATAATATTAACCCTAGAACTAATTCATATGTGTTGTGTTTTCTTCTTTGTCAAATTAGGTTTTTACAATCATGAAATTATATGTATATATGGTTTTCATATGTAATTGTATGCCATGAAAGGGTTTTCAAAATACAATTGTTGTAAAAACAAGTTTTCAAACCATATTCTTCTATGTTTTCATGGTTTTAGAATTCTATGTGGAAGTCTCTTTGTGAAAGTTGTTATTTTGATATGTGAATGGGATATGTATATATATATATATATATATATATATATATGTTTGCATGAGAGTTTCATAGTTGTTTAAGAATTTTAATTCACAAGTATATGATGAACACTATGAAATTCATGTTCATAGTGTTAGATTATGAATTTATGTTGAAAATTTCTTTAAGTCCTTGATGTGAGCATGTATTATGTGTAATATATGATATAACATGATTATATAGGAGTTATATGGTTGTTCTAGCAATTCAATCCATGAATTTTTGATAAATAATAGGAAGTGTGTTCATAGTGATTTTCGGTGAAGTTATTTCTGAAAAACGGCTTTTGAAACTATCAAATTGATGTTTGATTTTGAGTTATTGTTAAAATTAATCATGTATTATGTTAGTATGTTAAGAATATGAGTTATCACAATTGGAATCACTTGAATTGATTAAAAAACGAGTTCGTAGTAGCAATTTCTGTCAAGAACGCTTAAAATTGTGTTTTTCTTTGAAAATCATGAAATCTTGTTTGTGATTATGTGGTTATATGAATTTTTATGTTATGAGCATGTTAATAAGCTTAAAATATTGTTTTTATGAAGTTTCATGTTTATCATGTTGGGAAAAATTGAATTCGGTGTGAAGGAATGTGCCAAATTGGCTTATTTCTCCACCAGTTCGCGAACCATGTAGTGCAGCAGGGGGAGTACCCGCCCCAGCGGGGGTTTTACCCTATGGGGACCCACCCCAGCTGGTGATACTGCTGCCCGGAGATTCTGGATTTTGGTTTTTGAGTTTTTATGCCCCGTTTGTTAAGCTAATTTGTTTCTAAGACTTGGAAAGTGAAATGTGTAATAAGATAACATGTTTTTGATGTGTTTAAGTTAGATTGATGTATATTATGAATGTGTTACATGTGTGTGTATGTGTGTTGCTTTTACGAGACACACAACACGATTCATTGAGGTATAGGCTTATGAATGCATGCCGTGAGTATAGACTCACGTACTTGACTAATTAGCAACCAATGTGGTAAAATATGTTGTGAGTTGGACTTGAATATGAAGTTCCATGGTTTAAATGTTGTAGTTGGATACTAATAGTTGGTTTGAATGTAATATAAATGTGTAAGGTGTTTGTGAAGTGGTTGTAATTGTTAAAGTGTAGCTTGCGCTTAAAGCAAGTTCTCTTACCTTTATTCTCTCATGTTAAGCAAGTTTCTAAACTTGTTATTTATATTGTGCAAGTTCTTTAAGCTACTCTTGAATGCTATACAAGCCTATTCATTGTATCTTTTCATTGTGCAAATTTCCTAACCCTTGCTCAATAAATCATGAAAGTTCATTTACGTTCCTTAACTTGTTATATGTGGTACAAGTTATACCATACTCCAATATTCATAAAGCGTAAGTATTAAAGTGTTATTTTAGAAATATGATCTTGACTTAGTTGTTCAAGCAAGATCTACTTAGTCTATCGAATACTTTGAGTTGTTTCTAAAAGCATGCCTATCTATTATGAAGTTTATTGTCATATTTTACAATTGGTTCATGATTCTTATATTATTGAATTGTAAAGTACTGTAAGTCGATTCAACTACTCCTAGTTGATGATAGTTGAACTCTAAAGTTCCCTTATCTATCCAAACCAAACTTTCTTTGGTGCGGACTTGTATCCAGTTTCTGAGAATGAACAACCCTATTAATTAGGGGATATTTTATGCGAAAGCGTTAAGATGGTTGTGCACAATTCATGGTACAAAGGGTTGATCCCCCTGAGTACGAGTTAATGGTCCATAGTCTTATTGACTGTTAAAGGTTTAAATAACAATATTTATAACCTAGGACAATGGTTCAAGGTCTTATGACCCTCAGAAGTTTCTATAATTCAATTCTTTATATGGATGAAGTAAAGTTATTTAAACTCTTTTGAAATGATTCACTTATGTCATATCACTGTTGTATTATCAAGTGAGCTTTTGTTTGCTCACTCTTGCATATTTTACCACCACTTGCAGTTGAGACTAAGAATGTTGACATACCATCAACAAGTAAAGGAAAAGGAAAGATGAATAAATGAAGGATTGTTATGACATGTTGATTTTGTAACAAGACTTAGTTGGTTATGTTTTATGTTTTCGCATTTACGTTATTTGATTGATGTTAAGGTTTAGATAACCCTGGGATTTTATTGGACAAGTTGTCATTCTTTCTAAAGGAAGATTTCTATTAAGGTTTTATGAAGGTTGTAATTAGTTGGCAATTTTTTCTTATTGGGTAGATGTATGTTTTAATTAGAAAGTGAACACCAAATCATGTGAAAACGAAGTACCCGGATTTGGGGGTGTCACAGGTTGGTATTAAAGCTATAGGTTATGAACCTTAGGTTTGGGAAAAACCTTAGGTAGTAGCCTTATAGGAAGATCGAAAAGATAGTGGTGATAGGTAAAGATAATAAACTACCTTATGTGCTATGTGCTATGTGTTTATGTTTAAGTATTCGAAGAGTGACGACTCGATATCACGTAATAATAAACTTTAAAATTCTTTTGTCAGGATGACGAACGTTGGAGAACCTAGTCAGGCTAGAGAGGATGTACCTCAGGTGCCTAGAGATGAGGAGCCTCGTGACATACATGTTGTCTGGGTGTGACGAACAAGATTTTTGTAATTTAATTTGAATATTTATTGAATTAAATAAATATTTTTTGATGATTTAATTATTGAGTTAAATAATTAATTGATGAAATTGTGGTAGATTAATTTAATTATATGTGTCACATTAGTTAAATTAATGTGGTGAATTTTTATATTCAAAGTATGTATTTAATTGAGGTTATTTGATTAATATATTAATTAATAAGCATAATGTTATTCTAATTAATTTAAATAATTAATTAGATATTTAATGATTTGGCATAATTAATGAATGAGAATTTTAATTATGTGACTATGTGATTTAATATAAATTTATGCTATTTTATTTAAGTGATTTAAATAACATTATTTTATTTAATTGGGTGTGACATTAAAACTATATTATAAAGCTTTAATTAAATTAATGGGAAAGGAGATTATAAGAGGCACACAAACAAGGCCCTAAGGGGAGTTGCACCAGTTAACCCATTACGGATTAACTGACGCCACTCACCCATTACTCGTCCACTATACATATTATACGTATTACTCTATACATATATCCTATACACCAGTTTTATATTTTATATATTACAAACGTCAAAGAACTTAGAGAGATTAAGAGAGAAAATTTAGAGAAGAATTGATTTGGAGAAGAGATTGAAGAATTAAAGTTCATATCATCATCAAACAGAGTTAACAAGGGTATAATTCTTCATCTCAAGTTTTATTACGTTAGTTTATTTTTTAAACCCAACTCCAAACTCTCTGTATATGATTTTTGTGACGAATACTTAAGATGTAATCATATATGTGTTATTGTATGATTATAACATGTTTTGTATTTGGTATGAATGAATTAAAATAATCAAATTCATGTAATTAAGCCTTAATTGGGTTTTCAAAAATTTACAGAGTTTTTCCATTTACGAGCTTTAAAATTTCTCTGTGAATGGAAAAAATTGATATTTGTTCATTATATGGCTATATTTGTGTTAATATGTGTTTATAACATATTATATGCCATATATGCATAACTTTCAGTGATCACACAATGGAATTTTGTTGATAATTGGGTTTTCAAAAGTTATAGAGTGTAGAAATTGTACATATGGCCCATATGGCCCTTACGTACAAAATTTACACGCCTTATACGTTTATTTAACTTAAATTGATACGTGCATGTAATTATGTACGTTTAAACGAACAAAATGGAAGTTAAACGAACGGATTCGGTGTTATAACGAATCCGTAA